>OX371012.1:8960678-10273919 GCA_947308005.1 Yponomeuta malinellus | reverse complement strand
GAGTTACTTTGGTTTGTGTGCCGTAAATAGTAAACTCTGGGTGCAACGACCTTCAAATGTAGTTTTATTTATGATAGTTACAAGTATAGTTTTGTAAATAAAATATTTATGCCAGTGACTTTTGATGTTTGACCAGTACATATATTATTAATTTCTAGGCCGTTTAATCAAGGCCCTGGCCACACAGAAGGGACGTGGGGCGAGGGCGCGGAAAAGACGCGTCGTCTTTCAAATTCACTTTCATACGAAATGTACTGAAGGGACGGGACGAAGCCCACACAGAAGAGACGGGGCGAGGGCGCGAACTCTATACAACTCGACGGGACTTTTCCGCGCCCTCGCCCCACGTCCCCTCTGTGTGACCAGGGCCCAGGGGTCACAGACCTGGTGATAAGCATTCAATAACCCCGATAGATGTATTTTTATCTGTACAATGCAAATATGGGCAGAGTCGCATGTTATGTAAACACAGGGAGCATAAACACGCGCTCGATAAGATTAAATTTGACGTGTCGACACAGGCGACAGCAGGATTTACAATTTGTTGCAAAGTCGCTTGTAACGTAAAGGAGTAGAGTGCAGGCGTGTAAAGGTTCATGTGCTATCGACTGTACCTTCTAACTCATCTCAAACTTCTTTCTTGTCTCCGTTTACGGATGGAATATAAACATAACATAACATAAACTCACGCCTGTATCCCAGAGGGGTAGGCAGAGACCAGGGACTGCCACTTGCGTTTTGTACTAATTGTACCTACTATATTTGACTGCCTCGTTGGTCGAATTTTTATGAACGGCCTCAGTCTGGCTGTACTTCCATGTTTTATGATGTCCTTGACTGGTTACCATAGCACAGGGTATCCTAGTTTGGGGACTGGGGTTAGTGATTGTGTTGTGTTAAGTCATATTATTATAATGTCGATTTCGATTAATGTAATTTTTGTCTACAATAAACAATATTATGCTAGTCTATCGTTGTCTACAACATTATTTTTGCAGCTACAAAAAATAATGTTTGGTGATGATTTATCCATTTTGACAAGCATTTAATTATTTCGGAGAGCATCTATTTATTTTGTGTTATTTAAAAGAAAGTTTGTTAATGGAATGTGGAATATGGATATCTAAAATGGATGTCGAAAATGGATGTTTGTAGAAATAAAATTAAATTGCATTTCTGTGCCAGTGCGATAAAGAATTTTAATAATAATAATGTGGTGGACGCCTTTTTAAATTTTTTAAACTAATTCAACCCAAGCAAAACCCCTTAAGGCTGCTGTTACTTCCAGCATTCCGTCTTGCTCGCACATTCTTACATTTTTTATTGTTGTAATAAAATAGTAAACTTTCGATAAAGTAATCTGAGGCTTTACTAGATTATAAAATTACGGACATTTTAGATATATTTTCGATATCTTAAACTTCGTTTTTGATTGAGTAAATTTTATACTAAAATTATTAATGTTAGTATAAGATTTGACTTTACTTTAACAGACTTTTCTTTATCAAAAACTAACGTAGCATAACCTCGCGCCTGTATCCCAAAGGGGTAGAAGGGGACTGGGGTTTGCCACCTGCCACGATTCTGACAGACACTTTCGCTTCATCAACATTCATTAGTTATCGTTGCATGCACGATTGCACGCACCGCACACCAGTTTTGGCAAAAACTAAGCAGAGAAAAATAAACTTTCTTAAACCGCCGTAAATTTATTATCTAGCGCCTCGGACTACAATTTATCAAAAGTATACAATTTTTTTACCCGACTGCGGCGGGGCCGCGGCGTTTGGCTCGTATGTATGTAAGTATGTCCAATTCTATGTATATTCCCCCTTAACTCCTTAGGCAATGGTGAGATTTTGACAAATGATATAATAATATATGAAATCAGCATACTTAAATGTAAGAAAAACATAATAATAATAATAATAATTGCTTAGTAGTTAATGCTCAGCATTCGGGTTGTTGGTTGTCTCCTCGCAGAGGCACGGGTGCTTTCTGTGAGAAAAATGTACATTCTCAGACTGACCCTGGCTCAACACAGAAAAATCCTGAGTTCCCCTGACTATCTGACGCTTTTACTAAGAAGAAACTTTCGTCTTAAAATGCCTTGCTCACGAACAACGTTCTCACGCAGATTTGTATGGTACTCAGCGCCACACGTATATAACAAAGTGCTTAAGTATTGTGACATAAAAACATCCTCATGGCAAAAATGTAAAAGCACTATAACTAAATGGTTGGCCACCCTAAACTATGATGACACCGAGGCACTTCTAACTATAAATAGATAAAGGAAGAGAAAGAAAAACTCAATTGCATGCTATGGATTTTTTTTTTATTTTTTTTTATATAATTTTTAATTTTAATTTTTTAAATTTATTAATTTTTATTTATCTTAAGTATCTAGACAAGTTCGGTATTATTGTCGTAACAATATATAACAAACTGGCACCCACGATACGGGGTCTCCTAGTGTGGGTGCCGCTGGAAAATGTACCTAATTTTAAGTCATGATCAATAAACCATTTTTTATTTATTTCAGTTTTAAATTTTTATCTCTTTCGTGATTTTTAAATTATTATTATTAACTTGTATTGGACTTGTTCTGGGAATAAACAGTTTATTAATAAATAACCAAATTCAATGTGAGGTGATCCCACCTGCCTAGTAGTTACATGCTCAGCAATCGGGTGTTCGGTTATTTTTTAATTCAGTTTTTTATTTTTATTTTATATTCATCAAAAATGTTCGAACGAGCGAATGAGTCGGAATGACCAACGTAAAAGTAAAGTATCCTTAAGAGGGCGAGGGACGTGAGGAAGCACGCTCAAACCTCGATTTGTGTTCTCTAAACCAGTGATAGTTAGAAACATAGATGTCTAACTAGCGCTAGAAAATGACCTCACGTTCAATTGTGCGAAGGCGGGCGGGGCTTGTCAATTGTGTTACGAATCGGAGCGAGTTCAGTGTTACCCGGCAAAATGTCTATGCACCTGCCACCGTCAGACCGCCATTTTGCAAGGTACCTACATATTTCGACGGGTTATACATCAATGAAGTCAATGGTTCGACGTTATGTAATGTAATGTAATGTAATGTAATGTAATGTAATGTAATGTAATGTAATGTAATGTAATGTAATTTAATGTAATGTAATGTAATGTAATGTAATGTAATGTAATGTAATGTAATGTAATGTAATGTAATGTATAAAACCTATCATAAGTTCCGCGTAATTTTCTATCGCCGAATCAACGTTCACGTCGTCACGCATGGCACACAGAATAAACCAATCACAGAATTATTTACTCTACGGTACATCTTGCGCTTATTTCATTCGTACAGACTAATCGAGAGGACAGGGGGCGTTTTTGAGAGTGAATTTTGTAGGAAGAAATACTCCTATGGTTTTTTTTTATTCGTAGCTGCTCTCTAAACGTATGGGCAAAGTGTCATTGAGATCCGGCATGTATTTGTAAGTTAAGACCAAACTACGTTTGTATGGGAATTGCTCCTTGAGGGACCGCTTTAAGTCGTTTCTCTAGTTCTTCTGATCGGCTCGTCTAAAGTTCTTAGATGGCATTTAACTTTCCTCGATACCCAACTGCATTGGCATCGGGAGCAGAACTCCCCAGCAACTCGATGTTTGATTTATTAATTGGATCATCGTTCGGTCGATGATCCAATTAATAAATCAAATGAACAATTTAGAGAGTCAGGTCTGTGGACGAGTAACAGGAAGCTGGAAAGTTAGCTTTAAGGTATCTTGCACAATCTGGGTATAAGTTGTTAATTCTTGTTAACGTTTAAAGCATATTTCACACTACTCTGTTAAATCGTTCTGTACTCAAATATCAGCAGATAGATGTATAAACAAGCTGCTTTGAATTAATCCTTATGATCAATATTTAATTGAACTAAAACTTTCGTTAGAATTGCACATTATTAGCTTAATTCCGGATTCACTTACTTGATAAAATGAACCATGAAAAAAGAAAGTGAATCCGGTATTAACCTAATAAACATAATTGGTAAAGGAGTCATGAGGTAACATAAAATCGGACATACACACATACATTAGCCAAATACATTACTCTTCTTTTAAACTCTCTCGCAGCCTAGTAAAAAATAAATCACCTTTGGCAATGAAACGACTACCATTTCAGCGTTTAGTTTACAGAAACCTAGCTAAAATTAAGTTACTTCCTTCAGAGATATACTCCAGTCTGTATGATTTCCCTCAGCAAGGCTAAAAACTTTTCTAATTAACCAGCCAAAGGATTAAGCGACACATCAAAACCTCACTTTATTACTCTCTTATAATAATAATAATCCACTGTGCAACGACTAAGTTGACGAGAAACGAGCTACTTTAAACTTTATTGCCACGGCTTTGACCTTTGAATGCCTCGGCGTAAGACAAGACGTTTTTCGCTGACATTGTTATATTCCCAAAATCTTCAGTAAAACCGTTAATTTTAAATTAAATTTTACGTTTTAAAAGGTATAGTTTAATTCAGTTGCAAATGTCTATCCAGTTATATGTTACCCCAAAGAAGAACCAAGGAAGGCTCGAGAAATATACATGCCTTGCCTAGTTTGGGGAATCCTGGAAACTTTCTATTTTTATTTTAGTCATGCACAGTTTGTTACAATTTATAAATATACCATATTTTTGTGCAATAAATAAATATGTCACTTTACTCTTAATTGAAATATAAATCCAAATTTTTATATCTCGAATTTTATTCGTATTTTAAAGAATTGGTAAACCCTCTCTAGAATGAAATGTACCCACTCGTTAAATAAATGGCCCTAAAGGCATTGTTGCCGTTGAATAAATAAAAAGTATAAGTTTCATTTATTCAAAGGCAACAATGCTTTTAGGGTCATTTATTTTTGAGATTAACGTCGGGAAGTATTTTACAAGACAGCGCACAAAACTTCCATCGGACCTCGAGCAAAACTGAAATTTTAAAAAATATCACCCAAAAGACGACAGGGAAGTTGCAAAGTCAAAGATGCCAAAAGCTATTATATATTCAATCCATGAAACTGCTGGGGCATAAATCTTGCAAGGCGAACGTAAATCAAACTTTTTATCTCGCCATCTCTAATTCAGGGAGCTATCGGGAAACAAGTGAAATGTTTTCGGAGGTTTTCAAATTAATAGAATTAAAACTTTTAATGATTCGCAGTGCACCTATGGTGTTGAATTTATACCTATGAATTAAAACTTGGTATTGTCATTTCAAATATATCGAGCGAATGTGGATGGAAGGGCCGATAAGGGACGACCCAGACGGACATACTTCGACCAAATAGGGGATGTATTAACAAAGGGCAAGATAAAAAGTACCCGAAACCGGCGTGCGTGCATGCAACGACTAATGAATGTTGAGGAAGCGAAAGTGATCTGTCAGGATCGTAGCAAGTGGCAGTCCCTGGTCTCTGCCTACCCCTCAGGGATGTGTTTATGTTATGTTATTTGCCTCTGCGTTTAAAATCGATGGGCAGGCATGGTGATTAAGCCCATGCTCTCTCTCTCTCTCTCTCTCTCTCTCTCTCTCTCTGAGAAAAGGCCTGTGCCCTACAGTGGGACGTAGAATATGTATTGACTACATTATTTATTCACTTGATTTTTGATGCCGTGTTCTGGCAATTACGCCCGCTGTGCACTTCAAGAAATTTTAGAGAATAATAACAATAATTATTTATTTATTTATAAGAAATAGGCATACATGATATGGCACTAAATATACTTAAACTAGTGGTTCAGTTTAACATGATTTTCGTGCTTACGATGGCGTCTGTACTAGTTCTTTGTTAGATAGTCACCAACGCCACTCCTCTAAATGGTATTGTGATCTTATTCTACAGCACCTAAATAAATAAAACATGAATTTTAATACTGGACATAATAATAATGATTATTTATAAACTAGAAATGATAATTAGATGAAGATTTGCAATTTGTGCTCTTTATGGGAGGATGTGACGTGTGTATGTGAGTGAGAGCATTAGTACGGGTCTGTGTGAGTAAGTATGAGTATTTACCTATGTATGTGTGTTTGTATTCATATGTATATTTATGTGAGGACTTTAACTATCGACGCTAGCTTCGTCTCTACTAAACTAGTCGGACGCATACGACATTATTACAAGTAAGTGAATCCGTGTTAACATTTTACAATGTGGAGTGCTCACGAGCCCGGTATATTTTACTTGACCTATTTGGGTCAAGTAAAACTACCGAAAAGAAACTGGGCGATTTCATTCCTCTCATAATTTTACTTTATCTTCAATGGAAAAAAAAGGTTTTCTTTATGCAGCCTATAAATTCAATTCAATTCAATTCAATTCAATTCAATTCAATTCAATTCAATTCAATTCAATTCAATTCAATTCAATTCAATTCAAATATTTTTATTCATTGTAAAAACAGAATGTTTACTTAATGAACGTCAAAGTTGTTAGTTTCACAATTCGCAAAGACTATTTTTTTTCTTGAGGGCTGAATCAAAAACCATTTCGAGATTAACATCTAAGTAACCATATTTTCTATATTTAAGATAAATATTAAGGAAGATGAGCGTTATTTTTGCCAAAAAACAATAACCTTCATTTGACCTTCTGATGACGTCACATTTTAAAATAAACATAACATATGGCAACACTACGTTACTTAAAAAAAAGACTTGCTGTCATATCCTTGTCTGTGAAAAAAACGTCTGTGATAGCAAATGACAGAAACAAAGTGTGACAGTTTGCGCGACGTTTCGGCGTGTACACTCGAAAAATATGACGTCACGCTTTCAAATATTTTAAATAAATAATTTATAATAATAAACTTAACAAATCGCTGAAAAACTGAAATTAGTCTCTAGAAATTACTTCTGCTTTAAGAAAAAAATATAAAATAAGATCAAAATAAAAAATATACTGCCCGAATTAATGGACTATGTGGAGAAGAAGCTAACAAAGAAACTCCACATTTATTCTTTTCAAAACTTTTAACTTAATTAACAGAGTTTTCAACTTAAAATATTAGTCATGAATGTGTTGAACACTAGTCACAATCGTCCTTTAAATAATATTAATCTACTGTCCCACTGCAGGGCACAGGCCTTCTCTCAGAGAGAGGGCGGGAGAGAGAATGGGCTTAATTGCTACGCGCGCCCACCGCGTTGGCAAGTTGAAGCGCTGAAGAATGTACTTCAGACACTCAGGTTTCCTCACGATGTTTTCCTTAGCCCCTTAACAAAATAGAGGGGAGCAAAAAAACTCCAAATAGCTCTTTACGATTTAGGAGAAGATGTTAAAACACTGCCTTAAAGATGTTAGATTAAAAAATAAATCACTCAGATCGGAGTGGATTAGAGAATGGAGAATTTTCACTATTCAATTGAAATTTATTGGCCCCAACGCTTATCGGAGATGGCTGGCGATAATTCAATATGCTCACGAAGGCAGACTCGGAAAGATCGAGTGGAAAACTAGACTCTTTACGTAGAATATCTAGGGGTACAATCGGCAGCGCATTGGATGGACTGTCTGGCTGAGGAATGAGGCCCTGGGTTCAATTCCCAGCAAATATTATTTTGATTTTAAGTTACGTATAAAAGGGGAATGGAAGTGCAGTGGCGGTCACAGGCCCGAGACACATAGAAGGGACGTGGGGCGTGGGCGCGGAAAAGACGCGTCATCTTTCCAATTCACTTTCATACAAAATGAATGGAAGGGACGCGACGAAACCCACACAGAAGAGACGGGGCGCGGGTGCGAATTCTATACTGCCCTGGCCACACAGAAGGGACGTGTGGTAAGCGCGCGGAAAAGACGCGTCGTCTTTCCGACTCACTTTCATACAAAAACGTGCTGAAGCGAAGGAACGGGACGAAGCCCATACAGAAGAGACGGGGCGAGGACGCGAACTCTATATAACGCATCGCGTCTTTTTCGAGCCCTCGACAAACGTCTCTTCTGTGTAGCCAGGGCCTACAACGCGACACGGCTTTTCCGCGCCCTCGTCCCACGCCCCTTCTGTGTGGCCAGGGTCACAGATTCAAACCGACAAGGAGAAAAGCAAAGAGATGAAAAGAGAGCTATTCATCTTTGTCCTTTTCTTTCTTTCAAGTGAAACATATACCCACATTTATTCTAATGTAAATATTCTCACCTTATTCTAACAGCATCGCAATAACAGCGATGCCATACAGTTTCAATAGAAGCACAGAACGACTCAATACCAAGCTCGCAAAGTGGAAGTATGAAAATAAAATGAAAATTCTTTGGGGATTCAATGATTTATTTGCTTCACCCGCTTTCCACATAAACAGGGTGGTGTGAGATATTATCCTGCTGCGCCATACTTTTAAGCCACAGCCTGCATGATAGTACATTGAAACTTTTCATCATTGAATAAATTTCAATGTTTTTCATTGATATGAAGGACGGGGTGGATTTAAGAACCACTAAGGTAATGTTAGCACGAATCCAAATTTGGATCCGCTTACTACTTTTCGTTTTCCAAGAGCTACGCTCGAGATCAATAAATAATTGTCGCTGCTGATGAAACCGTTCTCTCAGCAAGGAAGAATGCTTGCTTAATAAAATAAAACCAGCCAAGTGCGCGTCGGGCGCAGTGTAGGGTTTCGTAGAAAGAAGGGGTTTTGTCTGCTTTACAGAGTTAACAACTTCATTAAAGTAATCTTTAATGGATCTTGTACGAAGTTTTCCTTTTATAAATTGGCCGCCTATTACTCGTTAACTTGTAAAGTCTAATTAGCCGTGATAGTTTTCCCTTTAAGTTTGTAGTGCATCCTACATGGAGCGTTCGCGCGCCTCACGCATGCTGGCCGGCGGAATATTCCCGCCGCCGCCACGCGGCTCACCTGTCAAGAGTCAGTGGTTTTCAAGTTACTCGTTCTTATTGACACGAAATTTTCTCGCATACAAAATACATCCTGCAAATCCCTTCTGGTGGTTTCAATTGTTGAGGAGGCAACGCCCCTCACATTGGTGACCCTTATACGAACCGCAGAAACCAGGATGGCGAGCGGTGATAATAACATCCCACCGACTTCGACGGATTCCGACGACTCTGCTTTCGCAGGTGTGTCAATGGCAAGCCTAGAAGACATGTTCGCGAAACTGCAAAAAATGATGTCGGCAAAAATCACCGAAGAAATAGCGCAGTTGAGTATCAACCGCAATTCAAATGAGCGAAAATTGCAAGGCCGACACAGGTCCGTATCTAGGGGGCGTCAACGATCCCGCAGTAGATCCCCCGGGGTATGTTGGTACCACTCGATGTTTGGTGACAAGGCGAAAAAATGCACATCCCCGTGCACCTATAAGACCGCCACTAAAACGGAAAACCAACCGGACAGTCAGTAATGGTGGCAGCCGACTGTCGTCCTACACGCAGCCGCCTATTTATAATGGATTCACGAAGCAAAATCGAATTTTTAATTGATACCGGCTCCGACCTATGCGTTCTTCCGCCAAAATTCCTTCAAGAACCCAGAAAACCAATAGCCGGTTACAATCTGTCAGCAGCCAATGGCACATCAATCAAAACATTCGGGACAATGAAGATGTACCTAAATCTAGGCCTGCGCAGAGACTTCACATGGAATTTCGTTGTAGCCGACGTAGATAGACCAATCATCGGCGCAGACTTCATCTCGCATTACGGATTACTGATAGACTGCAGAAACCATCGACTCCTGGACAGCGTAACTACGCTCACAGCGGTGGGCACAGTCAAGCCGTGCAATACTCCTAGCGTGAAGGCTATCTCTGGTTTGAGCAAATATCACCAACTTTTGGTCCAATACCAGGAACTAACAAAGCCCTCTGGCATCGACAGGCAGGTGAAACATACGACGGTTCACTACATCCGTACCACACCTGGCCCCCCGGTTTTCTGCAGACCAAGACGCCTCGCCCCAGATCGGCTGAAGATAGCCAAGGCACAGTTCGAAGAGATGGTCCAGGTCGGAACTGCGCGCCGCTCAGACTCACCGTGGGCTTCTGCACCCCACTTAGCACCGAAAGGTGACGGCTGGAGACCCTGCGGAGACTACAGAGCACTCAACAACCGCACCATTCCAGATCGATACCCGATACGTCATATCGAGGATTTTGCACAGAGACTAGCTGGCAGCACAGTTTTTTCAAAATTAGACCTTGTAAAAGCTTACAACCAAATTCCCGTTTGTCCTGACGATATTCCAAAAACCGCCATAACCACACCATTTGGACTTTTTGAATTTCCCTTCATGTCATTCGGACTGAGAAACGCCGCACAATCGTTCCAAAGATTTCTTGACGAAGTGCTCCGAGGCTTGAATTTTTGTTACTCATACATTGATGACATACTCATCTACTCAAGAAACCACGAAGAGCACCTCGCACACGTCGAGAAGGTTTTCCAGCGACTCAGTGAGTACGGAATGCTCCTGAACGAATCAAAATGTTGCTTTGGGGAAAGCGAAATAACTTTCCTTGGCTACAAAATTTCTGCTGAAGGCACTCAACCACTGGACGATAAAATCTCGGTCATCAAAGAGTACCCACCACCTAAGACTGCGAAAGGTTTGCGAAGATTCCTTGGAATGCTGAATTATTATCGACGGTTTATGCCAAATGCAGCCGAAGAACAGGCCCCACTGCACGAGATGCTGGCTGGGCCAAATGTCAAGGGCAACCACTCCCTGACCTGGACACCAGCACAACAGCAGGCTTTCGAAAACTGCAAGTCGAGTCTCTCAAGATTTACTCTTCTTGTTCACCCTGTTCCCAATGCACCCCTTGCTCTTGTCACTGACGCATCCAACACTGCTATAGGCGCAGTCCTACAACAACTCGTCGACGGCAACTGGCAACCACTAGCGTTTTTCTCAAAGAAGATGACCAAACCCCAGACACAATACAGCGCCTACGACAGAGAATTGCTAGCCATCTATCAAGCTGTCAGGCACTTCAAACACATGGTTGAAGGTCGTCATTTCATCATCTTCACCGATCACAAACCCATTACATTCGCATTCAACCAGAAGGACCGAAACTGCTCACCCCGACAATTCACGTACCTGGATCTCATCGGACAATATACCACAGACATCAGGCACATATCAGGCAAGGATAACCTGACTGCTGATGCTCTCTCTAGGATTGAATCCATCTCAGTGACCCCCGACCCCCTTACCATCTCCCGCGCACAGGAAGATAATGCGGAACTTCGATCACTGCTGTCGGGCGGATCTTCATTAAAACTTCAGAAAGTTCCGGTACCAGGCACAGACGTGACTTTGTTCTGCGATGTGTCACAAGCCAGACCTCGTCCTTTTATCACGAGTCAGTTACGTCGCCAAGTCTTCGACTCAATCCATGGCATGAGTCACACAGGCACCAGATCTACAACAAAGATGGTGTCACAACGGTTTGTATGGCCTTCGTTACGCAAGGACTGTCGTACTTGGGTCCAAACCTGTCTCGCATGCCAACGCGCCAAGGTGCAGCGACACACAGCAACACCACTTGGAGTTTTCTAGTCACCTGGAGCACGATTTGCACACGTTCATATCGACTTAGTCGGACCATTACCACCGTCAGAGAACTACAGATACTGTTTGACAGCCGTTGACAGGTTTACCAGATGGCCTGAGGTTACACCACTTTACGACATAACTGCCGAAACTGTAGCCAAAGCTTTCTACGAAACCTGGATAGCAAGATTCGGATGTCCTCAGATAGTCACTACCGACCAGGGCAGACAGTTCGAATCGCAACTGTTCAAGGCACTGGCAAAGTTGTGTGGTATCAAACTGCAACATACTACTGCATACCACCCTCAAGCCAACGGCATGGTAGAGCGCCTACACAGAACCCTGAAGGCAGCGATCATGGCTCACAATAACACGCGATGGACGGAAGTGTTGCCCGTTATCCTGCTCGGCATCCGGACAGCATGGAAAGAGGACCTAAAAACCTCTGCCGCGGAACTTGTTTATGGAGAGCCACTAAAAGTGCCCGGAGAGTTCCTACAAACAACTTCAACTCTAGCCACTCCACAGACTCAAGATTTCGTTGCCAACCTGCGGGAACACATCGCAAAGTTAAAACCGACCCCAGCATCAAAACACGGCAACAAATCTCTGTTTGTACATAAAGACCTCGAGAGTTGCACACACGTTTTCTTACGCAAAGATGCATTGCGCGCCGCTTTGGAAGCGCCATATACGGGTCCGCTCAAAGTGCTGAAGAGGACTAACAAAACAGTCACTGTCGACTCATCACGAGGACCAGTGACCGTTTCCATGGATCGTGTCAAGCCGGCCTACATACTCGCCGATGACCATCCAACTCCACCCTCCTCAGTCCCACCCACAGAAGCAAACAAACCATCTGCAGCACCAAAGAACGCACAGAATGCACCCACTGCCACCATCCCGCGCCGCAGCTACACAACGCGGTCAGGACGAAGAGTTAGATTTAAGGATTTTCCCCCGGATTAACTCTCTCCAAGGGGGGTGATGTAGTGCATCCTACATGGAGCGTTCGCGCGCCTCACGCATGCTGGCCGGCGGAATATTCCCGCCGCCGCCACGCGGCTCACCTGTCAAGAGTCAGTGGTTTTCAAGTTACTCGTTCTTATTGACACGAAATTTTCTCGCATACAAAATACATCCTGCAAATCCCTTCTGGTGGTTTCAATTGTTGAGGAGGCAACGCCCCTCACAAGTCCATTATTTGTGCTATTATCCTGATTTTTTTCACGTTTCTACAATCAACCGTTTAGCCGGGAGGGGGAGGACGCCCAAAACTACTCGGACAAAAAATTGCGCTTTGCAGCTTAACCCTAAATAAAAAAATGGTCTTCCTACACCCACAATATTTTTGAACGACCAATCGAACGATAGCCCACACGATGCATTTTTTTCTCGTCTACACCATCGTAAAAAGAATTTAAAGATTTCATTCTACCGTTTTGTCGGCGTGATTAATATGTATGTTTATGCCAAATTTCCGCTTTCTACTACTAATCGCCTCTGAGCTAGGCCGCGGACAGACAGACGGACAGACAGACAGACGGACGGATACGGCGAAACTATAAGGGTTGCTTGTCGACTACGGAACCCTAAAAATCACAATAAATATTTTATTTATGACACTTACGTAATAAGAAATTATTATTTATGACACTTAGGTCTTTGTTATACTCTTTTATATAGTTAACTTTCTTCACTGCTGAGATATCAAGGTCTACGTCAGTGACCCTTATCCATAGTTCTCGAGAGTACAATTTGCTGTTTGCCTGTGTAGAAGGAACATTTTAAAATATCCCATCGGCTATCGGTTCTTCGGCTTATGTGACCAGCATAAAGAGTTGATGACTGCCAGCGGCTGGATGAGGATGGCGGAGGATAGAAAGAAGTGGCGTCCCTTGGGGAGAATTAAGTCCGGCAGTGGACGAATAGAGGGGCTGATTTAATTATGATTACGATATTGTTAGTTATTGGGAAATTGCA
Source organism: Yponomeuta malinellus (assembly GCA_947308005.1). Taxonomy (NCBI): domain Eukaryota; kingdom Metazoa; phylum Arthropoda; class Insecta; order Lepidoptera; family Yponomeutidae; genus Yponomeuta; species Yponomeuta malinellus. The sequence continues at coordinate 10,260,378 of OX371012.1, read as the reverse complement.
TGGTATCGCTTATCGATGCTGCGGGCTGTTGCTGGTTTACGTCATTCATGCTTTTTTCAGTCATTCCAAGGATGGTCAGTCATGGTGAGAATAAAATTCTTTGTATAGTTTGGAACACCCTGTAACACAGGAGCGTATTTTTATTCGTCGTAAAGCCATTTATGACTCGAGGCAGCACCGAGCCTACCTGCCCATCGGAGACCCGATCTCGATAGCCTATAAACCCAATCTTACGCTGTGCCAAGGTTCCTCTTACCTTAAGCCCGACTGGGGAGTAGGCGAACCTACCGGAGTTCAAGGTGATTGAAAGTATTGAAATTCTTTGTAGTTGACAGTGATCAAACAATTTTCTTTTGTTTTGTAAATCCACTGTTAACAAACAGGTGTCAGTTGTGAGCGGTGGTAGCGGAGCAGTAGAACGCCGGCTTCTCATTCGGGAGGTCGTGGGTTCGAATCCCAGGCATGTACAAACGAGTGTTTTCTAAGTTACGTATATTTGTGAAGTTGTAGTAGCAATACCACTCGCTAACGGTGAAGGAAAACATCGTGAGGAAACCCTAGTGTCCGAGGTATTTAAATCCCTCAACGCTTGGCCCAACTATGAGGCTAAGGGCCGGTTTCTGAATTCAGAATTTCACTAAGTAAATACTAAGTAACGTTCTGTCACGCTCTTTTCTGATAAATTGACAACCTGTAGATTAACAAACTGTTGCACGAGAAATAGGGGGTAAGTTTCGCCAGTACCTTTTGCCACCGGATTCGATGAGATTGGATTGCGCTCACTAATTGTGGAGGAAAACGTCGTGTAGAAATCTGAGCGTCTGCGTTTTTGCTGAATAGTTTTAGCCAAGGCCACGTTAAGGATATAATATTTTTATCGCGCGTTCCACAACTCTTCACCGGGGAAAATAAGAAAGGCATGTGATGGAAAATTTAATAAAGCGTTTTCAAGCTAAACTCACGTAAATTTTATGAAAAGCTTCGTGTAATAAAATATAATATGAATATGAACTCACACACAATACAATCACTTGTCCTGGTCCTAAACTAGGATACACTGTGCCATGGGAACCAGGCAAGGACGTCACAAACATGGAGTACACCCAGACTGAGGTGATTTGTACAAATGTACGGCCTCCAGTGGGAATCCAACCCACGATCTCCGCCATGACAATCAGACGTGATACCGCTAGACCAACGAGGCAGTCAAATGAAATAAATAAAAAAATATATAATTTTAATTAAAATAAAAGCGTATACTAGTGCTATATATCTGTCAATGTATCTAAACGTAATGTTCAGCAGATAGGTACAAACCCCCGGTTGCTCGTACACTAACAATATCTTAATCCATTGTTAACAGCTGCCAGTTGCTCTTTAGGGTTCCTTAGTCGACAAGGAACCCTTATAGTTTCGCCATGTCCGTCCGTCCGAATCACGTTATGATTTTGTATATTTCACCTTTTATTGTTTTTTTTCTTACTCATGTCACTTATAAAATAAATAAGATTAAAAAAAAATGTCACTCATCATCATCAGCCAAATTACGCCCACTGCAGGACATATGTCTCCTTCGTGGTTTTCAAAACCATGATGCGTTTTGCCACAATCGCCACGCTTGGCAGGCGGTTTGGCGATCGCAGTATGCGGTTGGAATCTCATGATGACGCTGCTGCCCGTCTTCTGGTAATTTATTTCCTTCTACCACATCCACGGGAGGAAATGGAGTGACGCTATTCTTAATCCGGCGCCACGCGGATGTCACTCATTATGTAATATTCATGCTGTCACCACCACATTACCCATTAGTTCTGCTATTTTCAAATATACTCGATATTTCATTTTACCCGTTTTCCATTAGTTTTCCTTAGCTATACAGTCCTCACCGGAACAAGAACGTTAGCATAGAGAAAACGGTGGTTAAATTCGGTGTTCGTTATAGAGTGTGGTTTCTTAAATTCCGTGTTTAAAGAGTGGATTCTCAAGCAAGTATTTCAGTCAGTCAAGTATTCCAATGTCTTACAATTTCAGTCACAATTACAATTCGAAAACTTACCGAATCAAGAACTTCGGTTAACAACGGTCGCGGTAAATTAATCAAATAACCAGAAATCGCTTCCGAATGACTCCGGAGCGTCCGCGGAAGGCCCTCAGTCTCGTTCCTGAATAAATCACGAGGGAAGTTTTAAATCGAAAAGCAGCTAAGAGCGATTTAGTTGAATTATCGGGCGCCGGGAGCAACGGAACCTTTCACAGAAGCACTGCAGTGTAAGAACACGAAAATATTGTATTGATTTTAATTGTTTTTCTTTTCCTTATTTGTAACTGTGTGGTATGCCTTCTGTTTCTTGTGATGTGTTAAATTGTTACAATAAATGTCGGTTTATAAGAGGATTCTTGAAAGGATTCACGTTTGATTAGCACGTTTGGGGTCGTGGATTCGAGTCCTACTGGGGGCTACGTTTGAACAAATAGCCTCAGTCTGGATGTTGGCCATGTTTGTGATGTCCTTGCCTGGATACCATAGCACAGGGTATCCTAGTTTGGGACCAGGACAAGTGATTATGTTGTGTGTTTGTTATTGTTCTACACGTCTACCCGAAGAATGTTTACTATGGGGAAAACTTTGAAATCGGGAAAAAAACAGAAACAAGTCCTGCAATCTTATTTACAAAAAACCGATTCCACTTAAACACTCTTAGGACGGAGTTAAGGGCGGTTTATAACAGGAATTCCTCTCATACACCGACTTTATCTCAGTCTTAAGAGTGTTTTAGTGGGATCGACTTTTTTTAAATAAGACTGTTGGGTTGTAGGAAGTTCACTTTTTGCGAAAACCTATTATAAAAGAAGATAGGACTCCTTTCCATTGGTGGCGCCAGTTAGCTCGAAGTAGCCCCACGAAATTTGGACAGATTGAGAATATTTTATGTATCATTTACATCTACTTAACCATTTTAGATAGTGGAAATTCCTCTTGTCTGCACAACCCTGGGTCTCGATTCTACATGAATGCATACATAAACTCACGCCTATGTCCCGGAAGGCCTACCCTTTAGGACCACAGTTTTCCACTTGGCATGATCTCACAAAACTCTTTTGCATCTATTCTATTACTTCAAAGAAAGAAAGAAAGCGCATACAAGGTTTGATTCGTGTGCTCGCGTAGACTCGAAGGGGCAGTGTCCGACCTGTCTTTCTATTGTTTCCCAAGCACTGCTTTTTCTGGCTAAAAGAGTGGAGCTACGTACATTTATCAGGCTGAAATCTTTGTCGAACAGTTTTTGCTGGAAACTAAGTTGATGGCAAACGTGTTGACGTGGAGAACGGAAATAGTCGGTTTTGTTAACAGGATTTCTCACAGCGGACGGCCGGTCCATATTTACATATTGGACCATTTTTATGAATGAATGAATGAATGAATGATTTATTGCCACAAACAAACATGCTTACATACAATAATTAAAAAATAAAGGAGTATGCGTGTGACAATGATACTATTTCAGCGTTTGCTGTTTCTATTTGAAACAGCGCTGGTTTTCAAATAGCACCTCCACGCCAAATGAAGAAAACGTGTCATGCAGGTAGGGCTTACCGTTAAAAAAATATGTATGCATAGAAAAATAGAAATATAAATAACGTTTATGTCAATTTGTAGGTAAAAAAAGTTTAAATTTTAATTGAATTGAATTTAATTTTAATTTAACTAAGTTTGATAAGTTTGTTTATGTTAATATGATGCTAAGATATGTATATTTTCTATATTCTATACTAACATTATAAAGAAAAACATTTTGTACGTGGGGGAGGCGGTAATCTCCGAAAATTCAAAACCAATTTCAAAAAATATTTCACCAGTATTTAGAATGGACCTACAGGGTGGACATGGGCTGTGGGCTAATCCGTTTACCTCGTGAACGTAGTCTCGGGCACTGCTAATCCTATGAAAGTTTGTAAAGACGCTGGAGGTTTCGATATTTGGATGTTTCTTACTCAATCACGCTGAAATCAAAATAGATGGCGTTGTGCGAGCGAACGTTGTGTGTTAAAAATAGATGGCGTTGTGCAAGAATCATATAAACGGATTCCGTGGCGGTACGAAGTTCGCCGGGACAGCTAGTCAGAAATAAAGATGACCTTAATATCTGTCGTTATGCTCTCGGATTACGTTCCGAGAACGTATAGTTAAATTGTACTAGAGTAGCACGACCGGCGTAACGAGAGAAACAGTGCACAGGCAATTATAGATATTATGTCGCTACATAATACGACAACCGCTGTGGTTTATTACTGTCTCCGTCTTATTGGTACTTGATAGAGGATATGAGACCTGTAATGATGGACAGCAGGCCGAAGGCTATTTGGACATCGAAGAGATTGAAGGAAGAACGAGTAACAGACAAACTGCATCGAGAAAATGGATACATTTCCGATATATTTCAACCAAACAGGGAATGTATCAGCGAAAGGTAAGATAAAAAGTACCTGAAACCTACGAGCGTGCACGCAGCTAAACAAAAAACTTATATGTATATAGGGAAATAGGGGATGTATTAGCAAAGGGCAAGATAAAAAGTGCCCGAAACCGGCGTGCGTCCATGCAACGACAAATTAATGTTGATGAAGCGAAAGTGATCTGTCAGGATCGTGGCAAGTGGCAGTCCCTGGTCTCTGCCTATGTACTCCTCTGGGACACAGGCGTGAGTTTATGTTATGTTTATAATATATAATTTTTTTTTCGGTCAAACCAATATACTAGCTATTTAGTCCCGGGTCCTTGATCCTAGGTTCTCAGTCGTGGGTCGTAATTTTACATATCTTACAGTTTACATTTAATTCTTTTAATTTATTCTTTATTGTTATTTTTTAAGATGAGTTCTATATGTGGGGGTAAATTAGTGTATTGAAGTCTGTTGACCTTGAAAATGTAAAATGTTTTTCGGAGGAGCACTGCTTATCCTAAACCACAGGCTTTAACCTTTTTTAGGGAGCAGGGTATCACTGACTTAGTGATAAGGTCACTGTAAAATGTTCCTTGAATAAATTATCTTATCCTTGAATATCTTTGAATCCTTGAAATAAATATCATACAGATTTGTAAGTCACTTTTATAAAACGATCTGTAAAAGGAAGATATATTATTTTTCATTGGCAGAGCTTTCAACACAAACAGTTTCTGTAACAAAACGACGAGTGTAAACGCAAGAAGGTAATGTAGAGTAATCGTTTTCCATCGCCGGCCGCAGGTTTTTATTGTACTTTTCCTTCCTGTCGCATTAAAAGCGAATTTGCAGGCCATCCATTACGGGCGCGCGGCGGAATCAATTAAATATCCGAGCATGGTGACAGTATGGCCAGCACTTACACAAAAGCTTCTAGAAGGTCTCCAACGAGTGAATTAAAATTGTAATTTTTTGAACCGCGAATCTGGGTGTCTGAGGAGTTCACGTACCTCAGCGCTTGATATGGCGAATCTGTGATGGACACCCGTGGTGATTAAGCCTCTCTGAGAGAAGGCCTGTGCCCTGCAGTGGGACTTATTTTTGCTTATTTTTTATAATGAAAAGAATAATTGTGGAGATTTTAGCTTCCTCTCCACATAATCTATGGTTCTGAAAGTAACAACTCTGATGTTCATTACGCAATTTTAATTGAATTAAATTAATATCACTAACACTTTGAAGCGGAGCAACTGGTATATCTTTTGTGGTAACACGGATAAGGGTGAATCTCCTTGAAATTGTCGCCGTCATTATCCTCGTAATGTCACAATTCGTCGACAGCGCAACAGGTGTTAATTTTTTTTTTAATATATATATATTGCTTGGATTTGATTGGCAATTTTATATATTGTTTTAATTATAACTGTGTATTTAGAACATTTATACCATTCCCACTCTAAAAAGATTATTTTATTCACTGAAAACCGTGAATGAAAAGGCCTTTCAATCACTATTTTGGTGTTTGAATTTAGAACACACGAATATATTCGACCTCCATCTCAATGCTTATACGACCTCCTTGCGCAAAAAATACTCGATACAAACTCCTTGCGCAAAGGATGCTCGACATACAACTCTTTGCACAAATAACTCCTCTAGATTTTGTTCTTTTTCTCGTAGTCATGGTAAGTATAGTATGCAACGGTTTACATTGAGGGCCATGAATCACTCGCGTCGCTCAGGATTCTAACACTTGAATCACTCGCTACTCTCGTGATTCAATCATCATGAATCACTCTCTACGGTCGTGATTCTGTTGTTAGAATCCTTCACTTGCTCGTGATTCATCTATCACCTTTGCTTTAAATCCGTCCTTTATTCACTAATTGCATAATATACTATTCTGTTGCGCTGAGAACTGTGAGAGCTTATTGCGAAAAATTATGAATAGGCGACAATTCGAGTAGATTCGCCCATAAACACGGTTAACACGGATTTGACCGTAAGTCTTGATAGAAGTACTATTTAGAGTAAGATAATATTCTTTCTAGTACAACAGGAAAAAAACAAACATAAATTGTGAATTATAAATATAAAGTACTCACGAAAACCAGGTATTAATAAAGCCGGTTTTAGGTGTTGAGTATTTTTAACCCTCAGTAACTTTTTTTCTCAATACGTTGCATACTTACTACACAAATAAATTATTAAATTTTTAAAGCACTTTCATAAGGAAGTGCTACAAGGTTGGACCTTATCCTTAAGCAAATAATTATCCTTCTTTCTTTATTCGAATTCCTAAATCATGAACACCACTCAAAATATAGGTAGATACTCAAACTCTGGATGGAGTCATAGGCACCAACTCATTAAATTGGTTTTACAAGATTGAGAACCGAATTTGAATTAATTAAAGATTCAGATCGATAAAACCCGAGACAGTCCTTTCACAAGCTACTATTAACAGCATACACCGTGAAAATGGATAAAACAACAATTTGACGCCATCGCAAGCAATATTGCTAAGTGCATCATTTGCCTGCACGTTCACAATAACCAACTCCAAGAACGGTTGAACCCTCTCTCTATACCTATTGTCCCCACAGCTGGTTCACTAGATCTGTACTGTACAGCGGGACTGCAAGTATATCGATGCATCAGCTGTAGACTTTTTGTTACAACAAATAAGGTTCAGTTTCGATTACCTTAAGTGCACGTTCCATGCACATGAAACCAAGCAATCCATCAAGCGAAAGTATTGGTAGAGTGAACTACTATTTGCGACATTGTATTGACGATTTGAATAAGTAAATTAGGCGGTGACGTTAATTCAATACACAGTTGAGTTCGCGAATAAGCAAATAAAGCGATATCATTCCGATGGAAAAACCTAACCGCAAAGTGGGTTGCTCGGGGCTGCAAATGATGTAATTCACTTCGGCCAGATGTCGCTGCCTGTACGTAATACAGAGAAGTTTGTAAAGAGGCTCGAAATTTCATCGATGCTTGCACATGCCCATTAGCTCAGTTGGGAGAGCGCTGGCACGGTGAGCCAGAGGTCGCGGGTTCAAGTCCCGGCATGGGTGGAATTTCTCGCCAGCCTATTTAGGTTTTTAAAATTGTCCTCAGCGCGGGTTAGTGCAACAAAAAGAATATATAATCAAATAAAGATTGGTGAACGGATGATGTGCCATTGCCAGGTAAAGCGAATAAGTTTATGAACGGTTAGAGAAGTAATAGGGAACTTTCCTCGAACTTTGATTGGAGTGACCTTGCTTTTATACCATAGAAGATATTTAGAAGAAGAATAAAACAATAAAAAACGGGATTTACAGGTTTAAAAAAATGCAAAAAATCAAGTTACTCGAAACGAATTCTAAACATTATAAAGGTGTAGACTCATAAAAACATAATTTTACGAGATAACTCAAGTATTGATACCAGAATCATGTACCTTGAGCCCGATTTGTATGGCGCTTTTGTGCTACATCAGTAGAACAACGTTTTGTTATATTATGGAAAGTGTTTGCGATGGATAAAAAATACAAACACGATTATTTATCTTTCAAAATGGCGACTCCAATGAGATTAAATAAAACACTTTGTGCAAGTTCTGCATTCAAAGGCTCAACAAATTATTGTTTATGCATTTACTCTACCACTGTTACTAAGACACAAAATTCCCGCTGGACCAGTGGTCTGAGGCAGATTGCTGGTGGTGTCTGGATGAGGATGGATGAGGATGGCCGAGGACAGAAACACTTCTATCATAGCTATCTATGCAGAATCGCGATATAAACCTTCCAATATAGACAGATAGTAAATGAATTATTTATTTGTATTAACACACACAAACACAATAAAAAAATATTAAGTAGGTTATACGGTAGCAAGAAAAGCATACAAAGCACAATGAAGCAATATTACAATGAAACATGTCAAAATGTTTTGACACACAACAAAGCATAATCCGGTGTGCGTACTGTGGGTGTGACAAATGCAAAAGGGCTCTGACTCGGCATGAGCTTTCGAGTGACACTCCAAAGCTGGTCTTCCGTCAAATATCTAACCAGTACACAAATGAACGTCGCAACATAGATTAAGCAAAATCAGAACTCCACATCTATTCTAAAACATACTTTTTATTTTTATTTAAAAGTCTATGTATATTTACTCCTGTATTTATTTGTCTAATAAAGTAGTTAAAGTTTCACAATTTGTAACGCTAGGTAGTTGGATGGCTTTTGCGTTCTTTAACAAGCTCTTTTAACATTTTTTTCGGAGTCAGACAGCACAACTTTTTTTTTAACAAGAAATCACAGCTAATAAGTTCATACTGTTAGTGAATTTGTTGATTGTTGGCAATAAGACGTGTTAACAAAATAAAAATCTTTAAAAGTTACTGAAGCAGGTAGTGGAGAACTAAAGGGGAGTCTTTTGCCTAAAAGTGGAACACAATCGAGGTTACATAATAAAAAACTGGCCAAGTTCCGTACCATTATCTATACAACATTTGAATATTTCAAGCGTCTACCTGTGGCCGTTATTAATATCTAGCAAAAGACGGCATAAATATCACTTTTTATTGTATGGGAGCTCCACTCAAATATTTATTTTATTCTGTTTTAGTATTTTTTTTGTATTTGCAACAGAAATACATCATCTGTGAAAAATGAAACTGCCTAGCTACCACGGTTCATGAGATACAGCCTGGTGACAGACAGACAGACCGACTGACAGTGGAGTCTTAATAATAGGGTCCCTTACCCTTTAGGTATGTAACCCTAAAAAGCAGGTAGGTTCTTTTCAATTATCAACATGCAAGAAGTTAATATGTTTACTACACGTAAGCTTAAAGATTTAAGAGTTCGTATTGTGTACACAAAAAACCTCATGTATCTATATCTATTTGAATTAGACACAATACTGTTAGGGATACGACAGAAATAAATGACGTACAATTTTTACAAACAAAATGAATAATCAAAGTCATTAAGTTAATTAAACGAAAGCCCCTTCGTATCAAATCGGATTTGTCGCGCCCGCATGTACGAATGCTAATGTACTATTAAATCATAGTGGCATTTACATAATTAACACACGAAAAATGTATTTTTAATACAATTGAGTGGGACATTGTGAATGCAAATGGGTACGAAACAGAAATTTTACTCAAAGACTGGCAGTTTATCTTTAAATAGACCTTCCTAGAGTCAAGGCAGCCGCATATCATTTTTTAAATCGACCATAAAATAGTTTATGATAAAATACGAAGTTCCAATTTCAAAATCAACAATATCTTTCTTTTGTTTCCATTTCCAAGTCCGAACTATTCTAATTTCACCAAAGAACCAAAGAGGTGTAGTAGGCCTCATTTGCAGGGGGCTAATTATGCGCACCAAATCCTGACGTTTGCGAGAGCACTTTGTATGGAATTTGACAGTTAGACGATTGGAATCCTTCAGGATTTGGTGCGCGTAATATATGGGCTGATTAGGTGCTCCCTAAGTCCGGTCCTACAAAAGATCGCGTTCTTTTTTTAAACTTGTGGCCAGCAAAGAGAACCAAAGAGACCTGCAATCCTCCGTGCTCTACTTTATGAATCGACCTTTTTGGTTGTTTCACGTATGCCGTCACGTCACATAGGGGGCGCCAATGCATCAATGCTAGAAGTGAACATGGCACGATATGTAGGCATCAATCATGCTCACGACAGCCGTGAAGGGATGTGCCTCTCACTGTCACAATATACGCTATGGAAATATTTGGTGCTGTTTGTTACGTGGCCGTGGGTATTGACAAATGTAGGTTACTGTTATTTGAAAATATTTGGTGCAGTCAGGTGATCAATCAAGATCAGGGACTCAATTCCATACGGCTTGTATTGTAGATTCGATTTTTGTTTTTATAGTAGGTATTTGCAGTATCAATGACACCCACTGACACCGAAGCATGGAAGTAAAATGTGAGATTCTAGTAACTTTTAATGATTCAGTGCCTTGTTTCGGGTTTATCATTTTCTTACCATTTTCTCAATATTTTTTTCACGCGTGTGTTTATTTCTTTTCTTCCGAACCGATTTTGATAAATGAGTTGTCAAATTAAAAGTATTGACGACGCTATATGACGTCACGAAAAATCAAAATGGCGAACATGTACATAGTTAGTAAAAGTCACCAAGAAGCTTCAAATAAAAAAATATATTTTTAAACAAAAAAAAAGGGCTGCTTAGTCTTGACCAAATCAACTTATCTACCAGGATCCAAGGGATACATTTAGGACTTGTAACGTCAGTAAGTTTTTTTTATCCAATTCAGTTTCTTCTTTCTTCCGTTCCCTACATTTCTAGCCTCGAATCGGGACAGTCTCGAAAAAGCCTCTTTCGCTTATCAACGGCCACATCGTTGTGCCCGCGGCGCTGTCGCAAACACTAGACTTTAAATAACAAACCGGGTGAGAAATTGCCTTCTCCACAAGGGTGATATAAAAACTGATACCGCGAAGAGGGAGCACAGAGAGCCCACTCTGCTTTTATCTTCTACTCCTTTCTGCACCGCATTACATGCGGTGATGTGGTGCAGATACCCAGCAATGCACCACATTACTAGTATGAATAAATAATTTTGTAATTTCTATATAGAATAAATAATTCTCCCTGAGAGAAGGCCTGTGCCCTACAGTGGGACGTATATATGTCTTTCTTTTTTTCTTTCTAATACCAAAGCCGCGGTGGTAGCCTAGTGGGTAGAACACTCGGAACGGGAGACCCAGCTTCGAGCCCAGTGCGGGCATGTACCTATGACTTTGTTTTCTAAGTTAGGTACATTTGTAAAGTTATAGTAGCAATACCACTCGCTAACGGTGAAGGAAAACATCGTGAGGAAACCTGGGTGTCTGAGCTATTCACATACCTCAGCGCTTGAAATCGCCAATCCGCGGTGGGCACGCGTGGTGATTAAGCCCATACTCTCTCTCTGAGAGAAGGCCTGTGCCCTATAGTGGGACGTATAGGCTGCTTATGATACCAAAACATAATTTTACTTGCTCGTGCCCCAGCGAATCAGGTGCAGCAGAAAACCAGCGCTGGGGTAGTATTTTGCTGAGCTGCAGCCTTTTTCTTTTGTAGCAGATGTGTTCGCACTATTGTATTACTATTATTTTTGTTTTTTTTCGTAATGTTGTTTTTATTTATGTTATGTTCATTTGTGTTACATTATAAATAAATGTTTTTCAGTTTCACTACAAGTCGCTTCAGCGGAGTAAGTAGATAAGTAACTTCCAGAGCCTACCTTCTGTATTAACATATTTCTCTGCTGAGCTGATATTCCGACGCCGTGCAATAAATTCACTCTTCGCTCTGTTTTATAAAATACCATCGTGTTATTAGAGTGGAGCAGGCAGTACTCACCGCACCAACTTGAAGTATTAAGATCAAACAGACAGTGCATCGATGTATTCTACTTTTCTTCTATTGTCAATAGTATTTTCCCAGCGCAAATAAACACTGCCATACCATCAGACTGAACGACAGCTCACTATGCCCGGGATGCCTTAAGGAAGAGGAGACAGCCGCTCACGTGTCTATATACTTTGAGAGCGTGGAGAAGCAACGGACAGCCATCTTTTATAAGCTGGGATACCTTCAGGAAGCCAGCACTAACATTGGAGCACTGCTGGCTTTCAGGAAAGAGACTGGCTGGCTGGAGTGATCACACAGCCCTGCTACGTACAATGGCCTAAATGTGAGGCTAAGTACGGAAACCACAGTTCAAACAACATAACTAACTAACTAGTATTTTCCTTCATAACCTGTACCTAAGTGCTCTCAGAAGCGTGTCACCTCGATCATATTGGCTGACGATATAACGTCTCTAATCCATGGTAAATGGCAAAGTTCTAAAAATAAGTAAAGCACACTTAACAAAAAGGACTACTAGATTAAACTTTCTTTAGATCACATAGATGTCTGGCATTAAAACCAGTTCATTGCATGAGAGCTTGATTATAGAAAAATATTTAAATGCGAAAAGAATAAGCATGAAGTTTTTTGTCCATCTCGTACTCGGTTGAGATTTAGACCTACATATAATTTGCGCTGTAATAAAAAAAAACATAATGAATAATGTTTTCATTGATTTTGATGAAACTAAAAGAATCGGTAGCCAGAAAAATTCGGCACAAATACTGTTGAAGTTGCTGATATGCTTAATGAAGATGATAAGCATAATGCCTGCTTCGTTCGTCTAGCGGTTAACACGACTACCAAAAAGAGCTAGTGGGTTCGATTATTTATTATTTATTTATTTCTTCACAAAGTAAATGTTTTAGAATGCAGTATGTGCCTGACCACTTCACTAGGCAAGCCCGTGCTGAAGTGATTCCATTATCGATTTATGTGTAGGTAAGAAGAGGCAATATTGAAGAATCACTTGAAACACATAAATTTACATCACATAACATAGATTACACATCATAAACTTACATAATGTATACATACATTGGATTCCCGCTGCAGGCTGTCGAAGTTGATTCGTACAAATGGACTCAGTCTGGGTGTATTTCCTTGTTTGTAAAATGTCCTTGCCTACCATACTATAATACATAATCCATCCATCACACTATAAGGCATCCTAGTTTGGGGTCTGAACAAATCGCGTTGAGTAAATTATTTTATTTTATTTGCAATATTTTAAAAATACACATTTCATTCGTTTAATGCTTCACTAAGCCATTGCTGGTTTTCTTGTCATTACTGTCAGGATGGTATAGGTGCTGGGCAAGCCTAATCCTTCTAAAAAGCCAGGTCCCAGGCACTGCAGCGTCCTAGTGGTCCCTTCACCCATCTAATGTGAGTGAAGGTCAGGCCAGTTTTTTTTTACTATAATAAAATCAACTCCCATTGCAATACACAGACCTCTCGGTAAGTACGAACGGGCACTTAAATTGTAACCACGCATATTTCTCTTTTAGCATGGCCTCTTCAACGCCTTTAAAACATTCTTTATAAAATTTCCATTGCGAATAAAGTTCAAAATACCCTAGCAAGTGCTGCATAAAGCTCCGTCTTACTGTCTCAAGCTAGATGCTCCCCTGCTTATGTAACTTACCGCCATATTTGTTCGCTTGAGCGTCAAAAGAGTTGATTTAATATAAACCTGGGTCAGCAGATTCTAGGCTAGATATTATCTTTTATTCACTACTTACGGTGTTTTGAGTATGAACCTAGTGAACTGAGTATAATTAGGGTTGCTAAACAGGGCCGTTTCATAAAACTACAGTTAGTAATATATTAAACGGGTTTAACCGCGATTATTTATTAGGTAAAATGTAATTGCCTTTGATTCCCGACGTTTCGGCAACGTTGCAGCTGCCGTGGTCACTGGTAGACTGAAGAGGCGAGTACAGTCAATGATTGTAGTGAGGATAGGGTCTACCTTGGCAGCGGGCCGGCCGACACACAACACTCGCTACGTCCGGGGACAGGTCCGGTGACAAGGCGCGAGATTTGTATTTGCTTAACACTGAATTCGACCCGTTTAATATAACACTATGTATGAGCATAGTCGCGAGTCATTAAAAATACTAAAACTACAGTTGATAGTACTATATCAATTCGATGGCAATGTAGCGGTCTTCCTATTTGTTAATCTGTGGGTTAGTCGGCTAAGCAATGTCTGCAATCGAAATCTCACAGCTCTTTTTGGTAGCCATGCGTGTTAACCGCCATTCTATGAAATGGGACCTGGGCTATAAACATCAATCAATCAATCAGCCCGTCCCCAGGTGAACAATGTCTCCCCAAGGCAGGGCACTTCTTTCTCTCCTCGGCCATCCTCATTCAGCCTCAGATCGTCGATCCATCGAGCTGGTGGTTTAAAACTTCATTATACTTTATTTCGCTCTATAATACTTTTAAATTAAGTATTAAAAAAAACTGTTCTCATTATCACTGTTTCTGTTCTTTTTCATTTATGTGTATAACTTTTACATCGGTGTATTTCTACTGGGGTTAGTAAGTGACGATCAGCATTTTGTTTTTTATATTTTATCGTACAGATAGGTACCTATCTTAATAAAACTGAATTTTAACGGATATTCACTCGTTTACTTTTCCATTTTACAATTTTCCGACGTTTTGCAAGTGTCGTGGTCTCGGTAGACTGAGGTGACAGGCGTCTTTTTGAAAGCATTAACTGTTAGTTAACTACTATCGCCAAAAAAAAATTAAGTTACCTACGTTCCAAAAATATTTTGGCATATTTTGAAATTGAAATTGACACTAAAATAATTTTATATAAACTCAAAAATACTGATTATTAGTTATTGAAATTAAAATTCACCACGGCACTTGCAAAAGTACCGAAACGTCAGAAAATTGTAAAATGGATAAGTAAACGAGTAAATATCCGTTAAAATTCAGTTTTATTATGTCTAGTGCTCGTGTTAACCTCAGAAGATACCTATCTGCTCCTATACTAAATTACATTAACCTAAGAGCTGGTGTGTGCAGAAAACCAGCGCTGGTGACTACTTGGAAGTTAAACAACATGTGAGCTCAGCTCTCTCCAATTGCCAAAATGGTTAGACGAAGTCTCAAACTTTGAACAATGTCAACTTATTATAACCAGGTCCTCACTATACAGATTACCGTCTAGTGTGAGGTCCAACGGTAACCTCTCTATTGTCAATGGCAACCATCTTCTATTCCAATATTAAGATTATCATACTTTTAAGTAATTGAGGAAATGTTTATTTATTAGCAAGTGGTTTAAATAATGTATTTTTTTATCACAATTATTTTTATTAATAATTTTTTGTTTCAGTAATAAACTATTTCTACTGTAGTAACAAATAATTTCAATCACAATTTTTCTCTAAAATCCGGGTCGTACGTACGTAGGTTTATCCTCATAAATTAAATAAACCACAAGACTGCTTTATGTTTGACGTGCCCTATTTGAATGAAATGGGTATTTACGATAGCAATGGCTCATGCAGCAGCGTAAATAAAATAGAATTTAACAGCACGTGTAGTAACTGACGTCGGCCCCCGCAGTTTGAGTTGTAAATCTTGACTTTTTATCGTACAACGACTATCTTGACGGTTGTTCCATTCCGAGACGCCTGCAGATTCTCGTTGAGAAAATAACGCTAACCGTGAAGGAAAACATCGTGAGAAAACCTGAGTGTCTAAGGTGTTCACATACCTCAGCGCTTGAAATTGCCAGTTCGCAATGGTCGCGCGTGGTAATTAAGCCCGTACTCTCTCTCTGAGAGAAGGCCTGTGCACTGCAGTGTCACGTATAAAGCCTTCATAAAATAAAATCCCGTGTTCAACTTGACAAACACACTGTCATCATGAATATTTATATGTAGCTCTAGCGATTATAGCATATTTGAGTCAGTTCTAGATGACGCCCGTTCTTGCTCATGTAAGAAAGAGATCATATTATGTGGTAAATACTCTCTCCGTGGTACAGCTCATACAACGTCGGGAATTAAAGTACCTACTTACGGTGTTATTTATAAAAAAAAACACGTTTCCTTAAAACGCTGATTAAAATAATCTGTGTTGGAGCTTTTACAAGGAAAAGTCATAACCACAGATTAAATAAACTGTCCCTTAGGAGTGCTTTAGAGGAATCGTGTTTTTATAAGGCCGTTCATGTTTACCTAATGTTAACCTGCGCTGCGCAGCGGTATAACGGCAGCCTCACACGCGGGAGGTCGTGGGTTCGAATCCCGGCATTCGAACCCGGCACTCGGCGGGAGTTACGGACAACTGTACAATACCACTCGCTAATAGTGAACGAAAACATCGTGAGGAAACCTTAGTGTCTGAGGTGTTCACATGCCTAAGCGCTTGAACTTGTTAATCCGCGGTGCAAAACCTACGTAAAACAAAACAATTCTGGATTAGACCCGTTAAACGTACTCGTAATAACTACAAGAAACAAAGTGATGTGGATCATTTGAGAGGCCCCCAGCCACTCGACTATTAGAGGCTTGGTTTTTTTAGATCTTATGCGCTAGAAGCGAGCTTTATCTGCATAACTGCCTCACCAAATTGTTCCTCCGAGCCTGACCGAGTTGGTTGGAGCGGTGGTAGCTTAGTGACTAGACTCGTTGCTTTACTTGCGAAGGTCCCGGGTTCGAGTGACTTTTATACGTTTTCCAAGTTACGTACACTGTAACATCCGCAAACTGTGAAGAAAAACATCGTGAGAAAACCTGAAGGTCCAAGGTGGGCACGCGTGTTGTTTAAGCCCATACTCTCCCTGAAAGAAGGCCTATGCCCTTCAGTGGGACTTTGTTTTCTAAGTTATTTACATTTGTGAAGTTATAGTAGCAATACAACTCGCTAACCGTGAAGGAAAACATCGTGAGGAAACCTGATTGTCGGAGCTATTCAAATAGGTACCTCAGCGCTTGAAATCGCCAATCCACGGTGGGTACGCTTGGTGATTAAGCCCATACTCTCTTTCTCTGAGAGAAGGCCTGTGCCCTACAGTGGGACGTATATAAAGTAAAACAAAGCAAAATTTTACAACAGTGAGACAAACAGAACCACAACAAATTTAAGCACAGGCAAAACAGAACGAGGGAACAATTTTTGGTTGTGGCAATGCCAAGGGGCTCTGACTCAGCATATGCTGGAGAGGCAGACCACTCCAGCGCTGGTCTTCCGTCAGTACCCAGCAATGTGCCGACGAGCAGCACTCTTAAAAACGAAACTAAATTAATAAATAAGTAAATAAATTAGCAGCAATTGGATATTCAAATGTCAAATTATAAATGATTGGTGATAGCGTTATCATAGTTATATTAAAGTAAGTAAGTACGTATTAGAGCCGTCGATAGATGGCAGTCGTTAAGCCAAGTCAGAGGCCTTAGGGCGGCTTGACAACTTCTGACAGTAGACGAGCCACTAGTCTACAAGCCTCCACCAATCCGGACTTGGCCCCCGTGGTGGAGTATGGCCTATACCTTCCTCAGGGAAGAGACCCGTGCCCCTCGGTGGGGACATAATGGGTTGATGATGAAGTACGTATTGCAGATAAATAACTCTCATTGAGATAATAATAATATGTTGAATTATAAGAAAATATTTTAATATTCAAGTGCATGCTTCGTGACAACGAAAGAAAGAAATGGTGTGCCCTGGGGGAGGCGTGGAGGTTTTTTCACCGCTGCTTTTTTCTCGGCTACAAATTCGGCACGAAGGCCTTGGCTAACATTGACATTCAACAGAATGTAAATTCTTTACGTTGAAATTAATTTTTGTTTTCTTAATTTCTTGAATGCGTTTTGAGAAAAGATGGCCGGAGTGGACCTTTTCGCTGCCTCTTTCTGCATTACAAACTAGACCCAAAGGCGGCCTACGTTGTTTGTTGACGTTTAACAAAAAGGATATAAATTCTTGACGTTTAACGCCAACAAACTGCACCGCAGATTGGCGAAATTTGTAAAAAAAAATGTAACTTCCAACACAGTTACTTGTCCGTCCCCAAACTAGGACGCCCTGTGTTATGGTAACCAGGCGATCGAACCCACGACTCGATTTCTGATTTGCGAAGCTACGATTTGCCCACAGATTTTAAATTGTCAGTCTCTCTCGCTTCAAAGTACGTAAAAACTCCCCGCAAAATTGTGTGTCGGCGCCAGGGTCGATCTTGTATAGAAGCCCAAAATAAAAATAAACTATTTCAACAACTATTTTCGTAGCACGGCTGATCACTCGGAGTTCGAATAATAAACGGTATTTTCCATTTTTTTATTAACCGACTGTTTAGGCGCTGAGGGAAAATCGGGAATGAAAATTTCTTTGCGGAATTTTCCTTTCATTAAAAATACATCTGCGGCATAAAAATGTCAACGTTTGAGAATAAATGCGTTAAATATATTTTTCTAAGCTTCAAATATCACGTACTTTTGCACGCAATATATCACATAGCTATAAATCCGCTTAACTATTAAAAACCTTTCGTGGAAATAAATGCGTTTTGAAAGCGGTTTTTCAGGACCGTGGCAAGTAGCAAACCCTGGTCCCTGAGTACCCTGCCAAGGTAAAGGCGTGAGTTTATGTACCATTTAGACACTAGTTACTTAGGTAGAGATCGCTCTAAGCGATAAGTCCGCCAATTGTATACCGCTACAAAGATATAAGAAACTATTTGTAATTATTTCACCCGGGTGTGCAATAAAGTGTTCTCCATCTGCTTATTGTAAGTTTCTTTAATTATTAAATAGGCAAATACTTCCATTGAAATACATAATCCGTCCACTAAACACATGACTTCGCGTGCACACCTAGTACAGCCTAGCACGTCACGTGCACTTTATTCAGTTGCGTTATGGGTAATTTTGCAACTGGAATGTAAAGGTCGAGCTCGTATCGTGTTATAGTGTAGTGTTATAAATCGAACTGCGATTACCGATTCATTTGCGCCCCTCTAGGGGTTGCGCCGCCGCCGCCGCTGCCCAGTGGGCCCCGATTTATTTATCGGCGGGCCAATAACGCGTAGGGGCCAATAACAACAACTTGTGAACCTTCCTGGGGTCAAAAGTTAGGGTCTTCTCTTCTGAGACTGACACTTGCGACAGTGCAATCTCAAAACTGTATGTTGAAACGACGTGTTTGAATTGTTTTATTAATTATTATGTTACCATAGACTCTCGCAAGAGAGAAGGGTGTTGCCCTGCAGTGGGATACATAATAAATATGGAGAAACAAAAAGACTGTGGCAATTTGTACAAATCATTGGCGAAACATCAACGGTGGTCCTAGCGGGAATCGAACCCAGGACCGTCTTAGTAATTAAACATGTTACCGCTAGACGAACGAGATATTTGACTTTCACTGAGTTCGAATTGGATGAATAAATGCATGTAAATATACAATTTATTTCCAAGTCAACCAAATGTCAAGTAATCTCTATCTCCGAAGAGAACACCTTGGGTTCTATTACCAGGTAGGCCCTTTCAGACAGGCCCTCTTCCAGGGCATTCAAACGTTAAACGTACGGGAGATTAATTAAAATGGATTACTATAAAGGAATATGGACTTCCCGGATACTTCGCTTTTGAATTCAGCTATGTTATTTGGATTTTGAAACAGTATAAGGGCGATTTCATGGACTCAGGCATATGATCGGGTTTTGTAGATATTTTTAAGTAAGATACGATAAAGTTAACTTAGTCTTTGGAAGTCTCTGCTTACCTAGCTAGGCGTGGCTCGTAAGGCTCTGTAGCATCTACATTACAGGGAAAATAGAATTGTGAACACACGAAATGCGACGTAAGCAGGGCGCAACTGCAACAATATACGGTGTTTTCAGAAAGGTCAGGGTTATTCTACCCGCTATTTTCATACATTCGCTGAAAAAAGTACCGTGGAAGTATGGAACAAGTGAATTTTTTTGACTAAGTATTTCAGATTTGGTCTCCAAAAGCGGTTGCTTGTTTTGGTTTTGATTTGATAATATCTCCGTTAACTTTCACAGGAGTTTTAAGTTTCACCTTTCTGCAACTCGCTGTATGGGACGTGAGTTCAAGTTCCCTCTTCCTTTCGTAGAGAATCATAATCTACACGGCACGTAAGCACAAATTTCTCTATTTCCTAGAATCATAATGTATCGATGTTTTTATTCCATTAACGCTTCAAACCCGCACGCCAAAATGCGACGATGTAATAAACACACATAAAGATGTTTTTTACAAAAGGATTTTACACTTTTTTATGACACCCTATCTCCCAGTTTCTCGTACACTCTGAAATCTGTTAATCTACAGCTGTCAGTAATATACACTTTGACCAACTGACAGCTCTGTTTATTATTAACAACAGATTAACAAATTGTTAGTGTACTAGAAACCAAGTCTTATACACACAGTTTTTTATTTGAACTATATAAGCACGATAATAGTTGCTATTTGCCTCCATTTCGTAATTTACAAAGCAATATCATTGCTATGTCATTCTAATGGTATAACCCGAGCAAATTAAATAGGCAAATCTTGCGAAGAAGATCGAATCGCGTGAGGCGCCGAATTAAGTGGCACGGGTTGTACCTTGGGAATGCGATTGGTTACTAAACAAAGAATAGTTTCAATCTAACAATAATTACCGTACTAACATCATAAGCAGCCTATTATATACGTCCCACAGTAGGGCACAGGCCTTCTCTCAGAGAGAATATGGGCTTAATAACCACGTGTGCCCACCGCGCATTGGCGATTTCAAGCGCTGACGCATGTGAATAGTTCAGACACTCAGGTTTCCTCACGATGTTTTCCTTCACAGTTAGCGACTGGTATTGCTACTATGACTTTACAAATGTACATAACTTAGAAAACAAAGTCATAGGTACATGCCCGCACTGGGAATCGAACCTGGGTCCCTCGCTTGCGAGCTCAATGTTCTACCGACTAGGCTACCGCCGCTTCGTACTAATATGACTCTATTGAACAACTATACATTTGAAAGACTAGTCCCCCGGGTGAAGTCTTATTTATTCCTCTACGGCAAAAACCTCAACAGAACATGTCTGCATTGATTTTCGTCACGTGCCTCGCGCCCGTTGTGTGATCCACTGTCTTTGAGCGGGTACTTTCACGTTTATAAACTACGCCGGAGGCACAGGCCGGCGCTTGTGCAAAACCCAGTGGTTTGAAGTGTACCTGAAACAAAAATAAAATGTTGTTAGGAATTCCTAAATACTTTCAGAAATGCTGTAGGGATAGAAGGCCGGGTAGGTTATTCACACAATGCTCTAAAAGTCCTTTTAGCATAGTTCAACAGATTGTATTGTTCTAATACGCCTAGAGAAAATTTCGATCGCTTTGTGATGATATATATACATGGAACGCCTATTACCGGCTCGTCCACATACATTCGTTCTATATATTCTTTCCTCAATATTTCTTCCCTGATTTCGTCCCAGGCACTGCAGCGTCTGAGTGGTCCCTTCATCCATCTAGTGCGAGTGAAGGTGCCACTGGAAGGTTAATAAATCATCTCATTACGTAGAAGCAAAGGCCAAAGTTTTTTTTGTCCTTGTGTACAAACTAACAAAACATTCCTTTCTCAATTCGGGTCACTGCATCATATATTATTGAATTGAGCCGTTTACTCTTGGGCTGAACCTAGAGACTACAGCTATAGAGCCTAGTATTAACTATCTCGATGAATATTAAATAGATACCTACAGTGCCCGACAAATTACTTTACTAGATGACTTTCACTCCGTAAGGACGTATTTTGGGTGTCATTGGTGAGGGAGTTAGGTTGTGACTTGGATTCTTTAGACTTTAGTTTAGGAAAATTAACATATGTAATTAAAAAAACTTCCAAGTGTAAGTCGGACTCTCGCGCGAAGGGTTCCGTACCATTATGTATAGAAGCAGAGCAAAAAACGGCAAAAAATCACGTTTGTTGTATGGGAGCCCGCCTTAAATATTTATGTTATTCTTTTTTTAGTATTTCTTGTTATGGCGGCAACAGAAATACATCATCTGTAAAAATTTCAACTGTCTAGCTGTGACGGTTCATGAGATATAGCCTGGTGACAGATAGACAGACACACCGACAGTGGAGTCTTAGTAATAGGGTTCCGTTTTTACCCTTTGGTTACGGAACCCTAAAAAACGTTGCTCTTATGCGCATCGCAAACTCACCCCGATAGCGCGGGTTTTCGCTCAAGTTATCTGGCGGGCACTATACTAGCTTTTTATTATGAAAAACCAAAATATTTGAGCAGCTTTTTACTCAAGACGCTCACGACGACATCTGCACCCCGTCTTTCTGCTCTATTAGATTCTCTGCGCTGTTGTGAAGCGGGTATTTCGGCAATAACAATAGCGGCTACCGATCGAAAACGATTTAGCACTAAATTATTTGTATAATAAAAATTGCCGTGTGGTGCGGTTAGACGAGGCCGTTAGTTGAATACAAAGTGCGGGGGGTTTTGTTTGTGAGTTGTAATGGTGGCGTTTTTGCGAGGAGAATATTGTGTTTTTACTTACCTTCTCAGGTAACACGTCGTTAGAAATCATGTCAATCCATAGGTTCGTATGACATCACATCAACACTTGTCGGCGCATGTCTGTACTCTACGTTCGTATCGCAACGTCTGAAAGCTTTGTTTTCACTACACGCGCTACACATAAGCAGCCTATAGACGTCCCACTGTAGGGCACAGAGGCATTTTCTTAGGGAGATAGCATGGGATTAATCACTACGCGTGCCCACCGCGGATTGGAGATTTCAAGCGCTGAGGTATGTGAATAGCTCACACACTCAGGTTTCCTCACGATGTTTTCCTTCACAGTTAACGAGTGGTGTTGCTACTATAACTTCACAAATGTACATAACTTCGAAAACAAAGTCATAGGTACATACGCGCTATCCCATGCGAGTATTTATAAACCTTAAAATAATGTCTTTATACGATCTACTGTAAGGCACAGGCCTTCTCTCAGAAAGTATGTTCTTACTCACCATGCGTGTCCACCGCGGATTCGCAAGCTATGAATAAACCCTAAAACATAATTTAGTTACAAATAAATACCTATACTGTTACCACGAACTACCAATCCAGCGTAGGACGCCCACCAGATCGCTGAACCGACGATCTGAGGCAGATTGTGGGCAGTGGCTGGATGAGAATGGCCGAGAAGTGGCGTGCCTTGGGGAGGCCTATGTCCAGCATTTTACAAGGGCTGTTTGATAAAATACGTATGTTTACACCACTCACGTTGTCGAATACCGCGTAAGCGACCAAGAAACTGCCGCTAATTATCTCAAATATACTTTGGACAGTCAAGTAAAAGACACTGATAATTACCAGAGATAGCGCGCCAGTGTAAGCAAAATTGTTACAGAGTACAGAAAAAAATAAAACACTCGTTAAAAAGTATTTACCAAGGAGTCCGTGCGTCTATTATACTTGACTAGGCACAAAAAAGTGGCGACATCTTTGTCGAGAATTCTCACTGAAAAAGTCTAAAAGGGAGTGAACAAAACACTAACAAACTGGCGACCGAGAGTTCCAGAGTTATTGTTAGGATTACAGGTCTCCAAAAGATGTCAGGCTCTGGAAGGTCGTTCAATGCCTGCCATTTGAGCATCCATTCCGCATAGTTTACCGTTGCCACGGTACAGTCTACCATGATGTGATAGAGATAAGTGACTGCGTCACACTGTTTCCTCTACGTTTTGTCAGTAATACCTCGTTGGTGTCACGACTCACGACAAACTAGGATAGCGGGTTTGTTAATAAATGTGAAATGTCAACTACAAACTCTAGGGCCGGCGGAGTTGTCATTAAATTATTTTTCTATACAACATAAGTGATTAAAAAGGCAGCTTCCTTATTTTTTGTAACAAAAACATGTAGGTATTGAGCTTAGTTAAATTCGCTGTTTTATGACAGCTCTCCGTTAATTTAATAAAGATAATAAAAATGTCATAGAGTAGTTTTATTTCACGGGTTTTTCTTTTCAATGCCTCGAAAATTTATGCTTTAGTCCGCCGACCGTTACGTAGATTTCGAGTTTAGATTTTTGTTCATAGGTAGGTACGGGAACATTTTTCTCCGGATCTAAATCGAGAGTTGCGAAATAGAGCTGCATTAACTGAACATTGTAAAGATAGTTATATATGAAACGGGTCTAAGCGCGATTATTCATTAGGTAAGACCCGTCTACCCGTGACCACGGCAGCTGCAACGTTGCCGAAACGTCGGGAATCGAAGGTAATTAAATTTTACCTAGCAAATAATCATGTAACTATGAGTTTGTTTTCTAAGTTTATGAATTTAGTACATTTGTGAAATTAGTAGTAATATCATAGTAGCAATACCACTCAGGAGGGGGGGGGACGCCCTACTCTGACAAAAACTTGCGTTTCAACGCTTAATATTTCGTAAACGGAACCCGAAATAAAAAAAACCGGCCAAATGCATGTCGGGCCACGCGTAGTGTAGGGTTCTGTAGAAGGAGGGGGTTTTATTTGAACTGACAACTTTATCAACGTAATTTTCAATAGATTTTATATGTACGTAGTTTTCCTTTTATAAGTTGGTTGCCTATTACTCATTAACTTGTAAAGCCTACTTAGCCGTGATAGTTTTCCTTTTAAATTCATTATATGTCCTACTGCCCTGAATTTTTTTACGTTTCTACAATCAACCGTTTAGCCGGAAGAAGGGAGGAGGGACGCCCTACCCGGAAAAAATTACGCTTTAAAGCTTAATATTTCGCAAACGGAACCCTAAATCAAAAAATATCTTCCCACACCCACAATATTTTTAAACGTTCAATCCAACCATATTATTGTGGGGCGAGAAAAAAACCAAAAAGAAAAACCTTTAAAATTTTATTTTACTGTTTTGTCGGCGTGATTAATATGACTAATATGTCTATGCCAAATTTCAGTTTTCTCGTACTAATCCTCTCTGAGCTAGGCCGCGTACAGACAGACGGACAGGCAGACGGACGGACATAGCGAAACTATAAGGGTCCCTTGTCGACTACGGCACCCTAAAAATGGTATTGCTACACCCACATAACATAACATAAACTCACGCCTGTATCCCAGAGGGGTAGGCAGAGACCAGGGACTGCCACCCACCCACAATATTTTTAAACGACCTATCCAACTAAATATAACCCACACTATGGTGTGGACGAGAAAAAAATGTTGCATCTCTAGTTGCAGGAGAGGTACTCAACATTTTTTTTTTCAAATTTTCTCTATACCATTTTGTCGACGTAATAAATATGTACACTTATCTATGCCGAATTTCAGTTCTCTAAAACTTATCGTCTCTGTGCTAAGCCGCGGACAGACAGACGGACAAACAGACAGACAAACAGACGGACGGACATGGCGAAACGGTTCCTTGTTAACTACGGAAACCTAAAAAAAATATGTTCATAGAAAAATAGCTCTAGGCTCTTTAGGACGAGATAAACAGTCCAACGATGCGAAAGTGACTGACTTTGACAGCTCAGACACCCAGGTTTCCTCAAGATGTTTTCCTTCACCGTCAGCGAGTGGTAAGAAATGTCACAAATGTACATAACTTAGAAAACAAAGTCATAGGTACATGCCCGCACTGGGAATCGAACCTGGGTCTCCCGCTTCCGAGTCCAATGTTCTACCCACTAGGGTACCACCGCTTGGCTTTAACTCTAGTTTATTCTTCATTTTTAACGTATCGACGACGCTAGAAATTTAATAACAGCAGCTAATCCTGGCCAACAAATGGGGTCGGCACTGGATTTAAAATGAAATTTAATATTTTATTGGCCACCGAGATCCGTCTGACAAACAGCCAGCCATATATTTTTTCAATGAATTCTACAAAATAAATAAATGTGGAGAGGAGGGGACAGCAATGAATTTCCGCGCCGATTAGCGTCGGTCTGTATGAATTTATTAGTGTTTATTTAGCGTTTGTTATTAAAGAGGGATTTCTTTCGGTTAGGGAGCAGCCCCGGCACATACGGCGGTGAAATTCAAAAGGTTCATTCAGTACGCTTTGGGCTAACATAAAAATCCTTTCATGGCTTTTTTTTTAATATGTGAAAGGGGGCGTCCATAAATCACGTGATGCATTTCCAGCTGAGTTAGACCCCAATTCACTTGGTAACACAGTGACACCTGAGTCCAGATGCCAGCCAGCATCTTCAGCAAAAAGCTAAGCAAAGGGAAAGGTCTGACTATCAACTAATCGCGCGGCCGAAACGATCGATCGCGTCCATACGAAAGACTTTTACTCCTAAAAGTTACGCGAAAATCGTGGAAAAAATATCAGCTGTTCCATAATGAAGTTACAAGTTGACTTTTTTTTGGGAATTTGTTAGTTACTTCCTAACATCATGGTGCTTGTGGGATTTTGCCGAAATTTAGCAAAGTAATTTTCACATTTTAATGCTATTATGGATTTCCGCAAAGTAACGCCTGATTCCATACAATTCTAACTTTTCCTGTTGTACAAGTTGTTCGTATTGACGATATACAAGAATTGTTTTTGAGTCCAAACTTCACATGGAAAAAACATGAACTATTTTTACCCGACTGGCGCGAAGCCCAAAAGGAGGGTTATGTGTTTGGCTCGTATGAATGTATGTATGTAAGTATTTTCGATTCTATGTTCCCTCATAACTTCTTAACCAATGCTCGGTGGTGATTCGTCGTGTTTGCGCGAGTGTCACAGGCTATATGAAATCACACTAAAAATACAAAAATAAAAAACTGAAATAAAAAATAACCAACAACCTGACTGCCGGGCAAAGCAGGCGGAAACCAAATTCAACAATGTACTTAGGTTGGTCCCGCCATATAAAAATTATTACAAAATTACACAAGGTTCACGTTAATTCCATGCGAAGTTCAAGCGAAACTTTTGTGTTTCAACGGTTTATGCCGAACCGTTCACACATATGTACGCGCCGCACCACGCAATAATCCCTCATAACACGAGACGTGTAGGGGTTACTTTGGCGCGGAACTTCGCCAAATATTTGCGGTTTAGAACTTATTCGTAAACATGAAGGAAGTAAGGGGAATTTATTTTATGGACGCGCGAAACTACCGAGGGCGAGTCCAAATAATAAATTTGTGCTTTAGAACGTTTTTCTGAAAGGCGAGGAGTCTTATAACGTACATTCAGCCGATTTCTTAAAGTTGGGGTACACTTTCATACTTTGAGGTAAGGTCCGATCGAGATTTTGGCCGGGGATCTCAAAAATTCGGATTTTTGGCTGAACGAGTTTCAATACTGTGTTCAGCCTCGTTCAGCCAATATAGGTTAATTTAAGATAAGGAACCTTTTTTATTATGTGCAACAAAATAAATACATTAATATATAATCATCATCAACCCATTATGTCCCCACCGAGGGGCACGGGTCTCTTCCCTGAGGAAGGTATAGGCCATACTCCACCACGGGGGCCAAGTCCGGATTGGTGGAGGCTTGTAGACTAGTGGCTCGTCTACTGTCAGAAGTTGTCAAGCCGCCCTAAGGCCTCTGACTTGGCTTAACGACTGCCATCTATCGACGGCAGCCGGCACCAACAGCTTAACGTGCCTTGCGAAGCACGGAACCGCTCGGAAAAATGCCACTAGCGTTAGGCATAGACGGCGACCCATCCATGCACTGAACGCGCCCAGTGTTGCTTAACCTTCGTGATCGTTTAAGATCACTCAGGCAGCCGGGGCTACGAGCGATACTAATAATATAATGTATATATATGAGTATATGAATGTATAGTACAAACTGTACAAAAATGGCATCATTTGTAAAAAATATGTAAGGGTTTTTTTAGATAGCGCAAATAAAATATTATTTTTTTTAAATTCATTACTTAAGGCAGTCGTCATCATCATCAGCCCACCTCTGCCCACTGCTGGGTAAAGGCCTCTTCCCTACCACGCCATCTTTCGCGGTCTCTCGCCATTCGCATCCACGGGCCCCCTGCCGACCTGACCACACTGTCCGACCATCGGGCTGGTGGTCTACCGACTGACTGCCGCCCCATTCTTGGCCGCCACTCCGCTACCGCTCGGGTCCACCTGCCGTCTTCCTGCCTCGCCAGGTGTCCCGCCCATCGCCACTTCAGACTCGAGATTACCGAATCTCGAGTCTGAAGTGGCGTCGGACGAAGGTTGGTGACCGCACCAACATCATTCGTCCGACGTCGGATGACGACATTTTAAGGCAGTACATGCCCATAATTCGTAAGTAACAATGGTACTTTAAAACTGTCAGTGTATATAATTAATGGAGAACTTGCACAAAAAAATGTTTTAATACAATAGGAGAGGACATGTTAAAATATAAATAAACGTGGTATTTTTTTTCTCTGCGACTAAATTTTTTGTAATATAACCAGTAGAAAAGTCAATATAGTTACGTGGTACTAAAACGCGCTATTCAAATCGACCTTAGACTATGACATCACTCCCTAACGTATCGCCTTATATGTATAAAGCATACATACACATACATACATAAACTCACGCCTGTATCCCAGAGGGGTCAGGATCGTGGCAAGTGGCAGTCCCTGGTCTCTGCCTATCCCTCTGGGATGTATGAATGATGTTATCTCGTAAAATAATGTTTTTATGCATGTACACCCTTATAAGAAAACGTTCAGAAATTAATGACAAAACGAAATCTAATAAGTTTTATGTCATTAGTGTAACTTTATTTTTCGCATATTTTGTGACCCCGAAACCCCCGAAAAAAATATTTTTATTGTTTTATTTTTAAATTGTAAGTTCTAAGTTAGACGCAACTCCAATCTAAGTTAGACGTAAGTTCCCCATTATAATTCGTTTAAGATAATAGGTACCCGAATGCGTCGTGCGTACATACATGAAACGATTAATGGATGTTGAAGAAGCGAGAGAATTCTATCAGAATCGTGCCGAGTGGCAAACCCTGGTCTCTGCCTAAACCTCCGGAATACAGGCGTGAGTTTATGTTTGTAATTCTTTTTACGGTACTTTTGTACGGAAGTGTAATAATTTCGTAGTTACATAATAATATGCATATTGTTTCGTTTCGTCAGCATTGTGGCTCTAGGCTTGACTGGAAACAATCGAAACAAAAGGAATATTCCAAACAATTCAGGGTTCTTCCACTTCGTTCTAGCCAGCTGACCTTATTATGGCTAGATAACAATATTTATTTCTAGACTACTTGCTACCAAGTACTAGTCAAGTCTCAGTACAGTCTTCACATAATCTAATATATACAAAGTGTCACAGTATTTGTCATCAAACACCTCCGATTTATATTAAATTTTTTGTGTTTTTTGAGAATAGGTCGTAGGCTGATAATTAATATGGCAAAACACCGTTTGCCGAGTCAAATAGTAATAATAAAATAATGTAACGTAACTACCACTAGGATGTGCTATGGTTACCAGGCAAGGATATCACAAATATGGAACTACGCCCAGCTGAAGCCATTTGTACAAATCAAGTGCAGCGGCCTCCAGAGGGAATCGAACCCACGACCTCTGTTTGATACTCAAGAATAATCATCAACATCGTCCTTTTAATGTATAAAAACTATGCATAGCTCGTATTAAATTGCGGGATTTTCAAGAATTATAACGAAAAACATTTTCAAAATGCCGAAGCATTGTCCATAGAAGAATGTCCATTCTGTTTGAGACATATGGTTTCAAGCTTTATCTATCAAATAGCGCTACTTCAATGCTGAAAAACTGTAAAACAACTTACAGTTAACAAAAAATTAAAATAATTAGGAAAATAAGCGAGAATGTGTAAGTACTTGGGATGAAAGTATTTTTCTTCTTTTAAAAAGAAAAAAATCTATAAAACCAAATGAAAACCGGCCAAGTGCGAGTAGCACAAAATTGTATGTAGATACTTACATATTAAAAATAGTTCAGGAATCGAGTCTTACAGTTTTCCCGAGCATTTTTCGAACTTCGAAGACTATTTTTTCAGGGTTTAATTACAAATTTATAGTTTTCAAATTTTTCCAAGTATTTGTAGTACAATATTACTTGCCAAATTTCATAGTTCTAGGTCAACGGAAAGCACCCTAGACATTTTGATTCCCTTAAGCCGTATGTTTTTTACGTTAACTTAGAAGTCTGATTTTTTCACAACTTCAAGAAACTGTAGACTTAAGTATATGGTTTTAATTTCAACTCGATACTTCCATGCGTTTCTGAGATAAACGGTCTTGCTAGACAGACGGACGGACGGACGGACAACAAAGTTTTTCCTTTTGAGGCAAGGAACCCTAAAAAAGGAAAAGGCAGCATGTCTAAGTTATTATAGGTAAATGAGCGAAAGTAAGTAATTAAGTTATCATAAAAAACTGAAAAGTAACAATCGCTAGTACATTTTCAAGTCATAAAACAAAATTTGTGTTAAACCAGTACTTGTTGCATTTTATTGCTAACATAGAGGCCTATGGCCTTTAGTTCCATTTAGGGACCAAACCGGAACCGTCCGCGGGTCGGAAAACCGTTCCAAAAGAATTTCCGGAGAACGGGCGGAGCTCTCCGCCCGGGAAACAAAAGATCACTATCGAATGATGAGCAAATACGTTCATGGAATGTCGACGGACATGCCTAGCATGAAGCTGGCATGTCCACAACATTATTATTCAATTTCTTTTTTGCACCAAATAATAAAATACAATGTTGTACAATAGCCGTTTGTACAGCAGTCTTAATACTAGTTAGCACTTTATTCTAACCAACCAATGGGTGACGAGTGAAAGTGGGGTTAATGCCAAACCGAGAAATGAAAGAAATACTATTTTAAATAATATTGGTAAAATTAAATATACATTATCTGTTTATTAACCAAAATACATATACATTATACCTACGTACACCCAAAATTGTATATCGTATTTCAAGTTGAGTATCAAAATTACTTAAAATTCTAAACTTTGGAGGCGATTTTATTTGAGGGGTGATTCGGGGACTCCTTTGGGTGTACTATCTCTGGTTGCCGTTTAGTATTATTTTTTGGACAACTTTCATAAGCACTGCACATTAACTTGAACCGGAGTCCGACCAGATTTCCAGGTCCGAACTGTTCAAATTCAAATAAGTGTATCCGGCTTAAGTTAATCACGTGCAGTGATTACCAAATATATTGTTATTTTGTATTTCTTAAACAGACGTAAGTATAAACTGTTTGTAACATTAAAAAAAATGTGTAGTGCTTACGAAAGTGTCATTGTAAAAATTACCTACCTATACGTGCAGCTCAATTTTAGAGTTTTATTTCGGAAAAGCTGATTTTTTTTTTGCGATGTAGTCTCAGAAGTAGTTTCTACTGATCAGTTCAATGGTGACCCCTTGCCGGATCTTCCAGCGACACTCCGTTTACGAAGAGGCATCATCATCACCATCAGCCATTTGACGCCCACTGCAGGACATAGGCTAGGTTATCAAAACCATGAGGGGTTTTTCCATAATCGCTACGCTTGGCAGGCGGGTCGGGTATGCGGTTGGAATCTCAGGAAGACGCTGCTGCCCGTCTCCTGGTAATTGATTTCCTTAGTCGCCTTCTACGACATCCACGGTAGGAAATGGAGTGACGGCGACGAGTGGCGTCACACGGAAGAGGCATACGTAGAAAATATACGGTTGTATCGAAGTCATGGAGCGTGCTAGGCCCACAGACATCACATTAGTATCATAGGCCATCAGCAAATGGATCTCCGAATGGATTCGTCTTCTTCCGAATCTCCGAAATATCATCTCCCTCAGAGTTGAGTAAATAGACGACATATTGTTATTACTGCCTGCCTGATGGCCTGTTTCTGAATTGAGAATTTCGCTAAGTAAATGGTTAACTCGTAAATGGAAAGAGCGTGACAGAACGCTACTTCAGTATTTACTTAGTGAAATTGTCAATTCAGAAACCGGCTCTTAATTTCAGAAAAACTACATATCGTAGTTTATTACGAAAGTTCGATGTACATTGCGTAGCCGTCTTCCTGTTAATCTGTAGATTAATCGACTTTGCAATGTACGAGTACATCGAACTGTCATAGTCAACCATGAATTGTAGTTCTATGAAACAGGCCACGGCAGTACATTTGGTACAGTAAGCGAGTTACACATGTGCATAAACATGTGTTATGTGCAGTAAAGAATTTTAATAATAATAACACCTCAGACAATCAGGTTTCCTCACGATGTTCCTCTTCACAGGTAGCGAGTGTTATTGCTACTGCAACTTCTCAAATGTACGTAACTTAGAAAACAAAGACATTGGTACATGCCGGGATTGGCACCCACGACCTCCCAAATGCTGCGCTACCAACGCATTTATTATACATATATTAACGTTACTCATATTGAAATAAATAATGAAATGGAAAATTCATAACCCCTTATAAATAAATACAGGAAAACCTTCAACAATGTCCCGTAATAAATTGCCTAAAACGAGATATTGCCCCATAAAGCAGGAGTGAATGTTAAAAAATTACACAATATGTCAAGTCGGACGCATCATTTGGACCGAGGTAGCCCTCAGCAACCTGATTAATGTTAGGGTAGTCACAAAAACCACTCGGAGTAGACCTCCGTCTTCAAACAACTAGTTTAAGCCCAAGTGTCAGGCGAAAAACTCGTAGGGCAGAGGCCCTTCCGAGCTTGCTATATTGCTTATCCATTTCATTACGATCAGACAGTTTCTTGTTTACTATAAGCGGTGGCAGTAGAGCTAATTAATGGTAGAGCTGGCGATAAAAAAGATGCTGGCCACATTTTAGTACAGCGCCATATATAGAAAGCAAAGAGAAGCGTTTAACATTGACATTTAACGACATGACATCGGCGCTGTGAAGGTTACATAGATGGCCGCTAGATGGCTAGTGCTGTCTTTAGACGACGTTTGTTGTGTGGGAGCCCCCTTAAATATTTATGTTATTCTGTTTTTAGTATTTGTTATAATGAATTCCCTCATCCGTGAAAATTTCAACTGCCTAGCTATCACGGTTCATGGCCTGGTGATAGACAGACAGATAGACGGACAGTGAAGTCTTAGTAATAGGGTCCCGTTTTGAACCTTTCGGATACGGAACCCTAAAAAAGAACAAATATTTGCCCAGTGTGGCGATTACGGTAGAGCATCCGTTTGCAGTCGGCTGGAGAATATAAACAAATATTACAAATAATATATTATAAAAGTAACATTAATATAATTCTTAGTACACTGTTGCACATTTTATAATTCTGCAAAATTCTCAATCATTTTGCTAAGTTTCTCTCTCTGTATTTTTCATTGAGAGGATGGTGGCTAGCGATCGTCGGGTTATAAACAACTTGAGTTTATTTGAACTTTTTCCACTAGTCCTTTTTCCGGTTTCGAAACCGGAAATAACTGCATTTTCCACCAGCCGACAGCGATAAAACGGAACCTCTCAATCGGCAGTAAACGCTCGAATTAGTCCCACATTCGGCCGAGCCGTCAATAAAGCTGAGAGCTCTATTAAAATTCGCCATGAGTGACCGCTGAATCCTTCCAGCACTTACTCCTAGCGCCCGAGGCATCGCTTTGAGCTTAGAATTTCAAAAACGCACTCCTCCCAAGTTTACCATTGCGGCGACGCGCGCGAAAACCTACCCAGTCACTGAGGTGGTAGAGTGCAGTTTAAGCGTAAATAGGTGCAGGATTAAGACTCCAGAGGAGTGGCAATCACGGCTCCACACGCTGGCGTGGTTTTATGGAGTTTGCTGCGCCCCTCAAGTGGGACGATTGGGACGTGACCGCACTTTCTATTCGCCTCGCTCTGTAGTACGAGAATCTCTATCAGAGTCGGTATTCGTTCAGGGTCTTGCTAGGCTGTTGTGCGGAAAAAATGGATGTAGAGACTTCGAGCTGGGGTAAGAGTCCTTCATGACAGTATAATCTGTCTTTAGTCTCGTATTTTTTAACTGTTATCGAACTCCTCCGAAACGGCTTCACCGATTTTTATGATTTTTTTTTTGTGCATCATCATCATCATCATCAGCCATTTGACGCCCACTGCAGGACATAGGCCTCCTTCGTGATTTTCATAACCATGAGGGTTGGCGATCGCAAATATAAATTTATGTGCATATATTTCGTAGGTATGAGAATAAGTTGTTGGCAAATTAATATGGCAAAACAAGTTTGCTAGTGTATCTTTAGTATCTACGTAGGTATATGTAGAAATATCTGTGTAATCTTCTCTTTGTGTACAATAAAGTGTCCCTATCTATTGTCTCATCGGGAAAACAACCCATTTTGAAGCAACAATTTCTCGCACCCATCCCGCTCTATGTTGTTAGAAAGAGTGAGAAGTAAGGCATACTGAGCTACGTGCTTCGGACGCCGGAACGCTCGTCGCCACTATGTGTTAAATTCTTTTAAAGAGCCCTTTAAAATCTCTCAGTCAGCGGTACTGACCGTCAACTTACACTGGCCACGTATCTTCTACGCTGTTGCAATTTTATTTACTTCATAGCAACTTAGGATCGGTTTTAAACTTTATCTTCAATCGCACACATGGTGAAAAATGACTCGCAAACAAATCAGTTTTATGGCCGTTTTCTAGAAACCAAATCAAACCATTTTCAAGTTAAAATTTGACAATACTTCGAAGTTTGAGCCCGATTTGTGTAGCGCGTTTTTGTACCACGTGATGAGAGTTACTTTTCGGCGGTTATTGTAAAAAGTATTATCCTTAGTAGAGAAAAAGATTAACCACGATATTTTAACATGGCCTCTCCAATAAGTTTTTTTTTCTGTGCAAGTTCTTTATTTATATAACTTGCTGCAGATTTACATTTTTACAGTAAATGCAATCTGGTGAGTTGTTTTTAGGGTTCCGTGCCGAACGGGTAAGGGACCCTATTACTAAGACTCCGCTGTCCGTCCGTCCGTCCGTCAGCAGGCTGTACCTCATGAACCGTGTTAGTTAAGACAGTTGAAATTTTCACAGATGATGTATTTTTGTTGCCATTATATCAACAAATACTTAAAACAAAATAAAATAAATATTTAAGGGGAGCTCGACATTAATAACGGCTACAGGTAGACGCTCGAAATATTTGAACGTTGTATAAATGATACGGAACCCTTCGTGCGCGAGCCAGTTATTTTTTTAAGAAGTCTTCATTCCTTGCCGTGTAGTATTATTGCAAATATACTGTCTAGTCATTTGTTCGGTCTACGTCTTATCAAATACTTATTAGCCATGTCCTCCATAGAGGGTAGAACCCTCCCATGAATGAGAGGGTGCCAAATGCGTCACGTCGATACATAAGCCATTGTCCACAGCACATAACGGAAACTATTTGATTAGCCATCAACAGGGGGGTGAAGGCGCCCCTCGGGCGTTTTTCTCAATAGGATTTATAGCTCTCATTTTGGGGCTCACATGAAATATGTTGGAATAAAACGGACATTTATTAGGTTTGGAATTTAATTTCGGTGGGCAGACATTTGTCATAACTGTTTTTATTGCCACATCCATATCCACATGTCACTCGAAAAATTAGCAACGGTACCGCAGTAAGTATAGTTCGAACTAGGGTTAACTTTACATCGGTTTCTGACAGAGAAATATTTCAAATACCTGTCTTGATCACAATGACAAAGATTTCTAGAATTAAGGCCAGTTCTATGCATGAGTTCCAGGTTCTACAATAATGTTGACTCTGAAAAATTTTTTTTTTGCCCATTTTTACTCCAAAGTGATCTTGATTACGAAATGGACACCTAGTTTAACTTGTAATGATCATTAATTTGCTATTTCTGTGTTACTTTCAATAAAAACATTTTGATTTAGATTTTTTATTTTTATCTTGATTTTGATATTTTTAATTTTGTGGTTTTCCTGACCACTCGGCAATGTGCATAACATTATCTATTATGTATAAAATAAAATTTCAAAAATAAAAGAAATTAAATTCTGTTTGATGTCAAAGTACAATGTTAGCAGTCTTCGCCAGCCGGGTCGAGTTCGTAATGGGGAAAAAGGCAGCGTTAAAACTCCACTCTAACCATCGTTTCTCAAATTACACCAGGCAAGTAAAAAAAACCCACGCCTGTATTCCGGAGGAGTAGGCAGAGACCAGGGTGTACCACTCGCCACGGCAAGTGGCAAGGATCGTGATCCTGACAGACGTCCTTCGCTTCATCAACATTAATTCGTCATTGTACGCACGCACGCCGGTTTCGGGTACTTTTTATCTCGCTTAAGTATGGCAAGATAATCAAGATGGAATTCCCACCGGCTACTACCCTATCGAAGCATTGGTCCTGTGCGGCATATGCACGAGTTTTCAACCAAAGCCGGCTAGTTAAGTCTACTGGTACGAGTACCTGCTATTTACCTCAGCAAGGAAGCTCGAAAGGTCCAAAATGGCTAATGACAAACTGAGTATCTCTCTACCGGTCCCCTGTTCTCCCTGTGTACCCAATTAACGTGCGCCACGGCGACGGTTCTCTAAGGGTGGACCGGAATTAAAGTGACGTCACCCGAGTGTCATCAGTCGTCAATTAGGACCGGGTATGACACCGGAAATGTTTCCCGGCTCCCGGTACATCTAGCGACAACCTGTACTCGTTGTGTGGTGAACTCGCCCCTATGCCATGAGCGGTAGGAGCTGTAAGTCCACACCACCCTAGTGCCGACTTACAGGTAACAAAATATCATAAAAGGTACATGGCTGTGGTTTTTATTTTGTGACGGGTAAGAGCGGTAGTCCAATGGAAAGGTGGATGTGGCGGAATGCTTTATTGCTTGTCACATTTTCGGGGCGTTTTGGGCCCCATTTTTTAACTAACTTTAAGTGTACCATAAGTCATGTATCGGAGTAAAGAGCATTTACAAGAATATTTAGAGAGCCTTCATGATGCTGTTTCATAAAAGGAAATACTAACGGTCTTATTTATAAAAACAGGATTCCTTAAGACACTCGATAAACGCCGATTAATATAGTCTGTGGTGAATATTTTACAAGGAAAAGACGTGACCACAAATTAGTTATCCGTGTGGCGCCGGATTAAGAATAGCATCACTCCATTTCCAAATTAAAGCAAATTAAGAGTGAAATAAGCTTGCTTTATACACCGATATCATCATCAGCCACTTGACGCCCACTGCAGGACATAGGCCTCCCTCATGGTTTTACAAACCGTGAAGGGTTTTGCCATAACCGCAACGCTTGGCAGGCGGGTTGGCGATCGCAGTATTTGGTTGGAATCACAGGAAGACGCTGCTGCCTGTCTCCTGGTAATTGATTTCCTTAGTCGCCTTCTACGACATCCACGGAAGGAAATGGAGTGACGCTATTCTTAATCCAGCGCCACACGGAGTTCCGATATAATTTGTAATTCTTTCTTCTGGTTGTGCAATAAAGTGTTACCTATATATTTATAGAGAGTTCTCTCTATTCCTCTCGTGTATAAAGCAAGCTTATTTCACTCTTAATTTGCTCTATCGCGTCGTATTACAGTTCCATTTTTATAGAGGAATCGGGCGAGTGCAAAAACGGATCGGATGCACGAGTTTATTTCGATATGAGCGCACGGGAGAACTCACTTCACTGGAAGACAATATTCCATTCAGCCTCCATTACTGTAAATGTAAACTAAGTTAGTGGAGTAATTTTCACGGAAAATAACTTTTTCCTGGCCTTACACTGGCTTTACCTACTACCAGAAAGCGAAAAATTTGCCTTGCAGTTTAACGAGGATTACTTCCTACGAGATCACAAGTGTGGCCCCAGTAGCTAAAGATTTTCAGCTATTGTTGATATAATGAAAAACCATGTCCGTATTAACAATGGTTAGCTTAGCACCAATATTCTTCCAGTCCAGTATTCTTCTGCTTCTCCTTTCAGTGCCTCTCCACTATTGGACGCCGGATATTCCTCTATTAGTACAATTATGGGTTACCGTAAGCACTGACTGAAAATCAGCGCTGAGGGATCACTTCCTCAGCACAACGCTGAGTCAGCTGCCTTTTGTGGCAATGTAGATACACCACAGGCTACATCTATAGTCCTGTTTTATTTATTCGTTTTGTCTGTTGTGTATTTAGTTTTCCTTCTGTGTTGTGCATATTATGTTACTTATGTGCTTATTTTGTTTCTGTGATGTATCTTGTTGGTATAATAAATGTCTTTCTTCTTCTTCTTCTTCTTCTTTTTGTCAACCAAAATAGATCTTCGATGCTGGCAAATCCAGCCCACTGTTACGGAGTAAAGAGTAACACTCAGGGTACTTTTCTGGAACACAGGCAAAAACTCAATGGTATGCGCCAAGACCGAAGTTTGTACGAACCTTTTCGAACTCTATTTCCTGGTGTACGACGTGTACAATAGACCATAAATTTCAAGCACGTGTCTGTAAGTTTTGTCATCATCAATCACTCATCATCATCCCTCCGGAGATGCACACCTCTACGAAATCCGTGCATGGCATGACAACCTGGCCAGTCGGAAGCGGCGAAGACGTTTAAAGAGAATCAGCAAATAATGAGTTGGTACAATTATTGTACTATTATAGTAGCTCAAATTTCAAGAACTACCCTCTCCTCACAGTAGTGACGGGACACCTGCGCAGGGCAAAAAGTACCGCTACGTGCCATAATAGCACCTAATTGTTGCTCTGTTTGGAAGTTTGTCCCCTCCAATGTTCACGGGGCATTAGGCAGGCCGGCTAATGGGCGGAATCAAAGCGTGACGTCATTAAAGGGCATATGCGCGAATTGGACGCCCGGCGAAGGGCGGCGGGGTGCGCGCCGGGCCACGAGTTTGCCCCAGTGTTAAGCTGGATTCTCGGAATCTAGAGACAGACAGAAGAGTAAGGGCCACACTGATCCTCTACCAATAAAGAGTATTAGTGATGTAAACCGGTTTTATGAAAACCGATACAAAACCGGTTTTTACAAAACCGATAATAACAGGTTTTTTTCAAAAGCGACAGTGCGACCGGTAGCCAGGAGAAAATTCACATACATGTTTGTGATTAAACCCTAATTTTCAAAGCAAGACGAGCGTTAAATACAATTCAATCCAGCTTGTACCTATTTTGGGAACTTGTGCTTGAGGTTGAGTTAGCACAAGGTCAGAACTTAACACAATTAACATATGCTAAAGAGATAGGAAGCCTATTAATTTTACTTTTAAGTACGGGTTCAATCTTCAAATCTTTACAAAGAACAGACCTAATTTGGCGCGTGAATCTGCCCGAGGCAGTGTCAAAAATTGGACTGATGTAAATTTGGGAATGCTCCATAGTAATTGCATTTTATTACAAATAATATACAACCGAGCCTAGCTGAGGGGCAAAATTATTTACTGACAGAAGATCCACAATTTGACGACCTCGTGGCGCAGTGGTAGTGCATCTGCATACCATGCGAGAGGTCCCGGGTTCGAATCCCGGCTGGGAACCAAAAAAAAAACCCCAGGTCTTGGATGTTTACATGTTTGTGATGTCGTTGTTTCTGGTTCCCACGACACAGGGTATCCTAGTGTGGGGCAAGAGCCAATGTATGTGCCTGTATGTAAATGTTTATGTTTATGTTTTTTTTTTTTTGTGGTTTTGGGTAGTTTTAAAAAACAATGTATTAGGCTTAAAAGCAAGTATGTATTGCGTACCCCGAAACGTAACCGAGCAGATTGCACGCTTGTGAGGGTGGATGTGCTGTCGACTGGTCAGCTGAGGAGCTATTTACTTATTTATTAGCTTAGTTTCGGATTCACTTACTTCATTTTTTGCCGGAAGAGTCCGACCAGGTTTCGCTCTGATTCGCAGAGCTGAATCATGGTGAGTACAGACGGAGCTGAAGTAAGTGAATCCGGAATTAAGTGTAGTGCTTACGAAAGTTTTAGTTTGAAAATGTATTTATTTTGTTAAAGTTGCATTACTGTAGTTCGTATCGTGCACGTGTCAAGTTTAACTTGCTTTTGACTGGTTCTAACGTTGTAAATGACAGTTATACAGTCAAATGAAATCTTTTCATTAAGTAATGGAGTTATGCTGACACGACCAAAGTAATGTCGGTTTCGATCCACGATTAAAATCCACCACTACGATGCTAATTGAGTCTGATTGATCTTGTAAAAATCTGATTGTCAATCAGAGTTCAATCAGATTTAGTCAATCGAGATCAACTGTACATTATGCTTTCATTAAGCGCACAAATACAAATCAGATCCATCCGCGCATAGCAATCCGAGTGGCTCGTCACTAATTTAACAGTTTAAAGTAAAGCCCAAGGTTTCAATGGGTAAAGTAATTTAACAATTTAAAGTGAAGCGGTGGTAGCCTAGTGGGTAGAACATTGGACTCGGAAGCGGGAGACCCAGGTTCGATTCCCAGTGCGGGAATGTACCTATGACTTTTCTTTCTAAGTTATGTACATTTGTGAAGTTATAGTAGCAATACCACTCGCTAACGGTGAAAGAAAACATCGTGAGGAAACCTGAGTGTCTGAGCTATTCACATACCTCAGCGCTTGAAATCGCCAATCCGCGGTGGGCACGCGTGGAGATTAGGCCCATACTCTCTCTCTGAGAGAATGCCTGTGCCCTACAGTGGGACGTGGGATGTTTATAGGCTGCTTGTATAAAGTAAAGCCGCTGCTATTGCAACAGATTTCAAATAGAAGTAGCAAATGAAAGAGTGCGCGTAATCCCATAGTAGGATGCTAAATCTTGGCGTCCACATGGCATGCCGAACCGAATCGTTCACAGAACAAATTCGGTGTGATAAGGCCCCTTCCAGCTCGACTCTGCTCTATTTGACACTTGACATTTACCGTCGCCGCGGTCTCGATGCTTGGCCCGCTTGTGGTAAAGTTAAGTACGCTTAGTTAATAATTTTATGTTACAGTATAAAGCATAAACCCACCAAGTAAGTGTCAAACCCGTGTCTGGTCACTCTTTCATCAGGATTATGAGTCACATGATCACAATACAAAGCGTCCTTTTCAGGGGCCGCCATTTTTCAAAAAAATGGCTGCCCCTCCCACCCGCCAGGAGTCCCAAGGGGTGAGGTCGCAGGCGGGGGGAACAGTCTCATACCTAGAAAAGAGTTTGGACGTGGCTCGCTCTCATTTCGACATCCATCGACCTTTTTATTGTACAACTTGAAGAAGTTATTTACAAAAGAGTTTTGCTACGTAGTTGCGTCGCCGACATTCTAGCGAGAAAAAACAGAGTCGATCTTCTGTTGGCTCAAACATATTGTTAGCCTCCCGGCGTCAAATAGGTTTAATGACTGGCTTCGGTTGAAATTCAATTTCGGTGCAATTCGAATTACAGTCTCCTTTTGTACCCAGGATTTTATTATGTAAGTACTTTGAGTCTTAAAAATTCGTGCCGAAATGCACGATTCGTTGTTGAATGAATAGTAAATAATAAATTTAGCAGGTTCTAAATCAATTCGTTGAATACTGAAGTGGTTTTAACTGTACTGGCATCTAAAAAAAAGAAAGCTCTCTAGCAATGTCACAGGACAGCTGCACTGTCAAAATTAGTACTTAATAAAAAATCCGCCAAATTAATAAATAAATAATAAAAAACTTCCAAATAACTATCACTTGTCATGGTCCCAAACTAGGATACACTGTGCTATCATAAATAGGCAAGGACATCACAAACATGGAAGCACACGCAGACTGAGGGCATTTGTACAAATGTAGGGCGGCCCCCAGTGGGAATCGAACCCACGACCTGTGGCATGGTAATCAGACGTAACCAACGAGGCAGTCGAAACAAATAACTTCCAAATTGAGTGTTATCTAAGTTTACAGAACTTATGCGTTCACTAACAGTACATTTCTACGAGTTTTCTATTAAAAACTTTCGTTGATTTGAAATGTCTGCGCCATCACAGAGGTTTTCATAAATTGATCACACAATTCATTTTTAGGGTTCCGTACCCAAAGGGTTAGGGTAGGGTCCCCTATTACCAAGACTCCGCTGTCCGTCCGTCCGTCTGTCACTAGGCTTGAACCGTGATAGTTAGACAATTGAAATTTTCAAAAATAATGTATTTCGGTTGCCGCTATAACAACACATACTAAAAACAGAATAAAATAAATATTTAAGTGGTCCTCCCATGCAACAAACGTGATTATTTTGCCGTTTTTTGCTCGGTATTAGTAAAGGCAACTGGATGACGCTTGAAATATTCAAATGTTCTATAGATAATGGTTCCATAGATAATGAGTCCGACTCGCACTTGGCCGGTTTTTTTCTCTTGTTATTTTTCAATGTTATTTTTCAATACATTGATAAACCCGAAATTCGAGCAAATATTACGCAAGTAAACAGGACACATTACCTATCTACGGTCTACTAAACATTATCTAAACAGGGTTATTTCTAAATTTCGAACAATAAAGACAGCTAAGCCAAGTTGAACTTTTCGTCGCGAATTCATACTGAAATCGCGAATTGTGAATGACCTAATAAATTCAATGGCGATTACATAAACAGCCTATATACGTCCCACTGTAGGGCACATGCCTTCTTTAATGGAGAGAGTATGGGCTTAACCACAACGCGTGCCCACCGCGGATTGGCGATTTCAAGCGCTGAGGCATGTGAATACTTCAGACACTCAGGTTTCCTCACGATGTTTTCCTTCACAGTTAGCGAGTGGTATTGCTACTATAACTTCACAAATGTACATAACTTAGAAAACAAAGTCATAGGCACATGCCCGCACTGGGAATCGAACCTGGGTCTCTCGATTCCAATACATCAATGTGGAGGGCAAGAGGGCCAATCATGTTCCTGTCCAGGTATTCAGCGCATCAGTAATATTCGTTACCTGGGAGTTCAGCTGGACGAACGCTTAACATTTGGTCCACACATCGAGACACTGTCTGGCAGAGTTCGCAAGGTTATTGGCATAATGATGTGTCTGAGACAAAGTGCTGATAGAAATTTACTAAATTACATCTACATCACCCTTTGTCAGTCACTCATCACCTACTGCATCTCGGTCTGGGGAGCTTCAGCCAAAACACAAATGATAAGACTGGAGAGAGCACAGCGCTCTGTTTTAAAGGTAATGTGCAGAAGATCCCGCTTATACCCCACAGACAGCCTATACCGGGACTGCTCCGTACTTCGTGTCCGACAACTCTATATCCTTGGAGCTGTGCTAGGTATCCATCGAAGCGTCATCAGCTCTCCAGCATGTGCCCGGTTAAGCGCAAAGAGAGTTTTTAAAATCCCAGTGCCTAGAACGAAAACTTCTTTTGCACAACGCTTCTCCCATTTTTCTTCGCCTTTCCTTTATAACAAAATTCTAAAGCGCTGTGATATTCAAAATTCGACAATAAGAGAATGTAAGTTGACTGTAACCAATTACTTAAAAACTTTAAACTACGCAAGTTCCGAGGTTTTGCTGAAGATACAGAGATAACCAATACTCACAGAGTCCTGAGCATGAAATGACTGAAACACCAAGACCTAAGTACACTTGAACATATACTCAACACACAAAAACACCAGAACTTACACACTAAGCGCAATGGGACAACATAATTTGTTAAAATGCATAATGTTATAAATACTATACTATTTGAAAGAGTTAAAATAAAAAAAAAAAAAAAAAATTTTTGATTTTGCATGTAATTGAATTAATCATTTATGGTAATAATTATTGATTTGATTTTGTTTTTCACTTTTAGCATGAAATTGAAACAACTATGCTTTTCTATAACAATTAACTTTTGTAATTGATATTATTTTGAAATTCATTTCAAAATATTATTTTGAAGAACATTTAGTACTACATAAATAATTTTATAAGATCAAAATCTGCTTAGATTGCCACAATGAAATGTTAATAAAAAGCCCAATTTTATGTCGTGACGCCCACGATACAGGCTATGCCTAGTGTGGGGTCACCGTTACTCAAAGATATTTACACATGTTAAACCTTTTACAGTCTAAGCATTGTTTAAGTAACATTTATTTGCCTCTGTGTATTATTCTTTACGATAATAAATATTATTTGATTTGATTTGATTTGATTTGATTCAGAGTCCAATGTTCTACCCACTAGGCTACCACCGCTCACAATCGCGATTACAGCGGTCCAATATATGACTATGAAGTTTCTGTCTCATATATATTACCGAAACCAATACAAACGCATTATAAAGCCGCAGTATTAATTTACTGTCCATCCCAGTATATGCAGTCCAACCGCATAGTTAAACAGCCAATAATACTGAAAATCCACTCCGCCCGAGAAAAACTTTACCAATCGCACCAAATGACCTTGGATCTGCAAACAGTACCTGAAATAGATAAAACAAAAACATTAAAAACGAATCGCTTAAAAGAAATCCAAAGAAAACACCACGGGTACAATCAGAAATACCAGAAAGTATCGCCCTCGTTCTAAACTCGCACTTATTCCAAAGAAATAAGCATTAGCGCAGAGTACTACCACCGCATCATCTTTACAGACCTGAGCGAAAGAAAACTCCGACTTAAGTTCAGATGTTCAAGGTGTATTTTTCAGTGAAGGTGGACTCGATTTACGCTTGGAGTTTATTTGATTTCCTACTCACGGTCATCGACCCAAGGAACGAAAAACAGATGTTCGCATCATTACACACGGGGAATCAAACCTGGCTCTCTAAACTAATGGCCGGTGTTAACTGACTGCTCCAAAAGAAGAGGCAAAAGGTTCGTTTAGAATTACAGAACACAGTACTTTACATAAACTCACGCCTGCTCCCGCAGGGGTGAGCAGAGTCCAGGGTTTGCCACAAAATATTCAGCAGTAAATTTAT
The DNA here is from genome assembly GCA_947308005.1 of Yponomeuta malinellus. Classification (NCBI taxonomy): domain Eukaryota; kingdom Metazoa; phylum Arthropoda; class Insecta; order Lepidoptera; family Yponomeutidae; genus Yponomeuta; species Yponomeuta malinellus. The sequence continues at coordinate 10,215,605 of OX371012.1, read as the reverse complement.
TTGTGAACCTATTTGGAATTTTATATTGGTTTGGCCATATGAAGAGGCGAAAAAAGAAATGTGAATTGAGAAGAAAAAAATGTATCGAGTGAATGTGGGTAGAGGGGCTGGCCAGGAACGTCCCAGGTGGTCACGATACGAAACGTCTTAGCCCCAGGAAGTATTAGCGAAGGGCAAGATAATAAGCACCCGAAACTTGCTGAAGAGAAAGAGGTTTCTCAGGATCGTTGCGTATGGCCAATCCTCGGTAGGCAGGATTTTATTACTGAGGTATAATAAGAATCTCGGTATAGCTACACTGCAGTAAGGTAAGACAGATAAGATAAAAGTTTTGCTCATATGTTTTTTGTTTTTTAATATGTCGAGCTAATATGGGTGGAACGGCCGGTAAGGGACGTCCCAGGCGGACATACTTCGACCAAATAGGGGATGTATTAGCAAAGGACAAGATAAAAAGTACCCGAAACCCTAATGAATGTTGAGGAAGCGAAAGTCATGTGTCAGAATCGTGGCAAGTGCCAGTCCCTGGTCTCTGCCTACCCCTCTGGGATACAGGCGTGAGTTTATGTACGTATGTAAATTTTTATTTAAATAACTCAAATTGAAAGGCATAGATGAGAACGTGACAATATTAAGTGCCGTAAAAGTACATATTACAAAATAATTAAAAAAGAATGGTGTTTTAAGATTTAAAGTGGAACTTCTGTGCGCGCCAATTTTGCGGTCTTCTTTAATGCCGTTCGAACTCTTTGAACGCGAAACGTAATGGCAAAATAAGTGCTAAACTTTGGGAGAGTATAGACGATTCGTTTCTAGGCAGAAACGGTACAGGTACTATCATCAGCCATTTGACGCCCACTGCAGGACATAGGCCTCCCTCATGGTTTTCCTAACCATGAGGGGGTTTTGCTATAATCGCCACGCTTGGCCGGGGGTTGGCGATAGCAGTATGCAGTTGGGATCTCAGGAAAACGCTGCTGCCCGTCTCCTGGTAATGTATTTTCTTAGTCGCCTTCTACGACAGCCATGGAAGGAAATGAAGTGATGTACTGTATAAAGATTAGGATATAACTACCCACAGTAGAGGCAATAAGTATAAGTAGACTACTATACTTATCACCTCTACCGTGGGTAATTTTCTTCCTAGTTTCCGCTCGTCAAACTTCATACTATCTGGGTTTTCATAATTTGCAACACCTCACACACAGATTCCCTCGTTTCAGCTAAGTCGAAAGGTATCACAAAGAAAGAAGCTTGCCAGCGTTGAACAAAACGAAGTTCCTTGTTCCTGAAGAAATAACTATGTCACATTTTTTTGTCATAATTAGAAGCAAGATGGCCATCAAACCAAACCAAGTAAGTAAGTAACGTGCTTTCCGTATTAGGTATGATGTCCGACAGATAATTTGGTCGGGATAAGTTTACGTTGGAAAAGTAAAAGCAAAAAATATGTATGTTAATTTGACTAAAGTCCGAGGAAATCTAGGTGACATCCTGCGTTTCCCGCCAATGAGACCGGAAATTCGTCCACGAGAAGTCAGTCATTTGTTCAAATTATTTGTCGGGCATTATACTGACTTTACTGGGTTGGGTTTTTATCTACATTTTTTTTTTCACTCACGATAATTACGTACACCCATAAAAGTAGCTTATCAAAAGCAGTTTAAAATCGTATACCTAAATGAAGATTTGGGAAACGAAGCTGAGGACGAGCACCAATGCGATGGACGGTCCCTATAAGTAAAGCTACGAGAGGGACCATACATCTGGCGCATGATCGGTGCAAATGGAGAACGTTGGTGGCGGAAGCTGCCCCATAGTCACATCCGTCAGTCATGAGGACACGACCAGAAAGAAGAAGAAGAAATGAAGATTATGTAAATGTTGGCAACGAGATGCTGACACAGTGGCATGTAAAACGTTATATTCAAATCCCGCAAAATGTAATTAAAAACTTTTTTTCAGTATAAATAATTAAAACTCTTTCAATAAGCAAAAGTTTTCTAAGGTATGTACATTTGTGAAGTTATAGTGGTAATAGAAGTCAGAAATCAATAATTTATTTCAACGTAAAGAATTTACATTCCGTTTGCTGAATGTCAATGTACTACGATACTATGTTAGCCGCTGCCTTCGGGCCGTATTTGTAGTGGAGTAAAGAGCAGCGGGAAAAAAACTCCACTCTGACCATCTTTTCTCAAATCATCTTCAACTAAATGCATCAAACCCAATACCACTCCCTAACTGTGAAGGAAGACATCGTGAGGAAACCTAAGGGTCTGAGCTATTCACATACCTCAGCGCTTGAAATCGCCAATCCGCGGTGGGCGCGCGTGGTGATTAAGCCCATACTCTCTACCTGAGAGAAGGCCTGTCCCCTACAGTGGGACGTATACAGGCCGCTTTTATAAGCAAAGGTCAACAAATTTTTCTGTTCTCCACAGCATCACGTCTCAAGATTGTACAAATCAAAATAAAATATTAAAAATAAAAAAAAATGCTTGTCAATTTTCGCTACTCTAAGACTTATAATATCTTCTGGCAGATTAGTACTCATTCGTTAATGATAAAGAACTATCTGACAGAAAACAACTTTTCGTCAACAAGATTGACAACGATACAAAATATTATGTCATATCAAAATCTTACTTAGAACCACTATCACAGCTTGTTACATATTAACCAAACTTCATTGGAAAGTAATGGCACAATAAACAGAAACAAATCGGTGTGAGTGCTACTGAACGAGTCAAAAGCAGTAAAGAAGAAAAATTCCGACTCAATCCTGAAATACGACGGGACATTATTGTCACCGTTTAAATTCAAAATATGAATAACGATTTTAATACTTTTAAAAATGTCTGGAGGCTCGCCAAATGGAGGCCAAGCGTCGACGGTACTTAATCACCGGACGCACAAACCGTCAGATGGCAAACAATTATCCATGAAAGCCCTGCTTTCAGCTGTAGAGTTACCAGATCCGAAAAATAAGATATTGAGACAAACATTAAATTCAGTAAATCAGTAAATAGACGCTTTTGTGATAACGCTTTCTACGCTATGGAGACGAATCGGAGGCAGCGAAAAATAAAAAAAAAACACTCATTAAGAAGTGTCCTTCCTCAGCACAACGCTGAGTCAGCTGCCTTTTGTGGCAATGTAGATACACCACAGGCTACATCTATAGTCCTGTTTTATTTATTCGTTTTGTCTGTTGTGTATTTAGTTTTCCTTCTGTGTTGTGCATATTATGTTACTTATGTGCTTATTTTGTTTCTGTGATGTATCTTGTTGGTATAATAAATGTCTTTCTTCTTCTTCTTCCTTGAAAATTTTCGGATTTTATTTTTTTATTTCCTAGGTCAGAGGGCATTTTTGCACAATTCCTGCTATGGTTACCCTTTCAGGGGGGTACCGTGAGTTATCGCAGAATCATCCCAGAACTGGTAGAAGAGACACGAACTCATTGAATTTGGACAACGGGGTAATCGTCAGTCAAAATTATTAAGCAAATTTCATCGTGAATACTTGTAAGCTGCACTTCTGGAAGAACCTTGACACGTAAAGGACTTTTAATCCCAAAAAAAGAAAATGACGTCCCATTTTCAAAATTCAAATGTAAATTGAAAAAAAAAATTTAAAAATAGAACTTATAATTTTTTTTAAATGCATTGTTTCTTGCAGAGAATTTTCAGTCAGGTAAGAGGTCAACGTGAAAGAGGTCAATCGTCGAATCCAACTCGGCTGGGCAGCATTCGGGAAACTTAGAAAAGTCTTTTCGTCTAACATACCTCAATCGCTCAAGACAAAATTATACAACCAGTGTGTGTTACCAGTGATGACTTATGGCACTGAAACGTGGTCTCTAACTATGGGCCTCATAAGAAAGCTCAAGGTCACGCAGCGAGCTATGGAAAGGGCTATGCTCGGAATTTCTCTACGAGATCGAATCAGAAATGATGAGATTCGTAGACGAACGAAAGTCGTCGACATAGCCCAGCGGATTAGTAAGTTGAAGTGGCAGTGGGCGGGGCACATAGCACGCAGAACTGATGGCCGATGGGGCCGAAAAGTTCTCGAATGGAGACCACATATCGGCAAGCGCAGCGTAGGACGACCAGCCACAAGATGGACAGATGACCTCATCCAAGTGGCAGGAAGACGCTGGATGCAGGCCGCTTCCAACCGGTCTTTTTGGAAATCCATGGAGGAGGCCTATGTCCAGCAGTGGACTTCTTGTGGCTGAATGATGAAGAAAAGAATGAATATAGTTGTTATTAATAAAAGGTAATTGGAGATAGTGAGGGCGATTTTAGGATGCTTTCCACAGCTGTCAAAGAGCGATCATCATCATCAACCATTCGACGCCCACTGCAGGACATAGGCCTCCTTCGCGGTTTTCATAACCATGAGGGGTTTCGCCATAATCGCCACAGTCCAAGAGCGATAGTGCAGGTCAACTCGGACCTTCCTCAGTGAAAAGCAAATATAATTCAAAGAAACCCAAAGCGGAGAGTCGAATCTAATAGCTAAGCTCTGTACGTGAGATAGATGGCAATCGAGTGGCCCCACAATGGAATCGGGTTAAGCCATAAGAATAAAGCCTGTGCCAAAATAGTAAATAATTGCACCCGTTTCGAACTGCAGTAAACCGATAGGAGTGGTTAAGCTCGCCACTCAGACTTTTCGCAGTAAAACTGTAGTGGAAACATATTTTTTTGCTACTACTAACTTTTCTTATAGGTACTCTGCCCTCAGGCGGTTTTGGTTTTCATACTGAGTTCAGAGTACAAGAAAACACTTTTGATCCTTATTAGCAGCAGAATCAACTGGCATCATAAAATAAATGTGAGAAACTGCAATAATTTATTTTTCTTACAGACATGACTGTGTTTGTTTTTGTGATTTATTTTATTTATTACATTTTAGGGAAACTGACCGACGATATAGTAGTCATGGCAGAAACGATGGAAGACCTCGGCATAATGCTCGAAGACCTCAGTCGAGTTTCCCAACGTGTGGGCCTTAAAATGAACATGGACAAAACGAAGGTCATGTCGAACGCCCGTGTTGTGCCCACCCCAATAACATTGGGGAACACGACTCTCGAAGTTGTAGTTGTAAACAGTCCAACTAGGCCGGTCCAACTTCGTGAAAGAGGTCAATCGTCGAATCCAACTCGGCTGGGCAGCATTCGGGAAACTTAGAAAAGTCTTTTCGTCTAATATACCTCAATCGCTCAAGACAAAATTATACAACCAGTGTGTGTTACCAGTGAGGACTTATGGCACTGAAACGTGGTCTCTAACTATGGGGCTCATAAGAAAGCTCAAGGTCACGCAACGAGCTATGGAAAGGGCTATGCTCGGAATTTCTCTACGAGATCGAATCAGAAATGATGAGATCCGTAGACGAATGAAAGTCGTCAACATAGCCCAGCGGATTAGTAAGTGAAGTGGCAGTGGCACGCAGAACTGATGGCCGATGAGGCCGAAAAGTTCTCGAATGGAGACCACATATCGGCAAGCGCAGCGTAGGACGAACAGCCACAAGATGGACAGATGACCTCATCCAAGTGGCAGGAAGACGCTGGATGCAGGCCGCTTCCAACCGGTCTTTTTGTAAGTCCATGGAGGAGGCCTATGTCCAGCAGTGGACTTCTTGTGGCTGAATGATGATGAGGGAAACTTGCAGATTACAATAAAAAAAATGGATTAGATACTATAATAACTACGAGCTATTATAGTAAGTTTACGCATATGGTATCTAAATTACAAACAAACGACGTGCAAAATCATTTATTTAAGTACTATCTACAATTAAGGTCCTTATAGGTACACAATACAACTTTGTCACACATACATGTGCAAAAAGATATAAAAGAGTTTAAGATAACTTTAAACCACGCTACAGTACCAAAAACGCGCCTTAAAATGCTGATAAATTGAAAACCTATAGAAAATTCTCCACCGCCATAAGATAAAATGAGCTAGGTATCACAAGGAGAATATTCCTTGTTGACTAGTCAGTTTTGGAACCGAAATGATGTCCGACAATTTTCTATCCCACGAATTTCTTTTCCATGTAGGCTATGATAGTTTTTTTATGTAGCCTATATAGGTATATACCTCTCACTGCAGGGCACAGGCTTTCTTTCAGAGAGAGAGAGTATGGGCTGAATAAGCAAGCGTGCCCACCATGGATTGGCAATTTTAAGGGCTTAGGTGTGACCTCAGACCCTCCGGTTTCCTCACGATTTTTTCTTTCACCTTTAGCGAGTGGTTTAATACTTAAATTTCACAAATGTACGTAACTTTGAAAACGTCGTTGGGACATACCGGGATTCGCACCCACGACCTCCCGAATGTGAGGCCCGCGTTCTACCGCTCCGCTAGTTACGATAATTGTGTACTCGTTTCTTTTTATGCCGATGCTCCGCTTTTTTCGCTAAAATAGGGAGGTTTATGGTCCCGCTAATTTACTGACTCCGTTCTCCACACACTTTAATTTTCTGGATTGCGTTTTTATTGGCTTTCGGGCTTTTCGTTTTGCTGCCCACGCTAAGCAAAGTTTACGGCATTGGGAATTTGCGCATACGCTAATTTTTAGGTTAGGTTTTTTTTTTAATAAGCCATCAATATTTTGAATAACCATAAAGGCATTTTCATGTGAGGCTACACATCAACCACCAATACATTTTTTCTTAAAAAAGGCCATAAAACTTATTTCGAGTTGCATAAAATTACATTTTTATATTTTTTTGAAATATTTACATCAATCTCCTTGTGAAATATAGGTTGGTATTTGTATAATAATGCGTACAGGTGTAGAAAAAAACAATGTGGTGGGTACTCCCTTTGTTTGTTTCCCTGCGGCGCACAGATAACACAAAAGCGTATTAAAAACAAATTATCCATAATGTCATGTAAAATGCTAGGTCAATTGATATTATTATTTGATAATAGACACTTGTTTAATAATTACGTTAGGTAAAATATTAAAATTAGCATATAAAAGTGGTCGTGAAGATCAGGACCACTGTTTGTTGCAGTACCTCTGGAAATTCAAATTAATGACAAAAAAGAGCGATTCACATTTTGAGATTGTTGACGTTCGTGTTTAATGGGTATAGATAAAAGCCCAATGCTCTCGGAGTCAAAGTCAATATTGTGCATTGGCCATATGAATTGGGATGAGGATTCATGTCAGCTCGTATTTTTAAAACACGGCGCTGCAGCATCAGTTTTAATTGCAAATATTTCGACTTTTATTCAGCACTGCTGAGGTTGTAATTCAATAGTCTCTGACAACGACCGGTAATTCAGTAGTCCGGCATGCACTCTAAAATAATTGTAGGTAACTAAAAGCTTTTTATGCTGGTTCAGACTGGCTTTGTAAAACTTACCATACTTTTTAGGGTTCCGTACTTAGAAAAGAAAAAACGGAACCCTTAACCCCCACTTTGCTGACCGTCCGTCCGTTAGTCAAGACCTTTTATCTCTGGAACGCGTGGAGGTATCGAATTGAAATTAAAACCATATACTCAAGTCCACAGACCCTTAAAGATGTGAAAAAATCAAACTTCTAATTTAACGTAAAAAAAAGATACGGCCGTTTATGTTGCAAAAAACGTATATTTCGACACTCAACGGAATCAAAATTTATACTTTCCGTATACCTAGAACTATGAAATTTGGTGAGTAATATCGTCTTAAGCTACAAGTACAGGGAAAAATCTGAAACCATTTGTAATTAAATCATAAAAAAAATATTTTGAAGTACGGGAAAAGCTCGGAAAAACTGCGAGACTCGATTCCTGAACTATTTATAACATGTAAGTACCTACAAATTTGTACGGAACCCTCGGTGGGCGAGTCCGACTCGCACTTGTCCGGTTTTTTTTTATCAGAGATCAGTCATTAACAATAACCAGATCCATCTATGGTTTTGTTGGCGTACTAAGGAATAACGCGGCGAACTTAATGCAATAAGCCCTATCGACCCGTCAACCACAGAATGTGACAGAAAATATTTACAGACGTAAGAGAACAGAAACATAGAAATATTATCAATACTTGGAAAAAAAAAGGAAAAAAATGTACCTGCTCATTTTCCATACTTCTTTTACGTAATCTTTATCGCTGATTTGTCGCGGCGCTGCTGTAAAGGATCGATGAATATTTATATTCGATTGCCCTGAATTTTGTTATTAAATTAAATTACAAATTATATTTTCTTATTTTACAAAACTACAAGCGCCACTAATTAAGCAATCTTTTATTTGAGGCCGTTTTGAAAATTTTGTCGATTTGAGCTAACATAATTTGGGCGATTTTGGGCAACTGTTTTCCAAAATTTTGGCGACACCGTCCGGATAGCATCTGGGAACACTGATCAGCAGTAGCACTGCATTAACTTCTCTATCCAACCTTTAGAAAGAATTTGCCTCAAGATTTACAACTCCCCCTTATACTCGTAACATAAAAGCAGTTGTAAATCCAGTCACTGTCAGCTATTAAGGCGGAACACAATATCATATGTAACAAAGGCAGGATCGGATGGAACAGGATAAATACATCCCATCCCCTTATTGGCGTATAAACAGCGCGATAAAGTAGACGCGTCTTAACTATAGGCTTATTGACGGTAAGAGAGCTAAGCTAACCGCCGCCATCCGTATGTTAAGGTACATTTGGAATCTAACAGGTTAAGGGCCTCCGTGCAGTAACTGGGATGGGCTGCCTTCAGAAAGCTACATAATGTCTTCACCGCAATGCCTGAAGACTAAGGCATTTAACCAATGCATACTGCTCATTCTCACGTACGGTGCCGAAACATGGACATTCACAAAGGCACATATGAAGAAAATCCAGGTTGCACAAAGTGCCGTGGCATGCTAGGCATCTCTCTTGTCAACCGTGTGCGCAACGTCGTAATTCGAGAGAAGAAGCACGAAACTTAAGGTGGAACGTTTCCTATACAAATGGTTATTTCCAAATATGTTAAAAAAATACATAATTATACATCCATTTGCGTTATTTGAATAAATTCGTTTAATACTTCATGTTTGAAAAAGTCCTGGAAAAGTACGTTTTCCAGATTTCCTTTCAACTTCAAACAACTTGAGTTAGTTTGATTTCTTTAACCAATAATTTTTTATAATATTATTATCAACACCACAACCTATCTTTGAGTAAACTCCATGTTAACTCGATGAAAAAAATACTAAATTACCTCCATTTTCACGGTTTTTAAATTGGTTATTATCTAAATTCCAGATTCGCCCACTTGTTTTTTTTTTGTTTATTGCTTACGAAAGTTTTAATAAAAAAATACATAAATGGTTGTTACAGGATCATATTACTTATACACAATAATGAGTCCCGCAAGTGTAGCTTAAAATTTTCCATGTTTCATTCAAAAAGATAAATGCCTTTAACATTAACGAATTTGCGCAAAGAATCAAAGGTGCTGCAAGCACGACTGACGTCTCTCCTTTATGTATATCCTACTTATCTCATTGACTAGGTGCCTTAATGTTTTTATACCCTTATCGGGTTTCAAAATCAATTTCCTACTTCGAGTTTAGTTTCATCTCAGATACTTTCCGCACCTTTCATCGCAAAGGTATCATCTCGTAAAAGCATTTCCACAGCTCAACTAGTGTATATAAAGCAAAAACAAGTCGCGCAAATCACGGGATATCCAGTTTCTTTGTGGCTTTTCATTGTCATAGTTTTACCGTTACTCTCAGCTCGGGGTACTGAATATGGTCATCCGCCGCAATCAGCGCGGAACAGAGACGAGAAAAGTAGTCGGAATATTTTTGAAAATATAACGTTGTCGCCAACATTGCTTATCGTCACGATTGGTGTTGATTTCAAAAGAAAAAACTTATTGGCAGTCGATAAAAGTGAAAGAATATACGTTTATTCAAAAATGGAATGCCGTCAAAACAATTGAAAATGTACTTAATAAAGTGAAGACCATTATCGATCTTGAAAATGGAATGTTGCCTGGCTCTTATTAATTTGATAAGAAAACAATGGAGAACTTGCACAAAAAAACCGGCCAAGTGCGAGTCGGACTCGCGCACGAAGGGTTCCGTACAATTTATCTATTCAACATTAAACACAAAGATCTAGAAAAAATAACAAAAATCACGTTTGTTGTATGGGAGCCCCCTTAAACATTTATTTTATTTTAATTATTTATTTTTGAACTAAATATTCTGTGAATATTTCAAGCGTTTACCTGTTGCCGTTATTAATATCGAGCAAAAAACGGCATAAAATACGTTTGTTGTATGGGAGCCCCCCTTAAATATTCATTTTATTCTGTTTTTAGTATTTGTTGCTATATTTAGCAATCATCTGTGAAAATTTCAACTGCCTAGCTATCACGGTTCATGAGATACAGCCTGGTGACAGACAGCCAGACAGTCAGACAGACGTACAGTGAAGTCTTAGTAATGGACCCTATTAGTTTGGCACCCTAGGGGTACGGAACCCTAAACATGAAATCTAATATGTTTTTTATTATTAGAGTAAAAACCCCGAAAACCCCGAAAAAAGTATTTGTATGGTTTTACTTCTAAATTTTTCTTGAGTTTTTCTATGTCCTTCTCTGGCATACCTAAAAGCAATGCCGCTTCAATCTGAGTTTGACGCAAGTTCCCCACCCCATTGCCAGTCCACTTTTATTTTGTGCCAGTGTCAATTTCAAAATTCCAATAAAGCTGTTTCACACTGAAACCCCATTCGATCCTAAGCGTGGAAGTTGATGGTTCGTGTGAACTGCGAATGTAAGCCAGGCGGGTCATGCAAAAAACAGCCAATTCCCTCAGCCCGCTACATTGCGGTCCGTGTGCAATTGTGCAGTTGTGCGAAAATTGTGCAGTTTACACAGTTCAACGGGCCGCTTTTTCAACTGTTTCGTGCTCGCTGATTCCACTGGCACCGACGCGGAATTCCTTTGTGAAAATATAAATTATTCTGTTTTTAGTATTTGTTGTTATAGCGGCAACAGAAATACATCTATGAAAATTTCAACTGCCTATCTATCACGGTTTACGAGATACAGCCTGGTGACAGACAGCCAGACAGACAGACAGACAGACAGACAGACAGCCAGACAGACGGACGGACAGTGAAGTCTTAGTAATAGGGTCCGGTTTAGCACCCTTCGGGTACGGAACCCTAAAAATGACTATTGGAAATGCGTGCAAAGTTGCCGGTGGCACGCCGGTATAGGTTACCGAATTTGTGCCATCCCTAATACCAAATCGGTGCTATTACATCAAGCTTTTCAGTTCACGTAAGGTTATGGGAAGGCTCATTTTAGACAGGATTTTTCAATAGTCAAATAAAACTTAACAAGTGATCTGATGAACTGATGTTTGTCACTGTGTTATCTTATGATTTAGACAGTGATAGCACGCAATTTACTCTCCAGTTAAGTTTTGTCTGACCATTGAAAAATTGGCCCTTAACTATGTAGTTCTTAACTGCCCTTATATTATTATGTTATATTGGCTAGTCTAGTCGTGTAAAATGATCTAATAATGTTAATAAACCTGTGGAATAAACCGATCAAGGACCTTTTAAAGGCAACTTGCGCCAAGCCACTGGATAAGTAAGTAAATACATAAATACGTATCCAAAGAACAATTAAGTATCTGTTTGATAGGGTTCTCAGTCACAGAATCTACGGAAAGCTCTGCAAATGCCATGGCGCCAAACGCTTTTGGACTTATTCACTGGATAGAGTTTACCCCTGGATAAACGGATAAATATACTGTCAGATAGCGTCGGCGCAGGCCAGCCTTAATCGAATAAGCTAGACTTCACAACATTCAAACGAAATAAAACGTTAAGTTCATGTTTCCAACAGAACACAACAAAAACGATTGTGAATCCAAAGTATTATCCAACGTTGTTCAAAGATGCCCTAGAGCCCGGAGGCGTCCATTCAAGACGGGCTGCGTAAAATAACAATTTACTAAGAATCTCCCTGGCTAGGGCAAACAACAGTTTTCCTTCCCTGTCGGGAAAACAAAGGCCGGGTTTAAAAGCTAAGAAGATCTGGAAAGTACGGTTTCATTTATGTCCGCGGACAAAGCTATTGGCGAACATCCGGGGTTATTACAATATCTAACAATATTAATAGGTTAAGAAATATCTGTGTTTTTAGGGTTCCGTACCCAAAGGGTAAAAACGGGACCCTATTACTAAGACTTCGCTGTCTGTCTGTGCGTCCGTCCGTCCGTCCGTCTGTCCGTCCGTCCGTCCGTCCGTCCGTCCGTCCGTCCGTCCGTCCGTCCGTCCGTCCGTCCGTCCGTCCGTCCGTCCGTCCGTCCGTCCGTCCGTCCGTCCGTCCGTCCGTCTGTCTGTCACCAGGCTGTATCTCAAGAACCGTGATAGCTAGAGAGTTGAAATTTTCACAGATTATGTATTTCTGTTGCCGCTATAACAACAAATACTAAAAAAAAAAAAAATTATTTAAGGGGGGCTCCCATAAAACAAACGTAATTTTTTTTTGCTGTTTTTTATCTTTGTGTCTAATGTTGTATAGATAGTGGTACGGAACCCTTCGTGCGCGAGTCCGACTCGCACTTGGCCGGTTTTTTTTTATGTAAAATAAAGAGTTCTCTATCTATCTATCTATCTAATAAGATCCAACCCGCCCATTTGCTTAGGAAATTGACCACAGTCGTAACTAAGGCCGATATTCAGAAACACAGCGTTGAGCTACACTTAACGAGCACTAAGCTGAGCATCGGCTGAGCAATCTCAACAAAGACTCAAGAATTTTGTATTCACAGTCAATATCTCGACTCGAACTCAGCTAAGCCACAGCTCAAGCTAAACTTACGTGAGCGTGTAATCTGTGGTACAGTTTTTGACGTTACCGGTTTATATTATCTGTTAAAGCTACATGAAAGGCATACAATAATCAACAGGAGTGAATGAGATGGCAACAAATGTCGAAACTTTTTACGCGCGGTTATACTTTATTTTGACTTCTCATTACTCTAAAAACACAATTTAACTTTTCGAAGGAAAATGAGCATGCAAAATGTCAAATTGTGAATAAAAAAAAGGTTACTTCACCACAGCCACAGGTTATTTAGAGTTCTCGAATGGCCTACAGGTGTCGCTACTTTCTTCGTCATTGCCACCTTGAGTCTGAGCTAAGTCGCCGAAATCCACTACTCAGTCTCAGCTTAGCTTGCGCTCAATTTTTGTTATCTCAAACTCTACTGTGAATACAAAATATCCCTGAGACTTTCATTTTGACAGTTGGAAGACCCGGACTCACATTGAGCTCACGCTCAAAATCGTTTCTGAATATCGGCCTATGTTTCCACTCGAATACGCCTTATAATCAAGAAATAATACACCAGCTGAATACGTTAGCAAGGATGTGATATGTGTTGTACGCCGTGAATTTTGGGTGGTTTGAAAGCATAGCAAAATGAGCGAGTCTTAACAATACCTATCGCACACGCTAGCTTTTTTTTTTTTAAAAAGGTACTTTCCAAAAAAATCTCGACACACACCCTAGAACCATTAGTTGCCAGCCAGAGCAGTGCGGGCGTGCCGCGGGTCCGCGAGTCATTATTCGGAGAGGCAGTACTAATTTGTCCCCGTATTTGTTTAAACGATATTTCTTAACTCATTTTTTTTAATTTACGTCTATAGATACCTGAGAGTAACTTTCTGAAAAGATGCCATGTTTAATTAGAAATTTCAAAACCGCGGCTTTCAAAACACTCAGATTTCAGCATGTATATCACATCACATAGGATCCTATATCTAATTCTAGGTTAGTCTAATATGAGCTTTAGTCTAGCTATAAAAAAAGCCCTCTGTTTGCCAATGATTCGCATCCGCTAATTACACATAGTGGTCAAAGTCAATGGGAAAATTAATTTCCACTCTCTTACACTTACGTTCAAAGGAACATTTTAGCTAATTAGCCGAAGGCTACTATTGCATTGTCGGACTCAAGTAGCCATTTATATGTATACTAGCTTTCGCCCGCGACTTCGTCCGCATGGAATGAGTAATTTCCGGGATGAAAAGTATCCTATGTCCTTTCGCGGGACTCAAACTATCTCCATATCAAATTGCATCTAAATCCGTTCAGCCGTTATTGCGTGATTGAGTAACAAACATCCAAACATCTTCACAAACTTTCACATTTATAATATTACTAGCTGTCCCGGTGAACTTCTTACCGCCCCAGAATCCATTTATATGATTCTTGCACAACGCCATCTATTTTAACATAACGTTCGCTCGCAAAACGCCATCTATTTTAAACTTAAAATAAATATTATCTCACGGGTACACATTACCGAGATATCAACTATGTTGTGTCTGAATTTAGGTCTTTATTTATCTGTACGCCTAGTTTCATGTAAATCTGTTCAGCCGTTATTGCGTGACTGAGTAACAAACATCCAAACATCTTCACAAACTTTCACAACCAAATAAAAACATTCCTCTACAACTTTACTATTCAACATTACATACGTTACATAAACTCACGTCCGTATCCCGGAAGGGTAGGCAGAGACTAGTGTTTATCACTTGCCTTGCCTAATGATCAAAATACCACAAAGTCGACGCCGGAAATGGTAACCCCGATAAGGTAATCCCCAAAATTTGAACTTGGAACTTTGCGACTTAGGATTCTGCCCCGATGATGCCCGATTAGTCCCGAACAGCTCCGATTGGTCCCTACCTACGCTCGTAAACATTCGCAATAAAACCGAACATGTACTCGCTTGATTGTTCTGTAAGCGGTGGTGGTATTAACAGAAGGTTTTATGTGTTGCGTCTGACCCGATTCGCCCTGAGAACTTTGTCAGAAATAAATAAGGTTTGAGGCTGTAAGAACGCTGCCGTTGGATAAAGTAGGTTACATTTAGGTGTTCATTGTAGACTGAACAATGACTATCTAATAAAAATGTGGAAAAATATATGTAATAAACGATACATTAATTAAGAATTCTACCGAGAAAAAACTTCCCGCTTGTCTACGCCATCATAGAGGTTCTCATTGATAGGTTTCATTGTACATATTGACATTATTTTTCTTCTTCTTTTTTGTTCTTTTCCTAATGACATTACATTTTTCTCTTTGCAAAACCTGAAAATTGAGCTCTTATTTCACGCGCAGCTTAAAATAATAAACTGAACGTAATATTAATACAGTCCACTCAAATACCATCTAGACGGCCTAATCAAGTTGGTCCTTCGAGCCGGATTGAACCAGCGACCTATGCCGGAGCTACGGTACAGACCAGAGTTTGCCACTTCCCTGAATCCTAACAAACTCTTTTCGCTTCGAAACAAAACTACGAAATCCAAAACAAAATTAGCTTTTTTAATATGAATCTTACAAAATAACTTACGATTAAATTAAGTTACATACTTAAGAGAAAATAACGCGATAGTTCGCCAATTTTTGAGACAGTGTAACTCGTGTATAAAAAATTAAAATACTTTCTCAGCCTCTATAATTCTCTCAGAGAAATCAAATTAATAATTTACTTTCAGTCTGTTTACACATTCGATCAGTCTACCGATAAGGACAGTCGACATCATCTAGACTCTCAGTTAAGTTACGGGCGATTTTACAACGGAATTGAAGATGAAATTTTATCAGCTGTCAACTGTACCTATTTTAAAAACATCCCATCCACAGGACGTAACCTAACTAAAAATGCTGTGTCGTATAACAGTCACAACGACGTTTTTGTCGTATAAGCTGGTCGTGTAGTGGTATTGATAACGTTTACCCAACAACATTCACACAACCTTTATGTCAGCAATGTACGACTGTTTAGTCGGATAATTGGGGCTACTTTCGCATCCGGTAAACGTCCTCAATGCTCTAACGCGACTAGCTACGACGAAAGACGTATTTGTGACTACTACACGACACAGAATAGTTAGTTGGGAAGCGTCCCCAAGGCACACCATTTCCTTCTATCCTGGACCCTCCTCATCCAGCCGCCACCGGCAATCAAAATACAACGTCAAATTTTGCTGGTCATCAGTCGGGCCAGGCTATCAAGATACAACGTAAAATTTTGCTGGTTATTAGTCAGACCATCCTTATCCAGCCTCCCCTGGCGTTACAATTTCAAATCATCATCAGCCATTTGACGTCCACTGCAGGACATAGGCCTCCTTCGTGGTTTAATCATAACGATGAGGGGTTTTGCCATAATCGCCACGCTTGGCAGGCGGGTTGGCGATCGCAGTATGCGGTTGGAATCTCAGGAAGACGCTGCTGCCCGTCTCCTGGTAATTTATTTCCTTAGTCGCCTTCTACGACATCCATTTTCCACTTTCGACATCCATTTTCAAATGCTGGTTATCAATCAAGCCCGTCTTAAAAACTTAGGAGAAAACCTAAGATAAAAATCTAGTACCTCTCTGGCAAGGGAGGCAGATTGCATATTTTTAAGGTACCTCAAGGGCAGGGTAAGCACTTTCAGACCCTTTATTGAAGGGCCTCTAGCAAGGACCCCACTAGAACACGAGTGCTATCGTTATTACGATGTCTAAGAGCGACAGCTAGGTAGGTAGGGTAGTTAGGTCTTACCTTATGGCCGGTAAACTCAAACTCAAGACATTGTACACTATAAAAACAAACGGTTGGCGTTCCTAAACAAAATAAAATAAAATAAACGGTCTTATTTATAAAAAAACACGATTCCTTAAAACACTCCTCAGATGCAGCTTAAATAGTCTGTTGTAAAGGGAAAAACGTAACCACAGATTATTTAAACTGCCTCTGAGGAACGTTTTAGAGGAATCGTGTTTTTATAAATGATACTGTAAATGTTTACTTAATGAACGTCAAAGCTGTTAGTTTTGGAATTAATAGATTATATGGAGAAGAGTAGCGGTGGTAGACTAGTGGGTAGACCATTGGACTCGGAAGCGAGAGACCCAGGTTCGATTCCCAGTGCGGGCATGCACCTATGACTGTTTGTTTTCCAAGTTATTCTGCGAATTTGTAGTAGCAATACCACACGCTATCGGTGAAGGAAAACGTCGTGAGGAAATCCGGGGCTTGGTTGGCTCCGCACGTATTGACTTATCTTTCCTGTGGGCTAGGCCGTCTAAGCTGTCAGGATGGTATAGGTTCTGGGCAAACCTTCTACATCTAAAACCATGTCCCAGGTACTGCAGCGTCCGAGTGGTCCCTTTACCCATCTAGCGTGAGTGAAGGTGCCACTGGACGCTGTATAAATCATCTCATTACGTAGATGCAAAGGCCATATTATACATATACGTTTCTTTTATTAAGGGCCGACATTAAGAAGCATCTTACGCGGCACAAGGAAAATATTAACAGGCCACACCAATTTATCTAAGTGGATAAACAACTATATTTTTGCAAGGGACATCGTTTGAGGGTCCCGTATATACTTAAGCTTAATAGAGGAACTCTCTTCCTTATATGACACCTACGGGCGGTCTTTATTAGAGGCCACTTTTTTCAGATAACAGTAAGGTACAGACAGCAGCGAATATTTTATAGCTATATATAGACTTTGAGGCTTTCTTACATTTATTTTTAATATCTTTTTATGTAGCCTATATAATGGACACGCGTGCCCATTGCGGATAGGCAATTTCAAGCGCTGAGATATGTGAATACTCAGACACTCAGGTTTCCTCACGATGTTTTCCTTCACGGCTAGCGAGTGGTATCGCTAATACAACTTCACAAATGTACGTAAGGGGCCGTTCAAGTTTTACGTTAGCAGATTTATTACAATTATTTACGCCCCCCCCCCCCCCCCTGCTTACGTAAACATTGGTATATGCATATTTCTTTTAATGTATTTAAATGAAACGAAACAATACATTGGGGAAGGAAATTTAGACAAGTGTTCAGCGCGCGGTAATTTCCCTACTAAACGATTGTAAACGAGTACCTAAACGTATATTTTTGGCAATCCCTGAAAATTCGTTTCGTTTTCAAACACAGACAAGTAGGGCTGCCATAATTATGTGTTCAAAGCAAAATCGACCTAATTTTTGAAAAGAAGGGAAAAACAAATACCTACTGCTGACGCAATCATCCAGACCCCCCACACCCATGTCATCAATAATTAAGCAAAGCTAAGACCCCAACCATCCTGTAGTGCTTACGTAGTACTTGAATGGCCCCTTAAACTAAAAAAAACAAAGCCGTCGGTACGTGCCGGGATTCCAACCTACGACCTCCCGAATATGAGGCTGGCGTTCTACCGCTACACTACCATCGCATTTTAAATAGACTTTTAAATAATTAATTTTAGTTGAATGCTTAATTTAAGAATAAGTAGTGTGAGGCCGACTTGTACCACTTCTTAAATATCACTGAACTTTAATTAAATACTACTGGTCAGTTGGCAGACCCGCAGCCCGATGATCGAACGATGTCGTTGAGTCGGAGGACGGTCCGTGGATGCAGGTGGCAAGGGACCGTGAGAGATGGAATTTGGGGGAAAAGGGTTATACCTGGCAGTGGACAGCGATAGGGTGAAGATGATGATCGTCATGATGACTACTTTAAGCCACATTTTAAGAAAGTGGTGGAAGTGGAAAGAGGAAAGCGGCCTACGTCTGCCTAAGTACTTATGCCTGCTAGTTGCGAGAACGCGGGTATCTTTATATAGCTAGTGTAATAAGATACAGTTGACGTTACGTCAACCATTGCATGAACTCTTCACAGTTACGTTACGGGCGACTTTGCAACAATAATTTGAAGGTTGACCAGCTCCCATATTACGCGCACCAAACGATTCGTAAACGATTCCAATCGTCTAATTGTCAAATTTCGTACTGATTCGCTGATCCGCAATAACAAAGACGGAATTACAATTTTGAGAAATGGGCTACTATTGTGCTGTTAGGCTCTCTAAATGTCCAAAAAGAAAAAGAAGATAATAGTCCCAAAGGGAAATTAAACACGAGGAAACATCGACACAATTGAATTTCTATTAATTTCAGTCAAATGACGCATTATGCATTACATAAAGAATCATTCTAGTTTCCGTAAGACAATCGTCGAAATGATCTCCTGTTAAATTTGCAAGAATGTAACTACGTCGTTGTTGTTCCGCATAAGCGAATTGCTAACGCCAACGTCAGGATTCCGTACGATTTGTGCGCATAATTAGGCTTCGGGTCCCAAAATTCAGGGGCTCCCTGACGCTGATTGGCAAATCCTTTTACTTCGATGGTGTATCTCGCTTTCCCTAAGAAGAAGAAGCTGTCGGTCGACCGTAAAAGAAATATTTTAAACGTAGGTAATTATTCTAGTCGATATCATATCAGGCTACATCTATGGTCCTGTTTTATTTATTCGTTTTGTCTGTTGTGTATTTAGTTTTCTTTCTGTTGTTGTGCATATTATGTTACTTATCTGCTTATTTTGTTTCTGTGATGTATCTTGTTGGTATAATAAATGTCTTTCTTCTTCTATATCCACCCACTGCACAATCTACTACGCTAAGAGCGACTTTGCAACAAAACTGTCAGGGTTGACCTGCTGTCGACTGTACCAGCAACACAAATAGGCTGTGAAGTTTATGACTTTACCGCACGTAGTTAAGTTTTTGAATGAAACGATACAACGGCAAGGTGTCAAGTGTAAAGAGAAAAACCTGTTCTCTGCGACTGAGGCTAGTTATTTTTTACGTCCAGATAAAGGCACTAAGCCTAATGGTGCCCGCACGGATCAATCGATCACTCTACCGTTTCCCCATTCTGGTCATCTACCCTCCAAATTGATTGAAGGAGCTCCGAGATCACCAGTCAAGCGAGAGTTCCTTAAGGTTAAGAAAGGTTCACGACGATCGATTGAACGTAGGGTAGCCACAGATGACAAGTTATGAATGTGATCAGAAATTTATTATGCGTTTTAAACTATGTTAAGTGATATATGCACGCGCAATGTATACGGACAAAGTTGTCTGTCTGTAAAAATTACAAAGAGTGTATGAGAGTGGCTTCAGCTAGTGAATCAAACGCTAGCAGAAGTTTAAAAACTATAAACACGAGAGAGAATTTTTTTTACAAGATTATTATTCGAAACTGCAAATAAATAGCGTTAGTAGTATTCATAAACGCTTAAATACATAGTA
Source organism: Yponomeuta malinellus (assembly GCA_947308005.1). NCBI lineage: Eukaryota > Metazoa > Arthropoda > Insecta > Lepidoptera > Yponomeutidae > Yponomeuta > Yponomeuta malinellus. The sequence continues at coordinate 10,195,441 of OX371012.1, read as the reverse complement.
CAATTTATTTTCTGTCGCTTGGTATATTTTGATATTGTTCCATATTTACATTTATGAACTCGGATCAAAATCGGATGAGTAGTTCAAAACATACACGCATGTCACACATGTACATAGATGCTGCTATCATAACGCTTTTGACTTAACCTAGTCGGATGAAAAAAAAAGAAAAACATAGTTCACGGAATTCAGCCATGGCAAGATGCCGAAATCGGCAAGAAGAAACTAAGTCATGAACGCTGCTGGCACAAAAAAAATAAAACCGAAATGGACACTGGCAACTCTGGCAAGAGAGTGCTCGTTTAAAAAACAAAAGTTCCCAAATTTGAGAATTACGCCAATTTGACGCTTCGCGCTTCAATAACAGAGGGTCCGATCAATATTGGAAATATACCAAAAGAACTCCAAAAGCAATCAATAACCACCGTTCATCAAGTAAATTAAACGAACGTACCTGACATCACGGTCATTTGGGAGAGCATTAACTAATTATTATTATTACAGTGGAACACTATTCAGTCCCCGTGGCGACCCGATAGGCGACAAAAAGGAACTAGAAAATATAAGTATCCCACTTAACATAACCAATAGTTAAATTGGAAACAAGAAAGTTTGTGTATCGATAAGGAGTTTTTATTTCGAACGATTCAACTTTATGCCTTGTTTATTTGTAAGACGAGTGTAGGACCGTACAGTCGCCAACGCATATGGGCAACAAAAGTGTAAAAGTTGACCTGCTGTCGACTGCAAAAAAGTTGTTTGAATTGACCCCGTTAGTTTCACCGGACCTTCTGTATAATTAAAATCAGAAAAAAAATTAACGTAAATAAATTACATTATGTTTGTTGAATGTCAAGGAAACATGTTAGTCTAGTTCGACTGGAGATTTCTGCACTTAGCACTTTGTACGTGGCAAGTGCTGAGGTATGTAAATACCTCAGACACTAGGGTTTCGTCGCGAGGTTTTTCTTCACGTTAGCGAGTAGTATTGCTACTTTAACTTCACAAATGAACGCAACTTAGAAAACAAAGTCATTGGTACATGTCGGGATTCGAACCCACGACCTCCCGAATGGGAAGCCGGCGTTCTACCGCTCCGCTACCACCGCGTACAATGTTAGCCGCTATCTTAGGGTCGAGTTGTAGTGGGGAAAAAGGCAGCGACATAAAAACACCACTGGCTAGCCATCTTGTGAAGGCCGAATGGACTGCCAAATGCCGACTAAATCTCCAGACTCAAATCGAAGTTCCGTCCTTGGTAATAGCAGTCCTTGCTCTAATATTAGACTGTTAACTCAAGGAATTCCGGAAAATCGCCGACAACAAGTTGGCTTCGCCGAAATTTGTTTCGCAATCTCTCGTAATTTCAAAGACATGCCATTTCCGAGGTAACTTTCACTAAGCTAGGTAGATTGTTCGGCATCAAAGATAAGCGAAGGCGAAATACCTCGATACACGTCTACTGCAAATCTATTATGTAATTTGAACATAAAATAAAAAAAAAAACCGCCTCTAGTTTAGTTTACTTTTCTTACAGCTTAATCGCCAAGCTCTCTCTCTGAGAAAAGGCCTGTGCCCCACAGTGGGACGTATATGCTGCTCATGATTAAAGCTTATGGTTATATTTATAAAAACTCGATTTCATAAAACACTTCAAAGACGCCGATTAAAATAGTCTGGAGATAGTGGTGGAGATTTCACAAGGAAAAGATGAAGCCACGGATGAAATAAACAGAGCTTTAGATTGGTTTTAGAGGAATCGTGATTTTATAAATTGCAAACAAAATCCCGCATATCTACCTCAATCAACCAATCAGCCCATGCTCGTCCACTGCTGAACATAGGCCTCCTCAGAGGCGCGTCACTTCCTTCAGTCCTCGACCATGCTCATCCAGCCGCAGCCAGCAATCTGCCTCAGATCGTCGAACCAGCGAGCTGGTGGGCGGCCTGCGCGGCGTTTGCCAGCTCGTCTCCACTCGACAACCTTTGCACCCCACCGACCATCGGTTCGTCGGCATATGAGGCCAGCCCACTGTCACTTCAGCTTGCTCATTGAATTCAGTTTTTTATGGTCTTCCCCTATATTTAACGCGTATTAATTTAAAACTAATAATATTTGTAAGTATTTTATGACGGTATTTTTTACTTTGTTGTATGCAAAATGCAATAACATGCATTTGTTTTAATTCTTTTTAAATGCATCACGTCACGCACTCCGTAGTACAATTATGGGTTACCGTAGGCACTAACTGAAAATCAGCGCTGAGGGATCACTTCCTCAGCCCAACGCTGAGTCAGCTGCCTTTTGTGGCAACTTAGATACACCACAGGCTCATTGATGTTTTGTTTATTCGTTTTGTCTGATGTGTATTTAGTTTGCTTCCTCTTATTGTGCGTATTATGTTACTTATCTGCTTATTTTGTTTCTGTGATGTATCTTGTTGGTGCAATAAATGTCTTTCTTCTTCTTCTTCTAATCTTAGAGGCTATTTCAGTCGCCTTAGTTCTTTAGCGGATTGTCTCATTTCTGCTGTTGTGATCTATCAAAGAGACTCCGAGCGCAGCCCGTTTCATAGCACGCTAAGCGACTTACGCAACCTGACGCAGTTTTCCGTACGCACCCCTACCCAGTTGGATCCTTCTCGCATTCGATATGTGGCATATGTATCTGAACGTTTATAATAATAACTTCCACACACCACAATCACTTGTCCTGGTCCCAAGCTAGGATGTGAGCACAGGGTGTGTTATGGATAGACTCTACTATTTAACATCAATGCAACCACTCAGCGATTGAAATCGCTAATCTGCGGTGGAAAAGCGAGGTCATTAAAGATCTGTCTCTCTCTCCGTCTGAGAGAAGGTCTGTGACCTGCGGTATTCTTATGCTAGCATTTATTTTAATTAGAAAGAAAAGCAATTCTAATCCGATCGAGCAGAATCTCTCAGAAGTAACTGATGCAAAAAACCGAAACCGGCGTGCGTGCATGCAACGACTAATGAATCTTGAGGCAGCGAAAGTGATCTGTCAGGATCGTGGCAAGTGGCAGTCGCCTACCCCTCTGGGATACAGGCGTGAGTTTATGTATGTATGTACGTATGATACAAAAAACGGCGAAGTGCGATTCATTCATTTAGTTTGGGTCCCTTAGTGGGAACCGAGTCGCGCTTGGCCGATTTGTCGTGTTATTTGTTGGCTATAGAAACTGCACTATAATCACACCATGTTTGGCATAAAAGTATTAACGTTTTTACAAGTTTAACATAAAGGTAGCAAAACATGCATGAAAAAAACCGGCCAAGTGCGAGTCGGACTAGTGCACGAAGGGTTCCGTACCATTATCTATGCAACATTAGACACAAAGATCGAGAAAAAACGGCAAAAAATCATGTTTGTTTTATGGGAGCCCCCCTTAAATATTTATTTTATTCTGTTTTTAGTATTTATTGTTATAGCGGCAACAGAAATACATCATCTGTGAAAATTTCAACTGCCTAGCTACCACGGCTCATGAGATACCTCCTGGTGACAGACAGACCGACTGACGGACAAACAGAAAGACGGACAGTAAAGTCTTAGTAATAGGGTCCCGTTTGGCACCCTTCGGGTACGAAACCCTAAAAATGTTTCCTGTACAGGGCACCCTTTTTTTTCTTTTCGTATATAACACATATTCCGTAAAAATTTTAACATGCAATCTACACTATCCACATGTACACTTCTACACCAATATTATAAAGAGGAAAAGTTTGTAAGTTAATATGTTTGTAAGTCTGTATGTCCCCTAGTGTACGTTCTCTACATACAAAATTACAAACATATTAACTTACAAACTTTTCCTCTTTATAATATTAGTGTAGAAGTGTTGATGTAGATTGTGTTGATTGCCAGTCAATATTTTTACAGAATAATACAAAAAGTAAAAATAAAAAGTAATCTCCGAAAGTACTTGTGCGATTGAAAAAATGTTTTCACCAGTATTTAGAATGGACCTTCAGGGTGGATATAGGCTATATAAAGGCTAATCCGTTTACTACGAGAACGCAGTCGCTGGTACTGCTAGCGAATTATAATTTAATGACAATATTAATGTATTACCGTTTATGAGATAAAGCCGCGCATAGGTCTGACGGACAGACACACTGTCTTTATAGATATTAAAAATAGGCACTCGTTTGCACCCTTCAAGTACAGAACCCTAAAAAGGGTTGTAGTCTAACTTATTCATGGACTTAAATTAATTAATCTATCTTATCTCTGAGTTCGGGCAATTAATTATCTCTTAAACGGCCGGAGAAAGGAAACAAGCGGCTTCCGATCCGACAGTCTCGTTGAAAACTCAAGGCTTGAAAGGAGTTTTAGCACTTAGCAAACTAGGTTGGAAAAACAAAGCGCTTTTTTTGTTCAACAAAGGGGAGAAACTTCACAGTGCCAAATTAAATGAGCTTCAAGTGTTTTCATCATCATCATCATCATCATCATCATCATCATCATCATCATCATCATCATCATCATCATCATCAGTCATTTGACGCCCACTGCAGGACATAGCCTCCCTCATGGTTTTCCAAGCTTTCCGGTCTTGTGCCGCCCGCAGCCAGCGACTCCCCGTCACCGTAACCTTCTGGTGGGCGGCCTTCCCACGCTGTGTCGTCCGGTCCGCGGTCGCCAGGTCAGAACTTTTTCGCCCCAACGGCCATCAGTTCTCCGATCTATGTGCCCCGCCTACTGCCACTTCAACTGAGCAATTCTTCGAGCTATATCAGTAACTCGGGTTCTTCTGCGGCTCTCCTCATTCCTGATTCGATCACGCAGTGAAACTCCTAACATAGCTCTCTCCATTGCTCGTTGGGCGACTTTGAGCCTTCTTATGAGGCCAAAAGTCTGCGACCAGGTCTCACATCCAGAAGTCATCACTGGTAACACACAGTGGTTATACACCTTTGTCTTGAGACACTGAGGTATTTTGGACGCGAAAATGTGTTTTAGTTTCCCAAACGCTGCCCATCCGAGTTGGATTCGACGAGTGGCCTCTTTCTCGAAGTTGGACTTGTTTTAAATGAGTCAAAATTCATTCTTTTTTTATATTGACATGACATGAACTGTTTTGAATAAGAATAGAGGTCCTATTTCTTTATTTTTCTTATTTGTCGCCAATAAAGTGTTGTATTCAAATATTTAAACTTCTCTCAACTCAATGAAACTTCTGGATTCATCTGATCTAATTTCGGAAACGAGGAAAGTTTTGGTGTTCATACTTGTTCTAACGTTAAGCTTATTTTGAGAACGAAATTGAATGATTTTGGAATATCGATAAATTCCTTCCCAGGGCCTTGTTTTATGGTTCACTATGACAATGTACATTACAAAGCCGATTAACCCACAGATTAAATAGGAAGATTCGGCTCCGTAATGTACATCGAAATGTCATAATAAACTATGAAACAGGGCCCCTGGGAAGAAATTTATCGACATTCCAAATAAATCTCAATAAAATGATTTTACTGCGTGATTCTAAAAAACCGGCCAAGTGCGAGTCGGACTCGCGCGTACGAAGGGTTCTGTACCATTATGTATACAATATTTGAATATTCCAAGTGTACCTGTTGCCATTATTAATATTGAGCAAAAAACGGCAAAAAAACATGTTTGTTGCATGGGAGCCCTCCTTAATATTTATTTTATAGTATTTGTTGTTACAGCGGCAATAGAAATACATCACCTGTGAAAATTTCAACTATCTGGCTATCACGGTTCATTAGATACAGCCTGGTGACAGACAGACAGACAGACAGACGGACGGATAGTGAAGTCTTAGTAATAGGGTTCCTTACCATTTGGGTACGGAACCCTAAGCATTTTATTTAGCGTCGTTCGATTTCGTTCTCAAAACAGGCTTAATATTAGCGAAACGTTGGGAACTCCAAAACTTTCCTCATTTTCGAAATTAGATCAGATAAATCCAGAAGTTTCATTGAGCTTAGAGAAGTTGATATATATGAATGAATAGAATACTTTTTATAACTAAAACTTTCGCAATCACTACATATTATTAACACTTCCGAGAAAAAACAAGCAAGTCGATCCGGAATTAAGTTAATAATAGAATAAGTTTTCTTACACAAGAAGAAGACAAACAAAACCACCTCTTTATTTTTATTTTGACTGCCTGAAGAAGTGAGAAACAGCAATTACTGGCTGAAGAAAGTTACCGATACCCTGTCATCAAGACAAGTCCTCTTACAGCAAATAATAAAAGAGCAGGTACCCAGTCATAGATTTTAAATGGGGGGGAAACCTATCGATCTTCTCGCACAGATTTCCCAAACCAAAAGGTTCTAAAGCCACGACTGTACAATACAAGTCTGGCGTACGGACGGAGACGGAGAGTCTCCGAAAATGATTTATCGACTGCACAAATCGGAAGATAGATAGAAGTTCCACTTGTAAAAAATAACGGTGTATTTAAAGTACTAAATAGAGGTATCCAATAATCTTGAAGATAAATGGTTTGCTTTATAATTTTACGGATAGCAACTATAAAAAGTTCTCTTTAGGATCGCTACTTTACTTTAAAAAAATGCCCTTATAAATAACCTTAAAATAGATGGTTGGGGACCGAACCCAGATCAGGATGCGGAGCATCTGGCATACAATACCACTGAGCTATCAAGACATGAGACGTCGTTGGAATTTGAACTTTGACAGTTCAACCGGCGCCGGTATGATTATAGTGTATGGTGTGGAATAAGGAGTATTAATCTAATCTATGATTATCCAAGTATCTCTTGGACTGGTGTAGTTTTCACGATTTGCAATTTTTTTGCATTTTGTTTATTTATATACTTCTAATAAACTTATCTACGTGTAATAATGAACTTGAAACACAACTTAAATTAATATAATCTAATAAAACTACAGAGTTGTTTGCAATGTCATCTGTTCGGGCCGGGTTGCAGCCGAAAAAAACATCTACGATACCAAAATGCGAGGAACAGCTGAGGAAACCGGTTAGAACCGGTCATTCTGTTTCTTCAGACCAAACATTGCTTTGACTGAGTCTTCAGAGAAAACACGGCGGGCTAATAACCGACAAAGTTGAAATGCCATCCGCTGAAGCCCTCTTCAACTGTGGAGGGCTACTTCGAAATTTGTTTACGTTTTACGGGCGGCTTTCGTGTCATTGTGTCACGGTCGCCTAGTATTTTGACCTGAATAAGTGTATGAACGAATTGACTATGTTTGTCCATTAATTATTTATTTGAAGACTACATGGGTCCGTTGTACTCGTAACAAGAACGGACTGAAAATCTGTTGTGATGACGGATGCAGTCGCAGCGTTGAGCTGAGCCATTCCAAGTTTGTATTCTTTGTTGCACTAATCCGAGCTAAGAAGTTCAAGTCCCGGCATGGGTGGAATTTTTTGCCTCCAAATAGGTTTTTAAAATTTTCCTTAACACGGAGTGATGCAACAAAGAATATAATCATGTTAGTACAGCGATATCAATCCGATGTAAAGCCTAACTGCAAAGTGGGTACTCGGGGCTGCAAGTGATGTAAATTACTTCAGCCAGATGTCGCTGCCTGTACGTAATACAGAGAAGTTTGTAAAGAGGTTCGAAATTTCGCCGATGCCTGCACTTGCCCATTAGCTCAGTCAGGAGAGCGCTAGCACGGTTAGCCAGAGGTCGCGGGTTCAAGTCCCGGCATGGGTGGAATTTTTTGCCTCCAAATAGGTTTTTAAAATTTTCCTTAACACGGAGTGATGCAACAAAGAATATAATCATGTTAGTACAGCGATATCAATCCGATGTAAAGCCTAACTGCAAAGTGGGTACTCGGGGCTGCAAGTGATGTAAATTACTTCAGCCAGATGTCGCTGCCTGTACGTAATACAGAGAAGTTTGTAAAGAGGTTCGAAATTTCGCCGATGCCTGCACTTGCCCATTAGCTCAGTCAGGAGAGCGCTAGCACGGTTAGCCAGAGGTCGCGGGTTCAAGTCCCGGCATGGGTGGAATTTTTAGCCTCTACATTCCAAGTTTATTTTTTCTTTCTTCTTGGTTGTTCCTCATAACTGAGAAACCTGACTAGAATGTAGCTCTTGGCGACAGCGCTCTCCATTCGTACCGATTATGCGCCATATTATAGCTACTTGTGGGTCCCTCCTCTAACTTCTCTTATGGCGTCCAGTCCACTCTTCGCATTAGCGATCGTCAAAATGAGTGGCAATGGGATCCTATCTGAACTGTATTTCTGAAGAACTTTAGGAAGCGTTGGGTGCAGAATTACAGACTGCGAAAAGCCTCATTTTATTTGGCTCTTCGAGCCCGGAGGGCACGACTACTGTAACCAACGCGACCACGCGATTAAACGTCGCGTTATCTTGAGCGCGACATGAAGCAAGATGTCTCGATGGTTATGTAAACAATATGTGATGCACTGAGCTAGATCAATTAATTTGACGTACATATTTTTTTGTGAATTTGTAAGTGTGATAGTTCGGCAAAGGAACTTTTTTCGATAACAATTATGTTTAATCGAAAAAAAAATATTATTTTAATACAAAAATTACTCCATGTATCATAAGATATCTCTTCTTCTTCTTCTTCTTCTTCTTCTTATTAGATAAGAATATTTTTTATTGTACACCGGAAAAAATATAGCAAAAACACCAATTACAGAACAAAAGATACAATTGGCGGCCTTATTGCTGATAGCCATTTCTTCCAGGAAACATCATATTGGAAAATTTGAAAAAGGAGAAATAGATACTCGGTGCAAATACGAATATTAATAGACATACATATACGTAAAACTTACATATCTATCTAATCAGCCCATAAACAGAGCTCATTGTTGGGCATAGGCCTCTTCTCTTTCACGCCAACCCATCCGATCCCTTGCCAGTCTCGTTCAATGTTTCCCTGAAACTTACATATATCATACTTGAATACTTTACATAAATACACGCACTTGTAGACATAAAAAAGGTGACCTACACACAATGAGGAGAAGTGAACTAATACTTACAGCAAAATTACTCAATTAGACAGAAGGAATTCCTTTACTCTGGTTTTACATATAGCGGGAGATGGGGAGTGCGTCTTATCGAAACCGGCAGGTCATTCCACAGCCGGGCGGCCTTAACAGTAGATGAGCTACTGAAGAACCTTGTCGTATGACTTGGTGTCTTCAGCGCTAGACTCTGGTCGGACCGTAGTGCCCGGATGTGGGAGTCACTGAGGAAGCTAAAGCGCTCTTTGAGATAAATGGGAGTGGCTGGGTTGAACAGCACTGAGTACAGCAGCGAAAGGATGTGGGCATTCCTGCGGAGGCAGATGGGGAGCTTTGAGCTTAGCGCGATATTCGAAAATGTGGTCATATTTGCGTAGGCCAAATATAAACCTCATAGCAAAGTTTTGGAGGCACTCAAGTTTATTAAGTTTATGAAATTCCGTAATCTTCTCAGTAAAGCCGCCGAAGCGAATATTATGAACATAACATTCATGTAATTACAAACAATATCAGTACAAAAAATAACAAAATTATGGTTCGAAAGTCATATGCTTCGGTTCTCAATTATTCTCTCAATGAATGCATAACAGACGACAGAATTAAACAAATTCAATGTACACTTTTTACTACTTTAAAATAAAGTTACGAACAAAACGATAGAGTAGTTACAAAAATGTACAAAAATGTCACAACATTTTTGTAAATACTCATTCGTGATTCTCTGCATGATCATATTGAAAATAAAATTCACTTGAAATATTGCTAGTATAATAAAGGTCACTTCATCTCGACAAAAGAGCTATACTAGGTAGCACGCCTTCAATGGCTTGTCATACGAGTTGACAGCCAAAATGATTTATACCCGATGACGGACAGTAATTGATGGACGTGGTATGCGCTCGCGGCTGACTTCTCCTTTACAAGGGATACCTTCCCATTTGGGCAGTGACTTTTGACCTCAAAAGGGCTTATAATACAGCTAGTAATCGTCCCACTGTAGGGCACGGGCCTTCTCTCAAAGGGAGAGCATGGGATTAATCACGCCTGCTAACCGCGGATTGGCAATTTCAAGCACTGAGGTACGTAAACACCTCAACACTCAGATAAGATAAGATAAGAATATTCTTAGAACAGCCATTTCTTCCAGACAACCCTGTGACGGAAAGGTTTCCGAAGGAGAAAGAGAGACGGGTACGATACGAATAATCAGCTTTCATGAAAGGCACAAAAATGTGACGAAATAATAAAAAAAGCAAGATTGGTGACTTGGTAAAGGATACTCTGTAGTTTACGCAAGATTTTATTAAAATAACTTTAGTATAGTTTGATTTTGATTTTATAATTCAATATCATAAAATTATGAAATTAAATTTTCTGTTAGCAAAATAGAAATAAATAAATAAAATAAAAGAATAAAAATTAAATACTATAATTTAATCTTCTAAGCTTCGTCATTTCAACGAGGTTGTAATGAAAGACATGCCTATAAAAGTGTCATATTTTTGTCTCGTTCCACAGAAACACGCTAACGGTATGAGTGGGAACAGCCCGGCCTATCCAGACAATCGGGTTCGATGCTCTTAGGAAATGCCGTATCGAATGTGAACGCTCAAAGCCCCATTTGAATCCTGCCCCTTGCCGCTCGCGATGCAGTCTTCTTCTTAGCGTGTCGATGGCAAACATAAACATAAACATTTACATACAGGCACATACATTGCTTATGGCCCCACACTAGGATACCCTGTGTCGTGGGAACCAGAAACAGCGACATCACAAACATGTAAACATCCAAGACCTGGGGTCCAACAAATTTTATAGTCTTCATTAAACAGTTGCGGCCCAGAACTTTGCGACGCTGACTGCGTTGTCACTTGCAATCATAGGTCCTCCTGAGTACATGCGTTAGGGCACGCAGGGCACGATGAAAGATGGTCCATAGTCTGAGAACAGACAGTTCAAATTATCGCTCCCCGCGAACCCCCAATTGGACATGTTATCCTTACTTCAGCCGACAAGCGTCCGCAGCCGGTTTAGGGATTTCCACTTGGTAGACTTTGTTCTTACGCCGCGAGGAACACACTGCGATGCAGTGTGGCCACGTCACTTCTGCCTGTGCCTTATTTTATCACTTAATAATTTTATTACAAGTAAATACATACTTTAGCTGCATAAGAACATTATCTAATGTAATTTTAAGTAAAGCAAATGTAACCATGTTCTTATTAAATTTTGGTTCCAAAAATGCGAGTATGTATTTTGAAAGGATACCTTATGAAATGAATTTCTGTTTCCTAGAAAACTTGAAAAAAAAACGTACAATCTCGCCTGTATCCCGGAGGTAGCAATTAGGGTTTACCACATGCCATGATCCTGACAATTTTTAGGGTTCCGTACCCCAAGGGTGCTAAACGGGACCCAATTACTAAGACTTCACTGTCCGTCTGTCTGTCTGTCACCAGGCTGTATCTCATGAACCGTGACAGCTAGGCAGTTAAAATTTTCACAGTTGATGTATTTCTGTTGCCGCTATAACAAGAAATATTAAAAACAGAATAAAATAAATATTTAAGGGGGGCTCCTATGCAACAAACGTATTTTTTTGCCGTTTTTTTGCTGGATGTTAATAACGGCAACAGGTTGACGCTTGAAATATTCACAGAAAATTAATTCTATATTCGCTTCAAAAATACATAATTAATTTAAAATAAAATAAGTACCTATCTAAGGTGGGCTCCCATACGGTAAACGTGATTTTTTGCCGTTTTTTCTCGATTTTTGTGTCTAATGTTGCATAGATAATGGTACAGAACCCTTTGTGCGCGAGTCCGACTCGCACTTGACCGTTTTTATTTTTTTTATTTTTCTTAGAATACTATATAAAAAGATAACTTTGATGTACACAACTAGCAACCATCCAATCATGGTTATCCGTCTTATTACCACGATTTTTATAAAATCATTGCGATAAAGATAATCATTTTTCGGGGACATAATTCTCTCCGTACTTCTTCACTTGGAGTGTCGATGACGTAAACGCAGCAGGAAATGCCGCCGTATCGAATTCGATACGCGATTCGAGATCGAGCACTCGATAAGTATTACTTTCACATGCATAACTGAATTATCGTGAAGTTCGATCAATCGGAGAGGGTTCGAAGGATATTTTCGGGGTCACGAAAGCCTTTTTTGGCTTGGCCGGCTTAGTTCAAGAAGCGAAGAAAGAATGTTTTTGTTAGGATACAAATTCTGGATCAGGCATTTTTGAAATTACAGAAATACAAATCCTATTAATAGAATTTTGATGACCGACGTCGCTAACTCATTCTGTGATAGTCATTTTGGTATATTTTTTAGAATCCAAAACTCAGTACAGCTCAAATAAGACCATCATCATCATCAGCCATTTGACGCCCACTGCAGGAGACAGGCCTCCCTCGTGGCTTTCACAACCAAGAGGGGCTTTGCCATAATCGCCACGCTTGGCAGGCGGGTTGGCGATCGCAGTATGCGGTTGAAATCTTAGGAAGACGCTGCTGCCCGTCTCCTAGTAATTGATTTCCTTAGTCGCCTTCTACGACATCCACGGAAGGAAAGGAGTGACGCTATTCTTAATCCGGCGCCACACGGAGACCATATATACCTATAGTGATAATTAACTCATGTTCGCGATTATTTTTTATGCTATGAAGTTTGAAAAATCATAAAAATAATCACCGACAGCCCTAGATAGGACACTGAAAAGTAATATATACTTTTTTCAGATTTTAAATGCTAACCATCGGAGAGTAAAATGTATTTTAAAACACCTCATATAGGGATAATATCAGAGAACCCAGCCTTAATGAGACTTAGATGAGGCTGTTGAATTGTCAATCTCAGCAGACAAGACTGTATCATTCAATGTCTCAAAGTTGTAGCTGAAATGGTCACAACTCGTTTAGGCATAGACTTTCTCGTAGTCGGATTTTCAGTTTTACAATTTTTTTACATTTTTATTTTCATTATCCTTTGGGCTACTTTGAGTGGCATCCAGATAAAAATCGATTCGATAGAGAAGAAAAAATGTAATTGTAAAAAATGCTCGACCCAATTACGTATTTTTTGTTAAGGTAGGTTAGGGAGCGTTGGCATCTGAAACTGCAAGTCATGTCCGGCTAGCCTTTCATTTATCCAATGAACTGTCACGTTGGGTGTTCCTTTTCACTCCAAATTCGAAGAGAAAAAGAAACAGACAGTTGCTAAAGAAATCAATTTCATTTTATTGATATTTATTTGGGAAGCAAACGGTACAAATGGCGAAGTTTCCAAAACTTGAAAACACACAAAAACCAGAAAAGCTTACACTTAAAACTAAATATTTTAAACTACAATATTTATAATAGTGTCAAAGATCAGTCAAGTCTTACAGTCCTACCAAGTGCCAATTTCCATGGACTTATTTATTCCAGAAAGTAATTCCACTCTCAAGATCAAATACCCAAGCGACCACTTCGCTCGAGATCTAACTTTCTATGCCGTCTAAAATTAGATAGGTCCATATTTTAAGAGGCAAGGAGCGGTATTAAGTGTACTTACGCGGTCTTTTTATGGACATTCGAGTTGCTGCGAGAATAGCCCAGACTGGTCTTAAGCACAAAACGAAATCTTTCAGAAGCACTGGTAAAGTTATAATCATCAGATGAAATTCCAATCAATTAAATTTATCTTTACATGCTAAGCCGTCCACCACACTGTAATCCAATATAACAATTTTTTCAAGTAACTAAAGCACAGGTTCATCCTAGTTTGGTTACTTCTGTGATCCATGTTGTGTAAATTCATATTAATAAAGAAATTTGTATTTGTTGTATTTGTATTTAATCAACTCTCGTTATTCCAGTGCAAAAACATTGTATCTGCCTATACGATGAGAGATACATGTGAGTTTCTATAATGTTTGTCAGATTCCAAAGCTCGTATCGTAACAACGCACGTGTTGCCTGTATTCGCCACTGGAATCTAAATTTTAAAATAACAAAAACATAACCAGGAAAGGTAGGAAGAGACCAGAGTCTTCCACTTGCAACGATCCTCCAGACAGATCTCTTTCGCTACATCAACACATTTCGGGTACTTTTTATATTGCCCTTTGCAAAAACATCCGGTATTTCGACGAAGTATATCCACCTGGGACATCCCTTGCCGGCCCTTCCACCCACGTTCGCTTGAATTCTTTTAACACAAGATGATTAATGTGGATTTTTTTCTGCAAAATGAGTTTTTTACGTCTTCACTTCACTGTTTTGTCAGAGAGACCTTTGAGTCAGAGCAAATCACATAAGCGAAAATCGAAAATCCATCCCAGAACGGAAGGTTCTCGTATTACCACCGGAACCCAAGTTCTCGTTGAGTGTTAAGCGTACCTGAAACAATAAAACGTGACTTTAGGGTAAAATTATGCATCTGTACAGAAGATATTCAAGGGTCCGATCGAGATAGATAGATAAAATATTCGTACACCAGGAATTACGTGTGAGATGTATCGGTCTCATGCCAGGAGCATTGCATATTGGCAATCGCAAAAAACATTTTTGGTCTCATTTGAGACGCCATTTAAAAGAAACAATGTGTTTATGCGGCTACACCCTCATTAGAATCAATGGGACCAAATTTTGGGTATTTTTTAGGGTTCCGTACCTTAATAGGAAAAACGGAAAACTTATAAACCTTATAGGATCACTTTGTTGTCCGTCCGTCTGTCTGTCTGTTAGTTCCCCGCGTTCCCGAGATAAAAACCCTTTATCCCGGGAACGCGAGGAAGTATTGAGTTGAAATTAAAACCATATACTCAGATCTAAAGTCCCTTGAAGCTGTGAAAATTAAACTTCTAAGTTAACGTAACAAAAGATACAGCCATTTATGTCGCAAAAACCTAAATTTCGACACTCAAGGGAATGAAAATTTGTAGGATACTTTCCGTTGACTTTGGCTAGTAATATCGTCTTATACTAAAACTACAGGGAAAATCTAAACACTTAATTTGTAAAAACCTATTTAGAGGCTGAAAAATTCCACCCATGCCGGGACTTGAACCCGCGCCCTCTGAAATTTCGTCGATGCCTGCACTTGCCCATTAGCTTACTTGGGAGAGCGCTGGCATGGTTAGCCAGAGGTCGCGGGTTCAAGTGCCGGCTTGGGTGGAATTTTTAAGCGTCTAAATAGGTTTTTAAAATTGTCCTCAGCACGGGTTAGTGCAACAAAAAGAATGTAACTTAATTTGTAATTATATCATAAAAAAAATTGTCTTTGAAGTTCTGGAAAAGCTCGGAAAAAACTGCGAGACTCGATTCCTGAACTATTTACAATATGTACCTGGTCTATTTACAAATTTGATCGGAACCCTCAGCGCGAGTCCGACTTGCACTTGGCCGGGTTTTTTAAAATGTATTTTGAAGTGTTTGGTCACATAGTGATCATGTCACCCTATTTTGGGTGTTTATAGAGATTTTGTTACACACTGTACAGTCGACAGCACATCAATCTTTACATACGTGCACTCTAATCAATTACGTCAAGGACGACTTTGAAACAAAAATGTTGAGGCTGACCTGCTGTCGACTGTACGAGCATCGCGAGTTATTTAACAATAGTACTATATATGGAATTCCGTGCTGAAAATATCAGCCATTCCCTTTCCTGTTCTTCTGTACTTATGAGTACAATTTTCCAGTCGGAACGGCGCGATTCATTACAGTCTAGATTGAAACGGCCGCGTTGCCTACACTGTAAAAGATTTGACAGAGAATTATGATGATGGAGAACCCTTACGAGCTGATGCAGTGGAAATAGAAGTGTATTTAACATGATATTATATAGAATTTGCTCCACAGAAAGATACAACCGTGGCAAAGGAGCAAAAGGCGATGAGAAATGTATAATAGAACTCAACTCACCGCTGATTTCTGATATTAATATTTCACTACGTATACTAACGAAGTTATTTATAAAAGCACACGACTCCTCTAAAACACTCCGGCCGACTTGCATTACTTTCTTAAATGTAAATAACATTTAACTAAAATTCTTCATACAAAAGTCGATTTAAATGGCGACTTACGTGAGATTTAAGAAGTGGTGCAAGTCGGCCTTAAATTCTTTCCCTTTACCACAGACAATTTATTCTGCATCTGAGGAGTGATTTAAGGAATCGTGATTTTTTACTAAACTAGTTTTACTTACATTAGCAGTTTATTTTTATAATTCTTGTTAGTAAAACAATTTAGAGACTTACAAAAAGAGACACAATGTTGCACACCGTGTAACCCGGCGGAATTATTTGGGCACATCGCAATATGGCGATTCCTACGGTGACCGATAAAGATATTTCCGACGGGTAGTGCGTACACTGACTGGTTCTACATAACCTGGTTAAATATATCCGTCATTGTGGTAAAACCACTGTTCAATGACCTCACAGCTTATGGTGATTTTCTTACCCTTCCATGGTCTTAAGCGTGTTGTTATGTAGCCTATATGTTACACGGGAGCCTAAGCTATAATTCTGGTGAGTTATACTTCATACCGTTCAGTGGTTTTTGCGTGATGCGCGCACAAAGAAACAGAGTGAGGCAGACATATAACAGACAAAGACAAAATTTACAGATTTATTATATGTATAGATAATACTGCATGTATCAGTCTGTCATTAAGAACGACACCGAGTGACAGTTTAGCAAAATTCTCAATCTAGAACCCTTTAAATGTTCTTTCTTCTTCTTCTTTCTTCTTTACATACAAACTACTTACAATAAAAATTCAAAAATTCGGTACGCAATATTTAATTTAGTACCACGTTGTCATGCTGTGGACCGAAACAGTTTCTTTAATTCAGTTGGCGCAGTATAAACGTTACAACTGTTAAAAAATGTAAGGGTTGATCGGCTGTCAACAGGTCAACGTTTTTATTTCTTATTATTATACTTTATTGCACACAAGACATTTAACAGGACTTCTTATTGGACTTATTGGACTTCACTTCTTATTTTCTTTTTGTTATATTATATATTATTTTCTCTTGATAATGCATGCAGAGCGATACGCATTTGTTTAGTTTCAAAATAGCCTATTTGTGTGTGATAATAAATTTGTCTTATAATATATTCTGTTCTGTAATTCAGGACCGATAATAAATACATTACATATTCATTTCATTAAATATTGATTGCTTTGATAGTTGAAGGTTGAGTGGTTGATAATATTACGTAATTAGTCCTAGATTCACGAACAACTACACGCCTGATCCCTACATCAGACTACCTAATCTGGGCAGACACAGAGGCACTAAGACACACAATTTAGACAGACGAAAATTGGTCCTAGCGCCGAGATTAAAGCAATTCTAGGTATATTGCCCGACAAATAACTTGAACTACTGATTCTGACTTCCCATGGAATTATTCCGAATTTAATTAGCGGGAGTCGCGAGATCTGACTTAGAATTCGTCGGCAATTTAGTGAAGCCAAATAAACAAATATATTTTTTTGTTCTTACGCGTCCATCGCAAACGTTACCGACTGCGCGGATTTTATAATGAAAAATTAAGTAACTTCTACACTTGTCCTGGTCTCAAACTAGGATACCCTGTGCTATGGCAACCAGGCGAGGACATCACAAACATGGAAATGAACACAAACTGAGGCCATTTGTACAAATCTACGGCGGCCCCGGGAATGTGACCGTGACACCGCTAGACCAACGTCTAGTTCGTTTTGTTCACGTTATCTTCCGGGTATTATACCTACGCACCATGAGAAGGAAACAGCCAATTTCCGTGCTCCCGAAGCGTTATAACAGCCCTAACTTTTGTTACGTGTTGGGACCGAGTAATAGCTTCTAGCCTAAGCCCTAACGTCACAGTAGAGAGAATATTTAATTGTCCTCTAAAATGAGTAAGTTTCAACTAAGAATTCAAGTTCTTATAAGATAATTATAGTTTAAATCCAACCTTGCGACGTACCACTTAGCGGCGAAGTACCACGAACTAACACAGTCTTATTAGTCTTATTTACAAAAAGTCGATTCCATTAAAACACTCTTCGGGCGGAGTTTAAGCCGGCTCAAAACAGGATTTAACTAAATCATGGTTTATGAGGTGAAATCTCTGAGTTATTCATGCTACCAGTATAACCGTAAAGTAACTTTTAAAGGTCTAAGTTTTTATTAGGGTTCCAAACGGGACCCTATTACTAAGACTTCACTGTCCGTCTGTCAGTCTGTCTTAATGTCCGTCTGTCACCAGGCTGCATCTCCTGAACCGTGATAGCTAGGCAGTTGAAATTTGTATATGTATTTCTGTTGCCGCTATATCAACAAATACTAAAAACAGAATAAAATAAATATATAAGGAGGGCTCCCATACAACAAACGTTGTCTAAAAATCTATGTAACCTTCACAGCGCCGATGTCGTGTCGTTGAATGTCAATGTTAAACGCTTCTTGTTGGTTTCTATAGATGCCGCTATTCTCAAATTCGATCTTTATCTAATGTTGTAGATAATGGTACGGAACCCTTCGTGCGCAAGTCCAACTCGCACTTGGCCGGTTTTCACAGAACAGATTAGACTGTCAAACAAAAACATTGTTGTTGTTACATGTCGTGGTCATTATTTTTTATGATTTTTTAAACTTTATAGCATCAAAAAAATCGCGAACATAAGTCTGAATTTTCACCAGATATTTAAGTTTTAAATAACAAATAAATATACCAAAAAATTACTATCGCTGAATGTGTTAGTGACGTCGGTCGTCGAAATTCTGCTAATAGGATTTGAATTCCTGTAATTTCAAAAATGTCTACTTTTCCCCCAACTTTTCGCTCGCGCAGCGCATTTCCCATACATACAAATCCGTGCGCTCGGTGAACCCAGCCTTAAATCAACATACTGTCGATAAACACGAGCTGCAAGTCGAGAAATAATTTGTATCTGAACAAAAAAATGGGACATTTCATCACAGACTATAAAGAATAGATTTCGGCTGAATTAAATACGTCCAAACAAAATGATAACCATTTGGTCAAGTCATTTGTCGGATATTATATCATAGACTTCATGTAGGTACTACGCGGTAAAAATTAAATCATTTCCAACAAATCCGAGTTCTAGTTAAGTACTCATATTCCAATATGAGCTTAACTAACATCTGTCCGACATATCAACCTGTAGGAGACTACTACTAAAAATTACATTCAAGAGATTAATTCAATTTGACCGGCGAACAAGCAATAAAATAATAATGAAGCAGTCCCGTCCCGGCCGCTTTTCTAAATCATTGTCAAGCAAGCGCTTACCTTATTATGCTGCGTTTACACGAGATCACTGTAAAGGATTTCTGGCCTGTGAATAACCCGAGTCGATTGATCTGCGAGCAACTTACTGCAGCACAGAATAAATAGAATAGAATAGAATAGAAAACGTTTATTTGGGACCAACACAATCAAACTAAAAACAGTTATGGTTTAGCGTGTGAATTACGTTATACATAATTTCGGTTACTTAGTACCTTAAAAAAGTATAAAATGGCACCCAAAATGGCCGCCGCTCAGCATTTTGCCATGATCGGTGAAGACCATGACGCTGATTTTCAGCGGTCGCCAAAAAACAATACAAACAAACACACATTAATAATAATTCATATCACAATCAATTCCATAGAACAGCTCACAAACACCATGGACGCGTTCCGAAATAAAAAACTTGAATTGAATTGGATTGCATTGAGCTAAATTGAATTGAATTCAAATTAATTGAACTAAGTAGAATTGACAGGATTTCAATTCAATTGAACTAAATTGAATTGAATGGCATGGACTTGAATTGAATTGAATTGAATTGAATTGAATTGAATTGAATTGATTTGAATTATCATTTAAAGATAGCAAAATATAATCGTTATTGAAATAACTAATTAAACATCCTAAAACAAATAAATTTATGAATCCATAGTTAACATGCTTTGATAAAACTTAATAACCAAAATTTTTCTACATTTTCGACTAAATGCCTTTTACTTTAAATTAATTTGAGAATCAAGAAGAAATTTTTTGTACTTTAACTTGAATGATTTCACAGTCAGAGAATTTCTTATAGGTGGGTATGGGTATGTTATTCCAGCATTTCGTGGCACAATATCGAAAGCTACCTCTAAATGCGGCTGTTTTGTGACTAGGGCAAACCAGACGTACAGGACCTCTGTTTCGTCGGGAGAACTCAAGTTTGTTGTATAAATACAGCGGATTTTTTTATTTAATTACGCCAAAGAGTAAACTGGCAAGATGTAATGCTCTCCGCGACTCCATCTTCAATAAACCTCCTTTATTAAGATACGGAGTAACATGGGCTCTTTGGGGAGTAGGGAAACAAAACCGCGCACAAGCATTTTGAACCCTCTGGATAACTTTTTTGGTACGAGCGAGAAGACAGCCGCCAATAACTGTATCAGCATAGTTGAGCTTTGATAAAATTAAAGACTCACAATGGTATACGCGCATGTCCACTTTCAGGTAGGGTCGCATACGATACAGAACTTTCAACCTATAAAAGCAATTTCGTACATTTTCGAGTACCTGCCTCTCAAACCGCAAACTCCTATCCATAATAAGTCCCAAATTTCGTGCTTCGGGGACTTCTTCAATTTTTTCACCTCTTATTTGTAGATTTACAGTATGACTACAAATCTGCCTCACTTGGTTTTTTGTTCCTAAAATTAAAAATTTCGTTTTGGATGGGTTCAAAACTAGTCTATTTCTATCTGACCACCATGATATATTTTCTAAATCCTGATTGCGCTTAATGTGTCACTGGGCTTAAATGATTTATAAATCTGTAAATCGTCAGCATACAAGTGATATCCACTATTTTTAATGTTGACATTTATGTCTGCACAATACAATATAAATAATACCGGCCCTAAAATAGAGCCTTGTGGAACTCCTCTGTTTACGGCAGAGGTAACAGAATATTTTTTGTTTCCCTTTGCATCCTTCACCTCAACTCTCTGTGAACGACTACTTAAATAACTAGAAAACCACTTTATTGCCTATAGATAGTACGACGACAAAGCTGCGCGTTCAAATTTCAAGTACGTGGATTGTCAAATTCTGACATTTAGCGCAACAAACCACATAACTCGTGCCGACATACTACCGATGCTAAATCGGACTAAAAAAGTAGCGGATTTGAAGACGACTTTCAGAGCTTATTATATTAAATGTTTGTCGAACTATGACGGGAAACATCGTAAATAATTCCCAATTAACCATACCGAATCGCTCGTAGCCCCGGCTGCCAGAGTGATCTTAAACGATCACGAAGGTTAAGCAACACAGGGCGCGTTCAGTGCATGGATGGGTCGCCGTCTATGCCTAACGCTAGTGGCATTTTTCCGAGCGGTTCCGTGCTTCGCGAGGCACGTTAAGCTGTTGGTGCCGGCTGCAATCGATAGATGGCAGTCGTTAAGCCAAGTCAGAGGCCTTAGGGCGGCTTGACAACTTCTGACAGTAGACGAGCCACTAGTCTACAAGCCTCCACCAATCCGGACTTGGCCCCCGTGGTGGAGTATGGCCTATACCTTCCTCAGGGAAGAGACCCGTGCCCCTCGGTGGGGACATAATGGGTTGATGATGATGAACCATACCTGGTTTTTCACAAATCAAATAGTGTTGTAGGCTGATGTCTCAGATGTTTAGATTGCAGTAGCACCGATGTAAACGTGGCACAGGTTTAAGTTAAAGACCTTGAGTGACAAAGAGGGATGGCGTGGGAGGAAACGGGACAGCAAATGGAGCGTTGAATGACCTCGTTATGGGCGGTGGATTTCTTCGGGCGCAATCGGGAGGTCTCGGAGGCACTCGGCTAGGCTTATCGGCTAGATCTTGCGCGAGCGCAACCCTCGTGGTTTGGAAAGGCGTCGTTTGGAATCATGTTCTTGTTAGTATTATTGTAGTAACGAGGGGAAAGGTTTTCAAGGTTGGTTACAAATCTTGCTTGAGTCAACCGTTATTTTCTGACTAATCGTTCACGAAAACGGTGAAGGGGTAAATCGTGCGGACTCCTTTGTAGCTTGTTTGCAAACTATTCTGACTAAATCGTGCCCGAATCAGGTCGGTATGCTTGCCGCAATTAGACTGTAGATTAATAAGACATCCTTTTTACTGATAGCAAAAAAGAATATAGGTTCTCGCACTTTTTCCTCAAGTGAACACACAGGTATAAAGTGAAGAAAAATGAAATGTTTATTTCTCACCACATTAGAGTTATCTGTCAGGATCGTAGCAAGTGGCAGTCCCTGGTCTCTGCCTACCCCTCTGAGATACAGGCGTGAGTTTATGTTATGTTATGTTATTAGAGTTAAGACTAATATATTGAAAACTTATTTAGAAGGTAAAAATAATATATTGCTAATACTACGAAAATTACAATTAAGTACATCCTGAGTTTACAATTATTGAGGTGGTTGTGAGGTATTACAAAGTTTGACTCTGTCTTCTAAGCTAGGTGTAAACCTGTATTTCAGGAGACAGTGTTCGACCATGATCTTATTTTCCATTTATGCCACCCAATTACTCCAATGTCTTACCAAATACAACACATTTACTCTAAACACGTTTTGCAACGGATTTCTAATAAAATGAAACAATCTATACAATTTTATACAAAACCACGCAAGTTATACACAAGCCTTTTGATGTTCCAAAAGATGATAAGCATGTTAATCGACACAACGCGCTTTGACTAACAACTTAAACGAGCTTCATACAAGCTAATGTAACTCATTAAGCTTAACCATCAAAGGGCGTAACGTAATTCGTAAACAAACAACCGATAGACCAGATAGAAACTATAAACATCGTTCACATAATCCGGTAATAAACACACCTTTATGTAGCGCAGCGGTAGAACGCCGGCCTCACATTCGGGAGGTCGTGGTTTCGAATCCCGGCATGTACTTTGTTTTCTAAGTTATGCACATCAGCACTACCACTCGCTGACGCAAAACATCGTGAGGAAACCTGAGTTCTGAGGCGTTCACATGACTCAGTGCTGGAAAATGCGCTTGAAAGGGCACGCGTGGAAATTATGCACATTATTTCTCTCTGAGAGAAGGCTTGTGCCCTGCAGTGGGTCGTATAGTACAGGCTACATGAAAAATGTACGAGTCAGCCAGCTCTAAGAAGCTAGAGGATTGATACACAGTTATTTTTTCCCACCGATGTC
The DNA here is from genome assembly GCA_947308005.1 of Yponomeuta malinellus. Lineage (NCBI taxonomy): Eukaryota > Metazoa > Arthropoda > Insecta > Lepidoptera > Yponomeutidae > Yponomeuta > Yponomeuta malinellus. Next base: position 10,172,172 of record OX371012.1, on the reverse strand, counting down.
TAAATTGAGAGTTGTGACTTAATAGGTACTTAACAGAATGAAATAGACAATTTTTATATACAAAAAACTGAATTTTATTTAATAATAATAAAATAAACGGCCAAGTGCGTGTCGGGCCACGTGCAGTGTAGAGTTCTGTAGAAGAACGGGTTTTTTACCGTCAAGTATTGACAAAGTCATTTTTAATGAAATTTGTGCGAAATTTTCCGTTTATAAGTTGGTCGCTTATTACTCGTTAACTTGTAGAGCCTACTTAGCCGTGATAGTTTTCCTTTTAAGTTCATTATATGTGCTACTGCACTTTCCATGCTCGTTTCACGGTTTTCCTACCCTTACGATATTTTTAAGGACGAATCCAACGATACCCCACACTATGGTGTAGGCGAGAAAAAAGAACATCCTTAATTTAGCTGTAGGATAAAAAGAATAAAGAAGAGAAAAAAGAAGAAATAATTTTTTTTTTGGTGCCTCCCATAAAACATTTTTTTTAAGATTTTATCAAATTGTTTTGTCGGATTAATTAATATGTATATCTATGCCAAAATTAAAATTTTCTAGTACTTGTCGTCTCTGTGCTAAGCCGCGGACAGATCGGCGGACAGACAGACAGATGGACGGACGTGTCGAAATTATAAGGGTTCCTTGTTGGCTACGGAACCCTAAAAATCGGGTAATCCTAATTTAACCAAGTATGTCAGGATCGCGGCCAGTAAAATAGAAATAGGAAGAGACCACTTGAAACAGTGACCAATATGAGTCAGCCCATAAACAACGCACTTGAAACGCTTTTGACACGCGCACACGCATGGTACACTCGGGGAGAAAATGCAAATAAATTCATTATTAATACTTAATGAAAAGTGCATTAAATTTCCGTTCTTATTATCTAGAAATAGAATGGAAAATTATAGATTTGAGGAAATATCAACTCCTTGAGCCTGTGAGGGCCATATAAAAATACTAACAGTGCCCGTGACTTTGTTCGCAAAGGATTAGAATAGAAAGTACATATGTCCTTCCTCAGGACGCATTCATCTCTATACTAAAAATCCATAAAATTGATTCAGTGGTTTAGGAGTGAAAACGTAGATGTATGTTACATCTATATCTATATATAATAAAAGAAAGTCGGGTAAGTTACACCATTTATAATTCAAGAACGGCTGGACCGATTTTTATGTTATTAATGTCAACTATTAAAACATGGGAATAATTCACGGTTCTTTTTTCATTGATTCTGAGGCAGTACTAAGTCCGCCAGGCCGACTAGTTTATACCTAATATTAGTTTAGATTGGACAGGTGTGAGAGGCTTTCTCCATATACTCTCTCACTCTCACCAAAGCAAGCGAAGGTCTGAGACACACAGAAAGGAGGTGGGTCGAGGGCGCGAAAAAGACGAGTCGTCTTTCAAATTCACTTCAAATTGTACTTGTACTGATGGAGGGCGCAAACTCTATACAAAGCGTCGCATCTTTTCCGCGCCCTCACCCTACGTCCTGTCTTTGTGGCAAGCGCCTAGTACTGCCACCTAGTGAATTATAAGCCTCACTGTACCAATACACTACATCTGCTGGGTCAGTGACCTCATTACCGGCTGACGAATGACTGATGGCGTTCAGCCGTCAAAAGACCGGGCCATTAACATTCTGGTGCCGTCATTAACTACGGGTTATCTTAACTTAAGCTGCACTTTATGCGCTTAAGGGTTTAGGTTAACTATTTTTGTAGGGAAGAGGCTTACTTGAGCTTTTTTATAAGAACTGTGGAAAGTGCTTCATGAGAAATTAAGCGCTATTAACATTCTTTCTGCAGGTACTTCTAAGATTTTATGGATGATTTTCGCAAAACAAGACGTAGTTCCCGTTCGTGATCAAAATGAGGTAACCTTCATAAACGCAACAAGACAAGTCGGATGTGTTTCGCAAACTGGCCCTTATTATGAAGCAGCGATATGTTCCGAAGGGTCGTCAACGTCACGCTTGAGCCCGACAATTCACTGGAATCTAGCGACAAATACTGTTCTTTTTTGGCAGGTTTCGAATTTTCCTGCCAGTGGACTATTAAAAAAAAATTTAAATAAAAAATAAAAACCGACTTTAAAACCCTACAGCACTAAAAAGTTAAAAATACTTTAAATAATTAGAAGAAGAAAGACATTTATTATAATTAGAAATTAGAAGTATGTATACGTGTAGGTATTTTAGAAATATAATTTGGAGTCGGTGCCAAAAATATATGTGCTGGTCATGAAACTGAGCATCGACTACAAATTATACTTGTACAATTTTAGTGCTGTAGGGTTTCGAAGTCGGTTTTTATTTTTTTTATTTCTGAATTTTTAGTGGGGGAGAAAGAGAAAAATAAATAAAACCCTTATAACCATTATTTACCCTACTTAATTCGTTGCTTTAAAATTTGACGTTCTCAATTTCCATCTGCGAAAGTCTTCACCAGAACATCACCAAATTTCCTTGCGACTACTTTTACGCTATTTCATGAAACATACGGATATTACTAAAGGATGTGCCCCATTAGGCCTTATTTACTGCTGTCCATTGAAGAGTTCCGTTCTCCATCTCTGAAAGTCTTCATCAGATCTTTACCAAATTAAAATGGGACCAATGGGACGTTATCCCTTTCAGGCCGGGAAAAAAAAAATCTGCGTAGTTGATTTTCGATGATAGATTCTAAATATGTAAGTCTTAAGTTATCCTACAAAAATCATTTAAAAAATCCCTCCCCCTCCCCCCCCCCCCTGAGAAAACCCCATGTCACGATAGTGCGATATCGGCTTGAGCGCGCGAAAATATTTTTTTAAAGTTTAACGCACGATCGTATAAGAGCGTCGTGAAAGGGATCATTTCGAACAACAAAAAAAATATTGTCGAAATCGCTTAAGATTTGATCATTCATTCTCAAAATCGTCGCATCGTGTTACGTTTATGTTGAAGAGATGCTCAGCCACAATTCTAAATTCATAAAATTGTATAGTGTTTTTTTCCAAAATGTTTGTTTCCAAAATTTTGTAACTTACTAAGATACTCAAAATTGCGTGTGGTGATGTTGCGTGTACATGCTTTAGACCACAACATAGTTGTTATATCATAGTGTATCTTATATACTGTGCAATGGTTGTGATCTTTTTTGTACACCAAATAAATAACATAACATAAACTCACGCCTGTATCCCAGAGGGGTAGGCAGAGACCAGGGACTGCCACTTGCTACGATCCTGACAGATCACTTTCGCTTCTTCAACATTCATTAGTCGTTGCATGCACGCACGCCGGTTTCGGGAACTTTTTATCTTGCCCTTTGTTAATACATCCTCTATTTAACAAAACATCCTCTATTTGGTCGAAGTATGTCCGTCTGGGTCGTCCCTTACCGGCCCTTCCATCCACATTCGCTCGATATATTTGTTTTGTCTAATAAATAAATAAATAATATAAATAACTTACCTGAAGAAGTTAACAGACTGGGGCTCCATTCAATCACCGCCTCGATATTGCAAGAACTCATTAACCGACATATTCACTATTGGGAGAAAAACGACTTTTTAGTTTGTGTTAGTTAATGGTTGTATTTCCTCTTCCTTATAGCATCGTTAAAATAATGCCTGATATTAAAACACCACTATTGTATCATTGCTCAATACATCTATATGTCCATACCTTTAAAAAAAGTGGTTAGTGAGTTTTTGCAGTAAATGACTTCTTGCAGTAAGCCGACGATATAGTCTAAGCGCGCGCACGTAAACCTTCCAGGCTGCGTCAGAAAGTGGAAATGAAGTTAACTCGATGCGTTCATGCAATTGTTATTGTGCCAGAATCCAGCTTATAATGGCCGACAGATAACTTGAACAAAAATCCGCGCAGTCGGGATGGGTTTTGCGACGGACATATAAGAGCAATTTTTTCCGTTATTTATTGATTTGTCTAAACTACAGTCTAACGGTCTTATCAATGAAAACGCGATTTCTTACAACAATTCTCAGATTGATTACTGCTGATTTTTGTTAATGGGTGGGATTTTTAGCCTCTAAATAGGGTTTTAAAATTGTCCTCAGCACGGGTTAGTGCAACAAAAAGAATATAATCATGTAAGTACAGCGATATCATTCCGAATTTAAAAGCCTAACTGCAAAGTGGGTTACTCGGGGCTGCCAGTGATGTAAATTTCTTCCGCCAGATGTCGCTGCATGTACGTAATACAGAGAAGTTTGTAAAGAGGCTCAAAATTTCACTGATGCCTGCACTTCCCCATTAGCTAATTGGAAGAACGCTGGCACGGTTAGCCAGAGGTCGCGGGTTCAAGTCCCGGCATGGGTGGAATTTTTAGCCTCTAAATAGGTTTTTAATATTCTCAGATTATTAAAACTGCCTCTGAGGAGTGTTTTAGAGGAGTCGTGTTTCTTTAAATAAGGCCTTAAAGATTTTTAAGTCACATCTCGCGTCCCCCGCTAGTCAATCCGAAGTCAAAGTCAAGTTATTTGTCGAGCATTATAACTAGCCTTTCGAGCACTAAGAGATAGATAACTCTTTGTTCTACATAAAAAAAGCTAATTACACAGATTTTTCTTGACTGTAAGGGACGTCCCAGGCGGACATACTTCGACCAATACGGTATTTGACACGATCAACAATAAATTATTTCATATGCTCGATTAAAACAAAAATTACAAAATATCTCGGAAAAAATATCTCTTTTAGTAAATTAATAGTTATTAAAATTTTTAAATAGATTAAACATAAAAAGAGTGCTCTGAAATGTGACGTCATAAGCAAGTATTTTCATACAAAATTCCGTTTTAAAAGTAACTCATTTGATATTTTGTCAAATACACAATTAGGGCAAGCAACGACTAGTGAATGTTGATGAAGCGAAAGAGATCAGTCAAGATCGTGGCAAGTGGCAGAACCTACCCCTCTGGAATACAGGCGTGAGTTTATGTCATTTCTTAACCTAAGCTCATATGAGCGCATGGTATAGTCATATTTCTACCGAATTAATTTTCCGCCCAGGCAAGTAGTATCTTAGGGCCGCCACACACGATTCAAACTTTAGAGTCACGACTAGACGGGCCACGACAAAAATGTCGCAAAGTTTTCTCTAACACGACCGTCACGACTCTCATAAATATCTCGGTTTATCTTGTTCCGATCTGAAAGTTGCTGGCTGGATGTAAAGTTTTTAAAAACAAAGTGGCTAGACGCCTTTATGAGACAAGTATGACACAAACACGGGCAGTGTGCAGTGGAAGAAGTTGCACAACAGATCAAGCAGATTTTGCACTGTTACGCGCATAGAATAGACCAAAGAATTTTATTCAGACAGCCCTAAGATTGGTGGGACATCCTGTGCCCTACAGTGGGACGTATATATATATATATATATATATACGTCCCACTGTCCCTACAGGCCTTCTCTCAGAGAGAGAGTATGGGCTCAATTACCACTTCTATTATAACTTCACAAATGTACGTAACTTGGAAAACCAAGTCCTTGGACATGCCGGTATTCCAACCCACGACCTCCCGAATGAGGAGCCGGCATTTTGCCGCTACCAACGCCACCAGAATTTTAAGAGTAATAGGATTAAGTTTTTATTGCAAATAAAAGTACTACCTACAGTTCGTGTCCTGACTCCTAAAGTAAGATTCCCTGTGCTATGTGTAGCCAGGCGGAAGTTAGTACGTCACTAGTACTAACAAGTGACGACAATGATTATTTTACACAGTTTACGGAGCATGTCAAACAAAATACATCAAATCGGGTCGCCAACGATAACTAGCCACAACGTCAAATGTTGAAATTGGCTTCACTTTACCGATACTATGCGAAACTTGTATGTTATGTTACTCAAAAGAAAACATTGCCATTCCTAGCTTATCATCAGGGAGCCAGCGAAAGACTCATCAAGTTAAGCGAGTTAATTAAAGCTGTAGACTGGGACGGTTAATCAGTTGGGAAAAAAACGCACGGCGTTTACGTGCCGGGGACGTTGCGTTCGGCTAGTCCATGATCCGGTAGGGCTGAGGGCGGACAGCTTCGGGTAACTCGAATCCGGAGGCGGGGCTAGAAAGATGTTTTTGCACATGAAGGGACAGTAAGACTCGGAAGGATGTGTTTTTGAAATAACGAAAAACTTGAAAACAGTTTCTTCAGAGTCGATTCTTAAATGAGGACCACTAGGTAAGTTAAAGTTCAAAATTCTCAATTTTTTTTTAATTTTATTTACAAGTTGACCGCGTCAAGTTTCAAGATTGTATGATTGTACAAAAGAGTATTTTAAGTATTTTCTTCCTGAAAGTATTTTGATTATTGAACATGTTGAATTTTGTTTTAGAATCAAAGCCTAAACACAAGTTCTTTTCAATGTGACAATTGCTCTACTATCACGCAAAAACGTTTCACTTTGCAGAGCTATTTCTTTGCTTTAGCGCAAAAGCAAATGTTCCCACTAGCACACCTTGCATTACCTCGTGAGTGATCCTAATAAATAGTTACACTGAAATACTGAATTTTGGCAAAGTGAAACTGTAATTTTACTTTGACAGTGGAATGTGCCTATAGCTGCCGGCCTTATTTGTTAAGCACCCCTCTTCACCATTTTAGGCTTATAATTGGGCGGTTTAGTTATGGTTTCTTATTAATTGACATTGTAATTGTTAATTATACAATTGACTTTTAATTAATTTTAAATGAAATAAATGAAATTTATTTGTCTGCCAGAAATATGTTACAGCTATCTTTAAAATATAGAACATACAATCCAATTAAGTTCTATTATCATTATTCATTTTAAAGATCTAAGAATAAGCAGTGGTCCCCACACTAGGCCGAGCCTGTCCTGTGGGGGCCGTGATTTATAAAAAAAACAATATAGGTGTACCTAGTAACGAAACAGCGTTTAGCGCTTTTTTAATGCAGGGCTTGGTGTTATGTGCCGTTTGTGTTTATGTGGTATACTTTGTGTGTTTGTGTGAGTGTCCGCTATCGCAGAAAAATTACTTTCGGATCAGAAGCAGGGATTCGGTGGCGTTGTAGTACAATTTCAATAAGTATTGAGTTATTATGTATTTGGCTTTCGTGGTAGTGGTCATAGCGACTGTTAAAATTTTATTGTAGATAAAAGGGAATTTAAAGAGGCTGAATCGCTGCGCAAAGGCTGATTTTACCAAGGGTACTGGGACTCTGATAGTGCGTTGTTTCAGGATCGCTTCACAGTTCTTGAGGTTAGTGAAGGATCTGTGAGCTGATAAAGCTGCTTTTAAAATATACAGCTGCCTAATTGCCTAACTATTTTGACTTTTAATTGTAACTACTTCATTGACTAATAATTATATCAAAATTTTGTGATTTAATCTGTGACATGTATATTAATATTATTCATGAAACATGGATTTCGGTCTGAAATAACTAATTCCATTTCATAAGTTACTCGATCGTCCCATGGCTGCACAGGATCCTGGTCTAGAGGGTTCTTTTGTGAAATACTGGAGTACGTGCTTCAGAAGACGTGTATTACTACGCGCTAGAGAGGGAAAAGTGGTGGGTTTCTTCCGGTAAAATACTAGAGGTGTCTCTGAAATCCCTAAAAATACAAAAATATTTAGGTATATAAACAGTACCTAGATTTTACAACAAGTGTACAAAAACGAACCACTTTTATCAGAGACTTTTAGCAGCCCGAGCCGAAGGCGAGGGTTGGTAGTACAATAGTTTTGTGGACGAGTTATAAACTCTGCTTTTTAGTTCGATTGCGAGGAAATAAAACAGTAGAATAAATGCACGAAAAAACAAGACCTGTTTCCCGCCGCTTTATTTTTTTAAAATCATACGATATTGATTTTAGGCTTGGGCTGCAGACCTATACAGCCTACTATTAAATTATATTTTGTAATAATAATTTTCTTAAATTAATTAAATAATCTACCGTACTTGAATTTAAATTTAAATATCTTTTATGTCTTAAAAAACACATAAGGCAAATAAACTAAAGTAAATATTATAAAATAACAAATTATATCTATGAACTTCTTATTTTGTTTGGCTGTATGGCTTATTTTCTTTGCCTTAATATAGATACATTTATGAGTAGACATGTTAATGAACTTGTGCACAAAATTCGATTTTGTGCAGCCTATATCCTGCACAAATTAGCACTTTCAGAGCATGACAAGTTAAAAACATTTTTCAGTTGACAGTTTGTTTAGTTAGTTAATAAGCACAATAAGCCTTTTTCCTTCCCTTTTCTAATGTTGCGTTTAAAAATATCTGCAAAATCCCAGTGCCGATTTCAATAATTACTTTGAGTTTAAAGCGAAGAATCTGTTGTGTGCGCCTAAATTGTAACTTTGTTGTTTTGTGTAAGTTTTAAATAAACTATTTATATCTAAAATAACACGTATTAATAAAAAAAGCGCTCTTACCCGTGAGATCGCTTTTGAGTGTGTTGTCAAGTATCTGTCTTGTTTCGAACAGGATCTTGAAATGGACACTACACTACGATCTCAAAGGTTTATGGTTCTCAAACTAATTCAGATCGAACTAGATTCAAGTAAAAACATAACATAAGCTCACGCCTGTATCCCGGAAGAGTAAGCAGAGAACTTGCAACGATCCTAAAAGATCACTCTGGCTTCATCAACTGAACATAGTGACCAATTAAAATAATTTTCAACGGTGAAATCAACAATCCGGATTCATAATTTCACAATGTAACAAGCCATTATCTATCGCAAGTGAGTAAAAGTAATTGTATTATTGCATTTTTTTTTAATACTTTAATGTAAAATTTCTCTTTGCCATACCTGCCCGAAAATAGTTCAGTGTCCTAGCTCCAAGCCAAGGGTTATTGTTACCCGACAAAAATGAAAAGTGCATCGAGATTTTGTAACGCGGGCGCTGGAGCCACTTTGAAAAATTGCAGATTGTTTCATCCGCATCCACCCCCTTGCCTTGGATTCACTTTGCTGCATTGCCGTCAAACGATCAGAGAAAGAAACAGAGCGCAGCATTTCAGCTTTTTCACCTAGGTATGTACTGCCAAAGTAAAGTTTTGGTTTTCGCGCGTAAATATGCACGTACATCTATGATCACGCAGTGGATTGAATTCAGTCAAATGACTTGCCAAAAGAAACGTATTGATGACCACGCGAGTGTTACTAGCTATATGACGTCACGAAAAATTCAAAATTGCAGCTGCCCGCTGTCATATGCTAGTAAAAAGAAGTTCAGAAGAAAAGAATCCTCGAGGTGGTCGATCAAACTACCCACAATAAATGAACGAGTGGTCGAGATGGAAACGTGTAGGTAGCAAGCGGTCCACATGTCAGAAAACCGTTCTGGAAACGAGTTACCCATAATCGTGATCGACGATCGTCATACATTAGGCAATGACGAAGAACGAGGGATGTCCAGCCGAAGATAAAACCGGCTTATGAAATCTCTCTGGTACAATGTAGATGGAAAGAACACGCAACAGCAGGATTTTCGTCTCGTTACTTACAAGCCCCGGAGCGGAGGCGTCGCCGCTGGTAAACCAGATCTCGGTAGCATAAAACAGAGACACTCCCGAGCAAATAACACCGCGTCGACAAGAATGCAATTGCATCTGCAGGCATTCCTTTACGCGAACCAACGCACGTATTACACGTCCAGTCTCCGAAGGCCCCTAGGGTTTTCACTGAGGTTTGTAGTTGGGTTTGCGCTGCTCAGTTGGTGGGGGGTTAGGTTAGACTGGTTTTTGACTGGGATACGTGCGACAACTTTCTTTACTAGCCCGCCTCCTGGTTGTCGAGGAAAAACAGGCCGTATTTACTTTGGCTCGCCGCGCGCAGACAATAAATATTTTGCGTTTGAATTTCAGTGTATAAAACGCGCCCGGATAACAGATCGATGTTTGTGTTTACGCGCCGGCGATAGATTCCAATTTGCTCTGTTTGTCCATCTATCTGCGCTGATGTTTTATTATTGCGTTATCTAAAATGAAAAATGTTGTTTTTCGCCGTTATGTGTGGACAGAATTCTGATGCGTTACGTACAACTTGCATTTTAAGAAAAATGGCAGGTCTGTGTTCGTTTACATTGAAATTAATTCTGAATAGCATTTTTATCATCATTATTATATCTAAGGAATACGTATCAAAGAACTGGCCTGTGAGACACGTACTCCCGTCGCAGGTCAGTTCTTTGACAACCTGGTACGTCCATCGAAATCGACGTTTAATTATATAATCACGTAAGACTTTTTTAATGTATTACCTATTAGTGAGATTTTGGCAAATGTATTTTCACTTCACTTTTTTTTTCACTTCAATGTTCTGGTCAAAATATGTTCTGGCAAATCTTCTCCGTAGCCTTACTCCACTCCTCCATCTTTATTGCATTTTTGTAAAAGTTTTTAAGTATAAAATTTTCCAAACCTCATTTTCCACTAACGTAGACACTAAAAGACGTTTACCTGAAAGAAAACAAGTTTATGTTAGTACAAATATGTTTCAGAACAATAAAGATAAATTAATGTCAAAAGTTTGCGAAGTTTGAGACAGCAAAAATGCTGCGGAACCAATATGCTCGCTCGCCAGCGGGCAAACTGTGTTTTTATCTTTGATTAGCTACCTAAGACTAGTGTCGTAAATCTAGCAGTGGACGGTTATGGACTGATTGGCCACTTTTGTTGGTGGACCCGTCTATAAAAATGTCATACAGCCAATTAGACAGTAAGGCCGACTTGCACCACTTCTTAAATGTCTTGGATGTTTACATGTATCGTTTGTGATGTTGTTTCTGGTTCCCACGACACGGGGTATCTTAGTGTGGGGCCAGAAGCAATGTATGTGCCTGTATGTAAATGTTTATGTTTACTTAAGTCGCCACTTAAATTGATTTCTGCATGAAGAATTTTAGTTAAACGCTATTTAATCCACTTTTAAGACAGTGGTGCAGGACGGCTTTAGTGTATGTGTTATAGGCAAACTCCGAAGCTCCGGCGCTCCTAGGTTGGACTGGTCAATCCTCAGGTCAGACTGAATGACTTAGTCAAAGCCCAAACAAATGTAAATTTTCGGCCTTTGACTAAACAATTTTCGTCAAACCTGGGAGAGACTAATTTGGTCAGGCAAACGTCAAAACACAATTTTATTAAATCGGGGTTTGACGAGTAAGTTTAAGTTTGACACAAAACTAAGTTTTTTAGTGAAATATTTTTTTTCGCTTTTATATAAAAAAAAGAACTAACACCTATTTTTCGAACCTATTTTGACAATCAACAATATTTAACACTTCGCCAAACTATTGGAAAAAAATTGTTGAAAAAATTTGATAATTTTGATGGTAAAATCTTACCTTTTAAACGCATGTCAAAAATATTTTAAGCGCAGTTGTTTGATTTATTTATTATGTATGTCCAAGTTTGGGAGGGTTATGCAGGTCAGTCGTAGAATAAGATAAAATAAGAAATGCGCTATCATTTGCTAATAGACTACCATCCATTTCGGCGTGTGTTTTGGTAGGCATATAAAAATTTTGTAATTTAATAAATAAATAATAAATTTTACAAGTGCACGAAAGTGACACACATGAGCTTAAAGCTGCTTGTGTATCCATGAATATAATAAAAACAGACGTTAACTTATTCACAGAGATTTAAAGACATCATTTTTCGCCTCAAAGTTGCAGTAACAAAATCTTAGAAAAGCTATATTTGATGGGGAGGATGAAGGAAGAAAGATTGACGAAAGAAATATATCGAGCGAATGTGGAAGGAAGGGCTGGTAAACGACGTCCCAGGCGGGCATACTTCGACTAAATAGGGGATGTAAAGGGCATGATCGGAAAACTTCGTGCGTGCATGCAATGCAACGACTAATGAATGTTGATGAAGCGAAATAGTCCTAGTCTCTGCCCACCCCTCCGGTATATAGGTGTGAGTTTAGTTTATGTTATGTTGTGGTATGTTATACTGGATGATGTTCTTAAGCACACTTGCAGATTTCATTCAAATGAAGTAAATTGCGATTACCTAATTCAACAATCTCGAAACATCACCGTTAGCCTCATAATAGTAGTAGTCATTAGCCCCTCTTTGACTCAGTAACAGAACTTACAGAGCAATCTCCCGAGTTACCCGTGAGTCGAAGCAACCGAGTAAGTATAAGGGGAATGCAAATGCGATTTTAATTGAACGATGGCTGCCGTAAAGCGATTCAATGAAGATAGACGGGAGGGCAATAAAATTAAGCGCCAATCTCGGTCGGAGCCGATTTGACGACGGCGATAAAAATTGGTCGTTGACAAGTGGAGATTTTCGAGGGGCTAGAGATTTTCACTTGACATTTATCTTTTAATCGACTTTATTGAAGATCGAGATTAATTTCGGAAATAGAACGTGTTCGAAACGAAAGACGGTTCAGGAAGCTGCCGCCTTTTACATGGTCCGTTTTAGATTCAAATACAATAATTATGAGAAAACAAAGTCCGTCGATTATTGAAGTCTGAAATGGCACTTTTTATTCTCATTCAGTATTTCACAAACAAAAGAGACGTTCCATCTGAAGGACATTTTTGTTAAATCTGGACGCACATTTCCCAACACCGTACGCGCCGCACGCGCGTTACGCGCCGCGTTTACGCACGGCGTCGCACATTTAGGCAAAATTCTAGTTGGTTTGGCATTGCCAATAATTTTTGCTTTAGTTTTTTCTAATCTCTGGTGTAAAACGGTGCGGCGAAATTGATTGAGCTATGATTTATTTTAATCGGCTTGCTTTTTAGCGGGGAAAAATAAATTAAATCGGAAGAAAAAGAAGATACTGGGTTATCAATACCAATTTTAAAGGACTGAATGAAATTCAAAGAAATAGAACATAACTGTCGCTGGCAATATAGTAGAATGACAGCACGTCATTTTACAAAATACCGCGAAGCGTGTGAGTTAATAAAATATGATATCATAATAAAAAATCCAAAATGCAGCGCGTACTATGCAGCGCGTGCGTACGATGCTGAATGTACGTATGGCTTTAGGCTCAGTAGGATGCTTGACACAAAAATGTGAAGAAAGGAAGACTTCGATACCTACTTCGTGAAAAACAAATGTGCCCCTCAATAAAGAAAGGTAGACGAATTCTACATATCAGCGAGGTATCTACTACTTAGATATTTGCCCAAAAGAGAACACGGATTCCTGAGAAAACATAGGAAGAGAGATGTTTCTCGGAATCGCCCCTGATTCGGATCGGAAACACACGTCGGAGTAAATCACGTGAAACATAAACAACGCGTAGTTCAAAAGGCTAGCAAACGATACATACGTATATGGTAAATCAGGCATAATAGACTGACGACTTGATTTCAACCCTGTGTTTATGATAAGAGATGCATCTTCGCAAGGAGAGTTTTTGCTACAGATTGCTAACTAATATTTATTGTAGCTAAGAAAAATTACCTTAGGATTATTGCAGATACACAAATCAAAAACAAATTTCAACCTTGTTATAATAGTAATAATAAACATTTACATACAGGCATACATTGCTTCTGGCCCAACACTAGGATACCCTGTGTCGTGGGTACCAGAAACAACGACATCACAAACATGTAAACATCCAAGACCTGGGGTTTTTTTTGTCCCCAGCCGGGATTCGAACCCGGGACCTCTCGCATAGTATGCAGGTGCACAACCGCTGCGCCACGAGGTCGTCAATGAGTTTCAATGAAACGGCTTATAAGGCTTCAGTTAATTTTTTATTAGCTTAAATACCTTGATTTACGTCCTCTTAGGACCGGTTTCCAAATTGAGAATTTCACTCAGTAAATACTTAAGTAACGTTCTGTCACGCTCTTTTCTGAGAGATTCGAAGAAGAAATTATCAATTCAGAAACTGACCATTTACATGCTAATAAAGTTTCATTGTAATCCGGCATATCGTTTGTAAATTAAAACCTTTGTATGGGAATCACCTCGTGAGTAGCCCACTTAAATTATCGAATCTGAACATGTGTCCATCGAGTGGTCACGTCACCTATTTAATGTGAACACAAGTAAAACAATATCTCAACAGCAAATAACACAATAAAATCCGGACGAGACTGGCATCGCATTTCAAAAAGCAAGCCTGGAAATTTATAACAAACAAAACGGCCACAATCCCAATTCTGTCAACCGCCCTTAGCGTTGTTTGACATGCATATTCACTTAAGACATCGGCCGACCGAAAAAAAGAGGCGCCCGGCCCGTCCCGAAAATAAATATACACGCATTTCGCCTGTTTACAAATGACCGCATCTGAATATTTACTCGCGCACAATGACTTTAATTTCACGATAGCACTCGGGGCAATCCTCGGCTGGGACGTAAATTGCTATGTGCAAGTCGGAAAGGAGGTTCCATCGCAGTTAGGGTTGCCAGTTGACATTATTTTTTCGGACATGTCTCGAGTTAGAGCCATGGAGCCAGGAAATCAGCATAGATAGTGTGAATGTGCTAGTCGCGCGTTTTGTGTCATTCTATCTATACTGTTTTTCTGATTGAGGGCTCTATGTCACATGTCAAAATAATCTTGTCAACCGGTCAAAACGTCAAAAGGAGTTTCCAGTACCTACAAGAATTGTCAAATTCTGCCATTTTCACGGTCTCTGACGATTCCGCATCATCAAAAACGCCCGGAATTCGCTGAAGTGGGATTTGGTGCGAAAATATAATTTTTGGGTCTTGCCAGACCCCATGCATCATACATAACTGTTCTCTCAGAGAAAGAGTATGCGCTTAATCACCACGCGTGCCCACTGTTGCGATTTCAAGAACTGGGGCATACGGACACCTCAGTTTTCAGGTTTTCTCACGATGTTTTCCTTTGCAGTTAGCATGGTAACCCTAATCGTAGTCGAATTTACATTCTAGGCCGGCAGGGACTGCGTAAATCATTATAATTTCAGCCTTGCCTTTGCCTAGGCTGGGTTTAGACGCGAATCTAGACCGTGTTTGGATTAAACTGGTGGTATGGTAGATTTATTGCTCCATATTGTTTCCTGTTTTTTGCCTCAACACTCGCTGCCCCTACGACTCAGTTGGCTTCGGGTAAATATCGATATGAAAAAAATGGTTTCGGGTTTTGTGTTTTTTCAATAACACGTTGTATGCAACGTGCGTGCATGCAACGACTAATGAATTTTGAGGAAGCGAAAGTGATCTGTTAGGATCGTGGCAAGTGGCAGTCCCTGGTCTCTGCCTGCCCCTGTGGCATACAGGCGTGAGTTTATGTGTGTGTGTATATATGTACGTTGTATGCCAAATTTCATTCAAATTAGTTCAGCCGTTGAAGAGTGATCGCGTGACTTACTAAAGTTACCAATTGTGGCCTTAAGATGTATGGAACAGCTGATATTTTTTTTAAGATTTTCCTGCGGTGGTATCGCAGCGGTCTAACGCCGGCCCGGTCGCCCCCTCACATTCGGGAGGTCGTGGGTTCGAATCCTGGCATGTAGAAATTACTTTCTTTTGTAAGTTACGTACATTTGTGAAGTTGAGTAGCAATACCACCCGGTGACGGTGAAGAAAAACTACGTGATGAATCCTGAGTCTGAGATGTTCACATAGGACCTCAGCGCTTGAAATTTGCCAATCCGCGGTGGGCACGCGTGGTAATTAAGCCCATACTCTCTCTTTGAGAGAAGGCCTGTGCCCTGTCATCATCAACCCATTATGTCCCCACCGAGGGGCACGGGTCTCTTCCCTGAGGAAGATATAGGCCATACTCCACCACGGGGGCCAAGTCCGGATTGGCTGTGCCCTGTAGTGGGTGTAAAAAAAAGATGGTTGCTTATATTGACAAGTAGAACGTCCCATTTTTATGTGTGAATGGGAATTTTGTGTGATTCTATTCTTTGCGGGAAAAGCCCCAGTAACAAATTCCTATAGCCCTTTCACGACGCTCTTATACGATCGTGCGTTAAACTTTAAAAAAATATTTTCGCGCGCTCAAGCCGATATCGCACTATCGTGACATGGGGTTTTTCTCAGGGGGGGAGGGGGAGGGATTTTTTAAATGATTTTTGTAGGATAACTTAAGACTTACATATTTAGAATCTATCATCGAAAATCAACTACGCAGATTTTTTTTTCCCGGCCTGAAAGGGGTATAGATCCGTCAATGCAATAGTTAATTTGAACAGTCAAATATCAACAGTCACTAAAGATTACCTAATCATTGATAAGCCCACAAAATTAATTAATTGAATTTAAGGTGGCCTCACGACATTTTCACTCTCTTCACTGTTACGTATATGGTGCGGTATAATCCCCGGCACATAACATGACTGAAAACCCACGAATTCGGGGTCGAATTGAAAAAATATTTATTAAAAATTCTTAACATATTTCGCTTATTTTCATATTTAACACGAGAACATTTCGACGTTTTTTACAGAAAGTGGAAAGAATCAGTATATAACGCACAATGCGTCATTTGGCTAAAACTAAGAGAAATTCAATTGTGTGGATGTTGCCCCGCTTTTAACTTCCCTTTGGGAGTATTATGACGTCATCAGCATTCTTGGGATGACTGAACTTTGTGTTTAACGGAATTATGTGTTTTGTTTCTGCTGAATGTGTTGTCTTTGTTTGGTGTTTTTATATTGTTAATATGAGTCTTGCAACCTGAAATAAATGCATTTTATTTTATTTTTTATAACACAATATCGGGCGGCATTTTAGTCACCTGACAAACTTTAACGGATCTTTCTACTCGTCAAGCAAAAAGCAAAAAATAAATCAGCTGTTTCATACATTTCAATGAATGAATGAATGAATGAATGATTTATTGCCACAAACAAACATGCTTGCATACAATAATAGAAAAATAGTGCAGTACTGCTTCTATCTTATGTATGGAACAGCTCATTTATTTTTTGCTCTGATTTGTTTGGCCCCATAATAAAAGTTGTTTATATTTATGAGTAAAAAGCCCCTTTAAAGTTTGGCAGTTGACTAAAATGCCACCCGGTATACTCAGGTAGCCCATTTTTTAACAACTGTTATTCCGTCGTTGTATTCCGGACGAGCGACTTGTATAAGGGTCACTAATTGAGCAGTTGACACTAATGAATGAGTATTGTGTTCCATAAGATGAAGACTCATTCTTGCGATGGAAACTTAATTTTTACTATGTGTATATATGACTAAAGTCCGATGAGTTATAAGACTTATAAGTAATAATAATAACTTCCACACAACACAATCACTTGACCTGGTCCTAAACTAGGATACCCTTTGCTATGGTAACCAGGCAAGGACATCACCAACATCGAAATACATCCAGACTGAGGCCATTTGTACAAATGCACGGCGGCCCCCTGTGGGAATCGAACCCACGACCTCTGTCTTGGTAGTTAAGCGCCTTAACGGCTAGTCCACCGAGGCAGTCACATCCCACGTCTCCCGCCGAGAAGACGCCGTAATATGTCTATGTACAGTCAAAGTCATTTGGTCAAGTTATGCCGGCATGAAGGAAAACGTCAAGAGGAAACCAGAGTGTCTGAGGTGTCCACATACGTCAACGCTCGAAACTGACAATCCGTGGTGGGCACACGTGGTAATTAAGTCCATACTGTGTATTAAGGCTTGTGCCCTGCAGAGGGAGGTAGACTAGGCTACATGAAAATGGCGGCACTATATTTTTCTAGTGTTCTTTGTTTGAAACGTCTCGATATGCCAGTTTCTCATGTTACCGCCTTTAGCTCTTTGCCGGACATTTGATATAATATTTCAGGGACCTATTCATTGCGCGACATAAATATTGGGCTTTCATGGAAATAAAGACTAGCCTCAGAAAATGCCTCATAGGCTTGTTTCCGGACAAACTAAAGGAGATTGGCGATATCGGCGTAGGCAGGATACGACTAAAAGAAGTCCACTCGAGACAGCAGCCAGCTTCCGAAACGTTTCATAACAAATTCTTAGAGTGTCGTAGTCAACACCCTTATAGTTTCGCCCCGTCGGTTTTGCACAGAGACGATAAGTCCTAGAAATCTAAGTATGGCGCAAATATACATATTTATCACGCCGGCAAAACGGCAGAAATTAAAAAAAAAAAAGGTACTCCCCTACACCTAAATTAGGGGTGCATTTTTTTCAAGTCTTCATCATAGTGCGGGGTATCGTTGGATTGGTCGTTTAAAAATATTGTGGAGGAAATGAAAACATTTTTACATTTAGGGATTCTAAGTAGGCTTTACAAGTAATAGGCGACCTACTTATGAAAGGAAAACTTCGTAAAAATTCCGTTGAAAATTAAAGTTGTTACTTCTATTGAGAAGGTAGTTGAAGGAGGTAGTGAAGGAAGAAATCCCATACAAATCTGGCTGAATGACTCAAGTGTTTAATCAAAGATTAACATACCTCAACCGCAAATTAACTAATACCTCAGCGTGCAAAATCGTCTATGGATTGGTTCATCATTAAATTAACTCTCTAAAATTAGAGGTTGCGCGAATTAGAGCACAAATTGAGTTGTTTAGCTTTAGTTTAGTTTTGGCATCCATTGAATTAGTGTGCTTACAATGGAATTAATTAGTTCGTTCGGCAATCGTATAGGAATGGAGCTTAATTTTTTTTATTAAGCCTGATGATTTCTTAAACTCCTTTTGACAATAAACTTTTTCTTTTTACAATACGTATCTGTCGTCGCATTCTTTACTTCTTTTTGGAAGGATTAATACGACAATGAAACTCATTCGAATATGAACAGTCAACGGTGTCGTAATCGCATTCGATGTTCGAACGAATTCGAAAGAATTGGGTATTTGTCAAAATATCAAATGAGTTACTTTTAAAACGGCTTATGACGTCACATTTCAGAGCACTCTTTGTATGTTTAATCTATCTAAAAATTGTAATAACTAGTAAGTGACTAAAAGAGATAAATTTTTCGAGATATTTTGTAATTTTTGTTTTAATCGAGCATATGAAATAATGTATTTTTGATCGTGTAAAATACCGTATTGGGCAACGCAAGTAAATGTTATAACTGTCCAAAAACTACGTTGGTGCGTAGATGTGGTGCTGACGAAGATTACTCCGCATTCCTTGGACTGCTATGCGAACTAATGAATCTAACGTACTAAGAGAGCTGAAAAACGCACACTCAAAGTCAAAGTAAAAAATTTTATCACACTTAGTACAGATAAGGAGATGTGAAGAGGTACTGTTGTGAAAGTGTGATTGTCAATCATAAATATAGTGTAAAAACTGCATTGTTGGCGATTAACGCTTTTGACTATCAAAACAGAGGTCGTGGGTTCTATTAAACAATGATATTTATATGATAAATTAAGAAAGATAAATTAAAATGTTGAACTTTCTTTTATTTCATTTAATATTTTGTCGATAATGAGGAAACGCCACACCCTGAATATCAGGCCTCCGATCAATATAGAGCAATATCAGTTCGGTCACGGTGTATAATTTTGCCGAAACGAATCGGCTTTCCAGCGAGTATAAATCAGCCGAAACCGAAACCAACCTAGACTTGGCTGCGATATATTAGTCCGTGTTTTCGCCTTGTCAATTCCAACCAGCCCGCCATGATTTATTTTCCACGTTTCACAGTAGCACCGTTTTAGTTTGTAACGCGTCGCATACATGGTTATACTTATATTGTATATTTAACGGGTCTAAGCGCGCGATACGTAGAAGTATCAAAAAGTGACTTGAGGGTAGACCACCTTCAGTCTGCCCGTCATGTGCAACGTTGCCGAAACGTCGAGAATTAAGGTAATTAAATTTTATCTAATAAATAATCGTGACTATATCCGTTTTGTATACTTATAACTATGAATGAGCATCGCGAGTTATTAACAAATACTATACACAGGTATGATTAAGCTTTACATGTTGGACCTTTGCCGACAAGTGTCTTTTAATTTGTTACGTAATATTATTTTCACTTCTCATGCTCTGAAAGTGCTTATTTGTGCAGGATAAATCGAATTTTGTGCACAAGTGCATTAACGTATCTACTCATAAATGTATCTGTATTAAGGCAAAGAAAATGAGCCATACAGCCAGACACAATAAGTTCATAGATAGATTTGTTATTTTATAACATTTACTTTAATTTATTTGCCTTATGTGTTTTTAAGACATAAAAGATATTCAAATTCAAAATTCAAGTACGGTAGGTTATTTAATTAATTTAAGAAAAGTATTATTACAAATTACTAAGAGACGGGCAGCAGCGTCTTCCTGAGATTCCAACCGCATACTGCGATCGCCAACCCGCCTGCCAAGCGTGGCGATTATGGCAAAACCCCTCGTGGTTATGAAAACAACCAGGCCTATGTCCTGCAGTGGGCGTCAAATGGCTGATGATGATGATTATTACAAAATTAATTTAATAGTAGGCTGCATAGGTCTGCAGCCCAAGCCTAATATGAATGTCGTAAGGATTAAAAAAGATAAAGCGGCGGGAAACATCTCTTGTTTTTTCGTGCGTTTATAAATTTCTTTAATTTGCTAAATTATACTCCTGCTTTATTTCCTCGCAATCGAAGTGAAAAGCAGAGTCGCCTTCGGCTTCGGCGCGCACGGCTAAAAGTCTCGGATAAAAATGGTTCGTTTCGTGCACTTGTTGTAAAATCTATTATTTTCAGACCCCGCCCTCCCGCTATGTAAGACCAAATAAACCTTATTTCCTCCCTATATATGAAAAAATTAAGTCCCCTTGCACAACAAATTGTCACACGTCCGCGACTTAGGGTTTTTTCTTCTAGATTTGTTGCCTATTTTTAGTTTATGTCATCTTATACAGCATGTTTGAAAGAAAAAACTCCCGATCGAAAAGAGAATGATCCGAAAATACCATTTTCTGCGATTCTTTTTTTATAACACTGATAAGATAGATTTTAAAGATAGAAAGAGTTCATGTTGTTGCGACACTAATTCGATACGGAAACAACGAACAAAAACGAAAGAGATTTAATTTTAACACATGGGCGCAAGTTTCGTGACACTTGAAAGGAGATCCAAAAAATGTATGAGAGCTGGTTCTAGGAGTACGACTCGAACCAAGTTTTCACGACCGTAGAGACGATAATCTTGCTCAATTATGAGATGTATAATCAGATTTTTAACTATTGCCCTATAATTTATAAAATATAATAAAGTGGAACATAAATAATTGAGCTTGCAACCCGCATTACGAGCTGTCACTTTAAAAATAATATAGGGTTGCCCAACGTACGATAGGTATGCCACTCAGATATTTCTCCTTAGTCTGTGATTAGATTTTTTCTAATACGAGACCTCTATATCTTGTATAATATTCTCTTATTACATCTTGTACATCCGTTTTTAGTTAAAAACGATAAAATTCTCATATTATTAACCCAACAAAAATAGCTATAACCATTATTGTGATTAATGATGTTCACTTTTTGCAAGAACGTATAAGAAAATACTCAGTTAAGATTTAATCCATCATTTGCGCTAGTTAGCTCTAGGGATGTGATATTGCACGTAAAAATCGATTGTTTTCATAATCGATTAATTAAGTTATTTTTAAAATTCATTTAAAAAAATCGATTTTCTAAGCAAAATAAAGATTTTTTTTTGCAAAAATCGATGTTTGTGTCACAAAAACTAAAAACTGAAAGAGGAAAAAGTGAAACGATTTATTAAAACGATTTTTAATAAATCATTTCTCTTTTTCTTATTCTTTTTAAAAATATTTTTCACAATTTTTTTTTTTAATTAATCGATTTTTTTAAAAGCGATTACTTGTTCACAGCCCTAGTTAGCTCCAGGTCCCCCATTCGTCGAATCAACAGTCATCTGAGGTTTGTACGCTATCATCTGGTTCTTTATTTAACTTGTCATTACTTGTTATACTGTGTCAATGTAGTAAGTATTATGTGTGTAAATGTAACTTACGACGGCATTAAACTTCTTGGCGGTCAGGTTAAATTAAATGTCACGTTTTCATACAATTATTTACGCGATTCCCTCATTCTCCCTAATTCTCTCATAACTTTTGGGGGAAGGAAAAGCGCCACATGCTGTGTTAACTCCAAAATCCGCTTACGCAACGTATTCGTTGCCCAAAAGCGCTACATAATCAAGCAATTGGTAAGGATAAGTGATTGTGTTGTTTGGAAGTTATTTGTTCGTTTCGCCGATTAATATTGCCGGGCTCAGTGGTAATGACCACTTTGCCAGACATTTAAAAACGACTGCAAGCGAATGCTCAAAATCAAGACACATCAGTACTGTAATGTTATGCTGAATCTGCTACATAAAAGGCGAATGCTCTCGGTGACGCACTAACTTAATACTATAAGGTCTGTAGGTAATAATTGTTTTTGTACAATAAAAAGTTGTTTTAACTTGGTCGTTTCTTTTCCCTGTTGTGTAATTCTATTACTTATCCTATGAATTGAAGCGGGTGGAAAGTAGATGCTTAGTTGGGCGTTTTGATGTGAAGTGGTAGCCCAGAGGATACATGTTGTTTCACATGCGTGCGAGGTATTAGTAGTGCAGTGTTTACATCAGTTTGTTTCACATCATAAGGTCCTAAGGTCGTATCCCAGCATGTATGACTGATAAGATAGTGTGGAAGCCCGTGGCTTAGTTATCCAATGGATTTCCTAAGGATTAAGTCCCGTTTGAATTGAGTTTGTCTATTATGGTACAAAAGCAATGTCACTCCAATATAAGGTTGGCGAACGCAGCACAGGACTCCCGGGACAGGACCGAGAATCTGAAGCAGATTGCTGGCAGCGACTGGATGAAGATAGCCGAGGACAAATAGAACTTGTCAGCTTTAGGAGAGGTCTAGGTCCAGCATTGGACGAATAAAGGGCTAATTTATTGATTCTGCTTTGGTATTAAGTCCCGTTTAATGGAGGGTAACCCCCTGTTTCTCGTGAACCGCTCTTAGTTGGCCAAAGTATACGCAGAAAACCAAAAACATCTTGTTACCTACTGTACAAGAAACCGGGAGTCCAGTAAGCTCAGACAATGCGTATGTAAGCCAGCCAAGAGATCACTGGCTGTATAAATCATTCCACATTCAAAAACGTTTCACTAAGGCCGATATTCAGAAACACAGCGTTGAGCTACACTTAACGAGCACTAAGCTGAGCATCGGCTGAGCAATCTCAACAAAGACTCAAGAATTTTGTATTCACAGTCAATATCTCGACTCGAACTCAGCTAAGCCACAGCTCAAGCTAAACTTACGTGAGCGTGTAATCTGTGGTACAGTTTTTGACGTTACCGGTTTATATTATCTGTTAAAGCTACATGAAAGGCATACAATAATCCACAGGAGTGAATGAGATGGCAACAAATGTCGAAACTTTTTACGCGCGGTTATACTTTATTTTGACTTCTCATTACTCTAAAAACACAATTTAACTTTTCGAAGGAAAATGAGCATGCAAAATGTCAAATTGTGAATAAAAAAAAAGGTTACTTCACCACAGCCACAGGTTATTTAGAGTTCTCGAATTGCCTACAGGTGTCGCTACTTTCTTCGTCATTGCCACCTTGAGTCTGAGCTAAGTCGCCGAAATCCACTACTCAGTCTCAGCTTAGCTTGCGCTCAATTTTTGTTATCTCAAACTCAACTGTGAATACAAAATATCCCTGAGACTTTCATTTTGACAGTTGGAAGACCCGGACTCACATTGAGCTCACGCTCAAAATCGTTTCTGAATATCGGCCTTAGACTTATTTTCACAGATATTATTATTATAATCACACAATTAGTCCTTCAATCAGCATTTTGAAGGTTATGTTTCATTTATGACATGACATTGACATTTGAAGTTTTTATTCCTCTGGGTGGTAACAGTAAGAAAAAAAAAAGAAAAAAATCATTTTATTTAGAATTTTTGGGCAGTATTCTAAAAATTATAAATTATTATATGAAGTTACATATTAAATAAGCTTTCCAGTGACATAAATTTCATAGCAGTCGTTGTACGTAGGCCACGATGCATCTCCTTTGAAAAGGCCAAAAAAAATTAACGGCTTTTACTTAACGACGAGGACCTCAACCACTTCACAATTATAAGTGCTCTGCGGATTCGTTCTGGATTCCAAACTTATTTTCACTTCCTTCAGATTTAAATTCTGTTTTGAGCACCGCACTTTTGTCCGCGCCAAAGAACCGAAAAAAAAATGGCGGGCTTTCGGCGCCTAACATTTTCAATGTCAGCTTTCGCATAAGCCTCGTGGAATTCTGAGGTAATTGAAACGCGGCACTCTAGTAAGAAACTGTTTATTCGACTGACTCACGATCGCCGCCAACCAAAAGGTGTGCGCACACGCACACATACATCTCACTCCTTCAACACTATTTAGAAATACTGTGGACAATATAAAAGAAAAAAAACTTAATGAGATTACTCCTTATAATTAACTTTCTTAACTCTAGGTCTTAGCTGCATGCGCTGATCTAACAACCGTTCTAAATTAGCATTAACGCGAGGTTCGTTAGGAACAGGCTGTGCTGTGGGCTGTACGGACGGTTGTTCGGTCTGCTCATTTTGGTGCTCAATAGATTGAGTCCCAGCTAAACTACTTCCAGCTTCATCCTGCGCCTGTTCCCATACATCCTCTTCTTCTACCACATTTGAACTCCTTTCTAGGTTTACATTTGCGACTGATACGGTAGATGCGGGTGAAAGCGCAGGCGCATATTGCTGCGGCGCGGGCGCGGGCGGGGGCGGGGACAGCGGCGACAGACGCGCTACATCACAATCAGTAGCTGCAGCGCTCCCCCCAGCGACACTTCCGCTCGCTGCGATATACGAATCGCAATTTTTAATTATTTGATCTATATGTCTTTTACAATATTTGTCGTAGTCTACAGCATAAATTTCATACAATCTATTACCTAAACATTTCCTAATTGTTCCTAAAACCCACACTTCTTTCTTATTTATAAACCATTTTAACCAAACATTATCACCCTCTTGGAATTTCCTCGAAATTTTTACATCCACGTTATATTTAGTTGAGTCATTAACACAATTTTTAGGCAAAATTAGATCTAACCTAGATCTGAGGTCCCGGCCCAACATCAGCCTCGCGGGAGTCACTCCAGTAGAACAATGTGGGGTGTTACGGTATTCAAACAAAAATCCCAATAGTCTATTGTTTCTCTCAGTTATCGACAAAACGTCATTTTCGCTTAGAATGCATTTAATCATTTTTTTGCAAGATCTTACTGAGTTTTCAGCCTGTCCATTGCTGGAGGGATGGTAAACAGGGGACGTGATGTGTTTTATTCCGTTAGATACGCAAAATTGACTGAATTCAGTTGAAAAAATTTTTACATCGTTGTCCGAAACTAACGTGTTTGGAATTCCGAACCTAGAAAATAGCCCTTTTAATTGGTTGATCAGTGCGCGAGTTGATGTTCCGCCGTGCATATGTAAGCACTCTAACCACTTGCTGTACGCATCGATAACAACTAGGTAGGTAGCTTGACCGATAGACATATAATCGAAATGTACGCGCTGCCACGGACCAGCCGGGCGGGGCCACGGCGCAGGAGCGGCGCAGGGAGGGGAAGGGCGCATACTCACGCAAGCCTTGCATGATCCAACCCACATCTCAATTTCTTTATCAATACCGGGCCACCACATCTTAGCGCGCGCGATACTTTTTGTTTTGTTTATTCCAAAATGGCCTGAATGCAGTTCGCTCAACATTTCCTTTCGAAATTTTTGTGGCACAACGATTCTATGGCCACGAAATAAGCAACCGTCACTAACTTCTAGTTCAGTTTTACACCTAAAATAAGGTAATATTGAACCACATGAAACTTTTCGTGGCCACCCCTTGTTCATATAACTTATTACAGTTTGTAGTACTGTATCTTGGGTAATTGCTTGTTTAATGTCCTCGAATAAAATCGGGGCGACATTAGCGTCTAAAAAATGTAGATTCGACGAATCTCTCGGAGTGTTTGTAGAACAAACAGCCGGTACTGGTGCCCTTGAAAAAAAATCTGCTACCACATTATTATCACTACTTATGTATTGTATTGAATAATGGTATGCCGTTAAAATGATTGCGTATCTTTGCAAACGGTTAGCTGCCATAGCTGGTATACCATTTTTCTTCCCAAAAATAGCCAGTAGCGGGCGATGATCGGTACGCAGTGTGAATGGCTCTTCACGACCGTAGAGGTACTGGTGAAAGTGCTGCACGCCAAAAACGATGGCCGTAGCCTCTTTCTGCACTTGACTATAATTTCTTTCGCTGACACCCAGCGTTCTGGAGGCGAATGCTAGCGGTCGCTCGATTCCGTCTGGATCAACCTGTGAAAGCACCGCGCCCAGCCCGCCTGGGCCTGCGTCTACGGTCAGGATGAGCGGCGCGCCGACCGAATAGTGGGTTAGTACGCGCTCCGACGCCAGCTCGCGCTTTACCGCATCAAACGCTCGCTGTTGACGCGAGCCCCATTCCCACGCCTTACCGGCGCGTAATAATTCGTACACCGGGCTTAGTAAATCCGAAGCACCTGGAATGAAGTTGCGGTAATAATTTACCATCCCCAGAAATCTTTTGACTTCTAATGCATTAGTTGGACGTGGGGCATTCACAATGGCGTCTGTTTTCTTAGGACACGGCCTTAGTCCATTCTTGTCTATAATAAAACCTAGGTATGTGACGCTATCCTGGAAAAAGGCACACTTTCCTTTTTGGAGACGTAGCCCCGCTTTGCTCAGGCGAGATAGAACCTCGCGTAATCGCTGCAGATGTATTTCTCGGGTGGGCCCTGTCACGCAGATATCGTCATACCAGATGGTAACACCTTTTATACCTACCAATAAATTTTCCATTGCGCGTTGAAATATCGCGGGAGCGTTTGCCAAGCCGTATAGTAACCGTGTGTATTTGAATAACCCTTTTGTCGTACTAATAGTGGTCAATTCTTGCGAACCATCCGTGTCTGATAAGACAAATTGGTTATACGCATTGCTCAAGTCAATTTTGGAGTATTTATCCCCCCCGCCTAAGGTTGCAAAAACCTCCTCTATACGTGGCAGAGGATACTTCTCAATCTTGAGATCCTTATTCAGGGTTAAAGAAAAATCGCCCGCCAGTTTTACTTTACCATCCTCTTTAAGGACAGGAACTATGGGAGTGGCGTACTCTGAATAGTTTACCGGTACGAGTATACCTAGACCAGTTAGCCTATCAATTTCCGCTTCTACCCTCTCTTTTAAAGCGAAAGGAATCGTTCGCGGTTTGAAATATTTCGGTGACGCATCCTCTTTTAGATGTAAGCTAACTTTAAAGCAATTGAATTGACCCAATTCATCTTTGAAAAGCTCTGAGTGATCTTTTAATAGCTG
Source organism: Yponomeuta malinellus (assembly GCA_947308005.1). Taxonomy (NCBI): domain Eukaryota; kingdom Metazoa; phylum Arthropoda; class Insecta; order Lepidoptera; family Yponomeutidae; genus Yponomeuta; species Yponomeuta malinellus. The sequence goes on along the minus strand of OX371012.1, from coordinate 10,144,792 downwards.
CGCAATATCGTTCGAGCACTGATCGGAACCAATGTTATTAATAGGCATTAGGCTTAAATTGAATTCTGCAATGAAATCTCTGCCCAGCAATGGTGGGCCGCCATTTTGTATGACAAAAATACGTAACGGTTTGTTTTCATTGGAATAAATTACATCAGCCATGAAAAAACCAAGAGGTGAAATTTTATGACCATTATACAGACAAAACTTTAAATCACAATCGTTTAATTTGTATTCTTTGAAATATGTTTTGTACAAGTCATTAGAAATCACTGTGAAACCTGAGCCTGAATCTAATTCCATTGATAGGTTTACACCATTAATGCAAACCGGGATTACAATAGGATCAAAGCGTACATACCTCAAGTTATACAACTCGCATTCCTGACATATTACGTCATTACCCAGGATTTCCGCACTAGAAGAATCACTGATATTGTTTAGCTTTGATATAGGCGATTTCTTCCCAGCACATACTTTCTTAAGATGACCTCTACCGCCACACTGTCGACATTTGTAATTCTTGAAACGGCATCTATCGGCCTGGTGACCCTTCAACCCACACACGAGGCATCGGCGAGCATCCTTTGCATCGCCCACTCGATAAATCGGTTCCTCTTTAGAGTGTACGGCTGCAGCGAGGGTTTGCCGCGCCTGCCGCGCGCACGCTGCTTGCTGCGCCACTTCTAACGCCTGGTTGAAGGTGATCGATGTCGCGTCCGTCTCGAACAACCTGTCCCGCTCCGGGCCCGCACTCATGCCGAGCACGAACCGATCCCTCAGAAGGAATTCGAGCGTGTTGCCAAATTCGCAGTGAACTGCAAGCCCTCGAAGTCTCGCCGCCCACGCCTCGACGCTTTCTCCATTAGCCCTTGTCGCTTCATAGAATCTCGCCCTATCAGCGAAGGTGCACCGCTTCGGTGTAAAGTGTCCACTCAGTTGCTTTACTAGATTCTCGAACTTAGCATCGGTAATATTTTCTGGATGTACCAAGTTCCGTGCCAAATGGTAAGTATCGTCAGACAAATGTGTTAACAGCAATGCACTTTTATGTTCGACTGGGATCTTATTTAGTTTCGCGTACTGCTCCAAGCGACCGAGAAATATTTGCCAGTCTTGTGAATTATGGTCAAACATCGAAATATGTCCAATTACATTCGACATCTTCGTGATTCGTAAGCACACGCGGGTAAGCCACAAAATCGTTCGCCAATGAGGTAATTGAAACGCGGCACTCTAGTAAGAAACTGTTTATTCGACTGACTCACGATCGCCGCCAACCAAAAGGTGTGCGCACACGCACACATACATCTCAAATTCTCTACGCCCAAACAGATCTTCACGGTAGAGATTACCGTAGAGTAGAGATCTTAAGGTAGCAAAACATGCCAAATGTTATTTTCTGTCAGCTTCGGAGTCCGCTACTTATGACCAAACAGAACCCGAGTGTTGAGATTAATGTGACTAGGTATTCTGTATTATCAATTTTTACTAGGTATATTATCCATTTTTCTTGCAATTCATTGTAGCTTCAATCAAAAACCAGACAAGTGCGGGTCGGAATCGCCCACCGAGGGTTCCGTACAAATTTTTAGGTACTCACATATTATAAATAGTTCAGGAATCGGGTCTCGCAGTTTTTTCCGAACTTTTCCCGAACTTCAAAGGCTATTTTTTATTTAATTACAAATGTAGTATAGTTTGGTTTCTAGGTCAATGGAAAGTACCCTATAAATTTTGACTCCCTTGAGTGTCAAAATATGCTCGTTTTGCGGCATAAACGGCCTTATCTTTTTTTACGTTAACTCAGAAGTTAGATTCTTTCACAGCTTCAAGGGACTGTAGTCCTGAGTAAACTCAGGTATATCTTCTTAAGTTGGTTTTAATTTCTACTCGCATTACCGAAATAAAAGGTCTTGACAGAACGATGGACGGACGGACGGACGGACAACAACGTGATCCTGTAGGGGTTTCGTTTTTCCTTTTGAGGTACCTTAAAAAATAATCTATTACATAAAACTCACACTTTGATATCGCCACAAGGTTTCCTGTAACGATAGTTGTAAGTTTTATGAAACAAAAATAATATAATATATTTGGTTTGTTTGGTTTGTCTTCGCGATGCCACTTATTGTGGAATCCGTAAATCGCATTTTATCACTATAAAGGTACAGAGTACAGTCTTAAACAGTAAATTGACCTTTACACTAAACTCTTAAACACTATAATGCATTAAACTTTACCAGTGTTATTTATAAAAAGTCGATCCCACTAAAACACTCTTAAGACGGAGTTAAAGCCGGTTTGTGAGAGGTATAAATAAGACCGTACGCCTTGCATATAAGAATGGTCCAAAGTACAAAACGTAAATAAATATCGATCACTGTTGGCAATTCTGCTGCCTCGTATGTCTTTTTTGTTATCATAAACAAAAGCAGCATACATACATACATACATAAGCAGCCTATAAAGATCCCACTGTTGGGCACAAGCCTTCTCTCAGGGAGAGAGTATGGGCTTAATCACCACGCGTGCCCACCGCGGATTGGCGATTTGAAGCGCTGAGGTATGTGAATAGCTCAGATACTCAGGTTTCCTCGCGATGTTTTCCTTCACAGTTAGCGAGTGGTATAGCTACTAAACCTTCAAAAATGTACATAACTTAGAAAACAAAGTCATAGGTACATGCCCGCACTGGGAATCGAACCTGGGTCTCTCGCTTCCGAGTCCAATGTTTTACCCACTAGGCCATCACCGCTCGTTCACTCTTTATCTAGAGAGTGCAGGGTTATTCATCACGCATGCCTTCCGCAATTTTAAGCACTGAGCGATGTTAATAGGCACTTTAAATGCTAAGCTAATACCGGCGAGATTCGGGTTTCCTCACGACGTTCTCCTTCACTATTATTCCGTTGGCAGTTCGGCAGTATTTCAATCAGACAAGATATGAACTTCCACACACGTACTGTGGATTCCGCGGCAGCACCGAGATACATAGGCGGGCACATCTATGAATACGAAATGCAGGAACCAATATGAGGGTGTCTCAGTTGGTACAGGTGTACACGGGAAGGGAGTCACGGGGAACTTTGACGTGTTCTCCTGTAACCTGTGGTCTGCCCACATATCGCACCTTCGGTAGTACAAGGGCACAACTTACAAAAAATGGTAAAATCAGATTCAGTTAAAAAGTCGCTTTTTAAATGAATTTAATGGGAGTCTGTATCCCACGAGATAGAGGAGTGTTTTCAAGGCATTTCTGCATACTTAACTCATTTTACCATTTTTTGTAAGTTGTGCCCTTGCCGATGGGGTGCAAAGGTCGAGCACCTTGCAGACCACGAACTGGCAAACGTAGCGTAGGACGCCCACCGGCTCGCTGGACCGACGATCTGCGAAAAATTGCTGGCAGCGGCTGGACGAGGATGGCCGAGGACAGATAGCAGTGGCGTGCCTCAGGGGAGGCCTTTTTCCAGCAGTGGACGAGCACCGACTGATTAATAGAACGGGTGCTGTTCGTGTGTCTGGCCACAGCATTAATTTTTTTCCTACTTTTGTAATAAGTGTTATTTTGGCTTTTAAAGTTATTGGTGGCTATCACGGAATCATATTATATAGGCTTTGATGTATAAGTTTAAGATGATTTGAGAAAAGATGGTCAGAGTGGAGTTTTTTTTCCCGCTGCCTTTTTCTCCACTACAAATACGGCCCGAAGCGGCTAATATGGTAACATAGTACTCAGAAACAGAACTATTCAGCAAACAGAATGTAAATTCTTTACGTTGAAATAAATTATTGATTTCTGATTTCTGATTGAAATTGAAAAGCTTGTTTGCCAGGCTTACGATAAGGAGACGAAAGTCACATGTGATCGCCTACGAGTAGGAGAAGAAGATGGCGTGGAACAGAGTATTCGGTTCTGGATGCCAAGAACCATGGTCGCTGAACCAGCAAAATTAACAGCTATTAATTAAACTCTGTGTCCACAGCCCGGGCGTTATGACTAAACCAAATTTTTAAATTCTTTTCCACCTCCATGTACAATTAGTAATATTCATTAAGGCACAGATTCTGCGCTGCATAAGTCAATTAATTAATTTCAAGAAACCTGTCCCTGAGAGACAATGTTCAAAACAATGACAACATTGCTCAGTTTCAAATGTGATCGACACAACCATCTATCAACTTGAAAGCAAATTAAATTGGCAGACAGTGATGGAAGGTAGAAAACATTCCATTGGAGATTCTAAAATCTGATTAGGAATTAGCGTAACATATCAGGACCTACATTATATAAATAATGCATTTCAGTACAATGACAATTGCATGAACAGCTTGATTTTATTTCAAATCCACGCGCGCACATACCTAATTGGCGTCAATGGCACGGAAAAACCTATCACGCCCGGCTCGACTGTATGTGCGTTTTTAACCGACTTCAAAAAAGAGGAGGAGGAGGAGGTTATCAATTCGACGCGTATATTTTTTTGTATTTTTGGCTGTTTTCGCATAACTCCGTCAAATCTAAACCGATTTCGACAATTCTTTTTTGTTCGATTAGATTAACGTCCCTGATCTGGTGAAGGCTTTCAGAGATGGAGAAATTATGGTTATAAGGGACTTGTTTTTAGGGTTCCGTACCTCAAAAGGAAAAAACGGAACCCTTATAGGATCACTTTGTTGTCCGTCTGTCCGTCCGTCCGTCCGTCTGTCAAGACACTTTTTCTCAGGAACGCGTGGAGGTATGAAGCTGAAATTTATATCAATTACTCAGGTCTACTGTCCCTTGAAGCTGTGAAAAAATCAAACTTCTAAGCCAACGCAATCAAAAGATACAGCCGTTTATGCCGCAAATTTTCGACACTTGCAAGGGAATCAAAACCTACAGGGTGCTTCCCGTGAACTCAGAATCTTGAAATTTGGTACGAAGCAACGTCTTATAGCATAGATAAAGGAAAAATTACGAAAACCATAAATTTTTAGTTACATCACATAATATATTTTTTTTTAATAATTTTAAACTTACTACCCATTTCCTCATAAACGCGTAGAGGTATTAAATTGAAATTCATACCAAATACTCAGGTCTATAATACCTTTAAGCTGTAACAAAATCTAACTTCTATGTCAACGCAATCAAAAGAAACAGCAATTTAAGCTGCATATTTTGAAACTCGCAAGTACTCGCAAGGGAATCAAAACCTAAAGGGTACTTCCAGTCGACCTAGAATCTTGAAATTTGGCATGAAGCAACGTTTTATAGCACACATAAAGGAAAAATTCCGAAAACCTTAAATTTTTAGTTACATTACAAAATATATATTTTTTTATAAATATAAACTTATTACTTTTTTCCTCATGAACGCGTAGAGCTATCAAGTTGAAATTCATATCAAATACTTAGATCTAATTGCCTTTAACCCGTGAAAAAATGTTGTTGACATTGCAGGTTTGTACGGAACCCTCGGTGCGCGAGTCCGACTCGCACTTGGCCGGTTTTTTTTTCTACAGCTCCCCTACTAAAAATTGATAAATAAAAAAAAAATAAAAACCTACTAAGTATAATTTGTAATAGGTGCCCAGTTTCATGACCAGCACATATATTTTGGGCACCGACCCCAAATTATACTTTTACAATACCTAGATTTATACATACTTCTAATTATTAAAATTATTTGTAACTTTTTAGTGCTGTAGTGTTTCGAAGTCGGTTTTTATTTTTTATTTAAACATTTTTTGTAGGTACTATAAAGCATTAACTAAATCTAAGCTGAAGATGGCCGAGGAAACAATAAATGGTATGCAACCCGGACATAGCCGATTATAGGCCAATCATGATGAAGATCTGTGGCTAAAGACCATTTGCGAAGACCTCTCTATTTTAGCACTGTTCAGGAACAGTGTTCACAGCAAGCGTCGGAAAACACACTTCTAGCACTATGAGACTGTCTAATATTTGACGGCGACAAATATTCTGACTAAAGCGCGCCATTTAGGTTTCGACGAAGCGCTAAAGGTGGCCGTGTCTATTATTTGTGTTTTGTTTCAGTTCTCTCGCCCTTTTGCCGCGGGAGGGAGAGGGATAAATAATAATTGTCTAAAACAAAAGAGTGTCAAAATATAAATCACGAAGTTGGTCGCTTCCGTTAGTTTTTCGTGTACGTTTGCAAGTCCCTTTGTCTGTTTGGAAGCTACCTTTGGCTTTTGTCCGAGAACGTTATAATGAGCAAGGCACGGCACATCCGTTTCAGCTCAGCGTTTGTAAGGAAATTAGAGAGTAACAATTTTTTGTCATTATGTTTGTCACATTCTTTTTGTATTAAATAACTTACATTACGAAACCGGCGTAGTTGCATAACTACTAATGAGTGTTGATGAAGCGAAAGAAGTTTATCAGGATCGTGGCAAGTGGCAAACCCCGGTCTCTGCCTTCCCCTCCGAGATACAGGCGTGAGTTTGTAATACATGTTACTAAATAAGTCAACAATATTATACCTCCCCTATAATATGGAATAGAACTAATTATTTTGTCAACATCTTCATCCCTAGTACACGAGGAACACGGGCTTTCTCTCAAAGAGAGAGGACAGCGGTGGCCGCCAACGTCGACGGCTAATAGGCTAGATAGGTAAGATAAGATAAGAGAAGAATATTCTGTTTTGTTCACATCATGTACACAATAGTTACAAAAGAAGAGATACAATTGGCGGCCTTATTGCTGATAGAAATTTCTTCCAGGCAACCCTACACTGGAAAGATTGCCGAAGGCGAAATTGTTATTGTTATTTAAAGTTCTTTATTTAACATAATTTCTTTTTTACAATGTTTAAAACCTAGTGTAAATTTATCCTATGCAAAAACAGTCTTAATTAGGAAGGTTTATCAGGCTAAGTAGGTAAGCCTATTATAAACATTAATGCAGGAAGATTACACTTTTTTTATACATATTGTTATGCTCACGTCACTATTTGATGAACAGTATAACAAGAGGTTCGAATGCGAAATTGAGACGGGTAGTAGGTGCTAATCGAATATTAACCTACATACGTGTACATAATAATAACAAACTTACATTATATCATACTTAAATAAATACTATTATAGACATACACAAACATTAAGTTATGATAACAAGCGTGATAGGAAATTATAAATGTGGCATATCTATATATTATAGAGGTTATGATGATTTCAAACGTTGACTTATAATAAGTAATTATCTGATAAAACACTACACTAGGGGGTTTATTCAGTTAACATAAAAGTGTGCAAAACCATTGCTAAACCACAAATTTTGACGAATGCTTTCATTATACGGACGCATCAGACTTCTCGAGTTGGTGCATGCGAACTTAAAGAAGCCATGGAATGAAAACAACTATCTAAGGTCAGTGGTTTTATAGTAGTTTATGCAACTGTCATATAATGAAGGGTATTAAAAAACGAGTGTGAGTTTATGAAACGAGCGCAGCGAGTTTCATAATAGTAACGAGTGTTTTAATACCCGTGTTATATGCAGTTGCATACACTACTTTATCTTCACTAATGCAATTAAAAATTAAATTCACGCGTACCTGCATAATCACAGTGATTTTGCCGCCATTAAAATTTAACCAATGAGAGCGCAGCTGCGCGCTTCAATAAAACGCGACCAACCTGATTGGCCTTGCAATCAAGTTGGTCGCGTTTTATTGATGTTATAATGAGATTTTACGATATCGATGTGAATATTATACCATCATGTGAAATTGCTTAAATTGAGTGTTTTGTTGTCTGCGCTATAACAGTAGTAATTATAAGTCAAGTATTGAAAACATAAGTAGAATGTTACAACATTAGTGTAGATAAAATGGTTTATTGCACTTTTGCTATGATAGAATCTAAGGCTTGTTTTTCAAATAACACATCGCACGAGTTGTTTGCTCGATCACACATAAAAACTTTACTAGACGTAAGCCGAAGAAAAGGTTCAACATCTCTCCTAACATCATAGTAACATCATAGTAATATTGGTACGGTAGCAGCACTCGCTAGCTAGATCACGTCAAAGTAGGGTTGCCACCTCACTGGGTTTGACCCGTAGACTACGGGTTTAAATAGTAGATGTCCAGGCCTCCGGGTTAACATTATTATTCTTGGGGTCCGGACAATATTTTCATTTACCTACAAAATTACAGTAGATAAATAAAGTTATATTAAAATAGATATAAAAAGAGCAGTCGTAGCGGAGCGTCAGAACGCGCCTCACATTCTCGAGGTCGTGGGTTCGAATTCCAGCATGTACCAATGACTTCGTTTTCTAAGTCACGTACATTTGTGAAGTTGTAGTAGCAATACGACTCGCCAACTGTGAAGGAAACCATCGTGAGGAAACCTGAGTGTCTGAGGTTTTCACATACCTCAGCGCTTGAAACTGCCAATCCGCGGTAGGCACGCTTGGTAATTAAGCCCATACTTTCGCTCTCAGAGAAGACTTGTGCCCGCAGTGGGTCGTATATAGGGTACATAAAAAACTAACATTTTTTATTTGTAAAATTAAAAGGAATGTGCGCCCAAGGGATAATACAAAAACTACTCTTCCCAAATCTCTGCGCCTAACTTTTTCTGAAGGTGGCAAGCCCTGCCTCAGGCAGGTATGCCGCATACATGCCGTCGCCTAATATATTCATTGGCGCATATCGTCTAGGAACCGTGTCTTTGATGGCGACGTGACGTGCCAAGTCAGGCGCCCGGTAGGGGGATCGTGTGATGCATACGGGGGACAGAATATGTATATTCAGTATTCCTGATGCTTTTCCAAAGAGATATACCTATTATACTAGCTGTTGCCTGCGACTTCATTCGCGTGGTAATTTTTATGGGTATTTTTCCGGGATAGCCTATATGCTAATCCAGACTATAATCTATTTCCGTGCAAAATTTCTCCGGATCCGTTAAGCCGTAACAAACGTCCATCCATACATACAAAATTTCGCGTTTATAAGCGTAAGGACTAGGAGTGCCCGCGTCTACATACGTAAACGGATTAGCCTACAGCCTCGGTCCACCCTGAAATTCCATTCTAAATATTAGAGAAAGAATTTTGGAATAGGGTTGTGTACTTTCGGAGCTTACGTACAAACATAGAAACATATAAACTTACATATTAGTATAGAAGAATAGGGTAGGATAGGCGTAGATACAGGGTGTACAAAATACCCATAGACAGAACAGTGTAGTGAACAAAGTAGTAATTTAATTAACTAGCTGTCCCGGCGAACTTCGTACCGCCACAGAATCCTTTTATACAATTCTTGCACAACGCCATCTATTTTTAAAACACAACGATCGCTCGCACAACGCCCTCTATTTTAAACTCAAAATAAATATTATCCCGGGAAAAAAATTACCGGGATATCAAGTATGCTATGTCTCAATTCAGGTCTTTGTCTATCTGTACGCCAAGTTTCATGTAAATCCGTTCAGCCGTTATTGCGTGATTAAGTAACAAACATCCAAACACCCAAACATCTTCACAAACTTTCATATTTATAATATTAAGTAGGATTACGCGCGGCATTTTTTAATGTAGCCTATGCAAGTCCCACTGCAGGGCACAGGCCTTCTCTCAGAGAGGAGTGTGAGCATTGAAATTTATGGAACTGATATTTTGACTTGAATTTCAAAGTTACCCCTACAGTAAAAGTCGTTCGTATTGACGAGTAGACCAACCCCCCCACCCCCCCCCCCCGTCCCTTTCCTCATAAATCCCTACATGTCATAAGAACATAATATTTTTTGCCCCATTTCTGATACGTCCCGATTAAAAGTAGAACGAACGACCGGAGAAAACTCTTCAGTAAACTAAACAGTCCAGCTAACGATTAAACTTTTTATATTTTTTTTTTCTGCTTCGCCAATGCTTAAATTCTTCTCTAACTCAACACGTACAGGATCGATGCTGCACACGTTCTAACAGCACAAAACAATTTTGCAGTTTGAACATAGTTTGAACATTATTCGGGCTACAATATTAACAGTTTTAGACGCGGATACATCGGTAGCTTGTTAGGTACAACCCGCAGCATGGTTGGCTCTACACGTGTTGACTTGTCTTTCCTGTGGGCTAGGCCGACTAAGCTGTCAGGATCGTGTAGTTGCTGGGCAAGCCTACTCCTTCTAAAAAACAATGTCCCAGGCGCTGCAGCGACCGAGTGGTCCCTTCACACATCTAGTTTGTGAAGGTGCCAGTGGACGCTGCATAAATCATCTCATTATATAGATGTAAAGGCCAAAGTTAGGTGCAAACGACCTTTACATTTGTACATCCCAATCAGTTGAGGGCAACCTTGCAACTAAAATGGAATGTTTGACGTGATGTCGACTCTTCTAGCTCACAATTACAACGCACCTACATAGGAGCGTGACATCTAACAAAAGACAAAGGCTAGACATGTAGGTGAATCAACATTGTAACAAAGTTGAAGCGCAGTCGACAGCGGGTCCACGATTGTTGCAAAATCGCCCGTAACTTAACCGGGTAGAGAGCAAGCGTGTAAAGGTGATACTGTCGATCATTCGACGCTGTAATACGATTCAAATGAATGGACGGAGTTATCGTCGATCACTTTCACAGACTTTTTGACCCTTAACAAATAGATGTCTTTATCAGACAATCTGATTACAGAACCTGTATGGCGTTCTAACCCTTTCTATTTCGTGTGGATGGATAGGAACTCTTTATTGTACACCAATTTAGCCTTGTCACGCGATTAACATCCTTAACCCGTAGGGTTAGGCGCATTAACTGTGTGCCATTAAAACGTAGTGAAACAGACAAATGACGGCAGGTAAGGGTGGATATGGTATTTTCTTCCTCGTGACAAAATAATTTGTTCAGATTTCTTACTATATTGTAGGAATGTTCACAAAAAGGCCACTAACGGACAGTTTAGGAATGGAGTTGATGGTGCTAATACCAGCAAGAGTAGATCTAATGACACAAGATAAGATGTAAGTACGTATTATGTGGCGTGTTGTGGATATCCACATACGTAACTTATTTTTACATGCACTTAAAACTTAAAACTTATGAGATCATATTTAAAAGGGAGGGTTCAAAAAGCTGACATAAATAGGACTAAATCATCAGGGTCGGAGGTTAAGATGGGAGTGCCACAGAGATCTATTTTGGGGCCGTTCCTTTTCCTCGTATATGTAAATGATTTGCCGTTCATGGTTCAAAACATGTCAGAGATAGTATTGTTTGCAGATGACACGTCACTTATTTTTAAGATTAAGAGACAAGAAAATGACCTTTCGGATACAAATAATGCTCTCTCTAAGGTATTATATTGGTTTACTTCTAATAACTTATTATTAAATTAAAAAAATACAAAATGTATAAAATTCACACTACCAAATGTCAAAATGGTTGACAGCAATGTTATATTGGGGAATGATAAACTAGACCTTGTAGAAGAAACTGTATTTCTGGGTATCACAATTGATGCAAAGCTTCAATGGGGTCCTCATATAGGAAAATTGGCAAATAGGCTCAGTTCTGCAGCATACGAAGTTAAAAGAATCCGGGAACTAACTGATGTCGCAACTGCTAGGCTTGTTTATTTTAGTTACTTCCATAGTATTATGTCCTATGGTATACTACTGTGGGGTCGGGCAGCCGACATTGAGACCATCTTCATCCTGCAGAAGAGAGCGATCAGATTCATATATAAGCTAGGCAATAGAGATTCTTTAAGAGATTTCTTTAAAGAAAGTAACATCCTGACAGTTGCTAGTCAGTATATCTATGAAAATATTACGTTAGGAAAAATATCAGTGACTTTAAAACTGTAGGTAGCCAACACAATGTAAATACTAGAAATAGACAAACTTTCGTTCCCAAAATTTAGGCTGGCAAAGGTTAATACATCCTTTATGGGGCATTGTATACGTTTCTACAATAAGATCCCTGAGAATATAATAAGCTTGCCAGAAACGCGGTTCAAAAAATGTGTGAAGCACACTTTGTGCCAAAAATGAACAAAGACAATGATGTCTGGAATTAAAGCCAGTTTAATGCATGAGTTTTAGAACAATTATATAAATCCTGTGAATTAAGAACTTGAAAAGACTAAGTTTGGAGTTTTTTTGTCCATTTTTTCTCCAAAATGATCTAGATTTTGAAATGGACACCTAGTTTAACTTGTAACGTTCATTAAGTCGCAGTTTATGTGCTACTCTGAATAAAAAATTTTGATTTTGATAAATTTATTAAATGTCTCTTCTTTTATGAAGGTTTTTGTCTCTTTTTTGACCGCCTAAGCTATTTCTTTCTCCTGTACCTCCTGCGGGTTGACTAATAGAAAACGCCAATAGCATTATGTCCATTGCACATTTTTTCTTTTGCAATAAAGAATAATAATAGATACAGCCAGACATCGCAAAGAAAATTTTCCCTTAATAAGAGACGGTGTCGCATCGTAAGCCCATACTCTCTAGGCCTGCGCCCTACAGTGTGACGTATATAGCCTGCACTATAAGTGTCAAGAACTTGACGTTTTCGGAAGAGACTATCTTGCACCCTTCCACCATGATAAACACGAGCGTTTGTTAGACGTAATTGGGTAGACAGCGTAGGGGTGACGGCTTAAACACGTGCAAATATGAGCCCCGAATGCGTTTTGTCACTTTGCAGTGTCACGGTTGCAGTTTCAGAGTGGGCCGCATAGAGTTTGAGTTTGAAAGAGATCGCTTGGGCGTAATTCTCGAACGACGAAATGTATCAAAGTCAATGTCGATATTTGACAGCTGTTTTCATTAAATTTTCTTTTGAAGTCCGCACTTACAAACACGTCTTCTGAAGCGTTATGTAATAGAAACATCAACAATGAAACAATTACTGTTCCGTCGTCGAAATTATGTACATTGAAATAAACGCATACAGCGTTTATTTTTATTTTTCAGTTTCGGTACTTTTGCAAGTGCCGTGGTCTCGGTAGACTGAGGTGACAGGCGTCTTTTTGAAAGCATTAACTGTTCGTTTACTACCCACGGAAAAAAAAATTACGTTCCAAAAATATTTTTTTAAATTAAATTGGCAAAACAATAATCTCGTGCACTTAAGCACTGGTTCCCATGCTGTAGCTATGTTCCAACCACGATCTCTATTCAGTTTTTATTATGTGTAGTGCTCGTGTTAACCTTAGAAAATACTAAACGCTGTGTTTCTAATTATTTCGTTAGACTTAGACATTTATCGCTCACGTTCAAAGAGATCTTCATTTCCTGTTTTGTTTTCAATTAACGTGCTTTCTAGCATATTTTGTTGGTACAAAGCTTCTATAAGCATCTTTTAAATGAATAAATAATTATAGTATGAATCTGTGAGTATGAAGATGTTAATAATTCATTTTTCATTATCAGCCATTTGACGCCCCCTGCAGGACATAGCCCTACCCCATGGTTTTCCTAACCAAGAAGGGTTTTGCCATAATCGCCACGCGGGCGAGCGATCGCAGTATGTGGTTGGAATCTCAGGAAGACGCTGCTGCCCATCTCCTTAGTCGCCTTTTACGATATCCACGGAAGGAAATGGAGTGACGCTATTCTTAATCCGGCGCCACACGGAATAGCTGTTAATGGTAGGAACATATACTTATAATTTATGAATAATTATGAATTAAATCTCCACATCGCCCCAAATACATAAAAGCTATCTAATTGAACACGTATCAATTCCTACACTTTGCACTCGTATTAATTTGCGTTATCAGCAGTGAACTTTTGACTTGTCTGATGACCTAAGTGTCAACAAACGTGATAATTTCGAAGTAAATATTTATAAATTTACGAGCACTATGCACATTCTTTTTGAATCTTTTTTAGGGTTCCGTACCCAAAAGGTAACGGACCCTATTACTAAGACTCGGCAGTCCGTTCGTCTTTCTGTCTGTCACCAGGCTGTGTACCAGGGTTCATGAACCGTGATAGCTAGGCAGTCGAAATTTTCACAGATGATGTATTTCTGTTTTCGCTATAACAATAAATACTAAAAACAGATTAAAATAAATATTTAACGGGGGCTCCCATACAAGCCATACAAACGCGATTTTTTTGCCGTTTTTACAAAAATGACCGACGAACCTAGATGGTTCATTGAATGAAATGAATGTAAATTGATAAGGCTAACCAAACGTGCTTCTGTCTTCAACAGATGTTTTATACGGTGCGTCATACTGCCACCTTGTCATGACGAATGTAGAGAAGCAAAACCTATCAGTATTATTTATAAAAACACGATCCCAAAAAACACTCCTCAGATGCAGTTTAAACTGACTGTCTGTAAAGGGAAAGACGTTCTTTGAACTGCCTCTGAGGAGTGTTTTAGAGGGATCGTGTTTTTTTATAAACAAGAGCGTATATTTTTATCATTATTACTAGCTGACTCGGCAAAAGTAGTTTTGCCATATTAATTAGTTTACGACTCTCCATCGTCGGTTGCCTGGAAGAAATTGCTATAAGCAATAAGGCCGCCAATTGTACTGCATTTTTGTAAACATTTCATGTTTGGGTTTTTCCTGGTACAATAAAGAATATTCTTATCTTATCTTATTGTCAGACATACCAAATATAGAGGAAAAATTTTCATAAAAGTCGATGCAGCCGTTTTTGAGGAGTTCGATACCAAACACTGTGACACGAGATTTTAATATATTAGATGATACGACATATATACATACATAAACTCACGGCTGTATCCCAGAGGGGTAGGCAGGGACCAGGAACTGCCACTTGCCACGATCCTAACAGATCACTTTCACTTCCTAAACATTCATTAGTCGTTGCATGCACGCACGCCGGTTTCGGGTACTTTTTATCTTGCCCTTTGCTAATACATCCCCTATTTGGTCTAAGTATGTGCGCCTGGGTCGTCCGTTACCGGCCCTTCCACCCACATTCGCTCAATATATTTGTTTCGTCAATCTTTCTTCCTTCATCCAAACATCACATGTCCAAACCAACGCAACATTCCTTTCTCAATTCTAGTCACTTCCTCTGCCAGTCCACAACGTTCTCTAATCAAACTATTGCGTATCCTGTCATTCAAAGTAACACCAGACATACCTCTCAAGGACCTCATTTCCACTGCATTAATCCTACTTTCTTGCTTCTTCTACCATACCCAAGTCTCGCTACCACACATAAGTGTTGGGACCAGCACTCCATTAAGGATTAGATGATACGAGTACCTTTTAAAATCGCCAATCCGCCGCCGTCACCCATCTCCATCTTAGTCGTAGCGAATGCGCTTAGTGCTAAACCCTCGTCTTGCCTATCCCCCGGATTGACATATTGTTAATGTACGGTTTCTCGTATATTAACAAACTGTTAATTACTGTTAGCAGCTGTCATTTGTTTTTTTAGGGTTCCATACTCAAAGAGTAAAAACGGGACCCTGTTACTAAGACTTCGCTGTCTGTCTGTTCGTCCGTCCGTCCGTCCGTCTGTCTGTCACCAGGCTCTATCTCAAGAACCGTAATAGCTAGAGAGTTGAAATTTTTACAGATTATGTATTTCTGTTGCCGCTATAACAACAAGTACTAAAAACGAAATAAAATAATTATTTAAGGGGGGCTCCCATACAACAAACGTGATTTTTTTGCTGTTTTTTGTATCTTTGTCTAATGTTGCATAGATAATGGTACGGAACCCTTCGTGCGTGAGTCCGACTCGCACTTGGCCGGTTTTTTTTTTACACAGGCCAACTGACAGCTGTTGAGTCGGGGCTCCATAGAGTAACATAACATAACATAACATAAACTCACGCCTGTATCCCAGAGGGGTAGGCAGAGACCAGGGAGTGCCACGAATTTGTAGTGACAAGAATTGAGAAAGGAATGTTGCGTTGGTTTGGACATGTGGAGAGGATGAAGGAAGAAAGATTGACAAAACAAATATATCGAGCGAATGTGGATGGAAGGGCCGGTAAGGGACGACCCAGACGGACATACTTCGACCAAATAGAGGATGTATTAACACAGGGCAAGATAAAAAGTACCCGAAACCGGCGTGCGTGCATGCGACGACTAATGAATGTTGAGGAAGCAAAAGTGATCTGTCAGGATCGTAGAGTAACACTAGTAACACTTGCGCCACTAAGGGGAAAAAAATGATATATAGTCTTTCACAGATCGTATTTGCAAAAATTGTCTGTACAGTAATTCAATTCAATTCCATTCAAATATTTTTATTCATTGTAAAAACAGAATGTTTACTTAATGAACGTCAAAGTTGTTAGTTTCACAATTAATGGATTATGTGGAGAAGAAGCTAACAAAGAAACTCCACATTTATTCTTTTCAAAACACGTTTTAACTTAATTAACAGAGTTTTCAACTTAAAATATTAGTCATGAATGTGTTGAACACTAGTCACAATCGTCCTTTAAATAATATTAATCTACTGTTTAATGCCAAACATCTTTGTCTTCTACAATGTCTCAATCATTTTAAATAGTGATATATAGGACGTGCCGTGGCCGTGGACGTGGCCGTGAACCTAAGGCAAAAAACGGAGGACTAGATAGACAGCATTAATGCCAAAAACGGTCCCAGGTCCGTCATCATAGTTCCTAATAAACGGTCCCAGGTCCGTAAATACCTACTAGGTTCTATGTCGTGGGTCCTAAAAATCACTGTTCGCGTGATTGAGAGATTATTTATTTTATTTGGTATACAAAACAGATCACGACCATTACACGATATAAAAGTAATAATATGACATGAGTAGTAAGGTGTGGTCTAAAGCATGCACACACAACATTTGGACAGACAATTTTTGCAAATACGATCTGGAAAAGAAGATAGATAGATAGATAGATAGAATATTCTTTATTGTATGTACACCAGGAATTACATATGAGTATTTAACAATAATATAGTACAGTACAATTGGCGGCCTTATTACTAAAAGTAATTTCTTCCAGACAACCATTGACGGAAAAAAAAGAGAAGCTAAATGAGATACGACTGATACGAAGATACGACTTTTTGAAGATACGACTTTTTTTCATTGGTAGCGCTAGTTAGCCCTGTGGATCCCCTTAACAGCTGTCGGTAGCTTTTTTGAACGCACTTAGACCAACTCAGTTGGATAACAGAGTGGATTAACATTATTATTAGTACTCGAGACACCGGGCGTAAGTGTCTAGAACAATATTCTTTCACAGCAAAAACGTCAACAAAACATTTTCGCATCGATTTTCGTCACGTGCCCCGCGCCCTTTGTGTGTTGAATCAATGTCTTTGGGCTGGTAGTTTTACGACTATAAACTACACCCCTGGCACCCCGAGGTGGGTTCTTGTGCATAACGAACCTAAGCCCAGTAGTTTGAAGCGTACCTGGATCAAAAATATAATTTTGTTAGAAATTGCTTTATTAATTAGCAATTACTGTTAACAGTAAGATAGTTTGCCAGAGTACATACAAAAAAACTGACAGCTATAAACAGTAGATTAACTCTAAAGCCACTACACTAACACCGTACACTAAGCTTGTTAGTGTACGGAAATCGGGGGTAAGCGTTTCAATATCGCCACAGGGCTCGATGTAATCATCGGAGTGTCACTCAATCATCATGCGCCACCTCTTTGAATCACATTCGTGGCCTCTATGTAGATTTAACCCTGTTAAAATGCATCCCCTTTTAAATCGAATAATCCGCGTCGCGTGTCCACTTAACATCTGCCCCGTTTTGCCCCAAAGCCCTTGAGAGCACCTGTTACCATATTAACATAGGAAAATACAGTATATAGAAGAACGGTGAGGAAAACATCGTGAGGAAACCTGAGTGTTTAAGGTGTTCACACACCTCATCCTCAGCGCTTGAAATCGCCAATCCACGGTGGGCACGCTCGATAATGGAGAACTTGCACTAAAAATGTTTTAAAATAATCGGAGAGACCATTTTAAAAGATAAATAAACGTGGTAATTTTTTTCTGTGCGACTAATACTTTTCATAGTAAACCTGTCGAAAAGTCAATATAGTTACAAGACCAGCACATACATTTTGGGCACCAACTCCTGCCTGCACTGCCTGTACTCACAGGCTCTGGGTTCTGCCTACCCTCCGGGACACAGGCGTGAAAAACTTCTGTCGTGTGGTCATAAGCACACACCATTTAGTTTCACAGATTTTTAAATCGTTATTATTGAAGTGCATATTTTAGATTATGCTTCAAATTTTAATTTTTAATTTTGGCATATTACAATATGTAACAATGGTAACATCTAAAAAGAAACTAATCAATGATTTTTCGTATGATTATGATTATGTATTTTTCGAAAATTTAAGCGTATTTCAAAACTATAAAACTGTTACATAATGACTTTTCGCTCTACGGCGCGAAAGACAACATGACATCCGTGTCAGACCGTACGTCCCGTACTGGTAAGTACAGTTAACTGCACGTCAACCTTTACATTTTAGTTCCAAAGTCGTTAGGAACATTGTAACTAAATAAAGCGCACGTACGTTAAGGTTGATGTGCTGTCGACAGTCTTGCGTTGTACAGCAACTATTTATCCCGAGGATACCGTATCAAAATAATTCAGCGTCAGTCTTCCGCATTTTTGGGCGAGCTGCTTTGCATTTTTTATTCATTGTTTATTAGCAATGTCAGAGGGGTTGGCGCCTGATCTGAATTGTGACGATAAAAATTAGGGGAGTCAGCGCTAAGCCGCCAAGAGCGAGATTATCTTGCGCTAAGGGTTTCGTGCGCCGTGAAACAGGGTGTCAGAAAATTAACCCCAACCCGAAAGCCCAAAGTCAAATTGACTGCCATACCATAGAGAATCGTAATTATATAAATCAGACAACAAAACAAATTGCGTTTAGGGTTATCAAAATATCGAAAATGTTAACACGTTAACACGCAATCGACGCGCTACTCTAAGCGTTCTTACGGCACGAAGCATATTTCAGCCCTACGCCGTGATCTTTTGAATAAATTGCTCGATGAAAATTCAAATTCGTGTTCTAGAATACTTTCGTAAAGGTCCCTTTAAGAACAATAATAATCAGATTTTCGTGTAGACAGGGTAGACAGAGGCCAGAGTTTGCCACTTGCTACGATTCTAACTGACCTCTTTCGCTTTCAACACTCATTAGTCGTTGCATGCACTAATGAATGTTGCAAAAAATAGCTGTTGTTTCAGGAACTTCGCATTTTAGAAAAAACTGTATTTTTTTAAATATTATTCTTATAGCACTGTCCACTTTAGTAGTTTCCGCGCTCCCCCACGGAACCCCAAAAGCTAGTCACTTATTCAGTAGGGGTGGCCCCGAAAATATGTCGCTTAATCGTCGAACTCACGAATTTTGTTAGTGGTTTAATGAACCGTGATTCTGTAGTTTAGTTGCACCCCTCGACCGCCTAAAGCGGATTTCTGATGGTGTCATTGTGTCTGTGTTAATTTATTCGATACGCACACAAGTGGTGTGATCGTGGGGGCCTTTTGTGCAACAATCAGCCATGTTTTGTTGCTATATCTGGGTAATTTTAATGGAGTACCTAATGGAAAGCAAAAAAAATTTGTGCAAAGCAACGCCTTCAACTTTTTTTTTCTCAATAATTCACTTACACTTTATTTATACTTTATTCATTTATTTGCTTCCTGCTAAGTAGGTTACAGAGTAGCCCTAAAAATAACAAGGTGATAGAATAGTACATTGTTCACCGAGAGGAGAAAGTGACCGATTACCGTCGAGGGTGTCGTTTGAAGCCCGAGCCGTAGGCGAGGGCTTTAAAACACCCGAGATCGGGAATCGCAGTTTCTCTCGAGTGATACATAGTGCTTTATATTACACCTGCTTTTATTTTACTTTCTACGAAAACTGAATCCTCAAACAACACACAAATTGGAAATGGCGCCAATGGCGTCTGCAATTTTCACATGTTCTTTTTTCAAATTGTTTATCCTGCCGCCGCAGGGTCGCACTGCTAGCCCGACACCATCCAACACGCAGCTAGTGGCCAGTGTCATTTTGCGAACTTGGAGATAAAAACTCACTGTAAAAACTTTTTGGCTTTTGATATTTAGGTTACCGGCGCATAGTCTTACCCAAAATTAAAAAAGAAAAACCACGTAAGAAATGGATTTTCATACACTTTTCTCTCCCGGTCAGATGCGTTTTCTCCCCTCATATTTGTTCGATATGCAATGACGTACTTTCTACCGTAAATTTGATAAAGTATCAAGGTACTTTCCAAGCAGGTGTAGTATAAAAGGATGTTTTTTTTTTTTAATCTCATTTATTTTATAAGCCATACATCGAATGATCTTTGATTTAAAAAATTAGTGGCCTACTAAGTAACATGAGTTAGTGTAAGTGTAAGCCTGGTCCCCTCGCTAGGTATATGAAAGGTTCCTTTAACACTCTCATCTCACGCCGTGGCTACTGAGGCCGTCTTTTTATACTTTATGTATACTCGGGCAATTTTGAGCCGTGCGTATTCGGTGAATTAAATTTATAAATCAACTAGCTGTTGCCCGCGGCTTCGTTCGCGTGGTAATTTTCATGTGTATTTTTCCGGAATAAAAGTAGCCTATGTGCTAATCCAGACTACAACCTATCTCGGTGCACAATTTCATTCGGATCCGTTCAGCCGTTTTTGCGTGAAAGAGTAACAAACATCCATCCATGCATGCATACAAACGTTCGCGTTTATAATATTAGTAAGGATAAAATACAACAAATACAAAAATGTTTATTTTCTCAATCCACAAATCTAATGCGGTTTATATCGATATAAATGGTAGATGCGATAGTAGAATTTGTGGAAAGACTGGGCCTAAATTAGATCAGGGACCTGTATTTTAGGTTTCCAGGCCTCCCAGCTCTAAATATTCAATAAATAAATAAATAGTATGTTTAATGACTCGCGATACGGTAAGGGATCCTATTACTGAGACTCCACTATTCGTCTGTCTGTCACCAGGCTGTATCTCATGAACCGTGATAGCTAGACAGTTGAAATTTTGACAGATGATGTACTTCTGTTGCCGCTATGACAAACAATACTAAAACAGATTTAAATAATTACGACAGTGGTTTGGACAGAGTACCGGTTCCTTGTTTGTATTGGAAGCCTCGAAAAGCGAGATAGCCGATTAGGTTGACAACCTTCGATAGGAGACGGCACATAAAGAAGAAGAAGATAGTATAAAGTATAAAAGTTTTAAAAGCAAAAAAAGTAACAAATAACATTTTCATCTTAATCTGTAGAATTCTAAATGACCAGATCAGACCAAGGTTCAAGGTCGTAATCTAACAGGTTCAAAATAACAATGTTATCTTGACTGTCTCGTTGGACTGTCCGCAAAGCCGCTTGCTACCAAGATAGAGGTCGTGGGGTCGATTTCCACTGGGGTCCGCCGTAAATTTGTACAAATGGCCTCAGTGTGTATTTCCATGTTTGTCATGCCTGGTTACCACAGCCCTGGAGCCGTTTTGGGACCTGGTCAAGTGATTGTGTTGTGTGGAAGTTATTATTATTAATTAAAATTAACGGCTTTGTCACTTTGATACACTAACCTGCACACTAGGATACCTCGTGTCGTGCAAGCTAGTCTTCCAAAAATGGAACAGAAGACTTTAAACACTACAGCAAAAAGAAGACAACCTACAATTCTTAATTTGGAGGAAATTCACCTGCTTTGAGCTCAGTCATAGATAGTTCCACATTAAACCGGTCTTATCGCGATTATTTATAAGGTAAACTTATTTACCTTAACGACCCGATCTAATTAATGAAATTCTGATGAAAGTCTAATGAAAAATAGACTTTTGAGGAAGGAAAGTCTATCATAATTTGATATGAAAATTTAACTAAATTTTCTTAACTCATGCTGTGGCTACACTGAGCAGCGATTTTCGATGCGACAGGACGAGCAAGGAAATCAACTTAGCAGGGCCACACACCTTGCCAAGTTGATTTCGTTAGCACTCGTGAACGAAAATCCGACAAACTTCCGGAAATAAGGTGGCTATATTATGCAATTCTTCCCAGCGACTTTGAAGAGCGACAATACGCATTATGTAGCCAAGCCACACACGTACTTAGTAGTACAGTCGACAGCAGATCAACCTTTACGTTTTGGTTGCAAAGTTGCCTATACCGTAAATGAGTAGACTGTACAGTTGAACCAGCCGTGCAAGTACAAGTTTTCGCTAGAATTCGCTTTTATTTCGCCGATAGGTTGATGTAGGGGTACCGTAATTACACTAATGTTGTTCCTATCGCAGAAAACAAATCAAAGTGTGCTAGCGATATTTGGCGAACGGTGTCGCCATAAGCGTGAATATTAACTAATCGCTAGCTTATCGCAGATGTAGCCTCATCCTCAATTCTTGGAAAAATTGTTATTGATTGAGACAGTCGGCGCGTGTATTTATGGAGCATTTTTTTACCAGAGTACCCGCAACCGGCGGCGAAAGAGTTCTGTCAGGATAGTGGCATGTGGCGGACCCTGGTCACTGTTTACCGCTCCGGGATACAGGCTTGAGTTTATGTGTTTTTTACCAAGTGTGATACAAAGACGGGATGAAACTGTATCCTGTATTTGCTTATTCGGCCTACTACGACTGAGGCCGACCTCAAAACCCGCAACAGAGTAATAAAGACATAACGAGCGAAGGCATTCCTTCATCAGGAATTAGAAATAAAGTACGGTTATGGCTGGCCACAAAAACAAACGACACATCGATGAATCTGCTGTAATCGAAAGCCAGTCACGCAAAAAAATTATTGCCTGCTCCGCAGATGAACGCCGCTTTTTTAGCAGATGAGCAAAAATTTTCGAATTAGAACGCAAACGTAACTTTACTGTCAAGCTGCCAGACATATCCAATTAGGTTCAAATATTTCTAGCGACGTTTTATTGTTTTTAAAAAGATGTGAGTACATGAAACAAAACTGTTTTAGAATGACCTCCCCAAAGTATGACTGAGCCTTTTCACGGCAACCGGCTAGATTGTCAGAGTTATTAGGTAATTTTCGGTGTCATGCCTTTTTTATAATTCAACGGTTACTTGGTTTACTGCTGCTGTTAACGATTGGCAACGATTGGCAACATAAAGAAGGAAAATCGACTCTTTTCTGGCAGATTTTACAATTTTATCAATAATCTTGTAATCCGTGTGGCGCCGGATTAAGAATAACGTCACTCCATTTCCTTCTGTGGATATCGTAGAAGGCGACTGAGGAAATCAATTACAACCCGCCTGCCAAGCGTGGCGATTATGGCAAAACCCCTCATGCTTGTAAAAACCATGAAGGAGGCCTATGTCCTACAGTGGGCGTCAAATGGCTGATGATGATGATGATCAATAATCTTGTAAATAATTTGTGGTCTCTCCAAAGTGGTTCCCTAGGAATATTCGTTTTAGGACCTACAATATAGGTAGGTTCCCTTATCTCAAACTGCCAATCTGTATGTTACAGAACGGTCCATGGTGAGTAAAAAAATGTATTGATGAGTAAAATAAGCCCATTAATGGATAGCTTAAAATCTACCCCTTTAGGGGTTAATTTACTCATTAATTGTCAATACCCACAATTCTTACTGTGGGACCAACTCTGAAAAAAATATCATATAATATCTGTTTAAAATATCATATAATTTCATATAATACTAGCTGACCTGGTATTTCGAAAACAAAGGAGTTCGAAAACAAAAACTGCTATTTTTATATATTAAATAGTGTAGATTCTACGTATTCATGTTGATGTATTTGGTATATTGATGTATTTGGTATTATACTATACCTATGAATTTTATTATATTATTATGGTCTATGTAATTTTTCGCAATAACTCTTTCCGGGCACTACACCTTCCACTATCCACATAACCCAAGGTTAGCTGGAAGAAAATACTCGTTAGTAATAAGCTCGCCTTTGTGCAAATAAGCATATTGTGCAATCAAGAATAATCTAATCTAATATTAAGTGCCCTGACCCTTATACAAGGTCATGGTCTTTTTCTGCCTGTGTCTCTTAATTTCGTCCCTTGAAACCTTTTCACGGTGGTATTAAATTTATTATTATATAATTAAATGATAAAAAAAACCGCACTTTCTTGCCACACCTTACCTGAACATACTGACATACATTTGAAAGGTAGGAATCAGAATTTAAGCCACGTTGAAACCTACTCAGAAGGAAGGCGCCCAAAAAATTCGCCAAAGCCGGCGTGATTCTTGACCAAGTTCCACAAGTTTGAGGTCTGGCGCGCCTCCGGCCACCAATGATGGCTTCGGGAAAACTTTTATCCGATTAGCTGAAAGGGTTCCTCAGCTTACGTAATTATACTAGGAAATACCTTATTGTTCTTGGGAAACTCGATTATGGCGCACACAGCGTGAATTTAAGTCAGCTGAAAATATATTTTCTCAGCTCGGCACAGCGAGGCTTAGTCCTAAACTTTTCAGCCGCCACAACGTTAAACAGTATTTGACCACACTGTATCTGGCGGACATACGTCGACCAAATAGGGGATGTGGCAAGATAAAAAGAGACGATACTGGCGTGCAGGCAGCGACAAACAAATGCCGATGAAGCGAATAAGGTGGCAAATGGTAAACCCTGGTCTCTGCCACAGATGTACTGATTTTTTATTTATTTATTTATTGACAAAGATCTAATATTATATAAAATTAAAATGAACTAAAAACCTAATCTACCGCACTGGATGAGAACAAATAAAATTTGCTGTAGCAAAATTAGTCTATTACCAGATAGGATGTATTTTATCCAGGTAACGCGGGTTCTTTTTTAAATCCCACACAGAAGTAGCTCCACCACAGTTGCAGACACTAGTCAGTGTCAGCATTAGCGCCTGACACCTAGTGTGCAGTGCGGTAATAAGAAAGTGTCAAAGACGTTTTCCCGGTTTTCTGTTAAGAGGTTCTAATCGCCTTAAATATCGGCTTTCGTGGATTTTTCGACGCGAAGCATTCGGTCGAGGTCAGATGTGATGAGATTACGATGATTTTATCCCCGGGACTGGAAACGCTGAACGTTGCACTGCAAAGGGTTAACTAAACGCGCTCCGATGAAAAAGTTCCCACTAATATTAAGAATGTGAAACGCTAAACGTTGCACTGCAAAGGGTTAACTAAACGCGCTCCGATGAAAAAGTTCCCACTAATATTAAGAATCTAAATTTGTTCAGGCTATTACTGAACGGATTTGGATTATGAAGGTACATTTTATCAGAATTCCTCACGAAAAAAGTGTCGGATAAAACTAGTGCGCTTCATCTAAAACACTTATCAGAGGCTGATTGAATAATCTGTGGTTACGTCTTGCCCTTTACCACAGACTATTTAAACTGCACCATGAGGAGTACTTTAAGGAATCGTGTTTTTATAAATGAAATTGTAATGTATAGATAGATACATGGAATATTCTTTAATGTATGTGAGTTACTTTCGTATGAAAATACTGGCTTATGACGTCACATTTCAGAACACTCTTTTTTTCGTATGTTTAATCTATTTAATAATTGTAATAACTAGTAATTGACTAAAAAAGATACAATTTCCGAGATATTTCGTAATTTTTGTTTTAATCGAGCATATGTAATAATTTATTGTTGATCGTGTCAAATACCGTATTATAGTACAAGCTTTCCCTGCGGCACAGTGACTTTTGACAATATTCCCAATGTTCCCTGAATTACCGAGAACGGCACGTAAGTACTAAGTTAATGCTCTGATTTGTTTATATCCTAGAAAGCTGTAAGTTATTTTACGAGGCGGTTTTTTCCTCTGCCGGCGGTCTAAGCTAGTCTTCCCATTCGTCAAATAGCAATCTCTTGGAGCAGATCTTTTTATGAGCTCTTACCATCTTTTTATTTAGCCCTTTGTAACGCAGTATATCGCGTCTAGCGCCATATTTTACCCTATGACGTGACGGGTCGGTTGTGTATGAAATGTTGCGTTTTGTTTATTTCATACCTCCTCCCGAATTCCCAACTTTGTCACGACGATGTCGTGTTTCGCGTTCCGCGAAATTCATAGTTTTCTACCGCATAGAGAAAAACATATTATGTATTACTGTGATACAGGAAAATGGTTTGACTGCCTCGTTGGTCTAGTGGTTAAAAAGCTTGACTACCAAATCAGAGTTCGTGGGTTCAATTCCCATTATTTTCCTATTATGCTTAGTTTTTGATAAATTTTGGAAGTAACTTTCCAGTTTGTTATGTTGTTTATGTTTATATTTTCTCGGTAGAAATTAATTCCAAAAAAGAGCCTTTTATTTTACTTCATGAGGACTTCCATATAGAGATAGATAGAGAATTATTAATTTTACGTGAAAAAAGAAATTACACAGATATTTTCTGAAGAAATATCTCACCACAGTAATATAATTAGCGTAGGGCCTACGTAATCGTTGGAAACACTTACATGGCAATGTCTGAGCTTAATTTGATTATCTTGGGTTCCTCTCAAGCAGTTCAGTGTTGCGTTACAAAGAAACAATTGTTTAGGTACATACCTGAACAAAATACAATTTACATTATTTACGTTGTTCGGCTGCCTATACAATACAATTCAGTTACACACACACACACGGAAGATTGAACATAGATTTTTGTTGCGAAAATAGGTTTGCATCGCTCTGACGTCGTCGGGTCGGCTATGATGTGTTTGATAACGAAATTAGTTTGACGATCTATGTATTGAATTAGGAGTACCTAAATACTTTAATAAAAATTAAGAACCGGCCAAGTGCGAGTCGGACTCGCGCACAAAGGTTTCCGTACCATTATCTATACAACATTTGAATATTTCAAGCGTCTACCTGTTGCCGTTATTAATATCGAGCAAAAAACGTCAATAAATCACGTTTGTTGTATGGGAGCTCCCCCTTAAATACTTATTTTATTTTAATTTTTTATTTTTAAAGTGAATATACAACTAAATATTCTGTGATTATTTTAAGCATCTACCTGTTGTCGTTATTAATATCGAGCAAAAAAACAGCAAAAACATCAGGTTTGTCGTATGGGAGCCCAGCTTAAATATTTATTTTATTCTGTTTTTACTTCTGTATTTGTTGTTATAGAGGCAATAGAAATACATCAATTGTGAAAATTTCAACTGTCAAGCTATCGTGGTTCATGAGATACAGCCTGGTGACAGACAGACGGACAGTGGAGTCTTAATAATAAGGGACTCCCCTTACCAAAAACCCTTTGCTTTGAAGGGAAGAGAAGAATTCAGGCGTGTAAAGCTTTCGATTCGGATAGACCTCGTTTTGACAAAAGTCCTGAAGAACATGCTTGAGGAGTTCTGAGAAGTGTCACGAGGTATTTATTTCCGATTCCAATATATTCCATTGTCAGTACGTACCGAGAAAGAACCCATAAAAGTCACATCGACGTCAAGTACAATAAGGTATTGTCTGAACCTACTTATTGTCATCGAAATGGGCTGCTTTATTAAAAGGAAAACAACACATTTTTACCATAAAAAGATTAGGTACCGTCAAAATCAAATACTTCCCACGAAAAACCGAAAATAAAAACTTCCCTAGAATAACATCAACAGCACGGCGTGTATAATTTGTTCTGAATTCAAAAAACTGGTGATTTCTTTTTAATCCCTCTGTAAACCTGACAACAACATGCCAGGCAGCAGTTACACGCAAAAAAAAACATTAAAACAGAGAGAAAAGAAATTTAGACACTGGCAACTAGATAACCAAATGCTATTTAAGCGCAGAAAAAAAGTATATTTTTGCTTATCTTTGAATGGTACCTATGAGGAAGGTGCTCAGCTTGTACATAAATTACTGTAAGTGTTTCATTTGTGCCCCGATAAGACACCCTTTGACCAAGTTAGTGCGTTTCACGCGAAACTTGGTGGGCGCAGACAGGGTCGCATTAAGGAAAGTGTTGAAGGCGATCAAATTTCTGACTAAAGGGCAATGCTGAATTGTTACATTTTGTTGCAATATTTTACCTTAGCTTGTCATTTATTACCATATGTATTTTGTTTTCTAGTGTGTACAATAAAGTGTTCTAATTACTAATATATATAGCTACAATCCGGTATACTCACTGACTGACTGACTGACTGACTGACTGACAGATCATCTATAGGTTTCCTCGGAAACGGTAAGAGCTACGTGAAAATTTTGTATGAGAAAGTTGTAGGAAATGTATGATATACAGCCATCCTATGAAGCCGATTTTTGAATTTCGAACGCCTTCTCCCATACAAATGGGCTAACTTTTTTGTTTATTGGCCGATTTGGATGAAATTTGGAACAGGTGTTTGTTTCGTGATCTCATTTTGAAAAAAAATTTTGAACGTTCGAAATTCAAAATAGGGGCGAGAATATGGCCGCCCAAAAAATCGACCTCTGCGCAAAAAAGTCGGCAGCCAACTGGGCACATGCTGGATACGTGCCCTAAACGGCATCGGGTTGTCAAAGGACCCAGGTATATGAGAAAAATCGGACATTTTAGATTTTCAAGATGGCGGCCGAGATATCGACGATTGAAAATGAGAAAATTTTGTATGGAGAATTTGTACTGAAAATCGACTTTTAGTACAAAATTTTAAACAAAGATGAAATTTTTTTCAAAAAAACAATTTTTCGAGGCCGAAGCGGGGATGAGGAACGTCGACGCGGCGAGGCCGAAGGCCGAGCTCCGTTCAGGCCGAGGCCGAAGGCCGAGACTATACATTTTCGGCGAACAAGCAACAAAGCAAAAGCCAGATGGGACAAACTTGCGAGGCCGAAGGCCGAGCTCCGCGAAGCGGGCCTCAGGAACACCGCCGCGGCGAGGCCGAAGGCCGAGCTCCGTTTAGGCCGAGGCCGAAGGCCGAGACTATACATTTTCCGGCGAACAAGCAATAACGCAAAAGCCAGATGGGACAAACTTGCGAGGCCGGAGGCCGAGCTCCGCGAAGCGGGCATGAGGAACCCCGCCGCGGCGAGGCCGAAGGCCGAGCTCCGTCCAGGCCGAGGCCGAAGGCCGAGACCATACATGTTCCCACTTATCAAATCCCTACCCCAAGTGTCTAGCGAGGCCCTAGGCCGAGCGCCGCGGAGAGCGAAGCTCGGAGCGGCTGGGGGTTGGCGCGCGTAAGCGCGCAGGGGGTTCACCCCCTAGTCTAATCTATATAGATTTGGTTAAAGTACCCGTTGTACAATAAAATATGCCTGAACGCACGGTCCCCGCTTAAAATATACAACAAATAAATTATTTCGTAAAATCAACTTCAAATAAAGCACAAGCTTTAAAAGCGGGGACTTTATACTTTTTTCTGTTTTAAGGTAATGCTTGTCTTAAGGACACACAGGCTATCCGCCGGTTTCTGAATTTAGAATTTTACTTCGTACATTGTCCTGTCTAGTTCTTTTTTGAGAAACCTGAAGAGTCAGAATGACACTTAAGTACTTACTCAGCAATATTCTTAATTCGGAAAACCAGCGATGTATGCATTTTTATATCACAAACTAATTCACGAAATATTTAATCGTTAAAATATTGAACCCTTCACAACCCAAAGTCTAGATACGCTCCCTGTCAGCTGGGTGTTTGGTGGGATGTGTCAAACTTATCTGATATAGGTCGGGCCACTTACAGAGGTTGAACTCGACCCGCCTGGAGTTCCTTTGAAATATTCTCTCGTAATGTCAAAAAGGTGGTCTCTCGTGCCATGCTTCAATGTTCGAATGGCGATGGATGACAAGAGTTATTCTATTCATAAATACAAACAATTTATTTTGGAACCAAATTTGAAATCGTGGAAAACACTATCAACTGTTTCGTACTTCATTTGGATACCTCATTGTTCTAGCGAATGTATTAAATAGCTCATAATTACTGTACTAGAGGTAAGTTCTCTTCGATTATGTTTAAGTTCCTATAAATTACGCAAGCAGTATGATGTGTTCTTCATATGTGCCGGTCCGGTGGATCTTAAGGGATTATTCTATTCATAAATACAAACAATTTATTTTGAAACCAACACTGAAATCTTGAAAAAAAATATCAACTGTTTCGTACTTCATTTGGATACCTCATTGTTCTAGTAAATGTATTAAACAGCTCATAATTATTTTCCGCATTTTGCAGTTTGAATTAACAGATTTCAGGAAATTTTTATCTTGCCGTTAATGAAGCGAAAGAGATCTGTCAGGATCGTGACAAGTGGCAGACCCTGGTCTCTGCCTAACCCTCTGGGTTACATGCGTGAGTTTATGTTATGTCATACATATGAGACTGGGGCGTCGTCAGATTTCGAACATGACAGTCGTCATATTTCGGAATTTCACTTAGGTAAAACTGTGAATTGGTCAAAGGTCTACGAAACGCAAATCAGTGGATTCATAAATACTAATAAATATTAAAATATAGGGACAATATGAACAGAACTCGCTGTTTTCTGTTACTATTCGTAGATTTACCCACATTCAATAACGTATTCTCATATTTTAATTTCTATTACCTACTTAAATATTGACACTGATGAGTTTTCGAAGAAAATGAAATAAGGGCTATACGTTCTTTTGTTTTAGCCAGAAATCAAGAAATCTTTGATGTTCAATAAGACATGATTAACCTACTTTGACATAATATTTTTTCTCCTTAGTCATCACAGTTCAGGACTGGCAACTTTACTCATCCAATTCTTCTGCCCAATAGCTTTCGGCAGACAGAAAAGCGAAACTGCTGAGCTTCTCTTCCCTACCTTTATGTCTACAAAAAAATACAATGACTTAAGAAGGTCCTTGTAGTAAGATTTTACAAGTTGACAGACCCTGGAAACCCTCGAAAATCATGAAGCAGCCCCAGTTGCCAATTTGCAAAGAGGTTAACATAATAAGAGGTCGTATGCCACTGTTTCGCGCATGAATTATTACTCTGGCACTGCGAACTTACAGGCATTTTCTAAACGCACCCTACGCCTTCTTTCAACCCTAAGTTGCAGGGTCTAAGGTCGAGAACAGCTTGCGTCAACGGTATGTTGTAAGGTTGCCCTGTTACATATTGTATGCGGTTGAACAATAACCCGCAACACACATGGGGAATAAATTTAATCATGCTCTGTTACACAAAATAAATAGAGCAGAAGTACAGTCGGTATTAATGTAGGTAGTTCTAAAAAATTCTGTCAATTACCATGTTCTACTGCATTCTTAACACCGCGTTTTTGTTAACAATTTGGTTGAGAGAAGATAAGCAGTAGGAATGAACTTCTAAGCATCCATTGCAGTTTCCAGTTCCCAAACAATGAAATTTTTTGTTTGGAAAAATGAAAGTAAGCATTTGAATTGTTACATGTATTCAGTCATATCATAAACATAATAAGCCTCTATACGTCCCAATGCAGGACACAGCCCTTCTCTCAGAGAGAGAGAGTATTGGCTTAATATTGGCTGGCCTACGAGTGGCCATCGCAGATTGGCGATTTCAAGCGGTCAGGCATGTGAACACGTCACACACCAATTTCCCCACTATGTTTTCCTTCACCGTTAGCGAGTGATACTGCTGCTAAAAATTCACAAATGTACGTAATTTAGAAAACGAAGTCATTGGATTCGAAGCCACGACGTCTCAAATTTGTAGCCAGCATTGATCCGATGCGCCATCACACCAACATTGTATTCAGTCAAATCAAACCTTAGTCAAGTTATTCTTCTGTTACTCATTCCGTCTTATATTTGAAGAGAGCGTGTTTTCTTATGCGAGTTCTGTTTGCAGATTTTGTTCGCATGATTCGAATGGACTATAATGGAGTGGAGGCATTTCTTTGTGGCTAAGATCATAGAACTATTGTGGGGAGTTGCTTTATAATAATCTGTTAATGCAATTCAATCCTTGGGCCACCAGTCTATGGAAATAATACTCAATGTTGACCCTTGGTTAGGTTGCTGAGTCAGCTGAAAGTAGAAAAATAATCTTTTACGTGATAACTAATTTCTGAAGCGAAGAATTAAGACATGATACATGAAATTATTATTTGGTGTTCTTTCGTCCAAGGTTTGCTGGTAGAAATCACTCACAGAGATAAGCTCGCCTTTCATGTCTTTTCTTCTATTAATTTTCCTGGTTGTGTTTTCGTACGCAATAAAATATAATTAGTAATTAGTTTTACTTGAGCAAACGATCGGTGAGTCGATTCGGGAGTCCCTGGCGGGCGGCACAAGACCGGGAAGCTTGGAAAACCATGAGGGAGGCCTATGTCCCGCAGTGGGCGTCAAAAGGCTGATGATGATGGTGATGATGATACTAATGTACTTTGACCTGCCTACTGTCTCGCTCTTAGTTGTTGCTTTATTTTTATGTTAAGTATTACTGCCCACCTGTATTATACTTAGTGTAACTGCACAATTTGCATCCTTGTTACCCAGTTAGTTGGAAAAATATTTATGGTCATCATCACCATCATCAGCCATTTCATGCCCACTGCAGGACATAGGCCTCTCTCATGGTTTTCCAAGCTTCCCGGTCTTGTGCCGCCCGCATCCAGCGACTCCCCGCCACCGTAACCCTGACCTGTCGTCAGACCATCTGGTGGGGGGCCTTTCCACGCTGCATCGTCCGGTCCGCGGTCGCCAGTTCATATCATAATATCATATTATATCATAATAGTATAATAATATTGTGTTATAAATACATCTTTTATACATCCTGTGTAAAATAGATATTATTATAATGGTGGTATTTTGTCATGAAAAGGAATCCTTCAAACATTTTGACGTCTATTGAAACCCATATTTAACGAGTACCTTTCAGCCGAAAACAATACATTCTGAAGACATTAAAATTATACAACAATAGGTGCCACAAAAAGCCTGCCATCAACGCTACGCAATGGTTGAATACGATTACTTTGTAAAATATTTCGTGAACGGGCGGTTAAAACTGTAGCCATAAGCCAGCCATTTCAGCACTGTGCGTGCGTGTGTGCGTGTGTGTATGTGTGTTTGTGTGTGTCTGTGTGTGTGTGTGTGCTACATACGGCTACACACAAAACGCATTCGTGTATAGCCACACCCATTTATTGCAATGTATTCGTAGTGTATGCTTGCTTCAATAAATAATTTATCTAACTAAGACGCGGCTTCTATTGTGATAGCACCGAGCGTTTAAAAACCGGCGCGTCTCGATCGCTTGTTTGTCCTATTCTGATTAGAGCCATAAGGAGAGGCCGAGACATCATAAATAATCTACAAACGGGTGTCCCTTCATTATCTTAGTGAAGGCGTTGGGGCGGGTGAAGCGCTGTCCAGTCTCAGTCTTTGCAAGTCATTCGGTGATTATAAGGGCTTACTAGGGTCAGGTAGCCGACCAACTACTGTTGATAACTGACGAATTGATAAAATTATCTCTGTCCTTGTTTAATGTAGAAGATGAAATTAGCAGTGATAAAGTACATACATAGGTACATACATAAACTCTCGCCTGTATCCCAGAGGGATAGGCAGAGACCAGGGACTGCCACGATCCTGACACATCACTTTCGCTTCTTCAACATCAAAACTTCAACGTCGTGCGTGCATGCAGCGACTAATGCTGCATGCACGCACGGCGGTTTCGGTTACTTTTTATCCTGCCCTTTGCTAATACGTCCCCTATTTGGTCGATGTATGTCCGCCTGGGACGTCCCTGACCGGCCCTTCCACCCACATTCGCTCGATAAATTTGTTTCGACAATCTTTCTTCCTTCACCCTCTCCACAAAAAATATTTCTTTCAGAAACAAATTAACAAAACGCAACTAAGACAGATCTCGCCCACGCAAAGTAAGTACATATTACAGAACAGAAGTACAACGGTAGAGACGAGTTTTGGTACTATCCACACCTCCTAGACGCTCCTTCCTGCAATAATTCTAAATTCCACGAACGCCTCGGAGCCAAGTGGACGTATGAACATCAGCCATATGACGCCCACTGCAGGACATAGGCCTCCTTCGTGGTTTTCATAACCATGAGGGATTTTGCCATAATCGCCACGCTTGGCAGGCGGGTTAGCGATCACAGTATGCGGTTGGAATCTCAGGAAGACGCTGCTGCCCGTCTCCTGGTAATTGATTTCCTTAGTCGCCTTCTACGACATCCACGGAAGGAAATGGAGTGACGCTATTCTTAATCTGGCGCCGCATGAGCGCTGCATTAGATAAAAAATTATTCACTTATTCGCTGTAAAGGAGAGAACACTCTGTATACAGGAAATAATCGCATTTTATGTCTCGAATTGCACGGCGGCCTGTAAGACACTTGCTGGGAAGTGAGCTTTGCATCTGTGTGGGTAGGCGTCGAGTTGATCACGTGAATATGTACCTAGTGTTAGCTCCGCGGGCGTTCTACTCAACATACTCGCTTCTAATGTGTAAGTTATAGCAAATACCCTTCGCCCTTATAATGTTTAACGCCAGTGTTTTAATTTAACGTCTAAAAACAATACTGCTCGACACATTGACTTGTCTTGTTAAGAATTGCCAATCAATATCGGACGTAGGGTTGTCAGAAATTTGAAATTACTATTTCGACACACAGCTTATTGAAAAGTCTTCTATACAGTTTCTTTTATACATGTGGAATATTATTTATAATAGAATTTGCGTGCCGCCGATATTAAATCCCCTGACTGAATTAATAAACCAAGTTTTTGTTTGCCGTTTTGAGCAAATTGTCGATTTTAAAAAGAAAGAAACTCAGTGTAGTTTAATAATTCCTTATCAGCAGCCATAAAAAAAAACATGAACTTACGCCTGCATCCCGATGGCATAAGCAAAGCAGAGACCACCAGAGTGTGCCACTTGCCATGATCCTGACAAACCTGTTTCATCATCATCATCATCATAATTACAAACATCATCATCATAAAGATGATGACAGATAGATGGTGATGACACCATCATCATCATCATGATCTATTTGACGCCCACTGCAGGACATAGGCCTCCCTCATGGTTTTCCAAGGTTCCCGGTCTTGCGACTACCAGCCATTTCTTTAATTTATTTCATCAATATTCATTAGCCGCTGCATATATGAATATAAACTGGCCAAGTGCGAGTCAAACTCGCGCACGAAGGGTTCCGCACCATTATCTACACAACATTAGACACAAAGATCGCGAAAAAACGGCAAAATATCACTTCTGTTGTATGGGAGACCCCCTTAAATAATTATTTTATATTAATTTAATTATTTATTTATGAAGCGAATGTAGAACTAAATATTCTATGAATATTTCAAGCGTATACCTGTTGCCGTTATTAATATCGAGCAAAAAACGGGAAAAAATTACGTTTGTTGCATGGGAGTCCTCCTTAAATATTTATTTTATTCTGTTTTCGAGGAGGTAACAGAAATACATCATCTGTGAAAATTTCACCTGCCTAGCTATCACGGTTCATGAGATACAGCCTGGTGAAAAAGTACCCGAAACCGGCGTGCGTGCATGCAACCACTAATGAATGTTGAGGAAGCGAAAGCGATCTGTCAGGATCGTGGCAAGTGGCAGTCCCTGGTCTCTGCCTACCCCTCTGGGATACATGCGTTTATGTATGTATGTATGTATGTATGTGTCGAAGAAAAACGTGTTTTATAAATTTTCTTTCTTCAGACAACAACCACCAAGCTCCTGAAAATTGCGGTTTTCCGAACTAACAACCCTTATTGAGACGCTTCGTTCGCCGCTAGGGCGGAATAATTACTTTCCTAAAACAAAAGACTGTTTCATGTGAAAGGGAAACTTCTCTGAAAATTAGGCTAAAGAAAATTTCATAGCTAAGGACAACAAACTATTGTTAACCGAAGTTCTACGATATTCAAGACAACGTAGGCACTGCCAGTGATTATCAGGCACAAGACGCTAACCGTGGAAGAAAAGCTTTGCATCCACGTCATCATATCATAAGCAGCCTTACATCCCACTATAAGGCACCGGCCTTCTCTCAGAGAGGGGCTAAATCACCACGCGTGCGATTTCAAGCGCTGAGGGTACGTGAATAGCTCAGACATTCAGGTTTCCTCACGATGTTTTTTCCTTCACAGTTCCTTCAAGTACCCTCGCGAGCGGGACTCGAGTTAATGTTTGGAAGGACATCATTTCCCTGCCCGACAATTAAAATTAAATCGAAAGACTGCTTGATCTAGCAGAAGGCTAATAAATAACATAACATAAGCAGCCTATTACGTCCCACTGTAGGGCACAGGCCTTCTCTCAGGGAGAGAGTATGGGCTTAATCACCACGCGTGCCCACCGCGGGTTGGCGATTTCAAGCGCTGAGGTATGTGAATAACTCAGACACTCAGGTTTCCTCACGATGTTTTCCTTCACCGTTAGCGAGTGGTATTGCTACTATTACTTCACAAATGTACATAACTTAGAAAACCAAGTCATAGGTACATGCCCGCACTGGGGATCGAACCTGGGTCTCTCGCTTCCGAGTCCGATGTTCTACCCACTAGGCTACCACCGCTGTTGCTAACAAATAATTACTTATTAAAATAAACGGGGCCTTTGCAAATGAACACCCACGCCCTCTAAGGCCATCCTAACCCTTGGCCCTGGGGGGAAGTAACCGACTGTAATGTGAAGCCTGTTAGGTTAGGCCGTAGATAAAGGGCACAAAAGGTTTTGAGAATGTAAGCAGAGAGAAATAAAATACTAGGTCCAAAATCTTCAACCTTTTGTGCTAAATAAACTCACGATCGCGACAAACCACTTTCGCGGACGATCGTTGTAAGTTGCAAGCCCTGGTCTCTCCCTACCCCTCTGCGATACAAGCGTGAGTTTATTTAATGAAGTTTTATTGACCTTTTCATTCTTCCGAGTTCGTGGCAAGGGTCGAAACACTGGCCGGGTTAAAGAGGGCATTTTTATGTAAATAGCCCACATTATTTCCACGGACTGGAGAATTTTATATCCAGTCCCGTTTAAGTAAATCATAGGGTTTTGAAATACGGTTTGCCGGGGTACGTTGTTTCGGAACCTACTAGTTACAAGTAGGTTTTATGAGAAACTGATGATCTCGAAAAAAAAGATGCTGCTCCATAAATTTTAATGCCGCAGGAACAACACGACCTAAATCTCCAGTAACTATTTTAATTTATTATAAGAAGTGATGTAAATTGCTTCGGCCAGATGTCGCTGCCTGTACGTAATACGGAGAAGTTTGTAAAGAGCTCCGAAATTTCGCCGATGCCTGCACTTGCCCATTAGCTCAGTTGGGAGAGCGCTGGCACGGTTAGCCAGAAGTCTCGGGTTCGAGTCCCGGCGTGTTTAGCCGGCATTTTTAGAATTTTTAAAAAGAACATAATTATTATAAGAAGTATTCGTATGTCCTCCTCGTCGTAGTCAAACGATGGCGACCTCAAGCTTTGGTAGGACTTGTGCGGCGGTGAGCTGGGATTTGACCTGCGAGGCCCAGCTTATTTTTGAAAGTTCGGTTACATTGGCCGCAGGAAAGTTCACCGAGGGCAGAACCTGCGCTACAAGGACGTCCATAAAAGGCGTCTAACCGCTATCGGCATTCCTTCCGAAAGATATCACAATCATCATCATCATCAGCCACTTGACGCCCACTGCAGGGCACAGGCCTCCCTCGTGGTTTTCATAACCATGAGGGGTTTTTCCATAATCGCCACGCTTGGCAGGTGGATTGGCGATCGCAGTATGCAGTTGGAATCTCAGGAAGACGCTGCTACCCGTCTCCTGGTAATTTATTTCCTTAGTCGCCTTCTACGACATCCACGGAAGGAAATTAAGTTACGCTATTCTTAATCCGGCGCCACACGGAAATATCACAATATCATTAGTAAATTCGTAGGTACTATGTATGTATTTATTGTATTACGTATGTTGTAATTATGTAATATTCCCCCTCCATACGAAATTTTATAAATAAGTAATTAGTATATACAATATTGTTACTCACTGTCTGCGAATCTTATCTTCTATCTGGTAGTTATTGCTAAGTAGCTCGCCTATATGCAAAAGTTTTTTTGCAATAAAGGATTTTAATAATAAACAAAGTAACTTTAGTACGGAACAGCTGATAACTCTTCACGTTTACTAAATTATACCTTCCCTTCATCGCATATTATTTATAATTGCCCTAGAATAACATTTTTCCCACGAGTTTCCCACATTGTTTTAATAGTAACATCTAATATTTTTAAGAAGCCTCTAAATGGTGCTCTTGACATTTACATCGTTCACATCGCCATTGCCAACATAAAAAACCAAATTCTCACTCGATCTGATTGGTTGCACTCACTCGAGTACACTCGAAATGCTGACTACCTCAAGGAAATGCCTCCACTCTCTCCTCGAATCCACCTCCGTTGAGTATTGAGTCGAGGAGACTTTGAGGAACACTCTCAAGACGGAGTTAAAGCGGACTTATAACAGTAGCTCCTTACACAAACCGGCTTCAACTCCGTCTGAAGAGTGTTTTAGTGGAAAGACTTTTCATAAATAAGACTGTTAATTGTTTGTGAATTTCCTGTTTTATAATATAAACAGAATCTAATTTATACGCGTGTTCCCCTCAGAGCATTGAATGTGTTCCCCATTGACCTAGCTATGAAATCTCCTGCTGATGATTATTTATTCCCTCGCGGCAAGGTATCGCAGGCTGACAAAGGAAACCTATCGGTTTGCTGAGTAGCCATTGTCTACTGTACGAGAGGGAATTTTCTGAATTATTATCGAACTCTGCGGCCCTATCACAAGCTTGACTTTACGATGACGTTACGGCCAGATGAGGGACGGGCAATTTTTTCTGATCCCGAGTTAATTCAGACGAATTCGGTGGCCTCTATTAGTTACCCGTACGGTCGCGATAAAATAAAATACAAATCGTCTAATTCGTATGCCTACCAGTTAATTTCTTGCACCACCTGCGGTTGACTGGCAGAAAATGCATGTAGCGTTAAGTCCGCCACATGGCCGTGATATTTTTTACTTATGTCCAATAAACGTATTAATAATAATAATAATGTAGTCTATACACTTGCTACATACAATGGCCTAACTATGAGGCCTAAGTGCGGAATTCTCCAGTCGAACTAGAAAGGAACGTAATATTCTGATCTGAAATCCTTATAATTTATATGATGATTTTTGGGTTTTGTTTCTACAAGTTTCACATTTTGTCAAACATTTTGAGTGAGTAGAAGGAGCTGGCCTCTCCTGATACAGGTTTTCAAAATTAACACCCAACCACGGTGAATTAAAGAAAGGGACCGTATAACTGTTGACCTCTCGCTCCCACACTATAGACAGCAATAATGTACCTCTTTAATTTGGTCAAAATCAAAAGCCGTCACCCTTTCCTTCAATGGTGTGAAAAGACGCACACTGAATTCAGTGGGCTGTAATTTTTCACTAGTACAGTGACAAGCACCAGAATAGAGTTTGCCTTATTCGACTGCTAGTGAAATACAATACCGTCTACACTATACGCATATTTTGCCATTACAATCACAGCTACATTACATTACATAAACTCACGCCTGTATCCCGGAGGGGTAGGCAAGGCTTGCCGCTTACCACGATCCTGATAGCTGATCAAACGTTTGTTATGAATTCGCTCTTAAGGCTGGGCTCTCCAAGCGCACGGATTTGTATGGGACTTGTTGCGCTGCGCGAGCGAATAGTTGGAGGGAAAGTAGATATTACAGAAATACAAATTCTATTAATGGGACTTCGACGACCGATTTTGGTACTTTTTTTTGTCCCAAACTACAGTACAGCTCATATAAAACCAATATCTATAGTTATAATTTAGATTCATGTTCGCGTTTTTTTTATGCTATAAAGTTTACAAATCATAAAAATAATGACCGCTGCCCCTAGATAACATATTGAAAAGTAATATATATATATATATATATATATATATATATATATATATACCTTTCCCTTTCCTTCAATGGTCGTATCGTCTATTCTAACCTGTGATAGGCCCACTGTTACTATGCGCCCTGTTTTCATTAACTTCGAAGAATTCTCTCCGACGGATTTTGTCTGACGTTCCCGGGAAACTTTCTAGCGTAAAATAATACATGAATGTTGAATTTCTCTATCGCTGTTATGACACAAAGGGACTTTTGAGAGGGCAAAGTTCTGAGAAAAACTGGGAAAATTTAACTTATTACGAAGTTTATTTGTCAGGCCGTGCAAGCGTGTATACTATGATTTTATACTTTTATACCGGGTGTAACAAAATCCTCAAAAAATATTGGTTCTACACGTCACTACGAATGAGTTTTGCTGTGCGGAAAATTACCTACCTACTGAGCCAGTACATATTCGTTTGGTGCACCGTACATACATACATGAACTCACGCCTGTGTCCCCGAGGGGAAGGCGGAGACCAGAGTTTGCCACTTGCCACGATCCCAACAAACCTCTTTCGCTTCACCAACATTCATGCAGCATG
Organism: Yponomeuta malinellus; assembly: GCA_947308005.1. Lineage (NCBI taxonomy): Eukaryota > Metazoa > Arthropoda > Insecta > Lepidoptera > Yponomeutidae > Yponomeuta > Yponomeuta malinellus. The sequence goes on along the minus strand of OX371012.1, from coordinate 10,104,312 downwards.
CACGCACGCCGGTTTCGGACACTTTTTATCTTGCCCTTTGTAACCATTACTAGTACAAATAAAGAACTTTTTACTCACTTACCTTGGCGTTCTGCGTGGCCCTAAAGAAACATAATACACACGTACAAAAATTATAACCCTCCTTCGCATTCGCAGTCGGGTTGAAATATGTAGTAACTTACCAGAAGCGAAAAGAGCAATTTTGCACGACAATTAAGTAAGTAAATTTCGTTTATTTCCTTCTCACAGAGCCGTACAATTTGAGTAATGGCTTATTCCTATGTGAGAGGCTGGAGTCCATACTGGGATAGATCCTGTGTGACAGATCTCCAGGCCCTCGCTACACTTATGATGCATTGTTTCTCAATTGTATGTACATTTTTAACATGGAATATCATGTTTAACAAGAAATTATAACCGGCAGTGTTATTATATGTGTTATTATAGACAACATAATTATTAAAACAGTAAATTTATAGAAGCATAAGATGCATAGTAGCGGTGGTAGCCTAGTGGGTAGAACAGTGGACTCGGAAGCGGGAGACCCAGGTTCGATTCCTAGTGCGGGCATGTACCTATGACTTTTCTTTCTAAGTTATGTACATTCGTGAAGTTGTAGTAGCAATACCATTCGCTAGCGGTGAAGGAAAACATCGTGAGGAAACCTGAGTGTCTGAGCTATTCACATACCTCAGCGCTTGAAATCGCCAGTCCGCGGTGGGCACGCGTGGTGATTAAGCCCATACTCTCTCTCTCTGAGAGAAGGCCTGTGCCCTACAGTGGGACGTATATAGGCTGCTTATGATAAGATGCATACAAATACAAATGGTTTATTTACACGAAAGATATGTTCATACTGTTACATAGGTATAGGTACAGAGGCTTGTGTAAGTATAAAACAATAACGTGAATAGAATCAACCTTTATTATAACAGGTGGTGTAAAAGTAGGTACATGGTGTAAACCTAGGATCTCATATGTTAGGTAGGTACTGTAAAATATTTTAATCAGTCTGATAAGAAACAGTAACAGCCTAAGAGCAATAACTACCCTCCGCACTAGTTAAAAACTGTATTGCGGCAGGAGTAGGAATCGTCGAGGACTGACAGTTTTGGTGACCCATACAGTATAGTTGTTGTTGGGGAGAGTTAGGTTCAAGTAATATTGGACCATTTTTTGTTATGCATGCGTACTTAATGAGCGTATGCATGTTGAGTCAGTGTATGTGTGTGTGTGTATGTGTGTGTGTGTGTGTGTGTGTGTGTGTGTGTGTGTGTGTGTGTGTGTGTGTGTGTGCGTGTGTACGTGTGTATGTAGGAGCACCTTGTGCAAACGTTAAACGAACAGGGCGTTCGATCATTACGGTTTGATTAACCTGTCCGTTGCAATAACAACCCCGTGTTCCTTCGACAGGGGGCTGTGCAATTCAAAAACATACACAGCTCCCATCTGGACTGGCCGTTTTCGTCCGATACTCGCCTCTGTAGAGTCGGCGGTAAGAGTGTTTAGGTATTTCTGCTAGGGTGTAAGGGAACTTCGAAGGGAGGGTAATTTGAGTAAAAAAAAAACTGCAATTTGACTTTCCTTCCTACATATTCCCCAGCCTTGCTACGTACGATGGCCTAACTAGGTATCAGAAACAAAATAAAGTAACTTCCGTACCTGACTACGTTTTGTGATAGTTGGATCGGATATGTTGTTAGACGCCAGTAGTCGAATCGTTAAATAGGTAAACTGAGCTATTGCCGTTTAATTTTAAACGTTAATTTCAATAGCAGTTGAAAAAACTGAACAAATTTAATTTCTCGCTATTCTTCTTAAACCCTACGGGTAAACGGTAACTTCTTACTGCGAAGGAAAACATCGTAAACCAACCCACGGATTACTTAGCTCAGCAAGATTAAACCGACTACTTCGAGAGCGATATATAGTTGCTGAGCAAGCCTACTCCATTTGATAACACCTTCTGTTCATTTATTACCTACAACAATATTAACCACTAAAACTTTCGCAAGCCCTACACATTATTAACTTAAGGGGCTCCAGGGAATAACGCTGGCGCCCCACCGAGGAAAAGAACCGGCCAAGTGCGAGCCAGACTCGCGCACGCGACGTTTTCGACAATTTTTTTTTTGTCGATCAAGTATAACGTCCCATTGGTCCCATTGGTTTGGTGAAGATCTGATAGAGACTTTCAGAGATGGAGAACGGAACTCTTCAATGGACAGCAGTAAATAAGCCCTAATGGGGCCCATCCTTTATCCGTATGTTTCATAAAATAGCGTAAAAGTAGTCCCAAGTTCATTTGGTGATGTTCCTTGAAGACTTTCGGAGATGGAAATTTAGAACATCAAATTTTAAAGCAACGAATTAAGTAGGTATTATGGTTATAAGGGACTTATTTATTTTTCTCCCGCTCCCCCACTAAAAATTGAAAAATAATTTTTTTTATATAAAAATAAAAACCGACTTCGAAACACTACAAAATATATGTGCTGGTCTTGAAACTGGGCACCGACTACAAATTATACTTCTACAATACCTACAATCATGTAATAAATACTTCTAATTATTTCAATTATTTCTAACTTTTTAGTGCTGTAGTGTTTGGAAGTCGGTTTTTATTTTTTATTTAAAAAAAAATCACAGCATCAAGAGACTGTAGACCTGAGTATACGGTTTTAATTTCAACTCGATACCTAACGCGTTCCCGAGATAAAGGGTCTTGACAGACGTCCGTCTGTCGGGCGGACGGACGGAAGGACAATAACGTGTTCCTATAAGGGTTCTGTGTTTCCTTTTGAGGTACGGAACCCTAAAAAACATTTAACGGGACATTACATAAGAAATAACCTAAGGCAAAAAACCTTGGACTAGATAGTCCAAAAACCATCTTTGGCATCAATCCTACCTAGTCCGAGGTTCGTGACCTGTCGTGGGCCCTAAAAATCACTGTTAACATGATTGAGAGATTGTACAGACTCTTTTTGCCAATACTATCTCGCCTGACCTCGGTTGACTTATTCAACAATTCGTTGGCTCAATTTAGGGCAATGGTGTATAATTTTGAGTCTAGCAAAATAACAATGTAATTTTCTAACCTGTTGAGAGGCCTATACCTAGTTCTGTTTAATAAGTTGTTTTTTTTTTTGCATGTTAGACAATAGTAAGCGCCTGCCGCTTCTACACTACCTGCTTGAACTATAAGTGAGAAATGTTCCATAGGGCAGATAAGGCCATACCCAATATTGTAAAACATAAAATATTTATTATCTGTGCCTGTATTTTCTCCAAATAAATAAATATAAGGAGATATGATTCTTTTCATTGGTGGTGCTAGTTTGCCTACTGGATCCGCTTAATTCCGGCAGCAATTTCGTCAGAGACGAGCAAGCGACGACGCATGCTCGTCTCTACTCACCATGATTAAGCTCTGCGAATAAGATCAAAACCTGGTCGGACTCTCCCGAAAAAAAATTTAAGTAAGTGATTCCGGAATTAATTTAATACTGCCTCCTGAGATACAGGTGCCTAGTTCAGGTGTCAGGGCACCATGATATTGTAAACGAATTTAATTTACTTGTTTCCAAATAAACAATTATCTTATCCCAACGATGTTAACCACTCCCCTACGGAAGGGGGTCCAAAATTAAACAAGCCATACGTACAACTTAATAAGCCATATTTCAACTCCAAATACGATTCGTCACCCCAAATATGAAAAAGGCAAGTCTGAACGGACCCATCCTCCCCTTATATCTTCTTACTCAATATCCTAAGGTACGAGTTCGTAAGGCCTAAGGTATTAATTTAACCCCGCTGACCATAAGGTGAACTTCGGTCAAGACCCGAGCGGGGCGGTCGTTGACCCTGCCTGACCGCCTGCGCCTCTTGTGTCGCGGTTTGCATATAAGTATAACCTTGCTTTGCGTAAGCCCCCATGAGTAGGGCTCGGCCCTTGTTGCGTCTCTGGTCACAGTGGTCAGTGGTCGTGGATGGTTAATCGGTGGACTTACTTCTAAGAAGCCTCTGAGACGTTCGGCAATGGTGCTAGTGATGAGAACCGGTTCTGATCGGTGAAAAGCCCGTTTTTAGAAAAACCGATTATACCCGCTTATGTCAGATATTAATCAATTACTATTTGTAGGACAATAAGTAGAAAAACACATTTATCTTTGAGACGAAACCCTTATTTACTAAACACGCATTAGTTAATTGGTATTTACATTTTGGCAACCTGAGGCGCCGATAATCGGTATTCCCAGAAAACTGCTGGATGGTGCCCTTTACCTGTTTTTTTTCATAAATTATTATTTTATTAAATAAGATTTGAAGACAACACCTGATACAATCTACTTTATGAATAATAATAAAAGACCGAACCGGTAATTCTGAACCGATAATAATAACATTCCATTAAATTTTTTTTACAATGCGTCATTTTATAAATTTTAGGATTTTTTTAAATAAAAATTGTAATCGGTTCACATCACTAAATGGTATCTCACACGTGATTATTTCCCAATGTATAAATGCTAATCCAAAGATGTCATTCAGTTCGGTTATCATCCAATATGAAACCGGCCGACGAATGTCCCCAACTTACCTCACGCAAGATTATAGGCTAACGCGAAAACGGTCATGAAAAAGCCAGCGAATTAGCTACTCAAATATAGCCCGTTTGCCGTAGTAAATAAGAGCGTCGTGTATGGTAATTGACACCGGACGCACGGTTTCTACCTTGGACAATGCCATGGGAAAGTGTACGACTCGTTCTCTATTCATGAGCTGGTAACTCAACTTTGAAAAGTAGGTTTCTCCTAACAAAATTAATGGTTACTGTGTTTTGACAGTTAGAACTGTACTGTCAATCTTGTTATCATCAATCTTAACGGTCAAAATACGGCTAAAATTGGAGTATGTACTCAGGACAGCACATTTTTTTTTATTTATTGACTTACGTTTGTATAGCAGAGTTTTATATTTTATAAATTATTCGCCAAATTGCGTGCCAGTTTGTTGGCGAATTAATCGCACTCTTTTAACATTTTTTTAAAAATAGCTCTAAGTAACATCAAACTAAATTTTAAAGTTTTAAAGTACAGTCAACAGGGGATCCCCTCCATACATGCTTACTCTGTATTCGGTCATATTACCAGTGACTATGCAACACATGCCCAAATATAATCAGGATCACAATATCGTACCATAGCAAAGAACAGGGTATCCTAGTTTGGGACCTGGACAAGTGATTGTGTTGTGTGGAAGTTATTATTATAATCAAATTTTCATCTCATCTCGTAAACTCACGCCTGCATCCCAGAGGGGTAGGCAGAGACCAGCGGCTGCCACTTGCCACCATCCTGACTTTCGCTTCATCAACATTCATAAGTCGTCGCATACACGCAAGCCGGTCAAATTTCAATTTTAATCAAATTTTATGTCAGTTAATACACAATTAAATTAAAGCTGATAGTAAAGCCTTCCAAATCAGTTCAAACCACACTTACCCCGGTTTCTCGTACACTAAAAAGCTGTTAATCTACTGTTAACAGCTGTCAGTGGTTTTTTTTGTACGCACTTTGGTCAATTGACAGCTGTTAATACATAGTAGATTAACAGCGTGTTAGTTTACGAGAAAGTGGGGGTTAGAATCGCATAGGTAATTTTACCTATCTGCTTTTGGTTGGTTGGTTTCACTATCTACTTGATGTTATTGCCACTTTAGTAAGCTTGTTTCGATTAATCGTTTCCACTCAATCCAACTTATCAGAATAGTCTAACGAACTACAAATTTAGCTCAACAGAGGCTCCGGGAAACCGGTCTCAGTCGTGGTTCGATTTGCACGATTCCAACTTACTCTGCCCATTATGGTGTAACGAATAAGGTCCATCTCTAACGGTAAGCGAATATTTGACACGTGGCTTTAGTTATCTCTATTTTATTTAACCACTCATCTGCCGCGACACAGATCTGTGTCCAACTTAGTATGGGCCACCTATACGTTGCGTTCCGCGAGGGCAGTTCAGGAGTTAAAGTTCAGGACCAAGAGATGGGATAAAAAAATATGTTATCCCAGCAGTAAGTATTATGGAGTAGTCATTCCAAGTTCTACTATAAATACTTCCGCTAAGTGATTAACTGGAATCGGATTTCCTTAACGAAATAAAAAAATCACAGATTTCGTGCCTGACACGACTATCGAGCACATTGGAAATGAATCGAGTCATAAATGTCATATGAAAAATATCGTTCTGACTTTTTGACTTTTTTCAAAAATCTTAGGCTACAGGGCAAACCCGGTCGTCTTTGTTGTAGGCTCAAATTATCTTCGTTTCCAAAATATCGAGCGCCAAAATCAACAATTGGGAAAAAAAAAATTTTTTTTTTCGTTTTTGACTTTATCGAATAATTCTTTTTGCACCTTGCAGCTCTCGTGAATACGCGCCTTTTTTACACGTCATATCTTTACAACTCTCCGAGATACAAGGGGATCGCACTTTTTCGCTAAATCGGAGCCTACACAGGAGCGAATGAAAAGACATTTCCAATGTCAAAAATAATGCTGTTCAGTGGTAAACGCAGATGGTGAGTGATTTATATTCAATGATGTAGTTTCGAAATCATGGAAACTTTTGTTATTCGCCTAAAATGAAAGCTATTTATCTACAGGCAAAAAAGCGACACTTCTGAACCACGTTAGTCAGTGTCTCATTCACAACTTTTCTTCTACGACTTTCTTGCGGCTACGGCTGACTTGCATGATGCATCAAACTTCTTGCATGATGCATCACACTTCTTAAATATCACTCAGATCGCCATTCAAATTGACTTTTTTATGAAGAATTTTTGGTAAATGCTGTTTAAGGTGGGACGATTCTCATACAAATGATATTTTCCAAATTTGTTAAAAAATTTACATAATTACACACTGAAATTATATCTGTCTGCCTTAATTAACATTTTTTTATGCGCCAATTTACATTGCCTTGAAAAAAAAACAGTAGTTTAATGATCGACTGAACTGTCGATCTCATTTAAGCTTATAAACTACTGTTTTTTTCAAGAACATATAAATTAGCGCATTTGCACTTTTATTTAAAAGTGTAAATTAATGCAGATATACATAATTTCAGTGTATAATTATGTAATTTTTTTAACAAATTTGGAAAAAAATTTTTGTATGAGAATCGTCCCACCTTAAGCCACATTTAAGAAAGTGGTGCATTCTTCGGCCTTAAATTCTTTTTGTTTAATTATTGTTTTCTTAAAATTATTTTTAAAGTGTTTTTTTCTCTTTCGCTGTGCGCGCGCATAGCGCTGTTAGATAGATATCGGTCAAAACCAGGTATTGTGTTAAACAGAAGAGACATTTTTATAGTTAGGAGAAATAACTTAATAGAATTACCCTGACATCTCGAAAAATATAAATGTAAACAAAATCTCATAGAACGTACATAAGTGGTTATAAAACACAAAATAATTGCACATTTTAAAGGCAATTTTCTGTTTGTCCTGTAAGGAACTTTCTTACACAATAGGAGTACACAATCAAGTAAGAGATGAAAAGGTCTTCCAATCCTCTGCAAGTCACTATTGTCCGTGTAAAATTGCTCTCGTATTGAGACAGCGTTGAGTTGAGCGGACTCGAGTTCACTCAGCTGTTTGTCATAGTCCTTGGCCATCGAAATACTCACTAGAGAATATTAACTCGGAGTACATACATACATACACAATCTCACGCCTGTATCCCAGAGGGGTATGCAGAGACCAGGGACTGCCACTTGCCACGATCCACATAGATCACTTTCGCATCCTCAACATTCATTAGTCGTTGCATGCACGCACGCCGGTTTCGTGTTCTTTTCATCTTGCCCTTTGCACATCTCCTATTTGATCGAAGTATATCCCCCTGGGACGTCCCTTACCGGCCCTTCCACCCACATTCGCTCAATACATTTGTTTCGTCCATCTTTCTTCCTTCATTCTCTCCACATGTCCAAAGCAACTCGGCGATTTGTAGATTAAAGACCAGCCCGCTTATTCGCTACTGTTTACCATAGCGGTGGTTTGGAAAGTAAATTTCTACGCGCTAAAAGGCAGTTCACTCATCATCATCATCATCATCATCATCATTATGATCATCATCATCATCAATATCATCATCATCCGCCCACCGCTGCCCACTGCTGATAATATACGAGTAGTCCTTTTCCCTCATAGGCTAACTCTCACGTCCCGCGCCATCCGCATCCACGGGCATTCCGCCGTCTCCACTAATCGTCTGAACATTGAGCTGCTGGACTATCCATTCAGTTTGTTGGGCTGCTTAATACCTAAGGCAATTCAACCACTTTCTGACACCCCAATAAGAGAAAAAAATCTTCGTCAAGTACAATCGATTTCTTTAATTGACTGTGATATAGGCGATTCACAAATGCGGAATGGGTCGGTTAATTCGAACATCAATTTAAAAATTTTATAAAATTTTTAAAAAACAAAGTTCATAGTTGGCTGCATACAGACTTCACTTAGTTATCCTACTGATGTTAACATGTAGTACTTGGACTTTGTCAAATCGTGATTCACTAGTGCATAAAACTGCTTTAGGACATGATTAACAGGATAGAATGTTTGCGTCTTTCTTAGACAGAGATTTGTGCTGGTTTGCGGACACTTTTGTGTCATGAAATTAAAATAATTGGATTTTGTGTACTTTGTATGTAAACAGTATGAATAATAAAAAGGTGTTTACTGGCGAGTCCGTGGAAAAATATAGTCACTTATACTAAAATATATATTTTATTTGACACGTGTTTTATTTTTGTATTCTTTATGTTGCACTTACCCGTGCCGAGGAAAATTTAAAAAATTTAGCCTCTTAATAGGTTTTTAAAACGTGTTTTATTTACAAACAACATGCGGGATCGCAATAAAACTTTGCCAACATGTGTCGAGAAATCAAATCGAGGTATAATGGTGTTTTAAAAGAAAGATAAGACCGCCAATTGTATACCACTACTTAGATATAAGAAATTATTTGTAATTCTTTCACCTGGTTGTGCAATAAAGTGTTCTCTATCTATCTGTCTATCTAACGGCCAGTTTCTGAATTGAGAATCTCACTAAGTAAACAGTTAACTGTAGTGCTGTCTCTGTGAATTTCTCAGAGAAGAGCGTGACAGAACGTTACTTAAGTATTTACTTAGTGAAATTCTCAATTCAGAAACCAGCCCTAAGCCTATAAATTGAGAATGTTAATTTTAGGGCGCCGCAGTAGGGTAGAAATCAATAAATAGGTACTTATATAAGCAGCCTATATACGTCCCACTGTAGGGCACAGGCCTTCTCTCAGAGAGAGTATGGGCTTAATCACCACGCGTGCCCACCGCGGATTGGCGATTTCAAGCGCTGAGGTATTTGTGCATAGCTCAGACACCCAGGTTTCCTCACGATGTTTTCCTTCACCGCTAGCGAGTGGTATTGCTACTACAACTTCACAAATGTACATAACTTAGAAAGAAAAGTCATAGGTACATGCCCGCACTGGGAATCGAACCTGGGTCTCCCACTTCCGAGTCCAGTGTTCTACCCACTAGGCTACCACCGCTTATAATTTCTTTCATTTAGCTTTGGTCTAAATGTACACATTTTTTTAATACTATAAAGTCAAGAAATTTACATTAGTGATTGATATTTCTTCACTTTATGTTATTATTCAATTACCTCGCGCAAAAAAATTTACGGATATTATTGCTTCCCGTGTTTTAACAGTTTCTATCAATGGTTTGTTTATATGGCACATTTGATAGTATTAAAAAATATGTGTACACTTAGACCAAAGTTAAATGAAAGAAGTACCTATTGATTGATTTTTACCCTACTCATCGGACAAAGGTCAATGAAACGATATATACTTATTAATTGAACAGAGCTTACAAATGTATTCAAGTTCTATTCATTTACAGGTTGGAAGGTCGGCAACAGATAACAAAATATATTGTGAAGAGAGTCACTAGATCTAATGACAAATAGTTCATTAAATACCTGCTGTAAGATACCCAAAACATAGTTTCGAAACTAATTCAAGAACTTCGTTTACAATTGTAGTGGATTTCTAAAGCTGGCATACGCTTCGGTGAATCATTAGCATACTACTGATGGCCTTTTCACAACTCCAGAATAATCCAGTGTGAAGGTAGATGTTTGCTCCTGGAGAAAAGTATGTAGCCTTCTTGCTAGTTCTGACATATTATTTTTCAGTAATTCGTCTTTTGTTGTTTAGGGTTACGTACCCGCAGTATTCCAAACGACCCTATTACTAAGACTTCACTGTCCGTCTGTCTGTCTGTCTGGCTGTCTGTCTGTCTGGCTGTCAGCAGGCTGTATCTCATGAACCGTGATAGTAAGACAGTTGAAATTTTCACAGATGATGTATTTCTGTTGCTGCTATAACAAAAAAAAAACTAAAAATAGAATAAAATAAATATTGAACAAACGAGATTTTTTTGCCGTTTGTTGCTCAATATTAATAACGGCAACAGTTAGACGTTTGAAATATTAAAATGTTGTGTAGATAATGGTACGGAACTCTTCGTGCGCGAGCCCGACTTGCACTTGACCGGTTTTTTATTATTATAAAATATTATAAATGGTCTGAAGCTTTGCTAGTAAAATTACGGAGATTTAAGGGATATTTTTGGTATAGTATACCTACTTAGTTTTTGATTGAAAATTTGCTATTAAAATTAATAATATTGGATGCAAATTGCCCATATGAAAAACTAAGAATAGGATAACAGGCTAAAATGCCTATTATTGCCCAATGGCCTGCGACTTATTTCTTTCTTCTGGTTACCATATCAGGGTAACCTAGTTTGGGTCAGGACAAGAGATTATGTTGTGTGGATGTTATGTTCTATCTCCTCATGGCTTTGATTACCTTTTACGTTGTATAGAGTTATATTCATTATATGAATCACTTGAGAGATCAGTTCAGAATAAATCATCGCACAAGGCGATGGCAAATGACGTGAGTCAGTACGGGCTGACCGCATTAAAATCACAGATATCTGACTAACCACACTGACTCAACTTTGTTTCCATTATGAACTACTTTAGACGCCTGTAAGCCCTTCTCTTTCCATTCTACTGTTTGCAGGTAGGTGGGAAACGAACGGAGATATCTCAGTCTGAGATTACTGTTTGTAAGTACATTATGTTTCTTTTAACTGGGTCATTAATATATTGCTGTTGGTTCTAATTCGAGTGTGCTTTTAATAGTACATGATCCTTCGAACGTTTGGCTGCTGCACTAGTTGTAATGAATCAAGCTACAGTTTTAAGAGAAATAGCCTCGATTTGAAGATATTCAAGTTCTGGGTCTGCGATGTGCAGGCGGCAAAATATCAATGTTTCTACTTTATACTTTATTGTACACAAGAAAGAAATATGTTACACATACAACAAAGCAATAAGAACGGGTACATAGGCGAGCTTATTTCTATAGAAATTTCTTCCAGCCAACCAAATCAGTTGTGAGACGATGATTTAAAGAGGTAGGGGAATAAAGTGTGCACATTAAACGAATTAAAAAAAAAATGTAATAATATAATAATAATAATATAAACATACACATAAAAGTTAAATATCATAATATAAAGAATAAAACAAATAATAAATCAAATAATATAACATTACATAAACTACTTACAACTAATATAAATAAGGAATAAACTACATACAATAATTTATCCTACTACTATATTATAGATAGATTATAATATTAGCAAAGAGATAGAAGGTGCTCTTTCAGCTTGAACTTAAAGAGTGCAACAGATGGACAATCTCTTATGGTCTTCGGAAGAGTGTTCCACAAGCGCGCCGCACGCACAGAGAATGAGTTATAGTAAAACTCGGTGTTGCAGATTGGGACTTGCAATGTTCGGTTGTCACACGTTCTTTGTGGTCTGGCGCGTGGAGGCAACGGTATGAACCTCTCACGAAGATACTGCGGAGAGCTGGGGTTCTTTAGCACCTTGTAAACAAGAGACAACATGTGCATGTTGCGGCGCAACCGTATAGGGAGCCATTTAAGTAGACTCCTGTATTCTGACACGTGGTCGTACTTGCGCAAGCCAAATATAAATCTGATCGCCAAGTTCTGGAGACGCTCCAGCTTATTGACCAAGACCTCCGTGGCATCCATAAAACATACATCGGCGTAGTCGAGAAGCGGCAGCAATAAAGTTTGCGCAAGCATCACCTTCGTTTTGATTGGCAAGAAGTTTTGGAGTCTTTTCAGTGACTGAAACGAGAAGTGAATCCGCTTACTAATCTCATTAACTTGTGGCTGCCAGGACAAATTACAATCCATAATGAGACCTAAGTTCTTTACCTTATCAGTGAAAGGGATGGTAGTGCCGTTGTATACTATACAAGGTAGTAACTCCAGCTGCAGGCAATCGCGCAGCCGTTTACTGCCAACAACAATGACCTGAGACTTCAAGGGGTTGACAAGAAGACCGAAGTCCCTAGCCCACACGCCGATAGCCACCAGATCCCTGTTCATGGCCTCGAACGCTGCCACTGCATTGGAGAGCCCTGCACCTTCATTTAGAGGATCAGTGCGAAAATCAAAGTGGCCGTAAATCTGAAGGTCGTCGGCATAGAGGTGGTAGTTTGATGAAAGAGTGTGTGTGATCTCATTTATGAAAATAGAAAAAAGGAGAGGGGAGAGGACTCCTCCTTGTGGGACACCCACACTCAACTCACACCAGGCCGATAACCTGTCGTCAACACGGACACACTGTGACCGGCCGCGAAGGTAAGAGCTAAACCACTCCACCACAGGTGAGGAGACATTCATAGACTGGAGGAGGCCGAGTAAAATGTCAAAGTCAACTGAGTTAAAAGCACTGCTGAAGTCAAGTAAGGTGAGTAAAGTCAGTCGTTTATTGTCCATTGCTAGACGAATATCGTCGGTAACTTTAAGCAGGGCACTGACGGTGCTATGAAAAGGACGGAACCCAGATTGGAAAGGGCTAAGAAGATTATTTTTATAAAGAAATGAGTAAAGTTGGATGTGCACCTCGTGTTCGATGATTTTGGATAAGATAGGAAGGATTGAGATGGGACGGAATTGGGAAAAGGAAGTGGGGTTAGAGACTTTCGGCAGGGGAATCACTTGGGCCTTTTTCCAGGTTGAGGGGAAGACATTCATGGACAGAGAGGAGTTGCAGATATGAGTGATTACCGGGACAACGTCGTCCAATATTGGCAGCAACATGTCCCGGCTGAGACCGTCACTGCCCACTGCTTTAGTAGTTATAGAGAGTAGTCTTTTTTTAACACTACCCTCTGTGATCGTACGAAAAACAAAAGAGTCGCAAGTAGGAGGTTCCCTTAGTGCCAGTTTAGCGAGTGAAGAAGTCTTGGTCAAACTGTCGAGTAATAGTGGAGGTGTGGAAAAGTGTGTGTTTAAGTTGTCAATGTCAAGTGCATCATTTAGTGGTTCAGAAGATTTGCCGACACCAAGAGATCTAAGAAATCGCCACACCTGTGGCGGGGAGAGTTGATCTATGGAGGAATGAATATGGTTTCGCTTCGCATCTCTGCACAGTCTATTGCAGCGGTTGCGCAGTGTTTTATAAATGGCCACCTTTTCAGCAGTTCGAGACTTCTTGATCTTCTGCTTGGCTCGATCACGCTTCGCCATCAACTTCCTAATCTGTGGGGTCAACCACGGAGCAGGAAAATGTTTCACCCGAATTTGCCGATAGGGAGCATGTATGTCGTAAATATGTGTGAGATAACGTACAAATTGCTCAACCTTTTCGTCAACAGTCGTGGCGTTGAAAATGACTGACCAATCGAGTTTACGGAGATCCTGCTTAAGAAGATCAACATCCATGGCCTTGAAACTGCGCTGCAAGATAACTTTGCTACGCCGTTTCGGTGGACGACACTTAAAAGAGAGATAAAGCAGGTCATGGTAAGAGAAAGGTGCAGTCATTTGCCCATGTGAATAAACAGAGTTGGGCTTTGAAACAATGACCAAGTCGAGCAGAGTAGGGGAGCTATTGGGTGGGTGATGTGTAGCAGACAAGGGAAGAATGTGGAGATCAAGAGAAGAGAGCACAGATTTTAGAGAGTTGCTACGTGAATCGCGAGATAATAGATTAGTGTTGAAATCACCCATTATAATAATTTGGTCGTACTCGGGCCTAAATTCTGTTAAGAGTGACTCGAATATAGGAAAGAAATTTACATTGCAATTGGGACTGTAGGCTACACCTAGGAGAATTTTAGAGTGATGTAAGGAGATTTCAAGAAACATATATTCAAAGGAGGCTTTGTAAGGGGTCGGACAGACACTTTGACTGATGATCCTACAGAGAATATTGCTGCGCAGGTACAGGCACACACCCCCACCGGAAGTTCCGCTCCTGTCGTTACGAAACAGCCTGAAGCCATGAAGAGGGTAAAGTGTGGAAGGAAGAGAGGGTTTGAGCCACGATTCTGATATAAAGATGCCATCAATTTGCTGATTACTAAACGACGTTAGGAAGTCCGTATAGTGCGCATGAATGCTTTGAGCATTTATATGAACCAAGTTTAGATTGGGAGACTTAGCAGGAAATACTGACATCAGTCTGGTGCTCAGCGGAGAGCCATCAGGCGAACAAGGGTCGTCGTCACTGCTAGCACTCTCAAATTCATCCGATGACGAGCAGGAAAAGAAATCATAATCGAGTGGAATATAATCAGACATTACATAAATTATAAATATTTATTTAAGAGATAAATTAATAATATATTATATAGGTATATATAGATATAAATATATTAGCGTAAGTATGTACTTACAGTATTTGTACTTGGGCAAAACAATAAAACCAGTACGGCTGGCTAACATTATTAACAGTAAAATTATGAAACAATCACAAATTTTATACATTACAAGAGGTATCTATGACAAAGTAAGGTTATTTATACTACCATTAGAGCAAAACAAATCCAAACAGCTACTAGTACAGATAAAAGGAAAAAAAGCAAATTACTTTATTCCTTGCATTGCTTAGAAAAAAAACTGTTTTTTGAACGCACCCGTAGTTTAATCTGTGATGCTGATGCAACTATTAATAAATTAATCTGAGAACCAAAACGTCAAATAGCTAACAATCAAACTTTATAATCTGTGCTAACAATACTGTTTTGTTTATCACTGTTTAACATGAGATGAGTGCGTGTCAGAATTCTAGCTAAGGGAAAAAAAAATATTACATAGAAAGAACCTACCGCACGTTTAGTGAGAAAAATATAGGAGTAAATATGTACAGTTTGACTAGGAGCATCAATAGGCAGTACACACAACTATCGCTTCGCAGCAGCTCGGCGCGTTTTGGGTGCACTAGCAGCAGACCTCTCACCCTTTAGAGCCGCAGCAATCGTAGACAGAGGGAACTTTTTAATTAGTGTCTGCAAATCCGCCATGGAAGTGACTTTCTTACGGCTCTTGTCTGGGCACAGGACGACCACAACTCCATCCGTAGACCAGCAGTTAGTCATGCCAAAGTGTTTCCTACCAGCCGAATATACTTCTTGTCTAGATCTTGTGAGGAATTCAGAAACAGACAACGAGGAACCCTTTAATGATGTCTTTGAATTCCACACCTCGTCCCGCAACTTGAGTGTAGTAAAGCGTAGTAGTACTGGCCGATTTCGTTTGCCTGCTTGGCTTTTACTGGGACCTAGTCGATGGCATGCTTCCAGAGCAGAAGGGTCAGAGACTGTGATTTTCATCTGCACACCCAGTACACAGAGGACTCTCTTCCGAACATCCTCCTCACTCTCTTCAGGCAAACCATGTAGAAGCAATACTTTCCTCCGAGAGTGGGTCTCCTGACGATCTTGAGCAACTCTGAGAACCTCCACCTGAAGCTTTATTGCAGATAATGTTGCCATCACAAACTCCTTGAAAGCGGTAAAGTCCCCATAAAGCATCTCGAGACTGGCAGGTGCGGCAGACTTTGAGGCAGGAGTCGACCGTAGTGCACCCTTCTCAAACTGGTTCATCCTAGATTGGAATACCTCAGCAAGGTCCTCCAGCTTCTTATTCAGTTCCGTGAAAGTGTCCATGATGGTGCAGTGTAATTAATCACTTGTTATGCAATTGATTTAATGTGAAGAAATTTGTGAGAAAGAAATAATGTTAGCGGGCACAGGTTAGTTTCGCATATGAAATTCTAAGAATTAAAGCTTTATTTATTTTAAATATAATAAAATAAAATAAATACAACAGAGCAACAGTTTCGGAGATGTCACCACTTTCCCTGCCTACCCGCAAAAAGTTTCTACATTCTTGTTTGTTGCACTGTATTGCACAGGGGCCATTCAAGTGTTATGTTGTTGACAAGTAAACATTTTCTATATTTCTATTTCTATTACGTAAGCACTACAGGGTGGGCCGTTTCTTTGCATGACATGGGGTGTTGGGGGTCTGGATGGTGATTACGTAAGCAGTGGGTATTAATTTTTTTTTACGTTATCGCATTTTCTACAAACTTTTGTCGATTTTGCTTTGAACTCATGTGACAACCCTACTTGTCCATGGTTGAAAACGTAACGTGATTCGTGATAAAGGGATTCGGATTCGTAAGAGCTTTGCTTACTTTTGCTGACGAGGGGGAGGCGGAGCTAACTAATTGTAATGAATCTGCTTACGTAATATTTGAACGGCCCCACAGCAAAAATCTTAAGAAACTTAAATGCAAAGGGTTGTGACATAAATACAACCTCTTTAGATTTTATAAGTAGTCATAGTTTCTTTGCAATTATAAGACAAAACTTAAGTTACATTCATCTACAAAGCGCAATCTAAGTACTGCCCTGGTCCTAAACTAGAATACCCTGTGTTATAGATAGTAGCCAGGCAAACGGTGGGCACGTGAGTCCATACTATCTCTCTCATCAAGAGAAGACTTATGTCACTTTGCTGCAGTGGGACGTAGGTATATAGGCTACTTACAATAAATGGCAGAATACATCTTCTCTCACGCAGCAAAATCACTATTGTTCCATGACCACCATTCAACAGTTACAGCTTTTGAGATTCAACTGAAATCTCTAAAGCCTCTCATTACAGGGCGATTACAGATTCACAAAACTCCCAGCCGCACTTTCGGTTGCGAGACGGTTCGGTTGGGATTTACCTCCTCATGAGATGTCTGAGACATGGGCGGCAACCAAGACCAAGCCGAAGCGCTCCAAACAGCCGAAATTAAGACGCTGAAGTGGATGCGCCGTTAACGAGGCTGGATAAAATACGCAGAGTACGCTCGAAGAAGACTCGGGGTGAGTGACATTGCCGATAAAGTGCCAGAGAGTTGATTTTGATGGTTCGCGCATGTAAAACGTAAGCCCCCAGACCACATCGGTAACGAATTGCTACGTCTATCAATACCTGGGCGGAGAACCAGAGGAAGACCGGAAAATAGGTTAACGACCCCTGCGTCATGCTCGTGAACGGGTGCTGTTCGTGTGTCTGGCCGCAGTCGCAGAAAATCAGCGCTGAGGGATCACTCCCTCAGCACAACGCTGAGTCAGCTGCCTTTTGTGGCAATGTAGATACACCACAGGCTACATCTATGGTCCTGTTTTATTTATTAGTTTCGTCTGTTGTGTATTTAGTTTTCTTTCTGTTGTTGTGCATATTATGTTACTTATGTGCTTATTTTGTTTCTGTGATGTATCTTGTTGGTATAATAAATGTCTTTCTTCTTCTTCTTCTTCTTCTTCAGTAATGCTGTTTCTTCCATTTTTATAAGAAAATTAACTAATTTTTTGTCATTTAAAGTTATTGATGGCAATCACGGAATCTTATCATATAGATCGCAACTGATGCATTATGTTTACGATGATTTGAGAAGACGGTCAGAGTGGAGTTTTTTTTTTCCCGCCGCCTTTTTCTCCACTACAAATTCGGCCCGAAAGTAGCGGCTAACATTATACATTGACATTCAGCAAACAGAATATAAATTCTTTACGTTGAAATATTTTTTGATTTATCATTTCTGATGGACGCAGTAAGGAAAGATCTCATAGAATTCGGAGCCTCGATGAACGGTCGTGAATAGGGCGCAGTGGAGAAATTAAACAAGGCAAGCTGACCCCACCACCATGCAGGACTAAACCTGGAAAGAGACAAAGACTCCCCGAAATGGGAAACTTTAGAGTCAATTTCCATAAGAACTAACTAAGCTTAAAACTATAAGGGTGCGTTTCCACTGACGCGGAGCTGGGCGGAGCGGTTGCACTCCGCCCAGCTCCACGTCATTAGAAACGCACTCTAAAGAATTTCTTCAGATCCTAAAGACTTGATATTTGCAATAAAAAAAATCATGTCACTTGGGCGCTATCCCACACTGTGCGCCGTCATGTGACCCAACCCTACCCGTGCGATACGACATTATCGCCACTACCCGGGTATATTGTTGTGGAAATTATCCGCCTAATAGCATTACCCTGGCATTAGCGCGTGAGCAAGCCTAACCAGATTTGGTCACGCCGGAGGGACTTATTTACAATATTAGTGCGTGTTCACTTCTTAATTACTGGAGTGGATCGGTTTGGCAGTGTGAGGAGGCACAGCTGATACCCAACCACCAAACAGTAGTGCCCTGGAAGATTACAGATATATACCTAGATAAGACACACACACGTATACAAAGCAAAGCAATACAATCCATTTAAAAGTCACAATACGAAGAAAGAATATAACAAAACAATAACATAAAAAAGAACACACGGGAAATTAGCCATACACGGTACGGCAGGAGTACAAAAGTGACCAACGTAAGTGTGGCAAATGTGAAAGGGCTCCGACTCAGCATGTGCCAAGAAGAACTTCAGCGCTGGTATTCTGCCGGTACCCGGTGGGAGCGGCATGCAGCGCCAGGAGAGCTAAGGTGAGCTGGTCAAATTGTTATCAGACCGGATTAAATAATGTAATGTCACGTTGGAAATATCAGAATAAATTTTATTTTTATATAAGTATGTTATTAGAAATAGTTTGTATATATTCGTGTAAAATGTCCATATAAAGTGTAAATCCGTGTTAAGTCATAGGTTTAATACCTAATTTTATAAATTCTAATGATTGAACAAATAAATTTTCGTGCAGCGCTTCTGTAACCGGTAAAGTATAAGGAAGACCTATATGGGCAGGAGACAGGCAAACGATCAAAGCAGTTTTGTTCTTTTTTTTGTTAGTTACGAGAGCCTCAAAAGTGAAGAACGAAGAAGTCATCAAATATTGGCAACTAATTCAGCTTCTTATTTTTGACTGGCTTTTATGTATCATTTCTTTCAATGATTTAATTACAAACCGTTACGGAATTATCAGCACGGTGTGCAGTACCCACTCCAAGCTGGGCGGAAAACTCGTTATTACCTGGAGACAAACAGATGCATAATTACAATCAGGATATTTGAGGATCAAGTCAGAATCAGCAAGTGGCAAGCCTTGGTCTCTGCGTATTCCTACAGGATACAGGCGTGAGTTTATGTACATATGTTTGTTATTGGGCAATCATCTTTTGTAGTTATTTATGCGAATACCTACACGAAACTTTTGTTGTTTAAAGGAAAGCATACCTGTCATGTCTGCTATCATATTTCATTTCTGTTACTGTTAGATAATTTCTTGTGTTTTGCTAACAAAACATTTCTCTTACTATATAAAGTGCAGAAACATAACCATGGTGACACTCGAAACACATAAAAAAATCGATAAAAATAGGAAAAGGGCAGTTGATGATGAAAGCCAATTGGTTTTAGATGGTTATTAGATTTCCTAAAAATAGACCCTGTAATATTTGTACTGTAGGTAGATATCTAAAGCAAATTTGCTGAATTATACATCAATGCAACTTATTAGTCAGAAAATCGAGGCAAAATCGTGTAACACCCGAAACGCGCATTTATTTGCTAGCATTCTTGTGCTCGAATAAGTTAAAACTTATCATCATCATAAGCAGCCTATATTCGTCACAGGCCTTCTCTCAGGGAGAGTGAGAGAGAGAGAGTACAATTTACGTCTAACAACTAAATACATAGAGAATGAGATACAAACATGCTACAATTTAGCTTTGTAGTGGATAAAATACGCCAATTAGTTCATACAAATTTAACACCCGAAACGATGGAATGACCCTAGGGTCTACTCTACTTCGTACAAAGAGAGTCAATAATATTAATAAGAACTTCCACACAACACAATCACTAAGACTTCCCAAGGAAGGGCCCCAAACTAAGATACCCTGTGCTATGTAACCAGGCAAGGACGTTACAAACATGGAAATACACCCAGACTGAGGCAATTTGTACAGTTGTACAGCGGTCCCCAGTGGGAATCGAACCCACGACCTTCGGCATTGACCAACGAGTCAGTCAAATAATGAGTACTTTTGACAAATGTGATTTTAGCATCCCTCTAAAATCACATTATTGTCAAAAGTACTTATCTGTCACAGATGTAAAAACAGCCTTAAAATACACGCAATTAAACAAAACCATTTTTCATACAAAATTAGTCAAATATAAAGATTGCATGAAAAAAAAAGGTAATTAATTTTAAACTTTTTATCTATAGTATAAAGTGGTTTAATTATATTATCCATACGTACACTAGACTATAAAACATCAACGGTCTTATTTATAAAAACATGATTCCTTAAAACACTCCTCAGAGACAGTTTATTTAATCTGTGGTTAGAATGGAATACAATAGAAACCGTTTATTCGTTGCACACAAAACATACCAAAGAAATACATACTCGTAGATATTTAAAACTAGGGATTTACATATTTAGCCGGATGTGATCATAATATGTTCGGAAGGGTCGTCAACGTCGCGCTTGAGTCCGACAATTCACTCGAATCTAACGACAAATACGGTTCTTTTTTGTATACTTTCGAAACTTGCTGCCACTGAGTAATGAACGCTAGAAATGCATGGCTCTTTGTTAGTTATGATGGCATTCTATGGTCATTTTAACGACTTATTCGCGCCCATTTTCGAGATTTACTGTGATTTTACAGCAACATTGTAGACTAGAGTTTCCAATACATTATTTTTTATGCGAAAACTTTTATGGTAGAGTGTAAATATCACAACGCGATGACTTCGTACGTCGTTTAGTGTTTTTGTTCATGAAATGTTTGTTTCGCCTTCAGCGGTTTTGAACTTCGTCGTCAGATATAAACTTTTTGTGTCAAGTCTACATGGTCTCATATAATACTGCAAATAGTTTTATAGCCCCTGCCAATAAGTTTCATTTTCAGCTGTCATTTTTTCCATGATAACTTCAGCCTAGGTTCAAGATCAAGACGGTCATCCACCCGTCCACTGCCGAAAAATAAACGAGAATTCTGTCACGTATTTTTATGTCTAGACGACGTATCAGCTATATTAGGTGAGTCATGAAAATGGTAGACTGTTTGTTGAATTACTTATTGTCACTCACATGGCTGAGTAGGTACCGCCGAATAATATGAAGAACTAGCTGTCCCGGCGAACTTCGTACCGCCACAGAATCCGTTTATACGATTCTTGCACAACGCCATCTATTTTTAAAACACAACGTTCGCTCGCACAACGCCATCTATTTTAAACCTAAAATAAATATTATCCCACGGGAACACATTACCGGGATATTAAGTATACTATGTCTCAATACAGGTCTTTGTCTATCTGTACGCCAAGTTTCATGTAAATCTGTTCAGCCGTTGTTGCGTGATTGAGTAACAAAACAACCAAACATCTTCGCAAACTTTCTCATATTATACGAGGATATTAATATAGTATGATAAAGGATTTACATTCTAAGTTATATCTTTCGAATTTCAATACCTAACTGTCGTTCTCTTTGCATGCTAATTTGTTTTTTGTTACATTACAGGCGATTTCCTTACTAAAATGTACACGTCGATTTCAACTGTACCTTGGTGGAAGGTGAACTGATAAAATTTTAAATATGGAACATCAACGTTAATCCACCAGTCTTCTGCAGCATTTAATTGAACGTACATATTATGTGGTTGTCCGTGTGGCGCCGGATTAAGAATAGCGTCACTCCATTTCCTCCCGTGGATGTCGTAAAAGGCGATTAAGGATTTAAAATACCAGGAGACGGGCAGCAGCGTCTTCCTGAGATTCCAACCGCATACTGCGATCGCCAACACGCCTGCCAAGCGTGGCGATTACGGCAAAACCTCTCTTGGTTGAAAACCATGAGGCAAGCCTATGTGCTGCAGTGGGCGTCAAAGGGCTGATGATGATGTGGTTGTAGTTAAACCTCCTAACTTAAAACTCAAATCCATCCAAAAGCTGACTGGAAGTGATCAGTCCTTTTTTTTTAAATAAATTAGTGAAAGCAAGGCGAAAATATGTTTTTTTTTTTGCGCTCAGCGACTCTCTGTAATTTTATTTTATATCCTTAACCTAACCTCTAAGGCTTTTGTTGAAAATCAGCGTCGGCAGTGGAGCATGTTCCCAGACGCCTTTCAGCTGAGCATGAGGCCTTTTGCCTAGTTTAAAATTTAATTTTTTTTTGTTAGTACGTTACTTAATTTTTGATGGCAATAAAAACAATTTCACTTTCACTTTTATAATATTTTTCTTATAACTATATAGCCGCTCTCGGGAACCTATTTGGTTTATCTGGGTACGGCCAAGTAACAAAATCTGCCCCGATAAGGCCACCGTCTACAATCATCATAAGCAGCCTGTATTGTATACGTCCCACTGCAGGGCACAGGCCTCCTCTCTCTTTATGTGGATCAGTGACGTAGCCAGATTTTCGATTTAGTGGTTTGATTTTGAGCCTCTTTTTTAAGTTTCCAAGCAATCCAGAAGTAAAAAAAAATAGATTAAAGTGACGGATAGAGGACCTATTTGGTGGCCGGTAAAAAGAAGCACAATATGCTCTCGATAAAGAAAACCAACTGCACGCTTAGCTTACCTCAGCTACTCAAGTTATTTTTAATCTAATTTGTACACATTTTTCTATCAGTAAATTATCTTTTCAATTGCTAAATAACATAATTCATTCTTTGACTCAACCTATCACTCTGATGCTTAATTTCTGCTTTCTGAAATCAAACTTAAATCTAAACTTCTCGGGTTCGATTCCTGACCGTGGGTAGTGGGTAACATATTCACTACCACATGAGAAACGAATTTATAGTAGGCTCGTCTCGGTGTGTTTACATTATGAGTCCTGGATTTCTCAATACGATTCTGAGAGGAGAGAGAGAGAGAGTATGGGCTTAGTCACCACGCGTGCCCACCGCGGATTGGCGATTTCAAGCGCTGAGGTATGTGAATAGCTCAGACACTCAGGTTTCCTCACGATGTTTGCTTTCACGATTTCACCGTTAGTGAGTGGTATTGCTACTATGACTTCACAAATGTACATACTTAGAAAACAGTCATAGGTACATGCCCGCACTGGGAATCGAACCTGGGTCTCTCTCTTACGAGTCCAATGTTTTACCCACTAGGCTACCAGCGCCGCCGTCTATACTCTTAGTTTAAGAAATATCTGTGTAATCTCAATTGTTGTGTACAATAAAGTATTCTGTCTATCTATTTATTAAATTCCTCGGTAAAGAGGGCGCCTACATATTTTATGATAAAAGAAAAGCAGTTTCTATTTTATGATAAAAGAAAAGCAGTTTCCGTGGAGTAATAACGTTTTTATGAAAAGGGCCGAGGACCATACGGACCGAGTTACCGGCGTATCGCCAAGTCATGACGGTGCTATTACTTGGGTTCGCATCGTTAGGAACATTTTCATAATAATGATAACTAACACACAATACAAACGGATGTCGGATCTCCAGATGTTGTTACTAACTGAAAATTTCATTATACATTAAAACCGACTAAACGCGATTGTTTATTAGGTAAAGTTAACCAAAAAAAAAGTACTAGTATGTAATCCCGTAGGTCTATTCAGGCGGAGAAGTAGTGACACAGATTTCGCGACAAAGTCTGGTAAATATACCGTTAGCTTTTTTTTATTTATTATAATTTATTTATAATAATACATGTTTCTCGAAATAAAATCATTCGCCAAACTGCGTGGCAGTTTGTTGGCGAATTATAGCGCATTTCTTTTCTTACTTCTATGTTTGACTAACCCCCTGCCTGCCCTGCGCCTGCGGCTGGGGATCGGAACACTGCCACAGACAGGGGGGGCAGTCTCACAAACATTAAATATGACATGCAAAAATATTTTTAAATAAGCTAACCGCCTGAAGGAAGTGGCTTGTCTTGGGGAGAGGCCTGTTCAGTAGACGAGTACGGACTGATTGATTGATTGATTGAACCGTCTGAAATAGAAGTAGCTTTCATTCATGTGGCCATTTTTCATAGAGATAGAGATATAAGCATGAAGATGCAATTTACTGACTGAAGAGGTACTGAGGTACTGACGGTACTGGGTCCTGACGGAAGACCAGCTCTGTAGTGGTCTGCCTCTTCATTGCATAATAATATGCTGAGTCAGAGCCCCTTTGCATTTGCCCACAAATTGTTTCCTCGTATTCTATGTTGTTTTGCCTGTGCTTACATTTGTTGTAGTCTCTGTTTGTCTCATCATCATCATCAGCCTATGCTTGTCCACTGCTGGACATAGGCCTCTCCTATAGCACGCCACTGAGCACGGTCCTCGGCTACTCTCATCCAGCTCTTGCCAGCCGCCCTGCGAAGATCATCGCTCCACCGAGTCTGTTTGTCTCAATTTTGGAAAATTTTGCAAAATTTGTAAAACTGTGCAATTATTTCTTGTTTTAAAATCCTTACTATCCTTACTAATATTATAAACGCGAAATTTTGTATGTATGGATGGTTGTTTGTTACTCTTTCACACAAAACGGCTGAACGAATCCAGATGAAATTTTGCACAGATATAGATTATAGTCTGGATTAGCACATAGGCTATTTTTCATCCCGGAAAAATACACATCAAAATTACCACGCGAACGAAGTCGCGGGCAACAGCTAGTTGTTATATATGTGTGTGTACCCAGATGCAAATAAATGTTTTATCTACATATCTACGTATATATTTATTTAAAAAAATTGGCAAAGGCAGAGGTTTAGTAATGGTTACATGCAGTAGCAAAAAACTATAGATGACTAACTAGGGCCAAAAACTGGACCCGTGCAAAATGCTGCGAGTGCCTACTCGCCGCGAGTATTCGCTGTGTGTGACAGGCTATTCGCTGCGAACAGTTTCACTCGCCGCGAGTTGAGCTCGCCGCGACTAGAATTGAGAATGTTCAATTTTAGTCGCTGCGAATGCGCACCGACAGTCGAAATTCTCTTGTAGAACTCGGTGTGTGTGACAGGCAGGCAGCGAATTGTCGCTGCGACTAGTATTCGCGGCGAGTGCACTCGAAGCGAATCGTCGCTGTCTGTGACCGAAGCTTGACGCTCATTTCCTTGTTGAAACCGAAAAGGTTTAACAGGTTAGCGGCATATGGCAAACACTGGGGCCTGTTTCATAGAACTACAATCATGGTTTACTATGACAATTCGATGTACATTGCAATGTCGATTACATAAGCAGCCTATTTACGTCCCACTGTAGGGCACAGGCCTTCTCTCAGAGAGAGAGAGTATGGGCTTAATCACCACGCGTGCCCACCGCGGATTGGCGATTTCAAGCGCTGAGGTATGTGAATAGCTCAGACACTCGGGTTTCCTCACGATGTTTTCCTTCACCGTTAGCGTGGGGTATTGCTACTATAACCTTACAAATGTACATAACTTAGAAAACCAAGTCATAGGTACATGCCCGCACTGGGGATCGAACCTGGGTCTCTCGCTTCCGAGTCCGATGTTCTACCCACTACGCTACCACCGCTTTTTCGATTTAAATGTCGATTAACCCACAGATTAACAAGTGGGAAGACTCGGCTACGCAATGTACATCGAATTGTCCTAATAAACTTCAGTTCTATGAAACACTCCGGGATACAGTCATGAATTGATGTATGAGATATTTCTTCGTTATACGCACTTTCAATAATGTAGAGCCTGAGAGCCTGACCGGCTATGGTGACGATATCCGTGGTTAGAAACAACAGAAAAGGAGGGCCATTACGTCTGAAAAGCAAATTGTTTTCTATCAATCCAAAGAAGTGGCAAACCTGACCAGCTTCGGGCATCGGCAGCTAATATCAATAAACATGTAAATGCAGGCATTGCTCAGAACAATGGGCTATCATCGGTGTGCGCGCAGCTCATATCCGGTGTAATACGCGTCGGTATGACCGTACCTTTAGTCCGTGGTACGAGTACTGGAGAAGATCCACTGCATAGTATGCACTGCATGGTGGATGGCCGGCACGACGCAGCCGTTCAGTTTGATTTTGGAAGGAAGAGAAATCGTTGGGTTCAGTACACACGTAGGCTAAGTTCCAATCATCTGAATCCAATCTAATCAATTGGCCCATGTTTACCCATATCTGGACGATTTTTCTATTCTCGGCCATCTCTCTCGCTCGCTCTCTCTTGCTCTCTCTTTCTCTCTCACTGTCTCTCTTTCTCTCTCTCTCTCTATCTCTCTATATCTCCGTCTATATCTCTTGTCTGTGTATCTGTACGTTACGTCGTAGCGCCTAAACGGATCAAGCGATTTCGATGCGGTTTTTTTTAATTGAAAGCTAGATTGATCGAGATAGTTCTTAGCTACGAGTATGTTTGATGAAAATCCGCTCAGCCGTTTATGAACATGGCCAACTGCCTGACGAAACGGTAAGAGATATAGGGATGGTGCTTTGACTAAAACCACGTACACCCTGAGCAAATTTAAGTGTGATGAACAAAAAACAAAATGGCGGACGAAAAATGGGCGTTTTACTTCTTAAGAGTTAGTTTGTTGTTGGGGTTTTTTAAATTTTTAATTTATGTTTTTCATAGCAACCGTTTCTGTGTTCTTATTCAGATCTTTTTGTTCAATTTATTTATTGCAGCCTTGATCCGAATCTATAAAATAGAACTTGCTACAATGGAATTGGGATGTAAGTGTAAAGCTATACCTACACAGTAACAGAAGATAATGTAAAAAAATATTCAATAAACTGGTTGTTTACTATTAACAAGTAATTAATTTATATGAGTTCCGAATGAATTAAAAATGGTGTTGAATTAAAAGTGTTCTTTTACAATGGGTTTGTTCAATTACAATAAAGTTTTAAATTAAATGGAAACCCTAAAGCTATTTTCATAATTAGCAATCGTAATCTGTTCATATTTATAAAATATGTAGTTTTCCTTCTGTAAAACCCTATTTCATACCTTAACGAGCTCAATAGGTCGTCTAGATGAGAAGGCTCGCAGAAATAGACTGATCAATATCGACCACTCTGGAACGAGCTCAGCTAATTGTCAATTGCAATTCATACGGAGGTCAGGAAAACTGGCGAGCAATAACAGGTTGCTTAATTATTGTTTGTTTCATACACGTGGAGTTTTACTACGGACAGCTTTCAGTATTATTTTCTTTATAAGTGTTGAGACGTTCCCGAGTAAAACAAGGTCTTTAAGCGTTTTACAACAAGCATACTAATTATTTGACAATAGTAACGTCTTGAAAATAGTATCATATATACGATGGTGTAAAATCGAGGGTTGCTCTCCAATAATTCTCACATCTACTCCAACCTCTTTCTTGACCTCGCTTAGCTGCTTAAGTACCCAATAATAAAAAGTGAGAGCTTTCAACCCCTCGTAAAGATAATAACTTCGAAGTCAGGGCACTAAAAGAACCCTAAAACTTAGCCCGTTTCCAGCTTTTTTTCTTCTTCAGTTCTAATGGCCCGTGTTGGGCAGCACACGTGCAAGGTTTAGACCGGAATGGTATTACTTCAACAGTTTTCTTTATTTTTGGACCTTTTTGCAGAGACTAGCTGGCTGCCGCCGAATAATTCGACGAAAAAAAGATTGAACTTTTTTACAACGAAAATGTTTTTGTGGCCTTTTGGGGCCAAAAAGTTTCTATTGCCTTTCTGCTAAGTACTTACATTTAAATTCGATATTTGAATCTGTTGTTCCCATGACATTATTAGAAGTCAGTTGTTGATGCAACAAAACCACATGTCAGTGTAGGTTGCTTATTGTTCATGCATAGTTATTCACATGGACTTACATACTTGTGTCTACCAAAATGGAAATATGAGAACAAAAGAAGACCGCAGGCAAGTCAAGGCTCTTATTTGTTTGAATAGTAGTTAACATCAAAAGTAACTGCTGAGTGATGTTTATGATAATAACGCTTCAGACGTTTTCTTTTGATCTTTCATACGGGGCATTACCAACGAAAAGTTAAACAAATTGTAACTTTCGGCTTACATTTTGCTCAAGTAAATCGATATTTTATTTGATCGCAACATTTTCACCCTACTTTTTAACAAGTTGGTAGCAATATGTTTTTATTTATGAGTCCGTCAACAAGCTAAATTTGATTGACTCAACTAAATTTCAGTAATATAAGCGTCTATATTAAATATTTATTGACACGTGTCACGAAACATGAAAATTTCGATTAACCTCCTCAGTCCTGACCTTGAAAATAACAATTGAAAACCATTGTTATTTTCAAGGTCGGGATTGAGGAGGTTAAAACTCAATACAGTCCCAAAAATCTTCAAGATTGTTTGTCCATTGCCCTCGTCATCCATCACAAGTTGAGTCCCGAATTACCTCTCGAGTTAATACTTTTAACAAGGGGGCCTGAGTACCAAGTGAAGTTGGACATTGAATGAGTAACCCTTAGCACTGATCCGACATCTTGATGTAGGATCCTAGATTAGATTAGAAAATTGTATATTGCACAATAATCATATTTGTACAAAGGCAACCTTAATACTAATGAGTATTTTTTTCCAGCTAACCTTGGGTTATGTGGATAGTCGAAGGGGTAGTGCCAGGAACGAGTTACAGCGAAAAATTACTTAGAACATAATATAATAACATTACACAGTTATAAAATTAGTTATTAATATAACAAACACTATCTAGACTACTCAATAATACAGAATGTCCACTCACAACAAAGTGTTACAGAAGGTCGCCTCTTACTTTAAGAATCATGAATTGAACATTTAGTTAAATAAAATCACGCCTGTTGGACTGCCTCGTTGGACTAGCCGTTAAGGCGCTTACTACCAAGACAGAGGTCGTGGGTTCGATTCCCACTGGGGGGCGCCGTACAAATCGCCTCAGTCTGGGTGCATATGCATGTTTGTGATGTCCTTGCCTGGTTACCATAGCTCAGGGTATCCTAGTTTGGGACCAGGTCAAGTGATTGTTGTGTGGAAGTTATTTATATATTTAAAAAAAAACCCCAGGTCTTGGATGTTTACATGTTTGTGATGTCGCTGTTTCTGGTTCCCACGACACAGGGTATCCTACTGTGGGGCCAGAAGCAATGTATGTGCCTGTATGTAATTGTTTATGTTGTTTATGTTTATATTCCCATCCCAACCCAACGGTAGATTAACAAATTCTTAATCAATGAGAAACACGGGGTAAATATCTCAATTCAGAAACCGGCGCTTGGTTTTATAAAGTATTCAATCGTGGCATGAGTAAGCATTTCAGAGCAATTGTAGTTCTATTGAGCCGTTTCCGCTTCTCCATTTTACTTTAGTTTAATGGACGATAAATCCATTCTGTCGCCAAATTCGCTATAAAACCTATGCGTTTTTATTACGGGCCTTCACAGTTTCTGTTGTAATTAACGCGAACACTGTTTTTTTGATGCGGTTACACTGGGCCCAAAACTTACGTATCGTGAACATAAAGCGTACCATTTACATTAAAGCTGTTTGTTTTGGCTTCAGGAATCACGAAGTTTGTGGAATTTTCAACAATGTGGGTGAAAATGGACAAATACTTAATTTCATAAAGCAATTTTCATGGAACTACGAAACTGCCTTCAGAAGGATAGAAAAGGAGAATAAAACAATATACCTAATACTTTGATTCTGTAATGTACTGGGGCCTTATAATGCGCACCAAATCCTGTCATAATCTTGATGTTTGGGAGAGCAATTTGTATGGAATTTGACCATTAGACGATCCTCTCAATGCGCTAACCGTTAGGCCGCTGGCCGCAGGGAACCGTACATTTGTACAAATGGGCTCAGATGTGTATTTCCATGTTTGTGATGGCCTCGCCTGGTTACCATAGCACAGGGTATTCTAGTTTCGGACCGGAACAAGTGACTGTGTTGTGTGGAAGTTATTTATTTATTAGGATCATAGACACTGTACATACGTAACATTTATAATATAAGTACAATAATGTTACAACTGCACCAATTACATTGGTCACAGTTTTTGCTAAGTGGACATAGACTAAATTTTAAATTTAACGTAAATTAAAATTTTAAACTTACATTCATCCCCGCTCAATATACATACACCTTTGCCACTAGCGTGCCAGGGTTGCCGCACGCGAAACGCCAGAAAATGGCCGGTATTTACACACCGCGGCGCGTTTAATTCCTTACGCGATACCGAATTAACTTGGAATATTAGTGGATTGCCAGTTGTAAAATTCGAGACCCCAAATTGGTTTAATGAACCCTGCACTAGGGCTGCCACTCGGGACATTTAATTTGAACGTTGTTTTTCATTCATGACAATTTGTATGTGACATGTTATCATTTAATTC
This sequence comes from Yponomeuta malinellus, assembly GCA_947308005.1. Taxonomy (NCBI): domain Eukaryota; kingdom Metazoa; phylum Arthropoda; class Insecta; order Lepidoptera; family Yponomeutidae; genus Yponomeuta; species Yponomeuta malinellus. The sequence goes on along the minus strand of OX371012.1, from coordinate 10,073,556 downwards.
ACCTATTATTTAATAGTAATATTTTGGTTTCCATTACCTTTCGTGGATATCATAGAAGTCGACTAAAGAAATCAATTACCAGGAGACGGGCAGCAGCGTCTTCCTGAGATTCCAACCGCATACTGCGATCGCCAATCCGCCTGCCAAGCGTGGCGATTATGGCAAAACCCCTCATGGTTATGAAAACCACGAAGGAGGCCTATGTCCTGCAGTGGGCGTCAAATGGCTGATGATGATGACTATTATTCACCCAAATAATAGTTCATAGAGTTGCGTCTGCGCGAGCCTGTGTTCGTCACATGACGAAAATTCCTCGAATTAAAGTGTCAGAGGATCTGACAAAAGTTTTTCGATTGGACGTTTGAAAATTTCAGAGTTGGGCCCGAGGTAAAAATGCGTAGTTACGGTACAACTTTTATCCGCAAATTTAAGCCTAATAGCGAGCACAATAAGAGTGAAACCGGCCCCTTTGTAATCCTAATAAATTGTATGAGTAGACAGATGACGGAAAAAGTGTGATTGCGTGCGACAGTCCAGTGATATGGCTAATTCAGAGGTAATTACGGACTCTGTAACTCGAAAATTGCCGTTGCTCTTTTTCTGTGTTATATATGTAAGGACAGGGCCTATGCCCATTACGCCACTGGAAAATATAAGGGGATGTCCAGTTGTAAAATTGGAAAGAAATTGGTTTAATAAACCCTAAACCAGGGCTGTTGGATCTGAAGGTCGACTTTTGTTTGTGGCAATCGCATAATTGTCTGATTCCTTAAAGTTTTGAAACAAACGTTGAAAGCTTAGCTACCTGGAACTAACTAACTTTTTGTAACGTTCGTTATTTTGAGACTTAACTTTTCCGGAACCAGAGAAAATATGACGCCAAAAATCGGCAATTTTATAATGTTGACATAACTCGTGTGACAATTAAGACGAATCTAACGACACATGGCAAGATAAAATCTATCAAACTGTTTAAGCTACAAAGCTTCCAAAGAAATATACACATGTACATTCGGTAAACAGTCCTTCCGGCGCAGTCGGGTAAAAAGAGCCATTTTTTTTGGTCGCGTAGCACCATAACCTACCTTTTGTGCAAGTCTCCACGAATCAAACGTTCTCAAAGTAAGTGTGGTTTTGGCATCGGCTGCCAAAGTACGAAGGAACACACCGTGACAAAATTGCCAACAACACAGAGAGCGACGAGCGTCCCCTTCCAAACTTGTTGCTTCGACTCTCGGAAGTTCACGGTGTATGACAGCGGGAGGCGACAGGTTGTATTATATGGTGCCAGCACGCAAACTTTCGTTGGACTCGCGGCTAGTGGGCATTTAGAAGTAATTTTAAGGTACATAACTTTTGTAATTCCCTATATAAAATGCGGTGGTAGTCTAGTGGGTAGAACATTGGACTCGGAAGAGAGAGGTCCAGGTTTGACCAGTGCGGGCATGTACCTGTGACTTTGTTTTCTAAGTTATGTACATTTGTGAAGTTATAGTAGCAATACCACTCGCTGACTGTGAAGGAAACCATCGCGAGGAAACCTGAGTGTCTGAGCTATTCACATACCGGTGGGCAAATAATTATAATTATATTTTGTGCATATTGACGAGCAGAACCCCCCATTTTCCAATAACATATGCAGCCTATATACGTCCCACTGCAGGTAACAGTCAGACTTCTCTCAGAGAGAGAGTATGGGCTTAATCACCAGGCGTGCCCACCGCGGATTGGCAATTTCAAGCGCTGAGGTATGTGAACACCTTAACACTCAAGTTTCCTCACGACGTTTTCCTTCACGGTTAGCGAGCGGTATTGCTATTATAACTTTACAAATAATTTAGAAAACAAAGTCATTGGTACATGCCGGGAGTCGAACCCGCGATCTCCCGAATGGGAATCCAGCGTTCTACCGCTCCGCTGCCACCGCTTAAAATATTAATAAAATAAAAACAAAGTTTGACTGTGGGGAAATAATTTAAATAGCGAAAAGATATCAGCTGTTCCATTTTTTAATGCACACCTGATATTTATTTCGGAATTTTGAAATTTTTCCCACAGTAAAAGTTCTTCGTATTGACGAATAGAATATTCCATTTTCGAATATTGGGATTTTGCTGGACATTTGCATTTGAATACGACCAACTGTACGCTAGTTTGTTGGTCTTAGGCCCTGACCAGAAGGGATGTGGGGCGAGGGCGCGGAAAATACGCGAGAGTTCGCGTTTCTTCTGTGTGGGCTTTGTCCCGTGCCTCCAGTACATTTTGTGTGAAAGTGAACTAAAAAGACGACGCGTCTTTTCCGCACCCTCGCCCCACGTCCTTTCTGTGTGACTCAGGCCGTAGACTCATAGCCCTTGGTTCATAACCTGACAGAGAAGTTTCTTTACTTATCTGACACACCACAAACCTGTCAATTAATGACAAGTAACAAGTTTTTTAAAGGAAGCGTACAGCGTTAAAATAAGGAATTCACTACTTGATTTGAACCGGTCAAAATATCCAAGCAGTGTTACAGGCGGCAAATATCTGTGTTGCAATGTAGTGGTTATATCTAAGCCAATAAGAGTCGCCACGTTGCATGATAAAAATTAGAAAGTATTTGGCATTCGCGTAGTGAGTCTGTTCTCAGAAAAGTACGAAATATCTAGGTCGCTTCCGCTCAGTGATCGGTTTACGTTATATTTGTTTAATTAAATTACATACGTTGGTCAGCTCTAGGCAAGCTTACGTCCGTCCATTCTTATATTAAAAGAGCACTAGATCCACATTCTCTCGTTGCTAAAACCATATTAATTGAACAAGAGGAAATTACATTATACGTTTACTCCAGATGAGGTTAAGTCAGTGCTTTCAGGTCAGGTTTCAATATCCGGACCTAAATAAATTTTCAAATGGAAGAAAAGCACTTTATTTCATTACAATAGCATTGTAATTTATTATACTAGTTCTGTAGAATGTTTCGTTGTTTACAAAAACTTATCAGTAAATTAATTCTATATATGCGTATATTACTAATTATTCGGTGGGTGTTCCACGTCAGGGAGCCCAGAATGCTGGCAACATATCCCCTTTGTGCTGACGTGTATTAAAGGCTTTTTTTTTTGAAGAATTTATTTAAATAAAAAAAAATACTTATCATTTACTTTAACTTCAAGTCCATTGTTCGCTGGTCGAAGAACATTCTCACAAAACCTTCCCATAAGTCCAAGAGCGAAAAACACCATGTTGTTACCTGGAAGCAAACAGAGCAGAAAGTTAATATTTCACTCCATTCCACGCAAACCATTAATACCAATGGACAAACGAGACTATTAATAAAACGTAAAATGATACCTCGCTCTATGATGGACATTCACTGCGAACATTAAGAATTCGAACGTATTATTCGGTATCGAGGTTGACCACTGTGGTTTATGGCTACGTAACATTCGCTTATGACGCTGGCTCTACTTAGATTTTGTAAGTGCAGAAATGGACGGAGCCATCTATTTATTTATTTTGACTACCAACACGATATACACCATAGATATACACCAATTGACCATAAAACTAAGATAAACGAAGTGTTATCTCACTTAAACGTAGCCACAACATGCACCGTTAGTATGGTGTTGCTTGAGGAACTTAATGAATAAATATGACACTTACTTATGCAGTGATTTAAGATTATATTATCTATCGATGCAGCCCGTAAAAGTCACCCACTGTTGGGCATAGGCCGTCACGCCAACCTCGCCGGTCCTCTGCTCTGGACAAGGGGGAGACATCTGGTTAGACGGGAAGACGAACGGTGGACGAAGGCCTTCACAGAGTGGTGGCCGAGACCAATTTACCATTTGTGTCGCGGGAATCTAGTTAAATCTAATATTAAAAAATCTCGTGTCACAGGGTTTGTTATCGAACTCCACCGAAACGTCTTCACTGATTTTTATGAATTTTTTTGTGTACACTTGGTAGGTCTGATACGTAATAGGTTGTAGGCTAATTTATTTTTATAAAAATACTAGCTGACCGGACAACCGTTATTTGCCATATTTTTATTAAAATATTAGCTGACCGAGCAAACGTTGGCCTATTAAGAAACACTGTGACACGAGATTTTATATATTCGATTGCAATTATAAGTGAAGACGCTCTAACGTGTATAGACTGTAGTGCTGAAGAAAGTTTTAGCTCGAATAAGTGCGCTTATTGAAATCTCATATAAAAGCGAATATTCAGCCACTGCTCCCGTCGAACTTGCGCATTTGTCGCGCCAAAATCAACGCCGTCAAACCCCGGCCCCCCGCGCCCAAATATTACACTCGCAGCCAATAAAACAGGGCCTGTCATCGTACACCGCTAATGGTATTGGAAACAACCGGCTAATTAAGTCGTTCCCGTTAATTTGCCGCCCTGTTTTCCGCCGAAGGAACGGCCATAATCAAAACAAATCGGCGGCGGGATACACGCGAAGAACAAATTGGATTGGATTGTAAATCTGTGCCCCTTGGCTCTGTTTGCTTTGTGGGTTAAAGCTGATTTGTTAAGGGGCTCCAGGGAGTAACACTGGCGCCACAGAAGAAAAAAAAACATATCTTTTTTTACAGATCGTATTTGCAAAAAGTGCCTGTACTCTCTCAATCATGTTGACAGTGATTTTTAGGACCCATGGCCGTGGACCATGGACCATGGACCTGAGGCAAAAATACGGCCATTTTTGGCATAAATCCTATCTAGTCACAGGTTTATGTCGTGGGTCCTAAAAATAACTGTTAACGTGATTGAGAGATTGTACAGACACTTTTTGCAAATAATCATCATCATCATCAGCCATTTGGCGCACACTGCAGGACATAGGCCTCCCTCATGGTTTTCCAAGTTTCCCGATCTTGTGCCACCCGCATCCCGCGACGCCCTGCCACCGTAACTAGATCGTCAGACTATCTGATGGAGGGCCTACCCACGCTGCAAATACGATCTGTAAAAAAGTTGTGATTATTTATTTCATTGGTGGCGCTAGTTAGCTCACTGGATCTCCTTAAGGCTAACTAGTCCTAGGTTTCTTGCCTTGAGTTCACGGCATGGGTCCTAAAAATCACTATTAACATGATTGAGGGAATGTACCGACAATTTTTGCAAACAAGATCTGTAAAAGATACATGGTTTTTTCCCTTGGTATCGCTAGTCTTACTCTATGGAGCCCCTTAATGTTTCTCTTTGGGCTCTTTCCTTCAGCTTCAAGTATTGTAAGTACCCAGTGGAAATTTGCGGGACCCTGCGAGAGTAGAGAGAAGCCTACTGGACATACCAACTGTGATGGCCTGTTATCGACAAAATTCAAATGTATTTGCATATTAATGCTTGTCAGTTTTATTTAAAAGATTATTCCACTGTAATTGGGTTTTTTACGTTTAATCTTGATATGCGGCCAACGCGCTACGATAACTAAGGTTGCAAAAGTGGTCCATATTGTAATATTATCATACCTGTAATTTTATTGGTTTCTACAGTAATTAGAAAGAAAGAAAGAAGAAAGAAAAATATTTATTGGGACAAATTAACACATCACAAGAAAAAAAGGCATAACAAGTCTCACAAACAAGTACAAAGGAAAAACAATTCACATAATCATAAGCATCCTATATATGTCCCACTGTAGGGCACAGGCCTTCTCTCAGAGAGAGTATGGGCTTAATCACTACGCGTGCCCACCGCGGATTGGCGATTTCAAGCGCTGAGGTATGTGAATAGCTCAGACACCCAGGTTTCCTTACGATGTTTTCCTTCACCGTTAGCGAGTGGTATTGCTACTATAACTTCACAAATGTACATGCTCGCACTGGGAATCGAACTTGGGTCTCTCGCTTCAGAGTCCTATGTTCTACCCACTAGGCTACCACCGCTTAACATAAATACAACATAATACAAGACAAAGTCAGAGCGTCAGAGTGCATCCTGTGGTTAAGGGGTAACGCAGCTTAAGTCGGCCACCAGCTCGCTGGATCTGAGGCAGATTCCTAGTATCGGCTGGACGAGCCATAAAAAGACGATAAGGACGAGATATAAAAAGCCAATATACGATTATGGCCTAATAGATACAGTGACACCAGGAACGTAACAACGATTACTTCCTTTCGCTTCAAACCTCGCTTTTCAGTACTACCTCACATGTGGCGGCATTTTACCAGTTACCCAATACTATGCTGCCGTTGGTGTATATACTGAGTGCAGACACTAGAGGCAGCCGTGTGGCCTCTAGCTCAGGTACGCCACGCCATGAGGCACGTCGCCTCAGGCCGAGCACGGCATACCTCAGGAATATTTTCGGTCGAGTTTTTATCGCAAAGAAGCCACAGTTATCTCGCTATTGAGCCAGAATGTGCCTCGACTTTGATCTATCTGTATCAGCTCGCTGGACCGACGATTTGGGGCAGATTGCTGGCAGCGGCTGGATGAGGGTGGCCGTGGACAGAACAAAGTGGCGTGCCTTGGGGAGGGCTATTTGCAGCAGTGTAGGAGTACGGGCTCATTGATTGATTGATTGAATTTCAATAGCCTCAATTTGCCTCAAGTAGAGGCAGTCTACACTCAAGCTGTGTAGGCTGATCCGGTAGGTAAACCGAAGCTTATGCGCTCTATCGAGTGGCGCTCGACATAATATTTCTTTACCCATAAAAGTAACCGTCTCAAAAAGCCGTTATGCAAAGCCGAAAAGCTGCGAGAGGCCGAAACAAAAGGCCGCGAGCCAGTCCATATTCCTACCCTGCAACCGGTTGCAGTCAATCATTCGACGGTAGATAGAGATAGGTACCCGTTCGCTGCAGTAGATATGCATCGAGACCGGTATTTAATCTAGGTTTGAAATATTTGCTGACAGCACGTTAACTCAGTAGGATCTCCTTACTAGCTTAGGGAAGGCTGCAGTATGCAGGACCTAGTATTTCGCTTCGAAGTAGATGCCTCTTTGAAAATAACAGAAGGGAGTACGGAAAGTTTAGGACTAACCTCAGTTGGTAGAGAGGCACAAGAAGAAGGATTTGTATTCTAATCATAGCATAAACCATATGACGGCTTCACATTAAATGGCAACAGTAACTGTACGCGTCTTTTGACTAGTATTATTACAACGTTTACAGATCATTGACACAACGGACGTAGTAAATACTAGTCAGATGACGTCGTTGTCATCCAATCGGACACCGTGCATACGTAGAAGCTAATGTAACAGTTTGGTGTATTATGTTATAAATAAAAAATTGAAAAAACGACGCTACCGGCTATTGAAATTATTTTATTTCATTAACAGCTTTTTCCCCGTTGCTAAAGAACGTGACAGCAAGCATGGCACAATACTATGTATTATAATAGCCTCCCGCTCAGACGCCGAAGTTAATCCAACCGAGCAAACCCGACGATTCTTCGGGATGTTTCGGAAGCGCTGTCGCAATACTATTATGATTTTTTTATTGCACAAAAGCAAGTGTTAAAAAGGTGGACCTATTGCCAATGGAATTTTCTACCAGCCAACCGGTACGTTAACAGCTAGTTTCGTTCGGGTAGGTTGGTTCGGGTAACCGTCGCGTGAAGCGGCTAGTGGAAATAGATAGTTATTCTGACAGCTCAACAGTCTATTAGCGCCAATTCTACAAAAAACCAACAGGTTCCACTTGAATGGAGATTCCACTGAACAACGTCAATACAATGCCTAAGGTGGATTAGGCATTGTGTTGACATTCTCCAGTCAATATTGCGTGTTGTTGGTATGGGAATATGCTGGCTTGAAATAGCTTTCTAATTCTCGGCGGCTAGGTTAGCGCGTTGCTAGGTACTGCTGATTGTAAGTAGTAGGCTGTGTGGCTACTGGGCCGCTTTTCATGAAACTACAAATCATAGTGTATAATGGCAATGAATAATAACAATAACTTCCACACAACACAATCACTTGTCCTGGTCCCAAACTAGGATACCCTGTGCTATGTATGATAACCAGGCAAGGACATCACAAATATGGAAATACACCTAGATTGAGCCCATTTCTACAAATGTACCGCGGCCCCCAGTGGCAATCGAACCGACGACCTCCGGCATGGTAATCAGACGTGATACCGCTAGACCAACTATAATATAATAAAATAATCTCTGGTAAAGTACTTCCCTCGTAAAGTCTCTATCACAGAACTATACACCGTTTGTGGAGTGTTTTAAAGTAATAGTTTTTTTTATAAATAACACTGATTATGTTTTAACCAACATATACCTATACTCAAGATAATTTCCGACAGCGTTCACTCAGCCTTCCCATGGCCCTTAACTTGCGGTATATAGGTGCGAATATCGAACTAACAGCCTTATTTCTACTGTAGAGCCTGTGAATGTACCGCCCGGATTACCGGGCACGCACGCACACCGCATATATTATGCAGAACCTAAGAGTAATTACCAACGTAGTGTCCGATTATGTGAAACACGGGGCTAATTATTAAATATGTACTCGCGTGTGTGTCGCGGCAAAACAGGTAACAGACATGTATGTATCGAAAAGGAACTCTGAATATCTCTCTCTAATATAAGCTTACCATAAACGCGGCAAAAAAAACGCGGGTGCCAAACGGGATCCTGTTACTCTGCCTCCGCTATCTGTCTGTCCGTCCGTCCGACCTTTCAAGGGCTCTATGTTTGAAACCGTAAAGGTAGCCAGTTGAAATTTTCACGGAATATGTGTTATTACGGCGGATTACCTGAGGAATAATAACATTTAAAAAATAAGGGGGTCTCCGTACAACAGAAGGATTCTTTTTGTTTATGCTTTATCGTAAAAACGGTGACACATACATGCATCAAATATATTATATATTCTAACGACAAATATTTTTAAAAACGGCCAAGCACGAGTACGGAACCCTCGGTGCACGAGTCCGACTTGCACTTGGCCCTTTTTTATGAACCATACGTGTAAATAATTGTGATAGCTGTGCGTATTCGATAGAGCCTTCAGCCTAGAGTTAATGGACTCTAATCGATATCCGCTGAAAACGCCAGTTTTGGCCAAAAAAGAACCAACAGCCTGGAAATTTGGGTCAAAAACCTAGTTTACTTCAACCCTAAAGACGCTGTTAAAGTTGGATTTTTTTGCTTTATGTCACACGATCATGCTTGAGGGCTGAACACTGTTTAGAGTGCACTTATGTAAAGATTGATAGCGGTCGACCGTACGAGTATAATCTGCATAAGTGGTAGGTATTGACATTTAAAGTTGCCACGGGACGTTGAAACGTTTATGATGGAAACGATACAGCATTCAAGTGGGGCATGATTTCTGTGACATAATGTAAAGTTTAGAAATATCTTTGTCCACACTGGTGTACATGTTCAATCCCTCGCGAGTCGCGATCGATTGTCATCGCTTTCTCTCTTCCTTTTACATAACATAAGCAGCCTATATACGTCCCACTGTAGGGCACAGGCCTTCTCTCATGGCTTCATGGTACAGGCTTCATCACAACGCGTGCCCACCGCGGATTGGCGATTTCAAGCGTTGAGGTATGACTGAGCTCACTCAGGATTCCTCAGGATGTTTTCCTTCAACGTTATCGAGTGGTATTGCTACTATAACGTCACAAATGTACATAACTTGGAAAACAAAGTTATTGGTACGTGCCGGGATTCAAACCCACGACCTCCCGAATGAGAAGCCGGCGTTCTACCGCTCTGCTACCACCGCATCATCATCATCAACATCATCAGCCATTTGACGCCCACTGCAGGACATAGGCCTCCTTCGTGGTTTTCATAACCATGAGGGGTTTTGCCATAATCGCCACGCTTGGCAGGCGGGTTGGCGATCGCAGTATGCGGTTGTAATCTCAGGAAGACGCTGCTGCCCGTCTCCTGGTAATTGATTTCCTTAGTCGCCTTCTACGACATCCACGGAAGGAAATGGAGTGACGCTATTCTTTATCGGGCGCCACACGGCGCTACCACCACATTTACATCAAAAATAGTACATTGTTCACCGAGAGGAGAAAGTGACCGATTACCGTCGAGGGTGTCGATCCCGAGATCGGGAATCGCAGTTTCTCTCGAGTGATACATAGTGCTTTATACTACACCTGCTTGATAGTTTTATTTTACTTTCTACGAAAACTGAATCCTCAAACAACACACAAATTGGAAATGGCGCCAATGGCGGGCGTCTGCAATTTTCACATGTTCTTTTTTCAAATTGTTTATCCTGCCGCCGCAGGGTCGCACTGCCAGCCCGACACCATCCAACACACAGCTAGTGGCCAGTGTCATTTTGCGAACTTGGAGATAAAAACTCACTGTAAAAACTTTTTGGCTTTTGATATTTAGGTTACCGGCGCATAGTCTTACCCAAAATTAAAAAAGAAAAACCACGTAAGAAATGGATTTTCATACACTTTTCTCTCCCGCTCAGATGCGTTTTCTCCCCGCATATTTGTTCGATATGCAATGACGTACTTTCTACCGTAAATTTGATAAAGTATCAAGGTACTTTCCAAGCAGGTGTAGTATAAACATTATTATGCAGACAACATTAGGCGTAGCTTTTTATTGCATAGTCGGTAACGTACCTGAATAGAGTGCACGTATGTAAGGTTCGAAATGCTGTCGACTGGACATATTAAGATTAACGATGTGTGAAATATTTCTGTAAGCATATAAGCCTACTTACACACAAGTAAACCACACTGACTTTAGTTAGGCTCGTATAGACCCTTCTGAAACGGTTTTAGAGCCGGCTAGAAGACTATGTATTGTGTGTGTTATCAATTATCATATCACGATGCCCCGTTTTAAAATTTTACAACGCTGCTTTACCGTGACCTGGATAAAGGTATTTAGTTTGCTGTGTTACTTACTTTTAAACGTTGTAAGCGCAGAATACATACAAACAAAATGCAAAGCGAAGTAAGTATCCAATTAAGTTTTTAGTCTTGACATGTCATGTTATAGAAATGTGTCAATTGCGTGAGAGAAAAGGAGCAACTGCGAATAATGTGTCCCTTAATAATAAGGACAAAATAGCAAATTAAACTAGTCTAAAAAATGCTATGTCAAATTACGAGCCTAAAATGAGACAGGACAGAACAATAATCCAAACTAATGTTAATTTATTTTCAATTGTAAAATTTTCACGCCTACACCACTGAAAGAATTTTGATAAATTTTGGTATTAAGATACAGTGGATCTTAAGGAAGGACATAATCTACTTAGTATAAAAGATTTGAAAAGATTGCGGTAGAAGATTTGATTTTCTTTGTTTTTATTTTTAGTTTTTAAGGTCAGTTTATACGTATTTGGGCCATGGTAGCCAAGTGAATAAAAGTTAAATAAATAAATATCCTAATCCTACGCGAACGCCTTTGCGTACACTGGCGATCATTGGCGGACTCAAATAGGAAAGAATAGGATAAATCTCAATATTACATGCTACACGTGAGTTACAAATAATTTATCTTAGTACCAATTCCTAGGTTTTCCCGTGGGACCATTCTCGTTTACAATAAACATAAGCTTTCATAGAACATACGAGTATTTGTCTGTAGTATTGGAGCCTACGTTATAAATTGTTTACCGTTAGCGGTACTTCTGTTCCAATTCGATACGACGTCTAAGTTAGTATATAAAAATAAAGATTTCGTGCTCGTTAAGCAAATGAATGGAGCGGGGGAGCAACTAAAAGACATTTTGCGCCAGTATTTCGAATTAAAATCGTCGACAGCAATTCGTTCCGTCATTCAGTTATTCAAAGTGGAGTTTGCAACTCGCGGATGAAAGCTAAGAACTATTCAGGTCTGCTATTACTATGTAGTTGGCGAGTATCGACTTTCATTTCATTCCAGATTTAGGCGTAAATGATTTGCTTAGATCTTCTTCTGATTTTATCGTAAAATTTCCTTCCGTAGTTACAGCTGCACTAAGATAAAACGTTATAATTGACATGCTTGTGTCGTATAACTAGTACAAATACATAACACATAACATAAACTCACGCCTGTAACCCAGAGGCATAGACAGAGACCGGGGTCTGCCACTTGCCGCGATCCTGACAGATCTGTTTCGCTTCATCAACATTCATTAGTAGTTGCATGGGCGCACGCCGGTTTCGGGTAGTTTACTCGTACTATAATAATATTAACTTCTCCACAACATAATCTCTTGTCCTGGTCCCAACTAGGATATCCTGAGCTATGATAACCAGGCGAAGACATCACAAACATCGAAATACGCCCAGACTGAGGCCATATGTACAAAAGAAGCACGGCTGCCTCCAATGGGAATCGAACCCACGACTCTGTTTTGGTAGTCAAGCGTGTTAACCGCTAGACCAACATTAAACACGTGCGCCGATGCTATTTACTCCGGATCGAAGATCGTGACCATTGATTTCGAACACATTTCTCAATCAAGATTGTCTGTTATCTGATTGGTTCAGTGAACAGAACCCCTAATGGTTTCTTTTAGAACGAACCCCTAAAGATGACTAGCGTTCGGCCCAAAAATAATCGACGTAAGTGAAATTAATTTGGGCGAATGTCACTTCCAAAAAAAATATAGGCGTTGGCGCGGTACCTCTTCCTACAGAAAGGCCGATCAAAGCTGTAACTTTAATATTAATAAATTCAACAAAAGCTAAAAGCGTCTATGAAGCTGGTAAGAGGGTTTTTGCGGGTTAATGCTGCGGGTAAATTATTTAATTATATATTTTGCGTGTAATCTTAAGGAAACATAAGTGCCTCGTCTTTGACCCCCAAATTCTAACTAAAAGAAGAAAAGATATCATAGTCGAAATCAATTCTATTAAAACATCCTTTGCCAGCCAACAATATTCCTACCTATCAAGCTATCTCTATAATAAAATAAATCGTCATGCACTCTCATGACTGTAAAAATGCATTAGCAGAATGGCTAATAAAACTGGAGTATAAAACAATGGAATCACTATTGCAACACTTAATCTAAAACTAAATATGAATAATAAAGATATAAATGAAAAGTTTAATCTATGGGTCTTAATCTAATCTAACTTAAATAGAAAATTAAATAGAAAAACACACACACATACACGCATACACACACATACACATACACACACACATACACACACAATCAATAAATGTATTGTAAAATCATGGTTTCTAAAACTTAATATGTATAGTTGTGGAAGAGTGGGATCTCCTGGCACAGGTGTTTAACTCAGCCTTGTAAAATATGTTTGTAAAAATTTTGTTTTAGAAATAAATATTTTTCATTTTCAATGCTACATGTTCAAGTTGGCTCAAAATCAGCTAAGAACTATAAATGCGCGGGCACAGCCGCGGACAGGGATAGTCAAATACTTCCTTGCACCCGGACTTTTCCGTTGCTGCAGTAACTCTGACGCATAGGTTAGCATGCGAAATGAAGAGATTTTACGTAAGTAAAGGGCCACGCGCCACCAATGGAAAAAAAATCTTTATTTATTTCAGACAGATAGTTTTTGCAAAAAGTAACTTTTTTACGTAGCCTATATTCATCCCACTGCAGGGCACAGGTGTTCTCTCAGAGAGAGAGTATGGGCCTAATCACCACGCGTGCCCTCCGAGAATTGGCAATTGGTATGTGGACACCTCCGACACTCAGGTTTCCTCACGATCAAAAGTTACTTTGTTTTATCTCAATAATGTAAATAGTATTTTTAGGACCCGCGACCGAGAGCCTACGTAAATGTATATTTTATTCATGGTCTAACTACTTCACGGTCGAGGTGGCCACTACTGGCTACTCCGATGTGAGAGTAACCCCCAGTTTCTCGTACACTAACACGCTGTTAATCTACTGTTAACAGCTGTCAGTTGACCAAAGTGCATACAAAAAAAAACCACTGGCAACTGTTAACAGTAGATTAACAGCTCGTCAGTGTACGAGAAACCGGGGGTAAGAGTTAGAAATGTTTTATTTGTAACATCAGCTTTAATAAACAATATTAAATGGGAACATAAACACCCTTAGATTAAAGAGTTTACTTATGAACTATCTTTCAAACACTTAAGTTCATAATAATAGCTAACTACATAGGGTTATTATATTTTTTTTTTGCAACCCGTGCTGAGGACAATTTTAAAAACCTATTTAGATGCTAAAAATTCCACCCGTGCCGGGACTTGCCAGAGGTCGCGGGTTCAAGTCCCGGCTTGGGTGGAATTTTTAGCCTCTAAAGTCAAAGTCAAAGTCAAAAATTTTTATTCACTATAAAAACAAAATGTTTACTTAATGAACGTCAAAGCTGTTAGTTTCTAAATAGGTTTTTACACAGGGTTACGGCACTATCTGTTAAAAGGCCGTCTCAGCATATTGTCACGGGCTATAAACCCGAAGTGAGCCTTCTGTCTCCCCCTCCTTTCGCGTTGTGGGTCTTATTTAATTTTCCTAATTGACAGGGGAAACATTGCCGCCGCCACGGCGAACTAATGAACGCTTCGGCGGGTGCGATGAGATTTTTACCGCTTAAAGATCCGCACCTCGCGAGTTGGGGGGGGGGGGGGGGGGGGGTGGAAAACTTACTGGGCCGACAGCTAAATGCCCGTAACCACAGACGTATCACGCAAAGACAGAGGGTCGAGCGAAATTCCGCTCAAAAGCTAAACACAAAAAAAAGGAAATTTAAGTTAGACGTGCTACAATGTGGCCGATCTTAAATTGTAGTGTTAATTGAAGTAAGACGACAATTTGAGAATGTTATAATTGTAATGAATAGTTAATTAAGTATGCATGTGCAAATACGTAAAAAATAATAGAGCGAGCCACCTACAATTGCTGTTGCAATTTGGCGACAATTAGATATAAGAATCATGCATGCAAACTGAATAAATAAGCTATAGGCACACATTCACGTAACGTAGATAATAAGGGAACGAATGCGTAAGCGGATTGTAGTAAGTGACATTCGTAAACACACAAACAATTGCCCGAATGGAGCAACACTGACAACAGGTTACGTTAAGCATGCCAATTTGGCTACAATTTTTTGCTTCACTTTGAAAGCTTAGACTGCGGTTCTACGCCTTTTAATTCTATGCCAGTAATTTTATACGCGAACGTCAAGCTAAACAGCGCTACTTCGCACAGTTTGTCAAGCTAAAGTTGCTAGGGCTACTTCAAGTGCGCGTCAACTACGCGAAAACGCGTCACAATGTGCGTTATAATATAACATGTACGGAAACATGTACCTAAGCTTTCAAAGTACCATCACGCTTGTTTGGCTAAAGAGGTAACCGGAGGCACCTACAAAATTTTTATATTGCTCGTCTGTCGTACAGAGACCAAATAATGCTTCTAATACACTATTCTGTATTGAAAGAAAGGATGCCGTCGAACGCGTTGCCAGGAGGGCGCTTATTATGAAGCAGCGATATGTTCGGAAGGGCCGTCAACGTCGCAATTTCCAATTCGAAATTTCCTGCAGTTATCCCACTGTAATTTGGAAATTTCGAAACAATAAAAAAAGAACCTTATTTGTCGCTAGATTCGAGTGAATTGTCGGGCTCAAGCGCGACTTTGCGACCCTTCCGAGCATATCGCTGCTTCATAATAAGGGCCTTAAACACATGGTGTAATACGCCAAATGTAACCGCTTAGCGAACGACGTCGTCGCTCAAGTCGCGCGGGAATCCGCGTCAAGTCTAAACAAATACATAGCCGCCTGACATACAAACGGCCTCCACTCGGCTTGTAATTTGTCAGGTTGCAAGGCTCCATTTAAACTGACTGGCTCTTGAGGGGGGATTTGGGAAATCCTCCGGTATGTAAACGGGGCCTTGCAAGCCAATGTCAGTCGATGGTTTTACTAATCTATGTCACAGACTGTGATGTAGATAGCTGTACCCTAGTCAGTGAAGGAAGTGTGGTGTTGACAGCGCTGCATCTAATATACGCTGTGAAGTGCATGCCAGTAGTACGGTTTCCTGCCACCGTGCTGGGCCCAGTCTCATAGAACTACAACTCATGGTCTACTGACTGATTAACAATTAGGAAGACTGAAAATGGATTCTTTCCTTCTTTTTTAAGCGCGGCCTAGGATCACCGACCGTGCCAAAGCAACAAGGAAATATGATCGCTGCGCTTGAATTAAATTTTCAAAGACTCGCCCACAAATATGATGTCTCCAAAATAGTGCAGTTTTCACCTGGCCTCAATAAAGCTCCCAGCGCCGTGGCCAGGGCCACGCTCTGTTAGTCACGCCGAATATAATTAAGGGTGCGCGACGTTCCCCCCTTCGAGTGAATTTACACCACTGTCGAGAGGGCGCAACAACACGTAAAAGTTCCACTAGACAGCGCCACATTTTGGACAAGTGAATTCTGTACTTCGTGCAGCAAATATCAAGGTCAGCAAATAAGTCCAATAACTGAAGAAATAAGTAAAACCCAGACCTAAACAGTCGCCTCTTGTCTCTGTCCTATCGTAGAACTACAATTCGTATTTTATTATGATAATACGATATACATTGCAAAGTCGATTAACCCACAGAATGACAAGTAGAAAGATTCGGCTACGCAATGTACATCAAATGGTCATAATAAACTTTGAATTGTAGTTCTACGAAACGCGGCCTTGACAATCGTCCAACTGCGCCTTGACGCATACACCTACGGGTCTTCTAACGCATAGGTACATCAGTGTGCGGAAACAAAATATCGACGTCACCGTCGCGTACAATTATGTGGCTTAATCATTGTCACGTCACGTCACAGATATTCACTGAATCGGAATAATCACTATGTGTGACACACTACGCCTCTGTACGGTAGAGCCAATTGTATATCCAGCATTCGCACACACATGCATAATCAAGGCGCTGGAGCACACGCACGTGCACACATACAAAGGTTTTCTGGAAGAGATCGCTTGATAACTACCATATCTCGGTAAATACGATTGCACTACTTGCACTGATGTGGAATAAATAGTAACATATCGCTAACCGTGAAGGAAAACATCATGAGGAAACATGAGAGTCTGAGATGATAAAATGCCTCAGCGCTTGAACATCCGCGGTGGGCACGCATGGGAATTAGGCCCATTCTTTCTCTGAGATAGAGTTTGTGCCCTGCAGTGGGACGTATGTAGGCTATATAAAAAATATTAATCTATCTAAACTGTTAGTGCCAAAATGGAATGCACGCGAAAATCGGACCAATCAGCGGCAACGCTCCCCCCAACCCTCTCTCTCCTATGAACCAAAAATATTGTACAGTCTTGTAAGACCCCCTTTCATTCTAACAATACCTATCTTCTTCTTCAGTATTTGCTTGTGTGCTCTACGTATGCCTCTGCATAAGTCCTCCAGGTACATCCCGTAGTAGCTCTGATGTCGTCAGAGCATCGTGCATAATATGGTCTGCCTACATTTCGTGCTCCTAACAATACCCGAAATTCGGAATATCCCGACCTTCTGTGCCCTTGTAACGACGGAAAGCTGCAGATGGGACTTTTAGGCGAAGTGCTTTTAAGGGCCGGACTGTCCGGAATCAGTTTGGATGCGTGTTCGACATCGCTCGTTTATTTTTGACACCGAATGGTCTACGTGGCGAATTACATACATAAACTCACGCCTGTATCCCGGAGGGGTAGGCAGAGATGGTTTGCCACTTGCCACGATCCTGTCAAACATGTTTCGCTCCATCAATAGTCATTCATCATCATCATCATCATCAGCCCTTTGACGCCCACTGCAGGACATAGGCCTCCCTCGGTTTTTATAACCATGGGGGTTTTGCCATAATCGGCACGCTTGGCAGGCGGGTTAGCGAACGCAGTATGCGGTTGAAATCTCAGGAAGACGCTGCTGTCCGACTCCTGGTAATTTATTTCCTTATTCGCCTTCCACGGAATGAAATGGAGTGACGCTATTCTTAATCCGCTACCACACGGCAATTCATTACTCGGAACATTCATTACTCAGTACAAAATTAACTCATGTTTAATAGTTCTATGGATGGCGCTGAAGGAAAAGGTCGTAGAGAGTAAATCAGAGTATCTAACCCCCGATTCCTTCCGTATGGCGCCGGATTAAGAATAGCGTCTCTCCATTAGCTTCCGTGGATGTCGTAGAAGGCGACTAAGGAAATCAATTACCAGGAGACGAGCAGCAGCGTCTTCCTGAGATTCCAACCGTACACTGCCATCGCCAACCCGCCTGCCAAGCGTGGCGATTATGGCAAAACCCCTCATGGTTATGAATACCATGAAGGAGGCCTATGTCCTGCAGTGGACGTCAAATGGCAGATGATGAACCCCCGATTCCTCGTACACTAATAATCTGTTAATATACTGTTAACAGCTGTCGATTGGCCAAGTTGCATGCAAAAATACAATTGACAAACTTCCGTCTGATAACCTTTGCGTGAGTATTGCGTTGCGATCAACCAAATCGTTAAACCGTGAATGATTGGAATCAATCCCTATTTGTAGAAACCACGGATTTCTTTATGGAGTTTTCAGTTACTTCAGTTTTATCCAAATCCGCCCAGTTCGTAAACAAGACCGTCTCTACATATATCACACCCGTCACCCGCTCCCAGCGAAACTTTGCCGGCTTGTACGCAAGTATCAAAACTTTTCAATACTTTGACATGCCTGCCTGAAAATTGTTAACAAAATTCAAACCCTTTTTGAAACTTGTGTGAAACTTTTAAGTGGCAGTGTATCGAGTTAATTTTCTTACGTTGTGAATAAAATGATAACACTTATAGGTGTATTGTTAAGACGGTTCCGTAAGTTTCGGTCTTAATAATACAATGGTACGAACAACACTTTCTTTTTTTATTAGCCCACTGCTGGGCAAAGGCCTCCGCTTTAGCTCGTCCCTCCTCCCTGTCGCCGGCCATTCCCTGCCACCCCGGCTAAAAGCTCGTGGGGTCGTCCCGGCATCTCCGCCTTGGTTGGCCACGTTTGTGGTGTCCGTCGCGTGTGGGCCAGTCAGTCAGAGGCAATTTTCGCTCATCTGTCTGGACAAATAATACTACATACTACTAATGAAACACACGTTTTTGTAGTAATAGCAGGATTTGTATGTCAAAGTATTAAATTATTTCAAAAAGCTACGTAGGTAGTCGATCACATAGGGTATGTATTAGTGACGGGCGCGCATGCATCATCATCATCAGCCATTTGACGCCCACTGCAGGACATAGGCCTCCCTCATTGTTTCCAAAGCTTCCCGGTCTTGTGCCGCCCGATACACCGACTCCCCGCCACAATCTGTTGGGGGGTCGCCCACGCTGCGTCGTCCGGTCCGCGGTCGCCAGGTCAGATCTTTTTCGCCCCAACGGCCATCAGTTCTTCCAGCTATGTGCCCTGCCCACTGCCACTTCAATTGAGCAATTTTTCGAGCTATATCAGTAACTCGGTGTCTTTTGCGGATCTCCTCATTTCGGGCTCTCCGTCTTTTTCCCGTCGTCTTTCCCCATTCATGGACAGTCGACGTTTAAACTTTCGTTGCTTCGTCACCCGTCACGTATTTGAGCAGAGTGCCGTGCTGTTTGAATGTACATTTTAAGATGCTGTCTACAAGAGACCCGTATTTTAAGTATCGTCAAAATCTGGTCATTCTTTTAGAAGATGTAAAAATTACATTATGATACAAGTGTGCTAAGTTGGTTATTACACACGAGGCATTATTATAAGCGCGAGCCGTAAGCAAGCGCGGTAAGGAAGCTGAGTGTGTAGGCACACTAGTTGCATCCGAAGTTTTTCAACACAATTGCGAGGAAAAAAACGTACTTGTATTATTAGCAACTCGAAGTAGACATTTTCGACAGTAATTAATCACACAGCAGCTACTTTACCAAATATTTACGGAAAATGGCGCGTAAGTTTTGTTTTCTTCGCGCGCCGCACATTCGATGCGCGCGCAGGTTACAAAGGCACAGGAAAAGCCGGGGCAGCAGCAATATAGAAAATAAAATAAACTATAAATTAATGTTTTTCAATATGATAGTGAAGTTAATTTGTGTTTATAAATATACAGTTTTATAAAATGAAATTTTTATTTGTCATCTTAACCCAAAAATAATTTAATATCCGTAAAAATGTTCATGTTCTTAGACATAATATTTTTCTGAAATTTAAACAAAAGTTATTACAGCACTTACCTATACGGTAATGTTTTTACAGCACAAATATGGTAATATGCTGAATTATGAAACTAAAAACGGCGTAATAAGAGTTAATTTACTAGCAACTGAGTTGAAAAGTTTATTTTTTATTGTTTTTAGTCTAAGACATACAGATAGAAAACACTTTATTGCACAGCCAGAAAAAAGGATTGCAAGTCATAAGTAGTACTATGAATAAAAATATGTTAATTGAAAGTGTAGCGGAAAACAATCAAACTCTCAATTTTTATTTTTACTCGTACAGAATCAATAACGGAATCAATATACAACCTGCAATAAAATTCGCAGTCGGAAATCTTGCAGTTGGATTTGAAGGAGAAATCTCCTATTATTATATACAATTAATATATCTCAACCTCATTTGCCTTGCGTTATAGTCGCCAAAATGTACAAGTTAACCGACTGTAGACAGTACTAAATATGATTTTACATTTGAAACTTGTTCAGTGTTAAAATAATAGTTTGTGAAAATATTATTCGTTGATGTTAGTCCCATCTGTAAATAAAATCGAAATGCATTAAGTATGTTTGAATCTGCAAATGGATTCACTCTATATTTTTAGAGTTTCGACATAAAAATGGGACTAAATTGGCGAACCTTTTTTTGGGCCGACTACATTTGGTATCGATTTCTTTGTCTGTAAAATATGTAAGAACGTGTATTATATAATCTTGTGTGTGACATTGGTTGTAAATTCGGAATATCGTGTGTGCGTGCGTGCGTCCGTGCGTGCATGCGTGCGGGCGTGCGTGCGTGTGTGTGTGTGTGCACGTAACTTACGTAACTAGCCATTTCATTCATTGAACTAGCTGTACACAAGAATAAAGAAAATTTCAGAAAGTTAAAATTACGTTTTGTGCCTGCAAGCGGCCCTGCTGCAGTCTGTCCCCGGGACAGTCTTAATAAGGTGGCAGCGGAATGGAGATTTATTGTCGAACAAAACGTTAGTGCTAACAAACCACGATCAATCGTCTTACTCCTCTGACAAGCTAATCGGGAAAAGTTAACTTGAGACCGGGTTGGTCCCGTTTAGCGTGATAACACTGATCAGCAGTTCAGTTACAATGCCGAACTGATGTGATTGACTATGGAGTGAGTAGAGTGCCCTTCGGTGGCAAGACTTACAAGCGATGACAGTAAATGTACGATGTATAGAGGAACAGTATTTTTAATGACATAATATGTTAAACGGGTCTAATCGCGATTAAAGTCAAAGTCAAAGTAAAAAAAAAATATTCACTATAAAAACAAAATGTTTACTTAATGAACGTCAAAGCTGTTAGTTTCACAATAAAATTAATAGATTATGCGGAGAAGAAGCTAACAAAGAAACTCCACATTTATTCTTTTCAATTCAGGTTTGCGTAATTAACAGAGTTTTCAACTTAAAGTTACACTACACTAGATACAATCCTGCCTGTTAACATTATTTAAATACCAGACATCCTTGTCTTCCAAATAATCCTTAATGTTATAATAGGCTTTTTTGCACAGAGTACGCTTAATACATTTTTTAAACCGAGTCGGTGGTAACTTTAATATATCTTGAGGAATCTTATTGTAGAACCGCACACAGTGCCCCATACAGGATGTATTAACTTAACGTGGAAATGACAATTTATGTTTATTCCCAGTATCAATATTGTGATGGCAACCAACATTTTCGAAATTGCTGATGTTTTTTCTAACATACATTATATTTTCATAAATGTATTGACTTGCAACTGTTAAGATGTTAGTTTCTTAAAGAAATCCCTTAACGAGTCTCTACTACCTAGCTTGTAAATAAATCGGATCGCTCTCAACTGTAACATGAAGATCGTGTCAATGTCTGCTGCCCGACCCCACAGTAGTATGCCGTACGACATAATACTATGGAAGTAACTAAAATAAACAAGCCTAGCATTATTTATTTACCCGTGACCATGGCAGCTGCAACGTTGCCGAAACGTCTGAGATCCAAGGTAATTAAATTTTACCTAATAAATAATCGCGATTAGACCTGTTTAATATATAAAGAACTATGTATATTAAAAACAGCTGGCAGAGAGTTTAACCTTATACCATAAAACCAGAAAAAAAAAGTTATTAACAAAAAGTGTAGAACACATTTAAACTTTTTGTAAGCCACGTGACGAAATTCGTCTGGGATTAGAGAGAGAGAAAAATGGAAATAACACAGTTATATTACACTTTAAATACGCTATAGCCCAACTGGTAATACTGCATTCATGTTCTTTGTTTTCAATTGATTAAATATGTTTCCCATGTATGCACGAGGCGCTTCCGTCTGGAATTTTACTATTTATGTGTAGTTTTATGATCTTTTTATGGCTTAGAATAAACAGGAAATCGAATATCTTATTCACTCAGGTTATCTTATGATGTTTTCTCGCGTTGCTTCACACAGAGCTCGATCAACAATTTCACTAAAGAAAAGTATTCAGTTAGGCCATTCGCAGTCCCACCCGCTGAGAAGCTAGTAGTCTAGCTATAGCAGGTAGCCGGGACTTCTAAAGAAGTTATTTGCATAAATTCTATGGCACTGTACCGAGATCCATTGAATAGCTCAATGGTTACTCGGCTTGTACGAAGACTGGACAAAAAGACGAGTCAAGTGGTAGCGTCAACGGGGAATACTATTTCCGTTCGACTCTAGCACTTATTGCAGTACCTTTAAACCGTGCCTGGTTAACTTAGGGTTAGACTGTACGATAGAAATCCGGACATCGACCTCCGGATCTTCGCATCCATACCCAACTATGATTCCACTTGTCGCTTCTGCTATGGTGCGAAAAGACGGGACATTCTCTATCTAAGGTGTCAAACTGAGGTACTGCTGCTGGATAAGCACCTAATTTCTGTGTTCTCCACCTATCTAATTTTGTAGCCTGGCTGGATAAAAAAAAGGAAAAAAAAAGCATGCCTAAACGCGACTTGATACGAACTACAACATTGAAGCCACTATGAATAGTTTGTACTTAGTTTTTAAGCAGTTGAGTGCTGAACAATAACAGTCAACAGTTGTCTCTGGTGGTACATGCTGAGCACACACGTGTTTTGTTGCCAACCGTAAATTATTTATTCGTAATTCATAATTTTTTGTCCAATTTGCGGTATTGTTGGTCGCAATAAACTCATTTTTACTTTTCTATGAACAGATCGAATTGTCTGCACATTGAAGATTCTTTCGAAGGTAATACGAAGAATAGGACGAACAAAAACTTTTAAACATTAGTCCTAGTGTTCACGTAGAGTCCACGGCACATCAACCGTTACATCCGTGTACTCTGTTCAGTTACATAACGGAGGACTTTGCAACAACAATATAATATAAGTCGAGCTGCTATCGACTGTACATTAAGTTGCACAGACAGCAGTTCTATTGTTGTAAGTTCATTATGCCTTATAATAATTTTCATTTATTATATTTTTTCATATTTATTCTTAATAAAACATGAAAAACCACTATTCATAAACCTAGACTGCAATTTATATAAATAAAAAGCTTTAGTCAGCTACAAAAGCCGCGCGCAACAAATACCAAAGTTGGTAAGTAGTTGATAGGAATTAACAAAGTTTTCCAACGTTGAAAGGCATTAACTATCAGATGATTTTTATTTATAGAAATTGAAGCACAGTTTCGAAGGCAGATGCTACATTGAGCTGTAAAAAAGGATGAACCAGACAAAAAAAATTAAAGTACTGAATTTCTGACATCAAAAAATGGCAAGACCCCTTTCGCCAAAACACAATATTGCTATTTCAAGGAAGAGTTAACCTCCTTCATGGTGCCATGGGTTTTACTTAGAGACCATCCGCTCCTAAACAATAAAAACCGTAGTTTTGTACGCCCCGATGGTTTAACGAGCCGCTTTGTCAACACGAAGGAACATAATTTTTGGAATTAGCTCAGCATTTGCTTCGGCATTGTTTAAGACACGCAAGAAAGGGCATTTTTGTTAGAACAAGAGACGAGAAATTCAGAATCGTGGGATTTCCCGGTTTGATCTATTAGAACAATTACTTTGACGTTGAAATGTATCGTTAACATCGCCTCTAGACTAAAAATAAACATGTTTTTATGTTAGTACCGGTTCATCATCATCATCATCATCACCAGCATCAGCCCACCTCTGCCCACTGCCGGGTAGACCTTTTCCCCATCACGCCATCTTTCGCGGTCTCTCGCCATTCGCATCCACGGGCCCCCTGCCGACCTGGCCATACCGTCCGACCATCGGGCTGTCGGTCGCCACTCCGTTACTGCCCTGTTACTGGCAACTCTTACTTTAACTTTTCATTGAAATCCATCGATCTGAAGTTTCGGCTCAATCCAACGGGCGCCATCTTCAAGGAGCAATCGGTTCTGCACGGCTGCTGTTTGGCGACATGGTTATTATTTTTTCTAAAAGCACTTTCGTAGTACTGGCCATCGAGTTAAGACGAAACTTAAAACGAAGACGTAGACGTTCGAATTTCAAATTGCCAACAGGAAGACCGTCGACCAAAGCTCTTGTAGAGTTTCACTTACATTGAGAAGTTACGAAAAATGAGCTACAACAAAACGTGCTTCTTTCGAGCCCATTTCAAAACAAGGGGAGTGAACCCCGCCTTTCCGCGTGATCGGGTTACGGAACAAACACCGATAGGTAGAAAGCAACTTTCGAACGTCCAATTCCTCGTTTGTTTACCGGGTGAGTGGTGGAGTGCCTTTTGATCCAACCACTCTATCACTTATGTAAGAGTCACAAATGTGTGCTTTTCTCTACAAAATAGGTTTGGTCCTGAACTGCGAATTAAGAACGGAGTTCTTTAATTAAGTTTCTCAAGACTGCATTTTTACTGTGGCATAGGAATGCCAGCGTCAACCGTCCACAACCACTGCATTCGGGAGGTACGAAATCTGTAATAGCTCTGCTAACATCGCGAACACAAACAATGCACTTAATCTCCTGGAAGGAAGACCTCGCACGTTATTTCACTTCACGAAAACGATTCCAAGCGAGCATTCGGAATAACCTTTTAGCGGATCCGGGCTGTCGGAAAACGAGCTTTATTACGAGACGGCTAAGGCAGGAAGAAGGGAGGGCTGGGTTGCCGCCAGGTAATTTTGCTCAACGTTGCAAGTGCGTCCTTAAACGTACCGTGGACCCTGATGAATATGCAAGGAACGTTTGGCCCATTTTATTCAATAATAGCAGGTAGGAGCCATTCAAGACCCCCAAAGAGGAGAGCACGTTTCCTTGAAATAGGAAGATAGAGCCGATGGTTTGCCTTTGCTAGAATTTAATCAAGACTGTTTTATTTTTAGAAGTGATCGCCTGGGTTGTGGACGATCTCGCATGAAGAGAAGTTGAAATTGGAAAAAAAAGTGTGAATAGTCTTTAGATAGATAGATAAAATATTTATTTAAGGGCACAATACTCAAAACATGACAAATACATTATTTAACAACAGAGATTTAAAGAATAAAAAAACATAACAACATAACGGACAAAGTACAATTAATATCTCCTCGTACATTCGACAGCACCTATGTGCACTCTATTCCGTTACGTTACTGATAAATTTGCAACAAAAATGTGAAGGTTGATCACAGGACAATTCTGTACAAAGGATTATTTCTAGAACGATCAATTTCTGAAACATGTCGGTCATAGTCTGACATTTAAACTTTTGTTCTAAGAAAAGATTACTCAATCTAGATGCGAAACGAGATGAGGCCCGACCACCGGCAGCCGTCCAATATCCTTTTAATAACGGTGTCTTGACGTGCACTTTGTGCGCAAGCAAGCACCTTCAAAGCCAAGATCGGCTACATAAGTCACCTGAGTGCACACCAGCGAAACCATCACCAATCATAATCGAGTCAGATAACAGTCGCCATAGCCGAATACGGCTAGGAGTGTATATATAATAACACACCCGTAGTCGAAAAGTAAACATAGTTCGTAGTTGGAAACCAAATTAATCTATGTTAGCTATAACACGGATTCATTTGTTTCCATAGCGAAAGTCGTCTAGTCCACGACCAGTGTTATGTAGTCGTAAAGTGGTGATGTTTATGATTTGTCTGGCTTCAGAGCGAAATGCCACACAGTGCAATCACGACTTGAGTGAGTCAGCAGACGTCGCAACGAGATTCTTTGTTCGCCTGCAGAAGCGATAATATAAAACGTGTCGTTTGCCCTTTAGCAGACCTTTTCAACCGCATGCCAGTTTCTGTTAATAGAAAATCTCGAGAAAATCTTAGTAGCATAAACTGCAGCAGGTTTATGGAATTGTCATTAGAGATATACCTAGAAAGAGAATACTTTATGGTACAAAAAAAGCATATTACAAAGGTATTTCTTAACCTAAGATGACTGACGGCGACCTTATCACTAAAAGTGATCTCTTCCAGATAACCTTTGGATGGAATATTACATTGGAGAAGGAAGAAACATAGCACATAATTGTATTAGAGATATTACAAAACATTAGGATAACTAAATGATGAAAGATACCGCAATGCCATTACTAGTATTAACCCCAGGTATTGTTACCCTAAGAAAAAATAACGGCAGTGTGCTGGTCACCGATGGTCGATTGGGTGCAAAGGTTCTCGAGCCTTGAACACGCACTGGCAAACGCAGCGTAAGACGCCCACCAGCTTGCTGGACCGACTATCTGAGGCAGATTGCTGTCAGTGGCTGGATGAGGGTGGCCAAGGACAGAAGGAAGTGGCGTGCCTTGGGCGAGGCCTATGTCCAGCAGTGGATAAGTACGGGCTGATTGATTGATTGAATGAATGAAGAAAAATCGTGCAGCGTATTAGGCCCTCTTTTGTTTATTGTATATATAAATGATTTACCAAAGGCAACATCTCAACCAATGACATTATTTGCTGATGAGAGTACAGTAAGAATAAAAAACAAGGACATAAATAATTACGAATCTGACATCAATAATTCTTAGACATCAGTGATATCTAACAATTTAAAAATTGATTAGAGTGAAAAAATATAATGCATTTTAAGCAAAGACCAAAAAATTCTTCCGACATTAAATTATCAAAATATTATAATAAACGAAGCGGAAACTGCCCATTTCCAAGGCCTAGCAATTGATAAACAATTGAATTGGAAACATCACATTGATGAACTAAGTAAAAAAGTCATGTACCTATGACTTCGTTTTCGAAGTTATGTACATTTGTGAAGTTATAGTAGCAATACCGCTCGCTAACTGTGAAGGAAAACATCGTGAGGAAACCTGAGTGTCTGAGCCATTCACATGCCTCAGCGCTTGAAATCGCCAATCCGCAGTGGGCACGCGTGGTGATTAAGCCCATACTCTCTCCCTGAGAGAAGGCCTGTGCTTTACAGTGGGACGTATATAGGCTGCTTATGCTAAGAAGATACAGGAAAAAGAAAGGAAGATTTTGGGTTCATCCATTTATTACTATTATGAACGCCGGCGCCGACGCGAATCAATCCGCAAGTTCTTGCGATGTGTCGCGCGAGCTCGAGATTTTTACGATGCGACGTCACATCGCAGTTTTGTGTATGGGCCCTCTAGGATTTCATACAGGATTTCAAACAGGTTTTCATAACCATGAGGGGTTTTGCCATAATCGCCACGCTTGGCAGGCGGGTTGGCAACCGCAGTGTGCGATTGGAATCTCAGGAAGACGCTGCTGCCCGTCTCCAGGTAAGTAATTGATTTCCTTAGTCGCCTTCTACGACATCCACGAAAGAAAATGGAGTGACGCTATTCTAAATCCGGCGCCACACGCATTAAACATGGTTGTATCCAAATGTTGAATTTGGAATCCGTATAGGTAAATTTTATTTAAAATATTATTTACAAGTACTTGAAAGCTTTTTTCTGAACCACGATTCCCAAGACATCCAGTTCACCCAGAACTAGACATACAGCGAAACAATCTTGTTATTTGTAAGTTACCTTCACAAGGATAGGCGAAAGGAAAACATCGGAACATTATCCTCCTTATTATGAAACTATTTGTAATTCTTTCTCCTGGAAGTGCAATAAAGTGTTCTCTATCTATTTATCTATCTTATTTTGACTGGCTCGCTGGTCTAGGTCTAGTATCACGTCTGATTACCATCCAGGAATTCCTGGGTTCGATTCCCACTTGGGGCGCCCTACATTTGTATACATGGCCTCAGTCTGGGTGTATTTCTATGTTTGTGATGTTCTTGCCTCGTTACCACAGCACAGGGAGTCCTAGTTTGAAATCAGAACAAGTGATTGTGTTGTGTGGAAGTTATCATGATTATTTTAGGTCTTCCACAAAACTACGCCTAACTCTTCCAAACAAACACAAAATTGAAGCATCTAGTAAGTTGTAATCTCCCTTCGAAAGCCAAGGATGGTCCATAGGAAGCCCTCAAGACAGGATACCGTTACCGGAACGCGAGGCCACTGCTACTCGATGTCAAGTCCACGCAACGCGCTATAAAAAGGCAGATAAGCCGAGGCTCAACTTTAACAGCATTCCGGAGCGCGGCCCCACGGTGCCACGCGACACGATACGGTTATGGGCCGTCTTCATCGGTGGTCTCTCACGAAACCTTATGGCCAAACGTAAAGTGCTGGACATCGTTCAGTATTTTTGATTTTCATGACGCCTCGATTTGAGGTTCGAGGTGCAAAACACTAGATTACGCATAGTTGTACAGTAAAATAATAATATAACGTCACTCCAATGGTAAAATCCGAGCAAATTTAATAGGCATCTCTCGCGAAGAAGATCGAATCGCGTGAGGCTCCGAGTTAAATTGCCCGGTTTATACCATCAGAAAGCTATTGGTCAGTAAACTACCAATAGTGTCAATGTAACATCCATCGTTGTACTAATATCATTCTATCGAACAACTATGCAATAAAGAGACTCGCCTCCCGGAATTACCTAGGTCGTTTATTTTTCGTATCGTACAGTTTGCAATAGGCCCAAGGGTTATCGCAGGCTTCTTTAGAGGTTGCTTTTGTTGCGTATTGTGGACGAACGAGGTGTCATAACGTCATATGACACTCTGTTGAAATGGAGGGGGCTTTTCGTTTAAGATTCGGTATTTGGGCCTCATTGTCGCACGGACCGATGTCAAATAACTGTCTTCCGAAGTGACAAGACTCTTTAA
This sequence comes from Yponomeuta malinellus, assembly GCA_947308005.1. NCBI lineage: Eukaryota > Metazoa > Arthropoda > Insecta > Lepidoptera > Yponomeutidae > Yponomeuta > Yponomeuta malinellus. The sequence continues at coordinate 10,044,240 of OX371012.1, read as the reverse complement.
GTAAATTTTGAAGCAAAAAAACAGTTTAATGTAGTTAATAAGTACAGTAGTCGCCCGCAACGTAACTCGTTAGATCAATCTCAGACAATGTACAAAGATATACAGTTGGATACATATTTTATTTTATTTATCTGGAATACAAACAGGAAACAGGCTCCAGTTTATATAAAAAATACTTCAAGAACTTCTGAACCCATAAATATTTTTTACGAAATAACTATGACCTAGGTAACAAGGATGCCAATTGTGTAGTTACAATAAGTATAATACAGGTAGGCAGTAATACTCAACATAAAAATAAAGGAACAAACTTCAAGAGCAAGACAGTGGGTGAGTCAACGCAGTAGCCAGTAGTACACATAAGATAAGACATACATACACAAACTCACGCTCGTATCCCAGAGGGGTAGGCAGAGACCAGGGACTGCCACTTGCCACGATCCTGACAGATCACTTTCGCTTCCTCAACATTCATTAATCGTTGCATGCACGCCCACCGTTGTAGACTGAAAGATAATGTAGTGACTAGAATTGAGAAGGAATGTTGCGTTGGTTTGGACATGTTGAGGACGAAGGAATAAAGATGGGCCGGTAAGGGACGACCCATGCGGACATACTTCGATCAAATAGGGGATGTTTTAGCAAAGGGCAAGATAAAAAGTACCCGAAACCGGCGTGCGTGCATGCAACGACTAATGAATGTTGAGGAAGCGAAAGTGATCTGTCAGGATAGTAGCAAGTGGCAGTCCCTGGTCTCTTCCTACCCCTCTGGGATACAGGCGTGAGTTTATGTTATGTTATGTTTTATGGTTATGGTCCTCATGGTTATGAAAACCACGAAGGAGGCCTATGTCCAGCAGTGGGCGTCAAATGGCTGATGATGATGATGATGATGATGATGTTATGTTTATTGTCCTTAAAAAAGGGGGAACTTGCGTCTAACTCACATTGGAGTGACTGCTTTTATACTATAGAAATCATATAAAAACTCAGGAAAAATTTAAAAATTAAATAATAAAAATATTTTTCGGGGCTTTCGGGTTCACAAAATATGCGATAAATAAAGTTACTCTAATAACATAAAACTTATTAGATTTTGTTTTGTCATTGAATTCTGAACGTTTTCTTATAAGGGTGTACATGCATTAAACATTATTTTACGAGATAACTCAAATATTGATAAACGCTTCATACAATATAAGCGTTACGTTAGGGAGTGACGTGAAAGTTTAAGGTCGATTTGTATGGCGATTTAGTACCACGTGACTATATGGACTTTTCGACTGGTTATATTATAATAAATATTAGTCGCAGAGAAAAAAAATACCACGTTTCTTTCAACGTGTCCTCTCCTATTCTATTAAACATTTTGTAGTGCAAGTTCTCCGTTGCACAAATTGTGTTAAAAGTGGCTACCCGAAACTGCCGTGCGTGCGCGCATGCAAAGACTAATGAGTGTTGATGAAGCGAAAGAGGTCTGTCAGGATCGTGGCAAGTGGCAAACCCTGGTATCTGCCTACCCCTCCACGATACAGGCGTGAGTTTATGCAATATAATGACTGTCCTTCAAGTTTTCGGAATTATGGCCCAAGTCACACTATTTGCCTCCTACTAATGGTCTCCCGCGAAAACTTCGCCGGCGCAAAGCAGCAAAATAAAGCGCAGCAACGATCCTTTAGTTTAACAGGAAGAAAAATCTATTGTGTTGCAAATTCACGAGTTCAACTGCGGACTGTCGGGAGAGAAAATTACTTAAAGGATTTGTGACGGTGAAAAATTGGTGCATCGCTGACATTGTTACCGGAAAACTTCACCTGCCGTTGCAATGTATCTCCTCTCACGACGAGATAAGGTCGGAAGGGGTTGTGTGGAGAACGGCACTCTCAAGTTGAGTACAGTAAAATTGTTTACAACCCGTAAACATCATCAATAATCGTAACTTATGCGGTGGCTGACTTTTTACTGGGCCCTTTGTGGTGGCCAAAATGTGGTTATTAAATTGGGAAATATTCTGAGCGTTATCCGCGTGCGGCTTTACGGCTGTATTAGAGCGTCGTAAGACTGAAGATGAATAAAAAGCTGGATTATAGGTGCTTCGTCACGAAATAGCAAACATTACTATTATGTTATACCTGTGAGAATTACGTAATTTTTTGGGCACTTCGACTACCTAAAACAAAAGGTGTGTAATGTTTTCATAATTCACGTATCTAAGTTCGTCCGTTTATTTATTCATAATAATTAATTACTCTGGCGGTCGCGTCGTGTATGTTTTTTCCAATAATATTTTTTATACTATTGCTTAATTTGTTGTTGCAGCACACATAAATAAAATAGTTTTAAAAGTGCACCCAGCGAGTAATGAACTTTGATGAAGCAAAAGAAGTTTATCAGGATCACGGCATGTGGTAAACCATGGTCTCTGCCTACCCCTCCGGTTACAGGCGTAAGCTTGTGTATGTTTGTTCAATGTATGCGACTACTCTCTTAACTACAAACTTTTTACAGGTACACATCTTTTTAGGGATCCGCACCCAATGGGTATGGGACCCTATTATTACTAAGACTCCGCTGGCCGTCCGTCCGTCGGTCTGTCACCAGGCTGTATCTCATGAACCGTGATAGCTGGGCAGTTGAAATTTTCACCGATGATGTATTTCTGTTGCCGCTATAACAACAAATACTAAAAACAGAATAAAATAAATATTTAAGGGGGGTCTCATACAACAAACGTGACTTTTTTGCCTTTTTTGCTCGATATTAATAACGGCAACTGGTAGACGCTTGAAATATTAAAATGTTGTATAGGTAATGGTACGGAACCCTTCGTGCGCGAGTCCAACTCGCACTTGGTCGGCTTTTTTCTCATGTTTTTAATAGAATAGAATAGAAACAGTTTATTTGTTGCACACAAAACACACAAAAGAATTTTAACACAGAGTCAACCAAAGAAATACATAGATAGATAGTATCTAATGTTCACCCCGTCAGATGTGCAAGCAGCTAACAAATCAGCTGGTGAAAAGGTAGATTTTCTTTTCTGAAACGTTCCGATGTAGAAGAGGCAGAAAAATCTTAATAACATCCACAGCGATACGCTCTGAATACAAATACATACTCAATGAACAAGACTCTTCAGATAATGAATAATGCATAGATATTATACAATAACATACGGTAGCGGTAACCGCATTATAAATTAGATCAGCCGAGCAACGCTACTTCTTCTTTGTTCAGCTTTCTGATGAGTAAATAAATATGACTTCTTTAAGAATAATAATGACAATGACGAACCATGCCAAGATTTAGAAGAACCGTGGTATTCGTCAGCAAACCAAGGTGCGACTGGTTCGAGCTCTGGTTTTCTCCATTTTCACATAAGGCGCCGAGACATGGTGCGTGAGAAGCCGCGACTGTGACAGAACCGATTCTTTCGAGATGTGGTGTTGGAGGAAAATGCTCAGAATCCCGTGGACCGCCTTCAGATCCAATATCTCTATCCTGAACGAGCTCAAAATAACGAAGCGACTGTCAACAGCTCAGAGCATTTGAGTTATCTGTGGTCAACAGTCTGTCGCCAGAGGGCCCTCAGCTTTTTGGGCACGTTATGCGGTCACCACGTCAGACTGGAAAAACTGATCATATCGGGCCAGATCGAAGGCAGACGGGCGAGAGGCAGAACACCAATGCGCTGGTCCCGATGCCCCAAAGAGGGCAGCAGGTGGATCCATCCAGCGAGCATCCCAGCGCGCCCATGACCGTGATGAATGGAGAACCTTTGTAGATGGTCACGATCCTCAGAAGTGAGGGACCGATCCAGAAGAAGAAGAATAATAATAATATTTACTAACACTAGTAACAGAATAAGATCACTAACAACTGTAGCTACATGAATTTTGTAAAATCTTGTTTCAAAAAATTCTCGGAAAGAGCCGAGCCGCTAGCCGCGGCGCGCACGCACCGCTCTGGCTGGCCACTAATGGTTAGACCGTTTTCAGTCCAAAAGATAAGCTAATGGTAAATCGATTCCATAAAACACTTCAAAAATGCCGATTAAAATAGTCTGTGGTGGACATTTTATAGGGAAAAGATGTAGCCACAGATTAAATAAACAGAGTTTTAGAGTCGTGTTTTTATAAATGAGGCCGTAACAGTCTTATTGTTAGAAATAAGAAGGCTAACGATTAATCAATTCAATATGAAATAATTACATTTGATTTTATTGAAACCAATGCAGTTTTCACCTTTACGGGAAATGTCAAAAGAGAAAGAAAAAAAAATTTTGCAACATGACAATATAATATTCACTTACGAAAATGTTGCCAATATCAGGTGGTCCAAAATTACATGTTTATGTATTAAACACTCATTTATAAAAACAAGATTCCTTAAAACACTCCTTAGATGTAGTTTTAGCAGTCTGTGTAAAAGAGAAAGACGTGACCAAAGATTATTTAAACTGCCTCTGAGGACTCTTTTAGAGCAATCGTGTAATTATAAGTAAATGTTTAATTTCTCATACAAATTGACCACGTCAAATTTCAAAAATGTATGGAAAATAAATACCATACCGTGAACCAGAATATAACGTGTGGCGCCGGATTAAGAATAGCGTCACTCCATTACCTTCCGTGGATGTCGTCGAAGTCGACTAAGGAATAAAATTACCAGGAGACGGGCAGCAGCGTCATCCTGAGATTCCAACCGCATACTGCGATCGCCAACCCGCCTGCCAAGCGTAGCGATTATGGCAAAACCCCTCATGGTTATGTTCGAAGCTTGGAAAACCTTGAGGGAGGCCTATGTCCTGCAGTGAGTGGGCGTCAAATGGCTGATGATGATGATGATGATGATGGAAAATAAAATTGAGAATTTTTAACTGTTGTTTATATTAGAAGTGGTTTAATTTTATAGATAATGATGAAGAAAACGTTTTCAGCTCACCCTCACTTTACGCCACGCTCTGCAAGAATCGTTCTATTTGCAAAATAATTCAACTTGACTTAAACAATTACGTTATCAAAGTTGAGTCACCCATTATATAATTAGACATAAATTAAACGGCCCCCTGGCAATTAATAAACAGAAAACACCAGACGTCTCTAATTATTATGTAGATGGGGACAAACATCCGGCGAAGGTTATTTCCGCAAATCTCTCGGGAAAAAACGTTTTTCGAATGAAAGTTAAACAGCCAGGTGAAATTGGATGGGAATTTCGCAAAGGAGGAATTACGCACGTATTTCCTACACAGACAGCGCCGAAAAATTGGTAAGTGCCGTTTCGTTTAGAAACTTACACCATTTATACGTACATTACACCCGGGCCTCGATTCTGTTGTATATTACGGCAGAACCGATAGTCACTGTCGGGACGCGTGGTAGATACTTATGTTTTTTTTTTTTTTTCATTCCATTGACGCTAATAAGGTTTGAACCGCGCATAGACCTCAAGCGGAGATGAAAAGTTCTTTCAAGTGTCATTGCACTATAATATATTTACAGAATCTAGGCACAATCCAAAGAACTTATGCGAAAAAGTTAGATTAGATTTATTGCACACAGTTAGATTAGATTATAAAGTTACGAGTATATATTTTATTTTTTAGGACAACCAGTAGCTAGTACACTAATACATTTAAATTATAAAAATTAAAAGGTTTTAAGGTAAGTGCCTAGCCTATTAAGATTGCCGCAGCATGATTAGCATTACCTTTGCTAGTGGTTAAGGTAACTTAAAATTATGTCCAATTTTATAAATCTACGATTAAGCTATAAACAAAATTAAGTTGAAAACAAGAAAACATTACGTAGGTACTCCAGATTTAAAAATATGCTTGATTTTTTTTTCCTTAAAGGTATAAACATTATCAGAGAAGATGTCGACAGAGAAAGCTGACAATTTATTGTAAGTCGCAAGAGTCGAGGCATTGTAGCGTTGTGTTTAAGGTGGGTTTTGGAACAAGGCGGGTTGAACAATTTATGAATTCTATACCTATGATATTTGGTTGGTACTTTAAGATTAATTTGGGATGGTATTTGCGAACAGTCCATTTTATTTCTCAGTGTTTTAAAGAGGAAGGTTGCATCAAGTAATAATCGCCTAGTGTAATCCATCCATTCCATCCATATATCTGCGACTAGCGCAGACAAAACGCCTGCCATGTTAGGCCGGTAGAGTTAATATTAGAGGAGAGGGCAGACGAAGCTTTTCGTATTGAAGAATCATTTCATAGTATTCCTGCATGGGTAGTACGCCGACCATAGTCGCGCGTTTTAAATGTTAAAAGTCGCGACTTTCCAGTACATTAATTGTCAAAATCTCACATTTTATCGCCGCAAAACGCGTGATTCGTGCCATCGCACTAACCCTGCTGGTGTCATTGAATACTTTAGGATGTAAAACTGAGTTTATTAGGATCCCGGCACTGTATTGGATTGGGTTGGATTGGATAGGGTTTGAATAAAACATCTGTCAATTCAGAGGTTTCACAATTCACACTGGTTTTGGTACACTTTTATAAGAGTTTTCTTTTTCAGATGTTATTAGATTACTGGGTTGCTATTTGGGTTGCTAAGCTGTTCCATAGTCACGTCCCTCAGTCATGAGGACACGAGCAGAAAGAAGAGAACCCACTCTGAACTGTCAATTATATTCATATTTTGACACTTCGGAAACGTGAAAATGGATAACCCAACAGAGTGGACAGTTACGCAACAGGAGGGCTGATCTACTTGGTTGCTAATACAATCAACAGCATATAGACCTTTACAAGTGTTCACTATACTCAACTTTGCAATGTAAGTTGATAAGCTGTCAACGACCAGACTCAAGCAAGCCAAGTTGTACCGCTTAGCTGCCAGGTCGTACAATAAAACTGTTTCGAAAAGTAATCTACCGCGGATTATTGATCAGAATGAACCGTAGTCAAAAGTTAGGACGTTCAGGCCCCGTTCCGGTTTTGTTTAAGTCTCTTTCGAGGACGTTAGCTATTCAGAAATCTTCACTCATTAAAACGAAAGTGGGAGGACTGAAGGTGGACTAAGGTAGCCGCTGAATGGTGGCCAAAAACGGGTCGGCGGGTAGACCACCAAACCGGTGGGCCGAAAACGTAGCGAAGGTGGCTGGGAAACATTGGACGAGACTAGCAAAGGACCAGGTGCGTGGGCGTGAAAGAGAATGCATAACAGTGGGCTCTGTTTATGGGCTGATTAGATATAAACCGGCCAAGTGCGAGTCGGACTCGCACACATTAGATAAAGATCGAATTTGAGAACAGCGCCATGTATAGAAACCAACAAGAAGTGTTTAACATTGACATTCAACGACATGACATCGGCGCTGTGAAGGTTACATAGATGGCCGCTAGATGGCGAGCGCTGTCTTTGGACAACGTTTGCTGTATGGGAACCGCCCTTAAATATAAATTTTATTCTGTTTTTAGTATTTTTTGTTATAGCGGGAACAGAAATACAACATCTGTGAAAATTTCAACTGCCTAGCTATCACGGTTCATGAGATATAGCCTGGTGACAGAGAGACGGACATACAGACGGATAGACAAACAGACGGACAAGTCTTAGTAATAGGTCCTGTTTGGCACCCTTCGGGTACGGAACCGTAATAAAAAACGAAGACAATTACATTCTTTACGCTATAATATTGATGTTAATAGTGCTAGTAGTGCGTATATTGAAGGAAAAACATTTGAGCTACTGATAAACATTGTATCTCAGATGTCAACGCGCACTACCGCTAGATTTCAAATATACATTATTATTTATGACATGCATTAATTAAGGTAGGTACCAATAATGACATAATTTTTTGTTGACCTATTAGTACTTTCTTCCGATAGATGGATTATATTGATATATATATATATATATATATATATATATATATATATATATATATATATATTTATATATCTCGTGGCTACATAACATTGGTTTGAACAGAGTAACAGTTCCTTGTTTTTAGGAGACGGCATAAAAAAGACGTGAATAAAACAGGTTTTAAGTGGCTAATTTCTCGTCAAAGTGCCTATAGCTATTGACCGACGGTGTGGTTCGGGTATTGAACACTTGTTTCAATAGCGAGGCGAAGTTAGTTCTTCTCGAATTTTTAATTTCCTATTCGCAATGCCTACTTTCAAGTTTTCTTTTTAACCGACTTCAAAAAAGGAGGTTATCAATTCGACGCGTATGTTTTTTTTTTTTATTTGGCTATGTTGTCGCATAACTCCGTCAAATTTTAACCGATTTCGACAATTCTTTTTTGATCGAATAGATCTAACGTCCCATTGGTCCCATTTTAATAAAGTATAATTTGTAGTCGGTGCCCAAAAAATTATACTTCTACAATACCTCCATGTATACATACTTCTAATTTAAAGGTATTCTTTTAAATTATTTCTATCTTTTTAGTGCTGTAGTATTTTGAAGTCTGTTTTAATTTTTTATTTAAAATTTTTATTTGTGGAAGTTTCACGTTCTGACTTTCGATATTTTGTCATAGGAAGGATCGATAGTCTACGATCAAATAGACATTTCGTGTTGTTTTGTTTATCGCGATATCTTATCAGCCCTACCTATACCAGTGTTTTAATCTAAAGCAACGATTTGGATAGTTCGCTGCGAAGTGAAATGGGCTTTCGATTGATTAAAATAAAGTGCACTTTAAATGTTGGATGAATTGGCAAATATTAAAATGTCTCTATTTCACACATTGACAACTCGTCTACTGCTTTCCGGCCACCTGCGCAATATAGATGAATTTTTGTAAAATAATACTGTAGGACGGGTCGAGCAATGTTTACAGAGGCCGGAAATATCCGCTTATAAATGGGAACGTGAGCATTAATTAATCAGCAGTAAATGGCGCGCAAAATCGCCAATGACGGGATCATCTATTAACGCGGCGCCACAGGAGCAAATGCTGCCTCTGTTCAGTGTACAGCGAGCAAGGGACTGGCAGTTTCACAGGCGGACTTGACAGTCCCTTGCTAGTTGAACCAACCAACTGGCAGTCAAAATTCGGGAATAAAAAATATAGAAGCCATTTTGGCCTTTAAATAAAACGAACCGACATTCAATTTTCAAATGCTGGATTCGTACGATAGCGGCAGTGGCAGTGCACATGCGGGATTTTGCGCAGGGAAAGTTTTGCAGATGTATTTGAAAAGTCCTTTGCTAGTTGAGTCAAGTAACTGCCAGTTAAGAACAATAAATCCATATCGGCTTCAATGTAAAAAAAAAGCTAGGCGCAGCCTTTTTCCAACTTGAGCTATGCATTAAATGCTGCCATTATACAGCAATGAGCTCGCGTGAGAGGAAGCGTGGGACTGGCAATTTTATAGGTGGATTTGACAGTCCCTTGCCAAACGCTACCGACAGTTAAAAACTGTAAAAACCATCGTTGTGGCCTCCTCTAAAGAAACAAATAAAATCGAGCCGATGATGTGTCGTTCGATTTTTTATTTTGTACTGTTACCCCGTTTCTCTCGCGAGTCTGAGCTGGGAAACGGGGAAAATTGACAGTTCCTTGCTAACTGAAAAAAAATGTGCACTTCTTTTAAAGCGTTTTTTTATGGAGTGGTGGCCAGCTTTGTACATTTATGTCACTTGGCCAAGCCTAGAAATAAGTATGGAAGTATATAATGTAACTACATAACCCTCCTCTGCTTTTTTACTGACTAGATAAGGCACGTAACTAACCTCGTAATGTTCAATCATAATTGAATAGTCAGGCATCAAGGGTCAGCTCATTGCATCATCATCCGAATTACATACAGTTTGCCAGGTACATAAGAGTGAATTTATGGTGGTAATACCACTTGCTAACCGTGAAGGAAAACATCGTGAGGAAACCCGAGCATCAGCAGTGCTTACATACTTCACGCGCTTGAAATCGCCAATGCGCGGTTGGCACGCGTGGTGATTAAGCCCATACTATTTCTCTGAGAGAAGGCCTGTGCCCTGTGGGACCTATAGGCTGCTTATGCTGCAGAAGTATAGCCGCCAAAACCGATTTAAAAACACATCTATCGTCAATCTGTAGAGTTTATACTGAGAATGAGAAAGTGCTCAACTTTATACCACTGAAAGGCAAGCTACTACAAATCCTTACTTATTATAAACGCGAGAGTTCGTATGTATGGATGGATGTTTGTTATTCTTTCACGCAAAAACGGCTGAACGGACCCGGATGAAATTTTGCACAGAGATAGATTATAGTCTGGATTAGCACATAGGCTACTTTTATCCCGGAAAAATACACATCAAAATTACCACGCGAACGAAGTCGCGGGCAACAGCTAGTTTGGAACAAACGAAGCAGTAACAAAACGCCTAATCAGCGATGGACGTACAAAACATTCTTTCTCGGCTCGTGACCTCGAACGATAAATTATTTCAATGAGTCATTACTTGGACAGAGGGGCTACTACCAGTGTTCAATTCCAAACGTCACGCTTACCCACAATCACGACCATTATAACTTCCACACAACACGATCACTTGCCCTGGTCCCAAACTAGGATACCCTGAGCTGATTACTAAAGTAATGCGGGAGGGGAGGAGAGTGTTTTCGCATGACGAGAACTTAAAAAAGTGGGAACACCGGAAACTTTTGTAGATTACAGTGAATAAAGGAGTGGAATTAATTCTCGGATAAACCTTTCTACTCTCGCTCAGTACCGCCATAATCTGAAGTAGATTGCCGTCGGTGAATGTGTTAATTGTTGAATGTGTGCCGTGTGGCGCCGGATTAAGAATAGCGCCACTCCATTTCCTTCCGTGGATGTCGTAGAAGGCGACTAAGGAAATCAATTGCCAGGAGACGGGCAGCAGCGTCTTCCTGAGACTCCAACCGCATACTGCGATCGCCAACCCGCCTGCCAAGCGTGGCGATTATGGCAAAACCCCTCATGGTTATGAACACCGTGAAGGAGGCCTATGTCCTGCAGTGGGCGTTGAATGGCTGATGATGATTGTTAACATTTCTCATGGCGCAGCCGAGTCGCGGAAAATGCGATTCAATTTATACTTCTCAGAGTTCTCTCTTTACTTTGAGTTACATTTTAAACTATAACTCGACTCCGTAATGGCATTAGGGGGACGAAATTAGGTCACGAAAACAGAAAAACGTGACATTAGAAAGTCAGATCGCTGTAACAAGATTTTGGTCTTTGTCCTGAAATCGATTCTAGTGTCGACACATCGAAACACAAGTCAATTACGACATTTGTACATCGAACTTTGAACAGGTGTGATGTATTAGTGTGTATCAAGCCCCCCGGCTTGTATTAGCAAAGGGCAACATAAAAAGTACCCGAAACCGGCGTGCGTGCATGCAACAACCAATGAATGTTCATGAAGCGGAAGAGATCTGTCAGGATCGTGGCAAGTGGCAGTACCTGGTCTCTACCTACCCTTCTGGGATACAGGCTTGAATTTATGTTATGTTTGTTAAGCATGTTTGTCCCGATTTGTTCAGGCAAAATTTGATTTGTTCCGCGCATTTTTTTAAAATCAATATGGTGGCGGCCACGGCGGCTATCTTTGCACTAAGCGGTCGATTTTGGTCATTTTATGATAACTCTGTAACAGTAAGGCCCCTCGCCCACGGCGACTTTTTGTAGTGAAGCTGTCGCGCGTTTCTCAAACGCGCAACTGCATCGCTACGAACGCGCTTTAGTCGCATTTGCAACGCGGTGCAGAAGCGATGCCAACGCGCTACTAACGCGCTACAGCATCGCGACTGTATCGATGCAAACGCGCGGGCGTATCGGAATACATCGGGAGGAGAACGGAGGATGGGTCGCGCATGAGTAGTGCAACACAGAGAGATCGAGAGTGCTGTTGTCCATCGGTCCAACGGAGTCCATGTTGCAACTGTAGCGATCGCAGGCATTTTGGTTCCGTTACTGAAACGCATTTGCATCGCGACAGAAGCGCGACGGTATCGATGCGAACGCGCGACAGCATCGCTTCTGCATCGCTACAAAAAGTCGCCGTGGGCGAGGGCCCTGAGGACGGTTAGACGCAAATGACTCAAGTGTATTATTGTATGGAAATAATTACATGAACAGTAAAATAAACATTTCATTATTGCAACATAAATCAGCAAAAGTTCCTTCGATCGCTCAACGATTATTTGCTCAGCAGAATAAATCAGCAGTAAAACTTTTAAATAGACTTGTTTAGAATCCTTCGCTAACTGTGAAGGTAAAACATCGTGAGGAAATCTGAGTGATAAGGCGTTAACATACAACGTCAGTGCTTGAAATTGCCCATCCGCGTTGGGCAAGCGTGATAATTAAGCCCATGCTCTCTCTCTGAGAGAAGGCCTGTGCCCTGCAGTAGGACGTAGGCTACTTAAAAAAAAAAGAACCCCTCTAACCGTTAGGGTGAAGACAACTTGATTAAGAAATAAATAACGTAAGTAAATTATAACCACTTTTGGAAACCTATTCATAAATCAAAATAAGCCCATTATTCACCCCGAAACGAAAAAAAAAATTAACAACTGTTTTTTTTTCGTTTATTTGGAAATCCAGTATAATAAAACTGCGTAATTTAAATAACAAAATTTTGTCATTATCTATCCGGGTACGGGACATGCACAATAAATGTTATTTCCATTAAGAATGTATTATAAAGACGAATGTGGGACGTTAAATCTATCCATTAGATCAGCCAAGAACCGTTATCCATAATGTCATATTGTATCCATTCAAATGTTAAATACGTGACAAACTCAAATTACGATCAAGAACCTGCAAGAGATTTGGGGCCAGTTTCAGATTTGAGAGTTTCGCTAAGTAAACAGAGGAGTACGTTGGTTAATTTAGGAAAGTATCGGAACCAATTAAACAATTTTAGGGTCAAACAATTTCACCCTGCATAGCGCTGAAGAAAGGTAGCTCAGAGATGGATCTAATATCTTGAAGTGTATAGCGGAAAACTGAGCCGGGCCAGAATGCCCATTGAAAGTTAACTGACATTAGAATGGCTGTCACGAATCTGACTGAGGCCTGCCATCGGTGTGTAAAAGATAAGGCCTGGATTCGCTGAAAGAAAATCAGGGGCCATTGTTGTACTAATGGGAGATGATTTAAGGCTGAAAATTGTTTTAAGTCATAAGGGTTCTTTTGTGAATTGGGGGAATTATCATTTTATCTGCGTTGTGTATTTAGTGTGGGCTATTTACTTTGTTATAAGCCGAAACAAAGCAAAGCCGCTGGTGGGAGCAATTCTTTCTATCTCATTAGATTAAAAAGTGCCTGAAGGTTTAATTAACCGTCATTCATCCATTATACCTCTAAATGTAATTTATTTTTAATACAACCTCATTTGAGATGGCCTCTTTGTCAAGCTGCCCAAGTTCCTTTCATTTTTAAACTTTTTATCCGAATGCGAAACTAATAGAGGTTTGTACTTCGTGCGTAATGTGTGTATGTAAGTATGTATGTTTCTTTATGATCACTGATTTTGACAAATTAAATGTTTTATTAATGACTCGCGATGCTCTTACGTGGCGATTATTTATATGTAAAATTGAATTACCTTAATAATTGTGATTAGACTCGTTTAATATATACTACTATCTAACTCGGCAAACGTTTTTTTGCCACATTAATTAGCCTCCGACCTACTCTCAGACCTACCAAATATACACAAAAAATTTCATAAAAATTGGTGAAGCCGTTTCGGAGGAGATCGATAACAAACACTGTGACACGAGAATTTTATATATTAGATAAATTGAAGTAGAGCATGGATACCGGACCCTTTTTCTAAAACCGGTATTTTTTCGATATCAACATTTGAAATACCGGTATTCCGGTATTTCGGTATTTTTTCGGTATTGATGATTTTTTTTTAAAATAACATAGATGATTGTAAAACAGTTGATTTACGTGGCCTATACGTTTTGTCCCACTGAGCTTTCCCCACATCGTTAGTTCAAGTTGTCAAATTAACTCAATGAAATATAAAGTAAGCAAAATTTTCTTGAGCAAATACAATATGTCCGAGAGAAAACTGAACTCAACCTGATAGTATTCATCATCATCATTCAGCCACAAGAAGTCCACTGCTGGACATAGGCCTCCTCAATGGATTTCCAAAAAGACCGGTTGGAAGCAGCCTGCATCCAGCGCCTTCCTGCCATTTGGATGAGGTCATCTGTCCATCTTGTGGCTGGTCGTCCTACGCTGCGCTTGCCGATATGTGGTCTCCATTCGAGAACTTTTCGGCCCCATCGGCCATCAGTTCTGCGTGCTATGTGCCCCGCCCACTGCCACTTCAACTTACTAATCCACTGGGCTATGTCGACGACTTTCGTTTGTCTACGGATCTCATCATTTCTGATTAGATCTCGTAGAGAAATTCCGAGCATAGCTCGTTGCGTGACCTTGAGCCTTCTTATGAGGCCCATAGTGAGAGACCACGTTTCAGTGCCATAAGTCATCACTGGTAACACACACTGGTTGTATAATTTTGTCTTGAGCGATTGAGGTATATTAGACGAAAAGACCTTTCTAAGTTTCCCGAATGCTGCCCAGCCGAGTTGGACGATTGACCTCTTTCACGAAGTTGGACCGGCCTAGTTGGACTGTTTGTCCTAAGTAGACGTATTCGTCTACAACTTCGAGAGTCGAGTTCCCCAATGTTATTGGGGTGGGCACAACACGGGCGTTCGACATGACCTTCGTTTTGTCCATGTTCATTTTAAGGCCCACACGTTGGAAAACTCGACTGAGGTCTTCGAGCATCATGCCGAGGTCTTCCATCGTTTCTGCCATGACTACTATATCGTCGGCAAATCGAAGGTGCGTGATGTACTCGCCATTGATATTGATGCCGCGTCCCTGCCATTCCAGAAGCTTGAAGGCATCTTCCAGTGCGTTCGTGAACAGTTTCGGAGAGATAACGTCTCCCTGTCTCACGCCTCTTCTCAATGGAATTGCCTCCGAATTCTGTTCCTGTACTCGGACCGACATGGTGGCGCTGTTGTACAAGCACTTCAGCACCTCGATATACCGATAGTCAATACGGCAACGCTGGAGAGACTCGAGCACTGCCCATGTCTCGATCGAATCGAAGGCTTTCTCATATTCCACAAACGCTAAGCAGAATGGCAAATTGTGCTCCTGTCTTCTGTATAATTTGCCGCAGCGTGTGGATGTGGTAAAGCCCTTTCGGAAGCCGGCTTGTTCGGGAGGCTGGAAGTCATCAAACCTGCGTTCGAGACGATTCGTGAGGACCCTCGAAAACAGCTTATAAACATGGCTCAGAAGCGAGATGGGTCGGTATTTCTTCAATAGAGAGTTATCCCCTTTCTTGAAGAACAGCGTCACCATGCTTGTGTTCCATGCTTCTAGCGTTTTTCCTTCGAGCACGACGGAATTGAAGAGCTTCTGAAAGGACTTTAAGTACTGGTGTTCCACCCGCTTTCAGGAGCTCTAATGTGATTCCGTCCTCTCCTGGTGCCTTGTTATTCTTGAGCTGTTTCAGGGCCATCCTAATCTCATTCAGGCTGATGTCCGGGATATCGTCGGTATAATGTCGGGTCAGTTTGGCTCTCGGATCTTTGTTCAAACTGCTAACAGGTTTTGCGACTGAGGTGAATAGCTGTCCGTAGAAACTCCCAATCTCCCTCAGCACCTCTGATTTGGTCGACGCTATACTGCCATCTTCTCTCTTCAGCTTCGTCAGCTGGCTTTGCCCAATAGACAAGTCTTTTGCGAACACTTTGGAGCCCTTGTTCCGCTCTATAGTCTCTTTAATACGTTCGGTATTAAAGGACCGAATATCGTGCTGCACAGACTTTGAGATGTGTCTACTGAGCTGCATATATGACTCAGCATCCTCGGAGGACTGCAGTTGCAACGCGCGACGTTTAGCCATGAGGTCGAGAGTATAGCTTGAGAGCTTTTGTGGTCTACTCGTACGGTTGGGTCTATAGAACCTCGAGCCCACTGTACGAACAGTTTCTACAAACCTGTTATTGATCTCGTCCACCGATTCGGCGCTAATTTTAACTAATTTTGAGAGCCTAGGCTGAATATTTCGATTGGGGCTGCTTTAACAAATTTTTAAAGCGAAAAAAAAGAATCGGAGTCTACGTAACCGGAAGTACGTCCGGAGTCTACGTAACCGGATGCACGGAAGTACATCATCAACTGATATCCTACAAGCTGTCAGTTTCTAGTGATACCATGACTCGATACAAAAACTCTTTAAAAACTTAAAAGACTCCTTATCTATGCAAACGTAAGAAAAAAAATATTATATTGGTTTTTTTACGGAATATCTAAATGTGAATATCTTGACATTTTTTATTTAACAACATTAAACCTACTTTCATTCACGTGTTGAACGAACGTTAGAAGGTCGAATTAGTCACACACTTATTCAGAAAGATACAAGAAATCAGTGAATATTATATGAACTTATACCTTTAAAACAAATTGTCATAAGTATATTCTCCCGCGGCGGCTAACCTCGCGTTCTAAATTCAAAAACAATATTTAGGACAATGCCCATTGTCGCTAATATCTTTAACTTTGTGGCTGTTGAAGATACTTACAGTTAGTTACAATACTGTATTATGTCACTACTGTACCGTAGGTACACCACATAGAGCAGGGGACCAACACTAATTAACTGATGGGTACTATTTAAAATCACGGTTCGTTCCTGTGAATTGCGGTGTCCCACAAACACCGCAATTCACAGGAACGAACCGTGATTTTAAATAGTACCCATCAGTTAATTCGAAACTATCTTTAAGGTGAGCGTTAAACATTTGACTGTATTGATACCGAAACTCCAAAACCATGATTTCTGTATTTAGACAGTCTGAGGCTCAAAAATTGCAGCAAAATCGTAAAACCAGATTGAAAATCTAGAAGTCCCAATGTTTTACGTTATGAACAGCGCGTCTAGAAGCTGTTTATAGTAATACCGAAACTATCGAAATACCGGTATTAGGATTATACAAAACCGGTTTTTCAAATTCGAATATTCTGTCCGGTATTCCGGTTTTTCGGTATTACCGAAAACCGGTATCCATGCTCTAAATTGAAGGTCCCGTTTTTTTCTTAGTAACACTCTCATCCTCAATACCTTTTATGACCAATCTAACTTACCTTTTTTTTTGTTACGTAGCCTCGTTTGGGTCCCACTGCTGGGCAAAGGCCTCCCCCAACTCAGACCAGATGTTTCTGTCTTGTGCCACCTCAGACCACTCCGGCATGTGTCGGTCGAGGTCGTCTCGCCAACGTCTTCTTGGCCTACCTATCTACAAAAATTAGAGTTTAAAATTCAACAGACACCTTAAAGGACTATGCACATTACAACGGGCCGGCGACGTTCAGGCGCAACGATACCAACTAAAATAACCCACAGTTAGACTACATTACTAGCGCAAAAAAGCGCTGCTACGTGCGTTCCACGTTTTGGCCTTTGTGGTCTCTATAGCATAAGCAGCCTATATACGTCCCACTGTAAGGCACAGGCCTTCTTCTTCTTCCTTCTGTGGTCTCTATATTCGTAAGTATTTAAGGATTATTTTAGATTGAAATCGTGCCGCCCGCACGTCTTTGGCTTGTCGTAACGTTAAACCTTGTACAAGGCTTTTTAGCAGTCAGGTTGTTTGTTTTTAAAATAATCTTTTTTTTTGTTTCGTTTTTCCAGCCCAACGAGTCCTCAGAACGAGCCAGTAGTTTAGTATGCGAGGAGCGATCGCGTGAGCGGCCGTTGCATCCTTTGCGTGTAACTAATATACGGTTATTAACTCTCTGACGGCTGCTACTACGGTAACATTGTATTATGGGGTTTTAGTCCTATAGGTCAGTATGTGGCTTATTACCCTGATTCTTGTTGATTTTTGTTTGATCGCGTTCTACGCTGTTAAGGGGCGACCTGGTGATAACAAGCACCACCAGTTGAAATAAAATCAGATCTTCTTTTACTACATTTTTGCAAAAAGTGAACTTGAATTTCCGCTAAAAATAGCCATTTTTAGCAAAAATGCTTTAAAGTCCTAGGCTCTTGGGATTAGGTTCTAGGCTGTTCTAAAAATTGCTATCATTATTGTTGAGATCTATGATGTGTTTATTGTGAAAAACAACTATAAAAATAGATATGACTTTTTCCACTGGTTTCGCTAGTTAGCTTAAAAATTACTATAGCAGAATTTACTACTTTTAAAAGGTAATATCAAAAGTTTTTATTTAGTATGTCCTTTTCTAGTCAGTTTAACTGAAGTAGAAAGAGCTATAGAGATTCTAGCTTGATCTTATCGTTTCAAGAAACGGCACAGGTCGTTGACACAGACAATCTCACATCAACCCACCTAACACTGGGGTCAAGTAAGACCATGTGTTAATTACGATGACCGCTACAAATTGAGACTAACGTTAACTTTGTGAGGTTTCTCTACCTGCCATGCCAGTCCGAAAAAGGCTACATAACCGAATACGACCCGGTTAGCATTGCACTTGGGCTTCTTCTCAAGACAATGACCGCCACCAATGAAGTCAAATGGCGAACAGACTGTCAACTTTGTAGGCCTCTACCTGGCACATTGGCATTCCAGTGTGCCAGGCCAAAAGGCAATAAAAGAGGCGAGCTATTCGACAGTGAGTCACCCGGTATCGAGGGCAAACTGCCGATTGAGAAATACCACGGTGTATGTAAACGAGGTGGAGTTGAGAAGTCGCTATCGGAAAAAGGCAAAATGGTAATGATTCTTTGCGTTTGTTCTTTGTTTTTTTATGGTACACCATAAACAATATAGTATACTTGCCTAAGTATTGTTTTCGCCTGTCCTCTGAGAAAGGTTGCAGCTGAAGCATTGTAAGACGAGAGGAACCGTAAAATAAATATTTAAGTTCCGACCTTAATAGACACTTTATTAGGAGAAACGCGATGTTGTTCCAAATAAAACAACAGCTTTCCATTCGAGAGCAATCGCATGAAGATCGCCCTGATAAATACAGCCCTTACTTTGATTGCGATGTTCACACAATAGCTGATCAACCTTTATATTTTGGACAGCTCTTATCTCGAAAGCATAGAGTTGGTTTTAGATTGGGAGCGCAAGATAGGTTTGGGGCTGTTTATGTTTTGGCGTACCTTAGCGGAGACCTAGGGAGCAGTGAACAAAAACATAAGGTAAAGAGGAAAACATTAGGGAGGGAGTCCTAACAAGTCTTAATTTTTCGTTAATTGTGATGAAATAAGGCTCATTTTGGGGAAAGCATTTTAGTGGACAGTTTTGATCACTTGGGGAAAGCATTTTAGTGGACAATTTTGATCACTTTCGGGTGGTCACGAAAGTAGTCAAAAATGTTTTAAGTGTCAAATAAACATCCCGTGTTGTGTGTACAGCCAACAGATCCCAGCAAGTGACACTATCGGAAGAAAGCACTTTGAACCTCACCACAAAATGCCACGGCCAACTTCGGCTGCATTGTTTCGTGTACCGAGAATCGCTGGATTTCCCTTGCGCGATTTGGTTACACTCACAGCACAGTCCGTTTATTGACTTCCGTGAATGGCAACTCAAGTGCACGGCTAACACGTTCGTTAGTGTATTTACAGAAGTGCCAACAGAGGCTAACAAGGAGGTAATTGTTATTGTTACACAGGTTTACCTTTAAAAGTTATTAGTAAAAAAATCCGACTGCAAGAAAAATACGCGCTAAAAAGAAGTTTAGATTTTCTCACTGATGCGACCAACAGGTCTAGACCGTATTTATATTGGACCACCCTTGAGGTGGTCCCGTTCTTAAAAAAATAATTATTAAATCGGACAACGTGGTAAAGAATTATCGCAGAACATACATAAAAAAATACTTTTCAGTTTCCTAGGCCGTCGTTCATTACTTTTATAATTTTTTAAATTTTATAGCATCAAAATAAAATCGCGCACATGAGTCAAAATTATCAATAGATATGGTTTTATTTGATTTCTGTACTGAGTTTTGGATTATAAAAAATATACCAAAATTACCCTCACTGAATGTGTCAGTGACGTCGGTCGTCGAATTTCTATTAAATAGGATTTGTATTTATGTAATTTCAAATATGCCTACTTTTCCCCCAGTCCCACCGAAATCCGAACCCAGCCTTAATTTAGTGTCGGGAGAGTCCGACCAGGTTTCTGGTTTCAGTAGCAACCGACGACTCGAGCACCGTCTCTCCTCTCCACGATTAAGCTCTGCGAATCAAAGCGAAACCTGGTCGGACTAGCGAAAAAATCAAGTGCGTGAATCCGGAATTAAGCTAATAATCTGTAAGGCTTGTTTCACCATCCAGCAATTTTCTTGAAATCTTAAAATTTTTTCATCACCTTAACTCACATTCTGAGGAATATTAATTAACCTCTCTGTAGCCAAGCCATTGAACAGTTTCAAAAAGTAAACTTATTGGCAATCATTTTTCCATCTCAACTTTTCCACAATTTGCCAACACTCATTAGCAACTTTATCGGCAAATCATATTAGCCTGACTATGACTACACTGGAGAGCAATGTTCAGTGAATGTGAGTCACTGATGAAATCGTTTATTCTCAGCAAGGGAGGATGCAAGCTTTATAAAATAACACACAAAATTTTTACCTGTCTACGGAAATAAGTTTCTTTTTACAAGATTGACATTCAGACCTGTAAATAGATGGGTTTAGTACTTAGTATTCATAAATTTTGAAAATAGTGAAGTAGTTTCTGCAGCTTGAAATATTTTAATATTATAGATACTATTTTTTTATGTAGCCTATGTACGTCCCACTGTAGAGCACAGGCCTTCTCTCAGAGAGAGAGAGAGAGAGAGAGTATGGGCTTAATTACCACGCGTGCCCACCGCAGATTGGCGATTTCAAGCGCTGAGGTATGTGAATAGCTCAGATACTCAGGTTTCCTCACGATGTTTTCCTTCACGGTTAGCGAGTAGTATTGCTACTATACATTCACAAATGTACATAACTTAGAAAACCAAGTCATAGGTACATGCCCGCACTGGGGATCGAACCTGGGTCTCCCACTTCCGAGTACGAGGTTCTACCCACTAGGCTACCACCGCTTACTATATTTATTTATATTTATGAACTGTGAATTTTCTCATCTATTGTTCGACATCCCACTCGAAACGATTAGTCCAGTCATTACGTGGAAAAAAACGGGTTAGAAATGCGTGTGAACCGAGAAGTCAAATTTGGTATATTACGCCTCCACCAATCCGGACTTGGCCCCCGTGGTGGAGTATGGCCTATAACTTCCTCAGGGAAGAGACCCGTGCCCCTCGGTGGGGACATAATGGGTTGATGATGACGTGGGAGGGGCCTGAAAAAGCTTAACTCCATATGGTCGACCAATATTTCCTGTGTGCCATTTCCGCCATGTTGAAAAAGGGGTTAAATTCAGTTTTCTCACAATAACTCAGTTCTTCGATGAGATACGAAAATTTTGATACAATACTTTTTTCTTGCTTTTTTTACGATCAATTAAGATCCTTATATTTCGGCATATTTCCGATTTTTTTAGAGTAAAACGTAGCCCATCTCACACGGATCACAATTTACGACTCATTCATCGAATCAAATGAAAAAAAAACCCCCTGGTCTTGGATGTTTACATGTTTCTGATGTCGTTGTTTCTGGTTCCCACGACACAGGGTATCCTAGTGTGGGGCCAGAAGCAATGTATGTGCCTGTATGTAAATGTTTAGATATATTAAAAAAAAAAATATATCCGCTCCTATGGAAAATGCAAACCTACATACACATACTGCTAAAATCATGACAATCCTTTTGGCTTTGCCTAGTGGGGAAAAAAGAATAATGGAGACTAATAATGGAGGTATCAAGGATTTACCTTATTCGTTGCAAAACTTTTCTACATCATAACCGGTATCTCTCCAACTTAGTCAGTCCAGTTGTTAGGGGATATTGACGAGATACTGTTAAGGGGCGACCCGGAGCGAACCAGCACCGCCACCAATTAAAAAAATATCATAACTTCTTTTACAATACGTTTTTGCATAAAGCGACCATATCTCGGAAAGGGCTATGCTCGGAATTTCTCTACGAGATCGAATCAGAAATGATGAGATCCGTAGACGAACGAAAGTCGTCGACATAGCCCAGCGGATTAGTAGGTTGAAGTGGCAGTGGGCGGGGCACATAGCACGCAGAACTGATGGCCGATGGCGCCGAAAAGTTCTCGAATGGAGACCACATATCGGCAAGCGCAGCGTAGGACGACCAGCCACAAGATGGACAGATGACCTCATCCAAGTGGCAGGAAGGCGCTCGATGCAGGCCGCGTCCAACCGGTCTTTTTTGGAAATCCATGGAGGAGGCCTATGTCCAGCAGTGGACTTCTTGTGGCTGAATGATGATGACCATATCTTGCAAACCTATGCAAGATATGGTCGCTTTTATCGTTTTTACAGATCGAATTTGCAAAAAGTGTCTGTACAATTTCTCATAGTGATATTTAGGACCGATATGATTTTTTTTTCATTGGTGGCGCTGGATTCCCTTACGTTGTATTACTTGTGTATACTTGGGCGAAGTTCCGAAGCATCTTACCGACTTCGATAGACTACTTACTTAGAAGAGACGGTACTTTAAAACCACCGGCACGTATAGTTTCCAACTCAGTTTCTACATCCCTGCACTCTACTCAGTTACGTTACGGGCGCCTTTGCAACTAAAATATAAAGGTTCAATGCGCTGTCGACTGTACTATGGAATAGCTTGTTGCAACAAGATAAGATAGGAATATTCTTTATTATAGCTGGATGAGAGTAGCCGAGGCCCGTGCTCAGTGGCGTGCAATAGGAGAGGCTTATAAGCGAGGCCGATAACGATGATGATGATTCTCTATTGTACACCAGATCACATGAGAACAACAGAGAGCAGGACGAAGGTTAGTGGGCAGACCAGCGGCCCGATGGTTGGACGATGACGTTGAGTCGGCGTAGGGTCCATGGATGCGGATGGCAAGGGGCCGTGAGAGATGGCATTTGGGGGAAAAGGTCTATACCTAGCAGCGGTGGGCTGATGATGATGAGAGCACATGACATAAAAATAAGGTTAGTAATTTAATACGTTTTAAGGGCTAGTTTTCCAGTAATTAGAGATATGTTGTTACCACAGCAATCATACGTAGCTGCGCTTCGCGTGCGTGGGATTTCGACAAACGTACACACACGTACATACATGAAGTCACGCCTGTATCCCGGAGGGGTAGGCGGAGAGCAGGAAAAAAAATATATTTAATCTTACTAGGTACATAGGTACTATAAATGCGAAATTTTGGATGGATGGATGTTTGTTACTCAATCACGCCAAAATTACAGAACGGCTAAACATGAAATTCGGCACAAAGATATATTATAGTCTGGAACAGCACAAAGACTACTTTTTATCCCGAAAAGCACACATTAAAATTTCCACGCGAACGAGGTCACCCACGAGCAACAGCTAGTATTTAAATTAATAATTAATATCGTGAAAGAATTTTTGAAATCGGATAACCACCTTTAAAGAATACCCCCTGCTACATACAAACTTTTCCTTTTTATAATATTGTTACTATTATTATAGTATAGAAATATAGGTACAGATTTTCGTCAAAAATATTTGAATATTAAATACCTATATTCTTCCAGTTGAATTCTAAACAATTCACGTTGTGATAAAAATATATTTTTCCGAATCCTCCGCGAACTAGGTCGCAAACAAATATTCGAACGGAACAATACTGAAAGATAAATTCCATACCGATACAATGTCACCTAAATTCGGTCTGATTCAGTCTCCAGTTACGTACAACGGACAGCAGACTGGGAACAAGCTTACGGCCATTACTTGGATTACATTTCAAATGCATTGATTCTAGTCTCCTGGCATCGGGCCTTCTCCCATACGACGCCGTTCGACCAGATACAGAGTTATTGTTACGAGTATAAGGCCCGGTCCGGGCTTCCAAAGTGTGGGAACAAATTGGTAGCCAATTTGGCATGCTTGCGGATGTTGATGAAGCGAAAGAGTTTTGTCAGGATTGTAGCCAGAGGCAAAGCCTGGTGTCTGCCCACCCCTCCCGGTTACAAGCGTGATTTTGTGTATGTAATAACTGTTGGCTGATTTCGATTGTCCCCTGAGACATAGGTTTTTTTTTTCCCTAGTTTAGGAGCCTGCTTCCCTTCCTGCTTTAATCAAATTTAATGTTACGTATCTCTACAATATGTACGGTATCGAATGCATTTTTGGTTGTCAATAAACTATCTATCAGATAGCCTTATTTTATTCTATTAATTTGGTTGGTCACTGCATTTGTTCCAGATATGAGGCCCGAGTATTGAAGCGAAATTACGTAACCGGTGCACCACTTTAGCGCCATAAAACCCGGGCCATCCCCGTCACAGTATTACCCCAACATGTGCACGTCAAGCCCACGCGTGTCGGTGAAAAAAACTTAGCCATTAAATAATAAACGGTCTGACCCAACGGCATTTTGCCGGGAATTTGACGTTTCTTTAGTAACTTATAGTTATACGTAAAACTCACGCGTATCGGACCATTTCACGGGTGAGTTCACGGATCCATGAAATCCGAGTGTGAGGCCGATCCTGTCGATATTTACTGCCGGTTTCTGAATCGACAGCTTGACTATGTACTTACCTAGTCTGTCTCATTTGATTTCTCATCAATTACTATACAGAATGATACTTGAGTATTAAGTGAAATTGTCAGTTCAGAAACCATATAGTTCAGATTAACGAATCTTGTAAGAGCCACGTGAATCCCACATGAATCGCAGGCACTGCGAGTGTCCAATAAATACCTACCTTCATTATAAATACTTTCCACAAACAGCGAAAGAATACATGGTTAAAAATAGCTTATCGCTGCCTTCAACTCATGGAGAAGGCTTTTGAGAATCCCCTGGACAGCAAAGAGAACCAACGTGTTTGTCATCTTAGAACTCTCCGTCAAGAAACGCCCAGGAGTTCTCTTAGGCACAGTTTGGAGGGGCTGATGATCACCAGCCAGGTGGATGGTAAACGTGCCAGAGGAAGGGCACCGACAAGATGATTGGATGCCATAAAAGCGGCAGCCGGTGGCAGCATGTCCCAGGCGGTCCACATGGAGGAAAACCGTTCGCTGTGGAAACCCATTATCGCGATTCTCTGTCATGGGGGAACGAAGAAGAGGAAGAACTCCTAGTTTATGGCATGTTTATTCATCGGGCCATGTGTATGTCTTTGGCACGCAGCATAAACCTGCATAAGTAGAATGACGATTGACGACGCGAGTCGTGTGCTCAGTCGCGTCTTTCCAGTACATTAATTGTATTTTTTTTGCATTTTAGCGCCCTAAAACCGTGCGACAGGCGCCGTCGTGCTACTCCGATCCGCTATCTCGCGCGCGAGAAAGGGGATCATGCACCCGAGGCTGATTCGCCGACAAAGTAAACTTGACAGAGCGATTCCCGCCGTATGTTTTGTTAATTGAGCCGATAATTCTACCGCTAAATGGCGACGGGTGTAATGAATGAAATGTTACTGAGAACACGTGTTCCTCGGTTATTAGGAGCCTTGTTAGTTTGTCATGACTTTTTTCGTTTGTTTGCAGGGTAATATTATAAAACGCTTAGCGTACGTTTCCTGGCTGTTAGAGTGATTCTCTAAGTTTGGTTCGCCAGAGCCTCGATTTTTCTGGTGCATAATACAATGACAGATACACGGTCGGGTCACGTGACGCGTTTTTTCATGGAATAGAGAACTTCCACTAAAAATGTATTAATATAATATTTTTTTTATTATTATTATTATTATAGCATCTTCATTTTTCGTATTTATCCCGAAAACCCTAAAAGCTATTTTTATGGTTTCATTTTTCCTTAATTTTTATAAGTCTTTTATGGTATAAAAGCAATATTACTCCAATCTCGTATTTGGTAATATGTGGCTTGATGTGCTTTTGCTCTCGTCCATATTCTAGCACGCCGGCATCACACGTTAAAGGATATGTAACTAGATTATAAGCTTCCGCCATGATATTATTACATGCAATGTTACTTATCTGTTGTATAATGCAATAAATAAAATAAAATAAATCTATGTTAGACGCAAGTTTCCCCCTTGACGCTGAGAAGGTTTCATTCTGTTAGTGCATTATAATACCGTGACAAATACACAGAATCTAGGCGTAGAGAACAAAGTCGCCCATAACTTAACTGAGTGTGTAACTGTACTGGAACAAAATGTGAAATCATCGCTAGCAAACAAGACAGCTCAAGTCGAAATTTGGCGGTTTTGAAATTTGAATGCCATTGGGTGCAGATTTTCACCGCGAACCGATCAACCCTAAAACATTCAAGCATTCTGGCTAAACAACAGCCGTTATTCAAAAAATTGTAACACCGCGCAAATATTTTTCAATATAAAATGAAATACTTTTTTGTCTCTCCTGTAAAGTAGGGCAAATTGATGTGATTTTCGAAGTCCGGCATTTAGGTACCTCATAGAGTACGTCTTCGGTAGGTCTAAGTTCGAGGGGCAGACACCACAGATACATGGGTCGAAGTGTCGGCGATTAATTGTCGGTCGCCGTACGAGAATTTTAATATAAGATAGCTACAGTCGACGACACATAAACCTTTACATACGAGCACTCTGATCAGGCACGTTAAAGACGACGACGCTAATCACACGTTTCAAATGTCAAGAGTCGCGGCTTTCCAGTACAATTCATTGTCAAATTCTGACATTTTAGCGCCACAAAATTCGTGACTGACCCAGGCTGCTGTCGACTGTACCTAATATTGCAACGTAGGTAACTGTCAAATCTCGAAGCTTCACATTTCGCAGTAATAGCACGATGGGCTCTCAGTCCGTATTTTACTTATACTTAGCTCTCATTAAAGTGTTGACTCAATTCTCGTCGCGGATTATCGCGAGAATAAATTACTCCAGGTGACTGGGGCACAAACCTGCGAACAAAGAAAAGACAAATTATAAGCGGGAATATCAAATACTGCGGCAATGCGCCTCCAGGGAGAGCCGTACGTACAATTTATAAGAACGGATTAACGGAGCAGTCTCAAAAGAATGGATTAGGGAGGATAAATTATTGGACAAATTTATGTACCTACCAAAAAAAAAAAAAAAGGTGTTTACTGAAGTTGTTTTGTTGCTTACGAAAATACTGGGTCACATCGGAATGTGGAACTGATGTATTCACATTCGTTAAATACCAGTAATATTGAATGGATTCACGTATTAGTAATCCAAAGTAATAATTTGGTTAATAAAAAAAACCGGCCAATTGCGAGTCAGACTCGCGCACGAAAGGTTCCGTACCATTATCTATATAACATTTGAATATTTCAAGCAACGTCTACCTGTTGCCGTTATTAATATCGAGCAAAACCGGCATCAAAAATCACGTTTGTTGCCCCCCTTAAATATTTATTTTATTCTGTTTTTAGTATTTGTTGTTATAGCGGCAACAGAAATACATCATCTGTTTAATTTCAACTGTCTAATTGATAACCTCCTCCTTTTTTGAAGTCTGTTAAAAATTGTACGTATCTGTGATATGAATACAGTCTTGCATACTTGAAATGGGTTGATAAATGGATAGACATAGACATCATTCATTGATAACATTCATTACAAGTCAAGGTGAAATTACAATAGATACTTAAATTTCGTACTTAATAGCATTGAAATTATGGAACATAAAAATTAAAAAGTCAAATTTACAAATGTCAAATTCCACATGTCAATTTCATAATCAATGTCAACTAATTATACTTAGCCAGTACAAGTGTACATTTGTTTTAAATAATATTAATATTTTAAAGAATAATATACCGTTATTAACCCACTATTTATTAAGTCGTCGGACGTTAAAAAAACGTGGAACAGTCCACAACACCACCCGATAGCCAACCGTGTCATCATCATCAAACATCAATATATACTAAGATTATAAATCTATACTATCTTAACTAATATTATAAAGAGGAAAAGTTTGTTAGTTTATATGTGTGTAAGTTTGTATGTAGGGGGTAATCCCCGAAACTACTTTACCTTTATTTAGAATGGACCTTTGGAGTGGACATGGGCATTCAAATACCACGCGAGCGAAGTCGCGGGTGCTGCTAGTCATTTATACTTATATCACATGCAATAATGCCTACAGAGAAACATTTTCGTAGACTGCGGAGTAAACGCGACAATAAATAAACAATCTGCAAGAAGACGGTGCCCTATTACGGAGGAAATAAAAGGCAAAAGTTTCACAAGCAGTCACGAAACCCTCGAGCACGGAGATACTCCAGAATCGCGACCCGTCATTACTATTCCACGATCCGAAGCACACACTACAAGTTTTTGAAGGGGGAGAAAATAGTATAAAACAATTGAATGCAGATGGAATTTCACAGCGAACGAGACTGACTATAGAAATAGGCGGCAGGACTTGGGTTGGAATGGAACTGTCGATATTAGCTCACAAACGTTATGATGGCGGATGGTTTGATAATTCTTGGGACAAATTTTGGCAGCGACCTGGATGAGGATGGCTGAGGACAGAAAGAAGTGGCGTGCTGCGGGGTACGCCTATGTGCAGCTGTGGAACAGTACGGACTGTTTGATACGTTTCATTTTTCATATCAAAAAACAGCATCAATTTATCATTTGACTCCATCAACTAACATGTTTTTAGGGTTCCGTACCCAAAGGGTATTACTAAGACTCCACTGTCCGCCTGTATGTCTGTCATCAGGCTGTATCTCATGAACCGTGATAGCTAGACCGTCGAAATTTTTATGAAATTGCCGCTATAACAACAAATACTAAAACACAGTAAAATAAATATTTACGTGCGGCTCCCATACCTACAACAAACTTGATTTTTTTGCCGTTTTTTGCTCTATAGTAATAACGGTAACAGGTAGACGCTTGAAATGTTCACAATATATTTAGTGGTATATTCACTTTAATAATAAATAATGAAATTAAAATAAAATTAATATTTAATTAAGGAGGGCTTCCATGCAATAAACCTGATTTTCTGCCGTTTTTGCTCGATATTAATAACGGCAACAGGTAGGCGCTTGAAATATTCAAATTTTGTACAGATAAGAAACCCTGCGTGCGCGAGTCCGACTTGCACTTGGCCGGATTTTTTTCCTGTATGGAGAAACTGCGTGGGGAAAAGTTTCTACATAATTTACTGATTTTATCACAGTTTTCTGAACCAAATAACCAGCACAAGATACAGAAATTACCAGACCGTTTGACGGGAAATTTTGGCGGGAAAATATTATTGGGCGGTAAGCCGAGTGTGTCATTGGAAAAGATAGCTGTATATGAGGTAATAAGAGTTATTTTGTAGGGTTCCGTACTCTCATAACGTTGGAGCTCTGTTATGTCAATACAAGATTAAAAGCGAATTTGCTTCAGGAGCTGCCCGGTGCTAATAGACGCTACCAAAGAAAAAAAAACAATTATTTTCTGTTACAAGTATGTAATACAGTTTTTAAAAAAGTGAACATCCGAATTATCCATAATGGTGATAACTATTTTAGTAACTACAGCCAAGAAACTAGATCTAATAACCTTGTCTAACCACATTTGATGCACCATTTTGTACTTTGTGTGATTGCAGGAGACGCAGCTGAGGAGACACAGGCCACAATGACAGAAACAAGGCAGATCTTACGTATTAGTAGGTATTAGCAGCCATCTTTTGCAGACTACAGCTCATCCAAATCTCGAACATAATGTCGCGTACCTACTTACGGAACTTTTCTAATCTTCCCCGGCACGCTCTTGGTCGAAAACACAATAAAATTCTTGGATATTTTTCAAACGTTCTGGAACATTTTTGCGACTCGTTAACGTACCGAGAAACCGGCGCCATCGCTTTTTAAGATATGAAAATGGTATATTTTATTTCAATTTAGGAATTCGTGCGCGGTATTTTAAATAGCACAACCGTACAGAGTTCGACGCTTCTCTCTTACTACGTTTTTAAAGAGAAATATGGAATGAAAATTGAAAATTGTCATTCGAAGTTAATCCCGATCATAGGGTGACTTTATAAATAATGCATAGTTTTCTAGGGTCTTAGACTCTACTTCAATATCTACTTAGACGATAATGATCTGAATTGGATTTCTTACAATGTCATTTAAAATGCACATTTCTGATTGTTTTGGCATCTTTTTAGATGCTTTTAACAGTCAAAACACTTTGATTTATATTTTAAAACATATACTTTTACTCAGTGAATCACAAGACAAATTATGCAAATTGTGTGACTGTTTTATGTTGCCATAGTAATTGTCAACTTATGTTTTTTTCACAAACATTTCTCCGTTACGTTACCGATGAATTTGCAATGAAACCTTTAAAGGTTGATCACCTGTAGGGCTACGCGCACTCTATTTTAATTCTAGCACCTTTACTGCAGTTAGTAGTCAGTGTCACTCTTTAGTGACAGGCCGATGAAACTGAAACGGTATAGAAATTTGCATGTTTAAGTAACTCTCTGTCCTTTTTTATGCAGGTAGATATACGCCCCCCTGCAGGGCAGGCTTTCTCTCAGAGAAAATAAACACATCTCTGTTAAATAAGGACCAAATTTTAAAAGATGATTGCAGAGTTACTCTGTTCATTTCTTCCTTGCAACGATCTACTTAGATCTTGAAATGGATCCAAATAATTATACGTTTAATTTATAACGTACATGACGTCGTAGTTTCTGCACTACATTGAATATTATTTGATAACATAAATAGATAGCAATTTATTACATTACAACTCTTTACTGCACACTACACATAATAAAAGTACATGAAATTTCATAAATATCTAAGTTGACTTTAACGTTGCTCGTAATTACCTCACTGTTGTCAAACTTCAAAACTGCCAACATTCTAATACTTCGTCCGATTCGTCAAAATATTTAAACATCGAATCACCGAGTCGGCTTTTAGTTCGAATGACACCTAAATCGGTTTTGAAACGTTTAATTGGCCCAAAACGGACGGGCATGACTCAATAGACGCTGATTGGCCATTGTTGTTTAGTTGACAAGAGGGCTGAGCCACGGCTGAACTTCAACAATACTTTATCAAAAGCAGGTATTATCCGCAGATATTTCAATGCGTCGTTATTTTTTGTGGAATTCTCGCGGCTTGCCTGTATGGATCTAACTTTGGATAAGCACAGGCAGACGGCAGACGGACAGACAATGAGACTATGCCTTTACGATAAGAACAAGATGCAAAGTGCGAAGGGCTTGTTTGTAGGCACAGATACTTAGTGAATAGTCAGGTTGGGTAATTGTGAGTTAATATCGATATTTTCTAGTCCGATATTTAGTATCGCTTGGGACATCGACATTGATTGGCTTGTAAAAGGAAGAATCTGCGTTCACGAAACCGACAGTATGTCCCATATTGTTTTTAATGTGTATTTAATTTTTGAATATTTACGACAGAGTTAGTTTGCCAGTTACAGACAAGTAAAGCTGAGTAAAAATTGCTAAAAAAAACGTAAGAAATAGCTTGTTTTTGCTGAACAAAAGCACAACAATAAAGGCCAAATAAATATATCTAACAAGATTTTGAATCAGCGATCCACGTTATCTTCTTCCCAACCCCGCCAACACTGTCCTCACAGAAATGTCACAAAATTCCACAGCTTCCGCTTAGGGTTACCTGATGAAACAATAAGATATCCGGACAAAATTCAACATCTTTTAAAAATCTTCTGGACTTTTGTGTCAATGTTCAATTTAAAGAATAAAGTGTTCTTTAAATTGAATAGTATGAAGTGAAGTGACGAGTTGTATAAAAGTTTAAAAGATTAGATGCTGAAAGCAATTTCCACCCATCAACAATATAACAACAATTGATGAAGTTCACTCATCTCAATTATTTAATCTTTCTCTCCCAAAAACTCCGGACAAACTCAATGTTTTCCCGATTTCCTGACAGGGGAAACCACGAAATCCCTATAATGGGGTAACCCTACTTCCGTGGTATAGAATCACGAGCCGAGTAATAAACCGATAATTGTATTGATTAAATAATTAAGATAGGTGACTCAATTATTCAATCATTCTCTTCCAAAAAATTCTGACTCGTTCAATGTTTTTCTGATTTCCTGACAGTGTGTTAAAATTTCAGGAAATCCCTATCGTGTGGTAACCCTACTTCCACGGTATTGGATCTCAAGCCGGTAATGATATTGGTTGCGCTCAAGCGCATAGGCTGCGGAAAGACACGTCGAATCGCACTGCGGACTAAAGCTGTCCACTCGTCGCGAACATTCAAGCAATCAATTGGAAAGAACAATTTGGTCTTATATTTACTTCCTCGACCGACACAATCATACCGGAATGAACTGAGGTGCCCCAGGACAGAAAAAACTGGTCCGAGTTGGGGGAGGCCTTTGCCCAGTCGTGGGACACACAAGGGGCTACGTAAAAAAACCCTCTCCTATTAAAGTGTCTATGATGTCGGTCTTCTCTCTCGCTCGTACATTCCATTCTAAGCTTTTTAATGATTGTAAAATAATGAGTATAAACATAAACATTTACATACAGGCACATACATTGCTTCTGGTCCCACACTAGGATACCCTAGTATACTAGTATACTTGACAAATGTAGGAATCATAGACACTACGAAATAATATTACGGACATATTACAAACAATTCATCTTTGGATAGCTCTGCAAACGTAACAGTGCAAGATGTTTTTTGTAATTATTCACTGGAAAAATTAACATACAGTG
This sequence comes from Yponomeuta malinellus, assembly GCA_947308005.1. Taxonomy (NCBI): domain Eukaryota; kingdom Metazoa; phylum Arthropoda; class Insecta; order Lepidoptera; family Yponomeutidae; genus Yponomeuta; species Yponomeuta malinellus. The sequence continues at coordinate 10,011,392 of OX371012.1, read as the reverse complement.
CGGTCAGATAGCCAGGGATAAAATAACAAATAGCAATTTAACAGGGTTGTTAACATTCAATTTATCCACGGACAGAACATAAGCATCATGAGGATATCGTCATGTAGAATCCCCGAATGTGTGAATAATTCCATATTCCGTACGAACTCCTGCTTACGAGTGAATACGCTGCTTCACCCTGAGGCGTTACTCAGTCTGGAAACCGGTTACTTACCCCATTCACTCGATACAGTTTCGATATTATGGCGACGAAGTAGCGGAGCTGGCAATCGGAAGTCATCGGGGAGACACTTCACTGGGGCCCCTCATATTTCAGCGCTTTACTAGAAATATTCACCATCAGAAGGTTGATCAGCCCCGTCTTACTCGACACCGCGATAGACGCCTTTATCTTCCTATCTCGCTTTACTTCACAACGTAAAGCAAGATGATCTAATTGTTGTAACAAAAAGGCGGATAGTAATAAAAAAAAATATTGCTTTTACACCTTTTTTTTCAATAAATTAATTATTTATGATTTATTAATGAATTGAACGTCTAGCTTTATTTGAAGATCACAAAATGTAGAACGGTAATTGGGAAAATGAGAACAAAGTTCTACCAGGCAAAATTTCGCTTTATATCAATATCAATTTAAGTGTTGAGTTAACCTGCTGCTCTGAATATTTCGCACACACGTTAGCGCATTTTTCAGACTTTACGATCGCGCCAGATCGTCGAACTAATGCTTTGAGAAATCTACAATTTTTGTAACTGTCGCTTGTGACGGTGGCGACGTTCACAGCTGAGAGAAATTCAATTCAGTATATTCGTTCACGCGATACCATTTTCGTTATAATGCAATACGTACATCGACGTTTACATGCGTGCACTTTATTCAGTTGGGTTATGGACGACTTTGCAACGACGAATACAAAGGTAGAGCTGCTGTTGGCTAAAATTAAGCTTATTAATATCGTTCACTGCTTTCCATGTCGTCTTTACAGTCTGTAATTACAATAAAATGAAATAAGTCTCCAACGAGTGTCTCTATGTAGAAAACTACCAGCCACTTATGTATGACATTCAGAGTAGCAGGACAGGAAAATAATCACCTACTTCCCCCGAGAGTGCTTTTAAAATTGTCTTCTCAGAGATAAATCAGAACGCAAACGGAGACCCCTCCATCCGTCAAGATTTTCAATTTCAGTTAACATTCTTCTCTGAGCCCACAATAGAATCACGTGGAAAGTCAATTAACATGTACTTGAGGGGTTCTATTTTTAAAATTTCGGACAGAATAAAATTATTTAACGGATTGGTAACGACCACGATACAAGAATAAATTGGTATGATGTCGAAAAATAAGGCAGCCGGTCTTAACGTAATTTCTGGGTGATTTATACGTTCGGCACTCAAACAAAAGGGGTTCTCCTGAAACTGCCCTATACAACGTGATACTAAAATACGCAAAACTTGACTACCATATTTTCTTCAATATCGATACGTAAATCGCTTCCAATGAGCCACAATTTTATTTTCCTGACCACTTCTAGCCACTTCTTATATGTCACTTGAATCGCCATTTAAGTTAACTTTTGTAATAAAAAAATATGGTTAAATGCAAATAACAAGTTCCCTGTCCCCATACAACGCATTTTGCAAATGCCCCACGTCCACAAGTAGAAAGTTGTATGTCCGAGATGGATTGAAAATGAATCATGATTATGATGATTGAAATGAAATTGAAATTGACAAAAAAAAAAATTATTTATCGCATCACTCATGAACATATTCCAATCATCATCAACCCATTATGTCCCCACCGAGGGGCACGGGTCTCTTCCCTGAGGAAGGTATAGGCCATACTCCACCACGGGGGCCAAGTCCGGATTGGTGGAGGATATTCCAATATTCTAAGTAATATACGCCTCATTGGACTGGGAAGTTGTTAAACCCCATTTAAAAAAGTGGTGAAAGTCTGCCTAAATCTTGAAAATTATCGTGGCCGCTTTGTGAAAAAAAAAATTAAAATTTTAGACTTTTGTTTATTGGAAGAGGTTTAATTATGGTTATGGTATAACTATGGAAAACTAATGGAAAAGGAGTTAAATGTGGTATAATCGTGAAATAGCAGAAAAGTTGGGTAATGTGGTGTTGACGGCATGAATATTACACAATGAGTGACATGGGCAAGAAAAACCGGTCCGAAGGTTCCGTACAAATTTTTAGGCACCTACATTATTATAAATAGTTCAGGAATCGAGTCTCGCAGTTTTTTCCGAGCTTTTCCCGAACTTCCCAGCCTATTTTTTATGATTTAATTACAAATGTATAGTTTTCAGGCTTAGTCTTGTAGTATAAGACGATATTACTTGTCAAATTTCATAGTTCTAGGTCAACGAAAAGTACCCTATACATTTTTAATCCCTTGAGTGTCGAAATATATACGTTTTTGCGGCTTAAACGGCCGTATCTTTTTTTTTACGGTAACTTAGAAGTTGGATTTTTTTCACAGCTTCAAGGGACTGTAGACCTGGTTTTAATTTCATCTCGATACTTCCACGCGTTCCCTAGATAAAGGGTCTTGACAGACAGACGAACGGACGGACCGACAACAAAGTGATCCTACAAGGGTTCCGGTTTTTCTTTTGCGGTACGGAACCCTAAATTCAATAAAAAGGGAAAATATAACGAATTTACATTAGTTTATTTATGTCGTGGGTTCGATTCCCACTGGGGGCCGCTGCACATTTGTACAAATGGCCTCAGACTGTGTGCATTACCATGTTTGTGATGTCCTAGCCTCGTTACCGTAGCACAGGTTAGAGCTTTGCTGCCACCCACGCACCGGTGCGTGTGGAGATAGCTCAAGCAAGAGGCCGGCCACGCACCGGTGCGTGCTAACGCCTAGTAAAGTTCTTTCAGTGATCACAGCGCCGGCATTGGGCCAGGAATATTATTTTTGGAGCGGCCGCGGCACTGCGCTTGAACTTTAAAAATTTCGTTGAAGCATTGTGGTTTTTTCGTATCGTGAACGGTTTTATTTTTATTTGCGACAAAGATGGACTCTGAACAAGGCCCTTCTGGATCTAAAAGGAGGCGAAAACAGGTGTTTTATATTACGAGAGACAGTGATATAGAAGAGAATGCATATGTGTATAATTAAAAAATAATAATAAATCCTGTATTAAGTTCAAAACGCACAGGTGCGTGCTAGGCACTGACAATGAAAAATTCATTCCTAGTGCCTAGCACGCACCGGTGAGTGTATTTCCCCCTCTCACTAAATACCACCCCCCCTCAGGTTAATCTTCTTAGTACATGAAGGAAGTATATAATAAACAAATTTAAAGTTAAAATTCACTTTTTCCCATACTTGGCCTCCTGGTTGAAATTTGGGGGTTGTTCAGGTGGCAGCGAAACTGGTATCCTAGTTTGGGACCAGGATAAGTGAATGTGTGGTGTGGAAATTATTTATTTATTTTAGGTATAATACGATAATTAACGATAATCATCGGGAGTGGTATAACAAAAGAAACGGTTCTCCAGGTCGTGCGCTATTTCAAGAACCCGTTGTGTTACAATCGCGTTTAACGTTCGCATCTAATTAAATTAAAAGGGGAAGCTAGTCTTCCTTTTGTTGTATTTATTTAGAGCTCATTTGAAGTTGGAAGTAGGCCCATGGGGAACATACGGGCGGTGTTACCTTAATGGGGATCTATTGCGTGTTACTTTCCGTCGTTTAATCGCGATATTGCCGGCCAATTCACGGCTGTTGCGTTTATCGCTGCTTTTATTAGGCACCGGTCATTTGAGACGTCCGGCGGTGTGACTTGGCGAGGCTAATGAAAAGTATTGGGCCACATTAGCCGTAGTCTAGTACGCATAATTGGTCAGTATAGTGATGTTAGCACGGATATTGCTGTTGTTTGAAACTATCCTGTATTATATACATTTGTGAAGTTATAGTAGCAATACCACTCGCTAACTGGGAAGGAAAACTTCGTGAGGAAACCTGAGTGTCTGAGCTATTCACATACCTCAGCGCTTGAAATCGCCAATCCGCGGTGGGCACGCGTGGTGATTAAGCCCAACTCTCTCTCTCTGAGAGAAGGCCTGTGCCCTACAGTGGGACGTATATAGGCTGCTTATTGTGTCTGTTATCCTGTATTGTGGATCTCAATCAGATAGATCTATAATACAAATCACCTCGAAGTACTGGGTCTGTAGCCACCAAAAAAACGGTATTACAAAATGGGAAGAAAATATTAGCGATTGGTAATACAGTTACTAACTAGGAACTATTTTTAAATTAAATATCCCGTTTTGTAACAGTGTGACATGAAGGGCGTAACATACTGGGATTCTATTGTTTTTAAAATCCCCGTATGTTACAGTATAAAGCTGTGTGACATAATAGGAAAAAAAGTCCCAGTATGTAACAGTGGAACATAAGGTGGTGTTACATGCCGGGAACCAAGGTCTTTGACTGCCTCGTTGGTCTGACGGTATTCTGATTACCTTGCCGGAGGTTGTTCGATTCCCACTGGGCCCACCGTACACTTGTACAAATGGTCTCTCTGGGTGTACTTCCATGCTTGTTTTGTACTTGCCTGATTATCATAACACAGGCTATCTTAGTTTGGGACGAAGACAAATTATTGGGTTGTGCAGAAGTTATTTTATTGCCAAACACTTTATTGCAAACAAAAACGGAAATAATAGAATTCATAGAGTTGAATTCGGAATAATAAGGTCGATGTGTTTTCGACTGGAGAGCCACGAAAATCTCAAAAGTAGGTTCGATATACGTTCAGAAGTTTGTGGCGTTTCCTCTTCAATGGTTCTATATCCGAAATAAGGTACCTACTCTGGTACCCTATTCTGCCCGATTATTGGTAAGCATTTTTGCCCCAAGAAGGAAAGTAAGGAAAGGATCGAGCTCCATTGAAGGGAACGCCAAAATTCAAGGGCGAACGACGCAATACAATACCCTTTTAGAATGGATCGGGCGATAGAAAGAACTCCCCAATATGTGTACAGTCGACAGCACGTCAACCTCTACATTTTAGTTGCAAAGTCACCCGTAACGCAAAGGAGTAGAGTGCATGGATGTATATCATGACGTGCTGTCGACTGTATTTTGAACGATACAAGCAAAACTCGCTCAGGCGCGCTTATCCCAACGTGCGTATATCGTAATTCGTACAAACTTTAGTCCTACTTTCTTCGGTCTACTGTACATAGGACTCCCGAGTTGAATGAGCTATATTCGCGCAATAGCTACCTGCTTCCACAACATAAATGTTTAGTAGAGTCCGGCAGTTATCTAGAACAAAAAATTGACCAAACCAAAGTTCGAATTTTAAGTGACATCCTGCGTTCCCCGCCAATGAGACCCTAAACGTCTGCGAACTTAAAGTCATTTCGTCAAGTTATTTGTCGGGCATACCTAGACGTGTTTCGTCAAGAAGCAGGCCTGTGTGCGTCAACTATTCTTTTTTACCCCTAGTATATTTTTAGGATCACGACGAGGATCACGGCTAGTTGCGCGTTGTGATGTCGAAAGTCGCGACTTTCCATTACATTAAGTAATAACGCAGTACATTCTTATATATTCCAAAACTTACAAAACATTTAACAGAACATAAAAACATAAATTAATAATTATAAGTAAAAAAAATAATAATAATACATCCACAATTGTTTCGTCCAAAGTAATAAATCAAGATGTCGAGAACGGGAAATATATATAAGTATACTGTATATACGGAATACTGGCGTGAGTATGTAGGTATGTAGTATATTTTGAAGGTTATCAATGACTTTCTTCCTATCATTATAACAGGCGCTACTGAACATTGTAATGACGCACAACTGATATATCAGTCGTGTTTTTTTACAAAATACAAATACACCTGTGCGCTATCGCATGTTTTGCTGTGCGGCGGAACGTGTTAATGTAGCGCCAAAACACACACAACAAGCACAGAGCCACACTTCTATCGCAATTTATTTCCCGCCACCTCATCGCGGGGTCCAGTCCAGTATTGGTTTAGCTAACCCGGGTTATATTGGCGCGGCCGCAGCCCACAAGACACCCGAGGGGGCTATTCCGCCGATGTTGCTATAGGGCCCGTACACAAAACTGCGATTCGACGTCGTCGCATCGTAAAAATCTGCGAGCTCGCGCGACGCATCGCAAGAACTTGCGAATAGTAATAAATGGACGACCGATAAATGTAAAATCTTCCTTGTTTCTTTTTCTTGTATTTTTTTTAGCAATAACAGAAGTGAGCACTTCTTTTTTAGGTCCATGTCACGGCCTAGTTTACAAAATACGTTCAGTACGGTTGACGGCCGTCGAAGCTATGCTCACCCGAATCGTGGAAGGGACATGCCTTGCCGCACGAATTCGCATCGCAGTAATTCGTGTCGCAGTTTTCTGCGTTGCGAATTCGCATCGCGCCGATTCGAAGTTTTGTGTACGGAGCCTTACCATTAAGTAATCTATCGGGCGCTATCAGCATCAACCCCTGGTTTAATTACAAGCGTTCATTTGAACGCTCACTGCGATGGATGGTTTCTTTAGTTGCTCAGCTTCAATAGGGGCAGTTCATTAACATTACATACTTTCAATTTGAGAACCAAGCAAAATATTTAATCGGAAATTAACTCTTTCGATCAGCTATTATTTTGGTCAGCAGAGTAAATAAGTGAGCAGCAACACGTGACAGCAAACAAATAAGACAAGATAAAACAGATAGAAAAAAGATTCCGACGGATTGAGAAGCTCCTCCTTTTTTGAAGTCGGTTATAATTTTGATTTAGACAGATAGATTTGATTATTGATTGTACTCAGAAAAAAAATTATAAAAATAAAATGACATAATTTATTTGTACTTACGAGTAGATAAATTTATTACAATGTTTCATTACGCAATACTTAAAGTTGTAGTTCACAGCGTAGGTATCTCAGGGATTCTAAAGAAACTTAGTCGGTAAATTATAAAAAAAAAAAATTAATACACCAATTCCGGGGTCGATGACAATGATGTTCGAAGGTGGCAGGACAATGGACGCGATTAGCAGGGGAACCGGTGAGATTGGCGTGACGGTGCTTGGAGAGGCCAACGGTCGGCGTCTTTCACCTTCCAAGGGCTGTATAGATAATATCGATTTCTGATCTCATCATAGTGTTCCGCTTGCGTTCTGATTTATCTCGAAGAAAAGTTGAAAATTACTGTTGAGGGAAGGAAGTGGTTGTTTCCGGTCTTGGTACTCTGAAAGTCATATAAATGGACGTTCAAAGTAGCAGCTGGATGATGTGCATTAGATTACATAAAGTCACGCCGGTATCCCAGAGGGGTAGGCAGAGCAGATACTGACCGACTCTTTCGGTTCATGAACATTTATTAGTCGTTGCATGCATGCACGCCGTTTTCGGATACTTTTTATCTTGCCCTGATTACATCCCCTATTTGATCGAAGTATGTCCCTGGATGATGTAAAGGGGGAATAATGTAAAGCGGTGTAAAGGTTGCAGGGCATAATGTAAAGGTGCATTTGCCGTCGATTGTAGGTACAACGCGCATAATATTTCCATACTTCAATTTCAATCACGGGCAAAGTTCCGCACGAAAAGTGGGGCAACTGATAAACTTTTCTACCCACTCGGCGCGCAGTTTTGCCCGCGAAGTTTCACCCTGTATGTTGCTGTTGCCGGGAACCTTTTCGCTGATGTTCTTCACTGTAGACCGCAAAGTTTTGCTTATGATTAAGTTTCTGGATAATAATTATAATTTCACATCATATAATATACCAGCAGCGCCCACGATTTCGTTCGCGTGGTATTGAATAAACCTATAGCGCATGCCCACCCTGAAGGTACATTCTAAGAACTGGTGTAAGAATTTTTGAAAACGGTTAAGTAGTTTCGGACGGGTAATGTCCGAACACACACTGTCCGAACAAACACACACCGACACACTAACTTAAAAACATATAAACTTACAAACATGAATGATGACTGCGTAATGAATGTTGAGGAAGCGAAAGTGATCTGTCAGGATCATGGCAAGTGGCAGTCCCTGGTCTCTGCCTACCCCTCTGGGATACAGGCGTGAGTTTATGTATGTACGTACTTACACACAATCACTTGTCCTGCTCTTACATTACGAGCACTAAGTCCTGGACGATTCCAATGGTCTGACTGCCAAATTCCATACTAATTGCTGCGCAAACGTCAGGATTCAGACAGAATTTGGTGCGCATAAGTAGGCATCTGGTCCCAAACTAGGATACCCTGTGCTATAGTAACTAGGCGAGGACATTACAAACATGGATATAGATTAAAACAAAATAAAAAAATACACTTGTGAATTGCTATTGTCCATCACTTTATCTTAGAAGTGCGTGCAAGCCAGCGCATACGCATTTTTAGCATAGGCTTACTCTCAGATACGGTAAGGGCTTAATTTCCACGCGTGCCCACCGCGAATCGGCAATTTCAAGCGCTGAGGTATGTGAACACCTCAAACACTTAGGTTTCCTTAAGATGTTTTTCTTCACATTTACCGAGTGGTATTGCTACTACAACTTCAGAAATGCACGTATTATAGAAAAAAAGTCATTGGTACATACCGGGATTCAAACCCACGACTTACGGAATGTGAGGCCGGCGTTTTACCGCTCCTTGCTGCTCCTTACCGCGGTGGTAACCGCTCTTTCGCATTGTATCATGAAACTCGGTAATTGGTCCACTGTGCAGCGTCTATTACTTAGCGGATCGAATTATCCCTATTAAATTCCTTCGCAGCAAAGACCGTTCGCCTTCGAATCGAAGGAACAAAGATTTAAAAGAATTAAATTCCTCGAGCGGGCCCGTTTCCGTAATCGAATGTGATAATAATTTCCTCTTGTTTCTTCTCTTGTATTTTTCTACTCCGTAACGACCCGGAGACAGTAAAATGTAATGGCCTATTGAGCCAATGGGAGAACGTTACAATATAACTAATTTGAAGTTAATTTTATACGTGAGTGTTGTCCCTAGCGCACCGGAACTTTGTTACGGCGGAGACCTGCGTTTTATCGCCGAATTGTAAAGTTGGGCTTTAAAACCTGCAAACTGATAAGTCCAAGACATGATCTCCGCTCCCCCAAAGGATTTAAGACTTTAGAAAGTCTATAAAATAATCCATTATAATTTTGCCCTTATTGTCAGAGGGCCTTTGCTCTGAGATGGCGATATTCACTCTATATGTTACCGTAGGCACTGACTGAAAATCAGCGCTGAGGGATCACTTCCTCAGCACAACGCTGAGTCAGCTGCCTTTTGTGGCAATGTAGATACACCACAGGCTACATCTATAGTCCTGTTTTATTTATTCGTTTTGTCTGTTGTGTATTTAGTTTTCCTTCTGTGTTGTGCATATTATGTTACTTATGTGGTTATTTTGTTTCTGTGTTGCTATAATAAATGTCTTTCTTCTCTTCTTCTTCTTCTTCTATCAACTGCAAACACGTATGTTATGTATAGTCCGCACAAATCTTTTTGGCGGTAACTTGAACATAGGCACAGATCGTTTGCACATCGCTTACTGTCTTTACAGTGTATGTGTGAGTAATTGACTACCTACTTTAGTAATTGACAAATAGTAATTTACTACGCATCACACTGCGTCAATTACTCACACATACATAGTAAAGACAGTAAGTGATGTGCAAACGATCTGTGATTATGTTCAAGTTACCGCCAAAATGATTTTTTTACCCATCATACTTGGAGCACCATCAGTTGTTACGGAAACATTTTTTTTTCAAATCAATTTCTTTTTGAGCAACCGATTTTGCGTGCTGAAAAAGATGCATTCAACTGAACATGCATTGGCATGCATACCTATTGCTTAGATTAGTAGTAGTAAGAATGGTAGGGGTTGAAGTGGCGACCGCGTTTCCGGACAAAATACGCGCTAGGGCCTTTCTAACTTACTCGTATTCACTGTTCTGTGGTTAGTCACTCGTTCGCTCATCGTATAATACCTACTTCACACTATTATTAAAAACAAAAGGCAATGAAAGAGAGGGAAGCTTTAGAAAATGTCCCTTACATCGCACGCAATAAAGTCTGCACAGCACCTACCGATAGTTAGTTAACTCTTACAGGATCAAGTACGTAACTGACAACTGGTGAGCACCTAACTCCGCCGAGATCGGTATCCGATACAACTATTCAAAGATTTAATGAAGTTTCCATTTCAACGCAAGGAAAAAAGAGCTAGCAGCTCGTCTCTTTCACCGCTGCTTGTAAAGGGATACCGCTATCCCGGAGTTTTCCTTGGGGAAAACTATCGGAAACACGCCTTGGGGATTGAAATATACCTTTTGTTTAGACGTAATGGAGTTTCAAACTCTGAAAAGAACTGACTGGATGAACTGTTTTAGTTCTTTCCGCCCCATTTATTTCACATTTCACATCGACGGCAGTTATGCCGTAATTCCCAACACTTTACAATTTTCACTCTTCAATGAATCACCTATCCTTAAATCAAATCAACCAGCCCACTGTTGGCTATAGGTCTGTTCTCTTTCACGCCAACCCATCCGATCCCTTGACAGTCTCGTCCAATGTTTTCCAGCCGCTTTCACAATTAATCATAATGCCACTCAAACCAAATACCTATCCTGTAACGACCCACCACCACAGCTACAGAAATCAATAAGGCCGCCATCTCAGGTTAAAAATATCTGTGTTATCTCGTGTACAATAAAGATCTATATTATATATTTAAAGACCATTTGGTGATTAGCGAATTAAAGAACGAACAAAACATTGAACTTATCTCCAACACGCTCGCTTCTTCCACCCCAGCCAATTTAAGGGAAAAGAAGAGCCATAACCATACAAACCGGCTGTCGGCACATACTTAGAGGTGAACACAGGATTTCCATTAGATACCTACTTAGCCTGACGGCTGGCGGAGGCATGATCGAATTACTCCACCTTCTGTCGATACTTACCTACTGCAAGCGATGCCGTAGCCGCAGGGTTGAGACGTACAGAAGCCCATCATCATAGACATACCGCTAGACCAACCTCTTCAGGGGCTCCAGGGTGTAACATTAGGAAAATAAAATCGTATCTTATTTCACAGATCCAATTTTCAAAAAGTGTCGGTACAATCTCTCAATCATGTAAATATAGTGATTTTTAGGACCCATGGCCGTGAACCTAAGACAAAACACCTAGGACTAAATAGCATTAACGCCAAAAACGGCCGTTCTTGGCATAAATGCTTTCTAGTACCAGGTTCGTGATCCTAGGTTCTTTGTCGTGGGTCCTAAAAATCACTGTTAGCATGATTGAGAGATTGTATGGACACTTTTTTCATATACGATCTGTAAACGAAGATAACAATTTTTTCATTGGAGGCGCTAGTAAGCCTACTGGATCTCCTTTATTCAGTTACTCTAGAACTCTACAAGAATAGACAAACCACGCAATGACAGTGTGTTAAACAAATTCCGCTCAAAAGCGTGGCGATACGCAACCCATTAAAGTAAAATACGTGTATCGAAGACACCAGCTACGGGGAACCGTCAACCGGCTACGCTAAGCACGCCAATTTGGCTACCAATTTATTGCCTCATTTTGGAAGCTCGCACTGCGGTTTTATTAACAATTTTATGCCCATCTACCTTAAGAGGCTGACACACCTCAGCCATCCCTGTCCGTGTCATTACAAATAAATAGACTGTCTCGTTGGTCTAGCTAGTGGTTAAAACGCTTGACTATCAATACAAAGGTCGTAGGTAGATAGACAAATAGAGAACACTTTATTGTACTTAAAAAAGGAAATTGCACATTGAAATTGTCGTAGTTTCGATTCCCATGCCGTATGTACTTGGTTGTTTGCTTCCATGTTTGTGATGTCCTTGCCTGGTCTGAGGTATCCTAGTTTGAGACCAGGACAAGTGATTATCCTGACTGTATAACATTTGTATGGAGAAGGATCGCTGCAGTATTTAGTTCGGAAAATCAGTTAAGGGCAAGCCGATTCAACCCGCTGCATCTCCCTATTCTGTCGTGTGAATCCCACTTCGGAGCCGACACATTGTGTGTGGGGGGGGGGGGGGATGTCAGATTATAAAAAACAAACTGAGCTGAATTCTTTGGTTTGGTTAAAGTAGAATCGATTGAGAGACTGAATGTAGTCCACCCATTCAAAGTGGCTCAGCATGCTGTGGAACGGGCTGTGCTCGGAGTCTCTTTGATGGATCGCATCAGAAATGAAACAATATGCAAAAGAATTAAGGCGATTGTCATAGCCCATAAGATTCTATTAGCACGATGAAGTGGCAGTGTTTTTTTTTTTATCGTCTTTTCACAGACGCGGGGTCCGTGCCATTTTTTTTCCGAAATTTTTATTTAATTTTCCCTAATCGTGCTCCTCTACTCCACATTCACACAAAACTTATACTACATTAACGCTAGATGGTAGTTTGGTACGGATGGTAATGTACTACACGCTCAATTACGCTAAATTAATGCTATTTTTTTTTATTTTTTTTTCTATATTATTTATGTACAATTATTTACAATGTGTTTTATTTTTTATTTTCCCTTCCGATTTATTTACACAGTGGTTGATTCATATAATTACAGTGAGATATATTCTAATCTGTCTAGCTTTACTGTCTACTTTTCCCTAATCTACCTACTTTACCTACTTTCGGTTTGGTCAGCCGCGGATTCGTCGGTCGTCCTTGCCGTCAGTCGTTCTATAATCTGGACGTCGCGGGATTTTATCGCCATTCTCAGGTTGTGGTCCGCTATCCTCTTTGAGGTGGCAGTGGTTTGGTACAAGTCGGTATTGCCCGTGCCACAGAACTTCTCGAATGTGGGGCCAGTGTTCTACCTACAAGCTAACACTGCAGTGGTATCGCTATCCCAACTTGTATAACTTTCTAGAATGTGTGTTAGAAAAAATTAGAAGAAGGAATACATTTATTTAAATGTCTTTCTTCTTCTCATTTCTCGCCACATAGACATGACAGACTGACATGACAGCCTGGGTGTATTTTTATGTTTGTAACATCCTTGACTGGTTACCATTTCAAGGGTATTCTAGTTTGCGACCAGGTCAAGTGATTGTATTGTGTGGAAATTATTATTATTGTTATTATTAGTAGACAAGCCAGATAAAGCAGCACGTATTACCCAAACGGTATCACGTCTGATTACTAAGCCGAAGGCCGTGGGTTCGGTTCCCACTGGAGGCAGCCGTAAATTTTCACACATAGCCTCAGTCCGGGCTAATTTCCATGTTTGCGATGTCCTTGCCTGGTTACCATTTCACAGGGTATCCTAGTTTGGGACCAGGGGCGCTACTACGTAAGTCCTTCACTGTATGGAGTTGTCCGATTTAACCTACTCCGAACTGTCGAATACATAAAATATACCCAATACATATATTTGGCACTTTGGAATCGTCAAACAGGTTAATCCAATAGAGTGGACAGTTACGTGGTATAAGTGCAGGACAAGGGCTCGTGATGTTGTGTGGAACTTATTACTGTAAAATTATTAAAATCTCAGTATTTTTTCTGAGCGCTACCAAGTTCCAAGCGCTCAGATAGTTATAAATTTACATAATGTCTACGTTAGACACCATGAAAATTGGTCCCATCTGAGTCATTTTCAATTTATTTCACAATCAGTATCGACTGATTGTGAAATAAATTCTAGAGCTTGGTATTTACAAAGTAATGCTTTTCCTTAGCAGCTTATCGACCGTGTCACTAATTAATTTGCCGGCAACACTGCACAATAAATTAAACGGAGCAAGCCTGTAAATTAAAAAAAAAAATCAACACGAAGTCGTGGGGGTGGAAATAAAAATTATTTCGCGTGACCGTAGTCACGTAACACGAGATTATTGCCATTATACCACGGGCGAAGGCACCTAAAGTAATCTATCCCAGCTGCACCGATTCTGCCCTCTATTCCAAAGGCCATAAGGACTTTCAGTAATCGTTTTTTTAATGTTATCTTTGCATCGATACTAGGCAAACCTTTACACTGCAGTATACTTATCGACCTGAATACTTTTCATACAAACTCTAATAAAATGGACGCGCGCAAGCGAGCAACTTTATGACTGGGTTTGGTAGCCAGACAATGTTAACATTGAATAACGACTCTTATTACTGGCACCGTAAGACAGACGTACTATTACTTGTGTACAAATGCTACTTTCATTTCCAAGCGTATCACCTTCCAAACTGTCCCGTTATCATTGGCCGTCTCTTTCTTTCGCCGCGGGCTAGAAAGAGAGGCAGCACCAGCGTCGATGTGGTGATGCTCAAAACCGCATGGCGGCCAACCGCCGCCCGGTCCGGTTACCTCAGTGACGTCATCGCTAAGGCACCCGAGAAGCCATACCGAGTATGACGACCCGCGCGTTCCAAATACGAATATTTTCCACATTCGTTCTAGCATGCCGCTTTTGTAGGGAGCAGCTTAGAGAACTGTCGGTTAGGAGGGCAATCTATGCGGCATATTGTGAGGTGGTTGATAGGTGAAGTGTGTGGTGCGTACAGTGTAAATTAAGGCTAATGAATGAGTTATTGTGAGAGTAGCAGGAAATTGTTCAAAAGGGGTTTAGGCTAGCTAGAAGGATAGTGATTTTAGTCGTTCCATAACATGTTGTAATAGAATCGGTTTCATGGAGTGAAGAGGTTTTCTCCGAATTTGTACGGTTCCAATGTTACTTACTCATCGTCATGAATCACGATTTCGATTCATGTTGAAATAATTCTTATCGTCCTTTGAAGGAGTGGCCAATCTATAAACGTACTACCAATCGCTCAGTACAATCGGTGCTGAGCAATCTGTTATGGGGAAAACATTGTCATCGTATCTCGAAATCATTCTGCCTACTCATGTAAAGTAGAGAAATACAAAATTCAACTCTTGCAAAAATATTCAAAAGTAATTCAAGCGAATGTAGGAGGTATGGCTGGTAAGGGACGCCACAGGTGGACAATATGTCAACCAAATAGGGGAAGCATTAGCGAAGGTCAAGAGAAAAAGTACCCAAGACCGGCGTACGAGCATGCAGCGCCTAATGAATTATGATGAAGGGAAAGACGTTTGTCATTATCGTGGCAAGTGGCAAACCCTGGTCTTTAGTGGTAAACTGGTAAACCCTGGGCAACAATTAGTCGCTGCATAAATGTGAATGAAATGAAAGAGATCTGTCAGGATGGTAGTAAGAAGCAGACACTCTTGCTTACCCCTCCGGGACACAGGCGTGAATATGTGCTATGAATGGAATAATCCAACTCTATCAGGACAGTGTCCCTTAACGACAATACAAACAATAACACCACCTTGTAGGGAAACATAAAACAACAGCTAACCAATTAGTTACTCCCGAAGTCCCGAGTATCCTTGGGAATTAGGTCCATTTCTGGCAGAGTCATGCTTTGCCACTTCTGAGCCGAGCCAAAGAGCGCCATTGTTCATAATGGCCGCCGGCTTAAGGTAAGCCTTAAGACTTTGTTTCCATGCTGGCTTAAGTTATAAGCTCGAGACTAAACAATACTTTAGCTCAGTGTTTCCTAACCCCGCGCCGCGTTCAATAAAACTACAATTCATAGTTTATTATGATAATTCGATGTTGCGTAGCCGATTAGTATAATTTATTAGTGTTGCTAGTCCTACTTGTTATCGCTTACTAATCTACGGACTAATCTATGGACTGCCCCTATATTACGCTCACCAAATCCTGAGCGATTCCAATCGTTTAACTGTCAAATTAGTATGGAATTTGACAGTTAGACGATTGGAATCGCTCAGGATTTGGTGAGCGTAATTAGGCCACTGATCTAAGGAGGGTGGCCTAGGTCCTGCAGTGGGCGCCAAATGGCTGATGATGATGAATCTATGGGTTAATCGGCTATGTAATGTAATACTAACCATGAATTGTATTTCTATGAAAAGGGGCCCAGAAAGCACTGTAGGTTATTCGAAGTATTCGCCCGTCAAAATCTCTCTCCTGTGAACCGCAAATAATTATGTCTACCGCGTAAAATATTGTCTCGCGTAAATGAATATTGCAAACCTTTGTTAAACCCCTTTTTGCTAACAATATGTACCTATGTATATTTAAAACGTGTTTTTAGAAGTATATAGTTTTAGTAGAAAAGTTGTAATATTTAAGTAGTAAATCATTCAGAAGTCGTCTTTCTGACTGACTGTGACCTTTATTTTCTTTTTCTGCAATTCGTGGTAAGCGTTGCCGGTTGTACAATTAATTAAAATAATTCCTTGTTACTTTATATTGCTGTTACCACTTATTATACTATTTTTGTTTACTCTAATAAAAAATATATAACAATTTAAAATCAATCAAGATTCATCGTAGCGCAAAAGCTATTAAATTAAACAAAGGAAAGAAGCAGGACTTTGGCCAACTGACAGCTGTTAACAATAGATTAAAATACTGTTATTGTACGTGAAACAGAGGGTAAGTGACATTTAAGAAGTGATGCAAGTGGGTTTAAGGTTTGGGTTTGGGAACCACTGTCGCAGCTAGTCTCATTCTTTGAACGTCTAGGAGAAATAATTTATCGACATTTTGCCTTGGAACATGAGACTGGTTTTATGAGATGACCCGTTTTAATTGAAGCAGTGTTTTATGGAACGATCGTCGTTTATGTTATGTGAGGACGGACTAAGGAGCCATACAATAGAAACAAGGACGAACAGAAACCTAATTAATAAAATTAAGTAGGTGTACTAAATTATATTGCACCTGCTTGAGTTTATGGTGGCGCCGCGGTAGTGCATCTGCATACCATGCGAGAGGTCCCGGGTTCGAAAAAAAACCCCAGGTCTTGGATGTTTACATGTTTGTGATGTCGTTGTTTCTGGTTCCCACGACACAGGGTATCCTAGTGTGGGGCCAGAAGCAATGTATGTGCCTGATTGTAAATTTTTATGTTATGTTATGGTGACGATCTTCACGGAAATAATTACGAATAATAACATAATACAAACTCACGCCTATATCCCGGAGGGGTAAGCAGAGTGTCTTCTTCTTACTACCATCCTGACAGATCTCTTTCATTTCATTCACATTTATGCAGCGACTAATTGTTGATGAATCGAAAGAGATTCTCAAGATCGTGACAAGGGGCAAGCCCTGCTCTATGCCTACCTCTCCGGGACACAGGCGTGAGTTTATTATGTAGGTAGGTATCTGTAGTATTAAAAAAAACTGGACAAGTGCGAGTCGGACTCGCCCACCGAGGGTTCCGTACAAATTTGCAAGTACTTCCATATTATAAATAGTTCAGGAATAGAGTCTCGCAGTTTTTTCCTAGCTTTTACCGAATTTGAAAGACAATTTTTTTTTTGGATTTAATAACAAATGTATAGTTTTCAGATTTTTTCCCTGTGCTTTTAGTATAAGATTGCCAAATTTCATAGTTCTAGGTCAACGGAAACTTTGAATGGAAACTATAAACTTTGATTCCCTTGAGTGTCGAAATATACGTTTTTTGCGGTATAAACGGCCATATCTTTTTTTTACGTTAACTTAGAAGTTTTTTTTCCGCTTCAAGGGACTGTAGACCTCAGTATATAATATGGTTTTAATTTAAACACGATACCTCCACGCGTTCGCGAGATTAAGGGTCTTGACTGACAGACGGAGGGTTGGACAACAGTGATCTTACAAGGGTTAAATTTTTTTTCCCTTTGAGGTACGGAACCCTAAAAAAGACTGTTTACACCCAGACAAAAGCTGATTGAAATGTAATACTCCTAGGTTCTAACGTACCTCGCTTAGCTATCTATAACCTAGGTATTAGCAATATTCTCTGTTCTGTTCACAGTTATGCCATTGTCTGTTGTTTCGCCTCGAGCCAGTCACGATCGACTTTCACAGGAAGTGGGAACCTAGGTTAACTATTTATATATGCTTTTACCTTGGTCGGTAACAAGCATAGATAGTATAATGATACCGTATCAATGATACAAGTCGCGCGTTTTGAGTGTCCAAAGTCGCGACTTTCCAGGATATAATTTTGTCCGCTTATTGCAAGAACTCATTAACCGACATATTCACTATTGGGAGAAAAAGGACTTTTCAGTTCGTGTCAGTTAATGGCTGTATTTCCTCCTCCTTATTACCTATAACATCGTTAAAATAATGCCTGATACTAAAACACCCCTATTGTATCATTGTTCAATACATACATATGTCCATACCTTTAAAAAAAAGCGGTTAGTGAGCTTTTGCAGTTAATGACTTCTTGCATTAAGCCGACGATTTGTCAAATTTTGACGTTTTATCGCTTCAAAACGCGTGACCCGCGCCGTATATTTTTTTAAGTTACTTGCCGGACATTTTACAAGGATAGAAATAAACAAGGTAGAGGTAGTTATTCCTAAACTCAGAAGGGGACTACCTCTACCTTTGAAGTTGGCCGGAGAAATATCGTCGACCTTTCACTTTGTTAAATGTATGTACAGTCGTCAGCACATCAACCTTTACATACGTGCACTCTAATCATTTATGTTAAGGATGACTTTGCAGTAAAAATCTAATCCTGACGACTGCACCTAGATTAAAACTCTGGACTCGTTTAGGTCTCGTTTAAATTGTTTTAGTATGTAGTCTGAAAATTCTGAAGTTTTTAAATTTACTGAGGAACTTAATGAACATAATATGCCGACATTTTTGTATGGAGCCTGGTATATCTACCGCAAACCCAACACTCAAAAGAAACAAACAGTGGGTAATGAAATAAGGTGTCGATTGACGGATAAGACTATTACAAACATGAGCGGTGGTAGCGGAGCGGTAGAACGCCGGCTTCTCATTCGGGAAGTCGTGGGTTTAGATCCCGACATGTGCCAATGAATTTGTAATAGGTAACAATAAAGTTGTATTAGGCTACCTAGTAGGTAGAACATTGGACTCGGAAGCGAGACCCAGGTTCAATTCCCAGTGCGGGCATGTACCTATGACTTTGTTTTTTAAGTTATGTACATTTGCGAAGTTATAGTAGCACTACCACTCGCTAACAGTGAAGGAAAACATCGTGATGAAACCTGAGTGTCTAGGTGTTCACATACCTCAACGCTTGAAACTGCCAATCCGCGGTGGGCACGCGTGGTGATTAAGCCCATACTCTCTCTCTCTCTGAGAGCAGGAATGTGCCCTACAGTGGGACGTATATATAGGCTGAATACTGAAAAAATTCGTAAGCGATATATTGTGACATATTTTTGTTCGGTTAAAAAAAACTAACTAAGTACGGTTTTGGGAAATCGAGTCAACAAAACTCTTCGGTGATCTCAATTACAATTACAAATTGAGTTAGCAAAAAATTTAAAAAAATATATAAAACCGACTTCTAAAGACTACAGCACTAAAAAGTTAAGAAATAATTTAAATATTTAGAGGTTATGTACATGTAGGTATTGTGGTAGTCGGTGCCCAAAATACATGTGCTGGTCATGAAACTGGGCATTATACTTCTACAATACTTACATGTATAACACTTCTAATTATTTAAATTATTTGTAACTTTTGAGTGCTGTAGTGTTTAGAAGTCGGTATTTTTTTTTTTTTTTTTTTTTTTTTAATTTTTAGTGGGGCAGCGGGAGAAAAATAAACAAGTCCCTTATAACCATAATTTACCCTACTTAATTCGTTGCTTTAAAATGTTAGTTCTCAATTTCCATCTCCGAAAGTCTTCACCAGAACATCACCAAATTAACTTGGGACTACTTTTACGCTATTTTATTAAACATACGGATATTACTAAAGGATGGGCCCCATTGAGCCTTATTTACTGCTGTCCATTAAAGAGTTCCGTTCTTCATCTCTGAAAGTCTTCATCAGATCTTCACCAAATTAAAATGGAACCAATGGAACGTTATTATATATTCGAACAAAAATTTTCAAGAATTGTCGAAATCAGTTAAGATTTGACGGAGTTATGCGAAAACATACCCAAAATTGATAACCTCCTCCTTTTTTGAAGTCAGTTAAAAATTAGCGCCTTGAGTACCTACGAAGTCTATCTGAGTAGGCAGTACTACATTAAACCATCTATAACTTATGTACTTTTAAGCAATTAATGAATGAATCCATTATTTGTGTTTTGCTTGGCCAACAATAAAAGAATGAAAGAAACTTTTTTTTTAAACAATTCACTTTCTAGGCACTTTGAGGAGATTCTACAGCAGGGGCGCGTTTCATAAAACTGCAAATCTAAGCTATGTGTCGAGACCACTGTTCTGTGGTTGAGACAATTCGATGTCCATTTCTTAGCTATAAAACTACAATTCATGATTTATTATGACAATTCGACGTACTGTTGCGTAGCCGAGTGTTTCTACTTATCAATCTGAGAGTAGATGTATATCGAATGGTCATAATAAACTATTATTTGTAGTTTTATGAAACGCGGCCAAGGAGTTAAACCCACCGATAAATACATTCGATTAGATTACCTACGCCTCTCTACGCGACATGTCACCAACGTGATAACAGTGCCGTAAATAAATACCCGCTAAGTTATCTTAGAGACACACAGGAAATGACTACCACTAATACACTCGACAAACTGGACTTAATCGACTGACTACGGCCCTCCTAATCAAGTTAAAAGGGACAATCGAGACAAGGAATTCTAAGGAGTTTAGTAATTTCCGCGTAACGAAACGTGCCTGCAGGAAAATTTATAGAAAGGGAGCCGAACAAAGGGAAGAGAAACAAAGGCGCGCGGGCGCACCGCGTCCAAGGCAGGTAGGACGGTGTGGGTTTGGTTACCTTCGGTGATCTGCGCGTACGCAGCCGCAGCCACAGCCAGCAGCAAAGCGAGGCAAGCCCCGCCCCCGCGATACATGTTCAATAACTTAAATTCAATTAAATATTTCTCTCACGACACCGACAACTCGTCACACGCACTCACGTCTCGTGGCAACACAACGCACGCACACTATCACAATATTCAAACGCACATCCATTTGAAAAATGTCCGTTCATCCGATAAGGTAACCGCTTCGCGCGACGAGGCAGGTAAAGCCTCAAGAGTCACAGGTGAAACTTAAAAACTACTTCGAGAAGTTACACTGGCACGTTTCGAGCCACTACGCGACGGCTCCACTAGGGGTTCTGTGCAAGTTTTTGTTCGGAAACTTCACATTATTTCGTAAAAGATATTCGAAGTTCGGAGTTAGTACGAGCGAAGCGTAAAACACGTCCGCCCGACGCATCGTTCGGCGGAGACTGGCGTGAAGTGAGTGAACAATCAACAAGTTGCGGGCGGCGCGCGGCGTGTGGCGCGGGCCAATGGGAGCGGGCGGCGGTCGGAGCATGCGCGTTCCGCGTCTATCTTCACACCCGTCTCGCCGGCCGGCGCGCCGAGACGGGCTACGATCGCAAACCGGTTTTGTTTCGCGCAAAAAACCACAACAGGATTTCTCGCCCGTAGTCTTGTTGCACCTTTTACGTACGTACCTGAGATGCTGATGCTGCCATCTAGGCAAGCCGTTGTTGTAGGCTTGTTGTCAGGCTAGTTCGTTAATGAAAGGCTGACGGCTGTGGTGACGTATTTTCTGTTTTATTAGGTGATTGTTGCTAGGTTACTTATTAATTTAGGTGCATTTAACAAAACATTGTTCGGTTTGTGATCCGTCTTGACTTTGACAGTTCTCTTCTGCAGCTCGTAGATCCAAATAATTGGTTTCCTGAAATAGACACCCTACTTATATTCTCATATAAATATAACCTTCCTAGGTAGGTTTGTAGGCAGGTTTAGCAGTATCACGTCTGATTACCATGCCGGAGTTCGAGGGTTCGATTCCCACTGGGTGCCACCGTACACATGGCCACAGTGAAGGTGTATTTCCATGTTTGTTATGTAAAGTAAAGTAAAGTAAAAGTAAAAAGTTCTTTATTAATAAAAAAGGTTACATATACAAACAGTTTACTGTGGTCGCCACGCTAGGTCTAGCCTGTGTTGTGGAAACCTTCGTATATGTTAACATAAAGAGGATTGGCGCATGTGTACGAAACATAATAGGCAAAATTTGAAAGAACTTGTTTAGAACTTAAGAATGTACCTAGGTACAGGTAATAACCTAAATAAGTATGTAGTTAGTTAACAATAATAGAAACAGTTCTATAAATTAGACAGGAGATTAGATATTTCTATTAACAGCAAAATGCGTCCTAACTGAGAGTCGTAAGTTTCTGTTTAACTTAAACATGGATGGTTAATTAAACAGGTGTTAAAATTAGATTCCACGATAAAATACAGTTTTCAGCTAAGAGAAAAAGGTATGAGTTGCTCATAATTATAGCTCTACCATTTATAAAAAAGACAGATACTGAAATTACATGTTTAGCTTAAAGAACATGAAAGTAAAAAACTATGCTAACAATAACAATAACTTATATGTAAGATCAGTCTTTTCTTTGAATTATTTTACCCTGGACTATGACAAGAGAGTTTACAGTCCTATCCATAAAGACACAAGTCCCTAAAACACTCCCAGGAGAACACAAAGGGCTTTAGGAAGGGGAAGCCTTTACCTCAGACCACTCAAGTCACCCCCAAGGACTGCCCGAGCTGAATCATGCCTCTACGAATACTCTGTCAATATAATAACTAACCAACAACATAGGTAGGAACATATTAGATATGGATACGTACCTATATACTACACAGATAAGATGTTGAATATACCTACATAGAATATGTAAATAGAATAATAATAGATAGATTATTATATTATATACTAACACACTGTTTAAATGATTACTATGCACGAGTAAAAGGACAAGAAAAAAGTTCTTCGGTATTTGAATAATCTAATTCAATTAGCAGCAGTTTTAGTTTTGACTTTGCGATAGTAGAGGGGAAACCCAGGAAATTGCAAATTTTTGAGATTTTATTAAAAAGAAAAGGTTGTTGATAGAAAGGAAATCGGTTGGCGAATTTACACTTAGTTGCTGCGACTGGCAGACGGGGAACACGTCTTGACATTAGAAAATTATAGTCTGGGTGGGAGAGGAAAGTTTTATAAGCAGTGAGAACTGATTTAAGAATAAAGTGTTGACGTATGGTTAGCACATTGGATTCTGAATAGAGCTGAGAAGTTGGATATCGAAAAGGCTTTTTATGAAGAACTTTTAGAATTGACCGCTGAGCTCTCTCTAATTCTATAAGATATGTTTTGGGAGCCCCACCCCAGGATGATATGCCATAGGTTAAGATGGATTCACAAAAAGAAGTGTAAATTACAGTTCTGATACTTTTATCACTGATGTTTCGAAATTCTTTCATAAGAGAAATAAGTTTTCTAGCTCTGGTTGACAAGAAAGATATATGTGAGCTAAAGTTTAGATTCTCATCTATAAGGATGCCTAAATATTTAATGCTATTAACTCTTTCAATAGTATCACTACAATAACAGTCTTTACTGCCATTCAAATTTTCTGTACATGTATGTAGTTTTAAGGAGGTTATTTCAGAAGAGGGAGCTGATGCTTTGGACTTATGAAAACAGATAAATTTTGTTTTCGATAAATTTAGTGTTAATAGATTATTACTTAGCCATTTACTAATTATACTAAGCCCACTTTCAGCTCTTGAGATTACTGATTCCCAAGAAGAGTCTGTAAAAATTAATGCTGTGTCATCTGCGTAACAAAAAATATTAGAGTTTAAGGAAGTGTTGAGATCTGTATTAATATCATTTAAATAGGCTGTGAAAAGGGAGGGTCCGAGGATACTTCTCTGTGGGACTCCAAAAGTAATTTGTTCTGTGTTACTTTTAACATTCTCTATTTTGACTATCTGTTGTCGGTTGGTAAGGTAACTTTGGAACCAGCTGAGGGGTACTCCTCTGATACCCAGCCTCTGAAGCTTTTCCAATAAGATTTGGACCGAAACGGTATCAAAAGCCTTGGCAAGGTCAAGGAAGATTCCTAAGCAGTATTTGCCACTGTCAATGTGTGACGCAGTGCAGTTTACAAGGCCTGACACTGCATCATCTGTAGACTTGCCATGTCTAAACCCATATTGGAAAGGTGATAATAGATTATGAGACTCAAGGTAAGTGGTAAGTCTTTTATTAACAATTTTTTCTAGTAATTTGGAGAAAACGCTTAATAGAGATATTGGCCTGTAGTTACTAGGAGTTAGCTTACAACCAGCTTTATGAATTGGACTAACGGCTGACAGTTTCCAGCAACTAGGAAAAATGCCAGAATAGAGACTGAGATTAAATATGTGGTTTAACGGGGCAGAGATTGAATCTTTACAATGCTTTATTAGGGAGTTTCCAATACCATCTATGCCTGGCGCGCTAGTGGGTTCTAATTTGGCGATAAATTGTTTTATCTCAGTAACATCCGTTGGTTGCAAGAAAAAGGAGTGATGTGTACTAGGGGTCTTAAGTTCTGTTACTAAAACTGCCTCTGATTTGTTTAATTTTGAAAGTGTGGCTTGGGCTAAACTAGGACCAACGGAAGTGAAATAAGCATTTACTTTATTTAGGGAATCTTCAGCAGTGGCTTCAATATTAAGTAGGTCATTTGCTCCTGTTTTTTTATTTGCAATTTCTCTAATAGATTTTATAGTTTGCCATAATTTTTTGGAATTTCCTTTACTATCATTAATTTTTTTATTAATATATTCATTTTTTACTTTTTTAAGCAAGTTGTTACAAAAATTTCTATAACGGGTATAAATAAGCTTTAGAATGGGGTTATGATTACTATTTTGGAATTTTTTATGTAGTCTATCTCTTTGTCTCATGCACTTTAGGAGGCCAGCAGTAATCCAGGGTTTGATAGTTCGCTTTGAGCTGCTGATTTGTTTAATTTCTGTATTGGTTTGTAGAATATTTGTAACTTTGGATGTGAATTGTAAAGCAGCTTGGTCTACATCATCCAGGACATACAAAAAGCGCCAATCTGTTTCTACCAGTTCTTGGTTTACTTCTGCATAGAGCACTTTTTTGTATGTCCTGGGAGTGTGCTGCCGGGGAGAGCATTTATCTAAACAGAGCAAGGTTATGTCATGGTCAGTGATTGAGGATTTGCAGATAATAGATTCCACGGTATTTTTACTACGGGCAAAAATATGATCAAGACATGCATTGAACCTGGTGGGTTTATCTATAGCAGCTGTAAGCCCGTGTTCTGCCAACATACATTGATACTCAGAGCTATGCGGAGTGTAGCTAAGGATGTCAATGTTAATATCCCCTGCTATTATAAAATGGTTGTGATTATTGTTAGCAGTTAAGAGTTGATCAAGAGAGGCAATGAAATTGTTAGGATTATCAAAAGATGGGGACCTGTAAATTGCGGCTACACAAATATTGTCAGGGAGATTTATTAGTAGGCATTGAGCATCATCAATAGATGGTTCAGAAACCCTCACATTGTGTTCTACCCTTGTATACACTACTACACCTCCTGCTTTATTGATAATTTTTTTTGTGTAATGTGAAGAGTAACCAGGAATATTTTTAATAATGGATAAGTTATTTATCCAGCACTCAGTTAGAACAATGATATCAAAGCAGATATCAAGCCGCTGGAGGCCTACAGTGAGGTTATCAAAATTATGGCTGAGACTACGTATATTAAGATTGAGTATCTTAAAATTGTGTTGGTTTTTGAATGAAAACACATTCCTGCATAACTCTAAGTCATTTATCACATGACAGTTGATTGACAAACAGTTGTCTATGTCATCATGTACCAAGCTATCCATTTGTAGGCCGGAACATTGAAAGGTCTAAAATGTTTTTGGAATAGCCATGTGACAAAGGTTTGTGTGATTTGGCAGGGAATATTTGTGTGTTAATAGTCCTAAGTTTTTGAAAGAGTGTTTTGTAAGTGTGTGTAAAGGAAATGTGATAGAGATAAATAATGAGGAGGTAAAATTTTACTGTAATTGTCATAAAAAAATAATAATATATATAATAATAATAATAATAATAATCCATAATCCTTGCCTGATTACCATAGCGCAGGGTATCCGAGTTTGGGACCAGGACAAGTGATTGTGTTGTGTGGAAGTTGCTATTCTTGTTATTGTTGAATGTGTAGATTTTTTGTGGATCGTGTTATGCCCTACAATACAACCCTTACCAGATAAACTTTCCCTAGAAGTAAACAGACATCAAGTGTCAAAGTCAAGAAATAGAGAACGGGTATCTAGGTGAATAAAATGAGATTAATACCTAGGTAGGACCATCATCATCATCATCGAAACTGTAAAGCTGTTTATACCACACCCACTCAGAAAGTGTCTCGTTCATAAACGGGTTACGAAGGTCGTGATTTCTCCCTTATAAATGTGCGGCGGGAAAAGTTATATGGAATTTCATTCCTGCCCTCCTAGTGATTACATACTCTTTGGCCCTCCGTAGCAGGGCAGGAGTGTTGTATAAAGATCCATTCCTGCCCTGCTAGCGTTTTTTTGTTTTTTTAGCAGCGACCATAAAAAAAAATACAAACGTCAAATCTCAAAAAGGTTTTATATCAAATACCTAATCAGAAAAAAGTGGTGGGATTTTTTTTGTACTCTATTTTCAATGAAAGGTGGGTGGCAACCTTTTTCTGCACTACGAAAAAAAAAACAAAGGCCGCAATTTGTTTTGTTTTGTTTTGTTAAATTTAGTTTTTACTAAATTGATAATTTAACAACGTGTTTTTAATTATTCTAAATAAAAGGCTTGAACATACTCTCGAACAGAAATAGTTTTTTAGCCTCTAAATAGGTTTTAAAATTGTCCTCAGCACGGGTTAGTGCAACAAAAAAGAATACAAGAAATAAATCGTTTTAAGAAGAAGAAGAAGAAAGACATTTATTATACCAACAAGATACATCACAGAAACAAAATAAGCAGATAAGTAACATAATATGCACAACAACAGAAACAAAACTAAATACACCACAGGCAAAACGTTTTCTCTGTTCGGTGTACAATGTAGAATGCACTACATATTTTCCTTATTTTGACCATTTTCGCAAATGTTTGTTTACATCCAAGGAACGCTTTTCTGACACGGATTGTGTCGGTGGTTAAGATTCGTGGATAAAACTAGTAAAATTTAGTGCCTAGTTCTGTACACCAAGGCAAACTGAATTCCCGCTGCCCACTCTTGAATTTACACTTAATTAGGGTAGAACCGGTTTAATTGATGACTGGCTAAACTGGCTCCTAAATGTGTAGGTAGTCTAATTAGGGGCAACCAGCTGCCTTACATTCTTCCTCCTTAGTATACTGGCATTCGGGAAATTTAGAAAAGTCTTTTCGTCTAACCTCAATCTGTCAACACAAAATTATACAACCAGTGTGTGTTACCAGTGATGACTTATGGCACTGAAACGTGGTCTCTCACTATGGGCCTCATAAGAAGGCTCAAGGTCACGCAACGAGGTATGGAAAGGGCTATGCTCGGAATTTCTCTACGAGATCGAATCAGATATGATGAGATCCGTAGACGAACGAAAGTCGTCGACATAGCCCAGCGGATTAGTAAGTTGAAGTGGCAGTGGGCGGGGCACATGGCACGCAGAACTGATGGTCGATGGGGCCGAAAAGTTCTCGAATGGAGACCACATATCGGCAAGCGCAGCGTAGGCTGACCAGCCACAAGATGGACAGATGACCAATAAAATGCCCTTCTATAGAACTAATTTCTGTCAAAAACATATTACCCAATCGAGTTTTCGTTTTTGTATTAGTTCTGTGAGTCATACTTTTTTATGCAGCCTAGATACGTCCCACTGCAGAGCATAGGCCTTGTCTCAGAGAGAGATTGGCTTTATTACAACACGTGCGCACCGCGGATTGGTAATTTCAAGCGCTGAGTTATGTGATTACCTGAAACCTCAGGTTTCCTCACATACATACTATAAATTTGCAAACATCGTATTAAGGGAGTGAGACCTTTATACCTAACACGAAATCATTTGTCGATCGGTAACGTAAGTACAGTCGACATAAGGTGAAGTAGGGTAAATTACCTTCTAATTAGAAGGTAGTTCAGGTTGCTTGTTTTGAAGAAAATGGCGCGGTAAAAAATTTATGTTTTTTGTTACCCGAAACGACTTCACTCAAGCGTAAACAACAATATTAGGAACTCGGACCACTAGCCCCACGGTCCCGGTCCGCACGCGTCCTCGGCCATCCTCACTTTTGAGATTAGCACCTCGGAGTCTGCCTTAGCCAGTGAAATCCTCTTATAAGTACAGTAGGAAAAGCGAAGACGCACCTTCGTATATATTTATACATTTATTGAACGGGTGTAATCCTGATTAATTATTACTTAAATTTAAATGTATTACTATGTATGAGCATCATAAAAACATGTCATAAAAACGTACTATTTCTTCATCTCCCGGATAGTTTGCACTCCGCACGTACGCACGCGTCCTCGGCCGTCCTCAGTCCTGAGATTAGCCGCCGGGAGTTGGCCTTGCCTTGGTTAGTTGAATCCTCTTTCGACCGGTACCGTAAGCATAGTAAGAAAAGCGAAGACAGACCTTCATATTTTATATAGTTATACATTTTATTCAACGGGTCTAATTGCGATTACTTAGTAGGTGAACTCGTTATTATGTTACTTATGTGCTTATTTTGTTTCTGTGATGTATCTTGTTGGTATAATAAATGTCTTTCTTCTTCTTCTTCTATAACTATTTTTTTGCTTTTTTAATTAGGACAGGTTGTTCACACTTTACCCCAGTCACGCCTGATGGTAAACGAAGACGGGATCTAAGACTGGGTCTGGGTTTATATGCCGGTCAACTGTAGTTTTAAATACACCCAGGTTATATTAAGTCTCTGGAAAATAGACGACGGCAATGAATTCCACATCATGAGCACTACAAGTAATTAAAAAATACTACACCTTTATCTCCCGGATAGTTCGCACTCTAGTGTGCAGGCCGGCGCCACAGTCGCCCCGTAGTGGCATACACTCGGACCACTCGCCCCACGGTCCCAGTCCACACGCGTCCTCCGCCGTCCTCACTTCTGAGATTAGCGGTTGGGTGTCGGTCTTGTCTTTATCATCCCTGAGAAAAGGGTAACTTATTTTATCTGTTATTTTAATGTGTTATTGTTATTACATCCCCTATTTGTCCGCAGTATGTCAGCCAGCGGGTACATTCGAGCAATGTGGGTACATTCGCTCGGTATATTTCTTTCTTGACGTTCGTGTTTTTTGTTTGTGTACCTTTATGTTTACTTTGTGTTTCTGTGTCAATTTAAATAAATATCCTCTTTCTTTCTTTCAATCTTGTCGATCTTTCTTCTTTCATGTTCTCCATGTGCCCTAACCAATGCAATATTCCTTAAGGCTGCTCTTACGTAGAGCATACTGTCTCGCTAGCACATTTTTTTTAATATTGTAATAATATGAGTAAACTTTTGATAAATGTGGTTTGAGGGTTTCATGCGTAATTAAATTACGAACATTTAAAATACGAGGGGTGGTCAATAAGTAATGATGTATAAACTCCTTGGATAGAGAAAAAGAAAATACTGGCAGGCATAGCCCACCTATTTGTCGACATAAAAAAAAATAAAAAACGTTTGATGCCCTTTTGTTTTTTCAATCATAGAAGGTTTTTACTTGTGTTCTGTCGCAACAAGTAATCGACGATGGAGAAAATTGAAGTTCGCGCCGTAATTAAATCTATGTTTGAAAAATTGTAATACGAACGTGTCAATGAAGACTTGCAAGGTACTTTAGGGGTTCATGCTCCTCCTTATTCTACGGTTGCGCGTTGGTGTGCTGAGTTTAAGAGGGAAAGAACATCCACTAATGACGACTCGCGCTCCGGGCGCCCTACTGAAATGATAAAAAACGTGGAAAAAAAGAGGTTTTTCAAGTCGTCTCACCACTGTTCGTTTTATAGCTGAATAACTAAAGATTTCAATGGGTAGTGTTCATAATATAATACATGACCATTTGGGAATGAAAAAAGTCTCAGCGCGTTGGGTGCCTAGAATATTATATAATAGAAAATTTCACAAAGCTGTTTGGAACTGTTACAACAAGATTCTGACCGGTTTTTGGCTCGAGTTCTAATTGTAAATGGAACATGGATTCACCATTATGACCCCGAAACAAAAAAAAAAACAATCCATGACTTGGAAGAGACCATAATCACCTAAGAAATTCAAGGCCATTCCATCTGCCGGCAAGATCATGGGTTCTCTTTTTTGGGACAGCCGAGGGGATGAATGATTGAATACTTCAGTCATGGAGCCACTATTACGGGGAATATACAGTACGCAGAACAAATCAAAAAGTTGCGTGACGAAACACGCGAGAAACGGCGTGGCAAACTCGCTAAAGTTGTTTTGTTTAATCAAGATAACGCGCCAGCGCACAAGTCCAAAGTTGCGATGCCTGTCAACAATAATGCTGGCTGCGAATTGGTAGAACATCCTCCATAATTCTCCAGACCTTGCTCCTAGTGACTTTTATCTATTTCCGAGCTTGAAAGAATATCTAAAACACCTGAAATTCGACGATGATGATGCAGTGATCGCCGCAGTACAAGGTTTTTTTAGAGAATCAAGATAAAGATTTTTTTTTAAGAAAGGAAATTTAGCTTTAGAATAAATATAGGTATGCTAAGTGTATACAACTAAGACTATGTTGAAAAAGAAAATAACATTTAATTGCATCTTATTCATTCTCACTACTTATTGTTTTCACATATGTACGTAGTTTTTAATGAAGAAAAGTTGTTACCAAAATTATTAACTTTGGAGTCAAATTTTCTCAATTAAAAACTTAGTACAGAATATCAAACCTATACCTAGAATGTTCGCAATTGTATTGTCTATCAAACCCTCGGATCATAATTATCAAGTTAATTTTATTACAATCAAGAAAATTGTGCGAGCGAGACAGCACACTTGACACAAGAGCAGCCTCAAAGATAGAATACCTATCTGAAACCGGCGCGCGCGCATGCAACGACTAATGAATGCTGATAAAGCGAAAGAGGTATGACAGAGGATCGTGGCAACTGGCAAGCCCTGGGCCGCGTTTCATAAAACCACAATTCATAGTTTATTATGATATACATTGCGTTGATCAGCTGCGCAATGTATATCGAATTATCATAGTAAACCATGTTTTGTAGCTATATGAAACAGGCCCCTGATCTGCCACCCCTCTTCGGGATGCAGGCGCGAGTTTATTCTTTTGTTTTTTTCTTTTTCTCAAATTGCTGCCCGTCGCAAGGCATAATGTTTATATAAATACTCTATTAAGCTCGCCTATGTACAAGTGTTTTTACTGTACAATAAACGATTTTCGATCAATATTTTTATTGCAATGCAAAGTCAAAGTTTTGATTTGATGCTTACGTTTCAGATTTCTGTAGATCAGACGGGGGCTCTGCTAAAACAGAAAAAGTTTTATTCCACACCTGGCCAAAAAGCGGGGTTTTCCGCACGCTACGCGTACCTACGGGAAAACCCACTTTGAGGCCAAGTGACGACATAAAATTGTGTACGCAACACGGGCTGTAAAATAGAAAGCCCTCTATCGCATAATTATGACCCTCGCCTGCGGCTCGGGAGTTAAACGTCTGCGATATCGGCCTTTCTTTATTTTACGGCCCTAGTTGTGTAAATAACTATATCAGACCTTTCCTTTGGCGCGGAGCCCACTTTGTACTGTGCCACTGATCTGGCGTCTGGCTTGGGCATGGCGTGGACATCATTCTGTTTCATTCAAATACCATACCAAAAACACGGATAAGGTCATTATTTGAACACACTCAAAGGCCTTTCGTCGGACGTGATATACGCCATTTTGGCGCCCGCGTCCGATTGCAGTCAGTTCCTTTGCTCCAAGCCTTTTAATAGCCCGTGCCATGCTTGCTCCATGTCCACGCCAGGTCCGTGCCATGTCAGATAAGTGGGCTCCATGCCTTTCAATAATTGAATTATTTTTTTCGGTTTGAAAAGGACTAAAATATTGAAATATGCAGCAATCAATTTCGAAATAAGTAGGTAGGTAGTTTATCAAATTTGTCAGTAAAATTAATCATTGGTCAGGACCACATAAGCTGTCACTTCGTAAGAAAACATAAGTGCATTTTACAGTATCTACAGTACAACCTAACCTAAATGCATCTCTTACCACTTCCTCCACAGCAGTGGGTCCTAACCTTTTTGCGAGAATAATATTAACTTCCACACGACACAATCACTAATCCTGTTCCAACATGTAAATACACTCACGGCCAGTTTCTGAATTGAGAATTTCGCTAAGTAAATGGTTAACTGTAGTGCTGTCTCTTCGAGTTTCTCAGAAAAGAGCGTGACAGAACGTTACTTACTTAGCGTTATTTACTTAGCGAAATTCTAAATTCAGAAACCGGCCCTCAGACTGTGGCTATTTGTTACGAACGGCCACAGTCTGAGTGTATTTTCATGGTTGTGATGTCCTTGCCTGTTTACCATAGCACAGGGTATCCTAGTTTGGGACCAGGACTAGTGATTTTGTTGTGTGGAAGTCATTATTACCATGCCATCACCATCATCGTCTGATTACCATGCCGGAAGTCGTCGGTTTGAGTCCCACTGAGGGCCGCCATAAATTTGTATGTTTGTAACCAGACGTACAAAGACCACTGATTATTGTGTTTTAGTATGGACCACAAAGTTCGTGCTTAGTTTATTTAAGTATCTACAAGCATGTGAAAATACCTATAAGATAATGTGCACAAGACTCTCATTACATACGCTGTAGAACCCTTCCGCGGACCACTCCCAGCATAAGTAGCACGATTAACGTCAACAGCGACGCGACTTTCCACTACATTAATTGTAAAATTCTGACATTTTAGCGCCACAAAACGCGGGACTCGTGTCACCGTACTACCCATGTAGGGCTCTCACAGACCACTTGTGATCCGTGGACCGCCGGTTGGGAACCACTGCTCCACAGAGTGACATCGAAGTCGTTAGCAACATTGTAGGGGACGTTCTAGCGATTATTTGGAAACTATGTATGACACTACATTCTGCAATTTACAGGCAGTACGAGACCTTTGTCCTCGTTTTTAGGTTGGCAATCCTCCTCCAGAAGCGGGAACACATCCAATCGGTTGACCTCCAGCATCGCGAAGGGTTTCAGGTCGTTCAGATTCATCTGGTAGAACGGTGAATTGGGGTCGAAGGAGCCCACCGCCACCCTCTCCACGTTCCCCTGGGTCTGGGACTTCAGCTTTGGTGACTGGAAAACAATGGGCATTCTTTCATAAACAAAAATAGTTCTGTTTTTATATATTTTTTCTCATCATAGGTAATTTTGTAAGCTTGGGCCGAATATTTCAATTTAATACATTTTTAAAGCGAAATAAAAAAAATCTGAGTCTACGAAACCGCAATGGGTACGCCCATTGCATGGAAGTACGTCATCGAAACAAACAAAAGTAAAAAAAAAAATGTGCAAAAGTAGTAAAAGTTTTTTTTTAGGGTTCCGTAGAGGATTTATAGTTTTGCCATGTCCGTCCGTCTGTCTGTCTGTCTGTCCGTCCGCGAGTTATCACTGAGACGGTAAGTACTAGAGAGCTGAAATTTGGCTTAGATGTACATATTTATGTTGCCGACAAAACTGTAGAATAACCTCCAAAAAAATGTTTTTTAGTGTACCTCCCCTACACCTTAATTAGGGATGCAATTTTTTTTCTCGCCTACACCATATTGTAGGTCATCGTTGGATTGATCGTTGAAAAATATTGTGGGTGTACGAAGACCATTTTTCATTTTTTATTTAGGGCTTAAAGCGTAGATTTTTGTCCGAGTGTCTCTCCTGGCTAAACGGTTGATAGTAGAAACATGAAAAAATTCAGGGTAGTGGCACATATAATGGACTTAAAAGGATAACTATCACGGGTAAGTAGGCTTTACTAGTTAACGAGTAATAGGCAACCAACTTATAAAAGTAAAATTTCGTACAAAATCCAGTGAAAATTACTTCGATGAAGTTGTTAGTTCTGTAAAGCAGATCAAAAACCCTCTTTCTTCGGCACCCTACACTGCGCGTGGCCCGACACGCACTTGGCCAGTTTTTTACAGTATATCGAGATGTCAACAGTTGGTATTTTTTATTTAAAAATATTAGATCTTCTTTCATTCACGTGTGAAACGAATGTTAAGCGTGGGCGACAGAGAAAGGACGTGGGGCGAAGGCGCGGAAAAGACGCGTCGTCCTTCCAGTTCCCTTTCATGCAAAGTATACTGAAGGGGGGCGGGACAAAGACTACACAGAAGAGATGGGTCTTTTCGGCGCCCTCGCCCTACGTCCTTCCTGTGTGTCTCATTCATGCCTTACAGGTCATAGGTACTTAAGTCATACACTTATTCACAAAGATCAAAAAATCTTTGAATATTATTAATTTTTGATTGTAGAATTTATATTAAATACAGTTATATTTACTGAACTTATAAAACCTTTGAAATGCCGTATCATTTGTAATTATCGTCAATATTTAGGACAATGCCCATTGCTAGATTGGAGCCGTGGGTTGAAAAAACTTGTGGTGGAGTAAACAGTTTCACACTTTGAAATTTTTAGAAACTTCTACACAACACAATCACTTGTCTTAGTCCCAAACTAGGATACCCTGTGCTGTGGTAACCAGGCTAGGACATCACAAACATATAAATACACCCAGACTGAGGCCATTTGTACGGCGGCCCCCAGTGGGAATCGAACCCACGACCTCCGGCATGGTAATCAGGCAAAGCTGTCAACGAGATAATCTACTTTTAACACCCGTCAGTTGTTTTTTTGGCCTCTTGACAGTTATTAATAAAAGATGGGCAGATTGTTACTGTAAGAGAAATAGATGGTTTGTAGAGCCATAAATTAAATAACTGTCGCTCAAAGAAGGCCACTGCAGGTCGTCGTCTTAGTTTGGTGACCTGCAGCATTTAAGGGGTAGAGTAAAAAAACTACTGCAACCAAAACTGCAACTTGTGAAGTTTTTTGCTATTCATCATCATCAGCCCCTTGACGCCCACTGCAGGACATAGGCCTCCCTCAGGGTTTTCATAACCATGAGGGGTTTAGGCATAATTTTTGCTATTACTTAGATACTATTTTAAAAACCTATTTAGAGGCTAAAAATTCCACCCATGCCGGGACTTGAACCCGCGACCCCTGGCTAACCGTGCCAGCGCTCTCCCAACTGAGCTAATGGGCAAGTGCAGGCATCGGCGAACTTTTGAACCTATTTACAAACTTCTGTGCAATACCACAGAGGAAGGCAATACGCACAGGCAGCGACATCTGGCGATTGTCCTCAGCACGGATTAGTGCTACAAAGAATATAATTAGACACTATTACTAAATTTAAATTATTTTTCTCGTAGCCTACAGGGTCTTGCAGAAAGTTCCAGTAGAATTTAAAGGGGTTATTCTATTTTTTAGGGACCAATACTGAATATCAGCTGTGTCATTCGCAGGCCACTCGCATCATCGAAAGATCACCTCTTATGGGAACAGTGATATTTCGGCCCGGGGCAGTGGCTGCCCCGTCGTCCCCACATAGCTCAAACATGGAGGTCCCCAGGAACTAGACTGGGAACGGCCTCATTGAAACCACGATGGAGAATAATAGGTGGTGGATCCATTCTGTTGCGGGGTGTAGTCACACTGTATCATCAAAACCAAACCTCATAAGAAATCCCATCCATAGACCCAGCATCCCATGGGTACAGCGGTATTTCAGCCCAGGGCAGCCACTCGTCATCCCCACAGAGCTCAAACATGGAGGTCCCCAGGAACCAGTCTGGGGACGGCCTCATGGAAACTGCGATGGAGAAGACGTGGTGGATCCGGTCTGTTCGTAGTAGGGAGTGCGATGGCTCGAACATGTGTGGGTGGTGACGCCTTTTTCCACGGATCAAGGTTCTGGTACCGCCTGTTTCAGACATCTGAAAAAAAATTATTGATCTAATTTGAAACAATCTATATCCGGCTATCAGGCTGTTGCAGAAGGTCTGGTAGAACCCGAGAAGTTTTTTCGCGATTTCATAGCCAACTCTGAAAAAAATGCAGTTATTTATTCTAAGCGTTCTCAGAGTTGTGGCAATAATAAAAGTTCTATCAGACCTTTATGCAACATATTGTATAAGCTGTTTGGGAGGGGAAAAACATTA
This sequence comes from Yponomeuta malinellus, assembly GCA_947308005.1. NCBI lineage: Eukaryota > Metazoa > Arthropoda > Insecta > Lepidoptera > Yponomeutidae > Yponomeuta > Yponomeuta malinellus. Next base: position 9,975,148 of record OX371012.1, on the reverse strand, counting down.
TTTTTCATAACCAAATTGCACAATCACCTGATCTGGACTTGGGACTAGTGATTGCGCTATTTGGATTTTAGTTTGGACTAGGATATCCTGTAATACAGTAACAGAAAGTTTGCATTCTTCGGTCTCTTTTACGCAGGCCATTAGAATCCACTTATGAAATCTACATAATGAATGTTGAGGAAGCGAAAGTTATCTGTCAGAATCGTGGCAAGTGGCAGTCCCTGGTCTCTGCCTACCGCTCTGGGATACAGGCGTGAGCTTATGTTTGTATGTATGTACATAATCACACGATCCTATGTACCTTTAAGATCTATATTCTACGAACCTACTGATAGGAAGCGAAGATGATTGCAACGAAGACAACTTTGACTGCTTAAATTCACACGGGTCATTACAGAAACTCTGATGAAAACACAAGTAAGAAAAAACGCACTTCTATATTTCCATGCAGCCCAGGTATAGAGCCCGCTGCTGAGCATAGGTCTTATCTCTGTCACGCCAATCCTCTCGGTCCCACTTACATTGCTAATAATCTCTCTCTCAATTAAACTGATGTCTCCATCCTCAGCCAGTAACTTGAGGCCTTCACTAGGCTTCTGGCCAAGGTGCCACAGTATGTAGTCAACAGCATGCGAAGCGCCAATCATGTAGCTGTAGCCATTCTCGTCAGGCTTACTAGGGTACAGGCGGGGGTGGGACATCCTTGACCATTGGCCCTTGAAGATCACCTAAAAAAGAAGATAAATGAAAGATATTTTCTTTTTATTTTGGCGTGCAACAACAACTATTATGGCAACAAAAAAAGTTGAGAAATTTAATTTTTTTTTAATTGAATTGAATTAACACTGATAGATTTACACAATTCGCATAGTAATTAAAATAAAAAAAAAATCATTTTTTAAATGTCTGTCAAAATATTCCAGAAATCATGTACACAGAATAATGCACTAACCACGGCACGCTGGCCACTTTCATTGATGTTCTAAATTATGTTCTTTCAAACACAAAGTTAAAGTAGTCTAATGCAGGGTTAATATTTTTTTTATCATCAATGTAGCCTTTAAACCAAACGCAAGTTCGTCACTCACCTCGTACCTAGCCTCGCTACAGAGGTTACACGTCTCCTTGACAGTCAAAGGAGGCGCATCCACAGCTTTCTTAGTATTCTTCTGCAGCTCTATAGTCAGTCCAGGCTGAACGTACCAGGACTCGTCATTTTCAGCCACCATAGCGCGGATTCTGATCTTCTGCTTCTTGCCATTTTCCTTCATCTTTGGGGAAACCCAGTGTATCTGAAATAATTTAGACCAAGAATATTTAATTCGAAAAAGATCCATATTCCAATCGGCCTGAATTAGAAGTGGCCTAGTAGGTGGATATTTGAGGTAATGGCTCTATGCTCCGCTTAGAGTTAAAGGACTGAAGAAGAAGACCTACCGTGGGACGCTCGCCAGCTCGCTGGTCCGAAAGTGTGAAGCAGATTTTCGGTGATGGCTAAGCTTTTATTTTTTGGGAGAAGACAAAGGTTTTGCGTTCGACTTTTTTGAAACAGGAGGCGCTACACGAAAATATATATTGCGAGAGCAAGTAGCGCTCGGTTAGAAGCGGCTTTTGCATTCTTTAGTAAATATACGTTTATAGAGCTTATCTTTATATATAGGTGTTTTAAAACAAAAAAAGTAAACGAGTGAAGCTCGGTCGCTCAGCCCTTGTAACACGTAACTTTCTACTTTATCGGGTTAAGCATTTAGACGACTCCAAAGTGTCAAAAGATGCATGTATTTGACTGTTCAGAGTAGGCTAAATCAGACAACTCAATGCAGTGGAGGACTTACGTGGTCGCACCTCTAGTCTGATTATGTTATTATTTATTTATTTATTTCTACAAGTTTACATCTATCATTACAGGCTTAAACCTAATGCGATAGAAAAAAACAACAATTTCAAAGTATTTTCATAAATGTAGCGTAAAACTTAACATCTGATCTCTTATCTTTATCGAATACTATCATAACAACATGGCAGAGGTAGACCACAGTCCCTTGCCTTTCTAAGCGAGATGGTATGCTAAATTTCGGTAGGGTAGAAAGATAAACCAGGTCATAAAGGCAGACAAGAGCCGAGTCCACCCCTGTGATTATGAAAACTAACCTCAACTTCTTTCTTATCAGACTCGTCAGCGTTCTCTACAGTATTGTAGCACTTTTCGCTGTGCCTGGTAAGCGTATCTTGGATCTGTAGGCTGCCCACGTCAATGTTGGCCTCGTCATCCGCATCTTCCACCGTAATCATGAAGCGTCGGAACGGTCGTTCCGCCACTGTGGTCTTCAGGAGCACTGTAATAAAATGAGATCCGGGTCGAGAGCCGGTCGAGAGGTCCGGATGAGCAGGTCCGGAGGTGATGCTTCCAGTGTATTTGATGTGTGCGGATTGCGGAACCAGCTTTACGTTTCTGGGATAGATCCGCACAAAGAAACTGATGGATAGTAATGAACTGGAGCGAGAGCTCTGGATACCGGGTGCGGTGTTCTATTAGGGAATATGTGGTGACCCATTTTCAGTGACCATTCGTATGAAAAGAACCCCTCTGTAGTTTTCACGTAGTAGTTCATAAAAATTAGATAAAATAAGAAAATTCCTTATTGGACCAGGAAAACCACAGACATAAAATATTTACAAAAATACAGTACAATTGGCGGCCTTATAGCAATTTCTTCCAGGCAACCGACGATAGAGAGTTGCTGAAGGAAAAGTGTGAAATAATATTATATTTACGTAAACCTTTACATACATAAATAACAATTATAAACATATATAAAGTTACGTAAGTTACAATACAGTTCTACCAGAGGATAAAAGAAAACACATACCTTCATTCAGGAAAACAATAGTAATGTGAATAATAAGTGTAAATAATAAGAATAATATAATAATAAAATAATAAGAATAAAATACATAGTTTAAAGAATTTATAGCAAACAGACAGCTTAAAAAATGGCTTAAGAAAACGTATAAAACTGTCCGTTTTAAATTAGCTGAATAGGTAAAAACCGGATATTGACTACCTACGTGGCGAAGTCCCAAGCCCTACCAACCCCCCCCTCCCAAAGTGTATGAAGGACGTCAGTGTAACACTATTCAGGTTTAATTTCACGAAAATATCATACAGTTATCTGAGAGTGCAATAAAATGACGCCTTTCGAATTCAAATGCGCTTGCCACAATTTTGTAGTGCATCTGGGAGAGATCCCATCGTCCGGAGCGGAGCTGCATCATTTTGAAGTCGCCTATGTTGCTCCCAAAGGTGAGATACTGTTCGTATCGGATGTTGCAATATCAGACTCTGAATGCGGAAAGAGTCAAGGTTCACAAGACTGATTGTCAAATTTGACTCATTCCTCACATTACTATATACTTTTTGTTGCACTAACCCATGCACTCGGGCTGCAAGTGATGTAAATTGCTTCGGCCAGAGGTCGCTGCCTGTACGTAATACAGAGAAATTTGTAGAGGCTCGAAATTTCCCTGATGCCTGCACTTGCCTATTAGTAGAGATGGGAGAGCGCTGGCACGGTTAACCAGAGGTCGCGGGTTCAAGTCCCGGCATGGGTGGAATTTTTAGCCTCTTAATAGGTTTTTTCATTGCTCATATTTTTAACAGTTATTTTTTAAATAGTTATAGAGGTTAACATTCCTTCTAAAATAACCTCAACTTACTAACATACGTCTGGTCCGGAAGATAGGAGTTGGATTTGTCCTTAAGGTCGATATTGAACTCGAATATTTCGTTATCCTTGGCTTCGGGTACCTTTCCCGGAGGTGTGTGGTCGCAGACGCCAGGGTTACCTCGCACTATGTCAGTGGTCACCAAGAGGATTAGAGCTTGTAGCCACCTGGAAAAAAATGGTTGATGACAATTTCAAGCGCCCAGGTTCCCTTCCAGTGTTTTCCTTCAACGTTAGCGAGTGGTGTTGCTGCTACTGATTTAGAAATGTACGTAACTTAGAAAATAAAGTCATCGGTACATGCGCCGGGGTTTCAACAAAGGACCTCCCGAATGTGAAGCCATCGTTCTACCGATGCGCCAACACTGCTTGATCGTTACAAAAATAAAACACCAATGCCGGTTATCCGGATTTGATTGACAAGGATACACACTTCTACGGTTTAAGCGTTTAGATATTAAACGGAAACAGAACGATCGCACGTGAGCTCTGAAAATATAGATAAACATTTATTTAACAAAACTATTCTTAAAACCACAGAGCATCTCAAAACATAAGATAAGAATATTCTTTTAATTATTTAATTAATTCGTTCATTATTGAACATTTGTAAATATATAGAGTATAATTGGTAGCTTTATTGCTAATAGCAATGTCTTCCACACAAATAAACCAAATGAAAAAATAATTGGCCAAAGGTCGGCTGTCCGTAAAAGTAACCAGGATACGTCATAAATTCAGACAATGAGACCAATGTTGGGTTGTACATATTTAAAAAGAATGTGTCTTAATACATAGTGTTGCCAGTCCTAAACCTGGGCCCTTATTATGAAGTAGCGATGTGTTCTGAAATTTATATCTTTAAATAAAATAGACAATTAAATTAAGCTCACACTTAAAACAAAATATTTATTTTGCGTAGGTTTAGATGTTCAACCTTTACAAGTTATGGAAGAGCGGGTTTCCCTAGCACAGGTACTTTATACTTAAAAGGGAATCCCAGCAAAAGTGTATGTTAGCAATGGTAGTGGTTGGATGAATAAATATTTTTGTATTTTTTATTTTGTATTTTGTTCGATTCATTTGAATCTAGCGACAAATAAGGTTCTTTTCGGTGTTCCGTACCCGAAGGGTGACAATCGGGACCCTATTACTAAGACTTCAGTAAGAAGTCCGTCTGTCTGTCTATCTGTCTGTCACCAAGCTGTACCTCATGAACCGTGATAGCTACGCAGTGGAAATTTTCACAGATGATGTATTTCTGTTGCCGCTATAACAATAAATACTAAAAACAGAATAAAATAAATATTTAAGGGGGGCTCCCATACAACAAAAGTTGTCTAAAGACAGGGCTCGCCATCTAGCGGCCATCTATGTAAAATTCACAGAGCCGATGTCGTTTCGTTAAGACTTTAATAAAGGCTAACTAGCGCCGCCAATGAAAAAAAAAATCACATCTTCGTTTGTATCCATTTTTCCAAAAAAGTGAACGACGGAGTTTTCTGTATTAGTGATAGCAATTTTTAGAACCTACAACTTAGAACCTAGGGTCAAGAACCTAGTCCACAATTTCATTTACGCCAAAAACGGCCGTTTTCGCCAAAAACGAAATTGTAGCCTAGATTCTTGAACCTAATTTCTAAGCTGTAGGTTCTAAAAATTGCTGTTACCAACACAGAAATTTTTGTCGTTCACTTTTTTACAAAAACGGATTGTGAAAGAAGGAGCTGGTTAGCCCTTATTAAAGCCTTAAATGTCAATGTTAAAAGCTTTTTGTTGGTTTCTATAGATAGCCCTGTTCTCAAATTCGATCTTTGTCTGATGTTGTATAGATAGTGGTACGGAACCCTTTGTGCGGCAGTCCGACTCGCACTTGGCCGGTTTTTTTCCTATTTTAACTAAAAAAATTGCATTCCTTTTTATCACTTCTTATTTTCTTCAAATCCCTTTCACTTACAAAATCTCCTGATTCGTGTAACTCATTGATATTCCTAAAAACAAGTTTGGGCTGTGACGTGGACGCTAAAGGAAAATGGAGAGATTTTCGCACTCTCCCCGGAGACGCAAAAAGGGGTAAATCACGTGAGCATGACCTTGACTACTTAAGTATCTCACAGAAAAACTGGAATATCAATACTTACATTTCCGAATAACCAAGCGGCGTTTCGAAGCTACAGAGACACAACAACACTACAAACACCGCTACGATACAGAGTGCAAAAGTTTCTTCAATGAAATTACCAACATTTACTTCCGCAACGTTTCAAAGCTGCATTTAGCAGTAGTTTAACTTTCAGTATTTATCTTCACCGTGAAAAACAATCCCGTTTATGAAAAGTGGAGTGTATTTAATCCAATATCTTCACAGCAGTGGGCGTGCGGCCCGTACGTAAAGCTCAAAATAAACTTCAGATTACAGGGCTGGCGCGGGGCCAAAACTGACTCAGTGTGTTTCATTTTACTATTCTGTGGCACAGTCTGTGGTGCTTCCAAAATTCAATGTAGCCAACCACCTAGTTTAGAAGAAAAGCACTCACGTACATCTTCTTGCGGAAAACTATAAAGGTTCTCGTTTCAGGCTTTGAATATACGTTTTTTTTTTATTAAATACAGGAAGATGCAAATAGAAGAGGCGAAAACAAAAAGAGTTCCATTTCTGTCTTCACAGACTTGCCCCGTATTTTACTTGTGACGATATTAATTACTGGAATATCTTCTTAAATATTACTTCCAGTGAGTTTCATTCCATACTTTGTTATTTATAGCTTATCAATACCTTGTCCTGTTCCAAACGTACAGTCCGCTTAAATAATTCAGCCAGTGTGGTCCCGAGGGTGCATTATACCCAATTTAATGCCTCATTTACATCTCTGCTGCTCGCGCTTCTTAGCTGCTCTAGACTATTGCGAGAGAGGCAGAATGGGTAAAAAGAGAAGATTCCAAATCCGACAAAATTGTTTTCATACAGCATTTTGAAACCCGGCAGCTACTTTCGTTTCAAAAGTGATGTGGTGGCGGAAGTGGCGTAAGAACAAAATGACATGTGTATTGCTGTCGGTGTATTTGTAATTTTGAACAAAAATAGCTTAAGGTTGTACATTTACGGTCTTATTTATAAAAACTCGATTACTTAAAACACTTTAAAAACGCCGATTAGAATAGTCTGTGGTGGAGATTTTACAAGGAAAAGATGTAGCCACAGATTAAATAAACAGAGTTTTAGATTGGTTTTAGAGGAATCGCGTTTTTATAAATCAGGCCGTAAAACTGTATGAAATATCCAAGTTACGTTTGGCTGCGACGAACTGTCATTTAACTGTACCAACAGCTAAGCTTGACCAAACGTTTTAGACAGGAATGTCCTACACTTGTTTTATCAATTCTGTCTTTGGCGAACCATGTGGCGAATGAATAACGCCAAATCCCTTCCGATGACACACTGAGGTATAAAACCCAAGCAAAATCGTAACATTTTGGGTTATACGCAATTCTGATGCAAGGGGTGCAGAATGTGAATATTTAACTTCATATCGATTAGACGTTGTATGAAGTACGAAGCAGTGAAATAAATAAACAAAATCTGGAAGGGGCCTAAAAGGCCTAAATGGGGTGCGTGCATCGCTCGCAATACAAAATGAAAGGCGAATAAATCGAGAAACTGGTCATATTTCGCAATGAAATAGGAGCTAGTGGTCGGCAGTCTGGTACAGAGGGTGAATGGCAATAAAAATAAATCGGATGCATATTGACGTGACGGGCATGTATGAAGCGCCTGCTGAATAAACATCAACATTCTCGTTCGGAGCGACTGATTGCTGACGATTTTTTGCCAGGCGTTTAAGATTTTTGGAGTTGCCACATCAATTCGGACCGTCTCGTCTGTGATTTTTACGAATGTCATAAGCAGCCTATATACGTTCCTCTGTAGGGTACAGGCCTTCTCTCAGAGAGAGAGAGTATGGGCTTAATCACCACGCGTGCCCACCGCGGATTGGCGATTTCAAGCGCTGAGCTATGTGAATAGCTCAGACACCCAGGTTTCCTCACGATGTTTTCCTTCACCGTTAGCGAGTGGTATTGCTACTATAACTTCACAAATGTACATAACTTAGAAAACCAAGTCATAGGTACATGCCCACACTGGGAATCGAAGCTGGGTCTCCCGCGTCCGAGTCTAATGTTCTACCCACTAGTCTACCACCGCTTCTCGAATGTGTGAAATGCTTAACCTACTTTTTATAAATAAATTGTGTATAAGTGACTTATACACAATTTATTTATAAAAAGTAGGTTTAGCGTAGGTTTAGGTTTAGGACGGACAGTGAAGTCTTAATACTAGGGTCCTGTTTGGCACCCTTCGGGTACGGAACCCTAACAACAGGCCATAATGACACGTGTGTGCCCGGAATGAGTTAAGGAGGTTCTAGTGTTTTTTACGTCTTTACTGTTTTCTACTACTCATTTTCAACTCAAAATGATAACCTTTAAAATAAATGGTTTGCACTACAATTTAACTCATACCAATTATGAAAAGAATTACCTGAAACAAATCAGTCAGAATCGTAGCAAGTGGCAGTCTTTGGTTTCTGCCCACCCCTCCGGGATACAGGCGTGAGTTTATGTTATGTTGTGTTATGTTAGTATAGTCAAACAATCTTTAAAATGGCTGCTTTTAAGATTAAATTTTCTTCTACTAGAAGTAAGTGAAATGAAGAATCAGAGACCGAACCCGGATCTGCCGTAGCAGAATCTTGACACAATACAATTAAGCTATCAAGACATACTGGACTTTGGTAATTACGATACACATTTATGGAAATTTCCTCATATTAAAATTTACAAAGCGCTTTGGTTATTGGACACCATCTCTGTTCAATATTTTTTTATATTTCTTCCAGCCAACTAGATCCGTTGTGAAACCAAACCTTCCTGTTCCATTTCCACCGAACATTTCTGTAACTCCCTGTATATTAAACAATGTAAACCAGCTGGCAGACTACAGAACCCACTATAATAAAAACGGGGCCAACCATTTAAAATTCATTGGCCCAACGCAAAAATACGTCGCCACCATTTGCATATTGTTTCACAACATTTTAGTTTCCATCTCGCGAGTTGTTTCACACAGAAAAGTGCAAACTAACTATGCAAAATTCAAGTCGGGCAAAGAGGTTACGGAAAACAGTCGTAAATACAGATATAGGGAATCCTGTTTACTCTCTGTGCGAGAACACAACATTCCCTAAAGAAGGTCAACTTACACGGCGAGATATCGCAGACACTCAGGGCTGCGTTTCATAAAACTACAATTCATAGTTTATTACGACCATTCGATGTAGATTGCTTAGCCAAGCCTCCGTACTTGTTAATCTGTCCGAGTTTTCCCTCATTTAGCGGGTAATATTGGCACTAACAAATTCACTAATGGTACGTTACTGAGAAAAGAAAGTCATATTGCAAATGGTGCAATAAAGATTATTTATAAAACTTTATTGTACCATTTACAAACAAATAAAACATCTGCATGATATGCGTTGCTGGATGGGAAATTGTGTTCTTTCCCCGATTGATCAGCCCGATATCTTCCCGGCCGGACCTAGTTAGCCTTAACGAGGGCTGCCTTCTTCAATTAAAGTTAAGCCCGGTGATTTCGGAGGTAATTTTATGTTAATTTCTTCCCGCATATTTTATATATAAAAAAATGGAAGCCATAAAAACGATTCTGTTATTTAATTCAATAAAATTCAAGAACATTAGAAACCATAATTATGAGAATCGTATGCGCGTAAGACAACTTTCCAATTAAATATATGTTTTAGCATAACTCAGTATACTTATTTTTATTTGCCTGCTGTAACTACATAATTACATAATTTATAATTCGGTATCAAGTCCGAGACTTGCCCATTTCAAACCTGTAGACTCCGGGTCACACCCAGCCCTAGAGAGGAGGCAACCCTGATCTTGGGAGAGGGATTTCATATTGCAGAGTTAATCTGTTGTAGTGAACAGTTTGCACTATCGCAGAGCAGCCACTGCAAATATTTATGGTGTACGTCTGCATATTGCCTACTAACCTAAGCAAATTTGTAGACTGGTGACGTTGCTTCCTATAAATTCAGATTTAAGGGAAGTTTTATATTTGGTGGGTCCTTTTTGTGTGCCCTGAAAGTTGGCCACGTACGAGAGGTCCGTGGTTCCATACCGGCAGGTAACAATGGCTTTGCAATCTAAATTTACGTACCCTTGTGAAGTAGTGGGATTGATGGCTGTGAAGGAAAACATAGCGAGAAAGCTTGACCTAACTTAGGCGTTCATTACTTCAGCGCTCATCCGCGGTGGGCATGCATCTTGATTAAGGGGCTTCATGCACTAACCTAGTGCCATCCATGGAAAAAAATCATAACTTTTTTTTGCAAAAAGTGTCAGACCAATCTTTCAATCATGTCTTCTAAAGCTAGGTATGTTTCACCTCTATAATAAAAAATCACAGGTATTTCGAAAAAAACAAAACGCGGAAATGGAGAGCAGGCAGCAGGATATTTGTAACAAAAATAGCCGCGTCTGTTTCATCGGCGATCATGCAATTTATTAACGTATCCTAAAGTTTTTCATTCGAACATATTTGTTGTCAGATGAGCGTGCCATTTTCGGAATTTGTTTACAGAAACTCGAAAGTAGGCCGCGTTTACATTCCGTCGCTTATGCTGCACTTACAGGGGAAGGAGAAGAGGTGGTATGATGGCCCACCACGAGTCACCTCTACAATGGAGCACAGGCTTTCGACAAGACGTACCGCCTTTTAGCCATGAGCCTAATAAGCATAAGCAGCCTATATACGTCCCACTGTAGGGCACAGGCCTTCTCTCAGGGAGAGAGTATCACCACGCGTGCCCACCACGGATTGGCTGAGAATGAAGACCTCAGACGGTCCGGTTTGAATAGTTAGCACGAGTTTCTGTGTGCTACACAAAAATACGTAGGGAATATTCTGACTCCTCTATTATTTGGCCAACACAGGCAGTGGGGTTCTATGTGACCGGTCGGCCATTGTGTGAACAGAGACTAGCACTCACAGAATTATGCAGTCATCTCACAGTTCGCATGTTTTTACATCCTCCGTTGCGGACTCCGCCCCTATTCATCGTTCACATGAAACGCGACGCATATTGTCACTAAACTGAATTTGACCCCGGAGCAATGGCCCGGATTGCTTTTATTTATTTTTAATATAGTAATGATTCTACATTCTCGCTAACTGTGAAGGAAAACATCGTGAGGAAACCTGTCTGAGGCGTTCACTGTTCACACACCTCAGCGCTTGAAATCGCGCAAAAAACGCCATCCAAATCGAATCCGCGCCGGTGGGAGCGCGTGGTAATTAAGCCCATACTATCTCTCTGAGAGAAGGCCTGTGCCCTGCAGTGGGCCGAATATAGGCTACCTAAAGAAAACAAGATTCTACAGGGTTATTTCTAAAATGCTCAATTTCTGAGTTTGTTATGCACATTAACTTATACCTTTGAAAAATTCCTCGTAACATTTTCCATATATTTTTATATATATATATATTCTTGCACAACGCCATCTATTTTAAAACACAACGTTTATTTTAAACTTAAAATTAATATTATCCCATTGATGTAAATCCGTTCAGCCGTTATTGCGTGATGGAGTAAGAAACATCAAACATCCAAACCCTCAAACATCTCAACATCTTCACAAACTTTTACATTTGTAATTAAACTACTAGTAAGTAGTTACGTTAAATGGAATTTAATATATTCTGCATTAAAATTAATTTCTGTAAATTCGTACAATGCAGAAACATTGTAAACCTGGACCTATCAGTCTGCCTTTTATGGATGGACCTGAAATATTTGTAGGCAATTTTTAGAACGTCAAATAGGTTCGTGAATAAAATTCATCCTTATTCAGGCCTCTCTGGAAGAGTCGATAGGTATAGACTTGTTTGCCGAGAAGCGAACTTTTCCAAAGGGGCTCCCTTAAATGTTTATTTTATTCTATATAAAGTTACATATTTGTTATAGCGGCAATAGAAGTACATAATTTGTGAAAATTTCAACTGTCTAGCTATCACGGTTCATGAGACACAGCCTGCTGACAGAAAGACAGACAGACAGACGGACAGTGGAGTCTTAGTAATAGGGTCCCTTACCCTTTGGGTACTGAATCCTAAAAATAAAGCAGCCTCGCCGCCAGTTACTTCAATACAAAGTGCATGTTCGTTGTTATAGCGGCAACAGAAATACATCATCTGTGAAAATTTCAACTGTCTAGGGTGGTGACAGACGGACAGACAGACGGACGGACAGACAGACGGACGGACAGACAGACAGATGGACAGACAGACAGACGGACAGTGAAGTCTTAGTAATAGGGTCCCTATTGTCACCCTTCGGGTACGGAACCCTAAAAAACACGATATGGTCTGCGGTAAAGGGAAAAACCTAACCACAGATTATTTAAACTGTAACTGAGGAGTATGTTAGAGGATCGTGTTTATATAAATAAGACCGTATGTTTATATCATTATTGTCATTAATATTTTTTTATTGCACAAAGATAATGTGCAAAAGGTTGACGCAATGCTAATGGCATTTTCTATCAGTCAACCCGCAGTACGTACAGGGGAGGGAAAACTTGAGGTAGGCTTGCAAAAAAGTATGTTAAATATGTTATAAGAAGGGGGCATACAAAAATGAATATTTCAGCAATAATATGGCAATGTTTAAATTAACTGACTTGCCATAGAATGATTTGCTCGTAATCTCCGCAGGGCGGCTGGCAAGAGCTGGATGAGAGTAGCCGAGGACCGTGCTCAGTGGCGTGCAATAGGAGAGGCCTATGTCCAGCAGTGGACGAGGCTGATGATGATGATGATGATGTTTAAATTAATTGAATAATCAGAATTAGTGACCGCAGATTCTCAGGTTTCGACGCGATGATTTCTTGTCTATGCGACATTAATTTCGGTCGGCAGTGTAGTGGCTAAAACCCAAGCGCGACTGGTCTACAAAAGAGCTACATCCCCGGGAACGTTACGCCAGTAAGTAACGCCAGGCGAGTCTATAACAAAGTGGCTGCCACTTATTATTTTAGATTGAGCTATTAATTATTAATTAAAGGGTCGGCGGCCGCTGAAAGGAAAAACAGCTAATTTTCCTCGCAGCCCAGTGGAACGTTTAATTAGCTCAGTTTTTTTTGGTCCCACTGCCTTTGGAACCCACTTTTTCATCCCCATTTTCGCCGTTTTATAATAGACTAGAGATGAGCTTTGGCTAGAGATGAGAGCTACTTTCGATCATTCCTATTATCGCTTTTTATAGACAGGCAGAAGAGGAGCTTAAGTTTTAAAATACAAGTTAACACCATAGTACAGTCGACAGCAAATCAAACTTTACGTTTTTATTGCAAAGGCTTAACCTAACTGAATAGAGTGCACGCATGTAAAGGTTGATTTGCTCTCGACTGTAAAAAATTGCTTGGAACGGACGCGTGTAAAAGTTTATGTGCTGCCGCCTGTATGTAGGTAGTTCAATTCTATTCCATTCTCCCAGAATTTTTTAAATGTCGAACTCGATATGCAGTTTTCTTGAGCTCGATTAAATGAGGGCTTTTCAATGACAGCTGTCAGTTGAGTTTCATTAAAAAAAAACTAGATGGCGCGGCAAAGAGAACAAATGTCATTATACGTTTTAAACGTGGTAGGTAATAATCTAAACATCTTTGCTCTCGTCAACGAAACAAGCGAGCTACGTGACAGAAACCACAGAGAAGGTACAGTGATGTCATGTCAATTTTGACATATCACGTGACGTCAGCACCATCTATCGGTAACTTGCGGTACCTACTGTATTTTTTTAATGACACTTTGAAAAGCCCTTATTGTAATCATTTATTGTCTTAGGTACATTAAAAGATACCAAAACATGGGATCCAGCGGGAGCCGACAGAACTTTGACCTTTTTTTTAGATCCTCCTTTTTAACAATAATTATAACTTTCGTGGCTCTTTGAAGGAATCGTTTGAAACAGGACGAAGGAGTGAATTCACTCGTTTTACTCATCGGACTGGAAATTCAATTTTATGCTTCTTTTTGTCGGGGCCGGGTCCCTTTGGCGGAAAACGCTTTCCACACTAATAACCAGCGATCAGAAAAGGCTGAATATAAATGGCTACGGATGGCGTGGAGACGTGATATAACTAACACAACTGAAAATATTAATATTTTTGGAATATTTTTTTTTCTGATGAGGCAATAAATATTTAAAAATAAATATGTTTTTTTTTATCTGTTCATCCGATAAGTATATTTAATTTCGTTTATCACTAACAATAATTACTTTATACCATCCCTACTCTAAAAAACTTTTTTTATTAACTAAAAAAGGCCTTTTAATCACTATTTTGGTGTTCGAATTTAGAACACACCAATTTATTCGACCTCCATCTCAATGCTTATAGGTACAACCCCCTTGCGCAAAAAATATTCGATACAAACTCCTTGCGCAAAGAATACTCGACATACAAACTCTTTGTACAAAAACTCCTCCAGATTTGAGTGGTCGATATTAGCGACAAAGAGTTTAGCATTAGAATAAAAACTGTTTTGTGTTCTTTACTGCCATTAAAGATAAAAAACAAAATTACCCTTAATTTTAGTAATTGTAAAATTGGATTTTAATGTGTATTTTAGTTAATTTAACCTTCCTTTTTTCTTCATTAAGTGTCTATTTTCGCTTAAATTATTTCTTTTTCTCGTAGTGATGGTATAAAGTATAGTATGCAACTTTTGAATAAAGTACGGATTTACATTGAGTAAAACGGTCGTTATTCAGTCACTAAAATGCTTCACTTGCTCGTGATTCATCTATGGCCCTCGCTTTAAATCCGTCCTTTATTCACTAATTGCTACTACGTACTACTACTTATTACTTTTTTATTTTAACAAAAAATTACATAAGTGGAAGTACAGGGAAGGTTTAAACGGTGAGAAGAAAAAAAATGATTGATGTAGGTGATACGAAGTTCACGGGGTGATCTAGTAAAAAATATAGATTAACGTTATAAATAAATTCATACACAAAATGTGCATGCCGTGATTGCTCAGGATCGTGATATGTAGCATATCCTTGTCTCTGCCTACCCCGCCGGGATACAGGCGAGAGTTTGCGTAATTTTTCAGGACGTTGATTTATCGGAAGACGCGACGAGTCCAACAAATGCGCCTTAAAGCTTAATATTTCGCAAACGGATCCCTAAGTCGAAAAATGGTTTTTCACACCTGCTATTCAGAAAAGATCCCTTGATTCCCTCAAATGAGGGATCAAAGTTGTACTTTTCTTCCCTGATATTCTAGTTTATTTTTATTGCCCTCAGCATGATCCGTGTGCAGATTTTCACAAAATGTAATTCCAATTCGATTTTTATTTTGTTGCAATCGATCATAATTGTCTTCCACGGCACATAAATAATTTTTCCTTATAGCAGGTGTGAAAAGCAGTATGTGTCACTCGGTAGCAAAATTATTTCCGTCTTGGGCGTAAACACTTGAATCCCTCGCTACGCTCAAGATTCTACTTTAGAATCCCGAGCGTAGCGATTTCGCTTCACTCAGGATTCAATGTACCGCCCTCGCCGTAAATATATCATTTTGCTCCCTTGAGACACAATCTACTATTCCTACACTCTTTAATATTTTTATACGACCGATCCAACTCCCCATCCTATGGTGCAGGCGAGAAAAAGAATTGCCTCCCTAATTAGGGTGTCAGGGAGGTACTAAATAAAAAAAAATTGCAAGGTGTTTTTCTACCGTTTTATCGGCGTAATATGTCTATGCAAAATTTTAGCTTTCTAGTACTTGATCAGACAGACAAACGGACGGACATGGTGAAACTGTAAGAGTTTCTTGTCGACTACGGAACCCTAAAAACTTTCGGGGATTGCGCGTTTCAGAGGTAAACCTGTATAGAAAAAGAGTGTTCGTGGAAGGGTCAGTACATACAAGTTATTATGTTGTACATTTCATTTTTCATTTCGCGAAAGCGATCTGTCAGGATCGTAGCAAGTGGCAGTCCCTGGTCTCTGCCTACCCCTTTGGGATACAGGCGTGAGTTTATATATGTATCTATGTATGTATATTTCATTGTATCGACGTTAAGCCTACGGCACCACGGGATCTCCCATCACACGGTATCAAACATGAAATAGTTCACGCCTCAATGCCTCCACGGTAAGACTTCCAGTAATGTACGTCACCGTTTGATTAGCCCGGCCTGTATACAGAATACTTAGCGGACAGTGCCAATGATTGATGGCTCCATTAGGTGATTAACATGAGGTCCTTGGAACGCCAATCGGCCGTGCTATAATATTGCCGAAATGTTCATCTCAGTTCGCCCTGCTGCACAACAATGCTGGAATTAACAATCTAGCACCACTCATTAGTGCAATAACACGTATCTAAACTAATTAAGTGAAAAGCAGGAAACCTTTGTGAATAAATAAATCTGAAGTAAATAATTAAATTATTATTATCTAACCCGTGATATGAAATCCCTATAGTATACATTGAAACTTAATTATTCGACCATACGTCAACTCTGTTTCAACTTAATCTATATTAAGTTAATAAGAATTAGTGTTAGTATTGCTTCTTGTTAATAAAGTTTATGCACAATTATGTAAATGATGTATTTCACTTTCGATAAAAATAAATATTTTTACATTCTTTTTTGTTGCACTAACCCGTGCTGAGGACAATTTTAAAAACTTATTTAGAGGCTAAAAATTCCACCCATGCTGGGACTTGAACCCGCGACCTCAGCAATTGTCCTCAGCACGGGTTAGTGCAACAAAAAAGAATAAAATCATGTAGGTACAGCGATATCATTCCCATGTAAAAACCTAAGTGCAAAGTGGGTTACTCGGGGCTGCAAGTGATGTAAATTGCTTAGGCCAGATGTCGCTGCCTGTACGTAATACAGAGAAGTTTGTAAAGAAGCTCGAAATGTCACTGATGCCTGCACTTGCCCATTAGCTCAGTGGGGAGAGCGCTGGCACGGTTAGCCAGAAGTCGCGGGTTCAACTCCCGGCATGGGTGGAATTTTTAGCCTCTAAATAGGTTTTTAAAATTGTCCTCAGCACGGGTTAGTGCAACAAAAAAGAATATAGACATTTCTAATGTCAAAAATTTGTTCTCTCTAATACGTATACAATTATACATTGTTGAAATATACTGTCCCATCTAGGACAGGTACTTACTCAAAATTCCAGTCATCTCTGGCTGTAAAAGATAAACAATGTTGGTCCAAGCCGTACAGTGGGCGATGCGGACAAGTATCAATTTTAGTGTAACATTCGTCGCAAAGAAATGGGAAATTCTCAAAAGCGTCAGAGTCAAAATAAGTTTGGGAAGCTCTAGGCTAATCCGTTAACCACGCGAACATTGCTAGAGTAATAATAATATTACGATAAGTAACTGCGGTTACCTCTTTCCCTTTGCCACAGACTATTTAAAATGCTTCTGAGAAGCGTTGTAAGGAATCGAGTTTTTATAAATGACACAGTTACAAAATATAAAAGGACTGCCGTAAACCAGCTTTAACTCTTAAGTGTGTTTTGTTATTATCGCCTCTTTAAAATTCACGCCATAGCTCTTATCATGCGTAACATAGGCACGGGTTTCCAAGAACATGCGCCGCCTTTAGCCGAGTGTCTCACTGAAACTTTGAGACGTTTATTCAGCAGCGAGTTACTGAATTAGTGGACTGGGGCTTTAATTAACTTCAGACTCATTCGGACACGTCCCGTGGCCAGAATACTCGAGGAAGTATGCACTGTTTGTTCAATTTTCGCACTTATGCAATCCGCAGAAAGAATTGCTGACCATGTGGTCAATAGAAGCTTGGTGAACATACGCAACTTACTCGTATATACGAGTACGTCCCACTGCAGGGCACAGGTATTCTCTCAGAGAGAGAGAGAGAGAGAGAGAGAGAAAGAGACTGGACTTAACTACCATGTGTACCCGCCGCGGATTGGCGATTTCAAGCCCTGAGTTAGGAGTAATCTGTGGCTGAGGTATGGGAACTCCTAAGACAATCGGATTTCCTCACGATTTTTTCCTGTAAAATTAGCGAGTGGTATTGCTATTGGGAATTTACAAATATACTTAACTTACGTCCGGTTTCTCCTACGCTAACTGTTTGTTAATCTACTGTTAACATAACCTGCAGTTAACATAGCTGCTATCAGTGGTTTTTTTCGATGAACTTTTGCCAACCACCACCTGTTAATAGCATATTAATAGATTGTTACTGTACGAGAAACCGGGGGTCAGACAATAAAGTCATTGGTATGCTGGGATTCAAACCCACGTCTTTTCGCATATGAGGCATGAGTTCTACTGATGCGCTACCGGCTTCTTACAATGTGAAGACTGATAAAGTCGAATGCTTAACTTATAGTTTTTAGGGTTCCGAACCTCAAAAGGAAAAAACGGAACCCTTATAGGATGACTTTGTTGTCCGTCCGTCCGTCCGTCTGTCTGTCAAGACCCTTCATCTCGGGAACACGAGGAAGTATCGAGTTGAAATTCGAACCATATACTCAGGTCTACAGTCCCTTGAAGCTGTGAAATAATCAAACTTCCAAGATGACGTAAAAAAAAGATACGGCCGTTTTTGCCGCAAAAAACTTATATTTCGTCACTCAAGAGAATCAAAATTTATAGGGTACACACTTTTCGTTAACCTAGAACTATGAAAGGCAAGTAATATCGTCTTATACTACAAATACAGGGAAAATCTGAAACTGTACATTTGCAATTAAATCATTAAAAAAATTGTCTTTGAAGTTCAGGAAAAGCTCGCAAAAAACTGTGGGACTCGATTCCTGAACTATTTGTAATATGTAAGTCATTGTAAGTACCTACAAATTTGTACGGAACCCTCGGTGGGCGAGTCCGACTCGCACTTGTCCGGATTTTTGTTATTAATTGCCTATTAAGTCGCCACTGATAAAGGACGCATGAACGAGTACAGTAGACAGCCCATCCATCTTTACATACGTATACTCTAATCTGTTAAGTTACGGGCTACATTGAAAAAAAAATGTAAGAGTTTACGTCGTCGACTATACATGTTGAAAGTATAGTTAGAGAGTGGAGAGATACTGGTAACTTCGAATATCGACCCTTTGGGGAAGTAATGTAGTAGAAGCCATTTTACGAATTTTCCAGGAGAGCGAAACAAAAGAAAATATATTTGATATACATAACAAAAACATAACATAACAAAAACTCACGCCTGTATCCCAGAGGGGTAGGCAGATCCTGACAGATCACTTTCGCTTCCTAAACATTCATTAGTCGTTGCATGCACGCACGTCGGTTTCGGGTACTTTTTATCTTGCCCTTTGCTAATACATCCCCTATTTGGTTGAAGTATGTCCGTCTGGGTCGTTCCTTACCGGCCCTTCCACCCACATTCGCTCGATATATTTGTTTTGTCAATCTTTCTTCCTTCATCCTCTCCACATATTTTTTCTTTTAAATGCCGTATGCAATGATTATATCTGATACTGAAATGTAACGAGTTTTATAAATATTAAACTTTAAATCGATAGTTCAGAAGTTAGTATGTCTTTCCTAAAAAAAAAACTGCATCCAATTGCTTTGTGTAAGCAAAAATGTACAAAAATAATTACAGTATTCAAATGTCTTGGGCAAAAAAAGTCTTTTACCACAAAAATAAGGTAGTATCAGTGTCTTTTATACGATATTTTATTCAAAAACTGTGAAGGCTGTTAAAAAATCCATGTAGTTAAAGCAATTTTTTTGCGAATTTGAGGAAACGAAACATACAGATTGAAAGAGCTTGAAAAACTGAGCATTGGCTTTTACATTTCATCCTCAAAGGGTCGATATTTAAGGGGTTGTCGACTGTATCAACCCAGTCTGTCTAGAGAAGTTGAGCAAGCCCTTCTTCCTCATTATTCAGTTTTCAACTCACTGCTTTCGGGAATGTCTGAATTTGCTTGTTATTTTGTTTTCAAACTACTATGAAGCTGAGATTCCCGGTGGAGAAAACAAAAGGCAAAGGCAAATAAAACAAAGCGTACCTACGAAAAATTATGAAAGCGTCGTATTTGAACGGGCTAACTTCCCGAAAGTCTGTCAGGCTAGCTTGTGCAGTGGTAACCGGTAAGAACATCGCAGCGAAAATCACTCAGAATAAGGCCTTTTGTACAAATAATATAAATAACTTCCACACATCATGATCACTTGTCCTGGTCCCAAACTATGATAACCAGGCAAGGATATTCCGAATATGGAAAACCCCCAGGCCGTTTGTATAAATAAAGTAAGGCGGACTCGAGTGAAAATCGAACACAAAACCTCCGTGTTGGCAGTCAAGCGTGTTACAGCTAGACCAACAAGGCAGTCACAGCGGTTCTCACTGGGATTCGAATCCACGACCTCTGTGTTGATAGTCAAGCTTCATACCGCTAGAAAAACGAGGCAGTCTAGCCGTGGTAAAAAACCTGTCACATCTTGCTTCTCGCCCCGTTTCCTTCTGAAAGTTAAAATTAGTAAAGGTACACGTAGACAATTAACACAAGGCATGCTTATAAGCAAACTGAAAATTAGCATGCATCGCACTTGTTCACATTTGCCAGCAATAAGCACGCTAGTTTTAAGCATGATTATAAATAAGCGCTCTGAAAGAAAATAAATTGGACACACTTGCTAATTAACCCAGGCTCTCTACCGAAATGGAAGCTTTGCCAGAAAATACGAACCAAAACAGTGGTGCCCTAAACTTACGAGGATATATCAGTGTCAGTGCTATCCGTGCAGAACTCAATAAAATAATCATATTATTTGCAACGCAGTTGGTAAAGTACATTTTGTTGAAAACTAAAAGAACTAATAGAAAGAGAATATGGATTCGTAGCTGGATAAATAGAAGAGAAACGCTGGGAGCAAGAAACCGATTGTTAGTACAGGTGCAAAAAGAGGATGTTGACAATCATAAAAATCATTTGAATGCATACTAGCATGCTCATAAGCAAACGTGATTGGTGTTCAGATACGCTCAGAGCACGCCTCCTTCCACTCGCACCTCAGGTAGCACGCTCGAAAATCAAACGATCGTTGATTTTTTAGCATACTCATAATGAGCATGCTCATTATTAGCAAAGTTTCGACACACGTGCCACTAAGTAGCAATTGCTCAATAATGGCATGCTTTCGTACTAGTAATGATCACGTCTGTCCGTAGCTTTAGACATGCTAGTAAAAAAGTATGCTTATGAGCATGCTTAAAGCATTTGCTTAAGATGAGCACGTTCATTAAGCATGCTCCTTAATAAACATACTTCATGAAAAAACTCCAATAGACGTACCATTTACAAGGAAGGCTCTGTGACAATTTGGTTTTAGTCAGTCAAGCGGTTATTCTCACAGAACTGAACAAAATAATCTTATTGCTTGCAATGGAATACATTCGAAAAACTCGGTCAAAACGAAGAAAAAAGGAATTAAAGAAGATAATATGACTGCGTAATTGGACAACAAAAAGGGAAACCTTTTTAGCAAGTACTCGTTTGTTACCCATTACCCATACTTATTAGCATACCCGTTTTCACTTGTTAGTTGCTTATGAGCATTTCGTCTCAGGCACCACAATCAAACATAAGGTACAGGTACAGTTACAGACGCTTAAAAAATGTCATGCTTATTAGCATGCTTAAAACTTTTGCTTTTGTTTAGCATGCTTTTTTAAGGATGCTTCTAAATAAGCGTGCTCAAAGCAAACACGTGGTATTTAAGTGCGGGCTGGAAGCTTTGGTATTAGACTTTCTAGCATTCGTATATTCGAGATTCTAGCAAGTTCTCTGCCAGTGTTCCAGTGTAGTGAAAAATGGAAAATCAAGTTGCCCTCTCCACAGAATTGAATAAAATTATAATTTTGCAATACTGTATGTCCATGAACTTGTATAGTAAAACTTGTATAATAACTTGGGTTTTTGTATTGTGGTGGTTGCAGGTTCCTATATAAAATGACAAATTTCAAAGTTTTTTCATCGCCCCAGCGAGAAATTTTACGAAATCGTGAACGCACCTGTTGCGAACATCTGATCGAGACTAGCATGCTTAAGAAGCAAACCTGTTCAGATGTGCTAAACGGACGCCCCCTTCCACCTGCACTACTGTTACAAATGCTTATTACTAGCATGCTAAAAAGCATGCTTATAGTTTTTCCGATTTGCGCTCACTTCTAGCAATGTCTTCGACACTTGTGCCACTAACAAGCTTTTGTGCTATTATTGACGATGTAGGAGACAATTCACCATGTCTATTTGTACCTTAAAACAGGTGCAAGAGCGAAGTAGAAGTGGATCCTATCTCAAACTGGCTCCAGCCAGAGTATCTTAACAAAGACAAAAGCATACTTCAAACTTTACCGAAAGAACTTATTTTATTATTTGCACTGGAATAAAAAGGTATATTACATTCTGGCTATTCATAATTACCTGATAGAATTTGTTTCACGGTTATTTATTACAGGGTAATTTTCGAAATAAATAATTACTGGCACACATCAGTACTAGGAGCTTTTCTCAAATTAACATCCTCGAAAATATCAGGGTCTACATCTACGAGTAATATATAACAATCTCGAGTGTTTGTTATCGAACTCCTCCGTAACGGCTTCACCGATTTCTGTGTATATTTGATAAGTTTGAGAATAGGTCGTGGGCTCATTATTGTGGCAAACAACGTATTCCAAGTCAGCTAGTAACTATGTATATATCGTCGGCTTATTGCAAGAAGTCATTAGTAATCGAAATATTCACTATTGGAAGAAAAAGGACTTTTTAGTTCGTGTTAGTTAATGGTTGTGTTTCCTCCTCCTTATTCCCTATAACATCGTTAAAATAATGCCTGATACTAAAACACCACTATTGTATCATTGTTCAATACATCTCTATGTCCATTCCTTTAAAAAAAAGCGGTTAGTGAGCTTTTGCAGTTAATGACTTCTTGCAATAAGGAGAAGATTTAGGGTGTTTAGGAAGTGAACACATTAAAATTCCCCACGTCTAAGAGGGAGCCGGTATATTGGATGGCACTAAGAACACGTTTTTGAAAACGTTTGGGGTTTTCACTTGCATCTCGGAAACGGTCCATTATAGGACAAAATCTTTTGTAACAAAAGAAAGCTAATAGAATTTTGTTTATACATACATAAACTCACGCCTGGATCCCAGAGGGGTAGGCAGAGACCAGGGACTACCACTTGCCACGATCCTGACGGATCATTTTCGCTTTCTCAACATTCATTAGTCGTTGCATGCATGCACGCCGGTTTCAAGTACTTTTTATCCTGCCCTTTGCTAATCGTCTATTTGGTCGAAGTATGTGCGCCTGGGACGTCTCTTACCGGACCTTCTAACCACCTTCGCTTGATACATTTGTTTCGTCAATCTTTCTTCCTTCATCCTCTCCACATGTCCAAGCCAACGCAACATTACCTTCTCAATTCTAGTCACTACATCCTCTTACAGTCCACAACGTTCTCTAATCAAACTATTGCGTATCCTGTCATTCAAAGTAACACCAGACATACTTCTCATTTCTACTGCATTAATCCTACTTTCTTATTTCTTTTGCCACACCCAAGTCTCCCCTACCATGTATAGGTATTGGGACCAGCACTCTATTATGGACAGTCAATTTAGCTCTTTTGGAGATGTTTTGGCCACTCACTAAGGAATGCAAGGCACTTCTAAGTATAAAAGAATTTTGTACACTTAACTTTTATTTCTCCGCTCCGGAAAAGTGCTTCAGTTGTTTTCAATTTAGTCAAAGCCCATTCTCGAGGCATAATGATGTGTTTCTAGACTTGAAGTTAAACGCTGTAGACAAAAATCATCGTATTTGAAAAGTGGTGTATAGCTCGAACTTCGCAATACGGTATTTGACACGATCAACAATAAATTATTTCATATGCTCGATTAAACCAAAATCTATAAAACATCTCGGAAAATGTTTTAGTCAATTACTAGTTATTACAATTATTTAATAGATTAAACATAAAAAGAGTGCTCTGAAATGTGACGTCATAAGCCAGTATTTTCATACAAAATTCCGTTTTAAAAGTAACTCATTTGATATTTTGTCAAATACCCAATTCGAAAAAAGTGTGTAGAATAAAAGTTGTAAGGAATCTTATGAGTTTTAAAGGCTTAGAAAATACTTACATACTCGTAGCACGGTTTTTGAGATATAAGTAAAAACCCCAAAAGTGAGATATGACTTTGTTTTTTTGGAGGATTATGACGTTGCGCACACGATCTATAAGTGAAATGCTTTAAACCTCATTAGCGGTTGATTTCCCAGACGTAGCTGCTTAGGAAACATAATCCCCGCCAGACTATGGACCTCCAGCCTCAAGTTCCAAAATTTGCAATCGGTAATCTATCACACTTCTACAGGCAACAGCATATTAAACCTTACATGCATGCACTCTATTTGTTTACGTTACGGGTAAATTTGCAACAAAATTCTTGACCGATTAAAAAGGTTGATCTGCGTCGACTGTACGTAGGACAAAAGACGATGAAGTTGGAGTTACATTACGAAGATTTTACGAAGATTCAAAATCACTCTTCGAGCCTCAACGCCATAAAAACAGCGAAAAATATTTTCCCCCCGCGCGAGAAACACTAAAAACCTCGTAGCGAGAACTTAATTACTGCGCGCGAATTGTTTTTTCTGCAGACAATGCGGTTATGTTGACAAAAAGAGCTCTTGGCGGTAAAAAGACCGGCGCAGACCGTGAGGTGTCAATTAGTCACAATTAGGGCCTGGACACACGACACGGGTCGACTGGCTGTGGCGGGCCGGCGGCGCACAGTGAGCTCGGGACACTGAGTGAATTAACTTGAACTGAAACGCAGTCTCCTATTACAAGGAACCTAATCGGGGTAATTAAAGCAGCTTTTAAGATCTAACCACGTTACAATGAGATGGGAGTTGCAAGAGCAATGATGCAAACTAAAATAATTCATATATACTTACGTACGAGGTTAGAGACTATAATGCAAAAGAGCACAGATGCGTGACTTCCCTTCCTGGGAGTTTTCGGGAGGCCTGGCATCCTAAGATACAGATCTCCGATCAGTTTGCTTAGCATGCGCGTTTTGACTCTCTCTCGACGTCGAGTGAGAGACTTAGAAGTACTTGCCATGTCGAAAGTGTGAGCGTGGTAGCCGAGACTCGAGATAGCCAATAGAGTGCGGTCTTATCTACCAAAAGGAAGTTATTGCCATGTTAAATAAAAGTGTTGTATTTTTGTCTGGCTACGGTTTACAATAGGAGTAACAAAACGCATTACTGTCATTTTCTGTGGTTTTCTTGTTTTCTTTTTGCTTGGATTGGGATCTTTTAAAAGATAAATAGTTCTATGCACTAATCAAAGCAAGAACACAAAATACATTAACAAAATATTATGTATTTTATGTTGAATTCTATGGTCTCGAAACCTTGTCTTCACCTCCGTGGGTGCCAGACATGTCTCGGTCACATATGTCAAAATTAGTGTCTAACTCAGCCGAAATCATCTCGGCAATGCCGCCATGTTACCGGTTGTAGACAAGTCTCGCTCGTCTCCATCTCGGTCGCGGTCGCCATGCTAACGTCGAGACATCTCGGGCCCGACAGATAAATTGACATATTTGCATAGAGAAGGGCGTTTCTCGAGCGTGGCATGCTAAGCGTACAGGTTTAGGACCCATTATCCCATCACTTCAATTACCACCTCTTTTGTACCTAATTTGTGGATGGAGAAATAAACTTTATTTGTATTGTATTGTATTGTGTTGTGTTGTGTTGTACCGTACCGTACCGTATTGTATTGTATTGTATTGTATTGTATTGTATTGTATTGTATTGTATTGTATTGTATTGTATTGTATTGTATTGTATTGTATTGTATTGTATTGTATTGTATTGTATTGTATTGTATTGTATTGTATTGTATTGTATTGTATTGTATTGTATTGTATTGTATTGTATTGTATTGTATTGTATTGTATTGTATTGTATTGTATTGTATTGTATTGTATTGTATTGTATTGTATTGTATTGTATTTGTACTAATAGACGCGCAATCAGTTATCAATAATCTTCACCGGACAGTGCCTCTCAGGTCTAGCGATATCACGTCTGATTACCATGCCGTGGGTTCGATTTCAAACTGAGGCCGTCAGAGCAAAAGTGGCCTAAGCTTAACATAGTTAGTGTGGAGATAATGAGCTACACATTTTCACGAACTTAAATTGAATACATAGTCTGTTTCGTAGGCAAAAACAATACGCGCAAAAATAATGTCTACCTGCATCGCCATCTGTTATCCATGGGTGAAAATAGGGATAGGCCGGTTTTGCATAAAAATGTATTATGTTTTAAATAAATTGCAATAGATAAGTACGAATATGAAACATTGTGGGTTAGGCCACTTTTGCGCTGAAGGCCTCTGAGGTCTGCCCATTTGTACACATGGCCTCAGTCTGGGTGTATTTCCAGGTTTATGATGTCCTTGCCTGGTTACCATAGCACAGGATATCTTACATTGGGACCAGGACAAGTCATCGTGTTGTGTGGAAGTTATTATTATTGGTAGAATATCTGTAACCTTAGACAATCTACAATAATATTAGAAATCCTGTTAGCTTCTAAAAGGTCTGATCGGCCGACCATAACAATGTTTTAGTTAAAGAAACCACGTGGACCACGAGACACTTTTGCTAAAACTAGAGGTAGGAGTAAAGGGAAAAGGTTTAGAACTGATGAGATCTTATCTAAAAGGAAGGGTTCAAAAAGCGGACATAAATCATATGAAATCCACAGGTTCACAAATAAAAATGGGAGTACCACAGTGATCAATTTTGGGGCCGTTCCTTTTCCTTCTATACGTAAATGATTTGCCGTTTATGGTACAAAACATGTCCGAGATAGTATTATTTGCAGATGACACGTCACTTATTTTTAAAATTAAGAGACAAGAAAATAATCTTGACGATGCAAATGATGCTCTCTCGCGTGTGTTGGATTGGTTCACGGCAAATAATCTGCTTCTAAATTCCAAAAATACAAAATGTATAAAGTTTACCTTACCAACCGTAAGATTAGTTGAAAACAACATTGTACTCGGAAAAGAAAAACTAGAATTTGTAGAAGATACCGTTTTTCTAGGCATCACAATCGATTCAAAATTGCAATGGGGTCCTCATATTGTAAAACTATCACACAGGCTTAGTTCTGCAGCATATGCAGTCAAAAGAATTAGAGAGGAGCTCACTGACTTTGCAACTGCTAGGCTTATTTATTTTAGTTACTTCCATCGTATTATGTCCTACGGCATACTACTGTGGGGTCGGGCAGCAGACATTGAGACGATCTTCATCTTACAGAAGAGAGCCATCCGATTTATTTACAAGTTAGGTAGTAGGGATTCGCTAAGAGATTTCTTCAAAGAAACCAACATCTTAACAGTTGCATGTCAATACATTTATGAAAATATTATGTACGTTAGAAAAAATATCAAAGACTTCGAAAATGTTGGTGGCCACCATAATGTTAATACTAGAAATAAACATAAATTGTCATTTCCACTATTTAGACTTGCAAAACTTAACACATCCTTTATGGGGCACTGTATAAGGTTCTACAACAAAATTCCTCAAGATATATTAGAGTTACCTCCAACGCGATTTAAAAAATGTGTTAAGCACATTCTGTGCAAAAAGGCTTACTATAACATCAAGGATTATTTAGAAGACAAAGATGTTTGGCATTAAACAGTAGATTAATATTATTTAAAGGACGATTGTGACTAGTGTTCAACACATTCATGACTAATATTTTAAGTTGAAAACTCTGTTAATTAAGTTAAAACGTGTTTTGAAAAGAATAAATGTGGAGTTTCTTTGTTAGCTTCTTCTCCACATAATCCATTAATTGTGAAACTAACAACTTTGACGTTCATTAAGTAAACATTCTGTTTTTACAATGAATAAAAATATTTGAATTGAATTGAATTGAATTGAAACTGAATTTTAACGGATATTTACTCGTTTACTTTTCCATTTTAAAATTTTCCGTCGTTTTGGTACTTTTGCAAGTGCCGTGGCCTCGGTAGACTGAGGTGACAGGCGTCTTTTTGAAAGCGTTAACTCTTAGTTTACCACCCTCGGCAAAAATTATTAAGTTACGTTCCAAAAATATTTTGGCAAATTTTTAAATTGAAATTGACACTACAATAATTTTATATAAACTCAAAAATACTGATTATTAGTTATTGAAATTAAAATTCAATCTAAAAAACAATTATTAACCTCAGAAAATACAATGATTTTAGTTGTTATTTTCAAGGTCAGAAGCCAATGCTACTTTAATTAAAGTCTCCTTAATGTCATCGCAAATAGGACTGACAGCCCTAAGCTGAGGCACTGGATCTCAGTTCATGTAAAATAATAGTATGAAATAAAATAATAATGTGCTAACTAAAACTACTTTAAGAAATCTCTGTAATATTAATATTATTATTATTACCAACACTATGGACTTGTTCCGAAAATATAATATACTGATTGATTGATTGATTGAAAACACAATATTGGAAAGGTATCATGTACAAGGGCGAGCTAGATAACTAGATGTTGTGGTAGTCGCACCACAGGTTGTGGGTAGATCTTTATATGCAACATCCCACTGCAGTTTGCTTCTAAGCGAACTGCGCTCATTCGAACGACTCGAGAAAAGTGAGAACGGACGAAGACTACATGTTGGGACGAGTCTTGCCAAAAGTCTCGAGGCGTGCTTGCTAAGCGAGCTGGGCACAGCTCTTCTCTCAAAGACCCATTTGTGCCCATCGCGGGTAGCCCCGTCAGCCCAAAACATGACATGACATAAACTGACGCCTGTTTGAAGGAGGGCTAGGCAGAGACCAGGGTCTTCCCCTTGCCACGATCCTGACATATCTCTTTCGCTTCATAAACATTATTTAGTCATTAGTTATTGGACATATGGCGAGGACGAAGGAAGAAAGATTGACGAAAGAAATATATAGAGCGAATGTAGGTAGAAGGGCTGGTAAGGGACGTCCCAGGCAGATTGGATTCGACCAAATAGCGGACTAACCCTGGTCTCTGCCTACTGCCTATCCCTCCGCCCATACAAGCGTAAGTTTATGTGATATAATGTAGGATTTAATTATCCCAATGAGCGTCGCACGCGCAGCGGTCGTCCCGCCAAAGTCCGCGGAGGGTATTTATGCACTTTGTGATTACGCTCCAATTAGCCACTCCGCCCCTTCCCGAACCCCCGAACGTTGTCACTTTGAGCCGTAATGAGGCAGGTGTCCGGTGTACGGAAAAAGTTACCGGTGGCCTGGCGTAATCACGGGGGCTTAGCAAAGTGATCGTTAAAGTACGTTATAGTATTTTTTTAGTTAAGGTGGGACGATTCCCATACAAATGATTTTTTCCAAATTTTTAAAAATAATTATATAATTATACACAGAAATAATGTATATCTGCATTAATTTAGACTTTTATTTGCGCTAATTTATATTTTCTTGAAAAAAAAAACAATAGTTTATAAGCTTAAATGAGATCGAAAATTTAGTCGTTTCCATGTTTGACAGGACATTTTCGTTTGGGACCAGGACTGCAGTGATTGCAAGGTGTTAAGGGAGGGAGGGTTGGGTTAGCTTTAAAATGCGTAATTCCTGAAACACCCAAATCAGAGTTTGTATTTCACAACTTTTCTTCAATGAGTTTTTTTTCTTCTTTCGTGTCCTCACGACTGAGGGACGTGACTATGGGCAGCTTCAGCCAACCAACCAACCAACCAACGCTCTCCTTTTGGACCAATGAGTTTTTACACAGATTTATATTATTTGAAATATCAGGGATTACATATTCCGTGTGGCGCCGGATTAAGAATAGCATCACTCCATTTCCTTCCGTGGATGTCGTAGAAGGCGACTAAGGAAATTACCAGGAGACGGGCAGCAGCGTCTTCCTGAGATTCCAACCGCATCCTGCGATCGCCAACCCGCCTGCCAAGCGTGGCGATTATGGCAAAACCCCTCATGGTTATGAAAACCACAAGGGAGGCCTATGTCCTGCAGTGGGCGTCAAATGGCTGATGATGACATATTTTTAATAAAATTATATTGGCTCTACCAATATCACAGCCTTCATTGAATCATTGCACTAAATAGTAAAATGTCCATTTTATGTAAACATATACAAATCAAACAACGCCACGACAAAGCTGCGTAAAACCGAGGGAATGCATATTAACTTTCACACAACACAATCACTTGTACTGGCAAGAACGTCACAAACATGGATATACACCCAGACTGAGGCCATTTGTACAAATATACGCCAGCCCAGTGGGAATCGAACCCACGACCTCCCTTATGGTAATCAGACGCGACGGGGCACACAGTCTTGGTATTGTACGTAGCAAGCACTGAGGTACGTAAATACCTCAGACACGAGGCTTTCCTCATGATGTTTTCACGTGTAACTTAGAAAATAAAGTCATTGGTACACGCCGGGATTTGAATTTGGGTCCTGATTGCTTCGTAGTTAATGCTCAGCAGTCGGGTTGTTATTATTATTATTAATTCTTTATTGCACAAAGTAAGCGCACAAAGCGGATTAGTAAGTTGAAGTGGCAGTGGGCGGGGCACATAGCACGCAGAACTGATGGCCGATGTGGCCGAAAAGTTCTCGAATGTAGACCACATATCGGCAAGCGCAGCGTAGGACGACCAGCCACAAGATGGACAGCATCCAAAGTGGCAGGAAGACGCTGGATGCAAGCCGCTTCCAACCGGTCTTTTTGGAAATCCATGGAGGAGGCCTATGTTCAGCAGTGGACTTCTTGTGGCTGAATGATGATGATGATGATTGCACAAAGACAGTGTACAAAGGGTGGACTTAATGATAATGGCATTTTGTACCAGTCAACCTGCAGGAGGTCCAGGAGAGGCAAAAATTGAGGTAGGCGTGCAAAAAAGAAAGAGATAAAAGTACTTATAAGTAACCTAATATATTATAAGGAGGGGGGCACCTATAAAAATGACTATTTCAGCAAACACACATACACACTGATACTTGCTATTAATTATACAGGGCGTCCCAAAGTTTTGGGCCATGAAGGGAAAGTACCTTAAATATCGTAGATAGGTATTTTGCTGAAAGAAGACTTTATGTTATTTTTAAAAGTTAGTAATTCTGCATTCAAAGATTTTCTAATTGTCTTGCCTTGTCTGGGAATCGAACCGACTTAAATAAAAAAAAATGTTTTTAATTTGATTAAAATGATTAATTTCACGCTGTTTCTTTCTTTTAAAATACTATGTTACTTAAGAAGAGTTATTAGTTTTTGGCCATTATTTCGATTGGTATCATAAAAGTAGGGGTGTTTTTTTTTACATTTAAGTCGGTTCGATTCCCAGACAAGGCAAGTAATTTTTAGAAAATCTTTGAATGCAGAATTACTAACTTTTAAAAATAACATAAAGTCTTCTTTCAGCAAAATACCCTATCTACGATATTTAAGGTACTTTCCGTTCATGGCCCATAACTTTGGGACGCCCTGTATACACACTAATAATTACGGTAATTTATACCATATATAAAGTATATTAACATATATGTAATGTATATATGTAATGTGTGTATATATATATATATATATATATATATATATATATATATATATATATATATATATGATACATATTCATAACAATACATTTTTAACGGTATATTAATATACATTTTTAAGGTTGTTGGTAATTTTTAGGGTCCCGTACCTAAAGGGTAAGGGACCCTATTACTAAGACTCCGCTGTCCGTCCGTCCGTCCGTCCGTCTGTGACCAGGCTATATCTCATGAACTGTAATAGTAAGACAGTTGAAATTTTCAGAGATGTATTTTTGTTGTCGCTATAACAGTAAATACTATAAACAGAATAAAATAAATATTTAAGGGGGGCTCCCATACAACAAACGTGATTTTTTTGCCGTTTTTTGCTCGATATTAGTAACGGCAACAGTTAGACGCTTGAAATATTCAAATATTGTCTAGATAATGGTACGGTACCCTTCGTGCACGAGTTCGACTCGCACTTGGTCGGTTTTTATTTGAATTGTTATCTTTTTAGTGAATTTTTTATTTTGTTGTTGGATTTATGCTGATAGTGAATTCGACGAATCGATTGAGATCTCACTTACTTGTCAAAATCTGATTTTATGGATTTGTGAGAGAACATAGCATCGGACATACTTACATACACATGTACTAACCTCCTCATCGTCACATTAGCCTCCTTTTGAGCTCCGCCGTAGTCGGGTAATGATTGCATGACTACAGCCTGAAGTTGACATCAAACATTTAAATCTGAAAACGCTTACAACCTCCGATGGCTTGTTGCAGGGAATTAAAAAATAATTTTTCTAGAAGGTAAGCAGCACTAATAATTGTTTTCATAAAACCCCGTCAGTCCCAGTTGGTATCCGTCCAAAGTAAAATGACCCAGATATGATTAGGAGGAATAAAAGCTCCGGGGTTCTAGATTACCTGGTCTGGTACCTTAATTGTGGCGACGGAAACAAAACACTGCTTTTGCATAGAATAAACGAACGTGGGGCCAGTGATTTTTTATTCGTAGCGTGAAACTCCATTTTGTTTTTACGCAAGTACTTCGGTTTAATAAAAATTAAAAGTGAAGAATAGAGTTTAATTTGGACGCCTCCATACTTTTAGCCTGGAGTCAGGTGTTGTGCCCATTTGTAGAAGATTTTTTTGTAAAATTAAACTACACTGTGAAATATATTATATTCAGCCTATATACGTCCCAGTGCAGGGCGAAGACCTTCTCTCAGAGAGAGAGTATGGGCTTAATCACCACGCGTGCCCACCGCGGATTAGCAATTTGAAGCACCGAGGTATGTGAACACCTCAGACCCTCAGGTTGCGAGTAACAATGACTTTGTTTTCTGAGTTACGTACATTGGTGAAGTTATCGTAGCAATAACACTCGCAAACGGTGAAATATATGTTATTATTATATTAAATTGAATATTATTATTATTATTATTGTTCATTCTTTATTCCACAAAGACAGTGGACAAAAGCTGGACTTAATGCTAATGGCATTTAAGACACTTATCTATAATTTTTTTAGTTTGTTTTAGTGATTTCATCCTTCCTTCCTAACTAAGAAGGTTTTTATTTCAACCTGCAATTTTGAATCACCTTAGATCAATAAAAAAAGTAAACAAATAAAGTCCATGAAAAAAATCTGCGAATATTGAAGAAATGCTCAAGCTGCCATAAAGAATCTACGAGGATTTTGGCGCCACCGGTGCCAAATAAACAAAGTTGACAGCGTTGCTCACTACCGGCCTCCCATTCTTTATTTCTATAATCATAAGCAGCCTATATACGTCCCACTGTAGGGCACAGGCCTTCTCTCAGAGAGAGAGTATGGGCTTAATCACCACGCACGCCCACCGCGGATTGGCGATTTTAAGCGCTGAGGTATGTAAATAGCTCAGACACTCAGGTTTCCTCACGATGTTTTCCTTCACCGTTAGCGAGTGGTATTGCTGCTATAACTTCACAAATGTACATAACTTAGAAAAAAAGTCATAGGTACATGCCCGCACTAGGAATCGAACCTGGGTCTCCCGCTTCCGAGTCCAATGTTCTACCCATTAGGCTACCACCGCTTTTACTACAGTAAAATATTTTAAATAAAAAATAAAAACCGACTTCGAAACACTACAGCACTAAAAAGTAAAAAATAATTTAAATAATTAGAAGTATGTATTCATGCAGGTTTTGTAGAAATATAGGAGTCGGTGCCCAAAATATAAGTTCTGGTCATGAAACTGGGCACCGACTACAAATTATACAATACCTGCTCAATGGTAACACTGCCTCTTTTTTGCATCGAATTAAAAAACAGTCTTTAGTCCAGTGTCACTATAAAAATAAAGTAGAGATAGCGAATCTCAGTGCAGCGAATACCTATCAGAAACACCGGTGTGAAGTTAGCTGACAAACTTAGCTGACAAACATAGCTGACACTATTACACGACCAAATAAAATGGTCGTTTTAAAAAAAGGGAACATTCTGACCGTACGTAATTGTGACAATAAAAGATGTTAAAACATATCTTAATTATGGCTAAATACCGTGACATAGCAGTTAAAACGTGAAGAAATAAAAAATATTCGCAGTACGCGTTTATGTTTCTTATTGGGATACTAAAAAAATTAGAATTTCTAGAAGGCTGGATCTTAGTTCTTACGGTTCCTTAGATACTAAGGAAACTGTTAAGGTATAAATAGAAGCATCAAACATGTTCAGTTTTTGTGATAAAGTGGAGCAGACAAACAATTTGTGAGAAAAATCTCTCCGGAGTTGCGCCCTGGACGACATACCGCAGAAAACAGAATTTCTACCACTTTAGAAATACAAAATTATGATTGCATAGACTCTAAAGTATTTTAAATAAATCAATTTATACCTTCAGACCATTAAATTTTTCTGAAATCGGGCGATAGACAAAAATAATGGAGAAAATTTAAAATAACCTTTGTGTTTTTCTTGAGATATACAAAAAAAAAACGAATTTCTACCAGGCTGGATTTATGTTACTTCGGTTCCTTAGATACTACTTAAACTACTCAACTATAAATTGAGACATAAAACCATTCAGTTTTTGTGATAAAGCGGAGCTGACAAATAATTTGTTAGAAAAATCTCTCCAGAGTTTTTTCTGGGCAACGTATTGCAGCAAAACGAATTTCTACCACTTTAGGAATACAAAATTATGATTGCATAGACTCTTAAGTATTTTAAATAAATAAATTGATACCTTCAGACCATTCAATTTTTCTGAAATCGGGCGATAGACAAAAATAATGGAGAAAATTTCAAATAACCTTTGTTTTTTCTTGAGATATACAAAAAAAACGAATTTCTACCAGGCTGGATTTATGTCATTTCGGTTCCTTAGATACTACTTAAACTACTTAACTATAAATTGAGACATGAAACCATTCAGTTTTTGTGATAAAGCGGAGCTGACAAATAATTTGTTAGAAAAATCTCTCCAGAGTTTCTTTCTGGGCGACGTATTGCAGCAAAACGAATTTCTACCACTTAAGCAATGCAAAATTATGATTGCATAGACTCTAAAGTATTTTAAATAAATCAATTTATACCTTCAGACCATTAAATTTTTCTGAAATCGGGCGATAGACAAAAATAATGGAGAAAATTTAAAATAACCTTTGTGTTTTTCTTGAGATATACAAAAAAAAAACGAATTTCTACCAGGCTGGATTTATGTTACTTCGGTTCCTTAGATACTACTTAAACTACTCAACTATAAATTGAGACATAAAACCATTCAGTTTTTGTGATAAAGCGGAGCTGACAAATAATTTGTTAGAAAAATCTCTCCAGAGTTTCTTTCTGGGCGACGTATTGCAGCAAAACGAATTTCTACCACTTTAGAAATGAAAAATTATAATTGCATAGACTCTAAAGTATTTTAAATAAATCAATTTATACCTTCAGACCATTCAGTTTTTCTGAAATCGGGCATTAGACAAAAATAATGGAGAAAATTTAAAAAGCCCTTTATGATTTTCTTTGGATATACAAAAAAAACGAATTTCTACCAGGCTGGATTTATGCTATTTCGTTTCCTAAGATACAAGTTTAACTACTTTACTATAAATCGAGACATAAAACCATTCAGTTTTTGTGATAAAGCGGAGCGGACAAATAATTTGTTAGAAAAATCTCTCAAGAGTTTCTTTCTGGGCGACGTATTGCAGCAAAACGAATTTCTACCACTTAAGCAATGCAAAATTATGATTGCATAGACTCTAAAGTATTTTAAATGAATCAATTTATACCTTCAGACCATTCAGTTTTTCTGAAATCGGGCGATAGACAAAAATAATGGAGAAAATTTAAAATAACCTTTGTGTTTTTCTTGAGATATACAAAAAAAACGAATTTCTACCAGGCTGGATTTTTGTTATTTGGGTTCCTTAGATACTACCTAAACTACTCAACTATAAATTGAGACATGAAACCATTCAGTTTTTGTGATAAAGCGGAGCTGACAAATAATTTGTGAGAAAAATCTCTCCAGAGTTTCTTTCTGGGCGACGTATTGCAGCAAAACGAATTTCTACCACTTTAGCAATGCAA
The DNA here is from genome assembly GCA_947308005.1 of Yponomeuta malinellus. Taxonomy (NCBI): domain Eukaryota; kingdom Metazoa; phylum Arthropoda; class Insecta; order Lepidoptera; family Yponomeutidae; genus Yponomeuta; species Yponomeuta malinellus. The sequence continues at coordinate 9,939,058 of OX371012.1, read as the reverse complement.
AGTTATGATTGCACAGACTCTAAAGTATTGTAAATAAATCAATTTATACCTTCAGACCATTCAGTTTTTCTGAAATCGGGCGTTAGACAAAAATAATGGACAAAATTTAAAAAGCCCTTTATGATTTTCTTTGGATATACTAAAAAAAACGAATTTCTACCAGGCTGGATTTATGTTATTTCGTTTCCTAAGATACTAGTTAAACTACTTTACTATAAATTGAGACATGAAACCATTCAGTTTTTGTGATAAAGCGGAGCTGACAAATAATTTGTTAGAAAAATCTCTCCAGAGTTTCTTTCTGGGCGACGTATTGCAGCAAAACGAATTTCTACCACTTAAGCAATGCAAAATTATGATTGCATAGACTCTAAAGTATTTTAAATAAATCAATTTATACCTTCAGACCATTCAATTTTTCTGAAATCGGGCGATAGACAAAAATAATGGAGAAAATTTAAAATAACCTTTGTGTTTTTCTTGAGATATACAAAAAAAAACGAATTTCTACCAGGCTGGATTTATGTTACTTCGGTTCCTTAGATACAACTTAAACTACTCAACTATAAATTGAGACATGAAACCATTCAGTTTTTGTGATAAAGCGGAGCTGACAAATAATTTGTTAGAAAAATCTCTCCAGAGTTTCTTTCTGGGCGACGTATTGCAGCAAAACGAATTTCTACCACTTTAGAAATGAAAAATTATAATTGCACAGACTCTAAAGTATTTTAAATAAATCAATTTATACCTTCAGACCATTCAGTTTTTCTGAAATCGGGCATTAGACAAAAATAATGGAGAAAATTTAAAAAGCCCTTTATGATTTTCTTTGGATATACAAAAAAAACGAATTTCTACCAGGCTGGATTTATGCAATTTCGTTTCCTAAGATACAAGTTTAACTACTTTACTATAAATTGAGACATAAAAACATTCAGTTATTGTGATAAAGCGGAGCGGACAAATAATTTGTTAGAAAAATCTCTCAAGAGTTTCTTTCTGGGCGACGTATTGCAGCAAAACGAATTTCTACCACTTAAGCAATGCAAAATTATGATTGCATAGACTCTAAAGTATTTTAAATAAATCAATTTATACCTTCAGACCATAAAATTTTTCTGAAATCGGGCGATAGATAAAAATAATGGAGAAAATTTAAAATAACCTTTGTGTTTTTCTTGAGATATACAAAAAAAACGAATTTCTACCAGGCTGGATTTTTGTTATTTCGGTTCCTTAGATACTACCTAAACTACTTTACAATTAATTGAGACATGAAACCATTCAGTTTTTGTGATAAAGCGGAGCTGACAAATAATTTGTGAGAAAAATCTCTCCAGAGTTTCTTTCTGGGCGACGTATTGCATCAAAACAAATTTCTACCACTTTAGATATGCAAAATTATAATTGCATAGACTCTAAAATATTTTAAATAAATCAACTAATACCTTCAGACCATTCAGTTTTTCTGAAATCGGGCGATAGACAAAAATAATGGAGAAAATTAAAAATAACCTTTGTGTTTTTCTTGAGATATACAAAAAAAACGAATTTCTACCAGGCTGGATTTTTGTTATTTGGGTTCCTTAGATACTACCTAAACTACTCAACTATAAATTGAGACATGAAACCATTCAGTTTTTGTGATAAAGCGGAGCTGACAAATAATTTGTGAGAAAAATCTCTCCAGAGTTTCTTTCTGGGTGACGTATTGCAGCAAAACGAATTTCTACCACTTTAGCAATGCAAAGTTATGATTGCACAGACTCTAAAGTATTGTAAATAAATCAATTTATACCTTCAGACCATTCAGTTTTTCTGAAATCGGGCGTTAGACAAAAATAATGGACAAAATTTAAAAAGCCCTTTATGATTTTCTTTGGATATACTAAAAAAAACGAATTTCTACCAGGCTGGATTTATGTTATTTCGTTTCCTAAGATACTAGTTAAACTACTTTACTATAAATTGAGACATGAAACCATTCAGTTTTTGTGATAAAGCGGAGCTGACAAATAATTTGTTAGAAAAATCTCTCCAGAGTTTCTTTCTGGGCGACGTATTGCAGCAAAACGAATTTCTACCACTTAAGCAATGCAAAATTATGATTGCATAGACTCTAAAGTATTTTAAATAAATCAATTTATACCTTCAGACCATTCAATTTTTCTGAAATCGGGCGATAGACAAAAATAATGGAGAAAATTTAAAATAACCTTTGTGTTTTTCTTGAGATATACAAAAAAAAACGAATTTCTACCAGGCTGGATTTATGTTACTTCGGTTCCTTAGATACAACTTAAACTACTCAACTATAAATTGAGACATGAAACCATTCAGTTTTTGTGATAAAGCGGAGCTGACAAATAATTTGTTAGAAAAATCTCTCCAGAGTTTCTTTCTGGGCGACGTATTGCAGCAAAACGAATTTCTACCACTTTAGAAATGAAAAATTATAATTGCACAGACTCTAAAGTATTTTAAATAAATCAATTTATACCTTCAGACCATTCAGTTTTTCTGAAATCGGGCATTAGACAAAAATAATGGAGAAAATTTAAAAAGCCCTTTATGATTTTCTTTGGATATACAAAAAAAACGAATTTCTACCAGGCTGGATTTATGCAATTTCGTTTCCTAAGATACAAGTTTAACTACTTTACTATAAATTGAGACATAAAAACATTCAGTTATTGTGATAAAGCGGAGCGGACAAATAATTTGTTAGAAAAATCTCTCAAGAGTTTCTTTCTGGGCGACGTATTGCAGCAAAACGAATTTCTACCACTTAAGCAATGCAAAATTATGATTGCATAGACTCTAAAGTATTTTAAATAAATCAATTTATACCTTCAGACCATAAAATTTTTCTGAAATCGGGCGATAGATAAAAATAATGGAGAAAATTTAAAATAACCTTTGTGTTTTTCTTGAGATATACAAAAAAAACGAATTTCTACCAGGCTGGATTTTTGTTATTTCGGTTCCTTAGATACTACCTAAACTACTTTACAATTAATTGAGACATGAAACCATTCAGTTTTTGTGATAAAGCGGAGCTGACAAATAATTTGTGAGAAAAATCTCTCCAGAGTTTCTTTCTGGGCGACGTATTGCAGCAAAACAAATTTCTACCACTTTAGATATGCAAAATTATAATTGCATAGACTCTAAAATATTTTAAATAAATCAATTTATACCTTCAGACCATTCAGTTTTTCTGAAATCGGGTGATAGACAAAAATAATCGAGAAAATTAAAAATAACCTTTGTGTTTTTCTTGAGATATACAAAAAAAACGAATTTCTACCAGGCTGGATTTTTGTTATTTGGGTTCCTTAGATACTACCTAAACTACTCAACTATAAATTGAGACATGAAACCATTCAGTTTTTGTGATAAAGCGGAGCTGACAAATAATTTGTGAGAAAAATCTCTCCAGAGTTTCTTTCTGGGTGACGTATTGCAGCAAAACGAATTTCTACCACTTTAGCAGTGCATGCAACGACTAATGAGTGTTGAGGAAGCGAAAGTAATCTGTCAGGATCGTAGCAAGTGGCAGTCCCTGGTCTCTGCCTACCCCTCTGGGATACAGGCGTGAGTTTATGTTATGTTATGTTAGCAATGCAAAGTTATGATTACATAGACTCTAAAGTATTTTAAATAAATCAATTTATACCTTCAGACCCTTCAGTTTTTCTGAAATCGGGCGTTAGACAAAAATAATGGAGAAAATTTAAGAAGCCCTTTATGATTTTCTTTGGATATACAAAAAAAACGAATTTCTACCAGGCTGGATTTATGTTATTTCGTTTCCTAAGATACTAGTTAAACTACTTTACTATAAATTGAGACATGAAACCATTCAGTTTTTGTGATAAAGCGGAGCTGACAAATAATTTGTGAGAAAAATCTCTCCAGAGTTTCTTTCTGGGCGACGTATTGCATCAAAACAAATTTCTACCACTTTAGATATGCAAAATTATAATTGCATAGACTCTAAAATATTTTAAATAAATCAACTAATACCTTCAGACCATTCAGTTTTTCTGAAATCGGGCGATAGACAAAAATAATGGAGAAAATTAAAAATAACCTTTGTGTTTTTCTTGAGATATACAAAAAAAACGAATTTCTACCAGGCTGGATTTAAGTTATTTCGGTTCCTTAGATACTACCTAAACTACTCAACTATAAATTGAGACATGAAACCATTCAGTTTTTGTGATAAAGCGGAGCTGACAAATAATTTGTGAGAAAAATCTCTCCAGAGTTTCTTTCTGGGCGACGTATTGCAGCAAAACGAATTTCTACCACTTCAGAAATACAAAATTATAATTGCATAGACTCTAAAGTACTTTAAATAAATCAATTTATACCTTCAGACCATTCAGTTTTTCTGAAATCGGGCATTTGACAAAAATAATGGAGAAAATTTAAAAAGCCCTTTATCACAAAAACTGAATGGTTTCATGTCTCAATTTATAGTAAAGTAGTTTAACTAGTATCTTAGGAAACGAAATAACATAAATCCAGCCTGGTAGAAATTCGTTTTTTTTGTAGGTATATCCAAAAAAATCATAAAGGTTATTTTAAATTTTCTCCATTATTTTTGTCTATCGCCCGATTTCAGAAAAACTGAATGGTCTGAAGGTATAAATTGATTTATTTAAAATACTTTAGAGTCTATGCAATTATAATTTTGCATATCTAGAGTGGTAGAAATTCGTTTTGCTGCAATACGTCGCCCAGAAATAAACTCTGGAGAGATTTTTCTCACAAATTATTTGTCAGCTCCGCTTTATCACAAAAACTGAATGGTTTCATGTCTCAATTTATAGTAAAGTAGTTTAACTAGTATCTTAGGAAACGAAATAACATAAATCCAGCCTGGTAGAAATTAGTTTTTTTTGTATATCCAAAGAAAATCATAAAGGGCTTTTTAAATTTTCTCCATTATTTTTGTCTAACGCCCGATTTCAGAAAAACTGAATGGTCTGAAGGTATAAATTGATTTATTTAAAATACTTTAGAGTCTATGCAATTATAATTTTGCATTTCTAAAGTGGTAGAAATTCGTTTTGTTGCAATACGTCGCCCAGAAATAAACTCTGGAGAGATTTTTCTCACAAATTATTTGTCAGCTCCGCTTTATCACAAAAACTGAATGGTTTCATGTCTCAATTTATAGTAAAGTAGTTTAACTAGTATCTTAGGAAACGAAATAACATAAATCCAGCCTGGTAGAAATTAGTTTTTTTTGTATATCCAAAGAAAATCATAAAGGGCTTTTTAAATTTTCTCCATTATTTTTGTCTAACGCCCGATTTCAGAAAAACTGAATGGTCTGAAGGTATAAATTGATTTATTTAAAATACTTTAGAGTCTATGCAATTATAATTTTGCATTTCTAAAGTGGTAGAAATTCGTTTTGCTGCAATACGTCGCCCAGAAATAAACTCTGTAGAGATTTTTCTCACAAATTATTTGTCAGCTCCGCTTTATCACAAAAACTGAATGGTTTCATGTATCAATTTATAGTTGAGTAGTTTAGGTAGTATCTAAGGAACCCAAATAACAAAAATCCAGCCTGGTAGAAATTCGTTTTTTTTGTATATCTCAAGATAAACACAAAGGTTATTTTAAATTTTCTCCATTATTTTTGTCTATCGCCCGATTTCAGAAAAATTTAATGGTCTGAAGGTATAAATTTATTTATTTAAAATACTTTAGAGTCTATGCAATTATAATTTTTCATTTCTTAAGTGGTAGAAATTCGTTTTGCTGCAATACGTCGCCCAGAAAGAAACTCTGGAGAGATTTTTCTAACAAATTATTTGTCAGCTCCGCTTTATCACAAAAAGTGAATGGTTTCATGTCTCAATTTATAGTTGAGTAGTTTAAGTAGTATCTAAGGAACCGAAATAACTTAAATCCAGCCTGGTAGAAATTCGTTTTTTTTTTATATCTCAAGAAAAACACAAAGGTTATTTTAAATTTTCTCCATTATTTTTGTCTATCGCCCGATTTCAGAAAAATTTAATGGTCTGAAGGTATAAATTGATTTATTTAAAATACTTTAGAGTCTATGCAATCATAATTTTGCATTGCTTAAGTGGTAGAAATTCGTTTTGCTGCAACACGTCGCCCAGAAAGAAAGTCTGGAGAGATTTTTCTAACAAATTATTTGTCAGCTCCGCTTTATCACAAAAACTGAATGGTTTCATGTCTCAATTTATAGTTAAGTAGTTTAAGTAGTATCTAAGGAACCGAAATGACATAAATCCAGCCTGGTAGAAATTCGTTTTTTTTTATATCTCAAGAAAAACACAAAGGTTATTTGAAATTTTCTCCATTATTTTTGTCTATCGCCCGATTTCAGAAAAATTGAATGGTCTGAAGGTATCAATTTATTTATTTAAAATACTTAAGAGTCTATGCAATCATAACTTTGCATTCCTAAAGTGGTAGAAATTCGTTTTGCTGCAATACGTTGCCCAGAAAAAACTCTGGAGAGATTTTTCTCACAAATTATTTGTCAGCTCCGCTTTATCACAAAAACTGAATGGTTTCATGTCTCAATTTATAGTAAAGTAGTTTAACTAGTATCTTAGGAAACGAAATAACATAAATCCAGCCTGGTAGAAATTCGTTTTTTTTGTATATCCAAAGAAAATCATAAAGGGCTTTTTAAATTTTCTCCATTATTTTTGTCTAATGCCCGATTTCAGAAAAACTGAATGGTCTGAAGGTATAAATTGATTTATTTAAAATACTTTAGAGTCTATGCAATTATAATTTTTCATTTCTTAAGTGGTAGAAATTCGTTTTGCTGCAATACGTCGCCCAGAAAGAAACTCTGGAGAGATTTTTCTAACAAATTATTTGTCAGCTCCGCTTTATCACAAAAAGTGAATGGTTTCATGTCTCAATTTATAGTTGAGTAGTTTAAGTAGTATCTAAGGAACCGAAATAACTTAAATCCAGCCTGGTAGAAATTCGTTTTTTTTTTATATCTCAAGAAAAACACAAAGGTTATTTTAAATTTTCTCCATTATTTTTGTCTATCGCCCGATTTCAGAAAAATTTAATGGTCTGAAGGTATAAATTGATTTATTTAAAATACTTTAGAGTCTATGCAATTATAATTTTGCATTTCTAAAGTTGTAGAAATTCGTTTTGCTGCAATACGTCGCCCAGAAAGAAACTCTGGAGAGATTTTTCTCACAAATTATTTGTCAGCTCCGCTTTATCACAAAAACTGAATGGTTTCATGTCTCAATTTATAGTTGAGTAGTTTAGGTAGTATCTAAGGAACCCAAATAACAAAAATCCAGCCTGGTAGAAATTCGTTTTTTTTGTATATCTCAAGAAAAACACAAAGGTTATTTTAAATTTTCTCCATTATTTTTGTCTATCGCCCGATTTCAGAAAAATTTAATGGTCTGAAGGTATAAATTTATTTATTTAAAATACTTTAGAGTCTATGCAATTATAATTTTTCATTTCTAAAGTGGTAGAAATTCGTTTTGCTGCAATACGTTGCCCAGAAAGAAACTCTGGAGAGATTTTTCTAACAAATTATTTGTCAGCTCCGCTTTATCACAAAAACTGAATGGTTTCATGTCTCAATTTATAGTTAAGTAGTTTAAGTAGTATCTAAAGAACCGAAATAACATAAATCCAGCTTGGTAGAAATTCGTTTTTTTTTTTGTATATCTCAAGAAAAACACAAAGGTTATTTTAAATTTTCTCCATTATTTTTGTCTATCACCCGATTTCAGAAAAACTGAATGGTCTGAAGGTATAAATTGATTTATTTAAAATACTTAAGAGTCTATGCAATTATAATTTTGTATTTCTGAAGTGGTAGAAATTCGTTTTGCTGCAATACGTCGCCCAGAAAGAAACTCTGGAGAGATTTTTCTCACAAATTATTTGTCAGCTCCGCTTTATCACAAAAACTGAATGGTTTCATGTCTCAATTTATAGTTGAGTAGTTTAGGTAGTATCTAAGGAACCGAAATAACAAAAATCCAGCCTGGTAGAAATTCGTTATTTTTGTATATCTCAAGAAAAACACAAAGGTTATTTGAAATTTTCTCCATTATTTTTGTCTATCGCCCGATTTCAGAAAAATTGAATGGTCTGAAGGTATCAATTTATTTATTTAAAATACTTAAGAGTCTATGCAATCATAATTTTGCATTCCTAAAGTGGTAGAAATTCGTTTTGCTGCTATACGTTGCCCAGAAAAAACTCTGGAGAGATTTTTCTCACAAATTATTTGTCAGCTCCGCTTTATCACAAAAACTGAATGGTTTCATGTCTCAATTTATAGTAAAGTAGTTTAACTAGTATCTTAGGAAACGAAATAACATAAATCCAGCCTGGTAGAAATTCGTTTTTTTTGTATATCCAAAGAAAATCATAAAGGGCTTTTTAAATTTTCTCCATTATTTTTGTCTAATGCCCGATTTCAGAAAAACTGAATGGTCTGAAGGTATAAATTGATTTATTTAAAATACTTTAGAGTCTATGCAATTATAATTTTTCATTTCTTAAGTGGTAGAAATTCGTTTTGCTGCAATACGTCGCCCAGAAAGAAACTCTGGAGAGATTTTTCTAACAAATTATTTGTCAGCTCCGCTTTATCACAAAAAGTGAATGGTTTCATGTCTCAATTTATAGTTGAGTAGTTTAAGTAGTATCTAAGGAACCGAAATAACTTAAATCCAGCCTGGTAGAAATTCGTTTTTTTTTTATATCTCAAGAAAAACACAAAGGTTATTTTAAATTTTCTCCATTATTTTTGTCTATCGCCCGATTTCAGAAAAATTTAATGGTCTGAAGGTATAAATTGATTTATTTAAAATACTTTAGAGTCTATGCAATCATAATTTTGCATTGCTTAAGTGGTAGAAATTCGTTTTGCTGCAACACGTCGCCCAGAAAGAAAGTCTGGAGAGATTTTTCTAACAAATTATTTGTCAGCTCCGCTTTATCACAAAAACTGAATGGTTTCATGTCTCAATTTATAGTTAAGTAGTTTAAGTAGTATCTAAGGAACCGAAATGACATAAATCCAGCCTGGTAGAAATTCGTTTTTTTTGTATATCTCAAGAAAAACACAAAGGTTATTTGAAATTTTCTCCATTATTTTTGTCTATCGCCCGATTTCAGAAAAATTGAATGGTCTGAAGGTATCAATTTATTTATTTAAAATACTTAAGAGTCTATGCAATCATAACTTTGCATTCCTAAAGTGGTAGAAATTCGTTTTGCTGCAATACGTTGCCCAGAAAAAACTCTGGAGAGATTTTTCTCACAAATTATTTGTCAGCTCCGCTTTATCACAAAAACTGAATGGTTTCATGTCTCAATTTATAGTAAAGTAGTGTAACTAGTATCTTAGAAAACGAAATAACATAAATCCAGCCTGGTAGAAATTCGTTTTTTTTGTATATCCAAAGAAAATCATAAAGGGCTTTTTAAATTTTCTCCATTATTTTTGTCTATCGCCCGATTTCAGAAAAATTTAATGGTCTGAAGGTATAAATTTATTTATTTAAAATACTTTAGAGTCTATGCAATTATAATTTTTCATTTCTTAAGTGGTAGAAATTCGTTTTGCTGCAATACGTCGCCCAGAAAGAAACTCTGGAGAGATTTTTCTAACAAATTATTTGTCAGCTCCGCTTTATCACAAAAAGTGAATGGTTTCATGTCTCAATTTATAGTTGAGTAGTTTAAGTAGTATCTTAGGAAACGAAATAACATAAATCCAGCCTGGTAGAAATTCGTTTTTTTTGTATATCCAAAGAAAAACACAAAGGTTATTTTAAATTTTCTCCATTATTTTTGTCTATCGCCCGATTTCAGAAAAATTTAATGGTCTGAAGGTATAAATTGATTTATTTAAAATACTTTAGAGTCTATGCAATCATAATTTTGCATTGCTTAAGTGGTAGAAATTCGTTTTGCTGCAACACGTCGCCCAGAAAGAAAGTCTGGAGAGATTTTTCTAACAAATTATTTGTCAGCTCCGCTTTATCACAAAAACTGAATGGTTTCATGTCTCAATTTATAGTTAAGTAGTTTAAGTAGTATCTAAGGAACCGAAATGACATAAATCCAGCCTGGTAGAAATTCGTTTTTTTTGTATATCTCAAGAAAAACACAAAGGTTATTTGAAATTTTCTCCATTATTTTTGTCTATCGCCCGATTTCAGAAAAATTGAATGGTCTGAAGGTATCAATTTATTTATTTAAAATACTTAAGAGTCTATGCAATCATAATTTTGCATTCCTAAAGTGGTAGAAATTCGTTTTGCTGCAATACGTTGCCCAGAAAAAACTCTGGAGAGATTTTTCTCACAAATTATTTGTCAGCTCCGCTTTATCACAAAAACTGAATGGTTTCATGTCTCAATTTATAGTTAAGTAGTTTAAGTAGTATCTAAGGAACCGAAATGACATAAATCCAGCCTGGTAGAAATTCGTTTTTTTTTGTATATCTCGAGAAAAACATAAAGGTTATTTGAAATTTTCTCCATTATTTTTGTCTATCGCCCGATTTCAGAGAAACTGAATGGTCTGAAGGTATAAATTGATTTATTTAAAATACTTTAGAGTCTATGCAATCATAATTTTGTATTTCTAAAGTGGTAGAAATTCTGTTTTCTGCGGTATGTCGTCCAGGGCGCAACTCCGGAGAGATTTTTCTCACAAATTGTTTGTCTGCTCCACTTTATCACAAAAACTGAACATGTTTGATGCTTCGATTTATACCTTAACAGTTTCCTTAGTATCTAAGGAACCGTAAGAACTAAGATCCAGCCTTCTAGAAATTCTAATTTTTTTAGTATCCCAATAAGAAACATAAACGCGTACTGAAAATTTTGCGAATATTTTTTATTTCTTCACGTTTTCACTGCTATGCCACGGTATTTAGCCATAATTAAGATATGTTTTAACATCTTTTATTGTCACAATTACGTACGGTCAGAATGTTCCCTTTTTTAAAAACGACCATTTTATTTGGTCGTGTAATAGTGTCAGCTATGTTTGTCAGCTAAGTTTGTCAGCTAACTTCACACCGGTATCAGAAACTCATAAAGGCCCGTAATTTTAGCTCTATACTGCGTTTTTATTTTGCCAGAGGAACGCGGCGCTTGAAATTAAGAGAAGAGGAGAACCGAGCACTGGCACAAAACAAAGAACAACCGGAAATGTCGGACCAAAAGTACTAGTTTTACTTCCTAAAAATCTTATAAAACAAAAAACCTTTCCAAGTAAAACTTTCGTAAGCACTGCACATTACTAACTTAATTCCAAAATCACTTACTTGAATTTTTGTCGTAAGAGTCCGACCAGATTTCGCTCTGATTCGCAGAGCAATCACGGTGAGTAGCGATGGAGCTCGCGTCGTCGTTTGCTCGTCTCTGAGAAAATATCAAGTAAGTTTAAAAAACCTATTTAGAGGCTAAAAATTCCACCCATGCCGGGACTTGAACCCGCGACCTTTGGCTAACCGTGCTAGCGCTCTCCCAACTGAGCTAATGGGCCTCTTTACAAACTTCTCTGTGTTACATACAAAAAAATTAAAATTATCCTCAGCACGGGTTAGTGCAAGAAAAAGAATAAAATCAAATAAGTGTTTCCGGAATTAAATTAATAAAAGACCGACTGCTAAAAAGCCTTATGAAAATTTCTTTCCTTATTTCTTGTAAAGGAAAGTTAAAATTAAACAGACTGCTAAAAAGTTTGGCAAGCAAAAGTATCCAGTAATTGGGTTTTAGTTTTCATGAAAATAATTTTGTTTCTTTCATGACGTCATACAGACGTGATACTTGCGATCACAATGTGACAAATCGGTCCGGCCAAAAGCCTCGTTGAGTGCCTCAATAGAGTCTAAAGCCTCCTGGAGTCGGTTCGCAGAGAAAGAATAATAATAAGTATAATACTAACGTACGCGCGAAACAATTAATCCTCTTACGCTTTCGCAGTCGGGTAAAATTAAATTAAAGTCGACGTTCTTTCTCCCTTTCAAAATTCACAATAAGGTGTAATTCTCGACAAATCCGTGTGGCACCGGATTAAGAATAGCGTCACTCCATTTCCTTCCGTGGATGTCGTAGAAGGCGACTAAGGAAATCAATTACCTGGAGACGGGCAGCAGCGTCTTTCTGAGATTCCAACCGCATACTGCGATCGTCAACCCTTGCCAAGCGTGGCCATTATGGCAAAACCCGTCATGGTTATAAAAACCACGAAGGAGGCCTATGTCCTGCAGTGGCCGTTAAATGGCTGATGATGATGAGGATGATAATGCTCGACAAATGACTTGACTAAATTACTTTGACGTATTTTGGGTCTCACTGGTAGAGGACGCGGGATATGACTTGAAATTCTTTGAATTCAAGTTTAGCAAATTAACATATAACTAATACATAATTGCCGTAATGTGTCCGTCGCAAACTCATCCTCACTGCGCGTATTTTTGTTTAAGTTATCTGCCGGGCATTGATAATAATAATAAAATGACTTAATATAACTTTCACACAACAAAATCGCTTACCAGTTTTCCAGTGGGCATCGAACTAACGACCTCCAGCGTGGTAGTCAGACGTGATACCGCTAGACCAACGAGGCAAACATTATAGCAACTAAGGCCCTAATGAATTCACATTTAAAAAAAAATACAAAAGAAAAATAAGACACCCGATACAGCATATTTATTAATTAGAAAAAAGTCACACTATTCAACTGGACAAATGTTAAGGCTACATTAATGTTTTGTCAAAAATTAAAACTATGAAAAACTTCAAAATAAAACAGACACATAAACACACACATACACACACACACACACACACACACACACACACACACACACACACACACACAACACACATACACACACACACACACACACACACACACACACGCACGCACGCACGCACGCACACACACCGGTGCATGCACGCACGCATGCACGCACGCACGCATGCACGCACGCATGCACGCACGCATGCACGCACGCATGCACGCACGCACGCACGCATGCACGCACGCATGCACGCACGCACGCACGCATGCACGCACGCATGCACGCACGCACGCATGCACGCACGCACGCACGCACGCACGCTCGCACACACACCGGTGCATGCACAACACAAACAATATAAAATCAGTCAATCAAACCGTCCCGAGACCTATCCGACCCAAAGGTTCTCATAACGCTGGCAGCATTACTGCGCTGGACACCCTTGTCTAGTTTTGCCAATTGAACTTCTGTTAATTTTATTTTGTATCTTTGGCTCAAGTACAGAGTTGATAACAGCCCTTTCTTTCCGCGTTACTGTCTCGTTGAAAAAAAAGTCTTTCATAGTAGTCAAGGTGCTATGATCTTTGGAGTAAAACAATTAGCCTTGAAAAATGTGGACTAGGACAACTATTAATCGTGTCTTGATTTTAGTTATACAGTATTTTCAGCCAGTGCTAATTGAATAAACTAGTTTCACGACGTGTGTTTTTATTCTATGGACACCAATGGATTCCTCTATTCCCACTAGTTCAGTTAATGTAGCTCAGGGACTGAACTAGTGAGAAAAAAAATTCTCACTAGTATGTATACGGGATGACAATGCACTATGCCTACATCCGTAGTTTATTTTTAATTAAGCCGGTATGTTCCCAACCGATCCGCATTATGCATCGATTGCGTATTCCGCATCCCACAACAAGAGCATTTGCACAAATGCGCTCATGAATGCCTGTCCGAATTCCAGCTGTATCCATTTGTATTCCGCGGCGAAAAAGCCCCGTATTGTGGTTTCATTACCATTTAATATATGGAATAAACAACTGGAGCGCATTGGAATATTCGGTTTATGCTTATAGAGTAAGAATCCGGGGGCTGCGGACCTTATCAAGATAAAGATAAACTTGTTTGCATTAACTTTAACTTGGTATTTAAGAGTTAAATTGTGATATTGTATTTATAAATTAGTTTAAGGCAGGCCTTTCCTAATTGTGCGCGACGCGATCTATACCTACATTCTACTAGTTGCCGTAATAAAGAACAAGTATTCTTATTATTTTTATTCATCATCATCATCATCAGCCATACGACGCCCACTGCAGGACATAGGCCTCCGGTTATGAGAACCATGAGGGGTTTTGCCATAATCGCCATTATTTTTATTACCAGTCCTTTATTGCACAAGGCCAGTGTACAAAAGTATATGTTGCAAATAAATGTAGAGAAAGAGATGAGGGCGACAATGTCCAAGCTTGACCCCCGCGTCGCGTCGCAAAGAAATGGGATACTCCCAACGGTATGCGTAGCATCCATCCATTGTATGGACCTAGATGTCTGAAATATAACCTCATCCGCTCCTGCGGTTGAGTAGTAGAAAATGCTTATGGCATTAAGTCCGCCGTATTGCACATTAGGTTAAGTGTAATAAAAGTATCAAATAAATAAACAAATAAATTATTTACTATTATTATAAACATGTGTCAAAAGTAGTAAAGTAACGAAGATGTATATTACCTGTGATTGATTTCGAGCTTACTCTGTAGACCTTCTCTCAGAGAGAGAGAGAGAGAGAGAGAGAGAGAGAGAGAGAATATGTGCTTAATTACCATGCGTGTCCACCAAGGATTGGTGGATTGGCACTCCTCACGATTTTTTCCTTCACCGTAAGCAAGTGGTAATGCTACTTATCTTTAAATCCTTTTTAGACAGAATAAACTCGAATTATTTGTCATTTAAGGGGACCCTAGTGTAAAATTAACGTTGAAAATATTTTTATAATTACCTACGTTTCCATAACTAATCCAGTTCAGAAGGTATAATTTTAATATCTTCGAGTGGTATTTCAGCCATCTACATTTTAAAATAACTATGCTCTTTCTTTTATGAAACTTCAGTCACTTACAGATAATGTCGACATTCCAGTACATATTCTAATAATATTAATTTCCACACAACTCAAGCACTTGTTCTGGTCCCAAACTAGAATACCCGGTGCTATGGTAATCAGGCCAGGGAGGGGCCTAAGTATGCGCACCAAATCCTGGTCGATTCCGT
This sequence comes from Yponomeuta malinellus, assembly GCA_947308005.1. Lineage (NCBI taxonomy): Eukaryota > Metazoa > Arthropoda > Insecta > Lepidoptera > Yponomeutidae > Yponomeuta > Yponomeuta malinellus. The sequence goes on along the minus strand of OX371012.1, from coordinate 9,923,952 downwards.
TCGTCTAACCGTCAAGTTCCATACTAATTTGACAGTTAGACGATTGGAATCGCTAAGGATTTGGTGCGCGTAATATAGGGGCTGGACATCACAAACATAGAAATATACCCAGACGGATGCCATTTGTACGAATCAAGTACGGGTGGGGGGGTACAGTACAAACCCCACCCTCAAAGTCATTTTCAAATGGTCCCCATGAGTGCAAACATAAAATGTGAAATGTCAAAATAAGTTATCGGGCCATTGGTAATCCCAAGTACATCGGACAGGCAATATCCCAATCGTTCTCGTACGAAATGACGTAATTTATAGGGCAATCGACTTAAAAATTGTGCGCCGTGTAAAAATAACACCTCCGTGATATGGGAGACCTCCACGCTACCGTCTCATAGACTTTCAGGATGCAGAGGACCTGACCTCAGATACTGTATGAAGTGCAAAAATGCACACTGTTTAGTATTTTTAGATGGAAAGAAGAAGAAAAAACACTTATTGTTGCGTTGGTTTGGATATATGGAGAGGAAGAAGGAAGAAAGATTGACAAAATATATCTAGCGAATGTGGGTGGCAGAGCCGGCAAAGGAAGTCTCAGGTGGGAAAAATTCTCGTCCCAGGTCCCACCTCAATATCAACCACTCCGACAAAACGGTAGAATAAAATAAAATAAATAAAAAATAAGAATTAGGGACGCTTTATGTTTCTCGGCTACCCCACAGTGTAGTGTCGTTGGATTGGGCGTTTACAAATATTGGTGGTGCAGGAGATCATTTTTCGATTTAGGGATCCGTTGGCGAAATATTGAACATTGCCCCGCAAATTTTTGTTCGAGTGGAGCGTCCCCACCCCCTCTTACGGCTGCTTGAAGAAATGTGAATAATTTCAGGGGATTTATTCCCTATAACAAAATAATTATGTTAAAATGAAATCTCTGACAGCTAAGTAGGCTTTACGAGTTAACGAGAATAGTCGACCAACTTATAAATGGAAAACTTCGTACAAGTTTCATTGAAAATTCCTTTGATGAGGTTATTAGTTCTGTAAGGTACGTAGTTAAGTAAAATAAAATCCTAATATCAATCAAAACACACCTCCTTCTACGGTACCCAACACGCACTTGGCTGGTTTTTTTCCAGCTGAGTAAACTTTCTGTCTCTACCAAATACCTGTGTTGCCAGGCCGTTAACTTGTTTATGGTATTAAAGCGGGGTATTTACCTCATGCCTTTTAGCGAGATGGTTTAGTAGCTGCAATATTTTTAGCTTATTTTCTCAAAAAACATTGCTTTTATCATTGATATGACGTATGACGCTTAAAGTAATAATCGACGCAATTATTAAGTTCTACTTATTTTAAATACTACTACTTTTAATAAGACTACTTATCCGCGGTGGGCACGCGTTTAGGTTTACGGCTTAGCCCGTAATCTCTCTCTCTCTCTCTCTCTCTCTCTCTCTCTCTCTCTGAGAGAACGCCTGTGCCCAGCAGTGGGACATACATAGGCTACATACATACTTATTTTAAATATTCACTAGAACTGTTACTTTTAAGTAACACTAACAGCTTCGTTACGTTGCATATTTTACAGCGTGCCTATCAGGAGATTGACGTTACATGACGAATCGGAAGTTCAAGTATCGTGTCAAAGTATTGGTATAATGCCCGAAAGATAACTTGAACAAACATCCGCGTCGTCGGTATGAGTTTGCGATGAACACTTAAAGCAAAAATTATATTAATTATTATTTGCTCAATTTGCTCATTGAACTAAACTAAAGTGTGATTAATTCAAATCGCATCTTGCGTACCTACCCCGCCATTGGGACGCGAAATACATCAATGTGAAGTCGAAGTAATTTAATCAAGTCCAACCAACCAGGCAGTGAAGTGAAACTGAAACACTCGACGTTTTAGGTCGTTTTTATAACCATCTACTTAGTTTGTAATAAGCCCCCTCGAGTGCCACGCTAGGGTTTTTTCCCCAACAACTCCAGGTCGGTATCGGCATTTACAATGCAAAAGAGGCTGCCGTGCCTGCAGCGAGTTTCGAACGTAGCCTCCGCTTCCAGCGATTCTTGGACGTTTATGAACGTACTCCCCCTAATAATAGTCGAGATTTAGATGACGTTTCCTACGTTTACGCGAACATGCCAGAAATACCTTTGGTTGGGGCAGTAAAGTTTTTAGTTGCGCACTGGTTAGTGCTCGAATTTAGGCTCTAGCTCGGTGTACATAGATTTAATGTTCCAATGTTTCTGGACTCGTCAAGAATGGTGTGAAATCTTCTAAACATGGTTTAGCTGAGCTTTAGTAACATCATAACACCAATTGAAATTGAAGCTTATTTTTAATACTTTCAATGAATAAATAGATAATTAGAAGCATTTGTTAGGTCATTGAAATTACTATAAAAAAAACTTTAACAATAAATACGCCATCTCTGCAAGTTGTCACCGTAAAACTATAAGGAACACATTTCTAATACTAGCTGCCCCGGCGAACTTAGTACCGCTAATATTTTCTTCCCATTTTGTAATACCTTTTTTTTGGTAGCTACAGACCCAGTGCTTCGAGGTGATTTGTATTATAGATCTATCTGATTGAGATCCACAATACAGGATCATAAGCAGCCTATACACGTCCTACTGTAGGGCACAGGCCTTCTCTCAGAGAGAGAGTTGGGCTTAATCACCACGCGTGCCCACCGCGGATTGGCGATTTCAAGCGCTGAGGTATGTGAATAGCTCAGACACCCAGGTTTCCTCACGATGTTTTCCTTCACCGTTAGCGAGTGGTATTGCTACTATAACTTCACAAATGTACATAACTTAGAAAGACATGCCCGCACTGGGAATCGAACCTGGGTCTCCCGCTTCCGAGTCCAATGTTCTACCCACTAGGCTACCACCGCTCTTCACTTCACGTCACTTTATTTTTTAAAATAATTATATAACGATTAAAATTTACTTCAAAAATATACAAATGGAGATAACAACAACACCGGAAAAAAGAACAAACAGAAAATATTTACAACGTTACATAGTACAAAGGCGACCTTAGTTGCTAAAAGCAATTTCTTCCAGACAATCTTACGATAGAAAGTGGAGCAACAAATCCGCATGCAAATATTGCTCAACGTCTCACGAAACGTAACACACAAAGCACAAAGTGTGTATTAGCATAGCGAGGTACGGAAGTGGGAAAACAGAGCGTGTGCTGGCCATCACAAGGTTGGCGAGTGGCAACAAAATCGTGGCCACTTCAAACTGATACCAAGAAACGGTTAAGTAAACCTTAGGCCGTGTTCACTGTGGAGTGCATGTGCAGCGAGTTTCCAAACGGGATTTTTATAAATATTTTTAAACAATAAATATGGGGGGTTCCCTACATTCATACACATAGCCTCAGACAGTACACGCGGAAAGAACGCCTGATATCAACACATACACCACATACTTAATTGAGCCAAAGATCCTACTTCCTACCAATATTATAAATGTGAAAGTTTGTAAAGTAGTTTGGATGTTTGGATGTTTGTTACTCAATCACGCAATAACGGCTGAACGGATTTACATGAAACATAGCGTACAGATAGACAAGGACCTGAATTGAGACATAGCTTACTTGATATCCCGGTAATGCGTTCCGGTGGGATAATATGTTTTTAAGTTTAATATAGATGGCGTTGTGCGAGCGAACGTTGTGTTTTAAAAATAGATGGCGTTCTGCAAGAATCGTGTCAACGGATTCTGTGACGGTCCACAAAATAGAATTAACAGAAGTTCAACTGGCAAAACTAGGCAAGGGTGTCTTGTCATATTCTGCTTTTGAATTAGGACCTTAGTTGATATAATGTTTGCCTCTTTGGTCTAGCATTCCCACTGGGAAACGCCGTACATTCGTACAAATGGCTTTAGTCTGGGTGTATTTCCATGTTTGTGATGTCCTCACCTAATTACCCTAGCATATGGTAGATATCCACTCGCTAACTGTGAAGGAAATCATCGTGAGGAAACCCTAGTGTCTGAGGTATTTACATAACTCAGCACTTGCTACGTACAATGGCCCAATTATGAGGCTAAGTGCGGATATCTTCTGTCGAACTAGAACCATACCATAGACATCCTAATTTGGGTCCAGCCCCCGGTGATCGTGTTGGGTAGAAGTTATTAATATCGTTATATGATTACTCACCGTGATTAAGCTCTGCGAATCACAGCGAAAACTAATAATATCATCCACACAGTACAATCACTTGACCTGGCCCCAAACTAGGATACCCTGTGCTATGGTAACCAGGCAAGGACGTCACAAGCATGAAAATACACTCAGACTGAGGACATTTGTACAAATGTACGGCGGTGCCCAGTGGGAATCGAACCCACGACCTCTGTTTTGGTAGCTAAGCGGTCTAACAGTTAGACCATCAAAATCAAAATCACAAAATCACAGGTGAATCCGGACTTAAGTTAATAAGTAATATGTCTACGATAGTTTCAGTTCGAAAATACATTAATATTTGTTCAGCATAAAATTCATCCGATCAGCCAACAATTATTTTTTTCCGGAGAATAAATAAATGAGCACCAGCAAAAAAATGAGTATGGTCAACAAATACATTCATTTTGGTCAGCTTAATTCTTTTTTAGTACAACTATTTGGAAGCTGATAAATCTGATTTCTTTTGCTGACCAACTGTAGTACTGATCAATTTGAGTATTGACTAAAAATAAACATACATACATACTTAAACTCACGCCTGTATCCCATTGGGGTAGGCAGAGACCAGGGGCTGCCACGCAATAGTTTGATTAGAGAACGTTGTGGACTGAAAGATAATGTAATGACTAGAATAGAGAAAGGAATGTTGCGTTGGCTTGGAGATATGGAGAGGATGAAGGTAGAAAGATTGACGAAACAAATATAGAATGTGGCTGGAACGGTCGGTAAGGGACGTCCCAGGCGGACATACTTCGGCCAAACATGGTATGTATTAGCAAAGGGCAAGATAAAAAGTAAAAATAAAAATTGTGTAAAAATGTCTTTGTCCGGTTACCTTATTGAAGATGCAATCTACCGACAGCCCGCTTTGCCGGGGATGCCTCAAAGAATAGAAAACACACGTCTGCGTGAACATTCACTGGAAGGCGTGGAAAAGCAACGGACCCATCATGTGGAAGCTGGGATCCCTTCAGGAAGAATGCCGTGACATCAGAGCACCGCTGGCTTTCTGAAGATAGGCTGGCTGGAGTAAACTCACATGTTTGCTACGTACAATGGCCCAACCCTGAGGCTAAGTGAGGAAATCTCAGGTCTAACTAACTGACTGTATGCTCAATAAAAAACAAAAAGGAGTTGGCTGAATTAAGGAGGGTGATTTTATTTGTAGTTGTGCATGTGCCTTTAGGAAAAGTTGAATTAATTCGCACGTGGCTCGTAAACTTACGTTGCAAGTTATGGCCGGCTCGTGTCATAACACGTCGCTTATTTATTTTATTCATTCGCCGCCAGCCCTTGTTTTAACTTATGAACTAAGCTTTTTGTTCCAGGACCATTGGTACCACGTGCGGCATTGTAAAATGTTAGGAGCCTTACAATTAGGTTTCATTCTTTGCAAGTAAAAGAAAACTTGTTTTTTTGTGTACAATTGGAACCCCCCGTTCACACAATTACAATTAGGCTTCATGTTTCAATTTTAGCAAGTTAAAGGAAAGTAACTTTTTGTGTACGGGGTGTAATCAAATTCTTAGGGTTTTTTCTTATACCTTCTCATTTTCATTTCTCATTTTAGCGAGTAGACGAATACTTAGGTACTTTTAAGGTTGCGTACCCGAAGGGTGCCAAACGGGATCCTATTACTCTACCTCCGCCTCGTCTGTCTGTCGGTCTGACCGACCTTTAAAAGGCTCTATCTTTGGAACCGTAATAGGTAGCCAGTTGAATACAGAGTATAATATTACAGCGGATTACCCAAAAAAATAATAAAAATTGAAAAATAATAAAAAATAAGGGGCGTCTCCACACAACAAACGCGTTTTTTCGCTATTTTTTTGTTTATGCTCTATCGTAAAAACGATAATACTAACTAACGATAACGATATGAAACTTGGCGTCACTTGTTATATATTTTAACGACAAAGAATAAAAAACGGCCAAGCGCGAGTACGGGATCCTCGGTGCGCGAGTCCGACTCGCACTTGGCAGGATTTTATACAAATTACAAGACACATATGTGAGGAAAAATCTGTCCACTTATCAATACGAACCACTTTTACTATGGGAAAAAAGAATAATTAATCAGAAGTTCCATACACTAATTTAAAAGCAGCCTTGATATGGTAAGGTAACGTTAGAACAGCTGAAATTTTCTTCGCAATTTCGTAGCTTCCAAAAAGTATTTTTCGTTTGTAATTACGAGTTGGTCCCTCTATTTTCAGATGTATATACACTGTCGTCGACATAGCCCAGCGGATTAGTAAGTTGAAGTGGCAGTGGGCGGGGCACATAGCACGCAGAACTGATGGCCGATGGGGCCTAAACGTTCTCGAATGGGGACCACATATCGGCAAGCGCAGCGTAGGACGACCTGCAAGGTGGACAGGTGACCTCATCCAAGTGGCAGGAAGACGCTGGATACAGGCCGCTTCCAACCGGTCTTTTTGGAAATCCATGGAGGAGGCCTATGTCCAGCAGTGGACTTCTTGTGGCTGAATGATGATGATGATATACTGTTAACAGGATAATCTCATGAAGAGCCAGCCCCCAACCAGCCCTAACTCTGCAATGATTGATAGATACCCTTATGGACTTGTGATAAGATATTAAGTCGCTGGTCTTTGGAGTTCGGTGAAACATGAAGATGAGTTATTCGCTCACAGTTTCCGAAAACAAAATCAACCAATCCAACATAGATTTGCATATTAAGTTTTGATGGACTAGGAGAGTACACTACACTAAAGTAGTTGTCAAGTTTAAAGGGAGTATGTTGCTTTAGTTACTAAGTTTCATGTTGCTTGTATTATCATCATAATCATCATGCATTTACGCCCACTGTAGGACATATACCTCCCTAATGGTTTTCCCTAACCATAAAGGGTTTTGCCGTAATCGCCATGCTTGGCAGGTGGGTTGGCGATCGCAGTATGCGGTTGGAATCTCAGTTTTGCCGATCGACCAACCAACCTTTTTTTATGTTTTTACATCTTTGATACTTTTTCAAATTTAAATGTGACTTTAAAATTTTTAAAACTTTGTAATTTTAAAATTTAAATGTGACTATGTCAAGGAAAAACGGAGAAAAAAGACAAATTAAAGATTCCTAAAAGTTACTCTCGCGTTTTCTTCAATTTTTACGTGCATGCGTTTCACTCAGGAAGACGCTGCTGTCCGTCTACTGGTAATTTATTTCCTTAGTCGCCTTCTACGACATCCAAGGAATGCAATGGAGTGACGCTATTCTTAATCTGGCACCACACGGATGCCTTGCCACCACGGATGTGCTTGTATACCAATTTTAATTTATGCCTCTGCAAATGTTGTTTATCTGGGATGCATACCAGAAATTTAGACATAGACTTTGTTAGGATCTTTCTTTGGTTGATATGTAGCCTGTTGGCGTTCCTAATTAAATAAATAAAATAAGACAATTGTGAACTTTTGATTGTTGCTAGTGGTTTATTTATCTTGACGACAGAGAAGGTTTTCAGATCTTGCGTTGTATCAATAAAACTTCATAGAAATTCCAACGCAACCAGTGGAACTCGTTATTCAGATGTCAAATTCCATCCGCAACCACTCCATAGCAACTATGATTGCACATTAAAGCGCTTAATTAGTGCCGCCAAACGTATGCAATACGACCGCGTAATTTGAATCCTAAAGCGGTATGAAGGGCCACAGGAATACACAAACTTTACAGGTGACTAAACAACCTACCCGGACCTACATTCTATTAGTTATGCATCAGTTCGACGTGTCTGATAGAAATATTTTTTGATGTTTAGAAATGATTTTTAGAGTTACTTAAACATAAACATAAACATTTACATACAGGCACATACATTGCATCTGGCCCCACACTAGGATACTCTGTGTTGTGGGAACCAGAAACAACGACATCACAAACATGTAAACATCCAAGACCTGGGGTTTTTTTTTGTCCCCAGCCGGGATTCGAACCCGGGACCTCTCGCATGGTATGCAGATGCACTACCGCTGCGCCACGAGGTCGTCTTAGGGAATAATTTTTTCAAACATATCTTTATCGGTGACAATAAATAACAATATTAACCCTACATTAAACAATTGACATAAATAATAAGATTACTCGATAGTATTTTTAGAAAGGCTTCTGTTTGACTGGATATTGCTTGTGATTGGTCAAGATACCATAAGCTAGGCAGGGGTTCAGCGGGCTCAAGCAGCCTTCCAGGAGGCAACAGAATGATAGATAAATCATGTCACATGATTCTACAGTGAATCTATCGTTGTTGTAACAGAACCGAGGCTCAGATTTTGCACCGGTCTTCTGCAAGCCTTGTATTTTTTCTCTGCAGGATTAGTTGGAGGAGGAGCTCTTAAGCTCGCGCTGCTTCTTGGCCATTTCGTGATCATGGCTCCGTAACATCAGATAGTGCCTTGTTGGTCCGGCGGTATCATTTGGGTTCCACACCCACTGAAGGCCGCCATCTATTAATGGCCTCAGTCTGTGTGTACTTTTAAGTTTGTGATGTCCTTCCGTGGTCACCATAGTACAGCGTATCCTAGTTTGGGACCAGGACAAGTGATTGTGTTGCGTGAAAGTGATCAGGGGACTCCCTCTCTTTGGTTTTTGCACACGGCTCACAGCTCTGTTGTGACATCATTGAAACTGCCGTTCGTCCGCCCTCTGTTGCAACGATTATTGCAACGCTATCAAGTTATTTGTTGTGGACGATTTGAAGCTGTGTATGGGTTGACGCGTATAATGAAATGATACTCTGTTTCATGTATTTGTTAAATGCATTGTTTGGTTCAATTTCGCTAAACGCGATATTCAGTAAAATGCGTTGTTTGCGGTATTAAGTGCTGTTAAAAATTTGTTCCAAATGAGTACTTAGTGGTTGGTAGCTTTGTTGTTCAATGTGTCAAATGATTGAGTTGATGTAAATATTTTATTAGAGATATTCTGTTTACTTACCTACAGGGTGTTGCAGAAAGGTCCTGTGAAACTTTTGGGGGCTTTTTAATCACTAATAAAAACCACTTGTATTATGAGGCTAAATTTTGTCCAACGATCCGTACAAATGGCCTCAATCTGGGTGTATTTCCATGTTTGTGATGTCCTTCCCTGGTTACCATAGCGCTATCTTTATTATAATATTTGAACGACTTTTAAAAATAAAAAGTTTAAATTCTCAATTATATTTTGACGACCTCATGGCGCAGCGGTAGTGTATCTGCATACCATGCGAGAGGTCCCGAATCGAATCCCGGCTGGGGACATAAAAAAACTCCCAGGTCTTGGATGTTTACATGTTTGCGATGTCGTTGTTTCTGGTTCCCACGACACAGGGTATCCTAGTATGGGGCCAGAAGCAATGTATGTGCCTGTATGTAAACGTTTATGTTTATGATTTTATGTTTTTCATACAAATTCATATCGCTCGTAGCCCCGGCTGCCGGAGTGATCTTAAACGATCACGAAGGTTAAGCAACACAGGGCGCGTTCAGTGCATGGATGGGTCGCCGTCTATGCCTAACGCTAGTGGCATTTTTCCGAGCGGTTCCGTGTTTCGCAAGGCACGTTAAGCTGTTGGTGCCGGCTGCCGTCGATAGATGGCAGTCGTTAAGCCAAGTCAGAGGCCTTAGGGCGGCTTGACAACTTCTGACAGTGGACGAGCCACTAGTCTACAAGCCTCCACCAATCCGGACTTGGCCCCCGTGGTGGAGTATGGCCTATACCTTCCTCAGGGAAGAGACCCGTGCCCCTCGGTGGGGACATAATGGGTTGATGATGATGATGATACAAATTCATTGCATTTAGTTTTAAGATGCTATCTTTCTGTCTATTTATCCAACCCATGCTTAGAGCCCACCGCCGGGCATAGGCCTCTTGCCTGCCACGCCAACCCTCTCGGTCCACAGTTAATCTCGTCCCTTGCTTTCCGACGTCAGCTTTAGTAATATCTTTGATCCATCTTGGCCCGATTGTATAAAAAAAACAGACAAGTTTTCACTTTTGGTTATTGGAAGTGGTATAATTTAAAGCCTTTGTTACACCCCACGTATTTTAAGGCGCGACGGGGTGGCGGCGCGCGTGTTTGATGAGCGCGTCCTCTGCGCGTTATCAACGCGTAGCGGATTACAAACGCTAGGATCGTGTGCAAAAGTTACAACGTACCTGCGTTACGTAACGGCCTTGCGTTTGCAGAGCGTCCTGATTGCGTTCTACGCGCGTCCGCGTTCAAAAAACGTCGTGTGCAAAGGCCCTATTGATTTTATGTTTTTGAGTATTGTGTCGTCAAATAAATATATCTTTCTTTCTTTCTATTGGCACTGAAGAAAATAGATTTTTATTAATACACTACCTGACTCGGCAAACGTTGTTTTGCCATATTAATTAACATACCACCTATTCTCAAAACAAATTTACACAAAAAAAATCATAAAAATCGGTGAAGGCGTTTCGGAGGAGTTCGATAACAAACACAGCGACATAAGATTTTTATATATTAGATTAAGTCGAGTCAAGAAGCCAAAAATATTTACTTAAGTACCTATTTATTTTTCTATACAAAAGAGTATAACAGTGTACAATTAGCTTAAATCTAACATTGCATACTAACCGGCTCGTTCTAGACAATCGAAAGAACAATTGACCGGCGCCGACCATAGGATGTTATATAAGTTAACCAACATGTAAACAACTTAAGTATAATGGCTTATGATGTCTGGCTTAGCCAGGTTTTCTGACTTGTGTTGTCTAAATTTAATACCCGACTAGAATTTTATTTACCTATTTTAAGGCCGACTTTCAGAAATTTCTTAAATGTGGCCTAAGTAGTAATTAGTTAAAAAAAATATACAAAAATACAGTCAAATAGCAATTCTTTCCTAATTTTAATTGAAGCGCGGTGCTTTGTTATATTTAGGTTTTTTCAGATTGCCTCAGTGAGCACTTACCAAATTAGGTTACGATAACAAAAAGTTATCATCCCCGCCGAAGTTAAATCTGTGTTTTTGTTCCATCGTATACTTTATTTCACCAATGATTAAATATAACAGAACTTCATTTTAGTCATCATTAAATTACATAAACTTATGCCTGTAACCATGCGCTGCTTATCTAAGTCGTTACATTATATAAACTCTCACCTGTAACCCGGAGGGGTAGGCAGAGAGCAGGGTTTGCCACTTGAAATGATCCTGACAAATCTCTTTCGCTACATCAACATTAGTCAATCGTTGCGTGCATGCATGTCGGTTTCGGGTACTTTTTATATGGCCCTTCGCTAATACATCTTCTATTTGGTCGAAGTATGTCTCGCCATGTCAGCGCTTGAAATCGCTGATGACTAAATAACTAAAGATGACTAAAATGAAGTTCTGTTCATTTTAGTCATCATTAAATTACATAAACTTATGCCTGTAACCAGGCGCTGCTTATCTAAGTCGTTACATTATATAAACTCTCACCTGTAACCCGGAGGGGTAGGCAGAGAGCAGGGTTTGCCACTTGAAATGATCCTGACAAATCTCTTTCGCTACATCAACATTAGTCAATCGTTGCGTGCATGCATGTCGGTTTCGGGTACTTTTTATATGGCCCTTTGCTAATACATCTTCTATTTGGTCGAAGTATGTCCCGCCATGTCAGCGCTTGAAATCGCCAATCCGCGGTGGGCACGCGTGGTGATTAAGCCCATACTCTCTCCCTGAGAGAAGGCCTGTGCCTTACCGTGGGACGTATATAGGCTGCTTATACTATGTCCCGCCTGGGACGTCTAAGTCAAGGGCCTTTAAATTAATGTTTTATTTTATTATATTTTGTTTATTATGAGTCCCTTTTCTTTCGTAACTGCGGTTTCTGTAATTATTTAGTAGTTTGTAATAGATAATATTCTGAACTTATGGTTTATCTATTGTATGGACCTAAAGTGTAAGCCAGGCTTCTTAACACCCGCGTCCTATTCAAGAGCATTGTAATTCTTAAAGGTTATATTACGTACTTCTGCTTGTTATTATTTTGCACATCTCAGCAGCGTTTTCTATACTTATCAATCTTGTAAAACTTTTCCAATATAAGCTTAAATTTCGAGTTGCGGTTTTATGTGTATTTTGCAGCTTTCATATTCTATTACATTCAAGTGAGTTCGCTTTATGCATGGCAGATTATATTGTTGGAGACTTTTTATGTTTTTGGCGCAACTTTTATGTACAGGTAACTTTTCCGACTTTAGCCAAACTTCAAAGGGTTGAAGTCTCCGCATTAAAAATAGTAGATTATGCATTAAGGGGATAAAGCAGTGTATTATGTCTCGGGCGATATTTTGAACCCCAAGGACGAGGGATCCTAGGGTTAACTCACGAGCGAAGCGAGGGAGTTAAAGCTAGAATCCCGAGGCCGAGGGGTTCAAAAACGCCCGAGACAAATACACTGCTTTATCCCCAAAATGCATACTCTACTTTATACACTGCGAGGCAATAAAACATAATACAATTAAAAAGAATTCTCCTTGATTTAGGGCTCTATGAAAAGTTTTCATTCTAATTTTGAATAAATTCTTCTTGGTGTAGGGCTCTATGAAAAGTTTATATTCTAATTTTGACGTTTGGTCATGGATTGCAAGGAGCTCGTATATTCAATGTTGATTGCATTCCAAATTGAAATATCATAATTCCCTAGGGGATTTATTTGTGTCCATTAGGACACAAATGACTTGCTTTAAGTTGAGTTTGCATGACACATAATATGCCATTGACGAGCAGGTGTTATATAAAATATATTAAATGAAGGTAGTCAGTGGAGTTATGAGCTAGTTTCGTTTAACAGATTTTCTGTTTCATGCACCACCTAGAGCAATTTTTCTGATGGTTTTATGACAGACTAGCAGTTTCCATGACTACGTTTGCATGGTTAACGGATTCGTCTGTGTGTGGACACATAGTAATCCGTTAACCACCCTGAAGATCCATTCCAAATACTAGTGAAAGAATTTTTGAAATCAGATACTTAATTTCGGAGATTACCCCCTACATAGGTACAAATTGGCAAACATTATTATTATGGTTATTTATTTAGTCACCTTGACGGGAGTTTTTCAGTAGTGTGGGCGTATCCGGCAACACACTACCCTTCTATGGCAGGTTTAGGTGATGCCTAACGATTGCTGTTGTGCGGAGCATAACAGCTATCTGCATTTTACTACGCAGAGTCGCCGGCAGACCTTGACTAGTCCCTCCAACAGGCTCGTCGGAATAACTCCTGTGCTGGAAAGGATGAGTGGCAGGACGACCACCTCCCGCTACTGCCAGACTTGCCGGATCTCCTCGGCACCCTTAATGTTCCTCGTACCCCTTGATCTTGATCTTGGGTACACTAATGTCCAGCATTATTAATATTATAAATATTTATTTTCGTTACAGATCCCGCCCCTACAGGATATCTACCTTACAGCAGGTTAAATAAAAAAAAAATTACGTCACAGAACGAGAAGAAAATAAACTTACAAACTTTTCCTCTTTATAGTATTAGTACAGATTATAGATAATGACGGAACTCCGCAAGCTGCATGAAAGCTTTTACTAAACACGGACCAAGCGTAAGTTATTGTGTCACAGTAAAATTACTAGATAATCGTAGTTACGATTAAGGTCAAGTAAAAAGATTACCTTGTCGGTCATTTCACTACGATCTCCATTAGTTTTAGAAGCTACGACAAACAATAACAATTACTTATGAAGTAAAATAATAATTTTGAAACTATTCAAATAAGTTTAACACAACCTAACCACCGTCTGTGTTACCCATCTTGAATACACGCCCAGATAAGATAAGAACATTTTTTATTGTACACCGGAAAAATAATTACAGAAACAGCAGTTACAAAATAAAAGGTACAATTGGTTTATATTTGATGACCTCGTGGCGTAGCGGTAGTGCATCTGCATACCATGCGAGAGGTCTCGAGTTCGAATCCCGGCCGGGGACAAAAAAAACCCCCAGTTCTTGGATGTTTACATGTTTGTGATGTCTTTGTTTCTGGTTCTCACGACACAGGGTATCCTAGTGTGGGGCCAGAAGCAATGTATGTGCCTGTATGCAAATGTTTATGTTTATAATTACAATTGGCGCCCTCATTGCTTACAGAAATTTCTTCCAAGCAACCTCATAATAACGACAAATTGACGGCGTAAGTACTTATCTTTCTATTTTTTTTCGTGAACATTAAGTTCTACATTACAAGTTAACAATGGCATTATGAGTGCTACGAGCTGTCGTAGCGCTACGCGATGCTACGAGTACGCCATGCTATGTCACCGTAGGAAGACTGTACACATCTACAACTGTGACTATACACTGGTCACCGTTCAAAATATTACTAAGATGTTTCGCATCTGTGCTAGGCACACTAAAGTTTTGTTAAGCCACCGTTAAAAGGTCTCAGTTTGTCAGTTGGCCGAAGTGCATACAGTCATTGTATCACGTAACTTTCGACTCTATTGCGTTAAGCATTTAGACGACTGCAAGACTCGGAGTAGGCTAAATCAGACAACTCCATACAGTAGAGGACGTACGTGGTCGCATCCCTGGAGGTATTACTCGTAACTCAGCATTATAATTTCAGCCGGCCTGGCGAATTTTGTACCGCCTTAGAATTAAAACGTTTTTCTTGAGTTTTTCCCATGTTTTAATCGTTATTCTGCAATTCGGGGCGGAGACAAATCCAACAAATCCAATATTATAGAATTCGATCCAGCCGTTCTTGAGTTGTAAATGATGTAACTATGAATACATTATCTTATATATAGAAATCTCGTGTTTGTTACCGAACTCTCGTGTTTTTATGAAATTTCTTGTGTATATTTGTTAGGTCTGAGAATAGGTCTTAGGCTAATTAATATGGCAAAATAACGTTTGCCGAGTCAGTCAGTAGTGATATAATTTTTATCTGTACCTTTTACCTACCGAATTTGTTAGGAACAATATTTTCTTTACAGAAGTCGCCTTTTTTTACTTTTCCAAGTACCGTTGTAAACAAATGTTTATTTCTATTTTGAGAAATTTGTGATACTTGCATAGTCCTTGATGTAACAAAGTGTCCTTGATGTAACATGTCGCAAGTGCGCGAGTTTCAGAACATGTTTCAGTAGTTTGTTAGTCGTTTGACCGAGGTAACCTCTAGTGCGTTTTAGTCCTAAGAGTTCTGTGGCACTAGCATCATATAAAAAGCTAAGGAAAAAAAACATGTATTTGGCATAAAAAATAATTTCAGCAACGTAAAGTAATAAAAATAAAATTACGGTTCGAATGTTTTATGGTCGCACCAACCCAATATTTTTTTCCGTTTGATTGCACGTATTGCACAACATAGATAGATAGAATATTCTTTATTGTATGTACACCAGGAATTACATATGAGTATTTTAATTTAACATAATTTTTCAACACTGCGATACTTCCTACCACTTTGAACTGTTCATCAGAGTGGTCGTTGTTTTATTGTAAATCACAAATATTTACAAAAAAGCTACCATACTTTGTAATTTATTTTTTATTTCCAATAAAGATTTCTAATCTAACTCATTATTATTCATTCTTATGAAAAGGACATGCCCTTCAAATTTTGCGGACGATTTTATTATGAACCCGTTTATTGAACATAGGTAAACAAAATACAACAGCGATGCGGCTTACTTAATGCTATAAGCATTTTCTACCAGTTATCCACAGGTGGTGCAGGAAATTAATTGGTAGGCATAAAAAGATTAAAGGATAAATTCAAATTCACTGTGTCCTTTTCTGTGACACCATTTATAACAGTTTAGTCAACCATACTTTAAACGTAACACAACTATGAGAGAAAACTACGTTGTACGCGAATGTGTGTGTGTTTGTCACAATAAAAGAGGTAACAATATTAATTCACTCACATCATTAAATTGTTGTGTGGTTTTCCAGTCACGTGTCCCATGTGCACCATACTCACAGGATTGGCTGCTTGCGAATATTTTACCGCTCTTTCTTAAATTTTACCTTAAATTCACAGCATTGTAATCTCCAGATGTGCGTACAATGGCGAATGTTTTAATTTCCTGATCTTATTGTATACGACGAAACTTAGATTATGTAAAGCTTTTAATTTATTTTTTTCAAGACAAGCTCGACTTTGTCCTGTTAAATCTTTCGTGTGCAGTAAAGTTTTTTTTCTGGTGTGTACAATAAAGAGTGCTAACCTAATCTAATAACTGCCAAGGTCTAGCCGTAACAGCTTTAATTACTATGACAGTATGATCTGGGTTGCAGAGGTTGTCTTCTGGGTAGGCGGCTTCTAGGCGTTGGCCCATCTGCGCGGGAGCCTTCCGTTAAAACGGACGGGTACTGGGCGGTGGAGCTGGGCTCCAGTTCTCGGGTCCGGGGTCTTCGAAGTTCTTCCGTCGCCGGCGAGATCAAGCACTGCTGGGTGGAACTCCGTTGGGAGAAGCCCAGGGTAGAAGGTTCGAAGGGGGTGGCGGCCGCGGTGACGTCACTCGGCGAGCAGCGTCCGCAGCAGCCCGGCTTCTCGTCCCCGTCCTCGTCTTTGGAGGGCCCCCGCGCGTTACGCGCAGAGGTCTGCCATCCCTCTGAGGATGATGGGGACGGGATTGTGGCCATCCTGGATGGCCACTAAGACCTCTTGGAGGACCTTGATGGCCCTCGCAAGGACTTTGTCCTTCCCGTCTTGGGTTTCGGGGGCTCTCTCCCGCTTCGCCTTCTTCCCCTAGGTCGGGGCGGCGACTGCTGGTAGGGAGGTCCCGGTGGCCACGGGCGCGGGCTGCTGCGCTCGTTGAGGCTGATGCTGCTCCTCCGGTGCGGTGGTTTTCTTGCCCCTCTTCCGACTGCGACGGCGAGGGGGCTTTGGGGCGTCGGGGTGGTTGGCGGCCGCCATTAGGGGGCTACCGCCGCCGGTCGCGATAGGGACGTTCAAGCGAGCGGCTTGCGCGGGCGGCAGAACGGGGTGAGCACCGGCGCGACCAAAAAGAAGAGGGCAGATCTTGATACAGTGACCCCAATTGAAGTGTTTTTCCATATTTATAATGTCTTGTCTGGTTACTATATGACAGGATATCCTAGTTTGGGACCAGATCACGTGATTGTTCATGTTATTTATTAGCTTTTTTAAAGTCATTGATTAAGGAATTTATTTATCCATCAATTCATTGGTTCGTTCTTTCGTTCTTACGTTAGTTCGTTCATTTATTTATTTACTATCTAAAAGGAAAAAGATCAAGTGATTAAGACACTTAGAATCGCTAGCAACAACGTTATGCCACAATGAAATAATACCTTAATTTGTAGTACTGGCTTAAAATTTTAAAATACTATTGTTAGCATTAAAGTAATTCTCCGGACGAGGATGTAATAGTATTGCATGGAGACTTACCAAAACACAAGAAGTATCTAGCTTAACTTATTTACAGGTATTTATTTTACTGAGACTCTGTCTCACAGAAATACTAAAATTCATGCGAAATTGTTAATTAAGAAATATACATTCTGACTTCATACGAAATAGTTAATAAAGAAATATATATTCTGATCATGAAGAAAACCATCGCAAAACCGTTGAAAACGTAGTGATTATATCACAGAACACATATGATTATATTCTCTGTGGTTATAATGATAGGTGACAGGACGTAGCACAGATTAGGAACGATGACATTCAGTGCTGCAAAATGTCATTTATATCGATCATCAATTCGATTCTATCAGTCACCATTTCATAAAATATAACTGAAATGTAATATAATTGATTTACGTGATGCGAGTAGAAAGCCCGGTGATTATGCCTCATATCACCTTTACATAATAACATATAATATGCAGTCTATGTAGATGAACCATAACATTTTAGTTGCAAAGTCATCCATAACATAATCAGACAGGCATGTAAATCTTTACATGCGTAGGTACTGATTACGTTATGTTCCTACTTTAGGGCACGAATCGTCTCGCACGCAAGCTCGATGACTTTCAGCCCCCCGAACAAGCCGGTTTCCGATAAGGCTTTACATACGTTGGACCACACACATACGCTGCGGCAGAATGTACAAAAGACCGAGGAGTGTAATCTGCCACTATGCTTAGCTTTTTTGGAGTGAGGTGAGGTATGGGGGCATGAGGTGTACCTCATACACATGTTTCCTCTCGATGTTTTCCGTAAACGTTAGACAGTCGTACTGCTATAAAAAAATCACATACAATGTCCGATTCGAACCCAACACCTTGGAATGTGATGCAAGCGTTCTGTTAATACATAACCTCCGCTTTTCTAGTTAATTTAAAGGTTTATTTAAAGATCAGCATCCGAGCGATTCGGTCAAATTAAGGTCCACAAGATCCACAGATCCGTGTGGCACTGGATTAAGAATAGCGTCACTCCATTTCCTTCCGTGGATGTCGTAGAAGGCGACTAAGGAAATAAATTACCAGGAGATGGGCAGCAGTGTTTTCTTGAGATTTCAACCGCATACTGCGATCGCCAACCCGCCTGCCAAGCGTGGCGATTATGGCAAAACCCCTCATGGTTATGAAAACCACGAAGGAGGCCTATGTCCTGCAGTGGGTGTTAAATGGCTGATGATGATGATGACGATGAAGGTCCACACTGTTGAATCTGTTATCTAGTGTTAGTACCTAATATATAAAGTAAACCGCAAATAATCTAAATGAACAGGTGGATAAAGAAATATGCAAATGAAGTAGGTATTATCAAACGAAATAACAAAAGTTATGTTATGCAATTTTTTTCAGCTATACCTATATATACCTATTTTTTCCCTGTATCGATTCATTCGATTTGAAAAGTAGCGGTCGGTTGGATGGCAACACTACATTATTGAATGCACAGATTGAGATTTGAACAGGTCTGTGAATGGATCAATAGATTTGTATCAAGATGACAGCGGTCGTTAAACCGGAAGCATTAATTATTGTATAACTTTATTAATTTAGAATTACGGAGAAGTCATGGTTTTATAAGAAAAGCTCAATTTTTTATAATTGAAAACATGAATTATGGACACTGAAAACTGGTGACACTATTTAGATTTTAGCGATACTGCTAATGGTCAAGATCCTTTAGATAGTAGATAGGACTGCTTAGATTCTAAATGGACTCCAAAGTGCGCAGTCCTGCGCGACCAAAACCATCGGTGTGTGCACAATTAGAGGCGCTCGCTCCCGAAGAGTTTCTAATTAAAACACCGAAGAAGAGCGCGAATGAACTTTTAATGAAATTTATCAAACTGCGTAATATGAGGCATGTTGTTTATCAAGGCGGGAACTTATTAATGCCCCCGAGGTACTTTTGTTTGCTGTCTAGGCTGTGCCTATATTCGTGGTCTAATTAATAAGTAACCTACACTGATAGCATCAATTTGGGTGTTTACCATGTCTGTGTTGTCCTCTTTTGGTTAGCAGCGCACGCGTATCGGGATTATTTTGGGATTAATATTTATTAATGAATTGGATTTCCTACGTTACGTAAATTTCTTAGCTGGTTATTGGTTTTTTAAATGTTTTTCATTCAAAAAGTAACAATTTACATATTATATCCGTACAAAAACCCTCTCTCCGGAATATTTGCAAGTATAGAGAACTCAAACCATGATCGCACATGATTTTTTTCGACAAGATCGGTCACCTTATTTAATTTTTTATCAAACGTTTCTTAGTAATCGTGTCTCATCCATCCATCCAAAATATGGGAACATGCCCCATCATCCCATCAACCGTGTATTTTTAGCAAAGTGAGGAAAACCGTAACGTTTTTCCCAACATTTGATCAGCACTCACTTCTATTGATCAAAAACGTTTTAACAAAAAACTTGCTTGATAAAGCTTAACACCATAGATAAATGCTTAAACCCATATGTTTTAAATATAATGGCTATTTTTCTATGTATGCCAATAACTTAATTTTAATAAACACAGACATTTCCAAAAACGGAGCGCGGAGAGCGGTGGTAGCGCAGCCGTAGAACGCCGGCCGCTCATTCGGGAGGTCGTGGGTTCGAATCCCGGCATGTAAAATGACTTTGTTTTCTAAGTTACGTACATTTGTTAAGATTTATTAGCAATACCACTCGCTAACTGTGAAGGATATCATACATCGTGAGGAAACCTGAGTGTCTGAGGTGTGAGATACCTCAGTGCTTGAAATTGCCAATCCGCGGTGGGCACGCGTAGTCATTAAGCCCATACTCTCTCTCTCTCTGTGAGAAGGCCTGTGCCCTGTAGTGGGCAGTATATGGGCTACATAACAAAATCGGAGAAAAAAACTCAGAACAAAAGTTGTTGCCACACACAGAATCTAATAGGGTGTCTCAGGAATTGTGCATTTTGGAAATAACCCATGTTATGTTAAGCTCTACGCAAATGCAATTCACATCTCTGATGGAAACGCCTAACTTGCAGAGCGTTCAGAAGTTGTATACAATCTTCACCTCATTGTTGCACAACTCACACACCCACATAAACGTACATATATGGTTAGATCTTAATAACATTACAGAGATCGTAAAGCTCAATTATGATTAAACAAGTCCATAAAAATCACAAAAGCGTAATTTGGGAGAAGCACGACATCGTTAGAATTACGACTCAGTATACAGCGTGCTGTCAAAAGGTCAAGGCCCTATATAATGCAACTAAAATTCATGGTTTACCATGACCATGCGGTGTACATTGCGTAGTCAATTAACTCACAGAGTAACAAGTAGGAATCGGCAACGCAATGCACACCATACGTCGCGCTTGCTCGCGAACCGGAAAGAACAAGTCCCTTCGGCCGTTAAGGTAACCGGAGTTTGGAAACCAGTTTCTTGAAAGGATTTTTTTATCCTTCTACGTAACTGGTTTCCTATGAATATTTTTTTATCCTTCTACGTAACTGGTTTCCTATGAATATTTTTTTATCCTTCTACGTAACTGGTTTCCTATGAATATTTTTTTATCCTTCTACGTAACTGGTTTCCTAAAAGTACTATGTTTATGGTATTTCAGCCACCTACGAAACTAATAACCGGATTGCAGACGAAATGTTTTTTGGAATTGAGTATTGAAATGGACGCCTGTGTTTAATTCGTAATTAGGTAGCCTATATCCCACTGCAGGGCACAGGCCTTCTCTCCGAGATATAGATTTGATTGAATTTAATCTGTAAAATTCTAAATGACCCGATCGGACCACCGTAACAATGATTTTTAGTTGTTCTTAACATAATATAAACTCTGAAATCAATTGTATTCTTGAGATATATAGCTAATATTGTTTTCGCCGTTTATACGCCAGAGCAGATACTAAAGACCAGAAACAGCCAAAGGGATGTAATATATTGACTGCCTCGTTGGTCTGGTTATTACCCCCTTGTTTATCAAAACAGAGGTCGTGGGTTCGATTCCCACACGAGGCCGTACTTGAATTGTTTAAATGGCAAGTGCCATTCTGACGTTCACCATCAGTCTGGGTGTATTTTCATGTTTGTGATGTCCTTGTCTGGTTACTATAGCACAGGGAAGCCTAGATTGTCACCAATTCAAGTAATTGTGTTGTGTGGAAATTATAATTATTATTGAATTTTATCGGGAGTTACCCCTGAAGTTCCATCGTGCGTGCCTTTCTTGTGCAACACGCTGTATGCAAAGTAATAATTTTGACTTGTCACGGGAATACGAGCAACATTAGAGCGTATTGCATGGGAATAGGTACCTACGGAGTAGGTTAACATTTCGCCTTTTCTATCTGTTTCTATAATGATTCTAGTTCCTATTCCTGTGTAATTTTTGTAATTAGAGATGAGGAATTGATGGAGACAAGTTTACGGCCTCTGGAGTACCGTCGTAAGGTCTCTTGCCTTTCCGAATTCTACAAAATTTATTTTGGAGAGTGTGGAAAAAAGGGGATAGGGGTATAAGTTCATGTAGCCCTTACAAGAACTAACACCCAACCCCTTTTTTCCATCAGACAACCAGACGGCTGGCTCATATGCACGCATTTGTCGTGGAAATTCCGCGAATTCGCACTAAGCCATTCGCGAATTCTTTTATATTAAGAATGGCAAAGATGCGGAACACGTTGCCGTCGTCTGTTTTTCTAGAGACATATAACTTGGGTGTCTTTAAAACTAGAGTGAACCGGCATTTAACCGGTAAACACGTAAAATCTTAGACCCCGTCTTCGTTTACCATCAGGCGTGACTGGGGTCAAGTGTCAATCTGTCCTAATAAAAAAAAAATGGTATACAGGGTGTAATATAAGTCCCAAAGTCATCTGAAAATGGAAGGTTTTATTCATCAATACCTTTCACTGTGAGGAAAAATTAAGGACAGCTGTTCTATAAATTTTAATGCCACAGGTAACCATAGTATGTAACAGCGAATTTTTTTGGCGATTTCGAAGTTTTTCCCGTTGTAAAATGAGTTCGGATTAACAAGGCGTTTTTCGTCTATATATATGGGAATTTTGTTATACCCTGGTACCCATACATACATACATACTGTTTAATGACAAAACGGAACGCAAGCATAAATCACCAATAAGGGGCAACGCTCCCCCCAACCCTCTCTCTACTGTGAACCCTAAATATGTCTGCCGAGTAAAATATTTTCTCGCACAGATAAATATTAAAAGTCTTGTAAGACCCCCTCTTAATTCTAAGATTAATCTTCTTTTTGACTCAGCCGCAATAGAGTAAAAATTTAGATAGCGACACTGCGCCGCTGTCGTTCTGTTCTATTTAGTAGAGGGTAAAAGTGCGCGTTGTATAATGTTAATGTCTCCCAAATAACAGAGGCGATTTTTATCGTGGAATCTCATTATTTCCATTCGCCAGAGGAAATTGGAAGTGTCGGTAACGGCTAAATTATTCACGTTAAACGTATATCATTTCTGTGCTAATAAGGTAGTAAATTATGTTTTGTTCGCTGTGCTTTTTCTTTTATTTACTTTATACTGGAGTGAAAATGAAGAATAAGATAAGATAAAAATATTGTTTTTTAATACAGTTGCTCAAAAAGTGGCGTATTGCAGGGACGTATAGCGTTCGGGATGTGGGCTATTACACACTCGTGCTTTTTTTTTACCTTTCCCGCACTCGTGCGTTCTCTTTCCCAACTGTCAAAATAATGTCTATTAAAAAGAATAACCAACCATGAAGTTTTTACTAAAAAAAATCATTGAAGTTTTTATGATTCATGCAAATACGTATATTTCTAAGAAGAAGCTACTAATTTCAGATTATCAGATTTAATTATTTGATTGAATGAGTTTGGTTAGGTTTCATTTAATTTATTCATCTCATTAAATTTCATTTTCATTTCATATCAATAAAAAACTTCTACTGAAGACTTGGCTGTATGGGCATAGTTCCCTTTGCCTACCAGAATGGGTGAAGAAAAAAAAAACTCTGCTTATATTCTACGGTTGGCGCCATTTTTCAGAAATTTTCTTTGCGAGTTTAGTTGTTTGTTGCACAAGATGAGTAATTTCGACCCTAGTTTTTTTGAATTAACACCATCGGATCGCAGTATAATTTGCACAAAATGCTTTGGAGAACATTTTACCGGAAAAGTCAAAAAGTCGCTACATATCTACATACGACGAATACTGCATGGAGAGAAGAGAAAAAAGCAAATAGTTTTTTCATTTTTTCGCAATTGTATTAAAAATAGTCGTTCAGTACACGTGCGGAACCGTCATTGCAACTTGTTCCGACTGTCAACCCTCGCCTTCGGCTGCGCCTCGGCTCGGGTAGTCATTTGTCGGAACTCTTTGCAATGACAGCCTTTCCGCACTTGTAATGAAATATACTATATTGTCCACACCAGAAAACAATTACAGAAACAATAACTACAAAAGAAGTGGTACAATTGGGTATTTGACAAAATATCAAATGAGTTACTTTTAAAACGGAATTGTGTATGAAAATACTGGTTTATTGATGGCCGATGGGACCGAAAAGTTCTCGAATGGAGACCACATATCGGCAAGCGCAGCGTAGGACGACCAGCCACAAGATGAACAGATGACCTCATCCAAGTGGCAGGAAGGCGCTGGATACAGGCCGCTTCCAACCGGTCTTTTTGGAAATCCATGGAGGAGGCCTATGTCCAGCAGTGGACCTCTTATGGCTGAATGATGACTGGTTTATGACGTCACATTTCAGAGCACTCTTTTTATGTTTAATCTATTTCAAAATTGTAATAACCAGTAATTGACTAAAAGAGATACATTTTCCGAGATATTTTGTAATTTTTGTTTTAATCGAGCATATAAAATAATTTATTGTTGATCGTGTCAAATACCGAATTGGCGGCCTTTATGCTGATAGCAATTTATTCCAGGCAACCTTATATTGGAAAGATTGCCGAAGGAGAAATTGAGACGGGTAGTAGGTGCTAATCGAATATTAATATACATACGTATACATAATAATAATATAGTTTCATATTTTACACTTAATTAAATACTATTATAAACATACATAAACATTAAGTTATAATAACAACAATGATAAGAAATTACAAATGAGGTATATCTAAATTTAGAGGAAATACTTACAGCAAGAAAAAAACAACTTATTTAGAGAGAAAGAATTCTATTCTTCTGAATTTAAATATAGCGGGAGATGGGGAGCGCCTTATCGATACTAGCAGCTCGTTCCACACCCGGACCTCCCTTACGGAAAATGAGCCGCTAACGAACCTTTTCGTATGACTCGGTGTTTTCAGCGCCAGATTCTGGTCGGACCGTAGTGTCCGGCTGTGGGAGTCACTTAGGTAATTAAAGCGCTCTTTGAGATAGAGAGGGGGTTAGCTAAATTGATCAACAGTAAGCACAGCAGGGAAATAAGGTGAGCATTCCTACGGAGACGGATAGAGAGCCACTTGAGCTTAGCACGATATTCGGAAATGTGGTCATATTTGTGTAAGCCAATTATAACCTTATGTTATTGTCTTGAAGTCATAGCAAAGTCTTGAAGGCGCTCAAATTTATTAAGTTGCACTTTGGTCAAATCTATCAATCTTGGTCGCAGTTGGCAAGCAATTCCGTAACCTTCTCTGACAAGCCACCGAAGAGAATATTTCCCGGCTCACTTCCGCCAGCTGCGGTGCCCAGGACAAAGACATGTCCATAATAATCCCCAAGTTCTTCACCTTCTCACTGGATGGTATTGTTACACTGTAAAATTGAATTCGAGGTACCTGCTCCCAATCAACTCTGGAAAACATCTTCGGACTACCAATTACAATAACTTGCGTCTAATCCTGCAAGCCACGAGAACTGCTCCAATACAGAATGCGGTTAAGACCAGCGTTATATTTAGCAAAAGCCAAAAGCAGACTATCTACGGGAGAACGCGTTTAAATTTAAAGATCATCTGCATAAAGGTGGTAGGAAGAAGTAAGCGTTTTAGAAATTTTGTTGATTAAAATAACGAAAAGAAGTGGAGACAACACGCCACCTTGCGGGACACCGGCTGTAGTATCACACCACGCAGAAAAGGAATCGTCGATACGTATAGGTTGCCAGCGCCCGTGCAAGTAACTATAAAGCCAGTCAATTGCCGTCGGAGATATTTTGAGAGAGCACAATATCCCTAACAAGACGCTGATGTTGAAGAAGAAGAAGAAAGACATTTATTATACCAACAAGATACATCACAGAAACCAAATAAGCAGCATATTTGCCTATATGCGTCCCACTGTAGGGCACAGGCCTTGTCTCAAGGAGAGAGTATGGGCTTAATCACCACGCGTGCCCACCGCGGATTGGCGATTTCAAGCGCTGAGGTATGTGAATAGCTCAGACACTCAGGTTTCCTCACGATGTTTTTCTTCACCGTTAGCGTGTGGTATTGCTACTATAACTTCACAATGTACATAACTTAGAAAACCAAGTCATAGGTACATGCCCGCACTTGGGATCGAACCTGGGTCTCTCGCTTCCGAGTCCGATGTTCTACCCACTAGGCTACCAACGCTCAGAAAATAAGCAGATAAGTAACATAATATGTACAACAACAGAAAGAAAACTAAATACACAACAGACAAAACGAATAACTAAAACAGGACCATAGATGTAGCCTGTGGTGTATCTAAGTTGCCACAAAAGGCAGCTGACTCAGCGTTGAACGCATTGCTGAAGTCCAGCAACGTGGGCACGATGACTTGGCCGTCTTCCATGACCAGTGTAATATCCTCGGTATCTCCGTGATAAGCCTCGGGAAGGACTGAAGTAAGTAAGGGTTACTTAGTAGTCCATTGATTTGACGCTTTAAGCTTTGTGCTTTAAAGTTGCTTTTACTCTTATACAGCATATTGTGAGATGTTTAGTGATTGTGAAAGAAAGGGTATATTTTTGACAGTCAAGATGGACCAGGGAGAATGTCCTTCATGTCGAGAATAAAAAATTGTAGAAAAGTCTGAATTATCCTAAGTGAAATAATTAACAGTTAATTCATTCTATATATTTGTGGACTACCGTGAATAATTGAACGAAGACATCTTTTCAATTCGGTCTCGTCATGCGAAAACATCGGTCTCACAGCCGTGGTATGCTAGTGAGTGGACCTAGTGGGTAGAACATTGGACTCGGAAGCGAGAGACCCAGGTTCGATTCCCAGTGCGGGTATGTACCTATGACTAGGTTTTCTAAGTTATGTACATTTGTGAACTTATAGTAGCAATACCACCCGCTAACCGTTAAGGAAAACATCGTGAGGAAACCTGAGCGTCTGAGCTATTCATATACACAATAAAGAATATTCTATCTATCTACCTCAGCGCTTGAAATCGCCAATCCGCGGTGGGCACGCATGGTGATTAAGCCCATACTCTCTCCCTGAGAGAAGGCCTGTGCCCTACAGTGGGATGCATATAGGCTGCTTATGTATGCGAAAACATACTTAGAGAACGTTTTCTCGGTCCATGCGATAAGAGAAAACAGAATTACGGCCACTTGTGCCGCCATAGGATGCATCTGCCAAAAGGACTTATACTAATTTGTTTACAGTAATTAAAACTCACTACTTACCATTAGGCGGCGGATTAAGAATAGCGTCACTCCATTACCTCCCGTGGATGTCGTAGAAGGCGACTAAGGAAATAAATTACCAGGAGACGGGCAGCAGCGGCTTCCTGAGATAACAATCCTGCGATCGCCAACCTGCCTGCCAAGCGTGGCGACTATAGCAAAACCCCTCATGGTTATGAAAACCATGAGGGAGGCCTATGTCCTGCAGTAGGCGTCAAGGGGCTGATGACGATGATGATGAAAACTCACTAACGCATTACAGAAACATTTTTCCTCGGCTCTTAAAATTCTGCTATATGCAGTTTATGCGCGAGCACTGACTTAATATCTATTGACAGCGCCACGAGCTTATCAGCTGAACTAATTACTGACGAAGCAAAACTTCGCCTAACTAATATTCGCACACAAATATTACTTTAAAGTTCTCGAGCCCACATCCACATACCGACTCACGTTACGCAGGCACTCAAGGCCGACGATATTTCGGCACCGTTTCCAATATCGGAGGTACGAGCAATTTCTGATTTTCAATATAGCACCTGGAGTGGTCCGCGCAATACGTCTCGAGTGAGATCGAAGTATTAGTGAAGCACTCAACTTTAAAGCTCCTTTTATGAGGTGACTTACTTTCGCCCGCGGGCTTGCTCGTTTAGTCGCTTGGCTTTTCATTTAAATAATAAATAAAAAAAGGTTTTTGTTTCCTGTTTGATTTTCAATTACGTCGAATTAATGGTTTTTGTATTTGCATTGCATTCAAATATATATCTATATATCTTCATTTATATCACGGTTAAGTAAAGAAAGGGACTAAATAATTATTTATGTCTCGCTTCCACAATCCGACATTTAGAGATTTTGCTGTTTTTTGGTATTTCGTGGGTGGTTTTAAAGATTTTGGGCATATTTTTGTGAAGGACCCTCTGTTAAACCTCTTATAGTTTCCGCGAGCCCCGGGTAAATCGAAGGAAAATAATTAAAAAAAAAACAGCATCGTCGTCGGCTACCCCGAAAACTCACCCATACGTTTCTTTATAAAATTTGGAAAAAGTTCAGTTTTACTGCACCATTTCGAATTTTCCCAATTTGAAAACCTACTTGCAATTTTCTCAGAAACTCTGACTCTTCCTTGATGTAGAGTTCCTATTAAAAAGGCAGACAGACACATTTTCAATTGTATGCCTAATACGTTGAAAAGTTTCGACAGAGAAATGGCTGCCTTAAAGCTCTGGGTTTTTTAAGGTCCTAGAGGACCGTTTCTGTTGGTTTCACAAACATGCCTTTCGAACATATTTATTTATTTACTTACGGTCTTATTTATAAAAAACACGATACCTTAAAACACTAAAATTTTTTTCGTTTGTAAGTAACCTATCTACGTCCCACTGTAGGGCGCAGGCCTTCTCTCGGAGAGAGAGTATGGGGTTAATCATCACGCGTGCCCACGGCGGATTGGCACTTTTAAGCGCCGAGATATGTGAACGACTCAGACACTTAGGTTTCCTCACAATGTTTCCCTTCAAGGTTAGCGAGTGGATTTACTACAACTGCACATGAACGTAACTTAGAAAACAAAGTTATTGGTACATGCCGGGGTCCGAACCCACAGCCTTCTGAATGTGAGGCCGTCATTTTACACTGCCTACCGCATCGAGTAGAGTGTACGCATGTAAATGTCTCTCGGAAGCGAGAGACGCAGGTTCGAGTCCCAGTGCAGGCATTGTACCTATGACTTTGTTGTCTAAGTTATGTACATTTGTGAAGCTAAAGTAGCAATACCACTAGCTAACGGTAAAGGAAAACATCGTGAGGAAACTTAAGTGTCTGAGCTATTCACATACCACAGCGCTTGAAATTGCCAATTCGCGGCGCGGTGATTAAGCCCATCTCTCTCTCATCTCTCTCTCTGAGAGAAGGCCCGTGCCCTACAGTAGGAAGTATATAGGCGTCTTATGATGATGATGTAGTTGTTCATATGCTGTTGACTGTACAAATGCAGCTTCAGCGATAGACGGATATTTTTACGTGTACACTGAGGGGATATGTATATAGGCAATAGATCAGCGAAATAAATCTTTAGAAAAAATATCAGTTGGTTCACAGTTAGCTGTTACCTTGTTTTTGTAAGCGGGCACTTTGTATTCCACGTGCAGATGGTATCGCAGTACATTCAGATCTTTTTACTGGCATCGTAAAGCCTCAAGATGGGTTTGCTCTCCGTCTGACCCTTAAGTTTCATCCACGGTCATTTCAGTCCGTATATTGACTTTTTGTATTGACAAGACAACTAGACAATTAGTTTCTACAAGGTTCTGTAGTAGGCTTTATTTGGAAAAAATCTACTTAATTTAGCATATTTTTTTTGTAATGGAAACACTTAATTTCTAATGGCGGATGGACGTTCTGCTTGTGCAAAATGTAGCTGTTATCTTTAAATGGATTTTTTTATTCAGTAAGTTCAGTAAGACAGTATTGTCCTAATAGCATATATAATGCAATATAATAGTATATAAATACAATATATTTATAAATATTTGTATAAAGTAACCATACAGATCAAAATTTCAAAAACACCAATGTCTCCCTTAAAAAACGGTGAAAAAGTTCAAAGTCACCCAGTAGAATATAATATGTTCTGTGGTTTTCTCGGAACATTTCAATACTGTTCTTTCCTCAATACTGTGGACTGCGAAAAAGGCGGTTTTGAATTTTTTTTCTTTTTTTGTCTTCAACAATCACAAAACCACCGAAAATTTCCTTGAGGCGATTTCATAAGCAGCCTATATACGTCCCACTATAGGGCACAGGCCTTCTCTCAGAGAGAGAGTATGGGCTTAATCACCACGCGTGCCCACCGCGGATTGGTGATTTCAAGCGCTGAGGTATGTGAATAGCTCAGACACCCAGGATTCCTCACGATGTTTTCCTTCACCGTTAGCGAGTGGTATTGCTACTATAACTTTACAAATGTACATAACTTGGAAAACAAAGTGCATGCCCGCACTGGGATCGAACCTTGGTCTCCCGTTTCCGAGTCCAATGTTCTACCCACTAGGCTACCACCGCTTCTACCCATTAGACAAGATAATCTATCAAACATAGCTAAAATAACCGAGCTGGAGTATTTCCCATTTTCGGATAAATATAGGAATTTTTCGTTACACGTAGTATAGTCTGTTTATCATTTTCTATTAGTAGGATTTGTTAAGTAAATAGCACCATTTTTGTGACATGTCTGCGAGTAAATTCGATTGATATTTTTATTAGATAAAGTTGTTATAAAGATGTGGGGTGGCTTCAACAACAGAACCAACAAGTGAAACAATATTGGCAAGTTTTTTTTATCTTTTCGTGACCGATTCAGGTGAGTGGCACTTATCCACCATTTACCTGCTTACTGTTCAATTTCCGGCTGTGGATATAAGTAATATTCTGTTTAACCCCTGAACTGCCCTCGCGGAACGCCCATACTAAGTTGGACACAAATGTATGGACTTAATCTCTGAGAGAAGGCTTGTACTCTACAGTAGGATTTATGCAGAGACTACTTATACAGAGCGGTGGTAGCGGAGCGGTAAAAACGCCTCACTTCCGGGAGGTCGTGGGCTCAAATCTCGGCATGTACCAATGACTTTATTTTCTAAGTTACGTACCTTTGTGAAGTAGTCGTAGCAGCACCACCCACTAACCTTGAATGAAAACATCGTGAGGAAACCTGAAATTTGGAATTGTCAATCCGCGGTAGGGAACGCGAAGTATTTAAGCGCATACTCTTTCTGAGAGAAGGCCTTTGCCCTGCAGTAGGAAAATAAAAAAGTGAAAAAAGATTAATGACAAACTCTTATTTGCTTGTTTCAGGTATTGGGCATTTTAAAACCAACCCTGTACTAAATATTTCCTTAATGACAATGGGTACCTGTCGAGGGGTGAAACGGTGCCAACCCCGAAGGAGGCGCTATCTTGCTCAGTACATACGCACCCGTTTAGTGCGCAGTAAAATATGAAGAAAGCATCCGAAATAAAGGTGTAGATAAATAAAACCAGGCCGATGATAACAATACCCACCCCCGAAACATAAACGGGAACGGTAAAGAATTTTAGACCTTGTAAAAGTTTTATTTTTGCTCTAGCTACAGTACCTGCTCGGGACAAACTAAGTACACCTAGTATACCTAATGAGAAAGTTATTTACTGTTTTACACATAATTAAATTAGGTCCTAAATCGATTGAAACATTTTGTTGTGGCTCTATGTTATTCGTAGTTAAAGACTAATTTCAGATGTTTTTAACATGCAGAAGAATCGTAAGTTATTATGTAATATATGTTAATTAATGGGTTTTTCCCATTTTTTCTCCGAAATGATGTAGATTTTGAAATGGACACCTAGTTTAACTTGTAACGTTCATTAAGTCGCAGTTCATTAGTTCGTGCTATTTTGATTAAAATATTTTTTAATTTTGAGTTTTATTTGCATCGTTCATCAAGTCCCAGTTTCTGTGTTATTTAGGAAAAAATCCTCTAAAACACTGCTCAAAGGCAGTTTAAATATTCTGTGATTATGTTTTTGCCTATACAAAGAACTATTTAACTATTTCCTTCAACAACTCTCCATCGTCGGTTGCCTGGAAGAAATTGCTATAAGCAATAAGGCCGCCAATTGTACTGCATTTTTGTAAACATTTCATGTTTTCCCTGGTACAATAAAGAATATTCTTATCTTATCTTATTTAAACTGGCTCTGAGTAGTGTTTTGAGGAATCGTGGTAATAAGACCGTTTGATTTATATTTTTTCTACAGCACCTTAAATTTTACGTAAGCAATCTATTCAGTTACGTCACTATGTTACTTCTGTCGTATTACGTTCATGTTGTGTGACAACACCTTGTTTACAGCGCTACTGTTTGGGAAATTTCACGCGAGCGTTGTTTTTCTAGTGATTCGAATTTGAGTGTTCATGAAACGCCCTTCGGAAAATGACATACTAACTGGGTGCTTGGAAATATAAAAGGTCCTGACGAGGGTGCAACTTTCCGGGAAAGTATTGTTATGGCATAATTGAATCATTTTACCGGTAAAACGATTCGAACGTTTTATTGCAATAAAATAAGTAGTTGTAATACATAATAGTGGCAATATCTATCGTCCATAGATCTGATTTATTTTAAGAGCCCGGCTCTGTTGTTTTGAATTGTGTTTAGGAATTTAGTCTCGAAAAAACATATGTTTGTTCTTTTCTGTTGAATTAAAATCTTTTTCTTGCATGTGAATTGAATAAAAGCCCATTTCAATAAACTTTTTTATGTGCTTTAGTTCTCTTTTCTAATGTTTTACATACTTATACTGTTACTTACAATGTTGTACTTTTCAATCACAATAGGAGTTTGCTGCGTAAATGGGGTGTGGACTGTATAGGTGGTTGATGCAAACTTCCAGTGGTTCTCGATAGCTGTTTATTTCTTCCAGGTTCAGGGTGGTGTAGTAGCTAACTGAAAGCTCATGCTAATGCAGTGAATGTTCCGGCTTATATACTATTTGGGCCAGCCTTTCGACCAATCACAGATGTGTGTGGAATTTTCCATTGGTATTGCACCATATTTACAAATGTTACATAATATTTAAAGGCCCTCGTTCAGCATACAACTATCTGCGAACCTAACTTAGACTAACACATTTTAGGGATTCGCTACATTTATACAATATAAAAAGGCCTCGTTCAGCCTACCGCTAAGTGCGAACCTAATTCCACCTAACCCGTCTCGGCGTCCACAACATTCCTCCCCCCGGCGCAGCACGCGTAGCCTCCTTCTTTAGGACGACGAGTCGGCTCGCAGGACGTTTGAAGACTCCTGTCTTCGTTCGCACGTCCACCACTCGTACTCCGCCGTCTGGGCCCGGATAGGTGCCTGTTCGCCACTTTCGATGTGCTGGTGCTCTATCCGAGTCGGCTCTGCGCCGGCATATGTTAGTAAATGCCGACACACGGGCGGTAGTTCGCACCTTAGACAAACGACCAGGTTCAGGCAGCCAGTCGTCTCTGGTTGCAGGGAGGACCTCTCGTTCGTTGTCTTCTCGTTTGGTGGGTGCGCGTGAGTGTGAGCGCACCTCAGCCGAGACTCGGTTCATGGACGTGTTAAAGCCC
The DNA here is from genome assembly GCA_947308005.1 of Yponomeuta malinellus. NCBI lineage: Eukaryota > Metazoa > Arthropoda > Insecta > Lepidoptera > Yponomeutidae > Yponomeuta > Yponomeuta malinellus. The sequence goes on along the minus strand of OX371012.1, from coordinate 9,890,536 downwards.
AGTTCGTCTCGTTTGTTGTTCCAGAAGAGCCCCAGTATCTTGTTGCTCAGCTCTTCTCCCCCCAGTTGTACAGGAGTTGTCGCATGTAGATCGGCTGGAACGTCGAGCAGCACTTTCCCACAGTTTGCGCTCCATCCTCGCAGTGTGAATCCAGCAGCGGCGTGCACTGCTCGGATCTCCTCGATGCTGCATCTCGCTTCCTCTTCGCCGTCATAGCTCGCCACCAGATCATCCACGTTTTGGTTCTGCGTGATGGCCTCCAGCGCGCGCGGATGAGTTTGCGCATGCTGGTGTGCGTTGTGGTTGCGCACGTAGTGAGCTATGAACGGGGAGCTCGCTGCACCGAAGATCAGGCTCTTCATTTTGTAGAGGCGAGGTGGGTCGGTTCTGTTATCTCCTCTCCATAGGAATTGCTGCGCGGGTTGATCTTCAGCCCGGATCTTAATGCGCAAGAACATCTCCTGTACGTCGGCGGTGATAGCAATCCGTTTTTCTCGGAACCGGAACAGGATCCCCTGCAGTGACTGAAGCAGGTCCGGTCCCTCCAGCAGATGATCGTTAAGGCTCACACCGTGACTTTTGGCTGCCGCATCGAACACCAGCCGTGTTTTTCCCGGTTTGTTGGGATTTTGCACGGCGAAGTGAGGCAGGAACCAGCGGACGGCACTTGTTTGCTCAGAGCCGTCGCATGGTGCCGCATAACCTTTCTCCAGCAGGTTTTTCATCTGCTTGGTGTACTCTTGAGCGAAGTCAGGGTCGGCGTCCATCTTTTGTTCGATCTTCCGCAGTCGACGGAAGGCTTGGTTGTAGTTCGGTGGCATGTTCGTGTCGTCGTTTCGCCATGGCAATCCGACTTCATAGCCACTATCGATCTTCCTTATCGTCTGTTCGACAATCAAGGTTGCTCGTTGATCAGCGCTGTTCACCCTTGGTTTGAGGGCAACGCCGAGAGCATCTATACGAAAGTGTGCCTCGAGTAGTTCGTGAAGGCTGCGATCGTTTTGCTCGTTCTGCTCGTCTAGATCGGGTTCGGTGCGCCGTTCGGGCGCGTAGACGTGCAGTACGTTCTCGTTCTTGTAGATCACGCTGCTTGGCAAGGTCCCATGAATCACCCAACCGAGTTCTGTCTTTGAGGCAGCCGGTTCATTTGGCCTGCCGACACGTAACTCGCGTGAGACAATGTGCTCCCAGTGGTTTGTCCCCACCAAGATGCCTGGACGTGCTCGTTCGTAGCACACCTCGCTTTTCAGCAGATCTTGAAGATGCTCATGCTTCAGCAGTGTCTCCGGAATGGATTGTTGATGAAGCCTTAAGTTCTTGATCGTGCGCGCTCGTAGCTCGTGTAGCGCGCTATTGTGCTTACCTCTCATTTGCACGGTAACCATCTTGCTTTCTCCTTCTTGCTGGGACATGTTGACGCCTTGTAGGTTCAGTGGGCGTGGTGGCCCATCTGCTCCGATACTATGCGCCAAGTCCTCGTCGACGAGCGTTATGGTAGCGCCTTCGTCCAGCAGTGCGTATGTGCTCATCTCCCCCCGTGGTCCAACGATGACAACGGGGCACATCTTCAGCAGCACAGATCGTGAGTCGGTAGCGTTAGTGGTTGCTACCGACAGTACTGCTTCAGACGGCATCGGTGCTGCAGGTGGATCTTGATGCAGCATCGGATGATGTGGACGAGAACAGTTGTTCACACCGCAGGGCTTAGCTTTGCAGGACCTTCGCTGATGCTTGCTTTTGATGCATCTGAAGCATATACCTTTCTCTCGTACGAAGTCCCAGCGTTGGCCGATGGTGAGTTTCTTGAAGCTCGAACACAGAGGTAGCGTGTGAACTTGTTCGCATTTCGGGCATCGGTCGATCTCTTCGCTTGTTTCTACGACGGTGTAGATAGCGCTTGACTTCTTCTTCGGGGCTACGACGGGTCGTTGCTCTTTCTTGGCAGGCGGTGCGGCGCTAGAAGTCGCCGTGTATGCGTGCTTCAGTGCTCGGTCTGCCTCGCGCATGAGGAAGCGAGACAGAACGACGATCTCGGGGTCTGAGGTGACGTCGACATCTTCGGCGTAGTCGCACCATCGAGACCTGGTGTGCAGACTGACTTTGTCAAGCACCTCTCGCGCCAGCATCGGGTTGTAGAGATAACCGCGTCTGTCTATGTTCTTCAAGACGCAGGTTATGTTCTGGACTTTGACCGCGAAGGTGTTCATTTCGCTGGCCAATGTCCCAAATCGAGGCAGTTTCTTGATGTCTGCGAGGGCCGTATGGCGAACTCGTGGTCTGGCCATCTTCTCAAGCGCCGTTGCCAGTCGCTCCATCCCACCCCTTGTTCTAGTGGGTGTGGGAGATCTGCTGCGTCTCGGTGTTTCCTCGAAACGCAGAGTTCGAGATTCTTGGCGCTCGTGTGGTTGAGCGCCGCTCTCAGGTCGCGGAGCGTTCAGAGGGTTTGCTCGCAGCCATTCATCCACCTTCTGGCGTTGTTCTGCCGGTGAAGGTGCAGGATGTACAGGGGGTTGGTCCGTTTCATCCTCGATGACTGATATTTCGACCGCGAGCCTTTTCTGTATTAAGTCCGTTTGGATTTGGAGCTGTTGCTGTTGCTGGAGCTGTTGTTGCTGTTGTAGCTGTTGTTGGAGCTGTTGTTGCTGTTGGAGCTGCTGCTCTTTTAAGGCCGCGAGTTGTTCGGCGGCCTCTAGCTCTGCGCGGCGTTTTCGTGTGACCACGCTTGCCGTAGATCTCACTGACGCTGCCGGTGATATAGCGCACGTTCGTTCACGTTCCCTGGCGAGTAGTGACGTAGCACCAACGTTAGTTGAGGTGTAAGTCACGCCAGTAGTGGTTGCGCGGTCTTCAGTCGGGGGCATTGTCAGAGACGGCGATGCCGGCGGTTCAGCTTGCAGCCTCCTCCGGCGCTCTATCTCGACGCGGAGTGCTTCTTGACGCGCTTGTTCAGCCTCCATTTGTTCCCGTTCGATGTCCTCCGCAGGGTCTCCCATGCTCCGAGTGACAACCATTTTGTAAGAATGGTCGTGGGAGTTGCGACGGTACCTAGTTCGAAGCGGGTTCTTCCTTTTTCTTTGAGCCCGGACTTCACGGACTCGATCTTCGTTCTTCTGGCTCTAATTTACTTATATTAAAAGACAAAAAGGGTGATTCGTTTAATTCAAAATTACAAAAGACAGTATTACAATGATATACAAAGGTTACAGGTTACAGATTTTAGCTCTAAGTTTTCCAGGTCGAAGTCCAGGTCTTCCAGGTCCAAGTCCAGGTCTTCCAGGTCTTCCAGGTCCAAGTCCAGGTCTTCCAGGTCCAAGTCCAGGTCTTCCAGGTCCAAGTCCAGGTCTTCCAGGTCCAAGTCCAGGTCGTCCAGGTCCAAGTCCAGGTCTTCCAGGTCCAAGTCCAGGTCATCCAGGTCCAAGTTCAGGTGGTCCAGGTCCTGCTTCAGTGGTCAGATGCGGCTCCAAGCCCAGGTTCGAGGGCCGATCAGGGGCCGATCAGGTCCACGTTCAGATCTTCCAGGTGCAGCTCCAGGCCCAGGTTCGAGGGCTGGTCGCGAGCTGCTCCAGGTCCAATCTGCTCCAGGTGCAGTCCAAACCCAGGTTCGAGGGTCGGTTGATGACTGCTCCAGGTGCAGGTTCAGATTTAGATTTAGATTCACTTACAGTTTTTCCAGGTGCAGCTCCAGGCCCAGGTTCGGTGGCCGATCGCGAGCTGCTCCAGGTCCAATCTGCTCCAGGTGCAGTCCCAGCCCAGGTTCGAGGGCCGGTTGATGACTGCTCCAGGTGCAGGTTCAGGTCCGCTCCGCTTCAGGTGCAGCGCCAAGCCCAGGTTCGAGGGCCGTTTGATGCCTGCTCCAGGTGCGGGTTCAGGGACCGCTCCGCTTCAGGTGCAGCGCCAAGCCCAGGTTCGAGGGCCGTTTGATGCCTGCTCCAGAAGCGGGTCCAGTGCCGAAGGTTCTCGTTCAGATCCGTCGCTCGGAAGACCACTATGTGGGTGCAGCTCCAGGCCCAGGTTCGAGGGCCGCTTGGGGGCTGCTCCAGGTCCGCGTTCAGGTGCAGAGGGTGGTTCTTTCGTTCGGATCCGGCGCTCGAAGGACCAGACTAAATGGGGTGTGGACTGTATAGGTGGTTGATGCAAACTTCCAGTGGTTCTCGATAGCTGTTTATTTCTTCCAGGTTCAGGGTGGTGTAGTAGCTAACTGAAAGCTCATGCTAATGCAGTGAATGTTCCGGCTTATATACTATTTGGGCCAGCCTTTCGACCAATCACAGATGTGTGTGGAATTTTCCATTGGTATTGCACCATATTTACAAATGTTACATAATATTTAAAGGCCCTCGTTCAGCATACAACTATCTGCGAACCTAACTTAGACTAACACATTTTAGGGATTCGCTACATTTATACAATATAAAAAGGCCTCGTTCAGCCTACCGCTAAGTGCGAACCTAATTCCACCTAACCCGTCTCGGCGTCCACAACACTGCGTTTCAGATTGTTTTACTCCTAATGTGCTCTCGCTAACGGTAAAGGAAAACATCATAAGGAAACCTGAGTGCCTGAGGTGTTCACATACCTCAGCGCTTGAAATTGCCAATCCGCCTGGGCACGCGTGGTATTTAAGCCCATATTCTCTCTCCCTGAGAGAAGGCATGTGCCCTGCAATGGGACGTATATACGCTAAATAAAAAAAAATGTTCCCGCCTCAGAGTATAAATCCGCGACCATTGAGGACGACGAACCTTGTTACCAGCGAACGCAAGGAACGGAAGATTGCTCCAACACTCAACGGACCCAATCGAGTGTCCAGTGTGTACTTTGTTTTAACTGTAAACAAGTTGCTCTCTCGGATGTGCGCGTATAGCGGACGGGACGCGTTATCGATCTCCTGTCCTGGGACTAGAGTCTAATAAACGCTTCGTTGTTCAATAGAGTGATATTAGCACTTTGATGACCATAATTTGACGCTATTTTCTAGTCTTCTAAGCAATAACATTAAAATTTCATTCCAGTGGAATAAATTGCGCGAAAGAGGCGCTGAGTTAAGTTGCACTGGTTACACCATAGGAATGCGATGCGAACGTGTAACAGTACATTACGTAATAAATAATACGTACAAAGGCGAGCTTCATTATTTATTTATTCAGTTCGGAGAATCCTCAGCTTAAACTTATAATACAACAATGTAACTTCATCTCTAAAAGCTTATAATAGATTTGATATTTTCGCCAGCAGCAACAAATTAAAAAACACGTATCTCTATATAAGAGATTTTCTGCAAACCATGGAGAGTCGGAGAAGCAACAAACGCGCAAATGGCTGAACGGATTCGAATAAAATTTGACTTAAAAATAGACCGTCTTTCGTTAAAACATGCTATACTCTATCGAAAACTCTCGTGAATAAAGCCGCGGGCACCGCTATTGTGAAAATATTGAATACATGAACTTATACTTATACTAGCATCCGCTGCAGCGGATGGATAGGAGTTTGAATTGACTAATTGTTCAGCTATGTTTTCATTATAACTCGGTCAAGTTATGAATGGGATTGAATATTTATGCGATTCTACTTGCCTCTCATTCTACGGCAATATTGTGTGCGCGAGAAATAAATTTTAATGGATCCTCGCCTTTCTTTACTCTTGACATTCTCTCCCTCGGAGAAGGTCTGCGCCCTACAGTGCGACGTATTGGCTGCTGATGTATTTCTTTACTCAAACGAGTTATACAAGACTTCAGTAGCACCTGCCTATCAGCTAAGCGGTGGAATTATTTCAAATGAGGTGCGAGTAACGCTCACGGGCGGAACAAGCGTTTTATTGTAATGCGCAATAGCGCAGTGTACTGGCGACAAAAAAGTTCAGATTTAATACCTGTAAATAATGTATATAGGAGTTATCGTACTTTTTCTTCAATATAAAGGCCGAAAGAGGAAAAAAATCATTATCAAGATCGGAGAAAGTGGCAAACCCAGGTCTCTGCCTACCCATCCGTGATACAGGCGTGAGGGTGTATGTGTATAATTGGCATAATTGACTGTCTACGTGGCATAATTGCCTGTCCAGATTTACTTTTTCGATTAAAGTTTTTTACACCGACTCGAAAGTTAAGATCTAACCCAATTTATCATTTACCGGCCGTCAGAACCAATTATAGTCAGAATTCCTTTCTATGGCGAACTTGCAATCTATTTAACTCTTTGACTAGGGAAATAACTGCGGTGAGATGTCTCCTATCAAAACTCTTTTTCAATCCTTAAAATTAATTGTCAGTAAAATAACAGATTTGGTTATACCTATGTAACATTGTTCGTTGTAGCTATCTGTGGAAAGTTTTAATGACTGTCTGTTATTATCTCCGCTTTGTAATATTATATTTTTCTAGTCACTAGTTTTCCTAAATATTAAATAAATAAAAGTATGTAATAAAGGATTTTGTCAAGTGCAACTTTAAAGGGTGACATCGAATCCGATAGCAAACATTTAAGGCTACCCGGAGCTTACTGGAACCACCAATGGAAAAAATAATATCTTTTTTTTTATAATAATACGTTTTTGCAAAAAGTGAACATTAAAAAGTCATCAGACTCTTCAATTTGCAAAGGCGTAGTCGCGGCGCTGTGGACACAACTATACCTATGAAGAATACCAACCATACCGCGATAAAGAATACCAACCATACCGCGATAAAGAATACCAACCATACCGCGATCTTCTTCTTAACGTGTCGATGGCAAAACAATTTTCGTCAAAATCTTTATTAAACAGTTCCGGCCCAGAACTTCGCGACGCTGACTGAGTTATTACTTGAAATCATTAGGTCCTCCTGAGTGCAGATGTTAGGGCACGCAGGCCACGATGAAAGATGGTCCATCGCCTGGGAAGAACCGCACAAACAGTTCAAATTATCGCTGTCTGGGTCCGCGAACCCCCACCTGGACATGTTATCCTTCTGTTCAGGGATTTCCATATTGCCCAGGGCAATTCGTATCCAGACGGGAGGCTCTCGGGGTCGGCAAAGAAATCGTAAGTTCTGTAAAGTTCGTAAGCTGAGCTTGTTTTGTCTCCAGTACTTGCTCTCGTATGTGGTAGGTTTTTTATGTAGAACGTGACGAAGTAATTTATAGCGCTTCCCTTGCGAGCAGGCTATAACTTTACCGCTGCTATCTCTAAAGCTTCTAACTAAGACTGAGTGTACATTTATAGTGGTATGTACTATGATAGTGTGTGAATTCTAAATTAATATTTTTTTGTTGTTTCTAACTACGAATTGGTTTAGTGACCAACTAATAACGACCAATCCAACGATACCCAACACTATGGTGTAGGCGAGTGAAAAATGCATCTCTAATTTAGGCCATTTTATCGGCGTAATTAATATGTGTGTCTATGCCAAATTTCAGCATTCTAGTACTAATCGTCACTGAGCTAAGCCGCGGACATACAGACAGACAGACGGACGGACGAACATGGCGAAACTACAAGGGTTCCTTGTCGACTACGGGATCCCAAAGAGATCTTTTTTGTTATTGCAAAAAAATCCATAACTGTCATCAAATCAAAAATCTCAGTCTAAATCAAAATGATAAATGTTTTTATTCAAAGTATAGAAGCTGCGTCACAAGTTAAACTAGGTGGCAACAGAAAATTGACAAAAAAACTACAAATGTAGTCGTTTCAATTTTGGTCTTTAATTAACAGAGTTCAAATAATTACTCTAAAACATCGTGCATTGAACAGTTTTTGACATAGAAATTTTTAAAATCTACACCGTAATATCTTTATTGTGCCCATATATCCTAGGTAGTTATTTTCTCAGACATTTCCAAGAAGCTTTTCCTTACCTGTAAGTAGGTTGGTAGGTAAAGTGTATTCCTTTCTTCGGAAGCATTTTACAGCAAGCGATTGTTAGAACAGCTAACAACAATACACATAATAACGGGTTCAAGACTGGGACTCTACTCTTTCTACAATACGAGAGTGACACTATTTCTTCTCAAACACCATTGAAGATTTTGAGAAAATGACTTGGCTTCATAATTTTGTTAGTACCGATATTTGACATCACTATCTCACAGTAACTCTAAAGTAAATGTTACTGATTGTTAAATGATTGTTACTTTTTCACGCCTGAACTACTGAATCAATTTCGTTGAATTTTGGTATAGAAGTTGAACGATCCAGAGGATGGAGTAAGCTACTTTTAATCCTGATCTCACGCGAACGGAGTCGCGGTCAGAGAGCCTGTAAGTATTTGTTCGTATGTTCGTGACAATGAATGAACTTTGACTTATAATAGTATTTTCTGAGGTTAACACGAGCACTAGACATAATAAAACTGAATTTTAACGGATATTTACTCATTTACTTTTTCATTTTACAATTTTTCGACGTTTCGGTACTTTTGCAAGTGCCGGTAATAATCAGTATTTTTGAGTTTATATAAAATTATTGTAGTGTCAATTTCAATTTAAAAATTTCCCAAAATATTTTTGGAACGTAACTTAATAATTTTTGCCGAGGGTAGTAAACTAACAGTTAATGCTTTCAAAAAGACGCCTGTCACCTCAGTCTACCGACACTACGGCACTTGGAAAAGTACCGAAACGTCGGAAAATTGTAAAATAGAAAAGTAAACAAGTGAATATCCGTTAAAATTCAGTTTTATTTTTACTTAATAATAGCTCATATTGAGGATAGTAACATCCTAATTCCAAATAAATGAATTCTGGTAATTTTTTTATGTAAGCTCGTTTGTGTCTTATCGCTGAGTACATGCCTCCCCCGATTCGGACCATACTTTTCTGTTCTGGACCACCGCAGAGCCATCGAACTTGTATCATGCATGCCCGATTGATCTGACGTGGTCCAAAACATAAATACATACATACATAAACTCACGCCTGTACCTCAGAGGGGTAGGCAGAGACCAGGGACTGCCATTTGCCACATTAGTCGTTGCATGCACGTGGTCCAGAACTGTGTGTAAATATTGTGACAATTGAGAAGGTTCTCTGCCTCTCACTCTCGTTAGTAAAACGAATAATATCTGTGATATGGTAACCACACAAGGACACCGCAAACATGGAAAGACATCCAGAAGCCATTTGTAAAAATTAAATTAGAGCGGTTGTCAGCAGGAATCGAACCCACGACCTCTGGCATGGTAGTCAAGCGTACTTTATCGTTACGTAGAGCGGAATTCGATTCTTATCTATATTTATCAACTATATTTTTTACCTGTGTATAACGTGTTAAAAATAAACATTTTGCTCGTTATACGCTTCGGGAAGTCATTGCGGGTTTGTTTCGAAGCTATAGCGTCTTCGGATATTACAATGGCAGGTAGATAGGTAGAATAATTTCATTGTATGTGTACTTTACAGCAGTTCATTACAATGTAGCATAGTTCGGTCGCGTAGATATATCGACGCTTTGAAAATGAAATGTCGTAAAAGCCATTTTTGGTGAGAATGAACTTTGAATGAAGTCTTTTTCAAGCTCTTTCGATCTGTATATTTCGTTTTCTCAGATTCGCAAAAAAATGCTTTTACTACCTTGATTTTTTTAACAGGCTTGACAGTTTCTTCATTAAAACATGTAAGAGTCACTGATGCTTAATTTTTTTCGTAAAAGATATTTTTCTCTATGTACCTAATAGTTGACCTTCGCATGTACGTAATGAGATGATTTATACAGCGTCCACTTCACTCACAATAGGTGGGTGAAAGGACCACTCGGACGCTACAGTGCCTGAGACATTGTTTTTTAGATGTTGTAGGCTTGCCCAGCACTTATACCATTCAGACAGCTTAGTCGGCCTAGCCCACAGGAAAGACAAGTCAATACGTGCGGAGTTCACCAAGCCGCGGGTTTCCTCACCATGTTTTCCTTCACCGTTAACGTGTTATGTACCTACTTAATTGCTTATACTGCAATTATTTTATTTGTTGCAATTCTACCTATTAGTACATTTTTTGCTGTAAAAGCCATGGTATGTAGGTTTTTTTGTAGTACAAGCTATGCTAACCTCTAATCTACCGAAGATATTGAATTTGATGTTAAATGTGTATAAAACTCGTTACACTCTTAGTATCATCATCATCATCAGCCTATGCTTGTCCACTGCTGGACATAGGCCTCTCCTATAGCACGCCACGCACGGTCCTCGGCTACTCTCATCCAACTCTTGCCAGCACTCTTAGTATATCTGTTAATAATTAATACGGCATTTAAAAGAGAAAAGATATAAAGCATTTATTTAATTTTTTTTTGTTTCCGCTCTCTGTAAAATTCGTAAAATTGCTTTTACTCCATTTCTTCCCCAAAGGGTCGATATTGCCCAGCCTGAGAAAAATCACCGCGGGAATATATAAAATACATACACGCGAATAGAAAACATACATATATATTATTAATATTACCACCACGGCGGTGGTAGCCTAGTGGGTAGAACCTAGGACTCGGAAGTGGGAGACCCAGGTTCGATCCCCGGTGCGGGCATGTACCTATGACTTGGTTTTCTAAGTTATGTACATTTGTGAAGTTATAGTAGCAATACCACTCGCTAACGGTGAAGGAAGACATCGTGAGGAAACCTGAGTGTCTGAGCTATTCACATACCTCAGCGCTTGAAATCGCCAGTCCGCGGTGGGCACGCGTGGTGATTAAGCCCATACTCTCTCTCTGAGAGAAGGCTTGTGCCCTACAGTGGGACGTTTATAGGCTACTTATGTTATGTATATGTTACAGCCAAAGTGATTAAATAGCTATTATACATAATGACTGGTCATTATATATAAAAGCCAAATGATGATATGATGATGTCCTCCACAACGATTCCGTCGACGGCGACACCCCGACAAGAACCCATCTTAGACCCGAGCGTGCGCTCGAGCGTGTGATGCAAAACCGAATTTGCTCTTAAACACACGGTCACAGCTGCCGCAATACAGTTGACCGCTGGAGTTATATGTATAATTGTACGAGGGCTTAGGACGAGTTTTCCGAAACTGGCGCTTGGCGTCGAGTTCCTGAAGACGCGCGTGTTCAAAGGCGATGGTGCCTGAGCTAATAGCTTTTCGCCATTCAAACCTTTGTTGTGCAAGTTCCTCCCACTCGTTGACGGCTATATTGCTTGAGAGTAGGTGGCGCTTTAGGACATCTTTAAACCGTAGGTATTGACCACCTACTTTGCGTTTTCCGCAGCTAAGTTGGGAATAGAAAACAGCTTTCGGCAGTCTTGAAGAGTCCATCCGCACCACGTGTCCGCACCATCTTAGTTGTCCTTTCATTAGGAGGCACTCCATACCAGTCATTTTGGTACGGCGTAGAATTTCGGCATTGGGAACACGGTCCTCCCAGCTCACACGTAAAATTGCCCGAAGGCATTTCATGTGGAAGACGTCAAGGCGTCGAATATCACCTCTGTAAAGGCACCACGTCTCCGACGCATAAAGCAAGAGAGGTAAAATAATTGCTTTATATACAAGCATCTTAGTATGAAGATTTAGACCGCGTTCCCTCCAAACTCTTTGTTGCAGCTTACCAAAGGCTGTCGCAGCCCTAGCTATGCGTGTTGAGATTTCAGATTCCAGACGGTTGTCGCTACTTATTAAGCACCCAAGGTACCGAAAAGACTGCACCTCTTCCAGCTTCTTACCATTTAGCATAAGTGAAGCACTACTCGCAGGTCTACCTCTAGCTGGTTGTTTAAGGACCTGGGTTTTAGAGGCACTTATCACTAGACCAAATTTGCGACAAGACTCGTCTAGATTGTCCAGATATTGCTGCAGATGTTCCATACTGTCAGCCATGAGACAGACGTCGTCGGCATAGAGAACCTCCAGGATGGACAGTTTGGCGACTTTATTTTTAGCTTTAAAGCGTGACAGATCAAATACTGTTTTATCAGACCTAACGCTGAGCATAATTTGTCCGTTACAGTTCTTCAAAGCCGCCTTCATAACGGCAGCGAAATAAATGGCAAACAGCGTAGGAGCCATAATACACCCTTGTTTAACGCCGCTCGTAACTGGGAAACGTTCCGTGAAGTCATTCTCATGCTACACAGAGGCCATCATGCCCTCATGAAATTCGCGCACTATCTTCACGAACTTCTCGGGGCACCCAGTTTTCTTTAGAATTACCCAAAGAGCGGCCCTTGGAACTCGATCGAAGGCTTTCTCCAAGTCGACGAAGCACATGTTAAGGTCACGGTGCTGTTCCAAACTTTTTTCTTGAAGCTGTTTAACCACAAAAATTCCGTCAACCGTGCCTCTATTTGGACGAAAACCGTACTGAGTTTCTGGAAGAATAGTTTCTGCTAGTTCTTGCAGCCTCCTATTTACAATATGTGCTAGGATTTTGCCAGCCACACAGAGCAGAGATATGCCCCTATACGCACCGCAGTCGGAAAGTTCACCCTTTCCTTTGTACAGTTTGCATATAGAGGCATCTTTCCAGTCCCGTGGTACAGATTCCCAGTGCCATATTTTTAGTACTAACTCAAACAGCCTATTATGTATATGAGGTCCTCCGTACTTATATATTTCAGACGGCAGACTGTCTGGACCGGGAGTTTTGCCATTTTTAAGTCGTCCAATGGCCTGCATGAACTCATAAAAAGAGGGAGCGTCTTCAAGTTTACTTGAAATTGGCGAGTTCTCAAGCGATTCTAAATAGGCAAGATCGGCACCGTGGCTGTTTGGGTTAAGCACTTCCTTAAAGTGCTCCGCCCATCGTAAAAGAACTTCTTGAGGATCTGTAATGCGCTTACTCCTATCACGTGAAAAAACTGGAGCTGTCCGTTTGCAACGAGGGCCAAAGACAGTTTTCAGACCCTCATAAAATTTTCCAGTTTGATTGGAGTCTGCAGCTTTCTGAAGTTCTTCCGCTTTTTTTTGCCACCAAACATTTTTTAGGGCCCGCACCCTGCATTTCAGATCTCGCTGAAGTTGTCTACGCTGCTTAATAGCCACCGTCTTCTTGCTTAAAGCCTGTCTGTAGTCACTAACAAGTCTTCGCAATTCAGAGTCCGAATCATCAAACCAGTCGTGATTCTTCTTTTGCGGTTTACCAATAACACGCTGAGAACAGTCATGTAGAGCTCTTGAGAATGTGCGCCAATCCTCATTAACGGAAGAGGAGTCTGTGACGGCGCCAAATTCCGATTTTCCAAATTCCATGTCAAGTTCTTTCTGTATCTCCTTATTGTGTATTAACTTCGCAACAGCCAGTCTGGCAGGAATTTTGTGATCTGCTCTGCGCTGTGGCTTGAAGGTCAGCCTCATTTTTGATCTAATAAGACGATGATCGGTCCATCCTTCCGCCCCGCGCATGGTCCTGGTAATGAGTACGTCCTTTAAGTCACGTCTGCGCACTATAACGTAGTCAAGCAGGTGCCAATGTTTGGAGCGGGGGTGCATCCATGACGTCTTATACTTTTCAGGCAACCGAAAGAATGTGTTAGTTATACTGAGACCAAATTCCGCGCAGAGAGACAAAAGGTCGGTGCCATTAGTGTTGCATTTTCCAACACCATGTCGTCCAAGTACTTCCGTCCAAGCATTACATTCGGTACCGACTCGCGCGTTGAAGTCTCCGAGCAGAACCACTTTGTCACAGGATGGAATCCTATGCAACGATTCGCGTAGATCCTCATAAAACTTTGCTTTGCTCTCGTCAGACGCTTGAAGTGTAGGTGCATATACACTTATTACGTGGAGATATTTTTTGGTATCTAAGTGAAAGCGTAGTGTCATGAGCCTATCATTAATCCCTTTAGGAGGCTCAATTAAAGATTTTGCTAGCTCGTTTTTAATGGCAAAACCAACACCACTGGCTGCTTTTTCAGAGGAAGGCTTACCAACCCAGTAGTAAGTGTACCCACCCAAATCCTCGCAGAGCTGTCCACTGTCCGACAAATGAGTTTCGCTGATTGCAGCAATATCGATTTTGTATCGTGACAGTTCCCGAGCTACAAGAGCAGTCTTTCTTTCGGGACACAAATTCCCATCATTGTCTAGTAGTGTTCTCACGTTCCATGTTGCAAAAACGAGAGTCCTAAATTTATTTGCTTTCTTGTTACGACCGCGATTACTTGGTGCCTGAGTGACCGCGGTTTGCCACCCAGGAAAGGGTTGAGACGAACTATGTTCAGGCCACCTTTTCTAGGCCCCTCCCCGTGTTGGGGAAAGCAGAGCGATCCTGAATAGGGCTGCTTTGTCATCGGACGAGCTGCCGAACCCGAACTCTCGTCTCTGTCGAGTCCAAGAGCGACCATCACCGTCCGACCGCCGTACGTGCAGAGAAATGGCTAGGAGCCGGACTCACCAGTCCAAACTCCTTCCACCACCTCCCCATCGCCGTAGGACTTAGGTTAAAGTCGTAGTCCAGTTAATTGCCAGGGGTCATCGGCGCGTGAATTCTATTAAAGTGAACAAACGGGTGCGCAACCGCAAGCCCACTCTCTCGCCCTATGCTCCAGGGTACTGATGGATTGGAGAACCAATACGACCAGTAAAGAGTAGAGGGTGCAGGTATCTACGGAAGTACCTTACCGGGTGTTTAGTCAAAGTTTTCCTTCTTCTAGACAGATTCATTGTGAGGCAGGGTCTGTCACTCCTGGGAGAGTAAGGATAGGATAGGGCATTTAGGAAGATGAGGGGATAGGGATTTTAGGATACTACTGTCAGCAGGAGGGAGTTGGAAGCTAACAATAGTAGCTCGAGGAGGCCGGGGTCGCATACCCGTATACTTGCAGTAAACAAACTTACAAATACCCTCTGACCATAAATACGCCAAATACAAAGTAATAAATTATTATGCTAACGTTTTATTTTGGCAAGTGTTATATAGCAAATAATTGTTTGATTAAATTTATATTTCGCATTTTGTTTGTTAGGTCAGTACACATAAGCAAAAATAGGTTCGAAGTTCCAGGATGGAGCGGAGCGCAGCGACGCTCCATCCTGAAACTTCGGGTGTTAGTTCTTTTTTTTTATATAAAAGCGAAAAAAAATATTTCACTAAAAAACTTAGTTTTGTGTCAAACTTAAACAAGGTTGGTGCATGGAAAAGTCATAGGTACCCTACATTATGATATTAATATGATATTAAATAAAATTGCTAGTAAATGTGATTAATTTTGTGTTAATTATCACTTTATCTAAACTGAGTAGACATTATATATAATGACCAGTCATTATGTATAATATCCAGATAATTATTACTTTGGCTGTAACATCTATATTAATAAGAAAAATTAATACTTTCCATAATTCGCTGTGTATTCGTTTGGCCACGGTCAGGAAGTGTTGCCAGATCCGCTCTCCCAGATGACGTTAATTACATGAAAAATGCGGCAATACGACGAAAAGTCGGGACGAACAATGTGCTAAAACGAGACATCTGGCAACACTAGTGAGTAGTCCCCCTATTAGGAAACAACCTGCAGCAAAACAAAGCACACAATACGCACAGATTTCCCGATATCAATAAGCCAGAGCTCTGCTGTTGGTAAAGTTATTAGCCACTTAGTCCATTCTTTTTTGTAAAAAAATAAATACCTACTATGTTAAACGCCATCAGAAGACTTCTGAAGTAGTTTTTTCACAATGCCGATTGAATTATTTTTTTATCGTCTTTACAATGACTCAACCTCGGCTTCGACTGCCCCATTGGTATAGCGGTAACACGTTTGACTGTCATGCCAGAGGTCGTTAGTCGGTCAAGGTCGAGGTTCGATTCGTGCTAGGAGTCGCCGTTCTTTGATTCGTACAAGTGGTCTCACTATGGGTATTTTTTAACACTTGCCGCTCCCGAATCGGACTTTTTAGTCATTCCAAAATGGACTACATAAATCGTCCGTCAACTCAGTCGTCCGTCGGCAATGGTTTAACGAAGCAGTAAACGAATGAAATGTGTATTTCTATACATAGTAAACGAATAAAAAAAGTATAAATAGTTAAGTTCCCGATATTTTGGCACCACATAGACGTAGGTGTCGAATCAGAAAGATGGACACTGTCTGACCATAATGGTCGTCAACAAGCAAAATCTTTAGTCTATCCGCGAACATGGTACCTGCAACAGTGATAAAATGTCGGGAGAGCAAATAAATTAATAATCGTGCTAACAATGACGTTTCTAAGAAACTTGGAGATTCGCTAATGAACATAAATGATGCAATTTACCTAGTTGGGGTAAGACACGGTGGACAGGACACACCGCTAGCCTAGAGTCTGATACATATATAGTCATTCAATAGAAATACATTAGAAGGACAATAGCTGTTATTTGCACCTATTTTGTAGTATACTAAACAATAGCAGTACAATTGCATTCCAAAAGTATATTCCGTGGAAAATAAAATATGTCTCTCTTGCGAAGAGTATCGCATCGCGTGAGACACTAAATTAAGTAGCACGGGCTATACCATTGGAATGTTATTGGTTAGTAGACTTCCAATAGTGTCAATGAAACAACCATTCGCGTAATATTGAACAACTATTTATTTAAGAGACTCGCTCCCCCAGAGGGCTGTCATTGTGAAAGCGGAGAGGAAAAATTTGACGAGGCTGACAAATATAGGTTGGCGTGAAAGGCCAGTGGCCTATGCCTGTCTGTTTTTGAGCTGATTAGATATATTAGTCTGAATTTAAAAGAAAAGAACATAGAATTGAAACTACATTCCTCTTTTAAAAAGTTCTCAAGTGTAAAATTTATTTAGATGCTCACTAAAGTGCTAAGGCTTCAATAAATTCCGTCTGCTATAAACACGTACAATAGTGCCCAACGAAGCAGCAGAATACCCCGATGTATTGTATGTGAAGTGTACGATCTGCAAGTTTTAGGAAGGATATATATTACTTTGTAGGCTTATGCTATGTTCACCTTACTTCCTCCGAGTTCCAGCAAGACAGTTGGTAAGCATTAAAATTACCCTTTCTTCCCACTATACCAGATTGACCTACGGTTTTCTTTTTTTATTATTATTTACACAGCGTGTTGCAGAAAGATCCTGTAAAATTTTATTTAGTATTCTACGCCAAATGTATCAGTTGTTTTGTACAAATTTTGGTATGAAACTGCTTTTATTCAGAGTGGGTCACATAATAAAGATGTTTGTATCGATGAGTAGAATAATGTCCTTCGATTTCACTAGCATAGCCTAAATTATAGGCTGTAAGTTCTATAAATTGCTATTACTATTATTGAAATTTCAGTTGGTCACTTATATTTTTTATTAGTAGATATTTTTTTATTTTAAGAGTGTAGAGCACATTAGGGCTAAGTTGGTGAAAACAGGCAAAGTTCTGAATAAAAGTTCCACCAGGTGCTTATTCTGTTAAGATGAAAGTTAAAACCACTGACTTTGACAGATGTTTTTATATATTATCGCTACAAAGAATAAATTTCTCGCACTTTTGCATTATATCAGACTCTAAGGCATGTTCGACTCCATCTTAGTAGAACTTTGAGCAACCAAATTATGTCTAAAGTAACTTTAAAAGCGTCAGTGATTGAATGTAAATGGGGCTTACGCAATTGGGTTGCGTAACTAGTTACTTACCTATATCAACATAGTCTAATGCCGCATCTCCTAACTATGTAGGAGTTACTGTGCTTACTCTGCCTGGATACGGTTAAACAACAGCACAAAAATTTGTCTGCTTCTTTGGATTAAGCCGCGTTTTCACGATCTTAGTAGGCTCGACCCGAGTTACCAATTTTGGACTCTCGGAAGCTACTCGTAACGTGTACACCGGCGATTTTAGTAAAAAAATGCCACTCGGATGAAAATGGCCGTTTTTTTTCACTCAAACTGTGCTCTACTCGTCTTAGCTACTAAGATGAAATCGCAGAAACAAAATGCTGCCAACAGTAGGTACTCCTACGTTTCGTAAAGAAAAAAGGAAGTAAAAGTGAAATCTTGATGTTTGTGTTTTATAAACATGTGGAAGTATTGTGAAACGTTTCATTTCCTTTGCCGTAGCCAAACTATTATTTTTCTTTTCTTTTTATACTTTGTCGAAGTTCGAAGATTCCACTTCTATTCATCCTAGCAGTAAATTTTTGGTCATTTTCAACACGATGAGCGACACCGTTAGAAACAAAACGCCTATAAACTTGAGCAAAAATCAGAATTGACTAAAATGTGTGTCCACTACCATTCGAGTAGCCCATAGTTTTTAGTCACTAAGATTAATCACTCTATACGAGCCTACTAGGATTGCGAAAACGAGGCCTTAAGAGCGTGTATATATTTTTTTACTAGCTGTTGTCTGCGACTTCGTAGGCGTGGTAATTTTGATGTGTATTATTCCGGGATAAAAAATAGCCTATGTGCTAATACAGACTAGAATCTATCTCTGTGCAAAATTTCATCCGGATCCGTTCAGCCGTTTTTGCGTGAAAGAGTAACAAACATCCATTCATACGCCCCTCGGGTCCCAGACCATATATTATTTACTATTGAATTCCTGCTTATATCATGTTTAATATGATATTAGAAGAGATGGTCAGAGTAGCTTTCTCTCGATTAAGCTCCCCCAAGAACGGAACAAGTTGCTAATAAATACATCGATATTAAAAAAAACAGGATACAGATTAATAACTTAATTCCGGAATCACTTATTTGATTTTTTATGATTGCTTACCCAAAGGGTCATCATAGGCCATTAAGCCCACACTCTCTCTCTGAGAGAAGGCCTGTGCCCTGTAGTGGTATGAATATAAGATAAAAAAAATGACAAAATACAATTTTCAACTTATATCATCATCAGCCATTTGACGCCCACTGCAGGACATAGGCCTCCCTCATGGTTTTCACAACCATGAGGGGTTTTGCCATAATCGCCACGCTTGGCAGGCGGGTCAGCGATCGCAGTATGCGGTTGTAATCTCAGGAAGACGCTGCTGCCCGTCTCCTGGTAATTTATTTCCTTAGTCGCCTTCTACGCCTTAGTCGCGTTAATACATCCTTTATGGGGCACTGTGTACGGTTCTACAATAAGATTCCTCAAGATATATTAAAGTTACCACCAACGCGGTTTAAAAAATGTATTAAGCATACTCTGTGCAAAAAAGCCTATTATAACATTAAGGATTATTTGGAAGACAAGGATGTCTGGTATTTAAATAATGTTAACAGGAACGATTATATCTAGTGTAGTGCAACTTTAAGTTGAAAACTCTGTTAATTAAGTAAACCTGTTTTGAAAAGAATAAATGTGGAGTTTCTTTGTTAGCTTCTTTTCCGCATAATCTATGTGAAACTAACAGCTTTGACGTTCATTAAGTAAACATTTTGTTTTTATAGTGAACAAAAATTTTTGACTTTGACTTTGATTTTACGACATCCACGGGAGGAAATGGAGTGACGCTATTCCTAATCCGGCGCCACACGAATTGTTAGTAATAGGGTCCTCTACTGCCCGTCTGTCTGTCTGTCTATCTATCTGTCACCAGGCTGTATCTCATGAACCGTGATAGATAGACAGTTGAAATTTTCACAGATGATTTCTGTTGCCGCTATAACAAAAAATACTAAAAACAGAATAAAATAAATATTAAGGTGGGGCTCCCATACAACAAACGTGATTTTTTTGTCGTTTTTTGCTCGATATTAATAACGGCAACAGATAGCTGCTTCAAAAATATTCAAATATTATATAGATGATGGTACGGAACCCTTCGTGCGCGCATCCGACTCGCACTTGGCCGGTTTTTTTTTTAAGTTAATTATGTATAGTGCTTATTATGACACTTACAATTTTTTTGCGTTAAAAGAAATTTCTTATTTCTTAAGTGTGTCCGTTTGTTACTGAATTATGATGCCCATATCGTTGACCACGTTTCCTATATCCGGTCGCGTGGAACCAGTCAGTGGCGATTTTCATCCACCTTACGTGGCCCATACGTCTTACTTGTCCCGCCCAGTGTATGGATTCCGTCAATAGATCTTGACCTCGACCAAATTGTATGTGAGACCACCTCTGAGGTATAGCCGTTCTAAAACAAAATAAGAATGAATGAAACAGGATAAAGTGATAAAACCGGATAAAAATATATACATATAGTCGAACTGCGAACCTCTTCCTTTTTGAATTTGGTTAAAATACTCGTAACAACGTTGTTTTCTAAGTTACGTACATTTGTGAAGTTCTAGTAGCAATACCACTCGCTAACCGTGAAGGAAAACATCGTGAGGAAACCTGAGTGTCTGAGCTATTTACATACCTCAGCGCTTGAAATCGCCAATCCGCGGTGGGCACGCGTGGTGATTAAGCCCATACTCTCTCTCTGAGAGAAGGCCTGTGCCCTACAGTGGGACGTATATAGGCTGCTTATAAATAATAGGGGTTAAAGTATGAAATTGCCGTTTTATTGCAATAGGTTCTTTGAATTGACATAGAATCTTCATGGTTTGAGGTTTTCGAATGAAACTTCTTTTTTTAAAAAATGTGAAACATTTTAATATCGACTTTCAAGATGGATACTGCGAAAATTCGAGTGACTTTTGAATACGAGGCAGAAACAGCCCGCAATATCAATGCTGCGTTTGGAGAGGGGTCTACTAATGAACACACCGTGCGATTTTGGTTTAAACGCTTTCGTGATGGAAATTTCGACTTAAAGAACGAGCCACGAGGAAGACCGCCCACATAGGTGAATAACGATGAATTAAGAGAGATAGTGGAAGCCGACCCTAGTCAAACTACCCAGGAATTAGCGGCATGGTTTAACGTTACCTTACCCACAATATTGACTCACTTGCGTCAAATCAATAAAATAAAAAAATACGAAAAATGGGTGCCTCATAATCACTCGAATTTTCGCAGTATCCATCTTTCTTGTCTAAATTGAATAACAAAAACAATTGAAAGTCGATATTCAAATGTTTCACATTTTTTAAAAAAAGAACATCATAGAAACCATTTGAAAAAAGTTTCATTCGAAAACCTCAAACCATGAAGATTCTATGTCAATTCAAAGAACCTATTGCAATAAAACGGCAATTTCATACTTTAACCCCTAATATTATATACTCGTAACAAAGGAATAATGCAGAAACGGCCGGCGCAACTGCAACGGCACTATACCGGCGTAACTCATAGTTTCCGTATCGCATCTCGACTAAGCAGCCGGTTATTGGATGCTCAGTGGCGTGCGACGCGAACTAATACAATCCGGCGTCTAGTGAGCCCGACGGTGCTTTACACGGTTCTAGTGGCTGCACTGGAACACGCACATGCGTTTCGGTCCCTGACGCGCGATTTAAGTAGTGCATGGTCTGGTGGCTATTATATAGTAGAGTCCTTGTTGGTCTACTAGTGGCTGCCTCGTTGGTCTAGCGGTATCACGTCTGATTACCATGCTGGAGGATGTGGTTTCGATTTCCACTGGGGGCCGCCGTACATGTGTGGGTGTATTTCCATGTTTGTGATGTCCTTGACTGGTTACCATAGCATAGCGTATCCTAGTTTGGGACCAGGTTGTGGGACCAGATAGTGTTGTGTGGAGGTTATTATAGTCCAAGGGACTATAATTGAAGAATCATCATCATCATCATCATCAGCCATTTGACGCCCACTGCAGGACATAGGCCTCCCTCACGGTTTTCCTAACATAGGAGGACGGGAGAGAGACTACCAGGAGACGGGCAGCAGCGTCTTCCTGAGATTCCAACCGCATACTGCGATCGCCAACCCGTCTGCCAAGCATGGCGATTATGGCAAAACCCCTCATGGTAATGAAAACCATGAGGGACACCTATGTCCTGCAGTGGGCGTCAAGTGGCTGATGATGATACTGCTATTGTTTAGTAGACTACCAAATTGAGGAAAATAACAGCCATTGTCGTGCTTATATCTTTCTATTGAAAAATTTTATGTGTAGTAGACTCTAGGTCCAGGTTTTGGAGTAATTTAGAGCGACACATGTTTTAACTACTGGATCGATGTAAATGCGCCTGTACTCTCCCTTTGATTAGCTCTCTATGACGATCGGCGGGTAAACAACGATGTCAGGAGTAAATAAGCTAATTATATGAGTTCAAGTG
The DNA here is from genome assembly GCA_947308005.1 of Yponomeuta malinellus. Classification (NCBI taxonomy): domain Eukaryota; kingdom Metazoa; phylum Arthropoda; class Insecta; order Lepidoptera; family Yponomeutidae; genus Yponomeuta; species Yponomeuta malinellus. Next base: position 9,868,469 of record OX371012.1, on the reverse strand, counting down.
TCTGCTTATCTGTGCTTTCTGGGAATTGAACTTGTGATTGGTAGAGAAAGTGTATCAGATGTATGTATAGAATAGAATAGAAATTGTAGATTGTGTCTCAAGGAAGCAAAATGATATATTTACGGCGAGGGCGGTATATTGAATCCTGAGTGAAGCGAAAGATTCTACAATAGAATCCCGAGCGTAGCGAGGGATTCTAAAGTAGAATCTTGAGCGTAGCGAGGGATTCAAGTGTTTACGCCCAAGACGGAAATAATTTTGCTACCGAGTGACACATACTGCTTTTCACACCTGCTATAAGGAAAAATTATTTATGTGCCGTGGAAGACAATTATGATCGATTGCAACAAAATAAAAATCGAATTGGAATTACATTTTGTGAAAATCTGCACACGGATCATGCTGAGGGCAATAAAAATAAACTAGAATATCAGGGAAGAAAAGTACAACTTTGATCCCTCATTTGAGGGAGTCAAGGGATCTTTTCTGAATAGCAGGTGTGAAAACGTTTATTTGGTATCAACACAATCAAAATAAAAACAATCATGGTTTAGCGTGTAAATAAGGTTATACATAATTTTGCTTAGGGCGTGGACACATGTGTACGGTGCGGCGCCGGCCGCCGTGCCACGGCGCGGCGCCGGCACCGGGAGAGTTCACGGCGCCGCGCCGGGGCACGGCACGGCGCCGTGCACGGCACGCCACGGCGGCACACGGTTTCACGGTTGAAAATGTGTGGTGATGACATTATATTCCTCCTTCGTCTTGTCTTGTCTCTCCCAGAGAACAGGACGTGCTAGAGAAATTAAAAATTCGATATCTTTTTCAGCCATTTTTGGTAACGTGGGCAGGTACGTGACCGCTATGAAATAGCAAAACACAAACTACCAAGCAGCGGTGCACCGTGTATAGTCGCGGCGCGCCGTACACGGCGCCGCCGTACCGTGTTGCGGCGCCGCGACTTCTCCCGGTGGCGGTGCCGTGCCGTAACGCGATGGCGGCGCCGCGCCGTAGTGATGGGGACGAGCCCTTACATACTACCATAAAAAAGTATGAAATGGCACCCAAAATGGCTTTTGCCATGATCGGTGAAGACCATGACGCTGATTTTCAGCGGTCGCCAAAACACTATATAAATATACACACTATAAAAACAATTCATATCATAATCAATTTCATAGAACAATTTATAAAACTAACGCTATGGACGTGTTCCGAAATAAAAACCTTGAATTGAATTGGATTCAAATGAAGTGAATTAAATCGAATTGACTGGATTTTAATTGAATTGAATTGAACTAATTTTAATTGAATAGAATGGAATTGAATTTAACAGAATCGAACTGAATTGAACTGAATTATTATCATTTAAAAATAGCAAAACATAATATGTATAACAAACATTTGTGAATGAAACAATAATTATTATTTGTTATTTTTGTGTGGTAAATAAAATATTTTCACTTTCACTTTATCAACTATCATTCATTGAAATAACTAATTATCAATAAAAAACTACATAAAATATCCCAAAACAAATAAATTTATGAAACCATAGTTAACATGCATACTTGATAAAACAAAAGTAGAAATAAATAAAGAAATAAATAAAAAACAACCAAAATTCATCAGATCAATTCACATTGATTAGAGTCGGCAAATCCTTTCAACATGACAATGGATCGATTTTGCCGTCTCTTGACTAAGAAGAACACCAGGCAGGGGCAACACAAACATGGAAACAACGACTGCGACGCGAGCACCGTTTCTACTCGCCATGATTCATAAGCAGCCCATATACGTCCCACTGTAGTGCACAGGCCTTCTCTCATACAGAGAGTATGGGCTTAATCACCACGCGTGCCCACCGCGGATTGGCGATTTAGAGCGCTCAGGTATGCGAATAGCTCAGACACTCAGGTTTCCTCACGAGGTTTTCCTTCACGGTTAGCGAGTCGTATTGTTACTACAACTTCACAAATATACATAACTTATAAAACAAAGTCGTAGGTACGTGCCCGCACTGGGAACCGAACTTGAGTCTCTCGCTTCCGAGTCCTTGGTTACATACCTCAGCGCTTGAAATCGCCAATCCGCTGTGGGCGCGTGGTGATTAAGCCCATACTCTCTCTCTGAGAGACGGTCCGTGCCCTGCAGTGGGACGTATATAGGCTGCTTCTTACGTAACTGAAACTGTATCCGGATCTCGCTAAAGCCAACTTCATTTCAGCAGTGCAAAATTTAAAAGGAACTTCTTGAACTAATGTAACTGGTTTTCCCAGTGCACTTTTAATTAATCAAAACGTCTCCTTGAAACCGAGGAAAATGGCTGAAGAAAGCTCAAATTGTACGCAACCGCTGGCTCGTGCACTCCGTTGCAGGATAGAAAGCGGCTGCTCCCAAATGGTCCCCTTTTTCTTACTCGTCGCGTCATAATACGGTTCTTCAGTAATAATACGGGATTATTACTGAAGAACCGTATTATGTTGTATTTATACCATAAAGTACTAACAAAAACTTACACGAAAGTTAAAAAGCCAATAAAAAGCCCATAATTTTCTAGTATTTTCCGGCATGTGATTTGTTTTTAAGTTACGGATATTTGTGAAGTTATAGTAGCAATACCACTCGCTAACGTTGAATGAAAACATCGTAAAAAAACCTGAGTATTTGAGGTATTTACTTACTTGGCGTTTGGAGTTGCCAATCCACGGTGGACAGGCGTGGTATTTAACCCTATACTTTCTTACAGAGCGAAGGCATGTGTTTTGCAGAGGGACGTATATATGCACCATAAAAAAAGTTACGGTCTTAAAAAATATTTATTTGTAAATAGTAGTAGTAGTATAGTAAATAGGATTTATGTGTAGATATATAAAAACATTATTTTACGAGATAATTTAAATAATGATTAAAGCCTCTTTTATTATAAAGTGCCACTTGCAACTTGTGACGTCATTTGATCCCATTTGTATGGAGTGTTTTTGTACCACATGACTAGAATTTTGGCTACATTAGGCTTTATATTAGGAAAAGTATTAGACGTAGAGAAATATCTTCACTAGGTCTACTCTAAGAAGCAGAATAACAAAGCATTTTATGAAAAACTGGCCGTCGCCATTCTGTGGAGTGCATTTAAAATGGGTTTACAGGGAGTAAACCTGGCAAAAAAAGGAACCTAAGTTAATTAACTTCTTGACACTGAGGCGACGTCAAGAAGCATTAAATTTTCTTCTGAACCTCCGCTTTGCCTGTTATCACCCGCCCCAGGACGTTGCACGGTGTTTGAACAACTCATTTTACTTGAAAACATATTTAAATCTAAATTGCACTATTAGAATAACTGACCTAAGTTTGTCTTTTGTCTCTTGTCTATTTAAACCAGTGAAAGTAGGTGTATACTATACCTGGGATTCCTTTTTTTATTTTGGCTGATCAACAATGTAATGTCCCAGGCGGACATACTCCGACCAAATAGGGGATGTATCAGCAAAGGGCAAGATAAAAAGTACCCGAAAGAAGCGAAAGTGATCTGTCAGGATCGTGCCAAGTGGCAGTCCCTGTTCTCTGCCTATCCCTCTCGGATACAGGCGTGAGTTTATGTATGTATGTAACAATGTAAACAGTACATAAAATATATTGTTTTAAGGCAAGGCTGCTGTTTACATCAATTATAGTGCACATTCAATAAATTCTTAAACGGAATGGCAGATATTTAGAGAATTTTGAATAAAGAAACAAAAGCAATTTAGATCATTTTTAAGAAAAGGAAAACATATTAGGCTTTATGAATTTTTGATTTACATGTCAAATTATCACAAAATTTGTTTAACTTAAAATATATCTGTCCAGCACCCTGATGGTCGGACGATATAATCGAGTCGGCGGGTAGGTGCAGATGGCAAGCGACCATGAGAGATGGCATTTGGGGGAAAAGGGCCTATACCCAGCAGTGGGCAACAGTGGGCTGGTGATGATGATGATGTTTACCTAAAGAGTATTATAATATAAAGCTATATATATTAGTAACAATATAATTATTGAAAGAGTGACGACAACAGCTTCCGAAAAATCGTAAAACATAACTTTCGAAAACCTTGTGATAAAAAGTCAAAGTTAAAGAGACAAAAAGTAAAAGATTTATCTATTTACTGATACAAAAATTATGCACACATCTAAATGAACAGAATTATTCACCATAGCTTAACTTGCACAGCAGTAGTTTGCACTCGGATTTACACGACCGACGTTGGACATCAGTCGTTGAGTTACGATCTGCCCGGGACGTTGCTTCACACCGCTGTTTTAATATTTAAACTTGCGAGTACAAGTTTACGGTCGACAAAAGGAAAAATAAAGGAAATTTTATAGGCAAAATTTCTAAAACATATTGACTACAACAGATTATTAGGTATAAGTGTCAGTTATTATAAGGTGAAGTCTGCAATAAAATAAACCATGATTTATGCAGCGTCAAGTGGCACCTTCACTCACACTAGATGGGTGAAGGGACCACTCGGACGCTGGAGTGCCTAGGGCACGGTTTTTTAGATAGAGTAGGCTTGCCCAGCACCTATACCATCCTGACAATACAGTCGGCCTAGCCCACAATGTCTCCAATGTACTGAAGGAAGAAACTGACTCCTAAGTTATAGGGTCCCCTAGTTTAGGAGTCCGGGAATTAACTAGCTATGTAAAAGAAACAGTAAGTGCCGACAGAACTGTAATTAACTTGGTCAATAAATTTATTAATATTGGCACATAGCAGGAGGCCAATATTTGACTCATCCAGTCGTCCTAGCCTCTTGAGACACCAACATTATAAAAATTATGCGCGGGCTACAATGAGGAGAAACCCCAATTAATTATCACCATCTTGTACATTAAATATTAATGCGGCCGGCCTTGACGCAGCAATTTTAAAGCGTTGTTGTTGTGAATAAAGCAAATGATGATAGCTCGGATGGCGCTCTATTTCGACACATCAAGGGCGTATATCGCGATACTTATCGCGTTGCTGTGGCTACACTGAGGTCGGTCAAGTGCAGGGCGGCAAGTAGGAACGTGTAGGAAGGAATGAATAACCACAGAGCACATTCGGAACTTATAGACATAAGTCAGGGTCTTTTCCGACACTTTTTTATTGGTTTGTCATAAATCTGTAGCTTACCTGGTGCATCGGCCGAAAATATACTTAATAAATAGGTTCGTGACGATTGGTTTGTAAACCACAGTGTAGCCAACCTATTTATCGCATTATTTGGCCCACTATTTTTCATTGACCTTAATATAAGAACAGCAATCATGTGCGTTGCCGTCGTCCTTTTTTTCCAATGACCGTTAACCTCGCTATCTTTAAGACTAGAGTTAACCGTCATTTAACAGACAAGCACGTAACATCTTAGACCCCGTCTCTGTTTACCATCCAGGCGTGACTGGAGTAAAGAATTATCTTTTCCTAACAAAAAAAATATATATAGCTCGGGCATTATAGCATAATTTCTAGTATGCACCAGTTAGGATGTAGGTCATATCAAAACCTTTGCAAATCTTGGTCTCTGGTTGCCGTAAGAAGTGAATATGGGCAGGCCATATATGCTGCAGATGAGATGTAGATGAGACAAGAGAAAAGACGGGATGTAACGGTGCTAATGTAGAGACACAGTACAAATAAAGGTAGAGACCTAGAGATGGGCACCGAAGATTATGCAGACAACAAATCATTTATTATGTACTAATGTAGTCGTACATCGAATTGTCAATAAACCTTGATTTGTAGTTTTATGAAACACGGTCTCTGGTCAAAGAGGCAGGAAAGACTGGATGCGAAGAGTCCTAGACCGAATCGAATGGTGTGTATTGGAAGAGACCTACACTTAGCATTGGGTGGCTATAGGTTGAAGATGAAGAATAAAAAAAAACTTCCACACACGTATAGTTTAAAAACTCACAGCGGAAACTTCGCATTTCGTAATAGCAGTTCCAGTAATGGGCCTAGTAAATAAATGTACTGAACACGCTCGTTATTGGAAGTACAAAACAAATTGGTACGGCGAACGATAAAATAAAACTTTTACTGATAAAAAGTTGACGGGCGAGTAAAAATATCGGTCGAATAAGTTTCCCAATATCATTAAAAGTTCTGTGCACGATGTGCGGATACTTGGTCGTCTCACTGCTACATTCGATTTATTAAATAAACGTTATCGTAATTTGATATAAATTGTGATTTCTTATTAAGCAAAAGTTAAAATATACAGGGAGTAATATTCATCGTTCACTATTATTGCATAAATTATCTTACATATACACGCTGAAATCTAGGTGGTTTAAAAACCGCGACTATGTTATTAGTGATAAATAGTGGAATCTATTTAGAACATAATTTTTAAGCATAGAATTAAAAAAATTGACTTGATATGTCTAAGTCTTCTTTCGAGTGGTGAAAAAAAAAATCGCGAACAATTTAGTTCCGGCCCTTTGTCTATCAGAACAATAACCCGCGGATCCGCGGCATGCGCTCTGGCTGGCTACTAATGATTCTAATAAATTCGAGTTGGTGTCAAGATATTTTTTGAAATTGCTTTTTTTTAATCTAGCGTATCCGATAACTATTATTAAGGCACATTGTTAGGGCACAAATTGATTGTGTATAATAATATGCTGCTTATGTAGTCAAAATAGTATTTACCCACATTGTATGGTCTATGCCAGCCTTTCGCACGAAAAGTTAGAGCGGACTAGCCCCAACTCCCAGCTAACATACTGAACTCTCACTGCACGTATTAAAACACAATAATATTTATTAGTTTACCATTCGCAGAGGGCACACAGTGGTCCCGTATGCCGGTCTATATCACAATTTGTTGTAATTCTCGCATTCCCTGCATTCGTGCTGGCTACATGCACGCCGGGTTGTTAGTTGTAATTTATGACTCAATATTACGGACCGGCCCGCCCCGTACTTACCGGGTAATATTGCAAATTATGTGCATATGTTAATTCGGTGAGAATAGTCTAGTTTTGAATAATAGAGTTCAAAGCGAAGTTGGAGCGAAACTTCCAGTTTTAAACAGGTGTTGTAACGCATTTTTCGTCCAGTTTGGATGATTTTTAATTCACGTCGTGTTGCAGTCTTTTGCAACCATCCTGCTTGTGATAGATAATAATTTTGACAATGTATATAGTGTCGTGTGTTTTTATATTTGTGACCCTCACGCTTTACCAGTACGGATAGACAAATTGTGGGACACAAGAGGGTAAAAAGCCCGTCAACCTCGGCGCTACGGTTGAAACAATGGAACAAACATTGTGCTGGTAATATTGATACTTTACTTTATACTTTATTGTACACAAGAAAGAAATATAACATTGATGTAACTTTAAAACCTATTTAGAGGCTAAACATTCCACCCATGCCGGGACTTGAACCCGCGACCTCTAGCTAACCGTGCCAGCGCTCTCCCAACTTAGCTAATGATGTAATTGTGTTGTGAAATGTCATCTGTCAATCATAGTGTCAATAATCGAGGAAAACTAGTCTAATATGTGATGCATCTATAAAATGTTTTCCCCCAATTTTACCCCAGGCTAAAGAGCTAATAAAAGGAATAGAACTGACGTGCGCTATTACCGTTCTGGGCTGCCATAAATCACTTTCGATTGCATCTGCCGCTTCCACGCGTTTCGTTTATCTTTTCACTGGGGCCGCCGGTACAATAACATTAACCGTATCTACAGAAAGACTGCTTTGATTATTTGAAACATTTTAACAAAAATAGTCTTTCTTTTGAAGCAAAATCTTATTCAGGCACAATTCAAACGTGATGCTCAGTCGTCTCCAGTCGTCATCAACATTTAGGAAATATTTTTTTTTTCACTTATATCATGTGGGGTACATGAGTCATAGTCCTCATGAAGAGGCTTTATTGTTAGCTGATGTTGCGTGTCTCACGATGTCTCACCATTCCTCTCGGCTAGATGCCGCTCTGGAACATTTTTGCAGCGTTCTGCCCACAGTGGACTCAACTTACCCAGTCTCTACCGGTGCTCTACCGCGTGCTCTGGTGGACTCTAGCTTTCCCTGTACCACGATACGCTCTATAATACGATAATATAATAATAATAACTTTGTTGTATCAAACCAAGGAAAAGCCCTGTGTCTTATCCTGCGCATCCTGACAGTCATCCTCTTGCCGGTAAAAGAGCACAAGAAAACTTATTTACAGGCTGAAATCTAGGTGGTTTGAAAGCGGCGGTTATGTAATTAGTAATTAGAAATGCCATCAATTTCATTATAGGCTTTTTGTAGTAGCAATACCACTCGTAAACGGCGAAGGGAAACCTCGTGAGGAAACCTGAGTACCTGAGGTGTTCACATACCTCAGCTCTTTAAACCGCCAATCCACAGTGGGCACGCGTGGTGTTTAAGCCCATACTCTCTCTCTCTAAAAGATCGCCTGTGCCCTAAGACGTATATGAGGACGTATATTGGCTGCATTATTAAAGGCTTAGGGAATATTTAAGTTTGGAAACCCACATATTGTAAAGTAGATAATTCTTCAGTCAAGCTTCCAATTATGCGCACCAAATCCTGTCGAAATCCTGACGTTTGCGATAGCAATTAGTACGGAATTTGACAGTTAGACGATTGCAATCATTCAGGATTTGGTACGCGTAATGTAGGAGCTGTTCCGTGTGGCGCCGGATTAAGAATAGCGTCACTTCATTTCCTTCCGTAGATGTCGTAGAAGGCGACTAAGGAAATCAATTACCAGGAGACGGGTAGCAGCGTCTCCCTGAGATTCCAACCGCGTACTGCGATGGCCAACCCGCCTGCCAAGCGTGGCGATTATGGCAAAACCCCTCATGATTATGTAAACCACGAAGGAGGCCTATGTCCTACAGTGGGCTTCAAATGGCTGATGATGAATGTAGCAGCTACGGTGCTGTCACTTAATTCCTCCACTGTATCGGCTCGTTTGATTTAACTTACTACAAGCTGTCAGAAATTCTTTTTTGCATCATGTATGGCCAACACAACACGACTGATCTCAGTGCAGATCGGGCGGTCTGCGTATCCATAATCGGTGACCGTGGCCAGTGTTGCCATCTCTCCGCGTCGCAGTGCAGCCCTTTCCGTCACTCGGCGTAAATATTTCAGAGTTTGAATAACGGACGCGAGCGCGCCGGGGAGCCAGCCTGTGACAAATCGCAGCTAGTAGCATTGTAAAAATGCCGTGTCTATTTGTTGCGCTCGCGTGGCTTTTCAAGCTGACAAAGCAACAACTGTTTACGAGGTGAATAAAACGTTACCGTTGTAACTGACAGTTCTATTTGTGCTTGTAGTTTGTCAATACAGTACGCCGTTGTGCGTGATAATTAGCAGTTGGTGTTTCGAAAAAACGTCAGAATCAGAACAATGCATTCATTTAAGAAAGAAAGAAAGAGGATATTTATTTAAATTTTAACACAAACACAAAGTAAACAAACATAAAGGTACACAAACAAAAGACATGAACGTCAACAAAACAGAGTTAAAACAAAAACATCTATAATTAATGAAGCTCGCTTATACTACAATACAACAAATAAGGCCAATTCAGAACGACTATTGGGATGAAGCAAACGTGAAACGTCATCCATGAATAAATAACCGAAACCATAGTAGAAAGTTGGTCATGAAAGAGAGTACCCATCGCACTATTGCCTTTGACACTGAAAATGTGATTTTTTCACGAATTTTAGAGTAGTTTTTAAGTGTCACCCCCGAAAACGTTGCCTAAAGTGGAAGGCTTGTTTTTTCTCATTTTTATTTTGGCATTGATATTTTTACATAGTTAACAACGCCTGAGGATAGCCCTAACAGTGCATCATTAGACATAAATACAACACAAGTAGTCTGGATAGGTATTCAAATTAATGGGTCAATAGGGATTTGGATGAAAATTTATTACTAAGCTATGATGTTATTTCGCAATTTTACTGTGCTTACATAAAATTAAAGGGAAAAATGGCAGTAAAGGTGGGCGTTGACTCAACAAACTTCTTTAAACAACAAAAGCCTTTTCTCCGTTTATGAATAAATCCACTTTTTGCAAACTGGTAGGATTGACAATTTATCGAAAACACAAAATAATTGAAAAGTCAATTAACTAAGCCCTACGCGTCTCTCATTCGAGGATTTAACCGACACTAAACTCAAACAATGAACACAAATCGAAATATCCGAACGAAATCAGTTAGTTTTCTATTTAACGTTGAAAAAACAGCGTTTTGTCGACGAGAAAATCCATCGATACATCAAAACGGCATATTTTTGGAGCTTTAGAAAATAGAACGCCGTAACACCATCATGAAACGAAAGCTGGATTATTTCGGCTTGTAATGAGTAACTTCAAATACAGTCTCCTTCAACGTCTTTTAAATAAGATTCTTGGCTTTGGTGGCTCTGTCGAACGCGATTGTACAAAATTGCATTGTCATTGTCATCGCGGCGTCGTCGCGGCGTGTACGCAATACGTTGCGCAATCGTGGCGAGCTTGCTGCGCAATTGCATCGATTTGAAAGATAGGGCCCTAAGATTGCATAATTAAAATGTTTAATCTAAACGTTATTAAAAAACTTACGTAAAGGTTTATATATATGGATAGATATGGTGCATCAGCACTTTTAGATGCCAGCAATTTTATACAAAATTTTTCATTCTATTTGAACTCACTTAAACCGACGTTATTGGAATCCCGGCAACCATTTTTCAAGCCTCAAAGCGGCTCGGTAATCAAAGACAGCCTCAATTTCATCTCGTTTTGATTGCGGACGAACATAATTGAATAAGAATAAAATAAACTGTCGAGGGCCAAGGTAAACCGATTTGTTCTGCTAAACTGTCAGGATGTTATAGGTGCTGGGTAAGCCTACTCCATCTAAGAACAATATCCCAGGCAATGCATACATGTAGTGTGAGTGAAGGTACCACTGAACGCTGCATAAATGATCTCATAATGTGGCTGCAAAGGCAAAAGTTTCTGCGCTTGGCAGTTTTTCTCTGTATTTCTCGGCTGGGACAGTGAGATTTAATAAGAAAATGTTTGAGGATAGAATACTTCATTAAACTACAAGACATTCAGTACTGGTCTACTCGAAACTTTGAAATCGCGACAAAAAACATAATCTGTTCTATACTAAAATTTCCACATGCTTTATTGAGATGTAAGCGACAGCGTGTAAAACTTTGGAATTGTGAAAAAATATATAAATAAAAATATATAAATATTTTTTCACAATTGCAAAGTTTTACCCGTAGTAAAAATGTTTGCATTGACGCGTGGAACCCTCGATTTTCGCATGTGTATGGTGATTTAGTTCACTCTGTAGAGGTTAACATTTTGTGCTGCACATGATTGTTAGATATTTATTTAATTGACACACAGTCATGATAGTTGGCGCATGGATAAACAATAGTATGAAAAGCGACGGTCATTGCGGGCAATCAAAATCGTATGTCAACATTCAAACATCGAGTCAGAATAACTTACGCTTGTTTCAATTCAACAACTCAAAATAATTTTAATCAACTGACTAAAAAACAGGTTGCAAAGCTACGACGTAGCATCTCTTAGTCTTAGTATCTCGTAGCCACAGTTCTGTACTCGTAGAGCTACGCAAGATCGTAGCAACGTTGTAGATTTGTGGAAGCTTCTTGTCTTGTATATATTTTATTTCATTCAGGTTTTTTTCTGCATATAAGCAAACCCTTGATGAAATTCGTTAAATACGGAGAGTAATCATGTTTATCAAGTTATTTACGAGCTCTGCACTGTATCATTAATCTCACTAATTTAAGAAATGAGAATAACCACCTTTACTTTTGTTAATCTGTAGAATTCAAAATGACCGGATTTAACAATGGTTTTGAATTGTTCTTTTCAAGATCATAATCTAACATGTTAAGGAGTTAGCGAACCGTGAACCGCTTCAGGAACCGTGGTTTTCACAACCACTTCAGTGCGTTTCTGATGCAGAGGATCTCCCTTGATCTCAGTCCCTGGTCTCTGCCTACCCCTCTGGAATACCGGCGAGAGTTTATGTTATGTTATGTTAGGATGCTGCTGTATAGCGTGGTAACGCTGCCAGCGTTATAGGGACCTTTGGGTCGGAGATGTCTATTTAACTGAAATTTAGTTTTTAGTTAATGAACTAAGTACTTGCTATTATTAATATTATTGTTATTTTTTATGACGATAGTATTGTGGAGGTTTATAGTTTCAATTTTTTTCCATGAAACATTTTATAATTACTAAATAAATTAAGTTTTACTTACTATTATTCTGGAATACATAAGCATACATAAGCAGCCTATATACAGCCGTTTTGTCTGTTGTGTATTTAGTTTTCCATCTGTGTTGTGCATATTATGTTACTTATGTGCTTATTTTGTTTCTGTGATGTATCTTGTTGGTATAATAAATGTCTTTCTTCTTCTTCTTCTTCTTCTTCTATATACGTTCCACTGTAGGGCACAGGCCTTCTCTCAGGGAGAGTATGGGCTAAATCGCCACGCGTGCCCACCGCGGATTAGCAATTTCAAGCGCTCAGACACTCAGGTTTTCTCACGATGTTTTCCTTCACTGTTAAGAAGTGGTATTGCTACTATAACTTCATAAATGTACATAACTTGCAAAACAAAGTCATAGGTACATGCCCGCACTGGGAATCGAACCTGGGTCTCTAGCTTGCGAGTCCAATGTTCTACCCACTAGGCTACCAACGCTCTCTGGAATAAACTGGAATCTGGAATAAGCCCCTATTATCAATTTTTGGCTTTTAAATATTGTTTACACCCAGAAAAAAGCTGAATAAAGTAAATAAATAAATAAATATATATATTTATCGTCGAATCCAACTCGGCTGGGCAGCATTCGGGAAACTTAGAAAAGTCTTTTCGTCTAAAATACCTCAATCGCTCAAGACAAAATAATACAACCAGTGTGTGTTACCAGTGATGACTTATGGCACTGAAAAGTGGTCTCTCACTATGGGCCTCATAAAAAGGCTCAAGGTCACGCAACGAGCTATGGAAAGGGCTTTGCTCGGAGTTTCTCTATGAGATCGAATCAGAAATGATGAGATCCGTAGACGAACGAAAGTCGTCGACATAGCCCAGCGGATCAGTAAGTTGAAGTGGCAGTAGGCGAGGCACATAGAACGCAGAACTGATGGCCGATGGGGCTGAAAAGTTCTCGAATGGAGACCACATATCGGCAAGCGCAGCGTAGGACGACCAGCCACAAGATGGACAGATGACCTCATCCAAGTGGCAGGAAGGCGCTGGATGCAGGACGCTTCCAACCGGTCGTTTTGGAAATCCATGGAGGAGGCCTATGTCCAGCAGTGGACTTCTTGTGGCTTTACTTTAAACTTTATTGAATAAACAACTGATGTGAATATAAACCGAATAAAACGCACAATCTTCTCTGGTGTTGGCGCTTAAAAACCGGTTAGAGAGCTCTCCACTATTTGTCTCGCTGACTGATTATGTCTGGGGCTGACAGGCGGACGGATTAACTCTCATTTAGCCTGTCGATGCGCAAAGACGCTTTACAGTAAACGGAAATCTGCAGTCGACTCCACCGTGTACCCAAATTCGCCTCTAATATGCGCCGCATTTGAGCGAGATCCAAATTGTGTTGAATATTTTTTCATTTTTTTTATATTTCACTTTCCGCCTGCTGTAACTTTTTATCTGGAAGACTTACTTAGTCTACACAAACGGTAAATTATTTAGTTTTGTTTATAATACTGTTGGACACTTTTATAGAGACAAGATTAGAAAAACAACAATTGTGGCACCTTCAGCAAGGCCCCTTTCACATTTACACCTCCTTAATATATAACTTATGCTATGGTAAATGAGCAAGGACATGAGAGATATAAGCATTGTAACAAATTTCCATAAAAAGGCTTACGGACTTATTAATAAAAACACGATTCCTCTAAAACCAACCTAAAACTCTGTTTCTTTAATCTGTGGCTACATCTTTTCCTTGTAAAACCACAGTGTTTTGAAGTGTTTTAAGGAATCGAGTTTCTATAAATAAGACCGTCAGTTTTTAAGAAAGAAAGAAAGAGCCTAAATTATTTTGATTTATTCCCAATTCTATGCACGAGAAAACCTCGATTTGTGTCCTCTTAAAATATTGGAAAAGTTTCATTACAAACAGGCAACGAGATGGCGCTTATAAATTAAAACCAAACTACGCTTCTATGAAAATCGCCGACCTCTTAACCGGTTACAGCAACGGATAGTCAAGCATGTTAATTTCGGTGCATTATTTAATGTTTTATTTATGTTTTTCACTGGTTCCCGCATCCAACTCCGCGTCCTCTCTATTTCATTTTCACTTGTTCCGCCAAAGAGCAGTTGTTTGCAAGCTTTTGCAGCATAAGGTTTTATATTATACCCTCAATTTGCTTGTTGAAAAAGTCCGGCGCGGGCTGGAACCCGATCCTACTATGGTTTTAGTGGGTTGTGAGTGAAAGAATTCGGTATCGATGAATTTGATAAAAAAAAATAGATTCGCTTTATTTTATTCTATTAAACTTGTAAAAACTATCGTATCGATATAAGGAACAAACCTAAGATAAGGAATGGCCACAAAAAAGATAGTGAAACCCCTCATTTATTCATAACCATTTGAGCGATGATTATCAAAGCATTTCATCCTGAAAGTGGTATAAATTAGCCAACTCGTGCCTCGGTTACTCGCTGTCGTGAACAACAAAGCGTATCGAATTATTCAGAGCATCTTTTCAGTGCATGAACAGTGCTTTTTTTAACAAAAGATCCGTATTTTTTATTCTGCTTATCTTCCATAGTGTGCATTAAACTCTGAAGTGGAGTTAGCACATAATAGGAACAAGCACCTGACAAAGGAGAGCTTGACTCGGCAATATATTGTTCTTTGTACCTTACAGGGTGGTCTATACTGCCGATGAGTCGAAAACGGGCAACAGCTAGTCTAATATAAAACAATCTCGTGTCACAGTGTTTGTTATCGAACTCCTCCGAAACGGCTTCACCAATATTTTTTTGTTTTGTGTATTTTTGATAGGTCTGAGCATAGGTAGAATAGGGCAATTAATAGGGCAGAAAAACGTTTGCCGGGTCAGCCAGTATTATATATTAATCTAACACAATCACACATATCATTTATAAAAATGAAATGAAATGAAATTGAAATGAAATTGAAATTAAATAAAAATTTAATTATATCCCTACTTAAAAAATTATGGCCTACTTATAAATGCAACACATAAATAAATAATTAAAATATACCTATTGTAATAGGTGAATAATGATAGTGCTCTTTAAATTTTGCCTTGAAGGTATACCTAATATACAACCTTATTTGACGTGTAGGCAAAAGAGAAATTAAAGTAGCACCTCCAGCTATGATAAAAGGCGGGGAGAGCTTAATTAACAAACAACTGAATTAATATCAGAAGCGGGACCCTTCATATCGATTTTAATTACCAAACTCGGCGAATATTAAGAAACTTTTTTTACGAAAGAGCTCCTTAATTGAAATTAATGTGTACGCCTGACAGGACATGATGACAGTAAGTATTTAAATAATCTCGGTAATTTGAATCATCATCCAAATTGTCACTTTAGGCTGGCTAGCACTAGTGCTATATGACAGCTCTATCTATCTGTTTATCCAAGGGTAAACTATCCAGTCAATGAGTTCAAAAAGTCTTGAAGGTATACCTAACTAGTTAATCTCACCATGTAACTCTTAAACATTTGTATACCACTGTCGGTCTTTGTTTAGTACCTAAGTAAAAATATGATTCTGTACCCGTCGCCAACTTTGAACACTGTCAACTTATTATAACCAGGTCCTCACTATACAGATTTCCGTCTAGTGTGAGGTCCAACGGTAACCTCTCTATTGTCAATGGCAACCATTTTCTATACCAATAATAAGATAATCATACTTTTAAGCAATTGAGGAAATGTTTATTTATTAGCAAGTGGTTTAAATAAATTTTTTATAATTTTTTATCATTTTTTTATTTTATCTTGCACCATGACATGTGCCGAACTCTCCAAAGCCAACTAGACAGTTTGTATGATGACTGACGACCCTGTCATCATCATCAGCCAGCGACTTCACGCCACCGTAACCAGGTCGTCAGACTATCTGGGGGGAGGGGGGGGGGGGGGTGCCCACGCTGTGACCTTCCACAACCCTGTTAATCAGCTATTTAGTCGTTTATTCCTGGATACGTATCTACCTATTTACTTTCTTATCCAGTGATTGGCGCAGTTCGCCCTAAGTCACTGAACAGATTTAACTCTTCTGTAAATCCTGGTAGAAAAAATATGGTGACTTTTTAATAGAATCATTGGTTTTACTAATAAAACGTGTTGTTTGCACTAATATTTAAGAAGAAAAAAAAAACAAAAGGCGATTTACGAAAAATAATAAGTTCCAAATAGCAAGGAGGTTGCATGCTTTTTGGCAGTCGCAAACAGTCACCAAGGAATATACTTAGGTAGAGCTTATTCGCAATGCCAAAGGCACACACATTATTCAGAGGTATTTCAAACGGACAAAACACACCAACGCGGTCACGGTGGCGTTGACGATGGCGTCCCATACAAAATACTACTGTCGTAAATGACGTAAATGACGTATGGACCGAGATCTGTCAGGAACGTGGCAAGTGGCAGACTCTGGTCTCTGCTTAGCCCTCCGGGTTACAGGCGTCAAAAAATATCTAAGCAAAAACCCGTAAATAAACACTCGGGACGGTATAATGAATACACAAAGGAACCACAATCATCAGGTAAATAAAGCGTATTTTTCACCGAAATTCATTCAAAAGAAGAAACGACGCAATAATCGTTTGACAACAACAACAATAAAGGGTTACTGATGTGCCCATCCGTCGCGAGCGGACGGGCAGAAGGAGGTCGCATTTACACTGTCCGAACATATTTTTTAATGTACCATATATACGTCGAACTCCAGGTCACAGAGAGACAGAGAGTATGGACTTAATTGCCACGCGTGGTTACTACAGCACAGGGTACCTAGTTTGAAACCAGGACAAATGATTGTGTTGTGTGGTTATTATTATAATTATGTTGGCATTATCTTAAAATTCACGAGCCCATAAGGACCCAGTCTTTTGAGGCATGGGCCAACAGCACAGAGGCCATTTATAGCATTTACTCTAAATGTGATGGGTGCATCAGCCGGATTTTATCTCTGGATAAATATTAAGAATCTGCCCAGAGATAACCTCGGTCAGATACAAGAATAATTGCAAAACAGGATAAGGAAAGAAAAACAAGCTACGGGAGTGTAGAAATGAGGTCCTTGAAAAATACACTGAAACGACCTCTGAAAAATTAAATATGAAAATTAAAGATTACTTTGTATCACTTTACAGCGTTACTTTGGCCCTCAATATTCGTCGGGTATAAACGCCCCGAGGAAAACGCATCAGCCGGTTGATAGAGCAAAATGTACAAATACAAGTCTCAGCCGTAAATCCGAGTATTGTGTAACTCTGTCCCGTTTCACATTGTACGAGAACCGTAACTTCACAACATCGTTGGACTACAGGGCTCTTATAATAATGCTGCGAAATTATCGGACGTCAACGTCGCGCTTGAGCCCGACAATTCACTCGAATCTACAGACAAATACGGCTCTTTTTTTAATAGTTTCCATAGTTGAATAGTTTAGTTGAATAGTAATAGCTATTCAAAAAAAGAACCGCATTTGTCGCTAGATTCGAGTGAAATGTCGGGCTCACGCGCGACGTTTACGACCCTTCCGATAATGTCGCATTTTTCATAATAAGTCCCTAGGCCGCGTTTCATAAAACTACGATTCGTAGGTCATTATGACAATTTCACACTTTTTCCAAGTTCGCAGTTTAATGGTAGCACTATAGTAGTGAATAGGTATGATAACAATTAATATTCTAGTTTGGACGCATGCAACCAAACAGTATTTGTTCTACCAGTGCTCTTAAAGGTATGCTGTGGGTGTGGTGATCTGATTCGGTCTGTATTGAACCAACCCTTACAAGTATAATCATAAACTTTATGTATGTTTCGGCACAACTAATTTTATCGATATACCCCCAACATTGCAATGTATCCAAGACTCGATAAGAGGCGTCGAAAGCCATGATACAGGCTCGCCTAGTATGGTTTTCGATGTGAAAACATAATAATACAATTACACGCCTACCTACTAAGTTCAATGTATACAAGACATGTTCTATTTTTTGTTGTACAGACGTTCGTTACACAATAAATTTCTTAATTTCTTAATTCGGGGTGCATTGCGTAGCGGAGTCTACTTGTTAAACGATGGGTTAACCGACTTTGCAATGTACATTGAATAGTCTTAGTAAGCCATGAATTGTAATTCTATAAAACAGGGATCTCACGCTCAAAATCACTTTTGAAATCGTTAGCAATAACATAACAACATAAACTCACGCTTGTATCCCGGAGGGGTAGGCAGAGATCAGGGTTTGCCACTTGCCACGATCCTCACAGACCTCTTTCGGTTCATCAACATTCATTATAGTAGTTGCATGCACGCACGCCGGTTTCGGGTATCGTTAGCAATATTTTGAGGGAATGTTGTTTTCATTGTAATAAATAGTATTAATTATGATATAACATTAATGGTATAACATATTAATCGTAAATATTCGTGATTTACGACCTTTAGTTCGATTCGAAACTGCGAATCCAAATTAAAAGCGGTAGGAAGTACCGTAACATTGACAAATGTTTCCTTTTATGTTAATTGTTTTAGTCTGTTGTCCTATATACGTAAAGGAGTGAAAGAACAATTGAGTTAGTCGGCGCCGACCATAAGGCGCTCGAACCATAGCTTTGTACTTTTCGACCAGAAAATGTTTGTTTATGCTTAAGTTGAGTGTAAAAAACAGCAAAAATATAGCAGCAGCAGTGGGTATCCTAGTTTGAGACGAGGACAAGTAATTGTCTAGTGTGTAAGTTAGCAATGGCCTTTACATCTATTGCAATTCATATATGCAGCGTTTCCAAGCATTTACGCTCGTGACTGACTGACTGACTGCAGGCAGAGCGCGCGAGCACCCTGATGCGATTTTATTTGAAAATTAAAATGAAAAAGTTTGTTTGTACCCAACACCAAGTATTTTACAACAAAATTAATATAAAAGCAACTGCTTATTAAATGAAAAATAATAACATAGCAAGGAAGGGCTATGCTCTGAATTTCTCTACGAAATCGAATCAGAAATGATGAGATCCGTAGACGAACGAAAGTCGTCGACATAGCCCAGCGGATTTGTAAGTTAAAGTGGCAGTGGGCGGGGCACATAGCACGCAGAACTGATGGCCGATGGGGCCGAAAAGTTCTCGAATGGAGACCACATACGCGCAGCGTAGGACGACCAGCCACAAGATGGACAGATGACCTCACCCAAGTGGCAGGAAGATGCTGGAAATCCTCTTCTTATCTTCTTGAAAATCCATGGAGGAGGCCTATGTCCAGCAGTGGACTTCTTGTGGCTGAATGATGAAGGAAGGCGCCATAGATTTTAATAATTTTATTTGATCAGATCTGATGCCTATGCATGCAACCTGTGGTAACCAACAACATTTTTTCTGTGACTAGCAATTCCTATCCGAGAGAGGACTCCCCGTCCACATACTCGACATGTGAAGGCAGCAGGCCCCTGCTGGTCGGAGTTTAAAGCCTGTGCATGCTTTTCCACGCGTTTATCAGTCTGATGCAGGTGCCAGGCTTGGCCACATATAGTGCGTGCCTCAGTGATATGATGTCTGCTCCCTTGGGGTGCCAAAAGTGATCATGTCACGTTTCCTTAAAACCATACATGGCTCCTCTGGTTATTGTCCAATGTGAAACCGGTCTTTATCGGCAGCCCGCTTGGGACACCAGGCTCCTATGTGACACGTAACAAATACGTTCGCACCATATAAAATGTATTATTTTTACTTTTGATTTGAACGCAGTGGACTGAAAGAGTGACTAGAATTGAGAGAGGAATGTTGCGTTCGTTTGGGCATATGGAGAGAATGAAGCATGAAAAATTGAATGAAGGATGTACTTCGACCAAATAAGGGATGTATTAGCAAAGGGCGAGATAATGAAATGTTGATGAACTAATCTAATCTAATCTAACATTGCCGAATTACAAAATGCATCATAATAGTCCCAATTTCACCGCAATCCTAATCTATAACAAAATACCAAATTATATAAAAAAATTAATTCAAGATTTAGCCTTCTTTATTAACTTAAAAAATTACTCATTACCAAGAGCTATTATTGCGTTCATGAGTAGACGATAATAATATTACAAATTAATTATTACGAAACAGTTGATGCTTAGAACCGAGGCAAAAAATGATATAAACAAATTTACTTATTCACAAATGATTATTATTGACATTATAAGTTGAATAATAAGTATAAGATGAAAGTTGACTCCATTTCCTCCCGTGAATGTCGTAGAAGGCGACTAAGGAAATACATTGCCAGGAGACGGGCAGCAGCGTCTTCCTGAGATCCTAACCGCATATTTCAATTGCCTGCCAAGCGTGGCGATTATGGCAAAACCCCTCATGGTTATGAAAACCACGAGGGAGGCCTATGTCCTGCAGTGGGCGTCAAATGGCTGATGATGATATAAGTTGAAAATTGTATTTTGTAATTTTTTTTATCTTATATTCATACCACTACAGGGCACAGGCCTTCTCTCAAAGAGAGAGTGTGGGCTTAATCAAGACGCGTGCCCACCGCGGATTAGCAATTGCAAGCGCTAAGGTATGCGAACACCTTAGACACTCAGGTTTCCTCACGATGTTTATGTGGTGATGACACTAATCATCACTGATGATGATTATGAGATATATATGAAGATAGATAAATACGTAAATAAGTTGGAAATAAGAAATAATAACTTGATCATTAGAACTGATATTCTACGAAAAATATGTTCTTATAAAAAATAAATTAATAATGCATAGTTGGGGAGCGCCAGCATTCCCACACTGCGTAATTTATATAATATTTTTTTAATTCATTGACATTGTAAAATAAATTTTATTACTATTATTCTATAACTACCAACTAAATCAAATTAGATTTCAATCCAATAGACATGTATTAAACTCTGTTGCCCGACTTAATTTTATTGTCAAACTTCTTTTATTTTTAGTACTGCATGCTACCTGAAAATTGCTGTGCCCTAAGTGAGTATGTGTGAGACAAACCCTAAAATGTAACATCAAACAACTGGCCGCAATAAAGGTTAGATAAAAACATAAAAAAAAAATTGTTGCCTCATCAGAAAAAAAAAAACTTAGAACAAAGTAAGGCTTAACTAGTGATGATATAAAATAAGGCAAAAGGTAGTGGCTCAGCTGGTGCTGATCTGGATCAGTCCCGGGCAACGCTGGTTTTCAGCCACTGCCTTCTCCCTGAGATGTTGTGCGGGAGTTATGTTATGAGGGCTAAAACAGTCAACTAGGCATCTGCAAATGTTCTGGACATCGATTAAAAACGAAACAAAAATTAAATAAAATATGAGAAAAAAAAAACAATAAACAATTCTTCTTCTTATTAAAAAAGGAAGTTAATAGACGTTTTTAAACGTGAAAAGATGAAATAGTAGATTGTACAACAAGTGCATAAAACGCACCATTTTACTCGAGACGTTTATCCATCCGAGCGAGCTTGCGAGCGAGGATAGATATAAAGTCGAGTGTAAAATGGGTTTTATGGACGAGTTGTACACTCTACTTTTCACTTCGATTGCGAGGAAATGAAACAGCAACATGTAAATATAGTAAATGCTAATTTAATTAAAATTGAAAGTTACATTAGAGCAATGAGAAATATTTAAAGTAATCGTTTTTCCTGGCATATTTAATGTTGTATTAGATTGTATTTGTGATGCGTGTGGCTGTTGCAGCGATTGCCTTGGTCTTCGACGAAGATTTTACTTTATGCTCTAGAGCATAAAAAGCGACTTTATGTCGCCTACGCACGACATAAAGACGAACTTTTAGAGCATGAGAAGTGAAAAATAACTTTATCAATGATGTTGCGAAAGAGGTGCGTTAGGTAGGATCGTGGTAAGTGGCAAACTCTGGACTCTGTCAAGCCCTCAGGGATAGCCGTGAGTTTATGTAATGTACTTTTGATACATTTTTTTTAGAGCACACAGATTGGTAGAATTTTCGAATGCAGCGACATGAATGAATTGAACTGTGTAAGTAATCGTGTCAAATTTGAAATGTGTTATGGTATTTGTACACTACAGATATTTCTAGTCTTCTAGACTTAGTTTTCAGAGTTCCATACCCAAAGGGTAAGGGACCCTATTACTAAGACTCCGCTGTCCGTCCGTCCGTCTGTCACCAGGCTGTATCTCATGAACCGTGATAGTTAGACAGGTGAAGTTTTTGCAGATGATGTATTTGTTGCCGCTGTAATTACAAATACAAAAAACAGAATAAAATAAACATTTAAAACAAATGTGATTTTTCGCCGTTTATTGTTCTACACTAAGAACGGCAACTGGGAGACGCTTGAAATATTCAAATTTTGTGTAGATAAAATGGTCCGGAGCCCTTCGTGCGCGAGTTGAACTCGCACTTGGCCGGTTTTTAGAGCACAAAGATTGGTAGAATTTTCGAACATGAATGAATTAAATCGTTTAAGTAATCGTGTCAAATTTGAAACGTGTTTTGGTATTTGTACGCTACAGATATTTTTAGTCTTCTAGACTTAGATTTTTACAATATTTCTCTGCCTCTTCATGACGTACTTTTATAAATTTTGTTTCAAAAAGGTCCCGTGAAACGCTTGTCGGTATAAGCAACTCTTGCTGTGTGAGGAACTCCGAAACATCACAAAAAACAGCTGTTTTAGTCATTGCATGCACGCACACCGGTTTCGGGTACTTTTTATCTTGCTCTTTGCGAATGAATCTCCTATTTGGTGGAAATATACACTTTATTTAATTGCGTTATGGTAAAAATATACAGGTTTAACGGCTGTCGACTTTACTGGATAGGCAGCAGTAATTTATTGCCAGTGCAATGATTATGTAGTCGCAGGAATGCGGAATGAAAATGGTTCGCGTCGCGGTCAGTGAATAATTAGACACGCGGATCGCCTATGATTATGGAACGCCTGCTTGTAATACATGACATGTGTTTGTGGCTGGCGTATCTACACTAAAACGTGGGTTATAGGATATTTTTGTTTTCAACACATTTGCTGATGAAATGGCTCTAATTTCACCGCAATTAGGCACATAATGACACCTGTAATCTAACTGTGACTTTTTCATTGCTATTATTCACAAGTGTGTTATAGGGTTTTTTTTTTGTTTTATTGGTTGAGTTGCTTTGTTCTTAAAAAAGTTTCGATACAAAAAGATCGTGTTAAATAGTAAAAATAAATAAATGTACCTATTGCTTGCTCATTTCATGCAACTTCATATTTAAATAGATAATTTCAACTTGTACGTTTTTAATAAATGAAACTAAATAAATATAACTTTTTTTTTCTCTGTAATAAAGAAAACTTTGAATTCCCCGTTTTGTACGTGGCTAAACGCTATCCGCGAAAAGCCTAAAAAGAAACCACATTCTTTTAGTCTATGGCCGATCGCCATTGTTAGATGCGCGCGCATAGGAAAACTGATAATTTTTTCCCGCTGTTGCGAAAAAAAATTCACAACAGGTTTTCACTGTTGAAATTATAGTTATTTATTAGTTAAAATGTCTACAAGTACTAGTTATGAAGAAAAATATTTTTTAGTGTTATTTTCTTCACGAGTGTGTTGAAAAACGTCGTATGATACACGTGTGTATTGATGATTACCATTCTCGGCTCTTTTAAGACCCTCACCTAACGGCTCGGGTCTCAATGGCGCCTCAGCGGTAATCACTAACATTACACACTTGTACCATGGTGTACTATAACCTGAACTATGGTGGTGGTACCCACTAGGGTAGAACATCGGACTCCGAAGCGAGAGACCCAGGTTCGATCCCCAGTACGGGCATGTACCTATGACTTTCTTGGTTTTCTAAGTAATGTACGCGCTTGAAATCGCCAATCCGCGGTAGGCACGCGTGGTGATTAAGCCCATACTCTCTCCCTGAGAGAAGGCCTGTGCCCTACAGTGGGACGTATATAGGCTGCTTATGATATGTATTATAACCAACTTCAAAATGAGGAGTAGGTCCTCAATTGAAATTTCATAATAATCTAAGAATTGAAGTTTTCACATGATGCGTATAAGGCCTAATTATAATGCCCACAAAATCATGACGAAATCCTTACGACGTATGCGATGGCAATTAGTAGGGAATTTGACAGTTGACTATTGTAATCGTTTAGCATATGGTGCGCGTAATATAACAGCTGCGGCTTAAGCCCAGCATCCACTAGGCGGATCGGGTAGGGGCGCATCGCAGTGCAAAAATCCGCCTGCCTGTATTTATATGAAATGGCGTACACAAGAGGCGGGTCGGTGCAGGGCGGGCCGCAGCATAAATACAGGCAGGCGGATTTTTGCGTTGCGATGCGCCCCGGCCCGATCTGTCTAGTGGATGCCGGGCCTTAATTATGCCCACCAAAACCTGTTGGAAGCCTCACGTTTGCGATAGCAATTAGTATGAATACAGTTACACGGTTCTAATTGTTCAGGAGCTGGTTAAATCGTTTCATTTATATTTACGCAAGAGTGTTACTAAGGTGCCACCAAGGCGATGAGGGTTTACCTTTTATACCTTCTACTAATGATTTATGCGTGTTGGTGATTACTCTCTACCAATTTGTATGATTAAAGTACCGGTTTAAAGCTTACTTCGCGAACCAAGAACTACTACAGACAAAACACGCAAATCCGTCTTGTATCAAGAATGAAAAGTGTCCGGAAGTGTTCGACTCTTGCAAAGAACATTAATTTCTGCGGAATCACTTAAGCGGGGTCTACTATTAAACTGATGGATTTATTAGTATCTAAAATCTCTGTAAACAAGTTTTGCTAATCTCTGAGTTAAAAGCTAATTATAATTGAGCCTCAATATTCAGCGGGGCAGCGGCTAGATGAGGATGGCTGAGGACAGAAGGTTGAGATTCCAGAAAGCCTATGTCCAGAAGTATATGAGACGGGTTGATTGATTTATTGAGGGAGGGAAGGCTGCCAGCTTTCTAGGCACCTTACCGGCCGAAGGCCTCATTTTTAGGGTTCCGAACCCGAAGGGTGCCAAACGGTATCCTATTACTAAGATTTCACTGGCTGTCTGTCTGTCTGTCCGTCTGTCTGCCTGTCTGTCAGCAAGCTGTATCTTATGAACCATGCATGATAGCTAGGCAGTTGAAGTTTTCCCAGATGATGTATTTCAGTTGCCGCTATAACAACAAATACTAATAACAGAATAAAATAAATATTTAAGGGGGGCTCCCATATAACAAACGTAATTGTTTTGTCGTTTTTTGCAAACCTCCACCCACATTCGCTTGAAATATTTTTTCGTCAATATTTTTTTCCTTCATCCTTCCCATATATTCCACAAATCAGAATATTAATTAATATTACTAAATCTTGGGTAGGCCCCAAGAATCCAGAAAGTTGCGAAACAATCCTACTAGTCTGGAGAGTCTTAGAGAAATGGAATTTCGATAAAGTTTACATGCGAATAGTCTTCCTTTTAACAGGGTTTCAAAAATAGTCCCCTGTAATACTCTTAAAGATTATCCTCTATATATAGATGGATATAATGAAATCCTTTTGAGTTATGGAATCTGTAGCTATTGCATCGCATGTCTGGTCCGCCTACCGGTCTTTAATCCAAACTCTGCCACTACTATATGCTTCACACCGTTTGGTACATTACGCTTAGCTAAGCCACTCTGAGAGGCGAGGTCGTGGATTAGCCGTACATCTATGTACTTAGTTCATCGCAGCAAAATAGCTGAGATCTTAGCTTCACGCAATCCTGCCGAAGGACCGATTACCGATGGAGAATTTGCTGTAAAGCAATTCGAATGGCCTGCCGTGCCAATCACTGGTATGTTGAGGTTTTTGCAAGGACCCTGAAGGCGAACATGTGCGTCACGCAGGCTTGGTCGGTCAACAATCTTCTTTGTCAAACAGTTTGAATCCGAGACTTCACTCACCCTTTACAGCAAGCACGGACATCATACGACTCAAATGACGTCAACCGATGCTTTGGTCGGTTGTCAAAGGGAAACCGAGTCAGACAGCCACTTTCGCAATTCAGCCGTTGAACAAAGCAAACTAAGCGAGTAACGAATTTCACATTGGACAATAACCGTAATGAAATATTTGTCGTGATTACAGTCAAGTCCCTACAGCAACGAATACTAAACGTACTGAAAATAAACACATCTTCGGTAAATAAATAGAAACATATATTATGTCGTGGTACATAACGCTCGGTGCGAGTCGCATTTGGTGGGTTTTTTTAAGTCTGTCATATAACATTTAAAACCAAAGCTTTAGGATCATCATCATCAACCCATTATGTCCCCACCGAGGGGCACGGGTCTCTTCCCTGAGGAAGGTATAGGCCATACTCCACCACGGGGGCCAAGTCCAGATTGGTGGAGGCTTGTAGACTAGTGGCTCGTCTACTGTCAGAAGTTGTCAAGCCGCCCTAAGGCCTCTGACTTGGCTTAACGACTGCCATCTATCGACGGCAGCCGGCACCAACAGCTTAACGTGCCTTGCGAAGCACGGAACCGCTCGGAAAAATGCCGCTAGCGTTAGGCATAGACGGCGACCCATCCATGCACTGAACACACCCAGTGTTGCTTAACCTTCGTGATCGTTTAAGATCACTCAGGCAGCCGGGGCTACGAGCGATTAGGGTCGGCGGACACGTAAGCACGTAAGTCCAAATATAATTTTTTGAGGCAGAGATGTCGAATAGTTATTGTCCAACGTAGGCCTGTATACCCTAGGTATACAGGCGTCACTAGAAAGGTGACATAGCGCCTTAGGTTACAATCACAATTAAGGCTGCCTTCTGTAAAAAAAGGTCAGGCCTGGAGATTTCTTTATAGAGTCAATAGCGGTGGCATTACTTAAAAAAAAAAAAACAAATTTTGGCATCTTCAATTTCAAGATGGCGGCTCGCGCCTAATCAAATCAAATCAAATCAAATCAAATCAAATCAATTTATTTGCTCAAACATGTGTCAGTCATAATACATATCATGCATTTATGGGTGTAAAATAACATAGGTCGGGCCAACATGCTTTACCGACATTACCGGTGTGCAAATGGTTGTGTGTGGCACATAAGTTCGAAAACTTTGATTTCTATGGCAAAACGGTTTATTTTCCACGTATTGCAAAGCGAAGTCCATTGTATATCCTCCCACAGACTGGAGTATACCTACTTTCACAGTCACCTTAATAGAGAACATAAATAACAGCCGGTATATGCCCCACTGCAGGGCATAAGCCCTCACTCAGAGAGAGAGAGAGAGAGAGAAATAGAGACATATGGACCGTGTTACGCCGAAACATTCCAAGCCACAATAAGAATTGACGAGAAAAATGCTTTTTATGCACCATAATTGTAATTTTGTTGTTGTTGTACGTGTGATTTGTCTTTGAAATAAACTTTCTTATTCTAAATCTAATACTTTTTTATGTAGCCATCCCACATGCCTTCTCTCAGAGAGAGAGAGAGAGAGAGGGAGTATGGGCTTAATTACCACGCGTGCCCACCGTGGATTGGCAATTTCAAGCGCTGAGGTATGTGAACACCTCAGACACTCAGGTTTTCTCACGATGTTTTCCTTTACAGTTAGCGAGCGGTATTGCTACTATAACTTCACTTTGGTACATGCCGTGATTCAAACCCACGACCTCCCAAATAAGGAGCCAGCGTTCTACCGCTCCGATACCAACGCTAATCTAATACGTAGAAAAGCGTTTTCCCGTGAATTTTCAGTGTGGGTTACAATGGTTCTGAGCAACACGGTATATATACTATATATATATATATATATATATATATATATATATATATATATATATATATATAGAGAGAGAGAGAGAGAGAGAGAGTGACAGAATATGGGCTTACAAGACGCATGTCCAATTGTCCAATATGGATTGGGCAACTGAATCGCTCAGTGAAGCTATGTGACCTCAGACACTCAGGCAGGATTCATGCGCTGTTAGCGAGTGGTATTGCTGCTACAAACTTCACTAATGTACGTGACATAGAACCCGGAATGTGACCACTCTAGATAATAGTGAAAGATTTTTTTCACCATTAATTGTTATTCAGCCTTCTTCATCTTATTTTATTTTATTTTTTTATTTACAATATTTTAAAAATACACATTTCATTCGTTTACTGCTTCGTTAAACCATTGCCTCACAATGTAATATATAAAAATCTCGAGTTACAGTGTTTGTTATCGAACTCCTCTGAAACAGCTTCACCGATTTTTATGAATTTTTTTGTGTATATTTGGTACATCTGAGAATAGGTCGTAGACTAATTTACTAATATGGCAAAACAACGAGTCAGCTAATCTCTTTATAATGTTAGTCCATGTGTGTTTCAGTACCCGAAACCGGTGTGGGAGCCTGGAACGACTAATGAATGTTGATGAAGCGAAACACATCTGTGAGGATCGTCGCAAGTGGCCGACCCTGGTCTCTGCCTACCCCTCTGCGATACAGGCATGAGTTTATGTTTTGAGTGTACATATAAATAGAACTGTAACTACGTTTGGTGTTAAATGACATAGGTATATGGCCAAAATGCCGTGTCTGCGATGACGTGCGTGATTCGCCGTAATAGAACGCGCGGCCATAGAAAT
This sequence comes from Yponomeuta malinellus, assembly GCA_947308005.1. NCBI lineage: Eukaryota > Metazoa > Arthropoda > Insecta > Lepidoptera > Yponomeutidae > Yponomeuta > Yponomeuta malinellus. The sequence continues at coordinate 9,839,521 of OX371012.1, read as the reverse complement.
TCTATCAGAAGTACGTGCTAAATTATCTGCTTCACTTATTGTAGCTCTAAAACACTCAATAATAAAGTCGAAAATCGACCGTGTGTGCGGTATAGTTACACTTGTAAAGGTGCACCTTTTTTATTACCGCGCAGTGTTGCATTTGTTAACGGGCGATATGAAAATAACTTTTCAGTCAATATTTGCACAAATATTAGCAGTTTGCCGTTATTGGTTTGTTTATGAAGGTTTTGCATTGAGCTTTTATTTTTTCAGACTATTGGTGGGTTGTCTAAATTCGCAACCACCTATAGGTACATTGGGTAAAAAAACCGGCCAAGTGCGAATCGGACTCGCGCACGAAGGCTTCCGTACCATTATCTATACAACATTTGAATATTTCAAGCGTCTACCGGTTGCCGTTATTAATTCCGAGCAATAGCGGCAGCAGAAATACATAATCTGCGAAATCTGTGTCAACTGTCTAACTATCACGGACAGACGAACGGACCCTTAGGGTACGGAACTCTAAAAGACTAACACCCGACCCAAAAGTTATGCCTGCTGCACACACGTCGCTGTGTGGCGCCGGATTAAGAATAGCGTCACTCCATTTCCTTCTGTGGATGTCGTAGGAGGCGACTAAGGAAATAAATTACCAGGAGACGGGGAGCAACGTCTTCCTGGGATTCCAACCGCATACTGCGATCGCCAACCCGCCTGCCAAGCGTGGCGATTATGGCAAAACCCTTCATGGTTAGAAAACCATGAGGGAGGCCTATGTCCTGCAGTGGGCGTCAAATGGCTGATGATGATGACAAGTCGCTGGACCAACGATCTAAGGCAGATTGCTGGTAGTGGCTGGATGGGGATGGCCGAGAAAAGAAGGAAGTGGCGTGCCCCGGAGGAGGCCTTTGTCAAGCAATGGACGAGTACGGGCTTATTGATTGTACAAAAAGAACCGCAGTTCGACCACTGTCAAAATTTTTTGTATATATCCTATGCCAACATACTACTGTAAAAAGAAACTAAGTACCTGGCTGACTACTTTAGATTGTCAAGCTACCGAATGTCTGCCCCAGACTGTAACATATACACAAATAAAGCATAATGTTCCATAAAATTTTTACAACAAAATTTACAAATCACACATATTCACATACATACACAAGCACACGTACACGCACACATATTGTTGGATTAGTACTGCTTATTTAAGTAAAATAATTGCATTTTAAGAATAAATCAATTTTCTTTTCCGTAATTTAATTTTGCATGAAATTAAGTTTTATATTAATTTCTTTGTTCCTTTTAAGCTTTTGTTGAAAAGTAATATCGAATTGTATTAATTATTTTAAGAAATGGTTTATATAACTACTGAAATCGAAAGAGCAGGACTTTTCGTAATATAGGGACTTTACTCTTTTATAAATCGTGAAAATTGTAATAAACTAATAGGTTGTTTATTAATTTTTACTGTGAAATACTCGAATTAGATATTGAAGGAATATGACTTATCTAACCTGCGAACAAACCACCGGTAAAAGAAACGGCCACATACATATTTGTAACCGAACGGGAAACAAAGCCACCCTGACATGACGTTCGGAGGTCAATTAGTGGTTTCAATTTCAGCAGGGGCGGCACGTCAGGCCGCGGCGGCGGCGGCGCGCACGGTGATGCACGATTGGGGTGATACTACACTGGGCAGGTGATACAATACGATTAAAATCAGTTAACGATTCGGCTTTTCTCGGATATCATCGCCTAATCCCGAGACGGAAATGACACGAAATACATTACCGCAATTTCTTTTAGGTAGCATTCAATTTGAAGTATCATAAACGCAATGTATAGCACCTGCCAAGATGACATTACTAACCGGTAGACCTAAGAAATTTATTATGCAGAAGTGATCGCAACATAGGAAGCTCTTTAAATCTTTCATGAAAGTTATATATCATTCGTCGTATCACGGAATAATCAAAATCATCCATTTTTAAACGATATTTTTTGCCGGCCACTTCTTTGGATTGTTGATCTTTTAAACTCCCGTTGCTTCACAAACCCTGTCCAATTTTTTTTATGATAATTACTTTCTTCTTTTTTAAATAAATTAGCTTGTTTTCTAAAATAGTTATATACATGATTTACAATTTCACGAGATTGAGCAACAATTTTTTACCGCGCTTTAAATTTGTTGAAGCCATGATACATAACTATTGTAAATTTATTTTAGACAATATGAAATAATTATAATAACAGTCGATAGCATACCAAGCTTTAGGCAGAAGCTAGAGATGTGATATCACACATAAAAAAACGATATTTTAATGCGATACTTTTTGCAAATGAATGTGCAAAAATTACTAATGCTCTACCGAAATTTTATAACCGCGTGGGGCGCGAAAATTGTAACAAATTGTAATTGATGGCTATAAAAAAATCGAAAAGACACTTGTAATGGAAATAAAAATTTATTAAAAAAAATCGTTCGAATAAATTTCTTTTGAAAAATTATCGATTTATTTTTAATAATCGATTATTTTAAAAAAAGTATTATTTTTTCTCAACCCTAGCAAAAGCTGGTTTGCCACTTATCACGATCATGATAAAACTGTTTCGCTTCATCAACATTCATTATTTGGTACACGTACTTTTTTCCCTTTGCCAATACGTCCTCTATTTGGTTGACGTATTTCCACCTGGGGCGTCCCTTGACTGCTCTTCTACTCACATTCGCTCCATATAGTTCATATGTCCATTCCTTCTCAATTTCTGTCACTGATCTTCAAAATTTCTTTTCAATAACTCAATAACGGTGAGAAATATTTAGAAGTTAATAAAATGTATTAAGCTAACTCATTTACTCTATTTAAGTAATTTTTGTGAATTCTGTTTTTCCTCCTTTATAAATTAAAATAAATAATATAAAAAATTTAATTAATAAATAAGAAGCACATCTCATAGTCTATGGGCGAGACACAGCCCAGTACCTAACAGACCATTCCTTGTCGAAGTCACCGCAGATGACAATAGGCTACATAGCGGACAGCGGAAACGTTACATGGATTATTGAGATATTGGGTCCGCCCCACACTTGAGCCGTGAAGTCAAGTCTAGAATTGCTCGCGACGCGAACTGCTACCTAACTTACAATGTCTACGGCCTTATGCACAGTGGTATGTGCACATGTTAGATCAGTCGACTGTGGGTCAATCTTTACATTTTTGTCGCGACACACGTATATTTCCTGCATTTTGTTTTTGTGTGCAATAGGTACGGTATAATAATAGCCATTATTAAATAATAACGTAACTGAAAACGGGATGATCTCGATCTTTATTCTTGCCGGAGTGGTCAGAGGTGGCAAATGACCGAAAGTCTTGATTTAAAAGGGGGAAGCCTTTGCCCTGCACTGGGACACACATATTATGGAAACGACTAAAAAAAAATCAGTGCACGCATGCTATCGATTGAACGCTGTGAAAAAAATCATAATTATGTCTATGTCCATAGTGCGTTCGCGTGTCTCGCCTGAACAGCGAACATAACGCGGAAAGCGAATCTTACGCCTTTAATTTGGATACGATCAATCTGCTACATAGAAATTGAGATGGTGGCGCAAACTCGGCATTACATATAAAACCTCAAGCCGCCGACAAACAACAACAGACTTGACAACGTCAGTTTGACAACTGTCAGCTTGTGAGGAAGGAGGTGCACAGACGAAAAGGCCAGATATTACCTTACATGTGACGTCACTGTAGAGGTTAAATAAAGGGCATTGATAATTTTCTTGTTTGCTTAATATAAATTTAACTATACAATATTTATTCCTCTAACATGGAAATATTGGTTCTTAGAATTATTGGGCTTTGTTCTCGAAGTGGTTTTTGATACAGGCCTCCAAAAAAATACTTTGCGTCCCCAATTAGACGCTTGGAATCTTTCAAGATTTGGTGCGCGTGATGTAGGGGTAGGTGTGAATACCATTCACGCTCGTGCTCGCGGCTATTCGCGGACATTCACGGCTTTGGTGTGAAGCGGCCCTAAAAGTATGCGGTTGTGAACAACCATGAACTAGCGTTAGCCCGATGGCCTCGATCCGGTTTTGTGTATTTGAGCTGAGAAATCGATGTTGGTGTTGGTGATGTACAACTACAACGCTTGAACGCATGGCTATCTTTGTAGGGTGTGCAAAATTTATAGATCTGCTCGCTACACCTTAACTGTCACTCATTGTCGTCCGATACAGGCACAAAGCCGACCGTAATCTGTGATCGGAGCTCCTAACGATAGAGCGATCACAGATTGGAGTTTCAATCTTTGTATAAGTTATTGGCACACGCTTATTAGAAATTATATTGAATTCTCAATCCGGGATAGCTAGAAAATTTTAAAATAAACAATAAAAACCGACTTCGCAACACTACAGCACTAAAAAGTTAGAAATAATTACAAGTATGTAGGTATTGTAGAAGTATAATTTGGAGCCGGTGCCCAAAATATATGTGCTGGTCATGAAACTGCATACTTCTAATTATTTAAATTATTTCTAACTTTTAGTGCTGCAGTGTTTCGAAGTCGGTTTTTATTTTGTATTTAATTTTTTTATTTTTCAATTTTAAGTGGGGGAGTGGGAGAAAAATAAACGAGTCCCTTAGAACCATCATTTACGCTACTTAATTCGTGGCTTCAAAATTTGTTGTTCTCAATTTCCATCTCCGAAAGTCTTCACCAGAACATCACCAAATTTACCACGCCACGCTATTTTATGAAACATACGAATATTACTAAAGGATGGGCCCTATTAGTTCGTGTGGAAATATATTACCGGGAGACAGGCAGCAGCGTCTTTCTGAGATTCCAACCGCATACTGCGATTGCCAACCCGCTTGCCAAGCGTGGCGATTATGGCAAAACCCTTCATGGTTAAGAAACCCATGAGGGAGGCCTGTGTCCTGCAGTGAGCGTCAATTGGCTGATGATGATGATGATGGGCCCCATTAGGCCTCATTTACTGCTGTCCATTGAAGAGTTCCGTTCTCCATCTCTGAAAGTCTTCATCAGATCTTCACCAAATTAAAATGGGACCAATGGGACATTATATCTATTCAAACAAACAAAGAATTGTCGAAATCGGTTAAGATTTGACAGAGTTATGCGAAAACATAGCTAAAAAAAAATATACACGTAGAATTGATTTTTGAAGTCGGTTAAAAATGGATCAGGATTAGCTATTTAGGCACTAAACAGCCTAGAGGTTATGTTCGATAGATTTATGTAGTCATGGTAAAGAAAACATTTTTATTGCGACCTATGCGTTTGTCAATATTTCTGTAGAACGTAAATAGTTGAATTTTCGTTTTAAATCTAATAACAATACTTATCATGAAAAGAGATATATTTTTTGTACACGTTTTGTATTCCAAAAGGATTCTTTCACCATTAACTGAGAATTGTATGTTTTATTCACTGTTAAACATTTCTGGCGAAAAACTGTTAGTATATATCTTTTGCATTTTCGTCTTCAACGCCTTCTACCTCACCGCTTGAAATTACCAATCCGCGATGGGCACGTGTGGTAATTAACCCCCTCTCTCTGAGAAAAGGCAGTGGGACGAATATAGGCTACATTAAAAAAGAACCGGCCAAGTACGAGTTGGACTCGCGCACGAAAGGTTCCGTACCATTATCTATACAGCGTAAGACACAAAGATCGGAAAAAACGGCAAAAAATAAAATATTTATTTATTATGTATCAATTATTAATTTTGAAGCCAATATAGAACTAAATATTCTGTAAATGTTTCAAGCGTCTACGTGTTGCCGTTATTAATATCGAGCAAAAAACGACAAAAAAAATACGTTTGTTGTATGGGAGCCCTCCTTAAATATTTATTTTATTCTATTTTTAATATTTGTTGTTATAGCGGCAACAGAAATACATCATCTGTGAAAATGTCAACTGCCTAGCTATTACAGTTCATAGGATAAAGCCTGGCGACACACGGGCAGACAGACAGACAGACAGACGGACAGATAGACGGACAGTGAAGTCTTAGTAATAGGGTCCCGTTTGGCACCCTTCGGGTATGGAACCCTAAAAGACCCTTCAAACTTGTACTTTAAATAGCCCATCAACGATAGGCAGGCATGCTTAGTAATTTAACCCATACATACCCCCTGTTTCTGGTACACTGACAATCTGTTAATCTACTGTTAACAGATATCAACTAGCTAAAGTGCTTATAAATATTAAGTGGGGATAAAAAAGGACAATTCTCTCAGCTATGAGAAGGCAGCTGCATGCTGCATGCGTCAAAACAATATTTACCACGCAATAACATGTCCGAAACTGCAATTAGCTGATTGCCATTTGGCAATGGGAAGTCTGGAGTGCAAAGCCCGTTTTAATTTCACCAATAACGCATCGAGACCGCAGCCTGTTACGTGGCGTGGTGCACCCACTGTCGCGCGCATCAATAGGGAACGTGTCCCTAAACTAGATTATTATTATTATTAAAATTATTTGTTTAAGAAGCGAAAGAGGTTTGACAGGATCGTAGCAAGTAGCAAACCCTGGTCTCTGCCTACCCTTCCGGGATTCTTTTAACCACTATAGTGGATTTTTTTGCCTTTAAATAGGTTTTTAAAATTGTCCTCAGCACGGGTTAGTGCAACAAAAAGAATAAAATCATGTAGGTACAGCGAAATCATTCCAATGTTAAAACTTAACTACAAAGTGGGTTACTCGGGGCTGCAAGTGACGTAAATTGCTTCGGCCAGATGTCGCTGCCTGTACGTAATACAGAGACTTTTGTAAAGGGGCTCGAAATTTCGCCGATGCTTGCACTTGCCCATTAGCTCAGTTGGAAGAGCGCTGGCACGGTTAGCCAGGGGTCGCGGGTTCATGTCCCGGCATGCGTGGAATTTTTAGCCTCTTAATAGGTTTTTAAGATTTTCAGTTGCACTGACAACATGGAAGAAAAAAAAGGACGTCCTAAAACCACATGGAGACGCTCAGTATAGCAGTAAGCTACTATTATTGAGACAAAAGGCGCAAAATCGGCCGCTATGGAAGTATGTTTTTAGAGCCCTGTGTCCCTAATGAGGGGAATATGATGATGATAATGAGAGAGAAAATACTTTTGCACAAAGGCGTACTTAGTGCTAAGTAGCATTCTGTATGAGTCAACCTTTGGTTTGTGGATAGAGTGACTGGGTGTTGCAGAATAATAACAGGTACCTACATGGTATTAAAAATAGGTACTGAACGGGCATAATATACTGAAAAGTATAGGTCGTAGAGGAAAATATCGAGATTATTATTTATGTTTAATAAGGCCTCTCCAATGAGGTCGAACTATATTGTTTTGCAAGTTCTCTAATATGTATCGGCCATCATATGTAATCGACTGGCCGCAGCTGATTAGTATTTTCGGTTTTGCTGTTATTTGAATGATTAATTACTTTCATCACTTGTGTATCTAACAGCTATATTTTTTATGTAGCCTATATACGTCTCACTTCAGGGCACAGGCCTTTCCTCAGAGAGAGAGAGAGAGAGAAAGAACGGGCTTAATCACCAGGCGTGCCCAACGCGGATTGGCACACGAGGTTTTCCTTCACTGTTAGCGAGTGGTATTGAAGAAGAAGAAGAAAGACAATTATTATACTAAGAAGACACATCACAGAAACAAAATAAGTAGAAAAGTAACATAATATGCACAACACCAGAAATAAAACTAAATATGCAACAGAAAAAACGAATAAATAAAACAGGACCATAGATGTAGCCTGCGGTGTATCAAAGTTGCCACAAAAGGCAGCTGACTCAGCGTTGTGCTGAGGAAGTGATGCCTCAGCGCTGACTTTCAGTCAGACCCTACAGTAATTCATAATTGTACTACGGAGTGCGTGCCGTGGTGCATTTAAAATTTTTTATTGAAGACGAGAACTGCGTAGTACTATTGCTTCTTTGCAACGCAACCATCTGCGCACGGCCCGACAGGTAACTATCAAACCACCGAACCGTATTGTTATCAAATCCGTAATACGACATCTTCGATAATAAGAGGGACGTATTCAGACAGTCGAAAGCTCTGATGAAATCTAGCAGCACCAGAATTGTACTCCTTCCTCCATCAAGCGCTGACAACACGTTGTCCACGACATCCAACAGAGCTGCTACTATTACTTCACAAATGTACGTAACTTAGATACAAAGTCATTGGTACCTCCCGAACGAGAAGCCGCGTTCTACCGCTCCTCTACCACCGCTTTTAATTAAAGACCCTTCAAACTTGTACTTTAAATAGCCCATCAACGATAGGCAGGCATGCTTAGTAATTTAACCCATACATACCCCCTGTTTCTGGTACACTGACAATCTGTTAATCTACTGTTAACAGATATCAACTAGCTAAAGTGCTTATAAATATTAAGTGGGGATAAAAAAGGACAATTCTCTCAGCTATGAGAAGGCAGCTGCATGCTGCATGCGTCAAAACAATATTTACCACGCAATAACATGTCCGAAACTGCAATTAGCTGATTGCCATTTGGCAATGGGAAGTCTGGAGTGCAAAGCCCGTTTTAATTTCACCAATAACGCATCGAGACCGCAGCCTGTTACGTGGCGTGGTGCACCCACTGTCGCGCGCATCAATAGGGAACGTGTCCCTAAACTAGATTATTATTATTATTAAAATTATTTGTTTAAGAAGCGAAAGAGGTTTGACAGGATCGTAGCAAGTAGCAAACCCTGGTCTCTGCCTACCCTTCCGGGATTCTTTTAACCACTATAGTGGATTTTTTTGCCTTTAAATAGGTTTTTAAAATTGTCCTCAGCACGGGTTAGTGCAACAAAAAGAATAAAATCATGTAGGTACAGCGAAATCATTCCAATGTTAAAACTTAACTACAAAGTGGGTTACTCGGGGCTGCAAGTGACGTAAATTGCTTCGGCCAGATGTCGCTGCCTGTACGTAATACAGAGACTTTTGTAAAGGGGCTCGAAATTTCGCCGATGCTTGCACTTGCCCATTAGCTCAGTTGGAAGAGCGCTGGCACGGTTAGCCAGGGGTCGCGGGTTCATGTCCCGGCATGCGTGGAATTTTTAGCCTCTTAATAGGTTTTTAAGATTTTCAGTTGCACTGACAACATGGAAGAAAAAAAAGGACGTCCTAAAACCACATGGAGACGCTCAGTATAGCAGTAAGCTACTATTATTGAGACAAAAGGCGCAAAATCGGCCGCTATGGAAGTATGTTTTTAGAGCCCTGTGTCCCTAATGAGGGGAATATGATGATGATAATGAGAGAGAAAATACTTTTGCACAAAGGCGTACTTAGTGCTAAGTAGCATTCTGTATGAGTCAACCTTTGGTTTGTGGATAGAGTGACTGGGTGTTGCAGAATAATAACAGGTACCTACATGGTATTAAAAATAGGTACTGAACGGGCATAATATACTGAAAAGTATAGGTCGTAGAGGAAAATATCGAGATTATTATTTATGTTTAATAAGGCCTCTCCAATGAGGTCGAACTATATTGTTTTGCAAGTTCTCTAATATGTATCGGCCATCATATGTAATCGACTGGCCGCAGCTGATTAGTATTTTCGGTTTTGCTGTTATTTGAATGATTAATTACTTTCATCACTTGTGTATCTAACAGCTATATTTTTTATGTAGCCTATATACGTCTCACTTCAGGGCACAGGCCTTTCCTCAGAGAGAGAGAGAGAGAGAAAGAACGGGCTTAATCACCAGGCGTGCCCAACGCGGATTGGCACACGAGGTTTTCCTTCACTGTTAGCGAGTGGTATTGAAGAAGAAGAAGAAAGACAATTATTATACTAAGAAGACACATCACAGAAACAAAATAAGTAGAAAAGTAACATAATATGCACAACACCAGAAATAAAACTAAATATGCAACAGAAAAAACGAATAAATAAAACAGGACCATAGATGTAGCCTGCGGTGTATCAAAGTTGCCACAAAAGGCAGCTGACTCAGCGTTGTGCTGAGGAAGTGATGCCTCAGCGCTGACTTTCAGTCAGACCCTACAGTAATTCATAATTGTACTACGGAGTGCGTGCCGTGGTGCATTTAAAATTTTTTATTGAAGACGAGAACTGCGTAGTACTATTGCTTCTTTGCAACGCAACCATCTGCGCACGGCCCGACAGGTAACTATCAAACCACCGAACCGTATTGTTATCAAATCCGTAATACGACATCTTCGATAATAAGAGGGACGTATTCAGACAGTCGAAAGCTCTGATGAAATCTAGCAGCACCAGAATTGTACTCCTTCCTCCATCAAGCGCTGACAACACGTTGTCCACGACATCCAACAGAGCTGCTACTATTACTTCACAAATGTACGTAACTTAGATACAAAGTCATTGGTACCTCCCGAACGAGAAGCCGCGTTCTACCGCTCCTCTACCACCGCTTTTAATTAAATTTATTTATTAAATTAGCTTTAATTACTTTTGTCGACAGAATAAATAAATGAGCAGCAACAGATGGTCAACAAATCGATAAAATTTTAATACATTAATTAGGAAGCTGATACATTTAATTTGGAATTCTCCGCCCATCAATTTTGTATTTTCTGGAAGTAACCCCTCGTACATTTCAGCCCTTACAGTGAAAATTACCATCATTCGCACTAAAAAACCGGCGATGAAAGGCTCTCGCCTGCACACTCAGTTAGCGTCATTACCGCGGGAAAAATTCCCTTTTACTGGAAATTGGTAATTGTGCCCCGACGGGGGGCTTATTATTGTTGATACCGGCTCTCGGGAGTACAAACGCTATACTGTGGAAGCATTATGTTAAGTATCGTACTTCTTTTTATCGTATCGATGGCAATGTTCATCGTGGCTGTAAAAAGATTCGCGCTGTTACGCCAAACGTACAAGGCTCAGTAGCCACATAAACAGCCTATATAGGTCCCACTGTAGGGCACAGGCCATCTCTCAGGGAGAGAGTTTGGGCTTTATCACCACGCGTGCCCACCGCGGATTGGTGATTTCAAGCGCTGAGGTATCTGAATAGCTCAGACACTCAGGTTTCCTCACAATGTTTTCCTTCACCGTTAGCGAGTGGTATTGCTAATAACTGCACAAATGTACATAACTTAGAAAACAAAGTCATAGGTACATGCCCACACTGGGAATCGAACCTGGGTCTCTCGCTTCCGAGTCCAAAGTTCTACCACCCTACTAGGCTGCCACCACTCTTACCGCAGTAGTTACGTATCGTACTAATATCCTTATTCATCATCAACCCATAGCAGTCCACTGCAGGACATGGGTCTCTCCCTGTATGGGAGGTTTTGCCATCATCATCAACCTCAAATATCCTTATTACCAATATATTATTCTTGTATTTACCTATCAATAAATCGACATTTACATTTTTATCCAGAACTGTTAAAACCCTGTTCTTTACCACCTGTTGCCAATCGGGTAGATTTTTGTGGTGATTTTGGCCTACCTCTCAGGGGCATGTTTCATAGAACTAAATTTCTTGGTTTACCGTGAGAATTCTATGTACATTGCAATACGCTATTTTATTAAAACGCGGATTACGGGCAATATATTTTTTTATTACTCTATTTTATCGATTCCCTAGCCTAGTTGGGGATCGACTGACATCTAAAACAAAACGTAACGATTCCCTTCAAAATATTCAAAATAAGACGAGAAGGCTCTGCCCAGCCAGCTACTATAAAGAGGAATCGTTACAGTACATTGCAAAGTCGATCCACCCACGTATTGACAAGTAGGACGACTCGCTTACGCAATGTACATCGAATTGTCATAATTAAACTATGAATCGTAGTTTTATGAAACAGGCCCCAGATGGGCAAAAATGTAAGTAAGGCTTACGTTACGTGGCCCGCCCAATTCCACTTTAGCTTAGCGGTTGTAGCTCCAACGTCGCCAATCGTGGTTCTTGCTGATCATATTTGATGTTGCTCATATATTTATTTTGCTGACAAAAATAGTTCTCGGCCGATCGACCAAAGTCAAAAATGATGCAACCAAGTCCCAAACTAAGTCAAAACGTGTTTTTTTTTTCAAGAGCTGTTATAATAAAATAAATATTTAGTAATAATTTTTACCGTCTGATTTAACGTAACTAATTTGGCATTACGATATGTTGAAATTACCATAGGTATTTAAATTATCTCATCAATGTTGTTGCACGCCTGTTATTGGGTGTTAGGCTGAACTGAACTCTCATTTAGATGTGAACTTTTTAATTTCATATTTATAAATAAATTTTATTTTTTTATCATTATTATAATTTCTCTTATTTACTATTGATTTTGACAAATATTTTTATTTATTTCAAACATAAAATAAGAGACTTAATTAATATATAAATGATAAAAATATACAAGTAACTAATTCTATATTTACAAATAAAACACCTGCCCCAGGTCACTGTCCCGCGGTAATGAGCCCAGAACGCTGGCGACGTTACCTCTTTGGATGGCCAGGCTTATCCTCTGGCCGAGGTACGCGCCGGCCCTCTGGTCTCCCGATGCGTCGATTAGGCGCGCCGCTAAGTCTTTGAACAGCAGGCGCGCCTCTGGGCCCCAAGTGCCTATGGTTTCGACGCCAAACGGCGCAAATATGTAATTGTTTCCTATTGAACCGTATTTGCGCCGTTTGAGGCTTTCGGCCGCGCCAGCCGCTGAACCAGCGGCTCTTCCACTCTGGGAAACATGAGAGGGTGCCAGCGTGTCAACGCATGTAGCGTCCCAAACTAGCGGCCTCCCATGTTTCCAGGGGATCAATGTCATTCCATCGGGCCTTTTACCATTGTCGCGGATGATGCCTGGAGGTTCCAGCGTGGCCGGAACCCCGGCTGTGGCAAAGGCCCTCCGGATGATGTCATTGAGAGCCGCGTGGCGGGAAAGGCGGCCGGCGCTCCGCTGACACGATAGACCATGGTGGCCTAGGCGATCGACGTCGGTACCGCAGGGGCAGCGATGGGGCACAGTGATTGGGCAACCCAGTCGCAGACCGATGGCGGTGCTAAAAGAGGTGTTGTCCATCAGGGTCCCTATAGACGCTGATGGGTGGGCCTGCAACCAGTAGCCCGCCTCTCGCTCGGACACGGCCAGTAGGCGAGCGCGTTCCACGTCGCTGGTGCAAGAATGGATTAACCTGCTCTGCACCAGCTCGCAGAGGGGCCCGTCCCACTGCCTTTGGATGGTAGGGTCCTTCGGCGGATCCTCATTAGGGCAGGCCAGTCTCCATGCCTCTTTGGCTTCCCCACAGTATGAGGCCTCAATGTCACCCAGAGAAGAGCTAACAATTTTCTTGTACAAGGCCTCGATACTGTGGATGGAAGACAAAAAGGCAGGCAATGCGACGCTGCTTACCTTCCTGACTCCTAGGCCTCCATATCTTATGGGGAGTGATGCCTGGAGCCAGGAACGTTCTGAAATTGGACAGTTTAGAATTTGGATTAAGGCCAAATGGATCATCGAATCGATTGGTCCTAGTAGAGCCACCTGGCTAAATAGTGGGCTGCATCTGAGGTAATAGGTAAATTTTGGCACAAAAAGGCAAAAACGTATAATTTGGAAGGCCATATGTGTGTTAATTTTGAACAGGAGGGGAATGGTATCGAAAAATTTTGTTTTTTCGTCGTCTAAAAATAGAGGAAACGCTTCTTCCATGACTGGCGCTCCTAGGAGACGAAGTGATTCGTTATTTACTACCTTTAAATTTGGGGCCAAGCAGTTAAATTCTGAAACTATTGAATTTTGGGATCTTATGTGGTCGAAAACGTACAGTTCGCATTTGCCGTGGTTAAGCTCCAGGCCTATGGATTTAAATTTGTCCGAAAGTGTCTTTAGGTCGTTTTGAACCGTATTTATGTCGCCTCCTAGGGTGCCATCGTCCAGATACCATATATTTAATTTTGACTTTAAGGACGTGATAATTTTGTGTATAGCCAGGCTGAAGATGGCCGGCCCGAGCGGGTCGCCCTGCTGGCAGCCTACAGCGGAGTCGATAAGATGATCGCGGTATACCAGGTTTGAAGGGCAGCTGTAGGCCTGCCAAAGGTATGGATATATCTCCGGGGTGATTTCTTTCACCTCTGCCAGCATGGCGCCTCTGTCGACCGAATTAAATGCATTTATTTTGTTTTGATTTTAAATAAACTATTTACTGGACTTAATTAATATATAAATAAATAAAAATAATTTTATAAATAAATAAAAAATAGATTATAAATAAATAAAAAAATAGATTTAGCGGTGGTAGCCTAGTGGGTAGAATATTGGGTCTCTACCCAGGTTCGATTCCCAGTGCGGGCATGTACTTATGACTTTGTTTTCTAAGTTATGAACATTTGTGAAGTTATAGTAGCAATATCACTCGCTAACTGTGAAGGAAAACATCGTGAGGAAACCTGAGTATCTGAGCTATTCACATACTTCAGCGCTTGAAATCGCCAATCCGTGGTGGGCACGCGTGGTTAAGCCCATGCTCTCTCCCTGAGCGAAGGCCTGTGCCCTACATTGTGGCGTAATTATAGTCTGCTTATGAAAAAATAGATTGAAATGAAAAATAGAAAAAACTGAATTTGCACGGATATTTACTCGTTTATTTTTCATTTTACGATTTTTTCCGACGTTTCGGTACTTTTGCAAGACCCGTGGTCTCGGTAGACTGAGGTGACAGGCGTCATTTTGAAAGCATTAACTGTAGTTTACTACCCTCGGCTACAATTACAAAATAGAATTATTAAATTACGTACCAAAACTATTTTGGCAATTGTTTAAAATTTAAATGGACAAAATAATTATTTTATATAAGCTTAAAAATAAATATGTTAACCTTAGAAAATACTAAAAATAGATTGAATAACATTTTTGCTGATTTTTGTTTCTAATAAAAAGTTAACGTTCCTGATATTTATTTAGTTCCCCTGGTTCCATTTATTTGGTACGTTACCAGCTTTGCGTGAAATCACTCGTGTCACGCGAGGGATCACGCCGTGTCATGTCACGTCATTTCCACATCATGAGGCGCGAATGACGCCTTTTATGATTAGCCGGTGGCGCGACATTGCGACACTTTGTTAGTGTTTCAGAGCTTTGTTAGTGTTGTAGAGCTTTGTTAGTGTTGTAGAGCTTTGTTAGTGTTGTAGAGCTTTGTTAGTGTTGTAGATAGAGCTTGGATTACTTGTATAGTTGACACCACCTCAACCTTTACATATGCGCACTCTAATTAGTTACGTTGAGGACGAACTTTGCAACAAAAATGTAAAGGTTGACCTGCTGTTGACTGTACATGTGACGTCTAAAATGCGCAATTCCCGAAACACGTCTGTCAGAGATCTATATTTTTCTAAGTATCAGGGTTTCGAACGAACAGAAGGGTAACGTGTTTGGCTGATATAAAATATTACCCATCGGACTGGCTTAGATACATAGAAACAGACATAAAGTCACGCCTGTATGCCTCCCTATCCCGCAGAGATCAAGGTTGGCCACTCGCCACTATCCCGTAGAATCTTTTTCTATTGAACAAATTTTTCTATATGTCCTGCATGCTTATTTAAAAGGAAAAGGATTTTTTGCAATGTACACCAAATAATTCACCATACGAAATGAAATAGTTTTAAATTTTAAAGAAAAGTTTTTTGTCTGTGAACCAGAAATAACTAATCAGTCGAAAAGATTTTAAACCTACCTTAAATAATGTAACATAGTTGTTTAATAAAGGCCACTTAGGGCCAATTTTTCAAGTCAGATAAAATTTAACTAGAGAATAAATTGCATGCTATCACTGTTTAAATCATACAAGACACTGACAACATCAGTTTTATTCTATTGTTTTTGTCTGACTATTGAAAAATGCGGTCTTAATAGATTATAGTGTAGAAAGAGCTGTAGTTCCTAGTACAGGTAAATATGTAATGTTCTGTATGTGCATGTTTTGTTTAAATAAAGGCATTATTTTTCCTTTTCAAAACTTCTTCAAAACTATTTTAAAATGCAGCATAAACATTCTACTTTGAGGTGTGACATTTCTTTCAGATGAGGATTAGATTGCGGGATTAATTAACCACTCAAGTCTCTCTCTAACTGAATTTCACAACCAGACAAACACACAGTCGTGACAATGATAATTATTATACGTCGGCACATCCCAATGTCTACTACATACGAGTACTACATTCACGCACATAGGGTAACAGAGAGTGGTGTCCCGTGCAGGGTATGTGACAAGCGCACCGGGTACACGCTGCATTATACAAAGATCTAATATTTTTTACGCAAGTTGGCCGTGAACAATAATGCAGCCTATGAATTTTATATGAATACATAACGAGTTTTGGGTGGTTTGAAAGCCATGGCAAAATGAACGTGCCTTGAGAAACGCTAGTTTGTTTCGCTAGTTAGTTTGTATCGAACACCCAGATTTCGCTCCGAGAGAGAGAGTATGGGCTTAATCACCAAACCCACCGCGACTATTTCAAGCGCTGAGGTATGTAAACACCTCAGGCACTCACGTTTTCTCACGATGTTTTCCTTCGCCGTTAGCTAGTGGTATTGCAACTACAAATTCACAAATGTACGTAACTGTAAAACCCAAATTATTGACAAATGCCGGGATTTTCATCCACGACCTTTCAAAGTATGTCAAGATCATGGCAAGTGGCAAAAACTGGTCTCTGCCTACCATTCCGTGATACAGGCGTATTTGTGCTAGGTTCGAAGTAATATTTCCAATGTGATTTTATTTAATACTTTTATTGCACTTAACCTAATGTACAATAAGGCGGACATTTTCAACTTTCGCATTTTCTACCAGTCAACCGCAGGAGGTGGTGGTAAACTTTTCCCGCGTTAAAGTGTTCATTTGTTTTTTTTTTTTTAATAAACAACTTCCTATTTGCAAGTCAGTTCGAAATTTAAATAAAACCTTTGATAACTTACCTCCTTGATTACCATGTTTCGGAGTAAAAGATCGTTCCATTTTTAAACTATACGAGAGATTTGGCCGCTAAATAAAATATGACAGATATGGATTTGAAACGTTCTTGATTTTCATGCAACTTTTGCGGCCGCTGCTCGCATGTATTTGGCCAGTTCAGCAACTTCGACTTATCTCGAAGAAGGTTGTCAAAATAATGCTTAAATTTCTTATTACCTATTATCCTCCTACCATTGTACCACTTCTTTGTAGTATATTAGATCCCACGCAGCCCATACTCGTGGGATATGAACCAAATTATTCCAATTGTTAGAAACTACTATACAAAACAAACCCCATAGCATATCAGTCTAGTCTAGTCCTAATTGTACATACGAACAACATTTGCTCTAGATAAACAGATATAGAATTTTCGTGGACACTTTATTGTTCACAAAAATTGTATTTTTTAAGATAGAAAGTGTGTTTGAAATGAGGTCCCTGAGAAATATTTGTGATGTTATTTTGAATGCAATAGTGTGTCATAAGATTAGAGAACGTTGTGGGCTGAAAGAGATTGTAGTGACTAGAACTGAGAAAGGTATGTTGCGTTGATTTGAACATATGGGGAGGATAAAGGAAGAAAGATTGAGGAAAGAAATACATGGAGCAAATATGGGTGGGAGGGCCGATAAGGGACTTCCCAGGCCGACGTATTTCGACCAAATAAGTCATACATTGCCGAAAAATGCGTGCGTATAAATGAATGCCGATGAATGTTGCATCTACGTAATGAGATAATGTATACAGCGTCCAGTGGCACCTGCACTCACACTAAATGGGTGAAGAGACTACTTGGAGGCTGTAGTGCCTGGAACATTGTGTTAGATGGAGTAGACTTGCCCAGCACCTATACCATCTTGACAGCTTAGTCGGCCTAGCCCACAGAAAAGACAAGTCAAGACGTGCGGAGCCAACCAAATCACGGGTTTCCTCACGATGTTTTCCTTCGCCGTTAGCGTGTGGTATTACTATTACAAATTCGCAGATGTACGTTACTTTGAAAATAAACATAGGTCTACCTACTGGGCTACCACCGCTTCAGTAAATAAGTGAATCTGGGGTTACGTTAATAATGTGTAGCGCTTACGAAAGTTTTAGTTCGAAGAAAGAAGCTTAAAAAGGTTTTTAGGATCGTGATAAGTGGCAAACCCTGACCTCTGCCTTCCTGTCCAAGATACAGGTGTAAGTTTATTTTATGGCATGTCATGTCATGTCATGTTGCTCGCGCTAGAGTGAACCGCATAGATCCTTTTTTTTGTAGCCTGTATTCGTCCCAGAGGGCACAGGCCTTCTCTCAGAGAGAGAGTATGGGTTTAATCACCACGCGTAGGCACCGCAGTTTGGCAATTTCATGCGCTGAGGTATGTGAATATCTCAGACACTCAGGTTTCCACACGACATTTTCCTTCACGGTTAGCGAGTGGTACTGCTACTATAAAAAACAATGTCTTGGGTACATGCCGGGATTCGAACCCCGAATGAGAAACCGGCGCTCTATCGCTAGCACCGCTCACTTTCACTCGCCATAGATGCTCTTAACCGTTGCAATTTTGGTCTGACTGTACCTGTTAAAGGTTGTATTTTTTGTTCGGTATCGCTGGAGCTCATAAACGCTTTGCGTTCTAGTCTGAAGCCCAGGCTAGATAAAAAGCCTTTTGTGATCCACTGCATGCAGCTTTATAAAAGGAGGTTAGAATTTATTAACCACCGCGATGTTATTTTTCTTAAGCTATTTTATAGCAACAGTAGTTTCGCTTAAGAAGATCGTGTAGACTTGTAATTTATTTATGGCGCGCACGACAAACAAACTTTTTATAAACCGTAGATAACAACAAAATGCTACTTGTGCAAACAGTTGCGCCAGCATAAGCAATTTCATTGATTAATTTACAAAGCGAAAATGTTTGTTATCCTTTTATATAGCCGAGCAAATCTCTATTTGATTTGCTGTTTGAATAACTTTTTTGCTGGCCATACAGAGGAGTCTTAATATAGAGGCAAACAGCATGTGAGCTGCGTGGGAGGCCAATACGGGCGCCGCCATTTCTAGTTACCTTCTCTAAGTAATTGCACTACAGTTACAAGAGAGCATGAGTCGGGACTGTTGCTGCAGGTCCTAGGTTAGCGAACACCTTTGCTGATAGACAACATGTTGTTTTCAGCTTCGTCGGCCTGTAAAATGAAAACAGCAAAACCCCTCGGCAGCCCAACAGAACAGTCAGCTCCAAAAAAAAAATTCTAAATGGCCCGATCGGACCACCATAGCCACGGGTTTTAATTGTTCTTTTCAAGGTCATAATCTACCAGGTTAAGGCGCATTTGGAAAATAATTGATGGCATTGGCAGGGAACGGAGAGGGGAACGAAAAGGCGTGACCAACCTTGATTGGCGCTAGCTAGGGAACGTTACTTCCAGGCTTGCCGCACAGTAGGCCAACTATCACGCCACAACACCATCATCTTGGGATGATGAAAAATGACCTGCCGCGGGATGCCACCCCCACCGTGGCAGCAAGGGGAGCAGCAGGTGTCAAACGCATAAGATATACAGCTATGAGATCGTTACGTGTATCGTAAAGTTAAGATTTTTGCAGGTGTTTTGTGTAGGATCTCAAAACGCTGTATCGATTATTTTTAAAGGTCGTTGAACTTACGAATAATAATAATAATGTGTACATATTCTTGATTTTGCTGAATAAATATTTCCTTACTGAATATCGTGTACCTACTTTTTAGTCCGTTCTGCACCGAGCGTTTCATAGAATCGTTTCCAGAGCTTCTACCTGGCCTGACTTCGAACTAAAATGCATAGAAGCATCGTCAGGTGAAGTCACAAAAAAGACAATAAAATTGACTATACTTTTACACTACTATAGAAGTATATATTTATCTATGTATTTATTGACTATATATATAATTATGACTGTTCAGTTTTCCCATCTAAATTCAATATTAATTTGGTTGTTGAACTGGCAACACAATCCCCTCTTCTGGGATTGGTTTACCTTCTTTTTTGAATTGACAACTGTCGCGTCTGTCTGTTTAAAGTCATTGTTGAGGCAACAGCACTTTCCCTGTCGCTGCTGTTTGCCACCATCTTCGATTATTGCCATCGTCCTATCGCCTCTCGCCTCTCGCCTCTCGTGTAATTTCGTGAGCCAACACTGAGATCTGAGTGCTGAAGGAAGCTGAAGGACGGACCCGGCTCAATCGTTGTCAGGTCAGGCGACGCTACTCACGGTGGGCGGTCGTGGAAGGTAAATCGAGGAGCTGGAAGCGGCTCCCGCCCGAGGTACGCTGACCTTTGACCCCCTTCGCTATCGGACCTGGTAAGTCTTTCAGTCTTCCTAAAGCCCCACCTGCAATCGCACTCAATAAAGAACCTACCGACATTCACTCATACAGTCCACTAAATTATCGCGCACCACGAAATCCCCGAACTAAACAATGACCCCGCCTCCCCTGTTTTTTTGTATTTAAGTAATTTTAGTACTTATCATATGTATCGTGCATTGCCCAAGCCACCCTATCCACAAACCGAAGGTTGAGTGGAATAAAATGCTGTTTAGCATTAATTACGCCTTTGTAACAAAATTGTTCTCTAAATTGTTTTTCATAAAACTTCAAGGCATAGTATATTATGAAAATTCAATGTACAGAGCGAAGCCGAGTTTTCCTACTTCTTAATCTGTGGCTTAATCGGCTGCGCAATGATGTACATTGAATTTTCATAATATACTATGCCTTGAAGTTTTATTGAACTGTCATTTTACTGAATTGTCATAATAAAGTGCGAATCGAATGATTTATTTAAAAAAAAGTCTTTATTTGACATAATTTTTCACAAATATAAAACCAAAACATATCATATCATTTATTTATTGCAAGTAACAGAGACTCCTTACATGGGTTAGTACGCAGGCAAAAGACACAGGAAAAGACACAGGACGCAGGAAAAGAAAGTAAGTGCTTAAATAGGTATTATAAATGTGAAAGTTTGTGAAAATGTTTGGATGTCTGATATCCCGGTAATGCGTTCCCGTTAGGTAATATTTATTTTAAGTTTAAAATAGATGGCGTTGTGCGAGCGAACGTTGTGTTTTAAAAATAGATGGCGTTGTGCAAGAATCGTATAAACGAATTTTGTGGCGGTACGAAGTTCGCCGGGACAGCTAGTTATTGTATAAATGTAGGCTCAAACAGTGCCCGAGATAAAAGCAATCCAACGCATGGTAGTATAAAATCAGTCGACCGCACCTCGAGGCAGCCGCATCAGCGTCCTGAAAGCGGTGAAAACATAGCCATGGTGTACATTGTCAAAATATACAAGTTAGAAATAGAAGAAGAAGAAGAAAACCATTTATTTCAACAACAGCTACACACACATACATTAACAAGTTACAACATGATGACATGATCACTATGTGACCAAGCCCTTTAATAAAGATTAAAAAAAAAAAAGTTACAACATAAAATATTAAATCACAATCATCATCATCATCATCAGCCATTTGACGCCCACTGCAGAAAACAGGCCTCCCTCATGGTTTTTAACCATGAAGGGTAAAAGGTGTAACGAGGGCCTGTGGCCACTGGAGGCTCTCGTAATTAGGTTCGGTGATGGAATTACAATGAAAAGAAGGGATTTAATTGGATCGCAAATTATATTGCATTTTTCACAACAACAAATATTTTCAGACAGACGACAGATCAAACTTCAAAATGTAAACAAACCCATCACAGAGTAACAAGATAAAAAACTCACAGAGTACGTAGAGCTGTGTAGAGCAAAGAGACTAACACACTCTCTACATCCTCCCCCCCGTTGCTAAACAGTTGGCAACAATTGTCTTTGGACTTTAGAGATCCAATCGCCTAGGTACCTTCAAAATTCTCCCGCTCCTTGTGAC
Organism: Yponomeuta malinellus; assembly: GCA_947308005.1. NCBI lineage: Eukaryota > Metazoa > Arthropoda > Insecta > Lepidoptera > Yponomeutidae > Yponomeuta > Yponomeuta malinellus. The sequence continues at coordinate 9,817,594 of OX371012.1, read as the reverse complement.
TCGAGACGGAGGTGGGGGGTCTGGTTGGTCTTCGGCAGATACCGGCTCCACTTCCGGTACATCTCGCGGAGTCTCCCTTTCAGAGTCTTCATCCTTGACGACTTCTAATGGATAGAGGCGTTGTACTGGCCTTGTACGGTATCCGTCTGCCATTTTAATCTTTGCCACTCTGCATTGGCCGTCTTTCCCTGGGAAAATTTCTTCTACAAGTCCTAATGGCCAATTGACACGTTTTGTCTCTGTTTCTATGATGACAACGTCACCCTTCTGAATCGGTCTATTGGTCTTTTGGTTTCGACTCACTAGCAGAGATAGGTACTCGTCTCTAAAACGCCTCCTTAGTCCTTCTCTCAGATTTTGTAGGTGTCGTTGTCTAGCATTCAAGTTTTCGGCATCAACGGTGTCTAAATCAGGGACTTCTGTGCCTTGTAGTGGATGTAAGAATGCCTCTGGTGTCAGAGGTCGAAGGGTTTCACTTTCAGCGATATATGTGAGCGGCCTCGAGTTGATCACGCTTTCTATGTCACACAGTATGGTTTGTAACTCGATGAACGACAGGGACGCTCTTCCAAGGTTCCGCCGGAGTAATTCTTTCAGTATTCTAATGATTCGTTCCCACCAGCCTCCCCACCACGGGGCCGCTGGCGGATTGAATATCCACTTGATCTTATGGATCGTTGAGTATTCTTCAACCTTTTTCCAATCAACATTTGAGAGGAGATTCTCCGCACCAACGAAGTTGGTACCATTGTCCGAGTACATAACTTGGACTCTGCCCCTCCGCGCGATAAATCGACGTAGTGCCATAAGGAAGCACTCAGTCGACATAGCCATCACTAGCTCTATGTGTACAGCTCGGTAGACCCCGCAGGTGAAAAGAATGATCCAGGTTTTCTCACCTGTATTAAGTATCAGCGGCCCTGCCGCGTCTACTCCAGTTACCTGAAACACTCCAGTGTTTCTTACTCGATTATCAGGTAATGGTGCGGTTGGCGTCTTATAATGATCACCTTTAAATCTCTTACATATTACACACCTCGATATAATCTTTCTTGCCAGCTTCTTGCCTCCCAATATCCAAAATTCATTGCGAATAGTGGAAAATAGAATGTTTAGACCCGCGTGGAGATGCTGTAGGTGTCTTTGCTCTACCAACCGTTCGACAATGTAGTGTTTTCCATCGAGGAGGATTGGTGCCTTAAAACTTTCACTTTCTTCATCCAAAGTTAGTCTTGTTCTGACCCTTTTCAACCCATCTCCATCTACATAAACCTCTAGGTCTTTCGTCACATTCCCTTTCTCTTTCTTCTCGAATGATTCTTGTTGGACTACGCGTAATAGAGTTTTTTCCGCTTGTACTACTTCTTCAAATTTTAACTCTCCGTTCGCCTTATTGGCTGACTTGCAGTTTCTATAGAATCTTAATATCCAGCCTATTGTGCGAACAATCTTTGAGTACTTACTCATGTTCTCAAGACGTGTAGTGAATCGTTCTGGGACGATATCTAAATTGTTCATTACTTGCTTCGTTTTCTTCAATTCTTTGTTGGCCTCCTCCTCCCTCACGGCTATCTCTGAAGTAGGCCACTTATCTTCGCTTTCCTTTAACCATGCTGGTCCCTCCCACCATCTTGACTCGACTAATTTCTTGGGCGTGCACCCTCTGGATGGGAGATCAGCTGGGTTGGCAGCACCACTAATATGTCTCCAATCCTCTTGTCGCGTGTTCTCTGTGATCTCGCGTACTCTATTTCTGACGAACACGCTCCATTCTTTGTTCGTGACTATCCAGGTAATGGCAACGGAACTGTCAGACCAGAAATAAGCCTTGTGGTCTTCAAGTCGTAAAGCCTCGCACACTTGTGCGTAGAGCCTTGTCGACATTACTGCCGCTATGAGTTCCAACCTCGGTATGGTAATTTCCTTTACTGGTGTTACTCTCGTTTTTGCTAGCACCAATTGAACACTGACCTCTTTCTTGTCGGTCTCTGAACGTAAGAATATGCAGGCGGAATAAGCCTGCTTGCTCGCGTCACTGAATGCATGTAGTGAGATCTTACCTTCTCGAATGGGTATCTCAGTCAAGCGTCTGGGAATCCTACACTCGTTCAACCAGTGGACCTCTTCAAGCCATGACTTAAATTCTTTATTTATTTCGTCTGGCAACGCCCCGTCCCAGCCGACATTTAGTGACCACGTTTTCTGCAAAAGGAGCTTAGGGATGAGCGTAGTTGGGCAAGTGAACCCAATCGGATCAAACACTCTGTTGCATATTGATAAAAGTTCTCTTTTAGTGATTGGCTCCTTGAATTTTTTTACTGCGTTAATATTACAACGGAGCTCATCGTTCACTGTGTCCCAATTCATACCGAGCACTGATATTGTCGCCTCTATATCTGTACCTTTACATTGAACTGGTGCGGTCACCCACCCACGCAGTTCAAACTTCCCTTCGTACATCATCTTCTTTGCATCGTCTATAAACTTCTCTGCTTCTTGTTGACTATCCAAACTCGCCACACAGTTGTCAACATAGAAGGAATCTTTAAGAAGTTCTGCGGAATGTTTATATTGTGATAGTGAGTATGTCTCCAAGTGGTGTATCAGGGTTGCAGCCAGTAAGAAAGGACTACAAGTCAAGCCGAAAACGACGCGGCAATGCCTATATGTAATCATTTCCTTGTCTTCTGACCACCATAAAAAGCGGAGATATTTACGATCATGCTCAGCAATCGCGATTTGAAGAAACGCCTTTTTTATATCTGCCGTTACCCCAACCATATGCATTCGGAACCTCGTTAACAATATAGGGATAATTTCTAAAAAAATTTGACCCTTCTCCAAACATGCATTGATTGAGTTCCCATTAAAATCTCGTGCGGACGCGTCGAATACAGGCCGCACTCGTGTAGTAAGGCTGGACTCCTTAATCACAGCGTGGTGTGATAAGTAGTGACCTGGACTGGTGGTGTCTGGGTCGACTTCAATGATTCCCAGCTCCAACCACTCTTTAAAAACTTTACCATAGTTTTCCAGCTCATTCAGGGATTCCAACCGCTTTGTCGTGGACATCAACCGCTTTTCTGCTAGTCCTTTATTATCCAGCAGTTCCGGTCGGTCCATCTTCCATGGTAGTGTTACCTCGTAGCGCCCTTCATGATTTACGGAAACACTATCTCTGAAGGTTTCTAAGGCTTCCTCCTGAGTTCTATTCTTTAGGAGCTTATCTTTGGGGTCTTCGATCCCCAAAACCTCCAGATCCCATAGCTTGCTTATATCGCTATCGCATAGGTCTACTGTTGCAATGATTGAATTGTTTTCTCGCGTCACTATCCCTTGCAACGTCCATCCAAGCGTAGTCTCAATAGCATGGAGATCTTCATTCAAATGTATGACTTTGCCCGTCATGATTTTGCCTGCGTAATCTGCACCTATCAGAAGCCCAACCTCGGGAGTATCCTGGCCCACATCTGTTAGGGTCAGCTTATGTGTTTTTAGCTTCTGATTTATGGCTCCGTCCCTGATTCGCGGTATATACCCGCAAATCTTTTCTTTACTTAGGGCAAGTATGCCAAGAGCGGAGTCTCCTTTCACGCTCTCTACTTTCAAATCGTATACTTGGTGGGCCTCATCTTTCGTTTGAACTCCACCAAATAAACAGTGACGTAGTACTTCCTCACCTGTGGGCTCCAAACCCAGTTTTATTGCCACGTCTTTTCTTATGTATGACCTCTGTGCGCCAGTATCTATAAATGCTCTTACCAACTCATTGCCAATCCTCACAGTGAGCGTCTGTAAGAGTGTCGTTCCGTTGGACTTACTGGCCAGCGTTGCTTCCGCATTATCAGAGCTGGTCATACCATCTTCATTTGGTTCATTTTGTTTGCAAACTACAGGGCAAAGTAGAACCGTATGCTTCTTCTGGCAGCATATGCATTTCACGCCGGACCTACATCTGAAAAAACTGTGATTAGTCTTGAGACAGGCGAAACAAGCCCTTTTCTTTGTTGCGATGTCACGTCTGGCCTCCACAGTCATTTTCAAAGCTGCTATACATTCGTTACTCGCGTGTTGAGGTTTATCACAAAATATACAGGATACAGTCGCCTTATTTGATTGTTTTGATGTCGTGGCTTTTTTGGAATCCCCAGCTACTAAACAAGAAGCTGTGGGTACTTTTCCTTCTTTATTGACGTTGTCATTGGTTCTCAGGCCTCGTTTAGCCAATTGGATGCGCTCTTCGCTCTCAACTTCAATCTTCACAAACTCCAACAGATTGTTTAGGATGTCTTCCCCAGCGCCCCTGTCCCTCTGCCGCTCCCATACACGTAACATTTCTTCCGGTAAGGCAGATTCCACTAAGGGGTAGAGCATGGCAGCATACTTCTCACTTGTAACACCAAGTGTCTCTAGTGCTCTTAACTGAGTCTTTAATTGATCATATAAAGTGGAAATTGGGATGGGGTCTACTTCTCTAGCTTGTTGGAGTACTAACCTCAAAAGCTCTCTTACGTAAATCTCAATGAGGAGCTCGTCTCGTCCATAGCGCATTTTCAACTGGTCTACTGCTTGTATGTAATTCTCACCACACGGTGGGAAGCTCTTGACAAGATTGTAGGCTGGAGAGTCTTTTACCATGCTTTGTGTCAAGTAAGCCATCTTATCATCTTCGTCTACTGACTGATCTGTGTGTATTTTTTTGAATGAACTCCAAAACCCTAGCCAGTTCTTGGGCTCGCCATCAAATTTCGCTAGTTCAAGCTTAGGTAAATTTCTTTTGCGATTTCCGCTTACCGATAGGCTATCATAGTGTGATTCAGGGGGGGATTTTGGGTGTTCCGACGCCTCATACTTATTTTTGACCTCATAGAATGCAAGCTTATACTCATCGGCCCTTTCGCAGTCTTTGACAATATCGTCTTCGCTGCAATTTTCTACTGTCATCCATTGTTCTTGCATCTTTTCGTCGATATCGAAGAGTGCTTGTGCTTTTTCAGCCAGAATATCGAAACACGATCTTATTTTGGTCTGGTTTCCCTTTTCCTTTTCAAGGGTTTCAATAAATTTGTTTTTGCATTTCGTAAATATGGTTCTTGCAATCGACCTTTCTTTTTGTAGCTTTTCCATAATTTACTGCTCGGTCGCCAAAATAAAAGGTGTAACGAGGGCCTGTGGCCACTGGAGGCTCTCGTAATTAGGTTCGGTGATGGAATTACAATGAAAAGAAGGGATTTAATTGGATCGCAAATTATATTGCATTTTTCACAACAACAAATATTTTCAGACAGACGACAGATCAAACTTCAAAATGTAAACAAACCCATCACAGAGTAACAAGATAAAAAACTCACAGAGTACGTAGAGCTGTGTAGAGCAAAGAGACTAACACACTCTCTACAAAGGGTTTTGCCATAATCGCCACTCTTGGCAGGCGGGTTGGCGATTAAACCACAATACAAAAGATAAAAAAGATAAAAAATAATATTAAACACTTTATATTAACATAAGTTGCGGTTTGTAATACTTCCTACTTCTTTTATCTGTTCTTACACAATGTTCCATACCGGTTTAACCTGTTTCATATTCTACTTTAAGTAACAAACTTATTCAACACTTAAACGTTAAAATTCCTAATTTTCATTCTTGTTAGGGCTTTGCTTAACCTTTTCAATATAGGACGGAATTATCTCAACCTCTCTACTTAACCTTGATATGCACCTATTGTTTGTAATTATTTGTAAGGATTTTGGCTTATGTGCCTACTGTATGTAATTCTTTGTAATGTTGCCAAATAAAGTTTATTCTTATTCTTATTCTTATTCTTATATCAAACCGAGTTGACTCGACATTTAATTTCAATTTAAAGAAAATTAACTAGATCTTTATTTGTTAATTATATACTTTGGCGCTCGAATATTTGCTTTCAATCTCAGATACCTTAAAAGGGCTAGGGTTACGTATACGATCACAACGCAGGGTTCTACCAATTAAAACTAGACGATCACAGTTGGCCATTAGAGTGTTTTGCATCATAGTACATTTTCTTCGTTTTAGCGGGCTTAATCTTTTAATTTACGGGGGTGGGTGTTACAGGTCTCGGTAGACTGAGGTAACAGGCGTCTTTTTGAAAGCATTAACTGTTAGTTTACTACCCTCGGTAAAAAAATAATAAATTACGTTCCAAAAATATTTTGGTAAAGTTTTAAATTTAAATTGGCAAAACAATAATTTTATATAAACTCAAAAATATTTATCATTAGTCACTGAAATTAAAGTTCAATCTACAAAACAACAAAAATTGTAAAATGAAAAAATAAACGAGTAAATATCCGTGCAAATTCAGATTTTATTATGTCTAGTGCTTGTGTGAACCTTAGAAAATATAGGTAGCTACTATTAAATTAGAATTATTCTAGCTATTAAATTAGACTTTATGCTATGTCACACATACATTTTACAGCTAAGTAGGTGAAAATATTATTATGTTACGTTATTATGTTCTATGCCCGTATTTCGAACTTGTTGGTTTGTGGACGGCCATATTTCACGGGCGAGGCACACACACGGACGGGTGTCGCCGGCAATACCGTGGACACTTGCCCGTGAGGGTTACACATGGCTTTGTTTTCACTTGCATCGCGTCCGCCTGCGGGAGTCGGTATTGTTGCTCACTATTCCGACGACCTAGCACAGAGGGCAATTGTAGCTAAGGGGAGACCCGGCCAAGTCGATTTCTGCTAAAATTTGCCGTGTTTTTGGCAAAATGCTTTGAATTTTAGGTTCTTGGATGTAGGTGCTTGGCAGTCGAGTTAAAAAGTTGCTAAGTTTGCGTTAAAAAATGCGCAATTCTTGAAACATCCCGATTAGATTTTTTTTTACAACAATTTGCATTTCATGAGTTTTATAGATTTATAGGCCTGGCATCCTAAGATACAGATCTCTGATCTAGTTTAGGACCCAGTCTTTCCACAAATTGCTTCAGATTGTGCCATATTGTGCCACCTCTTTTGTATCTTATTTGTGGATGGAGAAATAAAGTTTATTTGTATTTGTATTTGTATTGTATATTTTCAGAAATATTACTGTTTAATTCATTTCATGCTTTACACGGTATACTCATGTCGCAGCCTTTAATAAATCATTATCCTATACCAAAAATGTTTATTCAATGTAACACATATGTTCTAAGCATTATCTTTTAAACAGTGCCCCAACAAAAAGTGATAATAAATTTAAAGAAGAAATTCAAAACTTTGAATTTTTTTACTTTACCCATGAACTATTTCGCCGTCCGTACTGGTGCATGCCAATACAGAAGGAAATAGTGTGAAAGCAAAAAAACGTGACATCTTTATTCCGTTAAAATAAATCTGCTGCGACCATTACAGAATGTAAACTCTGTGTCTCCATGTCAAGGTGGTGTCAAGCCACAGCTCAGCGGTTGAAGTCTGAACCAAGCGTCCCCAAATTTAGCTTCGCTTAGTATTAAACAGTTCGTGTGCCGTAAATAGTTGTAACTCAATAACAAACCAGGCGTTAGCTGGCTGGGTTAGAGCGTGGCGCGCTGCCTGCCACCTTTAACCCCATTATTGGGAAACTTGATGCTTAAAACCGGGACCCTACTGCGGCGAATAGCCGGAGCTTCTGGGAGTGGAAAAAGGGATAGTTTTATAGTGACTTATTTATAAAATAAAACACAGATTTTGGGCCTTACACGACTATCGAGCACATTGGAAATGAATCGAGTCATAAATGTCATGTGAAAAATGTCGTTCTGACTTTTTTCAAAAAGGTTAGACTAGAGGGCAAACCCTTAACCCGATCGTCTTTGTTTTAGGCTGAAATTGTAGCTGACTAAATTGTCGAGAGGAATTTTTCTCAAATTTTCGATATCATGCTTCGTTTGCAAAATATCGAGCGCCAAAATAAAGCAATCGGAAAAAAATTAATTTGTTTTTTAACTATTTCAGCCATAACTTTTATTGTTTTCGACTTTCTCGAATAATTCTTTTTGAACCTTACAGCTCTTGTGAATAGGCGTCTTTTTAGCATTTTTGAAAGCATACCTTAACAACTCTCCGAGATATAAGGGGATAGCACTTTTTCATGAAATCGGAGCCTACAGTGGAGCGAACGAAAAGACATTTCCGATGTCAAAATTAAGTAAGCCTCTCCTCTCAGAGGCTTCTTAAGTAAAATTCCCTATAACTGTATTATTTGTAATGAGTTCTCACTAAAACGCTGGTAGAATATTAGAATATTTATTTATTTGAAGGCAGGAGGCCTATGTTCAGCAGTGGACTTCTTGTGGCTGAATGATGATGATGACATAATTAAAACGTAACTACTTAAGATTTAAACTAAAGGATGATTTGCGGAAAAACGATCGATCGATTGTTATCCTAATTTAGAGCAGAGTATCTTCTTCTACAATTTCATATTATCAAATGTCGCTTAAACTTGGCAAAATACAAAATGTTTTGTCAACTTTGAGTAGGCCCCCAGACACCTCCAAGGCTTTACGACAGCCTGAATTATCCTCAAACGAGCCTGAAAACAAGATGTTTGCGGAAGAAATATTGTTGTGGCCGCGAGTGAAGCGGGCTGAGGTTTTGTGAAGGCGTCTTCTAAAGTTATTTACTTCTGTAAAGTTATTTTAGGGAACCTTATTAACACAAGAAGAAAGATTCAGTCCTTGAGTATGAGTGGTGTGACTTCAAATGACAGGATGTGTGATTAGAGAACGTTGTGGACTGAAAGAGGCAACTAGTCACTGTATTGTGACCATAATTGAGAAGAAATGTTGCAAAAAAAGCAGATTTACCAATTAGAAAAAACAGAACAAAAGAAACAAAATTTAAAATTTTACAAAACAAAATCGCAGAATAAAAGTACGCTGACATAACATACATACATACATCATCAGCCTATGCTTGTCCACTGCTGGACATAGGCCTCTCCTATAGCACGCCACTGAGCACGGTCCTCGGCTACTCTCATCCAGCTCTTGCCAGCCGCCCTGCGAAGATCATCACTCCACCGAGTCTGGGGACGTCCCACACTACGTTTACCGATCCGCGGTCTCCACTCGAGAACTCGTCTACCCCATCGGTTATCAGTTCTTCGGATAATATGGCCGGCCCACTGCCACTTCACACTTCACGCTGACATAAGAATTTACAAAACATATTTATTTCCTATATTACATTGCCTAACGTACCTAAATATATCGATGCAACGTAACACAACGGAAACTTGCCTGTATCCCGGAGGGGTAGGTAGAGACCATGGTCTGCCACTTGCCACGATCCTAACAGATCTCTTTCGCTTCACCAACATTAATTAGTCGTTGCAAGCACGCACGCTGGTTTAGGGTACTTTTTAGGGTTCAGTAGCCAAAGGGTAAGGGACCCTATTACTAATACTCTGCTGTCCGTCCGTCCGTCCGTCCGTCTGTCTGTCACCAGGCTGTATCTCATGAACCGTGATAGTTAAACAGTTGAAATTTTCACAGATGATTTATTTCTGTTACCGCTATAACAACAAACACAGAAGACAGAATAAAATAAATATCTATTTATTGATATGTGATTTTTTGCCTTTTTTTATCGATATTAATAAATGCAATAGGTAAACGCTTGAAATATTCAAATGTGCGCGAATCCAACTCGCACTTGGCCGGTTTTATCCTGCCTTTTGTATATCGATGTGAATACATAAAGGTAAAGGGTGGGTGAAATGGCTCTTGGTTTTAAGCTTTGATTTGAAACGCTGTAAACGCTACTATTCGAATCGCCATGGTTACTCCCCTGCCTTACGTGTTTGTTTGCGCAAATTATGTGACGTCACGACAGAGGTAATTTTAGAATATCATGGCTGACAGCGTTGTCATGTGTACAAGAAAAGTCTTATTTAAAATTGGAGAACCCTGACAAAAATTCAATATTTTTTACGGTCCAATAGAACTAATATTAACAACTTAAGACCTATTTGAAAAAGGTTCCAATAATGTATTGTGAATTACGAATTCTAATTAGCGTGTTTTAGTTTTGCGCACTTTAAAGGTTCTTAGATATCATTCTTCACGATGTTTTCCCTTACCGTTAGCAACTGTGCCGCTAGCCAGTGGTAATGCTACTACCTACAACTTCACAAACATACGTATCTTAGAAAACAACGTCATTGGTACATGCCGAGATTCGAATCCACGACCTCCCGAATGTCTGAGGTGTTCACATACCTCAGCGCTTAAAATTGCCAATCCGTGGTGGGCACGCGTGGTAATTAATCCCATACTCTCTCTCTGAGAAAAGGCCTGCGCCCTGCAGTGGGACTTATACACGCTGAAACTTTGATGGTTTGAAAGCCGCGGTTATGTAATTGGTACTTGAAAATGCCCTCTATTTATATCATTACTTTTAAGTATAGATGTAAAATTAAACAAATATGCATTGAGAAATCAGTCTCTCACTGATCCGCGGATCCGCGGCGCGCACGCACTGCTCTGGCTGGCTACTAATGATTCTCATAGATTCGAGTTTGTGTCGAGATATTTTTGGAAAGTGACTTCTGCTATGGCAAACCACCCAAAATTCATGATCTATAGGCTACATAATTGGATATATAAAATGATAATAGACATAATTCCCAGTACAATGTCAAACTAAATGTACAGCATATACCATTGAAAACCGGCGTAAACTAAACTTCCGCTTCTGAATTTCTCGGCAATGTCACATTGATTGTTCGCAGTCCATGCCACTCCTTGACAATGTTAGACTCGACCCCAAACTCACCGATTCACTTCGCGTAGTTCTTGTCCCGAGCGCAGTAGAAGTTAAATTGGGACACCGCACGTCTAAAGGTGGCTACATACTTGTGTAATTTATGGAAAATAGTCAAATTAAAATCTGTGTGTTTTACTCAGAATGACTACTCATATGGAAAAATGAGTAGTCATTCTGAGTAAAACACACAGATTTTAATTTGACTATTTACTATGACTAAATTACTTACTGCTGATTAACTAGTCCAAGAAAGAGGAAGTTCATTTTTCACAACTGGTTGCGAAACTTGGTTGCCAAAGCGGCCGTAAGCACTGGTAATATGCCCCCCCCCCCCCCCCAGTTATTCGGAAACCAAAGCCTTGTTCATTATCAAACAGGGGGCACCGCGGTTACCGTCAGCAGAGCTATCTTTACGATCCACCAACGCGTGCACGTGAGGTTCTGTAGCATACCATGTTTTTCATAATATATATGTGCCCACATTATTTTTTCTTTCTTCTGTGCATTGTTATACTGTGTTATGTTATTTCTACATGCTGTGTTTATTTTTCTTGTTGTTCTTGTAATGTGTATGGGCAAATGTGAAAAAGTTTTAACCGGACGAGTTAAATCTGTTCTCCCCTTACCCCCTATATGCTGAGCATTTTTTTTACAAAAATTGTGCAAATGTGGACCCAGCCCAAGTTTTGGGAACACGGTTCTTACGTGACAAGTTGACAAGTGACGTGCCACAAACTCGAGTTCGTCTCAGTTCGGACGCGGCGGTGTGACGCCAACTTCGATTGGCTGAATGTATTTGCCACTTGTTTGCTCGATCGGTGCGCGTGGCAAATATCACGGTGGATGCACTTTTGGCTTGAAGCACAGACATGAATCTTAGCCAGACAACAGAACCACATAAAATAACAGTTGTTTCACTTCTATACTATAGAAAGCGTGTCGCATTTACATTGCTAATTTACGGTCCTTTCCTTATAAATCTTCTAGAGCTCGAGGATTTTTCTTTATCTCTTCTCTTAGGATATGTATGACAGGTTCTCTCCTTTCAGCTATTTTTTCCTGCCTGATAGTTATTTTTTTTCTTAGCAATCACTGCCTCTTAAAAACGAAACTTACAAAAAACACCACTTAAAAATCCAGTATGTTTTTTACAAAAAACTATTGTAAGGGTCAAGGTTTACAAGACCACCTAAAAGAGGATTTTTTTTATGGTTCATGGACATGAACCATAAAAAAAAATTAAATAAAAAATAAAAAGAACTTCGAAACACTACAGCACTAAAAAGTTAGAATTAATTTAAATAATTAGAAGTATCCATACATGCAGGTATTGTAGAAGTGTAATTTGGAGTCGGTGCCCAAAATATATGTGCTGGTCATGAAACTGGGCATTATACTTCTACAATACCTACGTGTATAATACTTCTAATTATTTAAATTATTTCTAACTTCTTAGTGCTGTAGTGTTTAGAAGTCGGTTTTTAATACCGTTTTTTTAATATTTTTTTTGTTCTTCAATTTTTAGTGGGGCAGCGGGAGAAAAATAAACAAGTCCCTTATAAACATAATTTATGCTACTTAATTCTTTGCTTTAAGATGTTAGTTCTCAATTTCCATCTCCAAAGTCATCTCAGAACATCACCAATTTAACTTGGGACTACTTTTACGCTATTTTATTAAACATTCGGATATTACTAAAAGATGGGCCCCATTAAGCCTTATTTACTGCTGTCCATTGAAGAGTTCCGTTCTCCTTCCCTGAAAGTCTTCATTCACCAAATTAAAATGGGACCAATAGGACGTTATATCTGTTCGAACAAAAAAATAATTGTCGAAATCGGTTAAGATTTGACGGAGGTATGGAGGAACATAGCCAAAAAAATATATACGCGTCGAATTGATAACCTCCTCCTTTTTTGAAGTCGGTTAAAAAAATCAAACACTATCGTTCTTGTGGTTAAGCTAACAGCGCTAATAAATTAGTAAAAAGGTCCCAATCACCAAGCAGGCAAACGTGTAGTATATAAAACGTAGTCAATATTTACCTTTTTAACCGACTTCAAAAAAGAAGGACGTTATCAATTCGACGCGTATAATATTTTTTTTTACAGCTTATTTGATTCCTTTTTGGGCGCACTCATTACTCACGCGTTCGCAAATACAAAACTGTGTACTTATATTAACTCAAAATTGTAATATTTCAAGTGATAAATTAGGACCACCGAAAAGATCTAAATACTCGGAACAAAATTGCGACTATGATTACGAGAATTAATTCATTTATAATTATAATTGTTGTGTAGGTTTAGTTATGACAAATTACGCTCCTAAATATTTGAATAGCAACCAGGTTTATTTGCTGAGTTTAATTTTAATATGCACTCCAACTTTCAGACCAAGCTGGGATGGTTCCCGAACAGACCAATAGGACTTTTCTAGACTAAAATTTTATTATTGGTGGAATTATTACTTAATTATTTTTTTTGCATAACGAAGTGCATAAAAACGTGATTTTCTAACGTTTGTTTTGTGTGCGCTGTATCATAAGAACTGGAAAACACACAAACGTCAAATTTGGTGTGATTGTAGTGCAGTCTTCCTTCTAATATTATAAATGTGAAAGTTTGTGAAGATGTTTGGATGTTTATTACTCAATCACGCAATAACGGCTAAACGGATTTTTTTTTTAGTCTAGCGCCACTATTTATTATGTGGCGACCTTTGTATCTTTGATAAAATCGTAAAAGTTATATAGTAAAAGTTCTTAATTCTAAAGTTTAAGGTTAAAATTATACAATGAAAAAATGGTCTTAATATTAAAACTGTTACAGATAAAATACAAGAATTGTTCAGAAATAAAATAAAAATAATGTCAGGTATAAGATAAAATAAAAAGTAACAATGAGAGTACATTTATCTGTGTCCCCCGACGCCTTGTCTCTGTCTACTCCTAAGAGTAGTGACAAGCAAGGCGCCGGGATTGGAAATAAAAGTAAAAACGTAAAAAGTATGTGTCAAAAGTCTAAAATAATAAAATGTAAATTAAAAGTATAAAATGTAAAATTATTAAAACTTTTTATTCTTAGGATTTTAATCCTTTGCAGTAATTAATTCGCCCTCCACTCGTCCGGCCTGTCTGAAAATATAGATGCGTTAAAATATTGTTGGGATAAGTGTAAAAATAAAATAAAGAATATAGATAGAAGCATGAAAATAAAAACATGGTCAGATCCGGCCCCCGTTTGCCTTAGAGGCCGCGCGCGTGACCCCCAAGGCGAAGGGCAGGAAGACTTCTCGACTCTTGGAGTCGGCCATAAAGGCGGCGAATGCCTCGCACCTCACCGCCGCTCCCAGGAGTATCTCGCAATCGGCCCGAGCAGCTCCAAAACGGGGGCACTCCTCCAGCAGGTGCTCCAGCGTTTCGGGAGTCACGTCATCACAAATGCAGGACGGACTCCCCGCGAGCTTGAACCTGTGGAGGTACGCTCGAAAGCCGCCGTGCCCCGTCAGGAGCTGCGCCTTGGCATTACACATGGTGAACTTGCCAAGGACTTTGTGGGCCGATGCGACGTCCGGGCAGAACAGTGAGGTGATGCGGCCTGTGGCAGACTCGCTGTAGCGGGACTGAGACAACGCCGCCCTCTTGGCCAACTCGTCCGCGCGCTCGTTGCCGGGGATCCCGACGTGGGCCTTGATCCAGAAGAACCGGACGCTCGCCCTGATGGAACCGGGACCCCCGGCCACGAGGTCGAGAGCCTTGGAGATCGCCACCATCTCCGCTTGGAAGACGGAGGCGAATCCCTCCAGCCTGAACCCCTTGGTGCGGACCTCAACGCCATCTCTCCACAGAGTGACCGCTCCCCCCACCTTGCCCTCGATCTTGCTGCCGTCCGTGTAGGCCCGGGCCCATTCGTCAGGCACCTTGCTGAGCTCCTCCACGCTGGCCACCTCCTCAAACTCAACCGGAGTTGGCTGAACGGATTTACATACAACTTGGCGTACAGATAGACAAAGACCTGAATTGAGACATAGCATACTTGATATCCCTGTAATGCGTTCCCGCGGGATAATATTTATTTTAAGTTTAAATAGATGGCGTTGAGCAAGTGAACGTTGTGTTTTAAAAATAGATGGCGTTGTGCAAGAATCGTATAAACGGATTCTGTGACGGTACGAAGTTCGCCGGGACAGCTAGTTGTAGTACAAACACAAATAATAAAAGGAAGAGGTTTTTGAGGATCGTGGTAAGTGGAATACCCTTGTCTATGCCTACCTCACCGGGATACAGGCGATGTTATATTACAAATAATAAAAATCAACTAAGTATGAGTCTAAGGACTGCCGCTAAGGCTCCATAACTGAATAAAAGAAAACACCGGTTTTCTAAATACGTAATATTTTAGTATGAAGTGGTACGGATCCCTCGGTGCATAAGTCCGACTCGCACTTGGCCGATTTTTTTTACTAAGAATCGATACTGCTGCCAATCAGAATCAAAATTCTCAAAGGGACCTACTAAGGTAGGTAGTAGGTAAGGTAGGTAGTAGGTAAGGTTGGTAAAAAAGTCAGAAATGGAAAAAAATCACTTCTACTCATCAGGCGTGGGGCACATAGAAAGAACGTAGGACGCGACGCGTTGTCTAGAGTTCGTGTCCTCCCCCGTCTTATCTGTGTGGGCTATGTCCTACCTATCGCTTCAGTACGCCGCGTCATTTCCGCGCCCTCGTCCTACGTCCGTCCTATATGCCCCACGCCTTGGAGCGTAATAGGCTGCTTCTATCAGTAAAATTGAAATCCTCTCCACTGTGCCAAAACACCCACAAAGGGAATGCAACCAGAGCCCGCCTCGTGGGATAAATTGCACTTTAGCGGGCCGTGACGTCACGTGTCAGGTGCGCGATGTTAAATTCACGTGTAATAACGGGCAGTGTCGGCTCGTGGCCGGATTGCGAGCTTTGTCTGTCATCGCTGGGCGACACACGCGTATGCTGGAATAGAGATGGTACAATACCTTAAGACTGCTGTTACGTTTGTAATTATTTAAAAATATATACTTTTGATAAATGTGGTCTGGGGGCGTGTTAGATAATAAAATTACCGGACATTTTCAATATATACATTTTTGTTTTCCTATACTTATAGGTTTTAATACATTTTTTCTATAGTTTATTTAGATTTAACTTTAAAACAATGTGATAGTTCATCAACGGATCTCACTTTAGTTTCTAAGCCATTAATATCTAATAATTACTTAATTATTTTCATAAGTAACTGTAATTGTGTGTCAGGCTAAATTCTTAGTTTTATAATGTGTCTGTAATGGTGTTTAACCTAACATCTATTGCCTGTATGTTAAATAAATATTGAATTGAATTGAATAAAATAAACGCGGGGCAAACCAATTGTACCTCCGTTATGCAATGACACTAGCCATGAATGGCTTATGATGAAGGACATTACGCGATGCAACCCACTGCATGAATTAATCATGCACTCGACTTTGAGCAGCCTATTGCTATGTTGGCGTCACTGCATACATTTTGGTCACCTCTGTCGGACTTTTTTAGATGGCACGCTGATTGTATATTGATTTGAGACTGAAAGAGGATGTAGTGACTAGAATTGAGAGAGGAATGTTGCGTTGGTTTGGATATATGGAGAGGATGAAGGAAGAAAGATTGACGAAATATATTGAAGCATCGGTAAGGAACGTCCTAGGCGGACATACTTCGACCAAATAGGGGATGTATTTGCAAAGGGCAAAATAAAAAGTACCCGAAAGTGGCGTGCATGCCAGTGGCGTAACTATAGGGTGGCAGGGCTGGCAAAATGCCACGGGTCTCTCGACCTGAGGGGGCCCCTAAACTATGAGGCCGTGAGCTCAGAAGTAACTTAATATTTTTAACTAAAAATTGTAACAATTTTAACGAACAATTCTTCTTCTATATATAACAAAAAAAATACCGAGCAAAGGTCATCCAGGTACTAATGTTTATGTATGAGTACTTCGAATCAATTAAAGTTGGGGCCATATATACTATAGCTAAAGACCGTATATTTTTTTAAATATATATATATATATATTTAAATATATATATATATATATATATACATATATACATATATACATATATATATATATATATATATATATGAATGTTGAGTGGTTTGAAAGCCAAAGCAAAATGAACGTGCCTTTCCAATAGCTATTGAATACGCTCATTTCTTTTTTTTTATTTTATAAAAAAAGCACTTTCGAAAAATATCTCGACACAAAAATAGAATTTATGAGAACCATTAGTAGCCAGCCAGAGTTGTGCGTGCGCGCCGCGGATCCGCGGGTCATTGTTGTGATAGACGGAGAGGCTGCACTAATTGTTCGCGAATTTTTCCATAGCAATTTCTCGACTCGAAATACGATTTATCAACATTTTTTTTTTCATTTAACATCTATACTTAAAATTATCAGTCTATTGATGGCATTTTTAATTACTAATAACATAACAGCGGCTTTCAAATCACCCAGATTTCAGCGTGTATATTTATTTCCATTCAACAAACAGAAGCTTACAGAAAAAAAACATAACATTATTCCTGGCATTTATGCAAAAATAGTGACTTTGAACCACAATGTTTCCGAAGCCGTTTTGCTGCCCAGACTACAGTTCCTTTGGAAGAAATATTTTAAGTAACACATTTTTTTCACTGCAAATCTTTGCCTTCTGCCTTCTGCGTCAGACTGATAGTAAATGCTCATGGCATTAAGTTCGCCGTATTATATATTTATAACAAGTTCTATAAAAGTATAAATAAATAAGTAAATAATTATGCAAGTAATAATTATGTGTACAGGCAACAACACTGTGAATGTCAAAAATAACTATTTATTTCTCGCTTTTACAATAATACCGTCCATATTGTGTGAAAGAGAGGCAACTAGTTATTATTGTTATTATTATTATTTAATACTTTTATTGCACTTAGCCCAATGTACAATACGGCAGACTTAATGCCATAAGCATTTTCTACCAGTCAACCGCAGGAGGTGGAAAAAGGATTGGTATATTCAATCTAACAATAACAATAATAATATCTGTTTAATAGTTTACCTAAATCATTGCTATTGGATGCATTAAATATATAACTAAATTGTTATCGAGTCCCTTTCTTATACTGACAGCGCTATACGCCTGTCTTTAATAGCCCTTTATAAAACCCTGTAATTTACCCTGTAACCCTGTAATTACACTTACACTTAGAACGAGGTTGGAGAAACACAGGAAGAGCGACAAAGTCGTCAATTAGCATATAATTAAAGGCCCTTGTTTAGAGACACGTTGGACGTCCAAATCACAAAGTGTGAGGCGTAAAAAGAGCCACGTACGGACAGAAAAGAAGACACAGATGAAATAGAGACGCAAGATACGGTATTGTTTACTTGTGAATGATTCTTATTAAGTCTTTTAGTACATAGAAGTTTCACCTGGTAAATAAATAAATCACACGTATCCCATCATACGGATTTACTCTAGTATGGGATATATAATTAATTGACCATAAAAACAACTCTTTTGGTACTTAATCTATGTAAAACTCATAATAATTAGTATTAGTAATTAGTATAATGCCGTATAAGTTCTGCGACGAGCCAATTTTGGTGGCATTGAGGCCTATTTAATGCGTCGACAGCTTCGGTGGTGCGGTCACGTATCTCGTATGGCGGAGGAAAGAGTGGCGAAGCGCATCTTCTATTCTGAACTAGAGGAGGGCAAGCGGAATCATGGCGGTCCCCTCCTCCGGTACAAGGATGTCCAAAAGCGACACATGAAGAGATGCAAAATAGAGCCCCCCCACTGGGAACGTTTGGCAGCACAGCGGCCAGAATGGCGCAGGATGGTGAACAGTCAAGTACGCGAGTTCGAGGTTCAGCGTAAAGCTGACCTGGATACCAAACGCGACCAGTTAAAGGCTCGCCCACCTGCTGCCATAATATATAATTACGAGAACGGCATTCTCACGTGCCCTCAGTATGCACGGAGTTTCGCCGTGAAGATAGGCTACATAAGCCATCTTCGAGCGCACCAGCGCCTCATCACTGATTAGGGGTCAAAGTGGTCGCCATGGCCGAAACCGGTCGGAACAATCATCATCATCAATGCCGGATTTTGTATGAATGCCGCAAATAAAGAAATATTGCGATATTTCGATCCGAGTTCGTATTAGAATCATTTTTTATTTTTTATTTATTGTCTTACGTTTTATCGGAGAGTTTTATATTTATAAGTAATTCGCCAAACTCCGTGGCAGTTTGTTGGCGAATTAGTAGTACTCTTAATTATTAAAACAATTAAAAAACTAAGACTTAACTAAAGACTAGGAAATATAGCGATCCGAATGAAATTTTGCACAGAGATAGATTATAGTCTGGATTAGCACATAGGCTATTTTTTATCCCGGAAAAATACACATAAAAATTACCACACGAACGAAGTCGCGGGCAACAGCCAGTAACAATATAGAATGGTTATTTCTGTTTGGTAATATAACGGAGGCTCGGCAAGTACAAGCGTTGAGGTGTATGAATACCTGTGACACTCCGGTTTCGTTGAGATGATTTACTCCACAATATCAGCAATATCAGCGTGTGATATTGCTACCGCACATTCGAAAACATTATAAAACAAAAGTCAACATTTGTCCCGCCTCAGACCACATCTGTCAAAAGTATAATCATTTTTGCACAACCATTGAAAGTGATTGTGTTGTGGTCAAGTAATTGTGCTCTATGGAAGTTATTTATATATTTATTTAAATGTTAGGATGTGCGAAAGAGACGGCAGAAACCATAAGTAGAAGCTGTGAACTTATATAGGGTTGTCGTACTCGAACCACTGGTGACAGAATTCAAGGCATCATCATCATCATCATCAGCCCACCTCTGCCCACTGCTGGGTTATTACGCCATCTTTCGCAGTCTCTCGCCATTCGCATCCACGGGCCCTTTGACGACTTGCTTACATCGTCCGACTATCGGATATAAGGCATATTTTTGCAAAATTAAAGAATAAAAGCACTCCATTGCTTACAATCTTAATTGTAATCGAAAGAATCAATGTGATTTTAGGACGTCCAATATCGATTAGTAGTAATACGCTTGTTTAAAGTATCCGTGGCCCAAAAGGTAAGTAACAAGGGTTCTTATACATAGTTATGTTAGTAAGTGCAGACATGTAACAGTGTAACTACATTTTTTTACAATGAACTTTAACTAATAAATTGCCGTTAGCAATAAGACAGTCCCCT
This sequence comes from Yponomeuta malinellus, assembly GCA_947308005.1. NCBI lineage: Eukaryota > Metazoa > Arthropoda > Insecta > Lepidoptera > Yponomeutidae > Yponomeuta > Yponomeuta malinellus. The sequence continues at coordinate 9,797,504 of OX371012.1, read as the reverse complement.
TCACCAGCGGTCTTTAAAAGCAGAGTGAAAGAATATTACCTATCTATAGAATAGATAATGTATCCAATATTACGTAGGTATATTATATTATTTCCTCTCCCCATATATAATCTGATTATTAGTATGTATGTATGTCTATTTGTTTAAATATTTATGTATGGTTTAAGTAAGTTTATATACTTTTCAACTCATATTTCTTAATTGCACCGACTACCCGTCTCTAACTTCTTTCTTGTCTCCGTCTATGGTTGCCTGGAAGAAATTGCTTGTAGTAATAAGGCCGCTAATTGTACTGCGATTTATTGAATTACTGTTAATGTAATCTTTGTGTACAATAAAGAATATTCTATCTATCTATCTACCTATCTAATAGTTAAAATTACAACTTATAACAGAGAAGCCAAAATAACATTTGTGGTCCGGTACCGTATGCTGCCCTTTTAGGTTAGATCTTTCGACCGCCATGTTTTTGTTTGCGCACTGCACTAGATCCTTGTAGACTCAACCAATTACCTTTCATTAGCGCCCGAGAGAGAACGTAGCTTTGTAATGCAAATCCAAAGTTTTTCCCTCCCGGAGTTTACATGGAACAAAGCGCACACTTGCGTGGACATGAATAGAGTGAGGAAGTTTGCCTTCAAGATCGTAAAAATCAAAATCAAAATGTTTTTATTCAAGCAACAAAAACATACGGCGCCGAAACGTCAATCCTACCCGTCATGACATACGGTGCCAAAACGTGGACACTCACGGTGGGGCTGGTCCACAAATTTAAAGTCGCTCAGCGTGCTATGGAAAGGGCTATGCTCGGGGTTTCTCTGAAAGATCGAATTCGAAACGAGGTGATCCGACAGAGAACCGAGAGAGTCACCGACATATCCCACCGAATTAGCATGCTGAAGTGGCAGTGGGCCGGCCATAACATCCGAAGAACTGATAACCGATGGGGTAGACGAGTTCTTGAGTGGAGACCGCGGATCGGTAAACGTAGTGTAGGACGTCCTCAGACTCGGTTACTACTAGGCTACCAACGCTGTATTTATTATTATTATTATTATTATGTACGACTATACCAAACAGCTTCCTCGTAGTAATCGTTTCTGAGCTAGGTCGCGGACAGACAGACGGTTAGACGGACAGACAGACAGACGACGGGACATGGCAAAGCTAGAATTTGTCAACTACGGAACCCTAAAAATTTGTTGGCTGGAGGGCTGTGGCGGGTTACGCGGCCGTTGGTTTAACGTAATAAGTGATAATTTTTCGATGTGTAAACTGCGCCTTGTTGCCATCGAGTCAAGAGGGTATGAGTAGTGGCTACTTTGCTCTACTCAGCGATATATAAATGAATTGTACGCGACACATAGTTACAGAGTTCCAGCCCTCGCCGTGGCGACATGTTTTCGTTGCATGCGGTTTTAGCAAGTGACTCTCTACTACCGAACTGAAAGACGTTTCACGTCAAAGAACAACAAAAGCTATAAAAAGGAGATTAAGAGATTGTAGGTGTACTCTACAAGAATCAGGGAGTTAGCTACTTTGCGAAAATATATTAAAGTATATAAATAAATAATAAATAAAAATCGTTTATTGAACAGAAGACAGTTACATAAATGTATACAGTAGTACCCACACTACGCATAACCTGTGTCGTGGGTACTAATACTCTTAATGTAGTTATACATAGGTGTCTTAGCTTTTAGTTACTATAATAAGGAATAAAATAAACTTAGTTAAATAGTCCATAGTTCAACGGTGCTAGGTGTGTCTCAGTTTGTATGTATGTGTGTGTGATAGTGAGTGTGTTTGTGTGTGTGTGTGTGTGTGTGTGTGTGTGTATGTGTGTGTGTGTGTGTGTGTGTTTGTATAAGAGTGATTATATTATTACTTCCGTTTTCAACACAGTTCTACTTGGTAATGATCAGTAAACCTTCGGTTTCAGCGTACGTTAAGGAGAGAAGCCAATTAGTGACGATAACTTTACAATGATAGTTATTCAATGAAGCAATTTTAATTTTCTTGTTTATTTTATTGTACAGATATTTACCAAGGAAACAAAATAAGTTTTGAATGGGGAATTGGTAAATATTATATCTGTTCTGCGTTTTATAGAAATTGTAGACAAAGTGTCATTAGTTATCATGCGGTGTTGGATCAATATAATTCTCTGGATGAAGATTTGTCGCACAGTCATCATTTTTGTTTCTGCGTACAACTTTGTAGTGGGGTATAGGAATGGCAGTGAGTGACTTACTTTGAGGACAGCTCTTTGTGCAATTTCGAGCGGTAACAAAGTAGTTTTCTTTGCACCACCCCAAGTGTCCACACAGTAGATCAATAATGACTGGCAAAGTGAACGGTAAATTAGGTTGATAATACGCAAATCAGCTATATGTCTAATATTTTTAAAAAGTGCTAGCAGTCTACGTATTCTCGCCGTGAGAAGTTGTATATGTGGTTTGAAGGTCAGACATTCAGCCAATAGTATACCCAGGTATTTGACAGTTGTTTGCCTATCTAGTTTTGGACAGCTACAGTTATCAAAAGAGAGTGAGTTGAGACAGACAGCAGAATGACAAACAAGATGGTGCAGCAACTTAGGGGCCTGAGACTTGTTTGAGATTGAAAACGTTATGTAGGTAGTTTTACTTGCATTAAGACTAAGGAGGTTATTTGATAACCATAATGCGACCTTATCAAGACCCTTTTGAGCTAGCCTGTATGTGTTTTCCCAACCGTCCCCACAGAAAACCAATGCCGTGTCATCGGCAAAAGTGTACACATTACCATTTCCTAGTTTGATATCGCATAGGTCGTTTAGATAGATTAGAAGTATACTTTTATACTACGGATAACTATCTTAAAAACCGGCCCAGTGCGAGTCGGACTCGCGCATGAAGGGTTCCGTACCATTATCTATACAACATTAGACACAAAGATCGAGAAAAAACGGTAAAAAAAATCAAGTTTGGTGTATGTGGGCCCCCTTAAATATTTGTTTTATTTTAATTAAATTATTTATTTTTGAAGCGAATATAGAACTAAATATTCTGTGAATATTTCAAGCGTCTACCTGTTGCCGTCATTAATATCGAGCAAAAAACGGCAAAAAATTACGTATGTTGTATGGGAGCCCTCCTTAAATATTTATTTTATTCTATTTTTAGTATTTGTTGTTATAGCGGCAACAGAAATACATCATCTGTGAAAATCTCAACCGCTTAGCTTTTACGGTTCAGAGGTACAGCCTGGTGACAAACAGACAGACGGACAGTAAAGTAATAGGGTCCCGTTTGGCACCCTTCGGGTACGGAACTCTAAAAACTGCCGTGCAATGCACTGCAGTAAATAAACCAGATGGTACTTTCAGCTGAATTGTTCTAAATCTGTCCAAACTTTGCAATTTTAAGTTCTAACAGAATAAACACAAGGTTCAGAAGAGCCGCCACAGACCGTACGCGTTGAACTTATTAAGGAAGACGCGGCAGCAAATCTAGAATGTCCCAACTCGATGAAAAATTCAATATTATCCGAGCGCAAGCAACATCGCAGTCCGAACCAAAGTCAAACAGAATCAAGCGTCAAACTTGAGAAATTTAAAGGAATCCAATATAAGGCTATGTATTCGTCGCGAGCGGTTTCCGCCTAAAAATTATGTCGCATAAAACTAAATAAAACTCTAAGCTCTTCGTACTGGCGGTCACTGTACTGGATTTGTAAAATTTTATCTTTTTTATTTTATTTATTGTATTACACAACAGATTAAGTAACATTGCATGTTATAATATCATTATGAAAGCTTATAATCTAGTTACACATCCTTTAACGTGTGATGACAGCATGGTAGAATATGGACGAGAGCCAAAGCAACAAGCCACATACAACCAAATACGACCACTCAGTGCAAAGTATCGTAGACACCCTACGCCGAACGGTCGCACCAGGACATAATTGAATCGTGTGATTTTAAAACAACACAAGTCACATGTGTTTTTAAAATAACACTTGCCCATTTTTTTTAATTAAATTATTTACACCTACCTATTGACTAACATTAGAAAAAAAAATTGTAGTTTATTCATACAGAAATCAATATAATATGCTAAAATATTGCTGTTGTAGATATTAGTATTTGAATAAAACAGTTTTTTCTATTTCCTGCAAAGTTGTAATGAAAGGACATGTGTCGTTTTAAAATCACACGATTCAATTGTGGCCCGATCCGCTTCTACAAACGGATCCAAGAGCTCTCCTTACTCAAATAAGCAAGTATAATTAGATAAATAAACCTAAGAAAACTTTAATCCACAATTAACGATCTTACTTACTTACTAAATTCTTAGCTTAACTAATTGTGATTTAAAGCGATTGAGGTTCACAAAAATGTCAAGAGCATTGAAATTTTTATTTATTATTTCATTGAATGACCGACACATGTGTACTAAAGGTTCGTGTTGTGCCCTTACGGTTTTACACAGAGGTAAATTAAATATCTGGTGAGTCTTGGCTTATCTGGGAGCACTTATCGGCACATTGATCCTCACTTGGCTTAGAAAAATGTGTTAAGGGTAGTATTGTATGTATGTATTTGTGTGTTGTATGTTGTTATATGTAGTATTTTGTGTAGTGTAGTTAGTGCTATTTTATGTCTGCTCTTTTCCAGTGTCCATACCTTAAATTTTTCAAGCTGTGTTTCATACGATCGACACTCATATCGAAGCCTGGTTCAAGTCCCGGCACGGGTGGAATTTTTAGCCTCTAAATAGGTTTTTTGTAATTATGTTAATTAATACGGCCCTAGTGAACCTGATGCTGGCTGGGGAGGTAAACCCAGAAGTGACCCCACTGCTAAAAAAATACTAAAAAAAAAAGACGGTGGGATCCGTCCCGTGGCAGTGGGGTGCACCATACGCCGCATAGCGTCCAAGCTTTGCTGTCGCAGCATCCTCCCTGGCCTGAAAGACCTCTTTCAGCCTATACAGCTTGGGTTCGGGTCTAAGGGGGGATGCGAGGCAGCAGTACACGCTATGCGGACATATATAAAAGAGAGAGGAGGTGAGGTCATCCTCAAGGTCGACGTAAAAAATGCATTTAATTCGGTCGACAGAGGCGCCATGCTGGCAGAGGTGAAAGAAATCACCCCGGAGATATATCCATACCTTTGGCAGGCCTACAGCTGCCCTTCAAACCTGGTATACCGCGATCATCTTATCGACTCCGCTGTAGGCTGCCAGCAGGGCGACCCGCTCGGGCCGGCCATCTTCAGCCTGGCTATACACAAAATTATCACGTCCTTAAAGTCAAAATTAAATATATGGTATCTGGACGATGGCACCCTAGGAGGCGACATAAATACGGTTCAAAACGACCTAAAGACGCTTTCGGACAAATTTAAATCCATAGGCCTAGAGCTTAACCACAGCAAATGCGAACTGTACGTTTTCGACCACATAAGATCCCAAAATTCAATAGTTTCAGAATTTAACTGCTTGGCCCCAAATTTAAAGGTAGTAAATAACGAATCACTTCGTCTCCTAGGAGCGCCAGTCATGGAAGAAGCGTTTCCTCTATTTTTAGACGACGAAAAAACAAAATTTTTCGATACCATTCCCCTCCTGTCCAAAATTAACACACATATGGCCTTCCAAATTATACGTTTTTGCCTTTTTGTGCCAAAATTTACCTATTACCTCAGATGCAGCCCACTATTTAGCCAGGTGGCTCTACTAGGACCAATCGATTCGATGATCCATTTGGCCTTAATCCAAATTCTAAACTGTCCAATTTCAGAACGTTCCTGGCTCCAGGCATCACTCCCCATAAGATATGGAGGCCTAGGAGTCAGGAAGGTAAGCAGCGTCGCATTGCCTGCCTTTTTGTCTTCCATCCACAGTATCGAGGCCTTGTACAAGAAAATTGTTAGCTCTTCTCTGGGTGACATTGAGGCCTCATACTGTGGGGAAGCCAAAGAGGCATGGAGACTGGCCTGCCCTAATGAGGATCCGCCGAAGGATCCTACCATCCAAAGGCAGTGGGACGGGCCCCTCTGCGAGCTAGTGCAGAGCAGGTTAATCCATTCTTGCACCAGCGACGTGGAACGCGCTCGCCTACTGGCCGTGTCCGAGCGAGAGGCGGGCTACTGGTTGCAGGCCCACCCATCAGCGTCTATAGGGACCCTGATGGACAACACCTCTTTTAGCACCGCCATCGGTCTGCGACTGGGTTGCCCAATCACTGTGCCCCATCGCTGCCTCTGCGGTACCGACGTCGATCGCCTGGGCCACCATGGTCTATCGTGTCAGCGGAGCGCCGGCCGCCTTTCCCGCCACGCGGCTCTCAATGACATCATCCGGAGGGCCTTTACCACAGCCGGGGTTCCGGCCACGCTGGAACCCCCAGGCATCATCCGCGACGATGGTAAAAGGCCCGATGGAATGACATTAATCCCCTGGAAACATGGGAGGCCGCTAGTATGGGACGCTACATGCGTTGACACGCTGGCACCCTCTCATGTTTCCCAGAGTGGAAGAGCCGCTGGTTCAGCGGCTGGCGCGGCCGAAAGCCTCAAACGGCGCAAATACGGTTCAATAGGAAACAATTACATATTTGCGCCGTTTGGGGTCGAAACCATAGGCACCTGGGGCCCAGAGGCGCGCCTGCTGTTCAAAGACTTAGCGGCGCGCCTAATCGACGCATCGGGAGACCAGAGGGCCGGCGCGTACCTCGGCCAGAGGATAAGCCTGGCCATCCAAAGAGGTAACGTCGCCAGCGTTCTGGGCTCATTACCGCGGGACAGTGACCTGGGGCAGGTGTTTTATTTGTAAATATAGAATTAGTTATTTGTATATTTTAATCATTTATATATTCATTATTAATTCTCTTATTTTATGTTTGAAATAATTAAACTGTTTAAGGAGCAAAAAAAAAAAAAATTATAATATTAATAATTAAATAACAATTATGTTATTACTTATTTATTTTTTTAAGTAAAGATTATAATTTTATGATTTCGTACGGACGGTTATAAACTCATCCAAACTGAAGCATCCTCACAATAAAATCGCTTGGTCTGGATCCCAAACTATATCAGATGTTGGTTCCTCACTTGGCCTCTCGCATTTGCGTATTTGGCAAACATTAATCATCTTAACAAAATATTTCTGACGAATCTTTAGCACTTCATTTGTAAAACCTGTAATTTATCATAAATCGTATACGGGTAGTCAAGTGAAACGCCCCAGCAGGATATTAACAGGATTATACTAAATAAGGAGTTACAAACATAAAAAAACAAACAAAAATAAGCATAGGAGTGTACAGACGGCTTAAATATAACAATGGCAAAACTAACATATTTGTGCTGGAACTAGGGTAAAAAATACCCTATATCTCAAGCGTCTTAATGGCTGAAATTATGGATGGTCAATTTTTATTGTTATTATTTTAATGTCTCGTCAGCCGCGTTCGCCGACGAATGCCAGCAATGCAATAAGCATCTCAAAAATAGTAAATAGGATTTGCCAGTTTTGAAAAGAAATCTCGCGGCCGCAAACATGGCGAAGGTCCCACCTCGGGGCTGGCAACATTGATTTGATTCCGCGAAATAGGTATTGTGAATACGTACGGTCTCCGCACGAGCTACAATCGAGCATTTCCTTAGAGATTTTTAACATTTGATGGAAGTACCTGTTAAATCACTTGTTCTGCTCTCATATTACGCGAACTAAATCCTGAGCGATTCCAATCGTCTAACTGTCGAATTCCATACTAAATGTTATGTAAGCGTCAGGATTCCGACAGGATTTGGTGCACGTAATTAAGCCCCTGGTTATGGTAGCCAGGTAGTGACATCATAAACATGGCAATACACACAGACTGGGACTATTTGCACAAATCAAGTACGGCGGCCTCCGATGAGAATCGAACCCACGACCTCGGTTTTAGTAATCGTAGTAGACCAACTATGCAGTCTATAAGATTTGCAAGTTTAAGTGGCAGTGTGACTCCCTTGACTTGTTTCCATTTAGAAGAAGAAGAAGAAAGACATTTATTATACCAACAAGATACATCATAATGCATCATGTCTCTTCGCGGCGAAATCGGCGTGGTGACTATGGCAAAACTATGGTTAGTAAAACCACGAGGGAGGCCTATGTCCTGCAGTGGGCATCAAATGGCTGATGATGGTGTCTCTTCGCAATACGATTCGCTAAAGCAGGAAAACATCGTGAGGAAATCTGAGCATTGAAGGTGCTTACAAGCCTCAGTGCTTTACCAATTCGCGTCACTGCCCTACATTGGGTCCTACAAAGGGTGAAAAAAAAAAAAAGGTGTATGGGCTTAATTACCGCGAATTGACAATTTCAAGCGCTGAGTTAGGTGAACACCTCAGACACTCAGGATGTTTACACTTTTAGCGAGTGGTATTGCTACTACAACTTCACAAAAGTACGTAACTTAGAAAACAAAGTCATTGATACAGGCCGAGATTTGAACGTCGCGTGTAATATGTGAGGCGTTCTATCGCTGCAAAGGACGACTAGAGTCTAATAAACACACAGGTGTTCAATAGAATGATATTAGCATTAAATTTTAATGATTTTACTCTCTAATGGTTAGTATTTAAAATCTAAAAAAAAAATATTCTTTTCAATGTCCTATCTAGGGCCGTCGGTACTTACTTTTAATTATTATTAAAAAAATCGCGAACGCGCGTCAAAATTTTCACTAGATATGGTTTTATTTGAGCTGTACTGAGTTTTGGATAATAAAATATATACCAAAATGACTATCACTGAATGTGCTAATGACGTATGTCGTAAAAAATTTATTAATAGGATTTGTATTTCTGTAATTTACAAAATGCCTACTTTTCCCCAACTTTTCGCCCGCGCAGCGCATTAAGTCCCATACAAATCCGTGCGCTCGGAGTGGTTCGGTTGCAAAAATTACGGTGTAAATTTGCTTGTGTACTCCATGTAACACGTCAAGATAATGTTGAGTTTTTGTAGTAAGAAAAATAAACATCTTGTTTCATCTTTATAGATGGTTAAACGCTTTCAATAAACAAATCCCCGCGTTAAAGTTGGGACAGCAAGAGGTCGCGTGGAATGTGTCCAGGGCCAAGTTTCATAAAACTACCATTCGTAGTTTACTATGACCATTGGCGGTAACAAACACAAAAACACATGAATTATTTTATTTGTTAAAATCTCAATCAAACTGGACATTAATACCTATCTTCTTCTGTAAAAACATCCCTTGTGTAAAACTACCCCTCACGGCGGAAACTTCTGTGAGTTTCAGTTAATAAGCAAGCCTACTTTAGTTGTTTGCGAAGCACAGTTGCCGATGTGTGCTGAACTTACACGTTTTATCCCTGCGATGCAGATGCACGTTCCCCTTTCTTCAAAGGACATTAGATAAGATACTTACTTGCTTCATAAAGTTTATATTGCTATCAGCAGTACGGCCGCCACCGCACCCCTTCTTTTGTAACTGTTTTCACTGTACTTGATTTCTGGTGTGTACTGAATTAAATTGAAAAATTCTTTATCGCACTAAAAAACAATTTTGTACAAAGGCGAGCGTAATACTAGATAGTATTTACCTCCAGCTAACCTACCTTGATGTTATGGATGTTAGAGTCGATGGGGTAGTTCCAGAAAAAAATTAAGACCGGGTGATTAAATTACTTAATTAATAATAATATTACTATAATTTAAATACAAGGACTGGTAAAGTCTCACTATCTCGCTGAAAACCTGAAATTCTGTTGCTATGATTCTCTATATAGTAACCATAGTAAATTTTGTCTGTTGCTTGTTTATAAGTAAAATTTATTATAGTTATATGTTTGTTTGTATAGTATATATTTGTATTTTATGGTTTTTTAGAGTATTTCACTAAATATGTGTGAATATTAGCTGTAAGTCAGTTAGTTTATGTAAAAATTCTTCCAATATATACGTATTTCATGTACACCTACTCTCCTCATCTTTCAGTTCTATCCATCCTAAGGTTGTCAGGAAGAGATCGCTTTTACCGATAACACCGCTAATTGTATACGGCAAAACTTAGACATGTAAGCCTTTTAATTTATTTTGTTTTCTGGTGTGTACAATCAAGTGTCCTAATCTAATCTACACATAAATAAAACTTATAATCATTATTTTTGAGTTTATTTAAAATAATTATTTTGTAGATTGAATTTTAGTTTCAATAACTAATAATCAATATTTTGAGTTTATATAAAATTATAGTTTCGCCAATTTAAATTTAAAAATTTGCCAAATTATTTTTGGGAACATAACTTAATATTTTTTGCCGAGGGTAGTAAAATAACAGTTAACACTTTCAAAAAGTCGCCTGTCACCTCAGTCTACCGAGACCACGGGACTTGCAAAAGTACCGAAACGTCGGAAAATTGTAAAATGAAAAAAATAAACGAGTACCTAAATATCCGTGCAAATTTAGTATTTCTAAACAATTCAATATAATATGTTATACTAAAAAACCTACTTATTGCAACTTACATGAAAATGATAAACGTTACATATATATAACCTAACTAGATGACCCCGTGAACTTCGTATCACCGACGTCAACCGTTTTTTTTCTTCTCACCGTTTAAACCTTCCCTGGACTTCCACAAATATATAAAAACAACAATTAGCCAAATTCTCGCCGTTAGTTTTAGTGAGACTAACGAACAGCAATTCATTTTTATATGTAAGATAATATAACTACATAGATACGGGATATCTCTATTGAAGCCCAAAGTAATGCTCATCAACTTTACAATAAAGAATATTTCCATGTTGTCTTATCTTATAAGTATACCTTATGGAAGACCTCGGCATAATGCTCGAAGACCTCCGTCGAGTTTCCCAACGTGTGGGCCTTAAAATGAACATGGACAAAACGAAGGTCATGTCGAACGCCCGTGTTGTGCCCACCCCAATAACATTGGGGAACTCGAATCTCGAAGCTGTAGACGAATACATCTACTTAGGACACACAGTGCAACTAGGCCGGTCCAACTTCATGAAAGAGGTCAATCGTCGAATCCAACTCGGCTGGGCAGCATTCGGGAAACTTAGAAAAGTCTTTTCGTCTACTATACCTCAATCGCTCAAGAAAAAATTATACAACCAGTGTGTTTTACCAGTGATGACTTATGGCACTGAAACGTGGTCTCTCACTATGGGCCTCATAAGAAGGCTCAAGGTCACGCAACGAACTATGGAAAGGGCTATGTTCGAAATTTCTCTACGAGATCGAATCAGAAATGATGAGATCCGTAGACGAACGAAAGTCGTCAACATAGCCCAGCGGATTAGTAAGTTGAAGTGGCAGTGGCACGCAGAACTGATGGCCGATGGGGCCGAAAAGTTCTCGAATGGAGACCACATATCGGTAGGTAAGCGCAGCGTAGGACGACCAGCCACAAGATGGACAGATGACCTCATCCAAGTGGAAGAAAGGCGCTGGATGCAGGCCGCTTCTAACCTGTCTTTTTGGAAATCCATGGAGGAGGCCTATGTCCAGCAGTGGACCTCTTTTGGCTGAATGATGATACCTTATAAGTACTGTAATAACATTTCACAGCCCAACGGTCCATTCGATTAGGCTGTGGAACGCACCGCCACAGAAAATATGCGCTAGTCCTACAATTGGTATATTTAAGAAACAGTTGAAAGAGCTCTATCATAACTTTGAGCTATGTATTTTGTACTATTTACTATGAATTTTATTTATTTTTTGTACAGTTGGCAATATAGACTCCTATAGCCCTGGGTCGTGTTTCATAAAACGACAATTCATAGTTGATTATGACAATTCGATGTACATTGCGTATCCGAGTGTTCCTTCTTGTTAACTGTGCGTTAATTGACTATGCAATGTACATCAAATTACCATAGTTATCCATGAATTATAGTTTTATGAAATAGGCCCCTGATAGACTCTTGTGAGTTAACGGTACATCGACCTTACATACGTGCACTCATCGCAGTTAAGTGTGGCGTTTTAACAAAAACATAAAGATAAACCGGCCGTTGAGTGTATCTACAAATTGCTTACAAAAAAAACTCAACACAGTTTATTTATTTATGTTAACGGTCGTTTAAAAGTTAACAAACTATATCATGGACTATAACGCAGTGCAATCAAACTGTGTCGAGTCCCGCGTGTATCAACTTATAATTGGACGTTAGATGAAACCGAGCGCGGCAAAAATAGCTGCATACTACACTGTAGAAGATCAACTAAGTAACGCTGGCTGATTTGTACGAGACATGTGCCTAAGACGACATTTTTGCGCTCTTCTGAATCGCGTTTTGTGAGTTCTTCTGAGTCGCGTTTTGTAACAAGAAGGGGACGTTAGAAGAAACCGAGCTTCACAAAAATAGCTGCATACTGCACTGTAGAAGATCAACTAAATAACGCTGGCTGGTTTGTACGAGACATGTGATTTTGATACCATTTTTAGCCACCGCCTACGAAATGTTTACGCTCTTTTGAATCGCGTTTTGTCACATTTTGGAAAAGCGCTGCAAACTCGCTGCAGCTTAGCATGAGACGTGTTCCATTCGTTTTTACGGAAGCGATGCATAAGCGCACGTGAATCGCATTTGAAACTGGTCTGGGCGATGGCGCTTGGTTTTTAGTACTCACGCCTATATCTCGGAGAGGTAGGCAGAGATCAGGGTTTCCCATTTGCCACAATCTTGGCAGACCTGTTTCGCTTCATCAACATTTATTAGTCGTTGCATGTACGCACGCCGGATTCGGGTACTTTTTATCGGTTTTGGTAGTTAGTAAGCCAAAAAGGAAAAGTTTTTTTTTATAAAATAAAAAAAAATCAAAATCAAATTTTTTTATTCAAAGTAGCACAGAAGCTGCGACTTAATGAACGTTACAAGTTAAACTAGGTGTCCATTTCAAAATTTAGATCATTTTGGAGAAAAACTGGACAAAAAAACTCCAAACTTAGTCTTTTCAAGACAGGGATGATATCTGAAACAATTTTATTGGATTAAATGTCCATATCAGTGGTTTTAACTTTTTTGAATACGCGACCCCCTTTACAAATAATAAATTCTAGCAACCCGTCAGGCGCCCATGACCATATTAAAAGTGTCAGTAATTTCAAGGATGATGTAGTTAGAACTAAGTGTTGCAATTTCCTTTTACCAAATATCGGGACGTAAATGACGACAAAAAATAGGACCAGTACTTTTTAAGTCTTTCGGGGCAGCAAAATAAAATGCTTCGATATTCCAAGCAATTTGCGTATCATCGTGACCAAAAATTAACTAAATTGTCGATGGCATTGAAATTTAGTTCCGTGAAAATTTATGGTGCCAATATCATTCAGTTCTGTAAAAACCCAGCGTCGTCAAAAAATAGGGACCTCTGACTTATTTTCCTCAGTCCTGACCTAGAAAATAGCAATGGTTTTCAATTGTTATTTTAACGATTGAAAACCATTATTATTTTCAATGTCAGGATTGAGGAGGTTAAAATGACGCCCAAAAATGTATCAATTGACGGCGGAATTTTTGTAAGAACTTACACTCAAAAAAATAAAAGATCTGTCTTGAAAATTTTATAAATTGACAGTGGGAAATTCATTAGTTCCACAAAAACAGACAAATTTTGGCATTTGACATTGGATTGACATTTTATTTTGATATCTTAAAACTGAGCACCCACAAAAAATCAAAAATCAATGTTAAAGTCCCGCAAATCCCAACCGTTCCTGACCATTTTTTGTATTCTACCATCGCCAAATTGGCAATTTTCCACTTTCGCCACTGGCAACAGTAACTACTACATTTTACTTTTACCTGGCTAGCGACCGCAACCCGCCGAGCAAGAGACGTCGCGATCCCCTGGCGGCCGCGACCCACAGTTTGATAAACACTGGTCTTAATTATTTTATAAAAAAATTGGTGTATTTTTTGTCACATAGTTATTTCTGCTGAGAAATTCGTGTACCCTTCATAGATTACTCAATAGCCAAGCCACCTTCACAGTTAATAAATTGCATTCCTTATAAAAATAATGTCCATTTTTGTCCATTTTTTCTCCAAAATTATCTAGATTTTGAAATGGACACCTAGTTTAACTTATAACATTTCTGGGCTACTTTGAATAAAACACCTTTGAATTAAATTTGAATAATAATACTTTATTCTTAAAAAGATTTAAATATTTGACAATTAGTAAGCGACTGCTGCTAAACTAGACGAATAGTGTTTCAGTATTGAATTTCCCTTTCATCGTGTCCAAAGAAAAAACCGGCCAAGTGCGCGTCGGACTTACGCACGAAGGGTTCCGTACCATTATCTTTAAACCATTTGAATATTTCAAGCGTCTACCTGTTACCGTTCTTAATATTGAGCAAAAAAATCACGTTTGTTGTATGGGAGCCCCTCTTTAATATTTATTTTATTCTGTTTTAGTATTTGTTGTTATAGCGGCAACAGAAGGACTTCATCTGTAAAAATTTCAACTGTTTAACTATCACGCTTACGATACAGTCTCGTATCAGATGGACGGACGGACGGACGGACACCGGAATCTTAGTTATAGGGTCCCTTACCGTTTGGGTACAGAACTTTAATTACGTGCGAGATCAAGCACGGTAAGATCGTTTGGAAAATGATCAAAGAAAAGCATGCAATTGAATCATAAGAACGAGTTAACTGTATGGAGTGCATATTTTCGACTCACATCGTCCACCCTAGTTACCTGTGTAACAGACACTTCTAATTACATTGGCAAACTCTGTTCTCACGCTCAAAATATAGTCTTGCTTGTCTGATGTCGTATAACGTTCCGGTGTTGATTTTCCTGCCGCCTCATCTTATACAACATCAAAAACTCCGAGAGACGACGGAAACGAAAAACTTCATTAAACCGCTTTCATTACTTGAAGCATGATTAAGAAAAAACCCGGCTCAAAACAGCTACAATTTTTGCCGAGATGTAAGCTGAATTGCGGTTAGATGGAGCACTTTGATTGCTGTTTCCTTTTTAGGGTTCCCTAGTCACTAGTTTCCCTTATAGTTTCGCCATGTCCGTCCATCTGTCTGTCGGTATGTGTGTCTATCCTTCTGTTTGTCTGCGGATTCAAACAGTTGAGAAGTACTAGAAAGCTGAAATTTGGCATAGATATACACATTAATCATGCCGAAAAAACGACAGGATGAAATCTTTAAACAAAAAATGTTAGGGGTTTGTAAATATTTTATGAGTGTACGAAACCCATTTTTAGATTTAGAAATACGAAAAAATTCTGAGCAATAGCAATTAAATGAACTCAAGGCTTTCCATGTTAACGAGTAATAGGCGACTAACTTATAAAAGGAAATTTTTGTACAAATTCCATTGAAAATTACTTTGATGAAGTTGTTAGTTTTGTAAAGCAGGTAAAAACCCCTTCTTCTACGGAACCCTGCGTGGTCCAACACGCACTTGGCCTGTTTTTTTTAGTATTAGGGTACCACTTGACTACAGTGGATGTTTCCTAAAGACTTTTTCATTTTTCTCAGGATGAGTCTTCAACTGAAACGGGGCGAAACTCAGAAAGTTCCGACAAATGTAATACTTAGAAAAAGTCTTAAGACTTAACTCCTGAACTGCCCTCGCGGAACGCAACGTATAGGTGGCCCATACTAAGTTGGACACAGATCTGTGTCGCAGCAGACGAGTGGTTAAAGGTTTCAAGGTTTCCAGCCTAAAACAATCGACTTAGTCAAAAATTGTGAGTCCTGTTTTCGAGTTCTTTCTATTAAGGTCGGCGACGAACCATGGTACCTCGTATTGTCGCGCTAAAAATAAAAAAATCTAAAAGTTTACTTAATCAAAAAATATCTAGAGATACGGATAGCAACAGTTACCGTGAGAGCAGAAACTAAAAATGCTTGCTCTTTTAGGATCCATAAGAAAATAGACATGAAAGAGATCCTCATGCTGTTAAATGGAAATTAAGCTTCCATATTATAGTGGGTCATTTCTGAAATGCGCTAATCGTGATGTCGATTACAGTTTGTTATTTACAACATCGTTTGTTCTATGACCTTAGAAAATTGTTTGAAATTTTCTATTCCTCCAAAAAAATTATGCTTATGAGTTGTTACGTTTTTTTATAGATAATGCTTAATAGTCGAAGAACACATACTTCGACCAAATAGGGGAAGTATTAGCAAAGGACAAGATAAAAATTACCCGAAACCGGCGTGTGTGTTGGAGGTCTGGCACATTACAAGTTACTGGCCGTAAGTTTTATTTGCGTCTAATGTTACTTTGACTTTTCTGTTTACTTATCGTGTCACAACTGTGATGAAAATACAGACTTATTTTATTATCACATAATTCAGTGCTTTTCCTACGCTACTACGCTATTATCCACTGCGTCACACTGCCCATAACCCAACAAAGGTTATGGGCCCAGGAATGTAGCGTAGAGTAATATTTTCAAGTCTTGGGAATTTAAACTTGTAAAGCAGCTCGTGTGAATTAGAGCCTGACTATACATGATGTCTACTTTACGCATAGAGCCTCTCCACAAGGAGAACTTTGAGAGTTGGAAACTCCACATGGAGGCCCTTTTGGTGAAGTCTGAACTATGGGACTATGTTTGTGGTAAGAAGCAGAAACCTCTGGCAGATGAAGTAGCTATATCTAAATGGGAGAGTGAAGATGCGAAGGCAAAGGCCGATGTGATTCTTTCTATAAGTGCATCAGAATTACGACACATAAGAGGTTGTACCACTTCGAATCAAGTTTGGATCCAGCTGCATACCGTATTCGCTTCACGTGGACCTGCCAAGAAGGCTATATTACTAAAGCGACTGCTACTACATAAAATGGGCGACTCTGGTGACATACGAGAAGGAATGGGTATCTTCTTTGATATTGTAGATAGACTCGAAGGTATGGAGGTCATGATACATGAAGACTTAATATCGGTTATGTTACTATACAGTTTGCCAACAAACTTTGAGAACTTTCGCTGTGCTATAGAAAGTAGAGACGATCTCCCTAAGCCAGAGGTGTTAAAAGTGAAGATACTAGAGGATTACGAGTCTAGGAATGAGAATAGTGGAACCCAAGTGATGTATGCTCGTCAGAATGAGAGGTTTCCATACCACGACCAGAGAAGTTTGAGAAATGGAGATAAGAATCGCAAAAACTGGCAACTGATGGAGAAGTCGATAAGATGTTATCGTTGTAATCGCCCCGGGCATAAAGCATCGGACTGTCGTCAAAATAATCTAAATGCGTATTATAATTTTAATGCTAATATTAATGTGGATGAGGGATTAATTTGTCTAAATGTTACAGGTTTAGAGGAAGCTAATCTTATTGCATCATTGAAACATCAGTGGGTGCTTGACTCCGGTTGTACTTCTCATTTATGCGGCGACATACGAAAATTTTATGGTAACCTTGAACATGCCGATGGAAAGCTAAATTTGGCTACTAATTTAAGCACTATGGTCCGAGGTAAGGGTGTAGTAAGACTATCGGCATTGGGTGAACAATCGATACAGACAATCGAGTTCGATGATACACTGTACGTACCTGATTTGCGAACCAATCTGATTTCCGTAGCTAAAATTACTGATAAGGGATACAACGTAAATTTCACTCGTGATTTAGCAACTGTAATCGATGGTAGTGGTAAAGTTATATTGACAGCATTTCGCCGGGGTAATCTGTACTGCCTACAGGAGTGCGAATCGGCTAACGCTATAGTAAATAATAAGGTAGATGATATACGCTGTTGGCATGAACGTTTAGGGCATTTAAATGGAAGAGATGTTGCTAAGTTATTGAATAGAATAGGGGAACATGTGGGTGAAAATGATGTACGTTTCTTGCGTGACTGTGAAATTTGTGCAAAGGGTAAAATGCATGCATCGACCTTCTCCGACTCAGCAGGACCTTGTTCTGAGAAATTAAGAATAGTTTATTCCGATATAGTAGGCCCGATGAGGTGCCAGTCTAAAACAGGTGCCAAATACTTCATCACCTTCATTCATTATTGCACTCGTTGGTGTGAGGTGTATTTCCTTAGTACCAAGGGAAAGGCTTTGGAGGCTTTTAAAATATATAAAAGTCACGTTAAAAACCTTACAGGATCGAGAATTAAATATTTCCAAACAGACAATGGTGGGGAATATTGTAGTGCTGAGTTTGATGATTTTCTACGTAAGGAGGGCATATCGAGAAGACTAACGGTTCCCCACACGCCACAGCAGAATGGAGTAGCGGAGAGGATGAACCGAACTCTCGTTGAAATGGCGAGATGCATGTTATTGAACTGTGAGCTGCCAACGGTATTTTGGGCCGAGGCTGTAGATACGGCCTGTTATATTAGAAACCGCTGTCCGACTAGCAGCTTAGGCGGAGAAATACCCTATGAGAAGTGGTTTGAGAAACCTGTCAAGATTGGTTATCTTAGAAAGTTTGGAACTGAAGTCAATATTTTAGATAAAAGTCCAAATAAAGACAAATTCGCTGCACGTGGAATATCTGGGATATTTGTAGGATATCCAAGGACTTCAAAGGGGTTTCGGGTCTGGATACCCGGAGAAAGGCGATTTACTACAGCGAGAGATATAAAGTTTCACGAGACACTGGGAATAAAGAATCCTGTACCTACAAATGCACCCAAGACTATGATGGAGATTGAGAATAGAAATGAAGTCGAAAAGAAATTTATAGAAATTGACCTAATAAAAGATAATAATAAGTCTAGGCCTATACGAGATGATGCGAGATGATGCGAGAGTCTCAGGACCTGCTACATCTTCTGTGGAGACTGATTTGAGAAACCCAGAACCTGCGACATCTTCCGTAGAGACTGAGACGGAAGACAGAATCAGTCACGTGGAGACAGATAATGTAGAAAATACTGTAGTTCCACAAGTGATTTTAAAAAGGGGAGTTGGTAGGCCGAGGATAGAGCGTACTGGACAAGTAGGTCGTCCAAGAAAAATTTATAGAGTTGTAGAGGTAGAAGAAGATCCACACCCAGTGGATATAATCATGGCCCCCGAACGTTCAGAGCCAGAAACATCCATATCTCTCGACGATGCTCTACAAAGTGACGAAAGGGTTGAATGGGAGGAAGCAATTCTCTCAGAAGTAAGAAGCTTAGTAAATAAAGGCACGTGGGAGATAGTAGAAAAGCCTAAAAACAGAAATGTTGTTGGTTGTAGGTATGTCCTGACCACGAAACTCAATGTGGATAAAACAACAAAAAAGAAGGCTAGACTTGTAGCACAAGGATTTAGTCAGCGCTTCGGAGTCGACTATGACAAAACATTTGCACCAGTAGCTAGACTAGACTCTGTAAGAATGTTAATGGCTCTAGCTGTGGAATTAGATTTGGAAATACATCAGTTAGATATTAATACAGCTTACTTGAATGGAGACCTCGATGAGGAAATATATATGCGGACACCTAGACTATTAAAAGAGTGCCTGATGAAGCTTGCTCATAGTAAAGAGGAGGACCCTCGCGTGGTTAAAAATGCAGAAGTAATGCTGGATAGCATTGATTCAGGCGGTGATACTTGCTTGTTAAAGAAATCCTTATACGGACTAAAGCAGGCAGGCCGGCAGTGGAACATAAAACTAGACAAGAAGCTAAAAGATATGGGAGTCCCATAATGGGACTGAAACAGAGCCTCAATGAGCCTTGTCTTTATACAAGGATCCAAAATAACGAACATCTATTGGTGTTGGTATTCGTAGATGATATTCTGGTGGCGTCAGAAAAAGAAGATCGTATCATTCGCTTTAAAAATGAGTTACGAAAAGAGTTTGAGTTAAAGGATTACGGTCGGGCCAAATATTTTCTGGGCATAGATATTAAGCGAACTGACAATGTCATTGTTATGTCACAAGAGAAATACACAAAAGATATTTTGGCAAGTTTCGAAATGGAAAATTGTAATAGCTGTAAAACCCCTATGGAAGTATCTAATCCATCTGCAAGCCAACGAGAAGAGAAAACTAATGTTGAGCAAAAGCGATGGCCCTATAGAGAACTTATAGGTTCCTTAATGTATTTGAGTGTAGGCACCAGACCGGATATAAGCAATTCTGTAATAAAATTGGCTCAGTTTACCACGAACCCGAAGATAGAGCATTGGAATGCCGCGAAACGTATTCTTCGCTATCTAAAGGGTACATCTAATTATGGATTGGTATACAAGAAGACGGGTAAGTCTATTGAAGGCTATTCTGATGCAGACTGGGGAGGGTGCTCCATCGATAGACGATCTTTCTCGGGATATACTTTCAGTTTAGGCGGTGCATGCATATCATGGAGCTCGCGGAAACAAAGAACCGTAGCCACCTCCAGCTGTGAGGCAGAGTATGTGAGTTTAGCAGAGGCGATGAAGGAAGGATTGTATTTACAAAGCTTATTAGAGGAAATAGGATTTAACAAATATGCCCCTATCTCAATGTATGCCGATAGTCGCGCTGCTATTTTTCTTGCTCAGGACCCTGTGTTCCATGCCAGGAGTAAACACATTGACATTAAATTCCACTTTATTAGGGGGGTTTTGAGGGACAATAAGAATATTATGTTAAGCCATGTACCTACCGGAGACATGCTGGCAGATGTGTTGACCAAGCCACTGCCAAGCGCTAAACACTTTAAGTGTACTCATGGCTTGGGAGTCAAGCCCTGCTGATTTTTAACTTAGTACTTGAAGGAATTTAAGTTTTGTTTTGTTATTTTGGAATTTAATTTATTTGGTAAGGTTAGACCAAGAACTTGTAATTTGAGGCGGTTGTTTGTTGGAGGTCTGGCACATTACAAGTTACTGGCCGTAAGTTTTATTTGCGTCTAATGTTACTTTGACTTTTCTGTTTACTTATCGTGTCACAACTGTGATGAAAATACAGACTTATTTTATTATCACATAATTCAGTGCTTTTCTTACGCTACTACGCTATTATCCACTGCGTCACACTGCCCATAACCCAACAGTGTGTGCATGCAACGACTAATGAATGTTGATTAAGCGAAAGGGGTCTGTCAGGATCGTGGCAAGTGGCAAACCACTGCCTTGCCTTGGTCTCTGCCTACCACTACGGGATAAGGGTGTGAGGTTATGTAATGTAATGTAATGTAATAATATTTCATTCTACTGCATTAATCCTACTTTCTTGCTTCTTTTGCCATACCCAAGTCTCGCTACCATACATGTGTTGGAACCAGGACTCCATTATGGATAGCCAACTAACTTATATCATCATCAACCCATTATGTCCCCACCGAACGGGCACGGGTCTCTTCCCTGAGGAAGGTATAGGCCATACTCCACCACGGGGGCCAAGTCCGGATTGGTGGAGGCTTGTAGACTAGTGGCTCGTCTACTGTCAGAAGTTGTCAAGCCGCCCTAAGGCCTCTGACTTGGCTTAATGACTGCCGTCTATCGACGGAAGCCGGCACCAACAGCTTAACGTGCCTTGCGAAGCACGGAACCGCTCGGAAAAATGCCACTAGCGTTAGGCATAGACGGCGACCCATCCATGCACTGAACGCGCCCTGTGTTGCTTAACCTTCGTGATCGTTTAAGATCACTCAGGCAGCCGGGGCTACGAGCGATTCTATATAGATATATATTAACTTATATATCAGTCAGTAATGTTCCGCAAAGAGTCAAATCATGGATAAAAAGTCCGTAGCTGGCCCGTAAACTGTCTCTATGGAAAAATCACGTTGATTCGCAGCACCGTTGCTGTATAAAAGGAGGACAAGCCAACACACTTCCGCATTTAATTTTGTTATTAGTAGTAACAGAAGTTCGGAAAAATCACACCTCATTAGTGTGATAACCTGTCGCACGCTTTGCTTAAAACAAAAAAAGAAATATAGAGATGGAAAGAAAAGACATTAGTTTACTCGTTCTCGAAAACTAATTTCTTGTTTCTTCCCCCTAACCAAAAAACCTAACTACGGTCTGATAACAATTCGACCTCAGCTCTCCTGGCGCTGCATGCCGCTCCCACCGGGTACCGGCAGAATATCAGCGCTGAAGTACTTCCTGGACTTTCAGCACATGCTGAGTCGGAGCCCATTCACATTTGCCACACCTACGTTGGTCACTTTTGTACCCCTGTCGTACCGTGTCTGGCTAATTTCCAGTGTGTTTTTGCTTTTTTCTGTATTGTCTTTCTTCGTATTGTGACTTATGAATTGATTTGTATTACTTTGCTTTATATACGTGTGTGTGTCTTATGTGAATAAATTATTTATCTCTCTATCTATCTATCTATCTATAAACTTAAAGACGAGCATGTCGAGTATTTTCCAAAAGGAAAAGCCATTTATTTTGCGAATGAACATTAAAATCTAAGCCGCGTTTGCACAGGGGAAATCACATTGCGGCGTCGAGGAAGTGGCGACGGCGCTACCTCAGCGCGGGTACCTAGCTGCGGATATTTGCATACGTACAGTCGACAGGCCATCCACCTTTACACTCGGCGCTCTTGTCAGTTTCGAATGTACGGTCAGCAAAAAAGTGTTTTAAGTACACATGAGAGAATGAGCACTGTCCTAAAAAAATAAAGTTGAGTTAAATTTTTTATTATTTTTTTTTATTGGTAATTTTGAAAGCCTGGGCCGAATATTTCAATTTAGGTGGCGTTAATTAATTTACAGCGAAAAAAATCCTAATCTACGAAACGACAAAAGATGAAAATGAAAAATGAAAATGTATTTATTGTCGGTTCAGAAACCATAAGTATACATGTCAACATCTTGGAGTTTTTTATTCAAAAATATTACACTTACTTTCATTCACGTGGGAAATGGACGTTAGAAGGTCGTATGAAAGTCACACACATATCTACAAAAACACAAGAAATCGCGAAATGTTATAATTTACGATTTTTTTTTATGATTGCATTATATTTACTGAACTTAATCCTTTAAAATGCCATACTATTTGTAACTGTTATCAATATTTAGGACAGCGCCCATTGTACTGAAAATCTAAAATGCTCCTTAATTGACGGTTATTTACATACATACAGTCGACAGGCCACCCACCTTTACATCCGTGCACTCTATTCAGTCTCGACTGTACGGACAGCAAAAAAGTGTTTTAAGAAGAAGAAGAAGAAGAAAGACATTTATTATACCAACAATATACATCACAGAAACAAAATAAGCACATAAGTAACATAATATGCACAACACAGAAGGAAAACTAAATACACAACAGACAAAACGAATAAATAAAACAGACTAAAGATGTAGCCTGTGGTGTATCTACATTGCCACAAAAGGCAGCTGACTCAGCGTTGTGCTGAGGAAGTGATCCCTCAGCGCTGATTTACATTTACATTCACCTGAGATATTTTTTAACTTAAAAGCAAAAGTTTCACCGTACGTTTTTGCTTACATTACTGATATGTAATATTTGTAGAAGAAATAGTAATAGAAAAACAGAAAATCAAATACAAATATGAACGCCAATTTTATAGCATAAAGCACACAAGGTATTTCAAGTTAAAGCCACGAAAGTTTAATTACATAATTAAAAGGAAAACAAATACGTTAAATTAAAAAGAGAAACTGTGGTAAAGGAAAAGAGTTTACTACAGATTATTTAAAAAGCCTTTGAGGGATGTTTTAAAGGAGTCGTATTTTTATAAATACAGCGTTAATCTATAAAGTATCCACGATTTCTTTTTCGGTGAACGTCCGGATTTTTTTAGTAAACACCTCCAAATCTTCAAATAATTACTAATATAATATCTAGATAATTTTGTCGCTAGATATTAGACTGTAGCCTACTGTACTGTACTCTTCTGTTGAACGGAACTAACGTGATTTTAAAGCCGTGTTTTTCTATGTCCCGAGGAGCCTAAAGGTAAGCTTCTTCAGATAAGGATTATGGCATCTCAATAAAGTGACATAAGGTATAATTTTTTTTTAATGTGTTCGGCGTCTAAAATCAGCATGTTAGGTATAATAAGGGCACATTTTTAGTATCAATTCAACGTAGCATTTTTCACTATAAGACGGAAAAAGCTCTCTATCTTTATTTGTCATCATTTTGCATAAAATTATATCCGTATATTGTTACCGAATCATATTTGAGAAGATTTATTCTGTTTATAAACTCTCACGTATTCGTTTGTAAATTAAAATCAAACTACATTATTATTATGTATAAGATTAAAGCCCTCTAGTACGGCGTTGAAAAATATTATTAATCACCAGCTGTTGCCCGCGACTTCGTTCGCGTGGTAATTTTTATGTGTATTTTTCCGGGACAAAAAATAGCCTATGTGCTAATCTATCTCTATGCAAAATTTCATCCGGATTTGTTAAGCCGTTTTTGCGTGAAAGCGTAACAAACATCCATCCATACATATAAACTTTCGCGTTTATAATATTAGTAAGGATTCAATCGAATATATCTACATTTGTGATGTATGACTATGAAAAGATACTAAAAGTTGGTTCAATAATCTCACCGTTTTCGAAAAAAACCTACAGGTGTGCAAACTCACACACTTAAGCATACATACATAAACTAACGCCTGTACCCTTGAGGGGTAAGCAGATACCATAAGTCGACACTTGCCACGTTCCTCACAAACCCCTTTTCCATTACGAACATTCATTATTCACTACTTATAGATAGAAAATTATAAACATTCCCTATTTTGTCGACGCATGTCCACTTGGGACGTATCTTACCAGCTGTTCCGCCCACATTTGTCTAATAACTGCCAAGTTTTAATCCACTTTAATCTGTGCTTAGTAGCTGTTCAGTGGCACATCAAACCTATGCGCGTGCTTGCACTCTATTAAGCTACGTACGTCCATATAGTCGACAGCAAGCAGAAGTAGCAGAACCTATTAATGCATTATAGTAGGTACAATGACCACAGCATGAACGCACCAAGATCATTGCCAATTCAAGTCTCCATTGTAGGCGTCAATGGTATGAAAAGTCATCTAATATATGATAATCTCGTGTCACAGTGTCTGTCATCGAACTTCTCCGAAACGGCTTCACCGTTGTTTATGAAAGATTTTGTGTCAATTTGGTAGGTCTGAGAATAGGTACTCGTAGTAGGTGAATTAATATGGCAGAAAAACATTTGCCGAGTCAGCTAGTTGTACTATAAAGCTCTTACAGATTGGAGGCCCAGTATCGGTGGTAAACACTTGCCTCACATTCGGGAGGTCGTGGGATCAAAGCTTGGCACGTACCAATGACTTTGTTGTCTCACTTACGTATATTTGTTAATTTGTAGTAGTAAGACCATATGCCAATTATCAAGTAAAATTTATATTTTGAGGATACCGAGCTTGAAATTTCCAGCACTGAGTTACGAGAACACCTCAGTGAAAAGGTACGCGTGGTGTTTAAGCCCATACTCTCTCTTATTCTATATACTATCGTAAATTTCGGTAGCGGAGGCCAAGAAATACTTTTTTTTTTCAATTTTCAATTATTTTTTTAAATTCTTTTTTGAATTTTTCTTAAATTTTTATTATTTCAATGTTCACTTTGAGTCGTAGTGCCATTCAGAAAATTAGACGTGTGGTCAGATTTTTTTGACAATTATATGTATGTACAACAACTCAAACCTGAAGGCATTTATATTATAAAACTTTGGCCTTTTCATCTACGAAATGAGATTATTTATACAGCGTCCGATGGCACTATACATAATGCTTATAATGCAGCCTATATACTGTAGGGCACAGGCTTTCTCTCAGAGAGAGAGTATGGAATCACCACGCGTGCTCACCGCAAATTGGCAATTTCATGCGCTGAGGTATGTGAACACCTTTGACACTCAGGTTTCCTCACAATGTTTTCCTTCACGGTGAGCGAGAGCGGTGGTAGCGGAGCGATAGAACGCCGTCTTCTCATTCGTGAGGTCGTGGGTTTGAATCCCTCTCTGAATCGACTCTTGGTTTGGTAGTCAAATGTGGTAAACGTGTTGTCGCTAGACTAAAAAGGTAGTTAAGTCGCAGTACTAAGTACTCATATCTATTTGACTAATCACATCTCTAACCGACTGCTTTTTCTATCACCGCCATTCACCGCCGAGTGGCTTTGATCGACGTGCGCTTAGCAAATAGCCAGAGAGACGTTTAAATTGAAACCTGATTGGAGCAGATGTGTCGGGCAATCACTCGCGAGTCGCGACATAGATGCGTGAACCGGCCATCGTGTGATCACTGCTTAAATTATTTACACTACAGAACGGCTTCAGTCATAAGATAGCACGCATATGAAAAAATGGCAACGCGTCAGCCACGAAACTGAGTCGCGATTAGGAAGTACACCCCTCGCACTCTCACGCTAATTTAGTCAACTTGCCTAATAATTGAGTGCGTTTAGTCATACAATTTTAAAAACATTGGCATTTTTAATAGTTATCCAAAATATGCCTTTAATTTTCGATGCGCTTTATAGTTTCAATAAATATAATGCTATTTCATAGGTACACACGTTTAAATTAAAATCGGGGAATCACTCGCAAGTCGCGACATAGGCGGGCGGACAGGCCAACGTGTGATTACTACTTAAATTATGTACACTACAGAATGGCCTCTGTCCTAAGGTCGCATGCACACGAAAATAGGAAATAAGACGGTCATCAGCTCGCTGAACCAACGATCTGAGGCAGATTGCTGTCAGCGGCTGGATGAGGATGGCCGATGACTTGAGTTCAAGGGCTGATTATCAAGATGCTAGATTGGCCAACTAGCGTTACTGGTGTCTAGTTTTGTTATTACATTTACTTGATTTTTCGCATTCTTTGTATATGAAAAACCCAAAAAAAAAATTGTGTTTTTTTTTATTTTTTTAAGCATAAATGGAATAAAAACAATGAGTGACATTGTGTAGAGCTATATAGCTACAGACCTTTAGAGCTAAGTCCCCATTCAAAAAGATTTGTATGTATGGGATTTCTGCATCTGTGTATGTGTGTACCAATCATCGACACTCTAAAAGCCTTTACGATAAGAGCGGTCTAAAGACCAACTTGTAAAAGTAAACCAGGGCCCTTATTATAGAACTAAATTCAGGATTTACTATGACAATTCGACGCACATTTTACAGCCGAATAACCCACAGTTTAACAAGTAGAAAGATTTGGCTACGCAATGTACATCAAACTGTCATAATAAACTACAGATTGTAGTTTTGAACAGTGACCGATAACTAATATACGTAACTTTCACGCGCAGTATCGAGTGTACATCCTGTTATGTATACTTGTGCATGAACAGACTAATCATCTGAGGACCCTAGCGCCATCTTCTCGTCTACTGGAACGGTTATTGGCTATTAGCAATTGGCTGAGTGCGCCTTTTAGCGACACCAAATGGGTTTTAGATGGGTGGAAAAATAGAAGCTTTTTTGTGTACATACGTAAATCAGGATGTTCGTTAATAAACGTAAGTCGTTATTAGCATTCCGTACGTGAAGGGTGCCAAACGGGCTTTACTGTCCGTCTGTCTGTCTGTCTGTCTGTGATAGCGAGGCAGTTGTAATTTTCGCAGATGATTTCTGTTGCCGCTATAAGAAAAAATAATAAAAACAAAATAAAATATTTTTTTAAGGCGGGCTTCCACACAAGAAACGTAAATTTGTTGCCGTTTTTTGCTCGATATTAGTAACGGCAAACGATAGACGCTTGAAATATTCACAGAATATTTAGTTCTATATTCGCTGCAAAAATAAAGAATTAAACAAACAAACTTGATTTTTTGCCGTTTTTTTTCAATCTTTGTGTCTAATGTTGTATAGATAATGGTACGGAACCCTTCGTGCGCGAGTCCGACTCGCACTTGGCCGGTTTTTTTTGTAATGCGGTATAATGCAGCTCAACTGTAGGGCCCAGGCATTCTCTCAGAGAGGGAGTATGGGCTCAAGCGCTTTTATGGCATTCAATCGCTGAGCTATGTGAACACCGCAGACACTCAGGTTTTCTCACGATGTTTTCCTTCACGGTTAGCGAGTGGTATTGCAATTAAAACTTCACATATGTACGTAACTTAAAGTACATGCCGGGAACCGACGACCTCCCGACTGTGAGGCCAGCGTTCTACCACTGCGCCACCGTTATTTAAATAAAAGCTTCAAATATGTTTGGCCCATCTACGTCCCATATTTCATCCGAATCAGTCCCAGCCATGGTACCGATTGCTCGACAAACACCCAAACATCGAAACGATTCTTTGAAGTAATTAAGAAATTTTAATAACTGCAAAGAATTCTTTGTTTCCTATTCACGACAAGAATTCTTTAATAGAATGTGTAGAATCCGTACACAAGCGACAGACAAGGCACGCACGTTATCAAGATTGATAGGGTACTTGGCTGTTATGAAAATTTTGTAGCCCGTTATCTATCTATATAAAAATACAAAAAAAAACCGGCCAAGTGCGAGTCGGACTCGCGCACGAAGGGTTCCTTGCCATTATTTATACAACATTTGAATATTTCAAGAGTCTACCTGTTGCCGTTATTAATATCGAGCAAAAAGCGGCAAAAAAAAACACGTTTGTTGTATCGGAGCCCCCTTAAATATTATTTTTATTCTATTTTTAGTATTTTTTGTTATAGCGGCAACAGGAATACATCATCTGTGAAAAGTTCAACTGCCTAGCTATCACGGTTCATGAGATACAGCCTGGTGACAGACAGACGGACGGACGGACGAACAGACAGACAGCGAAGTCTTAATAATAGGGTTCCTTTGGCACCCTTCGGGTACGGAACCCTAAAAATCAATTGCCACGTGTATGACGGAGCATCGCTCGGGAATGGCTTAACAGATTTGGCTGATTTGTTTTTTCAAGAGTAGGTTCGTATGAAAGAGTTTTTTGGAAAATCTATTTTTATAAATTGACAGGATAAGGACTGTAAGGTCGGCCAGTAATATACCTAAATAAAAACACGATTGGCACTACAAAATCTGCAAATACCTATAATTAAATACATTGTATTTTAATTAATTCACAACATTGAAGGTACATAATATGGACTAATGTTTGTAAATGTACTTATCTACTTATTTAATGTTTCATGATGGAAAAATACTACTAAAAATACCGTCTTCTTTTCGCAAAGCCCGTCGGATATAATAAGGTATTAGGCTGTTAATTTAAATGTGATTCCACGATACTTCAGTACCTAGCATTTGTTTTTCACTGGCGTCAAGATTTCAGCAAGTTCATGAAGATTTTTCTATTTGGCTTTATTTCCATCGCTAGTCAAGTGCCCCATTTTTTTTTTAGAAGGTGTGGCAAGTATATTTACGACAGGACAATTGCATAAAGCCCGGGACGTAATTGCTCACGGGTCTGGAATACCTACTCTGTCTCCGCGGCTGGGAATGTCCTCTATTAAACCATATGTCCGCACAAAGGGGTGCGCCGGACACCCGACTGACGCTTCTGTGTCCGAACTGGGCTGTAGTAAGTACGCTAGAAGTATCGCCACAACTTATCCATGCACTTATCTGTAGGGTTTATCGGTGTCGAATCGTTAACGTAGTGTCACGTTTACACTACGCAGTTCATTTGACTATATTCATATGGACTTTTTTGGTAACGGCAACACCGAAAAAGAAAAAGGTTATAGTCCGCACAAATCTTTTTGGCGGTAACGTGAACATAGTCACAGATCGTTTGCAGATAGCTTACTGTCTTTACAGTGTATGTGTGAGTAATTGGCCACTTTAGTAATTGACTAATAGTAATTTACTACGTATCACACTACCTCAATTACTAAAGACAGTAAGCGACGCGCAAATGATCTATGACTGTGTTCACGTTACCACCAAAAAGATCTGTGCAGACTATAGTTGGTTTGGAAAACTTGGTGGGACGGCTGCTAGTAGGGTTGCTAACCCTAATATATAATATATTATTATTATAGCCATTTATTTTCCCAAACAAATTGTCTTTTTTTTTTGCAATACTTTAAAATTAAAATTACATTGAATGATTAATAAAAATAAAAATAAGAAATTGATCCATTAAAATTAAAATACATGCATTAATAAAATAAAATTGATAAATTATGAAACATATTAATTAGATCATGCAACTTCAACTTCAGTTAGATGATTGTGTAATATTAATAATACATTTTGAAAAAATATTTTATTTAGTTTGGGACACCCATAGATGGGTGTAGGCCTCCTCCATCCCGTTCCATATATCTCTATTTAGTGCAGTCCTGGTCCAGGTGTGACTTGCCAGCTGTTGTATGTCGTCACGCCAGCGGCGGCGCGGGCGGCCACGCGGTCTGCGCGTCTCTCTCATGATATAATATCCTACTATATTAGGGGCTCTAAAAAAATTCTAAAAAAAATATATAGTAAGCGAAACTACTATATTTTGCGTAAAGCGGAACCCAAGCTTATCTTTTTCTAGAGCTCGCTCTTTAAGTCCAAGTCCGTGAATCGCGCGGCACGACTGCCGCTATTTATTTGGTTTGCAGGCCGCATGCGGCTCGAGGCCTGCAGTTTGACGACCACTGATCGCCGCGATTTTAATCTAAAATAATCCTTAAGCCTATTAAGCTAGAGACTAGGTGGTTGAAGGTCGGCGTGATGATTAAGCCCATATTCTCTCTCTCTCTCTCTCTTTGAGAGATGGCCTGTGCCCTGCAGTGAGTCGCATTTAGGCTGCTCTTGCTAAGTCAAGCAAAATACAATATTCACATTGTTTCGTACTGTAATAGAGTTTTAAATTCTATTTTTATTTGTTTTCTTACAAACAACACATTCTGGAATGGTTCGCGTATTTTAGATAATAAAAGTTTTTTGATCTGGTGACGATCCGTGATCCAATCTTAATACTCGCACTGGTGCCTTCCGGGTGATCGTCGCGCCCCTATCGGCGACATGGCACACTTTTGGACTTGGTAAAAATTAAAACGTGAGAGGAGTTGCGCTCTATGTGTTGTTTCGTGATTTATACGTAATCATTTCAAAGTCGAAGATCTTAAATGTGCCAACGAGCTTCATTATGCCCTATGGACGTTGAAGAATAATTTGTGGTGCCTGGAAAACGCCCAACAAGGACTGACGCAGAGCAGCGAGCCCGATCGCGCTAGAGTTAAGGTGCGGAGACCGGTGAGTTGCCAGGCCTATACAAATTCTCTTTAACACAAATGAAATATTTTCTAAATATACAAAGTATTTTAATTTGTCGTATTTCGAATGGAGACCGAACCTTTGTATTTCTCTTAATCTATGATTCCAGTGTCCAACAGGATTGCGATATGCAGAATGGGTAAGCTAGCTAAGCATACTGAATATTCAAGTCTATTTCGTTGTCTTGGATTCGATTGGATGCACACAGCGCATCTGTGGGCGATGCGGTTCCGTCTTTTGAGCATGACAAAGTTGATAGTTTCTCAACAAAAAGAAGAAAAATATCAGTAATTTAATAACTTTGTACGAATAACGAGTGCGCCTGTTGTACGGAGACTTATTATTCATCACACACATTACATAAACTCACGCCTGTATACCTGAGGGGTAGGCAGAGAGCAGGGTTTGCCACTGGCCACGATCTTGACAGACCTCAATACATACATAAGCAGCCTATATACGTCCCACTGTAGGGCACAGGCGTTCTCTCAGGGAGAGAGTATGGGCTTAATCACCACGCGAGCCCACCGCGGATTGGCGATTTCAAGCGCTGAGGTGTGAATAGCTCAGTCACTCAGGTTTCCTCACGATGTTCTCCTTCACCGTTAGCGAGTGGTATTGCTACTATAACTTCACAAATGTAACATAACACAAACTCAAGTCCGTATCCCGGAAGGGTAGGCTGAGAACAGGGTCTGCCACTTGCCATGATCCTGTCAGACGCAATCCGGTTTCGGGTACTTCTTATCTTGCTCTTTGCTAATACATCCCCTATTTGGTCGAGGTATGTCTACCCTACAGTAGTAATAAAAATATCTCAGTAATAATGAAACGTCGTACAAATGATGACTCCATACACTAACCGGAAAAACCTCAGCAATATTTAAAACCCCAGCAGAAATGATGTCAACATAAAAGTTAAGTTAGCAGTCGGATTTTCTTGTTGACAGTCCTTTGCTTTTGCAGTCTGGTAAATAGTCTCTATGGAAAGTATCTAAATAAATAATACTTTTTTAATATTTTTGTTACTTTTTTCCACGTTAATAAGTGCAAAATAGATAATAAGTCAGTCAGAAGCTGGCAGGTCTAATCCACTATTTAATAAAGCCACAGTTGAGATCTGGCTGAAAAGTCTTAGCTAAGTACTTAAATACACAAAATTATGTAAATACAGACTTGAAGAAAAGTAACAAAGCAAATGAAAATTGCCGCTTCGGCCGCCTCGACTCCAATTAATCTGATTTCGGATAACATTTCTGTAAAGGAAACTTTACACTGTGTTAGTTAATCGATAAAAGATTCCTATCCATCATAGTGTTAGTTTGAACTATACGTACAAAATTAAAAATAAGGAGTTTAACCTCCTCCTGTCCTGTCAAGGTCCGGCCTGAAGAGTTTAAAAAGCCATTCATTATTTAGGCTAAAAAAACTGTTACTATTTTACTCCCACATAGATCTCATATTTCCCATTCATTGGCGCAATACACTCTAGAAACACGCAGAAACACGTAGAGAAACTAGTAATAGTCAAAAGGTCAAAAAAAAAAAACATTTTTCTTTAATTCAAAGTAGCACAGAAACTGCGACTTAATGAATCTTACAAGTTAAACTAGGTGTCCATCTCAAAATCTAGATCATTTTGGAGAAAAAATGGACAAAAGGAAACTCCAAACTTAGTCTTTTCAAGTCCTTAATTAACAGAGTTTATATAAATATTCTAAAACGTGGAACTTAGCTTTTTTGGCACAAAGTGTGCTTTACACATTTTTTGAACCGCGTTTCTGGCAAGCTTACTATATCCTCAGGGATATAGTAAGCTTGCCAGAATATACAAGGCCCCATAAAGGATGCAATACCCTCGCCAGCCTAAATTTTGGGAACGAAAGTTTATGTCTATTTCTAGTATTTACATTGTATTGGCTACCTACAGTTTTAAAGTTACTGATATTTTTCCTAACGTACATAATATTTTCATAGATATACTGACATTCTCTATATACGTTCTCGCGTTACTGATACTTTATATCTACTATATTTATGGATTACTCTGAATTCCGCTTGGTTCCTTTGATTCCGCTCGGTTATACGGAGAATAACGCAGCGGAATCAATTGAACGAATACATCATTTTAAAATGTATTAGCTCTCTACTAACGAGAACTTTCTCCTGAGAGCATTGTCGCCGGCCCATCTCTAGGCGCGATGTTCGCGAAATGGTATTTCAAGAAGCCGATCCGACCAGACAGATTTTAATTTTCTTGTGCCAGGCAGGCATATCAATTCAAATTTGCACCGGTTTTATAATTTCCCTCCAGCGACGACTTTCCATCCCGTAAGGTTATCTGGAAGAAATTGTTTTTAGCAATAAGGCCGCACGATGTACCTTTGTAAATATTTTGGTTTTTTTCCGTTGTCTAATAAAGAATATTCTTATCTTATCTTATTTAGTCCCGTCCCGTCCCGTCCCGTCCCGTCCCGTCCCGTCCCGTCCCGTCCCGTCCCGTCCCGTCCCGTCCCGTCCCGTCCCGTCCCGTCTGGTCTGGTCTCGTCTCGTCTCGTCTTGTCTTATATTATTTTTGACCTAGCGTTGGTCGTCATGTGCCCGAAAAATTACCCCTCATTCCCATCACGCCTAAGGACGTGGAATAAAAACCCAAGTTGAAACAAAATGTTATATAACAAGACCAATTTTACTGGCCAAGACGAGTTATTTAATAGGGTCGCTGCCGTACATTTAAATGGCCTCAGTCTGGGTGTATTTCCATGTTTGTGATGTCCTTGCCTGGTTACCATAGCACAGGGTATGCTAGTTTGGAACCAAATCAAGTGATTGTGTTGTGTGGAAGTTATATCATTATTATTAAGGTTAAGTCCAACTGCCCGCTTATTTCTTTACCCCCCTCTATAGCACACGAAACATTTAACAGTATCCTGTATCCTAAGAAATAACATGTGGAAAGGCGAGCTTATCTTTGTAAAACATAACAGTCGAAGAAGCAGTTAGAAACGGAAGCAGTTATATACGTGTACAAAATAAACTACAGAAACTACAAAACTTCATTAGACACTAGGCTGGTTTTGGTTGGTTAATATGGATCTGACCATCAGCAAAACCAACTAAACCGATCACTGGAGTTGTGTGAAGCAGCCTCCAAGGCGGGTTGCAAAGTTGCGCGATGAAATTAAAACTTTTTCTAAAGGGCGGCTTATCAAAGCCTTTTGGAAACCTTAAGCGACTTAGCGTGTTCGTTATCTCGCTCTTCAATCTGCGGTCACTCGACAATGGGTGGCGCAATGTGCTGCCAAATTATTACAAAACGCATTAAGATAATGCCCCCCTGTTTTCAACGACGATGGGTTATTTCACGGCGCTCCAAACTTTTTATCTTGACATTGATAACGTTCACACGACTGCCTCGTTTGTGTACCTTTAAAACGTTTGACAACCACATCAGAGGTCGTGGGTTTCATTCTCGCTGGAGGCCACCGTACTTGACTTGTGGCCTCAGTCTGAGTGTGTTTCCAAGTTCGTGATGACCTTGCCTCGTAACCATAGGCCAGGGTATCCTATTTTGGGACCAGAACAAGTGAATGTGGGGTGTGAAAGTGTTTTATAACTATTTATTTACATAACCATTATAATTTTACCTATTTACAAACATAACGCTTGTTATATTTGTAAAAAGCTAAAATTATATTGGAATAATTCCAGCGTAGTGAATTTACCCGTTTATTTGCTGAAAATCATCATAATCATCATCATCTGTTACTTAGTTTCCTAGCATTAAATTGCATATAACATCTTTGATT
Organism: Yponomeuta malinellus; assembly: GCA_947308005.1. Lineage (NCBI taxonomy): Eukaryota > Metazoa > Arthropoda > Insecta > Lepidoptera > Yponomeutidae > Yponomeuta > Yponomeuta malinellus. The sequence goes on along the minus strand of OX371012.1, from coordinate 9,762,498 downwards.
TCCAAGATAAGACTTCATTTTCTTTTCACTACATAACTTTACAATATTGCATTAAAGCCAAAAGGAATTCAACCTTCGACTGCTAACGCTCAGAACATGGTACACACCAATATGGTATTCTTTTAACCTAGACATTATAAAACAATTTCATTTCCGCCGCGATTATAACCGTCCACGCAATTTTGTATTAATCGACCGTATGCCCCGCCCCACTTGAGTCATATCAAAGATAGCTTAGGTTAGCTGGTAGATAATGCTAAGTAGCATTAAGCTCGCCTATGTGCAAAACTTTCTGTTTTATATGCAATAAAGGATTTAATAATAATAATAAAGATACGTGTTTAAGCGGACGAAGCATCGTTCAGAGGTCCAAATGTCGTTGATACAAAGTTATTTGTAACTAAAATTCAAAATCGTCCCGTTATATGGGATACATAGTAGGCGCTCTCTCCCACGATTACTTGATAATTAATCCTCCCAGATTCATCGTTAACCAGTCTCTGCTTTCGATTCCTGCGTCTTCGAAGTAACAATGCCAGCAGTAGTGTTTCCTCGTCGGATCAATCCATTTTGTTAGTGAGTGTCCAAAGAGGTCGCGCAATCGCCTCGCTCTCAAATCACTCGCAAATCACTAGTGGGATAGGGCTGTAAAACTACTTCCAATAAAAGTATTGAAACATCAGGAATAATCTATTGACGTCATAGCCTACAGAAGCGCCAACGAATGACATTTGTAGGGGTTGGTCTACCCTAACTCGCGCACATGTAAACCTTCTGAAAAAATGCGTCACGTGACTCGACCGTGTCATTGTACTAAATGCATAGACAGAATCGACGTGCAGTTTTAATACAGATACATAACTATAAAAATTAGGGTCCGAACGCACCAAACGCTTGTTATACTGAAAGTAGCTGACTCGGCAAACGTTGTTTTGCCATATTAATTAGCCTGCTGCTTATTCTCAGACCTACCAAATAAACACAAAAGAAATCATAAAAGTTGGTGAAGCCATTTCGGAGGAGTTCGATAACAGACGACACTGTGACGAGATTTTTATATATTAGGTTACTGGCCCGTTCGTCAAAAGGTTAACATGCTTCTCTACCAAAACAGAAGTTGTGGGTTCGATTCCCATTTGAGGGCGCCGTAATTTATTTGCACAAGTAACCTCAGTCTGGGTGTATTGATACATGTTACAATGGATTTGTTTTATGGTGTCCTTGCCTGGTTACCAGAGCACAGTGCGTCCTAGTTTGGGACCAGAATAAGTGAATGTGTTGCGTGGAAGTTATAGTCATTTTCAACCCACCTTTTTGCTTGTGCTATCTCGCCGAGGAGAACACAACTGGGGAATCGAGAATGGTCCATGCGGTGCACATGCCCCAGCCAGTTGGAAGAGCCCACTTGCGTTTTAAGGATTGCGCTAAACGTGACATGCTCACTTTTGGAATCCCAAGCGATCGGTGGGTGGAGTTAGCGGAAAATCGCGACAAGTGGATGCGTCTAATCACCGGGAGACGCACTACACACGACCAAGCCTGGTTCCTGCAGCTGGCTGAAGAGGCACGCAAAGGCGTTAAACTCAGACCAACAGGGGCCTGCCCCCTACACATGCCGAGTATGCCGACGGGGAGTCCTCTCTCGATTAGGATATTTTAGTCACGAGCGTAAATGCACAAAAAGGCTGCATAAATCATCTGCAATAGATGTAAAGGCCATTGATGATGCTGATAGTCATTTATAACGTGATATTATGGTATATAAGCCCATTCATAAATCGTATTAGACTCTGTATCAACATACGTTTTCTTCAATTTCTTCTTCTTCTTCTTCTAAAGCTTCTTTAAAATTTGTAATTTTTGTGTTGATAACATGTGGGAAGAGAAATCAGATTTCTTTGTACCAGGACATAGGGATATGAAATATCTCGTTGCAACATGCACATCAGCATAATGCGACTCATTGGTATTCCCAGAGGGAGCCACGAGAGGAAATTACAATAGCAAAGATGACGTTAAAAGGTATTTATTGTTGCCGCCGAGACTCGCGAACGTATGGATACGGTTTTATTGCAGCTACGCTCTATCGAGTTTAAGCTCCGCAGTTTGGGCGGCTTTGTAGAGGGATTGACCGTTTATTTTTCAGTGTATCCTTTATGTATCTTTGTATCGGAAACTGCAGTTGACCGAAATACACACGAACGCTGTAAAGTTGAATAAATACATAAACTTAAAACGTCATTCTCAGTTTATTCAGAAAACAAAATATACGATAGATAAATAAATTCATTTATTTAACAACACAATACTGAAAACACAACAACATGAAAACATAACATACTCATAACTATACAGCAAGTCAAATTAGAAAAACACAAAAAGAATAAGATTAAATAAAAAGAGAAACATTAAATAAAGAAGAAAGTTACACGTTTACATCTGTGGTTTCAAGTCCCGGTATTAAGCCCCTAACATGGCCCCGACTGGGCATGTGTTGTAAGAGCATTTGTATAGCCCGTGAAAGGAGCTCACTGTTGGGCATAGAACTCTTTACCGTCACCGGCCAGTCTCGTCCATATCGACCCATCGGGCAGGCTTACCGAATGACAGCCAGGGCCCCATTTCATAGAACTACAATAAAGTAATAATAAGTTTGCGTGGCAGGAACGTCCACACTATTTTTAGGCATAACAATAGACTCAAAACTGCAATGGGGTCCGCATATTGAAAAATTATCGGGTAGGTTGAGTTCAGCTGCATTTGCAGTTAGAAAAATTAGGCAACTTACAGACATATCGACTGCGAGGCTGGTCTATTTTAGTTATTTTCACAGTATTATGTCATATGGGCTGTTATTATGGGGACGGGCAGCAGATATAGAAACAATATTTATTTTGCAAAAAAGAGCAGTAAGAGCAATTTACAACTTAAGCAGTAGGGAATCGCTAAGGGAGCGTTTCAAAGAAATAGGAATTCTTACACTGGCTTGCCAATATATATTCGATAATATAATGTATGTTCGTAAAAATATAACCATGTTCAAATTAAATAGGGACGTCCATAACGTAAACACTAGAAATAGAAATAAGCTTGCTTATTCTAAATTTCGTTTAGCCAAGGTAAATACATCGTTCGTAGGCTATTGCGTTCGTTTTTACAACAGAATTCCAGAACATGTTCTATCCTTGTCTGAAAATAAATTTAAAACATTCATTAAAAAATCGCTATGTAAAAAAGCCTATTATAGAATAGACGAGTATATGAACGATATAAGCTCTTGGTAGTAAGCCAATTCCACTGCGATTTCATTGTTATTTAATTATTAATATTATAATTTATTTAATTTTAAAAACGTGTACTGACGACGTGATTGCACATTAATAACTATAGCACACATTTTATAGCTGACAAGAACTCAATCTGCAGGTTTGCTAAAGGTCATTTGAATGGTGGCGTGGTGGCCGGGTCACCTATCTCCCTCTAAAATGGTTGAGACTGGTGATGGCTGACCCCTGCGTTATGCTCGTGAACGGGTGCTGTTCGTGTGTCTGGCCGCAGCATTACTGTTTTTCCTACTTTTGTAAGAAGTGTTATTTTGGCTTTTAAAGTTATTAGTGGCTATCACGGAATCATATCATATAGGCTTTGATGTATAAGTTTAAGATGATTTGAGAAAAGATGGTCAGAGTGGAGTTTTTTTTCCCGCTGCCTTTTTCTCCACTACAAATACGGCCCGAAGGCAGCGGCTAACATAGTAACATAGTACATTGACATTCAACAAACAGAATGTAAATTCTTTACGTTGAAATAAATTATTGATTTCTGATTTCTGATTTCTGGAAGTGGCAGTGAATTCTTTCTTATATTGTCATTTGTCAAACTTTTCTTAACATAAATGTATTAAATCGACAAAAATCTACTAATATAATTTTAAAGATTTTTAAGAGTTCACGTTAGTCCAAAAACAGGTCACCCGGGAACAGTAGGTTAGGTTCGGTTAGGCTTGTGATCTCGCCAAGCGGAGCGAGCAAAGCGAACAGAACTCCCTATTTGTTACGTAAAGTACTAATTAGATTCTCTATTAATTGGTCTGACTCAAGCCTCTGGAGTTCACAAATGGCCGATGCGTAATATAGCATAGGTACTACATAACCATCCTATGCTACGTGTTGTAGAAACAACACATAACCTTAAACCCAACTAAACCACTTCCAATAAGCCAAAGTTCAAAATTCTCAATACATTTCTACTTATCGATATTTTTTTATTTTTATTTCAATGACGGGTTTTACACCCGCCCACTGCAAGGTACAGTACAGGCTTTAGAGAGAGATAATGTATGCATTCATTTCTTAAAACAAAAATTCAAAAGTCGTCATCGTTCTATTTTAACTCGTTACAAAATTATCCCCGTCATTTTATTTTGCACTCACCTATACCTACTATACCCAGTGTGGCAGTGACTCCTTATTTCCGGCGCATGCAGGCGTCCCCGTGACGCGTTCGGTTAAGCTGAGGTGGGAACGTCGCGTGGCGTAACTTTGACGGCGACCGAATTGTACGGGTTTATTTAAAGTTCGCACGAGTTTTAATTAAAAGCTAGGTGCCTGAAAAACCTGGACGTGGACGGATATTGGACGGATAGTGGACGGACCGGATAAGGATGCCTAGTTTGATAATTAGCATGTTCGCACAGTAGGTCTTTTCGGGTTATGCTCAATCTAGTTGTGGTTATAGACTTGCAAAAACGGCTTTTTTTCTTCATACTCCTAGTTCTAGGGTCAGTGGGCTAAAGCATATAGATCCAAAACGCAATTTTTTGAGGGAATAAAAAACCTATTATAAAATTACTCTATGACGTTTTTATTATCTTTACTAGCTGTGCCCGCGACTCCGTTCGCGTACATTTCGATTTTTACGAAGCATTTATATGGGGGCCACGTCTTATCATAACTGGAGCTAGAATTTAAATAGCCTATCCTGTGTCCCAGATGTCTATATGTTTTTACACCAAATTTCATCAAATTCGGATAATTGGTTTAAGAGTTATGGAGGAACATACATACATACATGGGTAATTCTCATTTTGAAAAACTAAAAGTCGTGGAGGACATTTTTAATCCCAATAATTTACCACCTGTGTTTGCTCGCTTAGTGAATAGTAGCCATTAACTCTAAGGTAGTAATTATTTATCTGAAGGGAAATCATAAAATTCTGTAGATAAAAAGATTAGCCATGGTTGTGACATTTCGCTTTTCAAATTGAGAATTACCCACATACACACATACAGAAAAAAATTCTAAAAATCGTGAAATTAGTTTCAGTATCATATATTGAGCCTATAAACACAATATCTCTGAAAACAAACTAACTTACTCCATGACCGACCCTTACAGATTTATTATTAGTATATAGATTACATTAACGGAATGCTGTCATTAAACAATCAATTGTGCGAACATTTACAATCATTATCATTTACAAACATTAAAAACTGCTATTATTGCTGCCGACCTTAGAATTATTTTTTTAAATGAAATTGAATTTTAAAAGTAATCAAATCAAACTCCAGGACCTTCAACTTAAAAACTTTAATTTGCATATTGAATTTGTTATGCACGAAGCTCAGTCTGAGGGTTAGTTCGACGCCAAAGGTCTATTCACGTTACAACGGGCTGAAATAATCCTTCAATAGTTATTTGGTTGGAGAGCAAAAAAAAGTGCAAAAAAATCTTGCATCACAGGCGCACATCGCCGGGCTTTTTGTGCGTTAGTATTGTAGTCTCTATTTTTATTAATGTAAGTCATTTTGTCTATGTACCCGTATCCTTATATAATTTCTGTACATCTTTACCTACTCTCTTCATCTTTCAGTCCTATCCATCCTACGATTGTCCGGAAGAGATCGTTTTTAGCGATAACACCGTCAGTAGTATACTGTGCAAGTTAGGTATATAAGATTTTTCATGGACTTTTATAATGTAGGTATGATGTGCAATAAAGTGTTGTAATCTATCTAATCTCTAACCTTATTAGGTTTAAAGTTTATTTTAGTTTGTATCTTTACGTTGCTGGCTCCTAGTAATGTGGCTAAGTTCTTTAATCTGTAAGACAAAGGGCTCGATGCAGGGATGTTATGTGGCAACTCTGGAATTCGGTATTGGACACGATCAACAATAAATTATTTCATATGCTCGATTAAAACAAAATATCTCGGAAAATGTATCTCTTTTAGTCAATTACTAGTTGTTACAATTTTTAAATAGATTAAACATAAAAAGAGTGCTGTGAAATGTGACGTCATAAGCCAGGATTTTCATACAAAATTCCTAAAAATTTTTTGTCAAATACCCGGATGGCACCGGATACACTTTTGCTACTTTAGGCAAAAATGGTACAAAGCAACATTTTTTGTTACTATATGTTTAATAGGTACTATTTAGGTAGTACATGAATGACTTGACGATATTTAGAAACCTTTTTTGCCGGGTGGCGCTGTCTTTGGACTTTGGACCGTGGAATTTGGATAGGACAGAAAAGGACACTTAGCTCTGGTTGGACGACACCACACGATGTGAAGCTTTAGCTGCTCCCTGGCTACGTGGAGGTCGCTGGTCTTCGAAGTCCCCGATGTGAAGCTTTGGTTACTTCCTGGCTACGTGGTTGTTCGATGGCCTTCGTATTTCACGACGTGAAGCTTTGGCTGCGTGGAAGGTCGATGTTCTTCGAAGATTGGTCCAGATTCAGCTCGTCGTCCGACGTGAATTGCGACGCAAAATGGCACGATGAACCGCGTGTCTCGATTTTGTAATTTCTTCGTAATTTCGTAGATTTCGTAGATTCCCCTCATGGGCCACCAATTTATGTCTTAGCACGACATAATGGAGTTATTGAAACCCAAGAAAATTTAGATATAAGGTCTTTTATTACTTATTTAACAAAATTAAGGCGCTTTCGGCGGTGGTCGATCGAAAAGTGGTTTTGTAGGTAGATTCCTATACAGCTATACAAAAGAATAAAATTAAAGCAACACTGCGGAACAGAAACTTCTTGCGCATGACATCATCACAGGCACTTGGGCCTGAACACTATATAATGCCAAAATGGGGACAAATAACTTTTTTGTTTTCATAAATTTAAATATTTTTTTTGTAGACGTACAATTTTTTCGTGGGTTAAAGAATTTGAACGAAAATCTCAACCAATTTAGCGTTTACATTTGAACAAAAGCATTAGCTTGAGTTTGAGATTATGGCGTGTCTAGGATTCTAACAATGACTGGTTTTTGAAAAGAGAAACAGGAAAAACAAAAAATGACCCGTCAACAGCAACAGCAAACCTAATTATGGCTTGATACTGGCTCGATGGTCCAGTCCTATTCTTTGCACTCTCCGTGCTCTCCGTCTGCAATGTGGCAGAACCTTTGCAAAAAAAATGCCACGAAAACAGGAGTTGAATTAGACCATCACACTTTTGTGGAGAGTACTTTTACTGTACATTTAGAATAAAGGCAAAGAGTTAAAATAACGCGTGCGCCACCTACTAAAGTTTTCAACAGATAAAAGCGATTTCATTTCAGACTGCATCAAAGTATTCCTGCTTTCTACAAACACATAGCATAACATAAAAAAGGAACGAGGGAATCTTATTACCATACAAACAAGGCTCATTTAAGTAAAACGAGAGCGGTGAATTGAATATTCCAACAAACAGAGTATCCTAGCGCATTTTCCACTCTATGCAAATTTAAGCCCCGTTTGTGCTTGCCGACTCTCTTCACGTCACTTTCCTTCACTTCTCATGGACGTATGTAATTAGTAGTTAAGAAGTAGGCGTGGAGTGTATTAAATTGTCAATAAGCCAAAAATATTATAACACGGATAGCCGTGGCTGTTGGTTTTATATCATAATATTTACTTATATATTTACTATTATAATATTATGAGTGGAGGGCCATTGGCTGTAGAAAATTATATTCTATTCGAACTTCCACTGATCAATCATAGAAAAAATCGGTAATCTTTTACATGGAGTAGGCATTGCTGTGCTCATCCAATTGGCAACCATTCGTTTTGTGTTAGACTAGAAGCCCTGAATCCCTTTTACTATGTGACAATTGGTACCCATTTTCAGTCAACCCACCCGGTGGCCCGGTCGAGTTTGTTCCATGTTCTCACTTTATGAAACGAGGCCCTGCCCCTATTTAACACGAACCAAATCCTAAGCGATTCCAAACATCTAACTGTCAAATTCCATACTAATCGCTATCGTAAACGTCAGGACTCCGACAGAATTTGTACGCATAATTAGGCCCCTGGTCGTGGGTAGGCCACCTGCCCGATCAATCTACTAAAGCCGCTATAGTTCACGAATGTACTTCACTACACTTTCCTTCTACTCCCGTCGCAGTAGACGTAATGTATAGCCAACATATAAACTGGTGCTGTTTTTAAAACAAATACGAGTGCGGTTACAACAGTAATGAGGAGTGTTGAATGTTTAATGACCGGCCGCGGTTCACCAATTACATTTTAATTGATTGGAATTCAATATTGGTACTTTAAACACGCTTCCAATGTGAATATTTAAATTGAGAAATTTACTATGAACTTATTTATTTTTATTTTATTTGCATAAATATTGCAACGTAACAGTAAATTTTAAATTAAATTAAATCGTTATGCTAGTTAGCGCTATTATTTCAAATTTACATAAATATTATATTCAAACATTTTTAAAAACCTATTTAGAGGCTAAAAATTCCACCAATTCCAATTTTAGCCTCTAAATGGGTTTTTAAGATTGTCCTCAGCACGGGTTAGTGCAACAAAAAGAATATAATTAGTTAAAACAGTGTTACAATAATTAATTACACTTAAAATTGTCGTTTGAATAAATGTGGATGAATGCCCAAAATCTGAGCATTGGGTTATCCATCCGCGGGTCTTGTTTGGTAGGCACTTGTGCGTATGCATTATATTTAACCCTTAGCCACCTGACGTGTTTTCCAGTTACACTGTCACCTGACGTCGGTCCTGGAGACCGCTTGTGTATTTTCCATATTTGGCAACATTTTTTTTTAATATCACAATAAATTAAGTCATATCGAAATTTTAATTTTATTATTATTAATAGGTAACGAGTTTTTAAACTAAAAAAAAGTATGCCAATAAATAAAAAAAAATCAAAACTTGACATATATGTACAAATCTGAAAATCAGAAATCTGAGGGAATTTTACTGTAATTTCTACGTATTTACGAAAACTTCGATTCATAATCTCTAATAAAAAACAATGTTTGGCACGATTAAGACATAATTTTTACAAATTTACAACCCACAAACTTTCACAAGTTGCAGCGAAAATCAAAGCACATTTTTTGGCTGCATTTAATGCAAATCAGATTCATACATGCAAAACACATATAAGCTGTTTTGTTTGCGTTTCTTTTTAGGGTCACAGGTTGAACATCTGCATTTGTATTTTTTTTTCAGAATTTTTAGTAACTACTTATACTAGATTTTACACTTTATTTAGGATTCGACGAATGGGGAAGCAAAATTCTCTTCGCAAACCAGCCCCTATATTACGCTCACCAAATCCTGAGCGATTCCAATCGTCTAACTGTCAAATTAGTATGGAATTTGACAGTTAGACGATTGGAATCGCTCAGGATTTGGTGCGCGTAATTAGGCCACGGAGCTGTGCACGCGGTGTACACTTACAGGCTTTGTAAGGTTTAGTGACAATTTTTTTTATGAAATTCGGTCTCAAGTGGGTGGTTTCTGAATGATTTTATGCAATTATAGTCCTTAACCTTAAAACTGGAGGATGGGCTGACCAATGAAACCGATTCTTACCAATGTGCTTTACCAGTGGAACATCATTGTCAGAAGACCAATCTTCCATCGATAGCATGTAGCTCTTTTAATTTTCTGTAAGTTGAAGCTCGGTCCCGTCAACTTATAAAAAGTACAAATAAATGACTATCTGTCTATCTTATATCTGACGAAGGCTGACCCTCGCCTCCAATGACGTGATCTACTGGAATATCTCCTACGATCTTCGTTTGGAAGTTCTGCCACACATTCCACAGGTTTTCCAAGTCTAAATTAGCGTCCTCTGGCCATAATATAATTTTTACTTGAGAGATTATAAGCCCACAAAAGAAATGTACTTTTAAACAAATATGACAAAACTACCTGATGTCGGTCTCACGGACCGCACGCGAAATATAAAAGCCTGTAATTTTTTAATTTGTTTACTTCTAGAGCTGCCAAACACAGAGTGCGTATTGCCAGAATAGGGGAAATAGTACATGGAGACACAGGTGCGTCTCGCACATAGTAATGGAATAATCAGCTGAAGTTCTCAATATTTGCTGCTGAAGCCACATTACCGACGCACTCTAGATTACTTTGTTCACTTTTTCTATGTTAAATTGATCTAAATTTCGAATCATTGTGTTAACTCACCCTAATCTTAATTGTGACCGGCCGGTCCCGAAAAATCACCCCCAATTCCCCCCAAAGCCTAAGAGCCAGAGAGCGTCTCTACATCCGTTCCCCCCACACCCATTTGCAGCCCTCGCCCCTTGGTTCCCCATGTCTTTTCAGTCAAACACTTTCAGGAACATTTTACACAGTTTTATTATCTATCTGTAGAATAAGTATATCGAGTTCTTTATAGAATTTATATTATTATTAATTCTGTGTTGCACAAAGATAGCGTAAGATAGCGGACTTAATACTAATGGCATTTTCTACCAGTCAACGCGCAGGGGCTACAGGATAGGTTAATAGTTTTATTAAATTAAGCTCATTAAGATATTCATTGATTGAATTATTAGAGTTTTAGTGTCTAACATTATCAGACTGCTACGGGTCCCTCCATGTTATAATTACAATTGGCCCTTGACTTAACTTTCTTCTTTACTTTTTTTTCTGTCGATACATTGGCATAAACAACTTTGCATACAGCCAACTTTTATCAACGTTGTTTTGTTTGTTGTAGAACCAAGGGCGAAAATTGAGCAAACGTTGGAATCTATTATTGAATTGTTGTAGAAAATTAAATCGTTTGTTGGTTGAGAAGCCAACATTTTATTTTGTAATGTAAAAATATTGGATATTATTGCCCGAGATAAAAATATTTATTATTATTTATTGCAAAAAGGCGCCATCTAGCAAACACTTTTAAACTGCAGCAAATCTTTGTTTAGTTATTGATTATCGTACAATGCAAAAGATTACTATGTTCCCCTAGGTACAAACATTTGTGAATAAGTGGCGCTCGAATTGCGAGAAAATTTGATTTTCTTTATTAAAAAATACGTATACGAGAATACGAAACCCTCAGAACACATTTATTAAAAGATTACTCACATTATAACAATATTTAAAAAAAAATTGTGCGAGTGTCCATGCAACCATTTCGATATTCTCAGGGGGTCCTAGTTTCCACCTTTTTCTATGTGGGCAAGGCTTGATATGGCTATAGTATCTATAATTCCCCCTATATATCCTTTCACACATAAACCGAACATAAATCTGGCACTCACCTGGTTCCGCCGAACAGCGCGTATCTACACGCTGACGAATGTTGAAGGTACCGTCCGGGGTCCACTTGCTTTACGAGACAACATGCTTCACATAAGAACAGCCTTAATATGATTTGAGAAAAATGGTCAGAGCGGAGATTTTTTCGCTGCCTTTTTGTCCAGTTTGTACACGACCCGAAGGCACTGTACATTGAACGAAGAGAATGTAAATTCTTTACGTTTCTGATTTCTGTTGTCCACAATCACCCTAAGAGGGTCAAGAGTCCTCTACTGCCGCGTACTCCAGATCTACCTATATAATAATTGAGTATTTTTTTACGTTGTCTGTTAAAGTCAGAGAGAGGCAGAGAATAATTATTCTTAAAATTGAGATGGTCTATATTTTTTTATACGTCACTATCTATTTTTGTTCAGATAAATTATTTACGTTTTTTCTAACTATTTATAACTATTTAGCCGCTCTTGGAAATCTGTTAAGCTTTATGCCCGTATCGTTGATTCTACCTACAGTTAACAGCTGATAATTACCGTATTCAAAAAAACGTGAAGTCTCAAAACAATGGCTCTGGTTCCCCAGAACACACTACCTCAAAGTAACGAAGCGTTGCATTTTTGAATGCTTTGGCATTTCGCATTCAAAAACACACACGGCAGAAAATACGTACCGAATTTCAAAACCACTCTGCGCTACTGCACCAAAAACCCCAATACTCATAGCAGAGGTACTTCCGCTGGAATCCTTTAGCATGTCAATCAGTGTACTATGACAGCCCTACTCTCAGTGCCTAGGGAAATACCTTAAGTGCTTTCACGGCTCCGCGTCATTCGCGCATCAGATCTGCTGGCATGGCACATTTGGCGACACCTGGAAATACTCTAGTTTTATTCGACGCACGCTCTTATGCTGCTGGTATAAGGGTTACGGCAGTATAGTGCGGACTCTCCCTGGCTGCATTGTTATTTACCTAGTTTGGGCGGAATAACTCTTGTTACTTTTGAAGCAGGATGAAATTGTGACTGAGTACTGGTAAATTACGTAAAGAACTTGAATGTCACAGCTTATTTTGTATAGACTTCCTTTATTCCAGAATTCACAAGTTTTAGGGTTGTTACATTTTAATAACTTAACTAAATATTACACACATACTTTTTGTTGCTAAGGAGTAAACTAAATATTAAATTAAATATTAATTATTTTGTTGACTGTTAGGCTGTGTTTTGTATTTCCAGACTGCTTTTCAAGATTTGTAGAGTGTTAAAAAACTAGCACCCGAGCCGAAAGCTACGCAGATTGAACACTAAACCAAATAAAATATTGTACTTGGTTTTTAAAGTTTTTGGTTTATAAATTATTTTTATTCATTTGCATAACATACACCGTCCTTACAGGCCCAAATCGATGAGTATTAGTTTCTAAAGTTATTGACTGACCAGGACACGTGATTGTGTTGTGTGGAAGTATTATTTTTATAACCTAGGACTAGCAAAAACGGTATTTCAATTATTTTTAACAGCGGTTTCTGTACATGTAGACCAAGTCTGAATGTATTGAAGTGTACCTATAAATTTCAAGTAGTACAAACTTAATTCAATTTATTTCTATGCATAGGGGAGCAATAACTAAGGAAACAGAATGTAAACGAGACTCTATTTGTAGTAACATTTGGTTATAGCGCAATAGTGTGTAATTGATCCATCAGGATTCACGATACTGTACAGTGCAAACAAGCCGTACAAAACGGGGTTAGCCCAAATTGACACCGACTCACCGATTTTGCTATATTCTGCACGTTTTTGGATTTTGGTCTTTCAGTTCAGTAGCAAGCACTTACTAAAACCGCATCTAATGAAAACGTGTCGCCTCGGCGAGGTCTGTAATGTAAGTACGTGTAGTGTGCAATTCATTTATATATCGTTGCGCAGTTGGAGCTAAAAATTAACGCTTACTTATAGACGTTTCACGTTAAACCAACGGCCGTGTGACCCGACACAGCCCCACCCACTTCTTTATTAAATGCTGTCAATGCCGACCATTAAATATCGGTGAATACTGTAAAGTACCGTGTGGTACCGGATTAAGAATAGCGTCACTCCATTTCATTCCGTGATGATGATGATGATGATGATGATGATGATGATGATGATGATGATGATGATGATGATGTATAATAATACCTGGGGCAAACAGTCCAGTTAGGTAAATTGTAAAATGAAAAAAATTAACTAGTAAATATCCGTGCAAATTCAGTTTTTATTATGTCTAGTGCTCGTGTGAACCTTAGAAAATTTACCTATTTTACTTTATAATGATGAATTAATAAATGACAAGCTGTGTAGAAAAGCGTTGAAGTAAGCGGCAACCAGCAGTGAATATGCTCTCGCCTCTCAATGAACCGTTTGCTAATGGGCGATTAGCATTTGACGCAAGACCCCTCAGGGCGCCGTATCACAAAACGGAAAGAGACAGAAGATCAACTCTAACGTTATCTTCAATTACTTGCGGTAGAGCTCTGTCTCAAAGTGTAGTACCATAATTCTGATGCCCCATTACTTTTTTAAGATTAATTAGAGATGGGCGGGACCTCTAGCTAGACGAGAGGACGGACGGTGGACGAAGGCACTCACAGAGTGGTTGCCGAGAATCGGGCCTAGATTCTGTTAATGCATTGTAGTATCATGACAACTGCATGAACATGGCGATTTCATTTCATGGCTGCTTTAAGTCTACGCGGGCACGCGTATCAAACCTTCTAGGCGTCAATGGTATGAAAAAACACGTCACGTGATCCGACAGTGTATCTGGCATTATACTACAATACACTAACATAATCGAGGCCCTGGCCGTGGTTCGGTGGGTAGGCCCGCTACCCGATGGGTTGATGACATTAAGAAGGCGGCAGGAGGACAATGGACAAGATTAATGGGGGGCCGGCGAGGTTGGCGTGACAGTGAAGAAGCCTATGCCCAACAGTGGGCGTCTTTCATGGGCTGTATAGATAGATAGATAACCTCCTTAGTCCTAACATTGAAAATAACAATTGAAAACAACAGGACTGAGGAGGTTAATATCCTAAACATCAGTACGTACTATAATAACAATAATACTAACTTCAACACGACACAATCACTCGGTCCGCAACTAGGATACGCAGTACTATGGTAACCAGGCAAGGATACCCAGACTGAGGTCATTTGAACAAATCAACTATGGCGGCCTCCAGTGAGAATCGAACCCATGACCTTTAGTTTGGTGATTAAGCATGTTAATGGCTAGACCAACGACGCAGTCAACTATTTAACATTCTTTGGCGTTAAACTTGCTTAGTTTTGTCGATATCTTTGCGTGTGTAAGCAATTAAAAGTTGTTGGCATGATCAGTCTTGCGCTATTTATTTATTTTATATTTATTTTATATTTTACTAACTGACTCGGCAAACTTTGTTTTGCCATATTAATTAGCCTACAACCTATTCTCAGACCTACCAAATATACACAACATAAATCATAAAAATCGGTGAAGCCGTTTCGGAGGAGTTCGATAACAAACACTGTGACACGAGAATTTTATATATTAGATTTTCGTGGTATTATTTGTATTTTCAGTTTTCATAGTCTCAGTTGGCATGAAGTACGTCCATTGCGATTCCACCTCACTAAGTACTATCCATAGATATACCACGCAAGACAGTGTGTGTCTAGTAAAATTCCGCTCAAAAACGAGGCGACACGCACAGATTAACGTAGCATGTGTATTGTGTGTGCCTAAGCGAACACATTTTCATTAATAGTGCAAAACTGTTAAGAGGCTACGCTGAGCACGCCAATTTGGCTAACGATTTGTTGCCTCGAACGAACAAGAAGAAACAAAAGTGGTTGGCAATACACCAATTCTAATCAAGTGGTGTGTCTTGGGCATTGAGCGTTTTGAAATAATTGAAAGAATTTGTAGATCAGACAAAAATTTTAATTCCATGTCCGTAACTTGGAACGTCACAACAACGTCATTAATCCCCGGATTAAGTGACAAGATCAGTAAGAGAGATTCAGTATACTGTAATCACCACGCTGACGACTAGTGACCTACCATTTCTTGTAATTGTCTTGAAAACTAGCCAACCAGAAAATTGCAACTTCGCGGTGATAAATAGTGCAAGTAGCTATAAATTGTTCACCGTCGCTGCTATAAACTAAACGTCCCCTGTGTCTGAGTGACGTCCGAAATTGCATGAAGTATTACTATTTTTAAAATAGGGAAAGGCTATAATTATATTTGGAGCTTTTTAAGCTAGATGCAATGCCCGATAGATGATAACTTGACCCATAAAAAACGGAAATGAAAAATAACCAACAACCCGACTGCTGAGCATTAACTTCTAAGCAGGCGGGACCAACCTAAGCACATTGTTGAATTTAGGTCCCACCTGCTTATTAGTTAATGCTCAGCAGTCGGGTTGTTGGGTATTTTGTATTTCAGTTTTCTTTTTGTCTTTTTAGTGTTTTTTTTTTATTTTTTGTTCGATTTATGCTGATTTCATTTAGCCTATGACACTCGCGCGCACACGACGAATCGATTGACGACGACGATCTTACTTGTCAAAATCTGACCATTGGTTAAGAAGTTACGAGGGACATAGAATCGGACATACTTACATACATACATAACATACGAGCCAAATACATTACCCTCCTTTTGGGCTTCGCCGCAGTCGGGTAAAAATCCGCGCAGTCAGGATGAGCTTGCGATGGACACGTACTAAAACCAATTTTTTTTATTATTATTTGCTAACAAGACTACACTAAAGTCCGAAGAATTCTAAGTCTAGTATTTTCTAAGGTTAACACGAGCACTAGACATAATAAAACTGAATCTGCACGGATATTTACTCGTTTATTTTTTCCTTTTGAATTTTCCGACGTTTTGATACTTTTGCAAGTCCCGTGGTCTCAGTAGACTACCGAGACCACGAGACTTCCAAAAGTAACGAGTAAATATCCGTGCAAATTCAGTTTTTATTAATTCTGAGTCTCATATCGCGTCCCCCGCCCCCCGCACCTCCCCCCCATCCACTAAATTATGTTTATTGACTACAAATTCAACATTTCACACTTAGTTTACACTTTAAATAACGAAACTCGAAACTGTAGTCAATACTGGAGGTTTGAGTTTCGGCATTTGACATTGGATCCACTCTCTTTGGTGCAATAGACTCGATACTTAGCATTTCACAGCAGCAGCCCAGTTCGAACAAAATGAAACAACCGCTGGAACCGAGTCTCACGAGTTGCTAACCGACTTTTGGGAATTCAACGCCTCACGGAAACTGTGGTGGATGAAACGGAGTGCCCTACTGGCATAACGTTCCATAATGGGAGGGTGAGAATCAGAAAATCTCCGCAAAAACTGAGTACATATGTTGAATAAAAATCCGCTTAAAAGCAAGGCGAATCGTACACATTAACGTATCATGTGTGTCATCATCATCATCATCAGCCATTTGACGCCCACTGCAAGACATAGGCCTCCCTCATGGTTTTCCACACCATGAAGGGTTTTGCCATAATCACCACGCTTGGCAGGCGGGTTGGCGATCGCAGTATGCGGTTGGAATCTCAGGAAAATGCTGCTGCCCGTCTCCTGGTAATGTATTTCCTCAGTCGCCTTCTACGACATCCACGGAAATGTGTGTGCCTAACCGGATTAAGTCTTCATCAGATCTTCACCATATTAAAATGGGACCAATGAGACGTTATATATATCGATTTGAACAAAAAAATAATTGTCGAAATCGGTTAAGATTTGACGGAGTTATGCGATAATATAGCCAACAAAAAATACGCGTCGAATTGAGAACCTCCTCCTTTATTGAGGTCTGTTTAAATCACGTTGTCTTTCAACTGGAAACTTAGCTGCAATGCATGGTTTACTATGAAAATTCGACGTTCATTGCATAGCAGATTAACCCACAGTTTAACAAGGAGGAAGGCTATTTGTGCTTATCAGCTATGCAATGTACAACGACTTGTCATCTATGAATTGTTGTTTTGTGAAACGTGGCCCTGGGAAGACAATGACTGGTCTCTAAGTACATTTGCAGACGTTTCTCCAAATGCAACACGCTGCGGTGCATGGGGTGAAGTTCTAGAGGTCACGCTGTAATGGTTGTTGTTGGAAGTTTGTATACAGAGCCATTGTAATGAGAACCTTCGTTTTGTTAACTTTTGGTTGAACTGAAAAAAAAAAGAAGAAGAAAGACATTTATTTATTTATTTAACTAATATACCAGTGTGTTTACCTACTTTACAGAGAATTTCCAAAAGCAATGTAAGTTACCTTTGAGTGTACCTTAAGTTCTTTTTACTACTAAGCACCACCGTTGCTGTTATTGTATACTTATGCGACAACTCGAAAATAAGTTGTTTAATAGTAACCGACTTGCTTTTACTCAGCTCTTGATTACAGTAAAAGCGGATTAATTGCTTTGATTCAGCTGATATGTTCATTCGATTATTTCTTCTATAAAACATGTCAGTTTGCTATGCAAATGTACTTATGACTTTATTTTCTACGTTATGTACATTTGTGAAGTTATAGTAGCAATTCCACTCGCTAACTATGCAGGAAAACATCGTGAGGAAACCTGAGAGTCTAAGCTATTCACATACCTCAGCGCTTGAAATCGCCAATCCGCGGTGGGCACGCGTGGTGATAAAGCCCATACTCTCTCCCTGAGAGAAGGCCTGTGCCCTGTTATCTTATGTGTTATGTGGAAGTTATTATTAATTATAGTTAACCATCAGAAAAGACCCGTTGGCGAAGTTTTCAACAAACAACTTGCACCTCGGTATTCTCCTCTGGGAATACTCTTGAACAGTACGTAATGAAGACTGCGAAAAAGTATTTCTTCCTTTCCGAAACTTTCACAAAGAAGCGCTGAAAAGAGTTTTTCCGCGTACAATGTCTCGACACAGGGAAATTTACCTTTGTTTACATTAGTATGCACCTATTTAGCCAAAATATAATCAGCAAAGGGCTGACCACAAGTTTTAAAATGAGCTTACGTACGCTTAGTACAGAGATCTTTTGTAACCATTCAGATTTCGAAGTGGATTTAGGCAAAACGTAGCATTACTAGTAGTTAACGGGGAAAGAAAATCATTGCGAGGAAACCTGAATCTCTGAGGTGCTTATGAGGTGCTCGCTAGTCCGCGGAGGGCATGCGTGGTGATTAAGCCCGTACTCTTTCTCTAATAGAAAGCAAGCTGCGCCCTGCAGTGGAACGTTTATTGGCTGGTTATGCTAAGCGGATTAACATCTAATACGTTTCTCTTTTTTTAGTTACAGAATGACGGAAACGGTTTTTTTAGGGATCTTGAATAATTTTGTTGTCCGTCCGTCCGTCTGTCTGTCAAGACCCATATCTCGGAAACGCGTGAAGGTATCGAGTTGAAATTAAAACCATATACTTAGGACTATAGTTCCTTGAAGCTGTGAAAAAATCAAACTTCTAAGTTAACGTAAAAACAAGATATGCCGAAAAAAACATATATTTCGATACTCAAGGGAATCAATATGTATAGGGTACTTTGATTCCCTTGAGTGTCGAAATTTTGACCTAGAACGATGAAATTTGGCAAGTAATATCATAATAATACCGACTTCGAAACGCTACAGCACTAGAAAGTCAGAAATAATGTAAATATTTAGAAATACGTATACATGTAGGTATTGTAGAAGTATAATTTGGAGTCGGTGCCCAAAATATATGTGCTGGTCATGAAACTGGGCACGGACTACAAATTATACTTCTATAATACCTACATGTATACTTCTAATTATTTAAATTATTTCTAACTTTTTGGTGCTGTAGTGTTTCGAAGTCGATTTTTATTTTTATGTTTTTTTTTTTATTTTCAATTTTTTGTGGGGTAGCTGGAGAAAAATAAACAAGACCCTTATAACCATAATTTAACCTACTTAATTCGTTGCTTTAAAATTTGACCTTCTTAATTTCCATCTCCGAAAGTCTTCACCAGAACATCACCAAATTACCTTGGGACTACTTTTACGCTATTTTATGAAACATACGGATATAGTAAGTAAGTAAGTAAATTATTTATTTGATACTCAAATCTTAATATCTATAACAATACAAATTCAGATCAACAGTTGGGTTAGATTTGGCACCAAATTGGTCTCCACTCAGCATCATGCCGTGGCCGGTAGCGACCACGACGCTGGTTTTCAGTGGTTACCATTTACGTCACAAACAAAGAAAAAGAAACTTAAATACATCAATACATTTATGAAAATATTATGTGAAAATATTATTATGTACGTTAGAAAAAAAATATCAAAGACTTCGAAAATGTTGGTGGCCACCACAATGTTAATACTAGAAATAAACATAAATTGTTAAACGATTTAGACTTGCTAAAGCTGACACATCCTTTATGGGGCACTGTATAAGGTTCTACAACAAAATTCCTCAAGATATATTAGAGTTTCCTCCAACGCGGTTTAAAAAAATAAAAAAAAAATGTGTTAAGCACATTCTGTGCAAAAAGGCTTACTATAACATCAAGGACTATTTAGAAGACAAAGATGCTTGGCATTAAACAGTAGATTAATATTAATTACAGGACGATTGTGCCCAGTGTTCAACACATTCATGACTAATACCTTAAGTTGAAAACTCTGTTAATTAAGTTGAAACGTGTTTTGAAAAGAATAAATATGGTGTTTCTTTGTTAGCTTCTTCTCCACATAATCCATTAATTGTGAAACTAACAACTTTGACGTTCATTAAGTAAACATTCTGTTTTTATAATGAATAAAAATATTTGAATTGAATTGTATACACTAAAATACAAAGACCGGTCCAAAAAACATTTTAGGCAAAAATTGTGTGACAATTTAAGAAACGCTCACCGTATATAATGTTAAAATTCTTACAAATAGTTACGTGTGTATGTGTGTGTATGAATGTGTGTGGTTGTTAAGTGTGTGATATATACGCTTTGGTGACATGAAACCGCCACCTACGTCAAAAGCTTAGGTACTCCCAGTTTTTGTAGATCAAGCATGTAAGCTTTAAAATGTTTTTTAAAATGTTATGTTTAGGAGATCTAAAGGATGGGCTCCATTAGGCCTTATTTACTGCTGTCCATTGAAGAGTTCCGTTCTCCATCTCTGAAAGTCTCCATCAGATCTTCACCAAATTAAAATGGGACCAATGGGACGTTATATCTATTGGAACAAAAAAAAATTGTCGAAATCGCTTAAGATTTGACGGAATTATGCCGACACATAGCAAAAAAAATTGAAAAAAATATATATAGGGTACGCATCGAATTGTCAACCTCTTCCTTTTTTGTCGGTTTTGTTTAGTCTTTGAAGTTTGGGAGAAGCTCGAAAAAAACTGCGATACTCGATTCCTGAACTATTTATAGTATGTAAGTACCTACAAATTTGCACGAAACCCTCGGTGTGCGAGTCTGACTCGCACTTGTCCGGTTATTACTTGCCATGAGACTAACATTCCTCAAAAAAAATAGAGAAGAACTTCTCACTGATTAGGTAGTGATTAGCTTTATTTTGTTGTGATATATGCGACCAATAAACCAAGAAAAAATCCTAAACCAATATCAACACGTCTATCTAATTACCTACTTATTACAGTCACTTTTAATCTCTTAATCTACCTATCTATCTATCTTATATCTAATAATACCTTTAAACGAGCAATTCTTGTATATATATATAATGTGTGTATTATAACATATAAACTATAGATATAAACTGAGTCTCGGAAACGGCTACACGAATTTTCATGAAATTTGGTATGCAGGGCGTTTTGGAGGCGATAAATCAATCTAGAAAGGTTTCATTTTAAGAAAACGTCGTTTTATCTATGTTTTCGGGCAATGAAAATCTGCTACAATATCATTAAAATACGAGTACGAAGGTAAATTTCGCCACCATCTACAAGGTTGCAATAGCTCAGGTGGGAAATCGGGCGGTCTCGAAACCAGAAGACCCCGGTTCAAGTCCAGAGCCCGATATCTTTTTTTCCATTCTTTTTCATCGTATCTAAATATAATGCCCAAAAAACACGATTAACCAAAAACAAATACCGAGCAAGGCTCAGTCATTCGGGTACTTAATTATTAATTGGACAAGGATCGCTTTAACACAGCGTCAAATGCAGAGAAATTAATTCATAATCTGATGAGACGGACGGAGCATTAAGTTTGCTTTGTACAGAGAAACCGCTTTATACACTGCGGCTTAAGAACTTTGGCACTATTCCACCAGACTACTACCGCCTAGACTTTTACTTTGAACCCTGAAGGCTACCACATAAAGTCCATAATGTTACAGAATGCGAGAGTGAATGAAAGTAGCCGGCTTTTAGCTTATTTTTCTCTTGAACTAAAAGCAGACAGGCTGGACATAAGAACTAAGACTCATTTACAAAAATAGCTTTACCTGCTTTGTATTATAAATGTTATTTTGGAATTAATTACTTGTCAGATTTATTCTGCAACCAAAATACATTCAAAGTAATTGAGTAAAACAGATTGGTTATGTAAAGCGAATTTTTAACGATTAATCTAAGCAGACAAGCAGTATGTAAGAAGATACAAGTTTTGTACATTGTAGAACCCTGAAGAAAAATCCAACTAATCCCAACCAACATTTTAGTACAAATCTTTCCCAAATGTTTTGTACGTGAGAATGTAGACGTACTAAAAATAGGAAGTCTAGATGTTATCATCATCATCATCAGTCATTTGACGCCCACTGCAGGACATAGGCCTCCCTCATCGTTTTCGAAGCTTCCCGGTCTTGTGCCGCCCGCATCCAGCGACTCCCCGCCACCTTAACCAGGTCGTCAGACCATCTGGTGGGGGGCTTTCCCACACTGCGTCGTCCGGTCCGCGGTCACCAGGTCAGATCTTTTTCGCCCCAACGGCCATCAGTTCTTCGAGCTGCCATCAAGCTAACTCGGGTTATTCTGCGGATCTCCTTATTCCTGATACGATCACACGGTGAAATTCCTAACATAGGTCTATCAATGGCTCGTTGGGCGACATTGAGCCTTCTTATGAGGCCCATAGTCAATTAATCAGCGACCAGGTCTCACCAGCGACTAGGTGTTATAGTGGAAATTAAATCCAAAATAAATTTAGTTCCTTGGCGCTGTAACTTTGGGGTGAAGCCTTAAGGGTCTGGCTCAGTCCAAGCTAACCGCCGAGACTTGGCCGTTATCTCGAACTCAAACTCAAATCTGGCAAATCTTTTAGGTAAATTCCGGGACAGCGTAATAACGGACCGATTTGAAGTTACGTAATGTGGACTGCTGGTTGGAGAAATATAGCACAAGTTTTTGCAACCGACCCTTAAGTTCATTTTAATAAAACTGTCTTACTGTTGAGACTGATCTTGTTTATAATGGCTGTGAGTCTGATGCCAGTAGGTGGTACGCTAGGAGCTAGTAAACTAGCGCGCCAGGTCTGGCATTCTGAATTGTAGTGATATACATTCATGCCAGTATCCGACATGACCGTTTCTAAAAAAGTTTCGTACAGTACCTCTAACATGCAACTTTGGCACAAAATTGATAAAATCAATGAAGAAATAACTAGTGTCAGAATTAAACTCCTAATATTTTTCGGATTGAAAAAACAAATATATCGAGCGAATGTGGCTGGAACGGCTGGTAAGGGACGCCCCAGGCGGACGTACTTCGACCAAATAGGGTATGTATTAACAAGGGGCAAGACAAAAAGTACCGGAAACCGGCGTGCTAATTAATGTTGAGGAACCGAAAGTGACCTGTCAGTATCGTGGCAAGCCACTGCCGCTGGCTACGATACTGACAGATCACTTGACATAAACTCACGCCTGTATCCCAGAGGGGTAGGCCTAGAGGCCTAGAGTTTATGTATGTATTTGTATTTTTTTCGGCCCTCCTTGGAACATTATCCAAAACTACACCAAAAAAACACAAAATAATCGAAAGATTACGATAGAAGGTTATGATCTTTTAGCAAATATGTGACGAGTGGTTGTAGCTGGCATGCGAGTCTCTCTCCCCATTACCCCGTTACGAGAAAAAACCGCCTGCGGTTCTTGGCATGCTTTTTTCTGGCTCGCGAGCTACAAAAGCTAACTGAATCTCGATACACATGCTAGCATCTAATATTTACCTGTAACTGATAAGCTTCATGCGAGTAGCTAGCGTGTGCGCTAACCAGCACTAATCAGCATTTTGAATGTGGAAGATTAACTTAGCTGTAAGAGCGCTTTATGAAAACGGCCTTTCGTTATTGGTTTAGCCTCAGCTAGAACCTTAGCTAGACTAGGTAATAATGCTTAGATTGTCACGTTCATCGTGATGTGGAGATTTTAACAATTTTGTTTTTTTCTTAAATATTAATAAAAACTTAAGAAATACTCTTCATCAGCTACTTTGTTACCCGACACTGTCTGAAGAATTACCTGATCCGTCACTTAATTGAGTTCATTTCCAAAATAGCAAGATACAAAGTCAAATCTTATCTTAGCCATCTTGGCCCGTGCTGAAAATCAGTGCTGTGGGCAAAACCGCAGCGTATACTGAGCTCGAGGCCATTTTACCGCTGCATAGACATACCCTGGGTCCCTTATTGTTTTGGGATTATTTTTGTTTTTTTTTCATATTCAATTGTTTGTCCGTTTTAATCATTGTTAAATGTATGTCTTTGTGGTGTTAAATAAATGTTTTTCTTCTTCTTCTTTCTTCTATTCGCTAACAATATTAACCACAGATTATAAATGGGATACTCCGCGTTCCGCGTGGCGCCGGATTAAGAATAGCGTCACTCCATTGCCTTCCGTGGATGTCGTAGAAGGCGACTAAGGAAATAACGGGCAGCACCGACTTCCTGAGATTCCAACCGCATACTGCGATCGCCAACCCGCCTGCCAAGGGTGGCGATTATGGTTTGCCTCATGGTTATGAAAACCACGAAGGAGTCCTATGTCCTGCAGTGGGCGTCAAATGGCTGATGGTGATGATGATGATATGGGAAACTAAATTTTGCACAGGCTCGAAGGACCAATTTAGAATTTATTAATGACTCGCGATGTATTTCATCATTCTAACTGTCATAAGTGTTGTAGCTATAACAGCGATTAAGCATATTTATTGTTTTGTGATAAACTTAACCTCAGAACAATCTTATCTACCTATAATACTGTTTTTTTAACTAAAACATTTGTAGGCACTAAGTAAGTACATTTAACTTAAGTGGGGATTTACTTTACTAATACTTAGTGTATTGTACATATACTTACGGATAAATTTCATAATAAAAAAAATTCGTGGCATGAAAACAACCTGTAATGAACTTTATTACAAGTAACCAACGACCCAATTTTATTTTTCTAAAAACACACAGACAACTTTTTGCGGATACACTAGCCCACATACGCACTTTGTAGCAATGTATATTTATGATGAACATTATATCTCACATTGTCCTACGTCATAATACCCTAAAAAGTGCCTAAAACAACACAAACCGGCCGTCTGTCAACGTTACTTGGGCAGCGCAGATATATCGCCAGGAACGGAGGCGATCCGGATGATAAACAGGCTCCATTGGGGGCGGCTGAAAAATAACAGCGCCCGCAGTAACGAGCGGCATTTGTGGTCCGCGCTTGACCGCGCCGCTGACCCCTCCACTCTCGACGTCAATATCGCGATATTTTATTTCAATTCAGATGCCAAATTACATACTCTTCATGGCGTACTGTTACAACGGGTCTCGGATTTGGGCTTAAGGCCGGCCACATAACTACAGTCGGAATGTTTGCTTTTCAAAATTTCAATAAATTAAAAATTAATTAACAATAAAACATAGGAAAAAATCACCAACACAAAAAGAAATCTGAGGTGGTACAATATTCTGCGGGTCCGCTAGTCGGATATAAAATAAAACAATATTTTATTATTGAACTGGGAGTCAATACACATTACAAATATCAGCCGCTATGTTACGTTGTATCCTGAAATTGATGGTTGGCCTCGTTGTATCCTGAAATTGGTAAGTTCTAGCTCTTGTTACGAGATTCCTGCGATTTCTGAGACTGAGTCCTAAGAATTTATCACGCTTAGCCTCATAGTTGGTCCATTGTACATAGCAAGCGCTGAGGTACGGAAATACCTCCTTCTTCACTTGCTTCACTTACTTGCTTCCTCACAATGTTTTCTTTCACAGTTAGCGAATGGTAATGCTACTACAGCTGTACAAATATACATACGTAACTTAGAAAACAAAGTCATTAGACATGCCGGGATTCGAACCCACGACCTCCCGAATGCGAGGCCGGCGTTCTACCGCTGCGCAACCACCGCCTCTCGACAAGCTAAGTTATAGCAACAAATCTGTAGGGATCCACGCCGCTGTACAGGCACTCACATTTATGGCTTAAATTAAACCCTGGGTGATGTCAAACTAATCGGTCTTCGATGGAGTTAGCGAAATAATCTAGTATTTCATAGCAGTGTGAGAGTTTTATCGAGAAGTTACCTCTAAATCAGTGTGCGTGGGACGACTTGTGTAATGGCGAAAAGAGAAGTTAGAATCTATGTTTTCTTGTTTAACGTGGAGAATGCTGTATCGCTCGCACAAGTTAACGTTTTCAGTGATTGTAATAAAATGAGTAATATTTTTTGAAGGTTTGATGAATAATAAAATTGCGGATATCGAAGGCATATTTTTCATATCCTGTGCTAAGTTTTTGATTGAGAAAATTTGATTCCAAACTTAACTTAGTATTGGAAACAACTTTTCTTTATTAAAAACTACGTATAGGAAAACAAAAATATAAATAAAATGTCCGTAACTTGATTATACATCAAAACCTGAGACCACATTTATCAAAAGTTTACTCATGTTATTGCAATATTAGATTGTGCGAGGGAGACAACATGCTCCACGTAAGGGCAGCCTTAAGCCAGGATGTAACACCAACGCCACGAATGATAAAAAATCATATCTCTTTTTACGGATCGACTTTGCAAAGAGTGTCTATACAATCTCTCAAACATGTTAATAGTGATTTTTAAGACCCAAGCTGTTAGTGCCGGCTGCCGTCGATAGATGGCAGTCGTTAAGCCAAGTCAGAGGCCTTAGGGCGGCTTGACAACTTCTGACAGTAGACGAGCCACTACAAGCCTCCACCAATCCGGACTTGGCCCCCGTGGTGGAGTATGGCCTATACCTTCCTCAGGGAAGAGACCCGTGCCCCTCGGTGGGGACATAATGGGTAGATGATGAGATGATGAAGACCCACAGCCGGGATGTGGGTTGTTAATACTAGAAATAAGCATAAATTGTCATTTCCACGATTTGGACTTGCAAAAGTTAACACATCCTTTATGGGGCACTGTATAAGGTTCTACAACAAAATTCCTCAAGATATATTAGAGTTACCTCCAACGCGGTTTAAAAAATGTGTTAAGCACATTCTGTGCAAAAAGGCTTACTATAACATCAAGGATTATTTAGAAGACAAAGATGTTTGGCATTAAACAGTAGATTAATATTAATTACAGGACGATTGTGACTAGTGTTCAATGCATTCATGACTGAACCTAAGGCAAAAATCTTGGACTAGATAGAATTAACGCCAAAAAACGGCCGTTTTTGGCATAAATACGATCTAGTCCCCTGTTTGCGATCCGAGGCTCTTTGTCGTGGGTCGTGAACATGATTGAGAGATTGTATAGACACTTTTTGCAAATACGATCTGTAAAAGATATGATTTTTTTTTCATTGGTGTCGCTAGTTAGCCCACATTCCTAAAACGTGTCGGTTACAATTGGTCCCTTGCAAAAACTTTTGTCCTACGACATTTGAAAATGTTTTCTTCAATTTTCAATTTAAAAACATATTTTTACGCAACGCGAGTTGAACTCGCGTGAAGAGGGTTCCATACAATTCCAAAGTAAATTTTTTTATTCAGTTGTATTATCACAATTATAATCTTCACCGTAAGACGCGAGTTAACTACTACGTTAACTGGTAGTGTTTTAGTGAACTATTTTTCGTAAATGAACGTATTATATTGAGTTTACCACTTTATTTTCAATTGATAGAATTCTTATAGGTTTTCCTGTAATCTACAAACAATGAACTACATTTTGTATTTTTTTCAAAATTTTAGGTTCAGTAGTACAAGATACTGTGAGATACAAGATACTATGTTGGCTGTTCACCAGGCAAAAACAAACATAAAATATTTTATGTGATTACAAATAGTTTATTTCTTATTGTACTTATTGTACTTTCTTACAGCACTTATTGTTAAACTTAGCCGAAAGAACTAACCGAAATATGACGTTTTTATAATAAGTGGGAAGCTTCTGTTGCTGAACTAGGCAGAGCCTGTGTTTCAGCATACAGTACCGCGCCGCCCGGGTAGGTATGGCGCAATCAAAATAAGGTTAGGCTTTAACAGTTTCTAAGTATTTGAAACATAATTATGATAACACTAAAATTCTCTAACGCAAACAAAGTCAAAGGTCACTTCTCACCCGGAGATGTAAAATCTTAGGAATTCACAGCAGTTGGTACATTAGAGCGATTGGATCCAGCCCTAATGGAGAGAAGATGGATTGAACGCTCCCTAGAGAGGCGGTAATGAGGGTAGGAGAGGAAAGGGCTCGGCCACAGAATAAATAGAACATTAACTGTAAACAAGTATTGTAGTATTAAACCGTTTCGGTGAACGAAGTTACGTGTAATAGTGTATTTTTTTTATGAAGCCTAGCTTTTCAATTTATTTTTTCAAGGTCAGACTGAGGACCGCAGGGCACATATGAGAGTGTGGGCTTAATTACCACGCGTGCCCACCGCGGATTGGCAATGTCAAGCGCTAAGGAATGTGAACACCTCAGGTTCCTTACGATGTTTTCCTTCACCGTTAGCGAGTGGTATTGCTACAACTTCATTCGCATCATAATTAAAACAAATTTTTATTATGCTAGCTGCACTTGCGACTTCGTTCGCGTTGGATAAGAATATGAAGTCCCTTAAGCCTTTTTGAAATTTACGGTTGGGGTATAGCCTTGGGGGCGCTATCGAGTACTTAGAAAAATATTGCAATTTTTTTTTTGTTCTTGCTTTGTATAGGGGCGACCTTACACAATTCCAGAACAAAAAAAAAAAAAAAACATAAAAAAAGTCCTAAAAAATTTTTGAAGGACTTTTTTTTTCATTTTTGCATCCAATAGGGCTCCTATAGTGCTCCCATGCATACACCCCAATGCCTACAACCCGCCCCCAACTTATCGTTTGCTCAAACTCACTGCAGGTGGAATAGTAGAGAATACTCAATGTAATACAGTGATTTGTTTTAATATATTTGCGAAATATTGACTAACGCAGCATAGGACGCCTACAAGCTCACTAAAACAACTTGTTGCTAGTGGCTGAATGAGGATTGCCGAGACCAGAATGGTTTGGGTTTTATTAAAAATTCAAAAGAAATATAATTTTTCACATAATTTTGACGTGACATCGCGGCGCGCATTGTCGCAGGATTGTGTCATTCTCTAACTGTCAAAAGACAGGGATTTGACTGAATATTTGGTGGGAATTTTATAGAGGATTTTGTGCATTTTATGACAAAGACGATGATTCGATACAAATCTTTTTAACCGCTCGCATTCTCGCATGCACAGTTTTGTTTGTTTTCCGTAAAGGGTAGGCAAAGGTCTTCAAACGTACCTCCTCATTGGACTTGTTTTAAGTGTGAGAAATACATCAGAAATAAAAGTTTAACATACGAACATAACAAAACCAATTTAAAAAAATACCGGCTGCTACGTTCCGAAACGTAAAGACTTGACCCCCTTTTGTCTGGTGCTCAAAAAAATAATCGAAATTAAAATTCAACACTGTATTGTAATAAATGCATTGTTTTTCTTTTATAATTGAATGTTTTTTTATCTTTTGTGCAAATATAAACTATATGTTCGTGGTGTTGCAGTGTAAAGAGATGGTGTAGAGATTTTTTTTTTGTCTCAGAACCTTATTATCGCAATTTACAGAACGCAACTACCGGTTTTTTTTTTTTAAGTTGTTATGTTGGTATATTGAATTTTTACTTTTAACACTTTTATTCTAAATAATAAATTTCATTCAGTTCTTTTATCACCTTTAAATAAATTGTGCTATAATAATTTTACTTATAATGCATTAGCAGTTTCTTTTTGTAATTAGTGTACGAGTATGTACGTTAAAGAATAAACATACAAAAATAGACTGGAAAAATGAAAAAATGGGAGGACCCTGGTTTAGGACGTAACCTGCACGGACACTTTGGCGTCGTCCCACATCCGGGCTACATCCCGAGGAGCCGGCGCTGCGGCATCAAGTGCTGAAGGCATCAAGCGGCGCAAGTACGGGACTAGCACGGAGTCACTTATTTGTGGCGTTTGGTGTCGAGACACTCGGACGGTGGGGGCCCGAGTCGCGACTGATCTTGAAAAAACTTTTGTCGTGCCTTATCGACACGACCAGGGACCCCAGGGCTGGCTTGTACCTCGGACAAAGAATAAGTCTTGCCATCCAACGAGGTAACGTAGCTAACAAAGGCAGCGATGATCTGGGCGCAGCTTTTTATATTTAGGCTTCTTGTTGAATAATTTAATTGTAAGTACATTTAGGTAATCTTTAGGCAACCTATGGTTAATACATTTAGGTAAATTCTAGGGTAATTCATATATTTATTGTTTATTAATGTAATTTGTCTTATGTCTTAATAAATTAATAAAAAAGAGACACTATTTCGATAGTTTGCTTTTTAGGGTTCCGTACCCAAAGGGTAAGGGACCCTATTACTAAGACTCCGCTGTCCGCCCGTCCATCCGTCTGTCCACCAGACTGTATCTCATGAACCGTGATAGCTAGACAATTGAAATTTTCACAGTACTGCCGCTATAACAGCAAATACTAAAAACAGAATAAAATAAATATTTAAAGGGGGCTCCCATACAAGAAACGTGATATTAATAATGGCAACCAGTAGACGCTTGAAATATTCAGATGTTGTATAGATAATGGTACGGATCGCTTCGTGCGCGAGTCCGACTCGCACTTGGCCGGTTTTTTTAGTAGTTCCGAGTCTTGAAAAATAAAAATTTTTGCATCGGAATAGGTTGTAAACAGTCGAAGACCTTTGCCATTCATTTTGAGAAAATAAATTAAGTTTAAAAAATATTGAATCAGAAGTTAAATCTAAATTCAGAAATGAACTTCAAATCAGTAGGTACACGCTCGGTCTGAATTTTGATTGCTTTGAAATTCAAACCGAGCCTCATTCGATTTTGATTGGCTAATAGTCTTGTCTGACACGTGACAGTGGTGAAATTGTACTAGATAATCAGTGCAGTGACTCCATAAAGCAGAATTGCAATCTATGATATTTTCATCGTTAATTCAGTCTATTTATAACCCCTTAGTAAATCGAACACAAATTTTACTTAATATTGCACAAGTAGTTTATTTTTATTAAGTAAGACAATTAACAGACATACAAAAAGAGAAACTATTTCGTACTGCGTCCCGTTATTTAGACACATCGCAATAAGGCTATTTCGACGACGACAGATATTGCTATTTCCGACGGAAAGTGTGTACACTGGCTGGTTCATCATAACCTGTATCCGTCATTGTAGAAAAAACATTATTCAATGACCTCCCAGCTTATGGTGATTTCATTACCCCCACATGAACTTAAGCGTGATGTTATGTAGCCTATATGTTACACGGGAATCTGTGCTATAACCATAGTAAGTTTTTTTCAATTCCGTTCAGTGGTTTTTGCGTGATGCGCGCACAAAGCAACAGAATGAAACAGACATATATCGGACAGAGACAAAATTTACAAATTTATTATATGTATAGGTTAACAAAATTGTCACTACTAGTTCAGGTACCATGTGTTACACGTGGATTAAACCAATTCCAACTTACGTAAAATACTAATTAAATAAATGGTTGTTTGGCGAGCGTTGTGGACGCACGTTATTAGTATAAGTACTAGAATGTAAAACTAAAACTAAGTCTTTAGGAATGCGATGTACTTTATACAGTTTGTGTCCCTTATAAATAAAATTAAATAAATAAAAATAAATGATATGCCACCAAAATAATTCAATTTTAATTATCTAGTAAAATACTTCGTAATTACAATCTGTCTATTATAACTATTATTTGTCGGATTTGAGTGCTTTTAAATGCTATTAAAAAAACAACTACTCAAGTCACTACAAATATTTAATTACGACATAAAACGATAACGATAAATTAAAAGATTAAAAAACATTGTTCTAAAGGGACGCATTCTACTTTTAAATTCAATTTGTGAATCGCCCGCATGCTACGCGCTACTACGCGCTACGCCGTAGGCATGTAGCAATAATCTATGCTACGATTGGCGTAGCAAATTACTTATACTCGTAATTTGGTCAATTTTAGTTGTTTAACTTTTTTTTTATATTTTAAGTTCAGTTGAAATAGTTTACTTTTTCTAGGTAATCCAAGTTCTATCAGCTGAAATCCGTTCGTACGTTTATACCTGATTGTGTGACAAACATCAGTTTAATCACACAAATTTATAATTTTAGTGGGATGGGTGAAGTCATCAATAATTACATGCTATATCGTACGTGGAACATATTTTAGAGCTTGCATAGCATATCACTATGCTATGCAAGCTCTTGGTGGAATTTTTATAATATATAAAAATTCCACCAAAGGCATAAAAAACAAGACTTACGAGTTTCCCTTGATGAAACTTCAAAACAGGTTCAACTTAAAGAACGCATCCTACCTACTGTATAGAATAATAATGTAAAAGTCTGTTCTAGCGAAGACGGAGCTGTATTTATGACTAGTTGTAAATCATCGAGCATGTCTGCCGTCGTGAGTAACGTATCGGCCCTATTCAGTGGCGGGGCGTAAGTTAGTCGCCTCAGTCGCAGCCGGAGTGGCTACTCGGTATCTTCATGAAAAGCAGTCTGGTACTTTGATCGGTCTTCTTCTTTCAATGCCTCTCTACTAATTATAAAGTCATTTATTTCTACCAACAGGGAGAAACCTATGAAAACACAATACAGTGATGTTAGTAAGTGAAATGAGGCTAAAAATTCCTCCCATGCCGGTTCTTGAACCCGTGACCTCTGGCTAACCATAACAGCGCTCTCCCAACTGAGCTAATAGGCAAGTGCAGGCATCGGCGAAATTTTGAACCTTTTTACAAACTTCTCTGTATGACGTTCAGGCAGCGACATCTGGCTGAAGCAATTTTCATCACTTGCAGCCCCGAGCACCCACTTTGCAGTTAAGTCTTACATCGGAATGATATCGCTGTACCTACATGATTATATTCTTTTTTTGCACTAATCCGCTCAATTTTAAAAACCTATTTGGAGGCTAAATAGTCTAGTCCTCAGCACGGATTAGTGCAACAAAAAGGATATAAGTGAAATAATGTAATTAATCAATTAATAAATATAAATAAATTGCTGAAGAAGGTTCTCCCTCCGTTCTGAATATGCCTTCTTCTTATCTTCTTTTTGCCAGTTAAAATAGACAGAAGGATAGAGAACACTCTATTGTACATAAAAAGGAAATTACACCGATATTATTAATTACCTAAAAGTACAGACAGTGACCTTAAATAAATAAAACATCGATGCCGGCCACTCCGGTCCATTTCTCTGGTATTACCGAACCATAAGCCATAATTTTCGCTTTGACTTTTTCCCTTTATCTTCCCATCATAATAACTTGAAAAAGTCTGTACCGTTCATATCGAAGCACGTGACCCAAGTAACTTATTTTCTTCTTAATCGGTTAGTGCCCGCAAAAATTGAAACAAGAACAATTTTTCCTTTTCCCTCTTATGAATGTCTAAAATCATCACGGAGTCGAGCGGTGATGACTTGACAGGCAATACGTCCTTCGCAGGAGGAAGGTACTTTCTAGTCGTCGAAGTTTCTAGCTTTAATTTCATACACAACAGACTAAATATGGTTTAATTGATGTAAAGCGATAGTCACTATTTCATTAGAAAAATGGCCAATCCCTACTAATAAGTGCAAAATGGGTAGGTTTACTTTTGCGCAGTAAGTTTGAGTAACTTAACGTAGGTTACTCAAACTAGAAGTTAAATTGTAAAGCGATAATTTCTACTTGCATCAAGCTCTACATAAAGTTAATGCTCAGTACGCTCTAATTTAAAATCATGCCTATTTTTAGACAAGTCGTTTCAGTCTTTGGACATTGGAAATTATAACCAAAGAGAATGTAGCGAATAATTGTAACTGGACAATTGCGTGTGTTATTACTTTCTTTAATAATGTTTTCAAATTAGACTATTATTGTGATTTCATCCTTATATTAAGCAGATCGATAGTGGGACCCCAGTACATTTACAGGGTGAAATTTACGAGACCATATTTTTGCAACTGCCTCCGTGTGAATCCGCTGTAGTGATTTTCGCTTCGTAACCTGGTTCGGTGTCTTGCTTGAATGAAAATGTAATGTGTTGCTTTTGCTTTTTAGGATCAAGCCCCTTATAAAAAACTCTTTTAAATTCTTCCTTCTTTCTTTCGTTAAAAAAACTATTTCAATAATTTGATCAATTTTTTACTAACTTAAAAACCGTTAAACCATGACGGTTGTTCTAAAATAATACGTATCTCACCAAAGAACGCTTATTTTATTCAAAATCCCGCGTAGTTAGGTATTGAACGAGAATCGAAGAATCGGTGGCCTAGGCTTTACCATCTTTCAGATACGAAGACACCTTTTAGTAGTAGCCTTTAAGACAGCCTGTTTGGTGTTTGAGTGTTAGAACGTTCGCAACGCTAACCTAATATATTATTAAAGGTACGCCAACAAACTCCGTAAAGTGCTGAGAAAGGTCAAGGACTTCAATAAATCCAAATTAAAGGGAGATAGACTGAATACAAAACACCTTAATCATCAGGCGCCAGCCAAGCCACAAAAACTGTTTTATCAGGCCAGGATGTTTCAAAAATCACATGGATATGATTTCAACTGGTACAGTCTAGTTGAGAAAAAAAGAAAATCTTCATCAATTAAGATTACTTCTGAGGCCGACATTGTAGTGCTGAGAAAAGCTGCATGACTAGCTAAAAGTCTCACTTACGAACTTTGTTACTTCTTTCTACCGCTGTGTTTTATTCTGTCTAATATACCCATACAACAACAAACACATTCTCAATACACTGAAAACCAGATTCACACAAAAATACATAACACAATTGAACAAAATACACAAGTAACAGAATTAACGTCTCTGGTTCTCGTTACTGGCATAGGGCCAGGGACATGAACATTGCAATAAATGACGGTAAAAGGGATGACTCCTCTGAACGTTACCTTACACTCATGGCATACCATGAATTATATTATCAGCATACTCTTTTATTACGAGAGATCTAAGTGATACCTGTCTTAACCATCTATTTCTTAACAACACTAACAGACCATAAAACCATCATATTTTGCATGGAACATAAACGTAAAAGTAATTTAGTGGCCGCAAACAAAAACATTATAAACAAAAATCCCTTGAAAATTATTATAATAAAATATTGGCAATATACCTAGATAAAATATACAATAACGATGATCCTAATTTAGCAATGACATACTTGCGTGATAAACTTCAAACTTCAATAATAAATAATACAATAATAATACAATTTCAGATACTCAAATTCACATGTGGCAATGTTGTGTGTGAATGCTTTAGACCACAACTTAGTACTCATGTCATATTATTACTTTTATATCGTGTAATGGTTGTGATCTGTTTTGTACACCAATTAAAATAAATCATAAAACCCTGGATAACACCAGGGCTGCTACGATGCATAAGAAACCGGGACCAGTCACACAAAAAACAGAAAGGCTTACCTCATAACGAAATCTTAAAAGTAACTTACAGAAGATACAGAAATTAGTGTAACTTACTTTTAAAAAAACTTAACAGAAACTACGAAAGAGAACAACTAACACAAGCGAGAAGCAATAGTAAAAAGCTTTGGATGGCTATAAAAGATATAACGAACACAGCTGAATCTAAAAAATCATTACAAGAAGTTCTAAATAAAACTATTTCACCTAAAGGCACGCTCAATAATATTAACGAATACTTCGTTCATGTTGGAAGGAATCTTGCAGAACATTTGACAACTATTTCTGCTAGATATTATACTAAAACCATGTAGACGGGCAGCAGCGTCTTCGTGAGATTCCAACCGCATACTGCGACCGCCAACCCGCCCGCCAAGCGTGGCGATTATGGCAAAACCCCTCATGGTTATGAAAACCACGAAGGAGGCCTATGTCCTGCAGTGGGCGTCAAAATGCTGATGATGATGATGATGATGTATTATGGCCAAATAAAGAAATGATAAGGTTTGTGAATATAAGCGCTTCTTTTATATTTCATTTAGTGAAAGATTTACCGAATTTTCAGGACCTCATATTTACAACAAAGTAAACAAACAAGTCAACATCTACCATAGAAACATCACAGATTGTAAACTCGAAGTTCTTAAATGGCTACAGTATCTTACATACGATGAAACTGAAAACGTACCCTCTTTTTTAAAGTTACCGTTAAATTAAATTAACATAACTGCTCTATTACTAAAAATAATGATATTTATTAAACACATCTTACACACACACTACTTACATACAATCACATACACCACACAAAAAGAGGAACTGATTAGCCAAACACACTATACATACCTAACTAGTTCCATATACCTTATTGTGTTTAACTTAATCCTAGGATATATGTTTTTTCATTACGTTAGTAAAATCATTATAAAATAAATCGTAGCTTATACATGTATCAAATGCACTCTCATGACTGTAAAAAAGCATTAACAGGGCTAATAAAAGTGGACTACAGAACAACGGAATCAATATTGCAACACTTCATCTAAAACTAAATATGAATAATAAAGAGATAACTGAAGAGTTTTAATGTAGGGGTCTTAATCTAATGTAACTTCAGCACGAAATTCAGCCAACACACACGCACGCACGCACGCACGCGCGCGCGCACACACACGACACACACACGCCCGCACGCTAGCACGCACGCACGCACGCACGCACATAATAATAAATATTTTTCTTTTCTTTTCCAAATAGAACTTAATATTATGTTCAAATTAAATAAATAGTCACTTGTCCTTGGGCGGGGAGTTGGCACTGACTGCTGTAACACAGGTTTTTAACCTTGCACAGCGTGAGAAGCTAATCGTTAATTTTGTGTAAAGCATTTAAGTAACATTTTATTGTAAAGGCTCTATACTAATTCTAATTCCTTCTCCTGGTTGTGCAATAAAGTGTTCTCTATTGTTCTCTATTGACTGCTCTAACACAGGTTTTTAACCTTGCACAGCGTGAGAAGCTAATCGTTAATTTTGTGTAAAGCATTTAAGTAACATTTTATTGCTCTATACTAATTCTAATTCCTTCTCCTGGTTGTGCAATAAAGTGTTCTCTATTTGTCTATCTATCTAATGTTTTTACCCAATAAATATTCTATTCTATTCTATTCTATTCCAATTAATGTAGGTAGAAGAAGCCTCAAATGAATACTCGCATGTGGGGTGGAATTCCATTAGACTGCCTAAGTGTTAATTTGTCTGCGTTAATCGGCCTACCGATTGCTGCCAAATGAACTCTCCTGGGTAAAATGGAGCCCAAAATTACGAAATAATTAAGCAGAAAGACGTGGATTTTGTTTCGGTTTACGTGCTGGGAGCAACGTCTCTCCCGATAGGCCGTGGGCAGGCCGTTGGCAGGCCGTTGGCAAGCGTACGTCGAATGTTATCAACCAATTTTGAGTTAAATATCTTTGAAGTAGGTGTATTAATATACAGGGTTGCCAGTTCTAAGCCTGGAAGGTCTTGTGCTGTCAATAAAAAAGTGAATCAAATTATGCATGGCATCCAGGTTAAATATCATATTTTAAAGGGCTACCATTACCGAAACACCTTAAACAGGCCTACAGAGAACGCCTTTTTTAATTTGCTGAATGGCCTCAAATCTTCAGTCAAACTGTCTAACAATGGAAAAATGTAGGCTGATGGATTGGATGAAGCAAAGTCATCGGCTGCTGAAGAGTATGCTGGAATAATAGCAGTAGCCCTCGAGATGGCTAAGCGAAGTTGATGGTCCACCTTACATCGTGTCTTGAGTACACTTAAGTACCCCTATATCTGCACTCTTAAAAAGCTTATTACTGCAAGTGATAACGCATGCAGCGTTGTAAATTTTGGGTCAAAACCATTTACCATGAAGCTAGTATCTATATGCTAATAAGACTAAGTCATTTGGTGTACGCAAATTGGTCTGCATCATCCTGGGTGTTTATTTTACATTTATTGTCCTTGACTTAGACAGCCGGGTTCCAGGATAAATGACTGTGTTGTATGATCATTTGTTTATTTTGTCAACCGGCCGGCCATCCTCTTATATTCTCTTTCTTGGAGAATGCCTGAGCTCGGTTACAGGAAATATTTTAGCTTATTATGTATTGTGCTTACGAAACGATGGTAGGCTTTTATTGAAGCTGAACTTTGGTTCATTTATTTTCTGGAGCGTAATTATGCCCACAATATTAAAATTTAATTAAAAGACGCCAGCGAGGCAATAAAATGGCTAATTGCAATCTTTAATGTGATATTTCCGCAATTGCTCGCCGCTGGCTATGACCAGGGGAGGTTTCCCTTGACGTTTGTTTTGGGGAAAGAGATCGGATTTACTGGAGGGACTGTACCAACCGTTAAAGAACTTTTCTCCAATTGGAGGAGGGGACATCTAACTTTAGTGGTCGATTCTTTTTTAGCTTTTTTAGATAATTTTTATGTGATATGGAAAACGAACTGTGGTTAGACTAAGGTGTAATTATTCAGTAAACTAGATTTCCAGAAGTTAACCTTATATTACAAGCACCGAAATCAGGTTACACCGAAATAAACAGTGCATCGAAATCAGAAAACAGTTCACCGAAATCATGTATGTAAATCAAAATAACGGAAACTGACACAGGATTTCTAAGTAAAATGGTGTGAGCAGAAACCTGCATATTTGGATTTTTTAGCTTGACTTTCCATTATGCAAGGTCTTTGATAGCCAACTGCAATGATGTACAATATCCAAGTACAACTTAGTTTGATTCTGAAAAAAGTCACGGTAGCAAACTTGACGTGCAATCATCGGACCATAGGCCCTTTTGGACATTGCATAAGTTTCATCCAGCTGTTACCAAGGTTCCTGATATGATCGGTCTGACGAGGTGGCGGGCGTCTTATGCTGTGTTTGACAGTAAAAACTTTTGACTTAATTGTTTACCGGTTCTTTGGCAGTTATGACTAACCCATAGTTACTTCAGCTTGCTAATCTTAGTGACTATGACAACAACTTTAGAATGCTGAGAAACTTTAAATCGGTGTATTGGTCCTACCATCAGTGTTCATATTTTAGCTCCGTTGACCCGCAAGACATTTTACACAATATGGAATGGCTGGGGAAAACACCTGCGGGGGGAGCATGAGATTTTTATCGTATCTAGATAGATAGGTTAAAATTTTAAAACATTACGATATTATATCCCACCCGCGAGCATGACTTCTCTTCGACATACATATCTTCCTTAGATAGGAGATAAGATTTTATCTACTTATTGGTATGACAACACTGAATCGGCAAATAGGGATGTCACGAAAATCACTATTTCATTCGTTCAATTTGCGTTTTTTGACAGATTGAAATCTGATCTGTGTGTGATCTTTCCTTTACTTAGTCTGTGCTAGGTATCAAATAAAATGTAAATAAACAAACAAATAACGGACAATAGATGCTTAGATGCCGAAAATGAAGTAAGTACAAACTTTATAGCCATTGCAGTTAATTTATACAATACTACAATAGTTGGAGATCCTTCCTACAAGCTCATACGGACATCACATCATATACAAGTCACTCATCGGCAAGAACTATAATATTTTTCTGTTTTAGAGGGCGCAGTAAACAAAATCAACTGGGGTTCGTTCGAGTATGTGACGCTCCACAGTAATTTAGCCAAAACAATGAGTTTTCTGGCCCCATGGGAAGCGAAAGGTTGTTGAAAGAGTGGGGCGCATTGAGCCTTGTCGAAGGAGCATGGTCCCGACACGACTGGAGCAGTGGCGGAATGTAAGTGTTGATAGTACCTACTTATTATCTAGTGATATATTAAATTAAGTTCAATACTTGACTCACCATCACCAACCGAGTACAATAGGTAAATAATATGCTTGTCAAACTAATGCAAATGTGTACTTAGGCAATGCTCAGTGAATACCTACAGTATTTGGATAGATAGACCATAGAGGTCTATCCAGTATAGCGTCAATTTTTGCTCTTAGGGGCATCTAAAATCATTTTCGTAACATGTCTTACCTTTTTTCTTTTCGTCTTAAGCTATTACATCATATTGGAATGTTTTGGACTCCTTTTTAATTATGCTCTTTATTTGTTACAGGATATTTTGAACGCGCTGACTACAATAATATTTGGTCTATGCTACAATCAATCAAATCTTACAAATAAATCAAATATTAAAACGTAGGAATATGTATGTACGAATTGTATTTTTTCAAAATAGTAACTCAAAATTGGATGCTTAATTACCCAAGTTCCACTATAGTTTTTTTATATTACATGCACAGAAGCATTCATTCAAGGGTTAAATATAATTAGGGAATGTTCCATTGAGCTGGCCATTCCTCCTCTACTGGGTTTCAGGCTCCACAATGGCAATGTGTGTACCGAGCCTTGGGAGTCTACTCGGCCTCTCCTCTGAGGGGCGTCATCAGCCAAGGCAGGCTCAAAGGCATATCCAGAGTCTCCTAGGAAATGCATTACATTTTTTTTACTTCTTATTTTTTTGTTACAGATTACATCAAAGGTGAAGAACATATTAATTTGTTTGGTAACAATTTCCCGTTTTCAGAAGAAAACATATCATGCTTCTTTTCTCCATTGGGTACCCAGTTATGTAGTAAACCACCTATTTCATTGTTTAAAGTTACAAAATAAATATTAGATTTACTTATAACCAAAAGCATTTTATTATTAACGGACTTAAAAAATGGAGGAGTCTGTGTCAAGCTTTTTCCAGAAAACTTCCTAGAAACCATACATTTGTAGTAAATACACCATACATACTTAGGTACTTAGTAGAAGTTAGGTATGATTTGTGGGGTGAGTAAATGGCTTGGGATGCAAGTTCATTAGAAAGAAATAATTTTTGCCTTTTTAGTGTGTCGGTTTAAATCTTTGTTTTAAAGTTTCTTATTTTAAATTTTTTTTGTTGACTGGTACATTTTACCTACTATTATTTTAATTGAGATAGGCACTGGACGACGGTCTGAGCAGGACGGCAGAGGGTGCTTGGTTGCGTGGAGTAGGGCTGAACGGAGGTCAGTGAGCGGGTCCTTAAATCCCTGGAGACGGCCACTGGACGTCGGTCAGTGAGCAGAAACAGAGGAAGGGCACGAATGGGATGCGTAGGTGGCGCGAAGAGGCACCAGTGGACAAATCATGACAAATGTGATGATTTTATTCGTAGAATGACTGACAGAAACGCTAGATATAAGTTTATATGCCCCTCTCAAAAGTGGGATAAATTTAAATGAAACATCTGTCAAAAGTCGACAATATATCTTTTTATGTTGTCATCATGCTCGCATTTGCGATAGGGTTTATCTTATAGTGACAGATGTTTTTTTATCTCACGGCACTGGTATAAAAACGATGCATTGTGCTCGCGACGATAAGTTAACCTACTATAGACGTCAAAACTCGTTAAAACGGCCATTTTTTGTAGATAAACCGCCTCGATAAAATCTCATGCTCCCTCCGCTGGTGCAATTTCCCGAACGCGGCCCAACCCAGCTGGATTTATCTTGTGGTCTGGTTCTTTAATTAGTCGTTGTCCAATGGAAATCTGCCTAAAGTAGATATATTCCTAGGTAGCTTTAAAGGCCATCTCACGAACAAAGATCGACTCCGACACGATCCTATCTTTGAACATGACCTTTGTCTTGATTAACAAATCATCATCATCATCAACCCATAGCAGTCCACTGCAGGACATGGGTCTCTCCCTGTATGGGAGGTTTTGCCGTAATCTCCACACTTGGCAGGCGGATTGGATTAACAAATAATTATAAATAAAATTCTCAAATAACATTCCATCTTAAACGATCACGAAGGTTAAGCAACACAGGGCGCGTTCAGTGCATGGATGGGTAGCCGTCTATGCCTAACGCTAGTGGCATTTTTCCGAGCGGTTCCGTGCTTCGCAAGGCACGTTAAGCTGTTGGTGCCGGCTGCCGTCGATAGATGGCAGTCGTTAAGCCAAGTCAGAGGCCTTAGGGCGGCTTGACAACTTCTGACAGTAGACGAGCCACTAGTCTACAAGCCTCCACCAATCCGGACTTAGCCCCCGTGGTGGAGTATGGCCTATACCTTCCTCAGGGAAGAGACCCGTGCCCCTCGGTAGGGACATAATGGGTTGATGATGAAATTAAATAATATTAAAAAACGTGAATCATGTGGCACTACTTGGCTATAATATGGTTGTGCCACAGCAGCCCAAAAATTTCGTATCGCAGCATTACAAAATATTCACTTTGTTATAGATAATATTTTACTGACTTTTAGCTAGAATAGAGATCCAACTTTTTTTTCAATGGCGCTAAAAAATAACATGTATTTTTATATCATATTTCTTGTAGCGCGTTTCACGTGCGCAATAAAGTATAATGAAAATGATAAATTAAAAACATATTTTACAGAGCGACATCACTTTGATTTCTTAGTATGGGTTACTTGTATAGATAGATAGAGAACACTTAGTTGCACAACCAGGTGAAAGAATTACACATAGTTTCTTATATTTAAGTAGTGTATACCTATATTGATAAATTAGTCAATTCCGTTCTCACGTCACTCACTGCTCCAATTTAGGCATTGTTATACATATTTTACAAAATATCACAAATTATTAGAATGTCAATTGTCTTAAATATCGGGTGCACGAAATTTAGAAATCAGCCTGGACCAAATCCGGAGAATCGCATACTGTACTTCAACTACTTCTACTTAACCATGAACTGGTTAATGTAACGTGACCTTGCTTTCTTTGGTTAAAAGTGAGGGTCCCACGTCTAGTACATCGGACACTCACCCTTCTGGAATGCTTTATGAATGATGTACAGCATGCTTCATAAGTTCCACTGCAATCAGGCGTACGTCCGGGACACTCAGAAAACATGATTTTATGACTATACCACTGTCTAATTTTATGTGAAATTTATTTTATAGGTACTATTAGCTAATCTGTAATATAATTTTATCGTAAAAGTATTGCTTACATTTTGAGAAATTTACCATTATATGTTAGATTCTGGTGAGGGACGCGCAACGGAATATCAGATTGGAGGCCTTCTAGATTTTTTTTAATATGTTTTAGAAGGCTTTTTAGAAACTTATACATGCTTTGTAGGTAGATGAACCGTTCCGTGTGGGGCCGGATCAAGAATAGCGTTACTCCATTTCCTCCCGTGGATGTCGTAGAAGGCGACTAAGGAAATAAATTACCAGGAGATGGGCAGCAGCGTCTTCCGCCATTCGCCAATCCGCCTGCAAGCGTGGCGATTATGGCAAAACCCCTCATGGTTATGAAAACCATGAGGAAAGCCTGTGTCCTGCAGTGGACGTCAAATGGCTAATGATAATAAAGGTAGATGAGCATCCAAACTACGTGTGGTATTTTTTTCAGAATTTAATTTTAAGATTTAGGCAGTGATTCAAGGGGAGCCGCTGAAAATCTCACCCATGAAGAAATACTCTAAGACGAAAAAATCTTACTGAGAGTAAAAATATTTAGAAACGTGATAGCGACCGCAGAACATCTGAGACAAAAAAATGTAGAGGCTTATATAATTGTTAATAGTGACAATCATGTTTTGATCTCATCATTTAAGGCTTTAATAAGGGCTAACTAGCGCGCCAATGAACAAAAAATCACATCTTTCTGTGAAAGAATCCGTTTTTGCAAAAAAGTGAACGAGGAAAATGTGTTGGTAACAGCAATTTTTAGATCCTATAGCTTAGAAATTAGGTTCAAGAATCTAGGCTACAATTTCGTTTTTAGCGAAAACGGACGTTTTTGGCGTTAATGAAGTTGTGGTACTAAGTTCTTGACCCTAGGTTCTAAGTTGTAGGTTCTAAAAATAGCTATCACTAATACAGAAAACTCTGTCGTTCACTTTTTTGGAAAAATGGATACAAACGAAGATGTGATTTCTTTTCATTGGCGGCGCTAGTTAGCCCTTTATAAAGAAAAATAACGCTTTAGTCGAAACTGGTATCGTACAAAATTTTTATTACTCCTTCGGAATCAGTTACGAAAGGTCAGTTACGAGGGCGGCCGAACGGTGACGGCATTCATCAATAGCAATCCAAAGATTCAGCACAATTAATTCCTAAAGGAGTAAGTAAAACGTTTACAAGGCGGTGAAGTCGGGTAGTGAACTCTGGAAATGTAAGGGTAATAAGTAAACTTCAAAGCAAAACTTAATTAATTTACTTGCGCCTCATATTGCTCGGGAAGCAACACCTTAATAAAGCCGTACGTGTCACGCTGACAACACCTGTGCACTCTCCAATAACACCTGGTATTAATCGGAACTAATTTCAATGTCGTGTGTGTAGTTCCGACCAAAGATATTATAAACTACAGGTATTATAGACTACTACAGAACCCTCGTTATTTTGAATATCGAATCTGATCGCAGTGTAAGAGAAAAAAAAACTTAGGCATCTACGTATGAGATGATTTATACAGTGTCCAGTGGCACCTTCACTCACACTAGACGGGTGAAGGGACCACTCGGACGCTGCAGTGCCTGAGACATTGTATTTTAGATGGAGTAGGCTTACCCAGCACCTATACCATCCTGACAGCTTAGTCGGCCTAGCCCACAGGAAAGAAAAGTCAATACGTGCGGAGCCAACCCAGCTGCGGGTTTCCGCACGATGTTTTCAATGTTAACGTGTGGTATTGCTACTACAAATTCGCAAATGTGCGTAACTTTGAAAATAAACAAAGGCCTAGGTACATGCCCGCACTGGTATTCGAACCCGGGTCTCCCGCTTCCAAGTCCATTACTCTACCCACTGGGCTAACGCCGCTGCAAAATGCAAGCATTATTACAATCAGCCTCTCCATCAA
Organism: Yponomeuta malinellus; assembly: GCA_947308005.1. Classification (NCBI taxonomy): domain Eukaryota; kingdom Metazoa; phylum Arthropoda; class Insecta; order Lepidoptera; family Yponomeutidae; genus Yponomeuta; species Yponomeuta malinellus. The sequence goes on along the minus strand of OX371012.1, from coordinate 9,717,525 downwards.
TGCTGAGGATCGTGGCCGCTATGACGGGAATGGGTAATAGAATAGAGTGCTCTCTATCTGGACCTTTCGTTCGCTGGAATGAATTTATTGAACCATGAATTTATTGTAGTTCTATGAAATAGGGCCCTTGTCACTACGTTTAGCGGGTGGTCTGCGTCAAGCTATATTTTTCTACACTTTGCCCGTCATTATATTACATTCAAGGCTATTTGGTCGCCGAGCGATGTACCAAAAGGACAAAATACGTTCCCGGCATGCATTTAATAGCCGAGTTCTCGAAAGAGGAGCCAAATCCTACGTATACGGGAAACCAAAACAAACTACTTTAGCCATACAATTTTTCTTGGAAATAAACTACTTTTTCGGTTATTCATCATCATCATCATCATTCAGCCACAAGAAGTCCACTGCTGGACATAGGCCTCCTCCATGGATTTCCAAAAAGACCGGTTGGAAGCGGCCTGCATCCAGCGTCTTCCTGCCACTTGGATGAGGTCATCTGTCCATCTTGTGGCTGGTCGTCCTACGCTGCGCTTGCCGATATGTGGTCTCCATTCGAGAACTTTTCGGCCCCATCGGCCATCAGTTCTGCGTGCTATGTGTAACTACTTTTTCGGTTATTATAATAACAAAAATTAGAACTGTAGTTATGAAAACATAAAGTCGTGAAAACTACTAAACATAGATAGATAGATTTTTTCATTCGTCGACTATTCAAAAGCTTTCAATATAGCCTGTCTCATTCATCACTACATAGTCAAAATGTAGAACCTAAATACATCAGCATTATCGAAAGGATTTATAGTAATAGTACTGCCGCTATCAATTTAAACATGCTTGGTCCGTCTTTTGTGATTAAAAAAGGGGTAAAACAGGTACATCTGCTGTCTCCTAAGCTGTTTACCAGCACTTTGGAAGAAATCTTCAAAGGGTTAACGGTAGCAAGAGGCTTATTATTATTATTAATACGTTTATTGCACATAAGTAAAAAATACAATGGTAATGTAGCGGACTTAATGCTCATCAATCTCCGCTTTGCCGACGACATTGTCCTATTCGCCCTATCAGCCGCGGAACTCCAACAAATGCTGCAAGATCTCAGCATGGCGAGCCTTGAGGTTGGACTGAAAATTAATAGGTCAAAGACTCAGTGTATGACTGATAGCACGAAACAGAGGGTTGAGGTAGATGGGCAGGATATACAGTACGTCGACGAGTATACTTACTTGGGCCAGATAGTCTCCTTCGTAAACAGGCAGGATAAAGAAATCGATCGTCGTATCGACAACGCTTGGAGTGCTTCTGGTCCATGAAAGCGAAAGCTCGTTGACATGTGTATTCTGCCCATCCTAACCTACAGTGCTCAGACCTGGTCTTTGACCGAACATCAGAAGACCAGGCTCAAGGTTTGCCAACGGGCGATGGAGCATAGCATCCTGGGCATCAGACGGATGGACCGAATCAGAAACACCACGGTCCGCTCCAGAACCAAAATCGCTGATGCGGGAGCTGTGGCCTCAAAATTCAAATAAAACTGGGCAGGCCATATCAGTCGTATGGGTCCAGACAAAAAGGTACAAATTGCCACGGAATGGGTTCCACAGGACGGATATCGTAGACTTGGTTGGCGGAGATGGCGAGATGATCTCTCAACCTTCTTGCTCGGATGGGAGAACTCAAGACAGGGATGAGTGGAAGATCATGGGGAGGACTTTGCCCAGTAGTGGGACACAAACATTTCTAACTAAAAAAAAACACAAAAGATAGTATTTTCTGGCGTTAACACAAGCAGGAATTTAACGGATATTTACTCGTTTACTTTTCCATTTTACAATTTTCCAACGTTTCGGTACTTTTGCAAGTGCCGTGGTCTCGTTAGACTGAGGTGACATTCGTTTTTTTCAAAGTATTAACTGTTAGTTTACTACCCTCGGCAAAATTATTAAGTTACGTTCCAAAAATATTTTGTTAAATTTTTAAATTGAAATTGACACTACAATAATTTTATGTAAACTCAAAAATACTTATTATTAGTTTTGAAATGAAAATGCAATCTAAAAAACAGTTATTTTATATAAACTCAAAAATATTCATTAGCAGCCACTTGACGCCCACTGCAGGGCACAGGCCTCCCTCGTGGTTTTCGTAACCATGAGGGGTTTTGCCATAATCGCCACGATTAGCAGGCGGGTTGGCGATCGCAGTATTCAGTTGGGATCTCAGTAAGACGCTGCTGCCCGTCTCCTGGTAATTTATTTCCTTAGTCGCCTTCTACGACATCCACGGAAGGAAATGAAGTGACGCTATTCTTAATCTGGCGCCACACGGAACGGAATATAGTTATAAAACAAAACATGAAAAATGTAGCACAATTCATTTTAAGGGTTCCGTACCCATAGAGTAAGGGACCCTATTACTAAGACTCCACTGTCTGTCTGTCACCAGACTGTATCTCATGAACAGTGATAGCACGATAGTTGAAATTTTGACAAATGATGTATTTCTGTGCCTATATAACAACAAATGCAAAAAACTAAAATAAAGAATAAAATAAATATTTAATCTGTATAATTCTAAACAATCGGGCCACCATAACAATGGTTTTAAATAGTTTTTTTCAAGGTCATAATCTAACAGGGCAAGGGAGGCTCCCATACAACAGACGTGATTTTTTTGCCGTTCTTTGCTCGATTTTAATAACGGCAACAGGTAGACGCTTGAAATATTCAAATAATGGTACGGAACCCTTCGTCCGCGAGTCCGACTCGCACTTGGCCGGTTTTCACAATATTTCCGCAATATGGTCTATGTTCCACTGATCTTTGATGGAAGACTTAGAGCATACTTTAATACACTTATTTTATCTAACTGGTAGTGAGCAAAGCGAGTCCGGCTAGCGGTGAACATTAGCACGTTTCCCCAACTGAAATAGGTTAAGCTTGCACGATTAATATAATTAGCACAACATTATGGAGGCTTATTACGTGAAACCCATTAGGACTAGGCTACTTCCCCAACAACACGGACTCATTATTAAATTTTTAATTTATTTATGTATTTGTGACAACAAACTACTGTATATCTTATCTTACTAACAACAAACGGAACTTGGAACGAATAAACATGAACGTAAATATAGAAGAAGAAGAAGAAAGCCATTTATTATACCAACAAGATACATTACAGAAACAAAATAAGCAGATAAGTAACATAATATGCACAACAACAGAAAGAAACCTAAACACTAATATAAACACTAATCTATCCAGAGTTTGCTGGTAAATAAATAAGTAGTGAGCTAAATGTAGCTGTTCAATAGAGTAAAATAAAGACTTGCTGCATGAAGAATAAGTATAATAGTTTTTATTCACGTTTACAGAGTTCACGTTTAGAAATAGGTAGGTATAGCAAAATTAACGCAACACGCGTACTTCCGACGGAGCAGCGTTATCCTGAGTGGCGCGCCTGGCCTGCAGCGCGGCGCGGACATGCAACCCCTCTTCTCCTCAGACCCCGCCGTCGCCCGCGGGTGTGTTGCTAGCCCATCATCATCATCATCATCAACCCATTATGTCCCCACCGAGGGGCACGGGTCTCTTCCCTGAGGAAGGTATAGGCCATACTCCACCACGGGGGCCAAGTCCGGATGATTGCTAGCCCATGGTTATTGGAAAATCCCAACAGTAGCTTATTGAAAGAGAACTTGTATAGAATAACATACGTAAACTCACGCCTGCAAACTCAGGGTTGTAGACGTGAACAGGCAGAGATCAGTTTTTGCTACTTGCCACGATCTAGACTCCTTTAACATTTTATCATATTTAATATCAGTGGATATCATTATCAAGACAGGGATGAGTGGAAGATCATGGGGAGGACTTTGCCCAGTAGTGGGACACAAACATTTCTAACTAAAAAAAAACACAAAAGATAGTATTTTCTGGCGTTAACACAAGCAGGAATTTAACGGATATTTACTCGTTTACTTTTCCATTTTACAATTTTCCAACGTTTCGGTACTTTTGCAAGTGCCGTGGTCTCGTTAGACTGAGGTGACATTCGTTTTTTTCAAAGTATTAACTGTTAGTTTACTACCCTCGGCAAAATTATTAAGTTACGTTCCAAAAATATTTTGTTAAATTTTTAAATTGAAATTGACACTACAATAATTTTATGTAAACTCAAAAATACTTATTATTAGTTTTGAAATGAAAATGCAATCTAAAAAACAGTTATTTTATATAAACTCAAAAATATTCATTAGCAGCCACTTGACGCCCACTGCAGGGCACAGGCCTCCCTCGTGGTTTTCGTAACCATGAGGGGTTTTGCCATAATCGCCACGATTAGCAGGCGGGTTGGCGATCGCAGTATTCAGTTGGGATCTCAGTAAGACGCTGCTGCCCGTCTCCTGGTAATTTATTTCCTTAGTCGCCTTCTACGACATCCACGGAAGGAAATGAAGTGACGCTATTCTTAATCTGGCGCCACACGGAACGGAATATAGTTATAAAACAAAACATGAAAAATGTAGCACAATTCATTTTAAGGGTTCCGTACCCATAGAGTAAGGGACCCTATTACTAAGACTCCACTGTCTGTCTGTCACCAGACTGTATCTCATGAACAGTGATAGCACGATAGTTGAAATTTTGACAAATGATGTATTTCTGTGCCTATATAACAACAAATGCAAAAAACTAAAATAAAGAATAAAATAAATATTTAATCTGTATAATTCTAAACAATCGGGCCACCATAACAATGGTTTTAAATAGTTTTTTTCAAGGTCATAATCTAACAGGGCAAGGGAGGCTCCCATACAACAGACGTGATTTTTTTGCCGTTCTTTGCTCGATTTTAATAACGGCAACAGGTAGACGCTTGAAATATTCAAATAATGGTACGGAACCCTTCGTCCGCGAGTCCGACTCGCACTTGGCCGGTTTTCACAATATTTCCGCAATATGGTCTATGTTCCACTGATCTTTGATGGAAGACTTAGAGCATACTTTAATACACTTATTTTATCTAACTGGTAGTGAGCAAAGCGAGTCCGGCTAGCGGTGAACATTAGCACGTTTCCCCAACTGAAATAGGTTAAGCTTGCACGATTAATATAATTAGCACAACATTATGGAGGCTTATTACGTGAAACCCATTAGGACTAGGCTACTTCCCCAACAACACGGACTCATTATTAAATTTTTAATTTATTTATGTATTTGTGACAACAAACTACTGTATATCTTATCTTACTAACAACAAACGGAACTTGGAACGAATAAACATGAACGTAAATATAGAAGAAGAAGAAGAAAGCCATTTATTATACCAACAAGATACATTACAGAAACAAAATAAGCAGATAAGTAACATAATATGCACAACAACAGAAAGAAACCTAAACACTAATATAAACACTAATCTATCCAGAGTTTGCTGGTAAATAAATAAGTAGTGAGCTAAATGTAGCTGTTCAATAGAGTAAAATAAAGACTTGCTGCATGAAGAATAAGTATAATAGTTTTTATTCACGTTTACAGAGTTCACGTTTAGAAATAGGTAGGTATAGCAAAATTAACGCAACACGCGTACTTCCGACGGAGCAGCGTTATCCTGAGTGGCGCGCCTGGCCTGCAGCGCGGCGCGGACATGCAACCCCTCTTCTCCTCAGACCCCGCCGTCGCCCGCGGGTGTGTTGCTAGCCCATCATCATCATCATCATCAACCCATTATGTCCCCACCGAGGGGCACGGGTCTCTTCCCTGAGGAAGGTATAGGCCATACTCCACCACGGGGGCCAAGTCCGGATGATTGCTAGCCCATGGTTATTGGAAAATCCCAACAGTAGCTTATTGAAAGAGAACTTGTATAGAATAACATACGTAAACTCACGCCTGCAAACTCAGGGTTGTAGACGTGAACAGGCAGAGATCAGTTTTTGCTACTTGCCACGATCTAGACTCCTTTAACATTTTATCATATTTAATATCAGTGGATATCATTATCAGTTCCGTGTGGCGCCGGCTTAAGAATAGCGTCACTCCATTTCCTTCCGTGGATGTCGTAGAAGGCGGCTAAGGAAATCAAATACCAGGAGACGGGCAGCAGCGTCTTCCTGAGAATCCAACCGCATACTGCAATCGCCAACCCGCCTGCCAAGCGTGGCGAATGTTTCAAAACCCTTCATGGTTATGAAAACCACTAAAGAGGCGTATGTCCTGCAGTGGGCGTGAAATGGCTGATGATGATGAATATCAGTGGATATTTTATCAAGTTTTTTCTTTAATAGGCGTCTTGTCTTGATAGAATCCGGAACACAATGCTGCGTTCCAAAACAAAAATCCCTGATGTTGGAGCTGCGACCACAAAGCTCACGTGGAATTGGGCTGGTCACGTAAGCCGTATGGGCCCAGACAGATGGGCAAAAATTGCCACAGACTAGGTTCCACGCGACGGACATCGCAAACGTGGCAGACCAAGGCGAAGATGGAGGATGGAGGGATGACCTCACAGCTTTCCTACCAGGGTGGCCGAGAACAGGGAGGAGTGGAGAATCCAAGGGGAGGCCTTTGTCCAGCAGTGGGACACTGAAATGGCTGCATAAAAAAAGGCGTCTTTAATCCGGTAGATTAGATTAAGGGCGACGGTAGGTATATGTTACAATTGCTAGAAAAGGGTAGGTACTAAGTAACAGAACATGCCAGGGTCGTACAGGCTTAGGGCCGCGGCTCACTATGAAGCGGTTCGGTTGATTTATAATGCACAAGTTAACCGTCGCCGCTTTTGTTTGCTAATATTCTGTTGTGCGGGAACAATGTGTCAGTGAAACAAAGCCTTTAGATTTGCGCGCCGCGTTAGGCTGTCCGCGTATTAGGTGCACAATTGCAGCTAAATTAGGTAAGGCTTCCAAGTAATAATCCGTCATAATCCAATAGTAATAAACCTTACCCTCAGTGTCTGAACAGTAACAGACCGCGAACGTTTGTACTTTTTCTTTCTGTCAGTCAGAATCTCTGATTTCAGAGAATATGTTGTGAATATGTACTACGATGAAGATAACTACTTTATTCATGTATATATATTTTATTGCTATAACTAATAAGGCCATCAATTGTACTGTATGTTTGTAAATATTTTATGTTTGTGTTTTCCCTTGTACAATAAAGAATATTCGGTTAGAAGGAATACAAACATTCGGTGTCTATTATTATCAGAAACGAAGATTGTATAAGTAAACTTAATCAACGTTGATATAAAAAAAAAACAAAATTTTTTATTACCATAGCAACATTTTTACATGAGCGGTACACAACGGGCCCCGCACTAGGTAAAACCTAATTTCACGTTTCGTATCTGAGCCATAGTGTCATTTCCTAGAACATCAAAGATTCATTTGATACAACACATAAATTAATATGTGATATTAATAATAAATAAATATTCTGTGACATTCTATGATATTTTCAATGCAAAGTTGCCCGTAAATAAAAAGGTTGACGTGTTGTACGTTGTACGAGTCTACGATACACCCTCGCAAAACGAGTGTGTTGGCACCTTTGCGGAGTCGTGTTATTAGCCCGCCGTCGGTGCCACCGTTAATGCAGGCAGGATACTGCGAAAATGTAGCTCAGAAGTGTATGCAAAGGGTTACGGGATTTTCCACTCTGCCGTTGTTGGTTACTAGCGACTGGCTTTTCTAAATGTCGCATAGAAATATTACTGTACTACTTTAATCAAACTTTATCAAAAATTACAGAAATTATGATGGGTTATGAAGAAACAGCCTGCAATTACTTAAATAAAAAGAAAAAAATTTTTATTAAAAGAAAGCTTGAAAAGATAATTTCGATAAGGTTACTTTGGGAAGAAATGTTCGGTATGATATAGGAAAATATAATCTTCTATCTTCAATATATATATAAATCAATTGCTGTTTGGCTGTCGATAAAACTTGAGAACGGCTGGGCCGATTTGGCTAATTTCTTTTTTTATATTTGTGGAAGTACAGGGAAGGTTTAAATGAAGAAGAAGAAAAAAGATTGATGTAGGTTACATGAAGTTCATAGGGTCATCTAGTATGAAATAAAAGTGCCACTTTGAATCTCAGTGTATCGTAAGCCGTTGATTTTCCAAGCGTTGTTCTTTTGGAAAAATAGATCATAATGAGACTGTTAGTGAATTAACTCTCGGTAGAGTAAGCATAAGAAAGGCTCTTAAAAGCTAGCGAGACCACATGCCGACCATAACAGAAGACAATCTAGCCGACTGGATTTATAATGTAGAGTTTACCTTTTCCCTTGTGGAATCTGGATGACGTACTTAAAATAATCACATGCAGTAAACCCGACAGATCGCCGTGCATAAATAAAATCGAAGAGCTATTTCATGGTAACGACTACCTAAACTACAAAAAAATCACGTGCAAAAAGTGGCATATTGCTGACCCATTAAAACCTGCGGGTAATGAATAAACCATTTGTTTTCTTGACATGAGTGATAATTTAATAAACGTACGGCGCAATAAAAAACCTTGGCATTATAACTGCTAAATAAAGAACTTTATAAATAGTTTGCGTGTGGGTTCCACTGCCCTCCTTCTTATGTATACGGCTATTGTTGACTATACCCATCATAATACCTACTAGAAATAAACATAATTTGTCATTTACACGATTGTGATCATCCTTTACGGGACAGTGTATAAAAATCCACAACAAGATTCCTTAGAGTTACCTCCGACGCGGCTTAAAAAAATTTACTTACTATGACTTACGTCAAGGATTATTGAGAAGACAAAAACACTTTATTGAAAAGAATAAATGTGGAGTTTCTTTGTTAGCTTCTTCTCCATAAACTATTAATTCTGAAACCAACAACTTTGACCTTCATTAAACATTTCGTTGTTATAATGAGTAAAATATGTTAATCTTGAATTTATAATAACTGAAAAATCGCATCGTCGTTGTTTGTTTAAAATAAATAATTATAACAAATTGTCTTTTGATAGGATGATCGAAAGCAGTAAGCTAGTGACGACAAAGAGTTTTTACCCGTCATTTTCATCCAAACGGCCAACCATGAGGCCGGATTTGGGCGAAAATTTCTGAGTCTACATTTATGAAACAGGTTTCTTGTGTTCAATAAAGAATATTATTAAATTATGAAAAATAACATTCAATGAAAATATTACTAACGGTTTCAAAGTCACACAGATAACTTGAACAAAAATCCGCGCAGTGGCGCGATGTGATGGCCACGTAAGAGCAAAATTTTTTTATTGGTTATTTGAATAAACTAAAGTCCAAAGAATTATAAGTCACATCCTGCCGAATGAGATCTGAAATATCCATACGAAATAGTCATTATTTAATACGAAATCATATTTGCTATTTAAGCTATTTAAGTGAAGTAATTTGTAGGGCATTATAATGTTTGAAACTAGAAAAAAACTTGTCTATGTAATAGTAACGTCCCTTAAGTACATATACAGGTAACAAATGAAACCGATGATAGAACAATAAATGGGCTCCATCGCGGTGAGTGAGTGAGCGGAACAGAACGTTGTTACAGGCAGGTCACAGGCGCAAAGGTGAGCTGGAGATAGAGGTGATTTATTGAATTGGAGTGTCGTGCGAGTGGTTTACGTAGGTATGGTTGGTACAGAGATACCCGCGCCTTTCATTCTATAGACGCACTTATGTAGCTTACGATAAGAGCTATTCTAGAGAGAGATATTGTGTATTGTTTTTTATGTAACTATCGCAAACTCATCCCGACTGCACGGAGATTTTTTCAAGTTATTTGGCAGGCATTATACCGCATCATTACAGGCATTATTATCGAGTAATGTACTATTGTACGATACACGACGGCCGGCACGTATTTTTGGCATGCCCTGAGGGTGCCAGCAATGGACGAACATTGGCTAATGACATACGATTGAAACATAACGGTTCGATTCCGGTAATGACTCTGTTTTATAAGCCGCTCGCTTCTGAGGTGTTCACTCGAAATCAGCAAGCGTTGAACATGCATATTATGTCCATTCTTAAGCCCATTCTCCCCCTCTGCTAAGAATAAACTTATAGAAGAAAAGTTTCTGTAAAACACAAACTCTATCAGTCTTACTTTTAAAAAACACGATCCCTAAAACACTTTTGTAATGCAGTTTAAGTTGGTCTTTTCCTTTAAAACAGACTATTGAAATGGAGTGTCTTTTTGGAATCGTGTTTTATAAATAACACCTATAGGCGGCGTGTTTCAGGTATCAAAAGTCAAGAAAACAGAAGTCAAAATTATTGTAAAGGCCCTACAATAATTTTGAAGGTGAAAAAAGACAGATAGTATGAAATTCATCTAAAACGGTATACTCACCCTAATAGCAGACAATGGCGCAGACAGCGGTCTTGTGTAAATATAACCCGCCACGCCGGCTAAGTTTAACTGCAGAGTAATAGATTATTTATTAGACAGTATCATTCAGATTTACAACGCGGTTCCAACTCGGACTGGCGTAAATCATTTGAATAATTTGACTGCTCGGCTCGTTTGAACAAGGCAACCTTTTTGCTCATTCATTCCAGTCCAAACAGACGACATGACGCATGTACGTACACTTAGGTAATCGTTTAACTTTCCAATTTTTGTCATGAAATTTAATTATATTGCCTCGTAACCATCTAATCTATTTTGATATTTATGATATTTTTAAGGGTACTACTATTAACGATATATCCTCGAAAGTGGACGCTAGTATCTTCATCCGCCAGAAATTGTTATGTTTAAGACCACGAAGAGTTAAATAATTAAACATAAAATCGGACTGTTAAAAATAAAATTATTTCACTTCAGCCAAACCCAAATTACATTTTTTGTAAATACATTATTAATTAATTAATGTAAGAAATAAGCATTTACTTACCTAACATTAAAATTTGTACTTCCTATACATATAAATTACTTCATTATTTGTTACGATATTGCCACGAAGCATCCATGTAGAGGTTAAAAAAACACATGCAATTAAGTAATATTTATTGAATGGATGAATTAGTGGTTTTGAAAGTTTGTAAAATTATTATTTATTTACCTCGCGAAGTGAAAAGGAGCGTTTAGATCCTTTTCACTTCGCGAGTATCAGTCCGAATAAAAGAAGACTCGTCCCGTCCAAATGTGACTTTATTTCAGTATTACAAACGGCACGCTTCGGCGATTATTCATTCGTGGATTAGTAATTAACAATAACAAATGATAGTTCTGTCGCCGGATCCCCCTCGGGGTGTCACTGGAACGCGGGAATGACATTTTGAAATGCAAATACCGGGACATGGATGGTGTAGCCGCAAAATTAATCTGTGACCGTAACATAAACATGCAACGTAGCCCTTAAGTATTAGGGGTTAAAGTATGAAATTGCCGTTTTATTGCAATAGGTTCTTTGAATTGACATAGAATCTTCATGGTTTGAGGTTTTCGAATGAAACTTTTTTCAAATGGTTTCTATGATGTTCTTTTTTTAAAAAATGTAAAACATTTGAATATCGACTTTCAATTGTTTTTGTTATTCAATTTAGATAAGAAAGATGGATACTGCGAAAATTCGAGTGATTTTTCAATACGAGTTCCGACGCGGAACTAACGCGGCAGAAACAGCCCGCAATATCAATGCTGCGTTTGGAGAGGGGTCTACTAATGAACGCACCGTGCGATTTTGGTTTAAACGCTTTCGTGATGGAAATTTCGACTTAAAGAACGAGCCACGAGGAAGACCGCCCACACAGGTGAATAACGATGAATCAAGAGAGATAGTGGAACCTAGTCAAACTACCCAGGAATTAGCGGCATGGTTTAACGTTACCTTACCCACAATATTGACTCACTTGCGTCAAATCAATAAAATAAAAAAATACGAAAAATGGGTGCCTCATGATTTGACTGATCTGCAGAAAGAAACGCGTGTTGAAACTTGTGTTGCCTTGTTGAACCGGTACAAAAATGAAGGAATATTGGATCGAATTGTAACATGTGATGAAAAGTGGATTCTTTATGATAACCGGAAAAGAAAAATGCAATGGCTGACCCCAGGTCAAATGCCACAACAGTATTCAAAAATCACTCGAATTTTCGCAGTATCCATCTTTCTTGTCTAAATTGATTAACAAAAACAATTGAAAGTCGATATTCAAATGTTTCACATTTTTTAAAAAAAGAACATCATAGAAACCATTTGAAAAAAGTTTCATTCGAAAACCTCAAACCATGAAGATTCTATGTCAATTCAAAGAACCTATTGCAATAAAATGGCAATTTCATACTTTAACCCCTATTATTTACTTGAAATAGTACCTACTTGGGTTATAAAGATTTACTAAAGGGTCTGCCGTTTGCTTTATCAAAATTCATTGGTCGCTGCGTGCACGCACGCCACTTTCTAGTTATTTTTGTCTTGCCCCCCCCCCTCCCCCCCCCCCCTAATTCATTGCCTGTTTGGTCGGCTTATGTCCACCTGGGACCTCCCTTACTTACCGGCCCTAATATCTATATTCGCCCGATATATTTTTTGTCAATCGTTCATCCTGTCGTTATGTCCAAATTAACGCAACTAAACGTACTTATAGCAGGGCTACTTAATGTTATTGTACACGAAAGACAAACTAGGAAAGAGGGAAAAAAGTACCAAGAACGTGCTCTCTAGTTCGGTCGTATCATCCTGTTATAAGTTGAACCTACAACGAGGTTATCACTTAACAAGAAGTTCAAGATTATTCTGTTACTTTCGAACGACCTGGACGATCGTCTCGTCATATTGTCGTGTTTCAAATGTAATCTTCTTTTATCCGAAATGCATGCGCTTTATGCTGTAGGCATAGCAAATATACGGTATATACCAAGCAAATAGCGGTGGTAGCCTAGTGGGTGGAACATGGGACTCGGAAGCGACAGACCCAGGTTCGATTCCCAGTGCGGGCATGTGACTATTACTTTGTTTTCTAAGTTATGTACATTTGTGATGTTATAGTTGCAATACCAATCGCTAACAGTGAAGGAAATATCATAAGGAAACCTGAGTGTCTGAGCTATTCGCATACCTTACCGCTAGAAATTGCCAACCCGCGTTGGGCACGCATGGTGATTAAGCCCATACTCTCTCTCTGAGAGAAGGCCTGAGCCCTACAGTGGGATGTATATAGGCTGCTTATGATAGCAAATATTGAAAACAAAGGACACGACACGATGTGGCCGCGTTTCATAAAACTAAAATTCATAGCTTATTCTGACAATTCGTTGTACAATGAGTAGCTGAATCATTCTACTTGTTTGTCTAAAATGTCATAAAAATCATGAATTGTAGTTAAATCAAACAGGGCATGGTGGTAACCGACATGTTAGCTGAGCTTTTTCCAATTACCGAAATGATTAGACACAGTCTAAAAAACAAGTTGCCTCTCTATTATTATTACTTTTATTAGTTATGTTTTAGTAATAAACGATTTGAGGTGTTCACATACGTCAGCGCTTGAAATCGCCAATCCGCGGTGGGCACGCGTGGTGATTAGGCCCATATCTCTCCTTGAGAGAAGGCCTGTGCCCTACAGTGGGACGTATATAGGCTGATTATAATAAACGATTTCTGTTCCATTCTATGTTTCTCTATCTTTCATCCCGCCTGAAATTAAAAAGCTACAACAAAAAAAACAACGATTCTGTTCCATCTGTATCCTTCCCCGTCATCAGAATCACGACGGTGCAACGGTTATTGTTTATTGAGCCTGACTCAGTCCCGGGACATTACCACTGTAGGCACTGCAAATACTGCAGTCAGACCACCAGTATACATTGACCTCCCTCCCTTCTCTGCGTGCTTTTAAACTGGATGACAGCGAGGATCGGGCGGCTGCCGTCAGAGGTCAAGTTAAAGTAGAGTTTTATGTAGTGGAAACTTAAGTTCTGCGGCCGCGGAGTAATCCGTAAATGAAAATTAAATAAACCGTGGTAGCAGCAATTGGGATTAAGCCAGCTACACGGAAACGTGTACTTTTAATGAGGATTATGCAGATTTTTGTTAATTATTCCTCTCTTTTTAATAAGAATTACCTTCGTTATGGTACGAAGCCGTGTATAATTTTAGGCATAATCCTAATCCACTAGTTTATTTATGTTTTTTCTATTGCCATTTGATTTGGCTTAATATTGCTAACAAAATTGTTGATAATTATGTAACTACTCGCGGTAGAACGCCGGTTTCTCATTCGGGAGGTCATGGGTTCGAATCCCGTGAAGGGTTCGCTAACGTGGAGGAAAACATCGTGAGAAAACCCGAGTGTCTGAAACAACCATTACCGTACTAATATGACTCTATTGAACAATGCATTTTAGAGACTCGCCTCCTGTTAGTATACAGTCGACAGCAGATCAACCTTTACATGCATGCACTTTAATCAGTTGAATTACGGGATAATTTGGAACTAAAATGTGAAGGTTGGGCCAACCTGCTGCCAACTGTACGAGAAACCAGGTTAGAGAGACTTTATTGAACTTCTATAGTGTTAGTATTCAAAGTAATACACGTGCCCTCCTGACTACGTAGTGACAAAATCATTCAGCTGTTGTTCAGTTTTCGCTCAGCAACGATGATCTATTCGTCCGTCCCAGATACGGCAAAGGGCACATGGGAAATCTCAGCCGGGAATTGTTGTGAGACAGCTCATTTTAAACTTCCCTGTCCCACATTTCACGGCTTTGGGAAAAGTTACAGTTTGTAGGTAAAAAGCTTGTTACATGAAGAACCAATTTTGTGCTCGATCGGTTCATACACTTATAAGTATTTGTCATCTAACTCGATAGCGCTAAGCATAGTATGATATCTAGTACCTATACATGTTTTGAAACAACGAAAAACCTGAATGGATACGGTATTGACACTGTTCTTTCGTATCAATGCAGTTTTAACTAGTTCTTATAAGCAAAGTTTAAAATTCTCAATTTAATATTTTTCAGTTTATTATAATTTTATTTTTCAGGAGTTCTTAAACTGGTTTTCATTGGTGGTGGTTTATTATACCGATACTGAAGAATTTTTTTGCCAGGTTTTTTGTTATATTCATTATATGTTGTAGAAATTTTCGTAGTGGACAGCACGTCATATATTTTCCCCTAGGTTTCAGACGACAGTTACATCAAAGTTAAGTTATACAATAAAAAAAACTTCACAAAAAAACATTTAAAGGTATTTGTGTTGATGAAAGAATCCTCTTAACTCTATCGAACATCTGCAATACCTGAATTTCGTTGAAAACTAAGTCGTCTTTAAATGTTTGTGTAGGTCACATACATGGCTGGTTGTTTATTTAGGAAGTTTACCAGATATTTAGTTATTCCGTCTGCGACGTGATCCTCGGAAGCAAAGCAGTCGAGTTATTCGCAGGAATCCACTGGCACGATTGTCGTATCAAGACATACTGGTACAAAGTACTCGCGAGCTCTTGCGGAAAATATTCGGTAAGGAAGTATTTTGAGAAGAGATTTGTGAAGGATAGGCGACGCTTTTTTTCATATTTCTTAGTAACGAAATACGCTATGTAAATTGGTTCAGGTCTGATTTGAATAGGAGAAAAAAATTACATTTTTCATGGCACAGATCCGTCACATTTGTAAGTAACTTTAACGGTACGAGTTATTTACATGAACATTTTATTTTACCTTTCTATATTGCTGCAGTGGTTCTCAACAAACGATGCAGTCATAAAATTTGGCGACATCGTCTAATCTAGTCTGACGATAGGTTAAATTATTTCGGGTTGCTTCCCTGTCACGCCAATCCCGTCGGTACCCCGCCAATCTTGTCCATTGTTTTCAGATTGGTGGCCAAGGTTGGATTAAAGATCGGTATTTGGTTAAATAACGAATAAAGCAGCAGGTTAATTGGTTTAGTTCGTGCTTTGCAGTAATCTATACAATTACAGTACATTCTTGTTGTAATTAGGTATATAGATTCTGTAATTTTTATGTGTGTGCTTTTGTGGCAATGTAAATAAATGGTTTCTTTCTTTTTTCAGTAGTTTGAAAGGATTGACACAAAAAATAAGAGGCGCATGAAAACTACGGCGTTCGATTACCTCGGTGTCGATTTGCTCAATATCAAACAAAATGGTGGAAATGACAGAATTCATCAATGTAGAGATAAAAAGTACTTCATGGAGTTCGCTGGAATAGAAGTTCCTTGGTCCCGCGCCTTTTTCTCCTCGAATGCGCATTAACAATCGGTACATAGACCGATGTGTTGATGATATTACTGAAGCCCAAAGGTATTATAAACACGATCAAAGCCACGTCTCCATCGTCTCTGGCTTACGGCCAACACCCACAATTAGGGTTGCCACCTCTCCGGGCTTGACCAGGAGCGAGTCTCCATAATATATAGTTGTTCAATAGAGTCATATTAACGGATGTTTCATTAACACTTTTGGTAGTCTACGCGGTGGTAGCCCAGGTTCGATTCCCAGTGCGGGGATGTATCTATTTGGGATGACTTTGTTTATTTTCAAAGTTACGCACATCTGCGAATTTGTAGTAGTAATACCACATGCTAACTGTGAAGGAAAACATCGTGAGGAAACCCGCGGCTCGGTTGGCTCCGCACGTATTGACTTTTATTTCCTGTGGGCTAGGCCAAATAAGCTGTCAGGATGGTATAGGTGCTGGGCAAGCCTACTCCATCTAAAAATCAGGTCCCAGGTACTGCAGCGTCCGAGTGATCCCTTCACCGATCAAGTGTGAGTGAAGGTGCCTCTGAACGCTGTACAAATCATCTCATTACATAGATGCAAAGGCCAAAGTTTTGGTAGTCTAGTAACCAATCGCATCCCAATGGATGCAAGTCTCATATATAGGTTTTGTGTTCTTTTTTTACTTTATGAAATGTTAACATTTTATTGAAATTTTCTTCAGCATAACTTTTTTTCGGTAAAGTGCAATATGAAGACAACTTTCCGAATTTTCTTTTTTAAAATTTCTAAATCAATTACCTATTTTGTAAAAAAAGTCATCACAAAATCCAAACAAAAGGGTATCACCCCTATCTAAAATATACTCCATGGGGACATATAAAGGCCTTTGCTTTGCAATAAGTGGAAAATAGATGGTTTTGATGTATGTAACCGGATAACGGAGCGTGGGCAGGCCCCCCACCAGATGGTCTGACGACCTGGTTACGGTGGCGGGGAGTCACTGGATACGGACGGCACAAGGGAGGCCTATGATGTATGTGCAATAAAAAATCATGTTTTCGTGCACAATAAGCGCGAGCCGCCAACTTGGATCATGAAGGTGCCAAAAATGCAAGGATGTTTTAACCAAATGCCTTATTGATTGACTTTATGCTCTATGACAAGTGACTGAGAGATGAATGAAGAAGACAAAATGATTGTTTTACAGATGGCAGCCCTACCTACAGTATAAAAGCCACAACAAAGTCTTCCAGCCACCGGCCGCCACGCCATCAGGCACTCAAGACACGTAACTATTCGGCGAACTCGAAATACCTTTGGCGGCATCCGGCGCATCCCGCGGCTTGCAGGAAGCTGGGAGTAGCGCTGGTATATACAGAAAGGAAGGCTGGATTTTAAAGTAATGAGGAACATGCCTTATAAAATTAGATTGAAGCGGCATTGTATTTACACCGCTAGATAAAACTCGCAAAAAAAAACCCTTAAAATATTTTTTCAGGTGCCTACGGGTCTCAAATAATACGGGAAATAATTTTACTCTGATAATTAAAAAAACTTATTACTTAGATATCGTTTCTTCATTAAATTTTTAAGGTTTTGTAATGGGGGTGGAGACACATAAAATCATTAATATTTGACGAGATAACACAAATATGGATAACTTGTGACGTCACAGCTTACGCCCGATTTATGTGGAGCGCTTTTATAACCACGTAAGTAAAATTACTTTTCGACAGGTTATATAAAAAAGTTATTAAATAGTATTAGTTTTATTTTTAACATACCCTCTCCAATGAGTTTCTCTCAAATGTTTGCATTGACCTCTTTATGGCAAGTTCTTACAAAGGACCCATACATAAATAAGTAAGCTCGCCATGTACACTTTTTAAATTTACTGTTAATGTTGTGTTTCATTCATGTGTTTTTATGTGTGCCATAAAGTAAAGTATAAGCTTCATCATCAGCCATTTGACGCCCACTGCAGGACATAGGCCTCCTTCGTGGTTTTCATAACCATGAGGGGTTTTGCCATAATCGCCACGCTTGGCAGGCGGGTTGGCGGTTGGAATTTCAGGAAGACGCTGCTGCCCGTCTCCTGGTAATTGATTTCCTTAGTCGCCTTCTACAACATCCACAGAAGGAAATGGAGTGACGCTATTCTTAATCCGTCGCCACACGGAGACATAAGTAAGCTTACCGACAGTTAAACTTTGAAGGTCCTTCCGTGGTTATATGCTGTATATAATGTATTATATGACGGTAAGCTTATCTAATCCGTCCGTGTGGCGCCGGATTAAGAATAGCGTCACTCCATTTCCTTCCGCGGATGTTGTAGAAGGCGACCAAGGAATTAAATTTTGAAAAATGAATTTTGCGAACAGTATAGAAATACGGCGTCTATTAAAAAATGTATATACGCCTAAGATACAGGGTATATCAAATTAAACTAGTTTAGGCAACATGAAAATAAACAATTTATTACTTATATTATCACTCATCAGTCGCAGTATGAACGAATATTCCTACTTTATGTCTTGCTCTTTTGTATTTTTATTAATAAATACAGTACAAACTAAGTTCATGGATTTTCAACTGTTTCTTTCCTTTTATCTCTCTCTCTCTCTCTCTCTATCTTTTATGGAGCTATACCTCTGCGACTGTCTATTAACTGGTGCAAGCCTGCAACAAACTAGGCGGGAACGGGGTAACTCTTTGACACGACACTCCCGCGAACCGAGCGAAACTCGCGAATAAACAGTCTTGAGGGGAATACCTCCGCTGTATATTAGCCGCCTACATTACGGCCATCCTAAGAAGCCGATTACATTTGACATTTAACTTGGTCTAAAACTTTCTTAACCACGTGGAGTGCTTAAGAAAGTTTAAATGCCATTTTAGACCACCTTGTTAACTTAATTCCGGATTCACTTACTGATTAATTTTGTATCGGATGAGTCCGACCAGGTTTCGGTCTGATTCGCAACACTGAGTCAGAGACGAGCAACCGACGAAGCGAGCTTCGTCTCTACTCACAACGATTAAGCTCTGCGAATCAGAGCGACACCCTGGTCAGTCTGTTCCGACAAAAAATCAAGTAAGTGAATCCGGAAATAACTTAATAATTTAAATTGACTTTTGAACCTCTTGGAAGTTCAGTTCACATCCTCAACAAACCCCTCATAACGTTTGTATGGCGCGGTTAATTAAAGGAAGGAATAGAATAAATACGTATCTATCACTCGCACAATATAGACAACAATATTGTATGATCGAGAGGCAAATAGTTATCCATCCCTTTTTTAGAGTTTTGTACCCGATGGGTACCAAACGGGACCCTATTACTCTGCCTCTGCTGTCTGTCTGTCTGTCTGTTTGTCCGTCCGTCCGACCTTTAAAGGACGATCTTTGGAAACGTAATAGTTAGCCAGTTAAAATTTTCACACATTATGTATTATTACGGCAGATTACCTGACAAAGAATAAAATTTAAAAAATAATAAAAAATAAGGGTTTTTTTCACACAACAAACGTGTTTTTTCGCCGTTTTTTGTTTACGCTTTATCGTAAGATCCGGTAATACATACAGGCAACCAACTTGGCGTGATTCCGGAACTTATTATATATTCCAACGACAAATAATAAAAAACGGCCAAGCGCGAGAACGAAACCCTCGGTGCGCGAGTCCGACTCGCACGGGACCAGTTTTTTTTTAATAAACAATGTTGGAAAGAAATATATAATACACCCAGACTGAGGCCATTTGTACAAATGCTCGGCGGCTCCCAGCGGGAATCGAACCCACGAACTCCAGCGTGGCAATCAGACGTGATACCTGACAAAAAAACAATTAAATTAACTTATTCTGGTCCCAAACCAGGTTAGCCTGTACTATAGTAATCAGGCAGGGACATCTACGTAATGAGTGCGTCCAGTGGCACCTTCACTCACACTAGATAGGTAAAGGGACCACTTGGACACTGCAGTGCCTGGGACATTGTTTTTTAGATTGAGTAGGCTTACCGAGCACCTATACCATCCTGACAGCTTAGTCGCCCTAGCCCTCAGGAAAGACAACTCAATACGTTCGGAGCCAAACAAGCTGCTGGTTTCCTTACGATGTTTTCCTTCACCGTTAGCGTGTGGTACTGCTACTATAAATTCACAGATGTACGTAACGTTGATAATAAACAAAGTCATAGGTACTTGCCCACACTGGAAATCGCCTACTGAGGTACCACCACTTCATCGCAAACATGGAAAAACACCCAAGCTAAGATTATTTTACTATTATGTCGATCATCATCATCGTATTTAAGAGTTAGGCTCTTGTCGGCGGAGCCTTCACCTACTCCAGTTCCTTCACAGCCTGATATATCACGGTGTTCCTTCCCTTTAATTTTGGATTTCGATAGATAAATAGGATAAGCCTTCTATTCATTCGTCAAGAGCCGAAATCGAATACGCATTGCATAAGCAACATAAGCGAGGCCCGTTTATCGACAGTGGACGTCATTAAATTATGATTAATGGAGCAGAAGTTATTAGAAATACATACACTAGGAGCGCTGGACGCCTACTCAGATACTAAAGTGTCTTCAGAAGTCCATAACTTATGCTATTTGTTTGTTTGTAATTATTATTATTGACTATTTCAGGCAACAGCCCATAAAATATAAATTTAAATACATTATAAATACTTAATACAATACAAATTGCAACCTATGTTAGCCTAGTTTAGGTTCAAGAAATTTAGTCCTCTGTCTCGCTTGCCTATAGCGACGGAACACAATTCGGACGGACTCAGAACGACCCTCGCATCTGAAGCTAGACTTGGAGTCTGTACAATGTCTGTCTTGTTATGTTTAGATATTCTGGATAAAAATTATATTACCATCTACACTACGCAATCACTTGTTCTGATACCAAACTAGGATGCCATATTTCTGTGCATATCCAGACAGGAATATCACAAACAAGGAAAAACATCCAGACTGAGGTCATTAGTGGAAATCAAAGTACGGCGGTCCCCCGGCGGGAATTAAACCCGTTACCTCTGCATTGGTAAGTGAGATTCGCAAGATTTTGTACGAGTAACTAGTAACGAGAGACGGAATGCTAATAATATTAACATTAGTATCCCTGATACTTCAAATCCGGTGGACCCCAAATACCAACCCACACGCTTAGGTATCATCTACAGCCCTCTTCTATCCACTACTGGATAGAGTAATCCTTTGCCTACCATATCATCTCTCCTGGTCTCTCGCCATCCGCATCCACGGGCTCTCTGCCGACATCACCATCGTCGTATTTCAGTGTCCGTATATTTAGGGTAGTAAGTCATTGTTTGACAGCCGGATTTCTTCCGAAGATTGCACCCTCTGCTCCGCCGAAACCAGAACTGCTAGCAGAGTTCGCAAAAGCAGGGCTGCCGGGGACTGAGAGCCATGAGAGTCTTTCATGGGGAAAGTTTTTTTCCATAAAACACACTACGCCGGTCAGTATGTCTTGGTAATTCTTCCTATCCTATATACGCTAGCCTGTTTAAATATAGATAATTGTAATTGTGTATTTGCTACCACCACAAGAAATTGCTTTTAATGCACATCACATTGATATGCTAAGAACTGCTGTTATAAATTATTTCATCTTTGCGTGTGGTGCTGCGTGCACACGTGCGTAAGCTTGTAAAGTGCAGGCTTAGATAGTCTTAGATTGCAGCTTTGATTTCTTAGAGATGTGTCATTTGCTGTCCAAGTAAAAGGTTTGCGTTACTAGGCCCGAGTAACTTGCATGGCACCGCGCACTTAGATGTGTTAAAGTCTCTGTAGTGCAGTAAAGGAACCTGAAGTCATCACACAAATAAGTTTACTCGGACCACGAGTACCGCAACGATGACACGCAAATCAATCTATAGTACAAACCTTTACCCAGCCAAAAGCTTGGGTGTTTGGTATCGCCAACGTAGCGTGTACCTCAACAGGTCCACTGAGTAGGGGCCTTGGCTCTAACCCAAAGCGGGCATGCTCCAGCGGAGCAAATCGTGAAATATGCCCGCAACACACAATAATATCGCCTTAATCACGTAGCCGAGGGAAGCGGACCGGAAATGTGACGAACATGCTGCTGATCATCGTGCGATTAATGTTGTGGGCAAACAAACGCTCTTGTGATAAGAGGATAAGAATTGATTATTAGTGGACTCAAATCTATTGCTAAGGCTGTAGACCGTATATGTAAAAGGGTTTGATGTGGTCGTATAAGATAACGTATCATTTGTTACATACGCATAAGGCTGACTATATCAGATTTTATTATACACGTTGTAACAGTGCAAACCTTCTTACAACACTTCTGTTATTTTCTTTCATTCTGTCTATCATCTTAAACTGGAAATTTAAAATTACGTCACCCATTCTACATTTCTTTCGGATTTTCATTGCTACTTCTCCCTGTGATTGAAGATTATCTCTGACAATGATGTACTTGTGAATTGCTTACTTTCTGTTTACCACCACTTACCTACAGTTTTCCGAAATAAAACCACAGTTATTGAAATTCTACATTATATTCAACATCTTATAATTTACATCGAGAATCCTCTATCTATACCGAACCCCGCCAGAACTTTATTACGTAAATATACAGTAAATCATCATAATATAAAGTACAATAAAGTGCCGTGCGTGTACGCCTAATGATTGTTGAAGTGAAAGAGGTTTATCGGGATCGTAGCATGTGGCACTTAGCGTACCCCTCCATGATACAGGCTTGGGCTTATGTTTATATGTATGCAGTACAATAATTAGGTCCTTATAATCCCTATAATATACGTCCATCAAACGTGGATACTCTGCATACGACGACTATATCGGCGTAGCACGTTGCTACGAGACGGCTACGAAGCTGCTACGAATGCCGAATACTTTATTAGAAAAATTAAACAAGTGATGCTTATTTCTTCAATCTGACAACCATATCTTTAGTATAGGTAAATTGAACTACTTTTGACATGTAATAATAATAATAATAATAATAAGCCATTTATTTCCAAAAAAAAAAAACATTACATGCATAGATTTTTAGATTCACCTAAGATAACTTGCCATAAAATAAAATCATGATTTCATAAACATTCATGGTTAATTTAACAATTGAAAAAATTATAATAATAAAACTAATTACTATTAATTAATTTCATTCACTTAAAATCATAATAAAATTTCATATTAAAGGTAAATTAAAATAAAATAGTAAAAATGTATGTTAATAAATAGAAATAGTTATCAATAGATTCAATTACATTAATTCATTCACTTTGTTATCACAATATAAAGTTAAAATGTCAGTTTTCATTTGGACTGCTCGTATGTCGAGCGTAGGCCTCCTCCATCCCGCGCCAAGTGTGCCTGTCTGCGGCTAGCCTCGTCCAAGTGATGCTGGTCCATGCCACGATGTCATCTCGCCAGCGGCGTGGCGGCCGGCCCGGGGGGCGGGGCGACCCGCGTGGATACCAATGTAGCATTTTTTCACTCCAGCGTTCATCAGTCGTTCTTGCTAGGTGACCAGCCCATCTCCATTTCAGGCAGCATGCTAGTTTTGCAGCGTCTATAAGTTTGGTTTTCTTTCTTATTGTTGTCAGTCGTACTTTGTCCGCCAGTCTCAGTCCTAACATGCTTCTTTCTGCAGTTTGTTGGAAAACTTTTAGTTTTTTTGATGATTTCTGAGGTGAGCGGCCATGTTTGGCAACCATGTAAGCAAAAGTTCAATTATTACAACGTTACCGCGTCAAATATCAAGATTAGATGAAAATTAAAAAAGTGAGAGTTATTAAAACATTCACTTATTGAAATCAGTTTTTGTGTCAATACTAAAGAAACGGTTTTGACGAGTAGCTATTAAATTATGAATGATGAAGCAATGGCCTAGGCATTCTAAGTATGTACTTGGTCTACTACTTTACCTTCTTAACCCAAAGACTATCTTATTTATAAAAACACTATTCCTCTAAAACACTCCTCAGAGGCAGTTTAAATAATCTGTGATTACGTTTGTCCCTCTACCATAGACTATTTAAAGTGACTCTTTAAACTGAAGAGTGTTTTAAGGCGTTTTCATAAATAATACCTTTATATTTGTCCTTTTGTAAAACCAATTCAAAGCATAACCCAGTTTTTATTTATGGTCGGCAGTAAAGAAGTAAATTACTTATTTCAATCAGTTAGCGCAGTCGAGCGTGTCGAGCTGAAAATAAAAATGTCAAATGAAGTTATTCATGAACGTCACATAGCAGCAGAGACAGATTGGGACAGATTTGCATACGGGTAGTTACATGGTTACATTTTGCCATGAATCAGTTTGGCGAGCAATTTGCCTGTGATTGCGCGGGGGACAAACAACGCGACGTGCGTGCGTGCGTGACGAGACGTGATGCATGCTACTGACTATGAAGGTTTATTCTCAATTGAACAGAACGCTTTTCATGAGGCCTATGCAACTGGCAATACAATTGGAATAAGAAGGTAAAGTGATAAGTGTCTATCGAGGTAAATAACATCCGTAAATAGTCATCCTACCTTCTTGCGTACGCGCCAGAACTCCGTAGCGGTAAACAGAATACGATCCTTATTTAATCTACTCTTATTGCAGACTCGGACTAAAATAATCCGGCAGTTAATTGCAAGAACAGAGATCACTGGAAATAAAATTAGTGTGCATGTCCTCCGAACACTTAAGCCAATTTCTGCCAATTACCCGAAGGTGCCACTCCCGCGACTAATAAAGCACTGATTCAAAGCACTGATTTGTCGGAAACTATCTCAAGATTGCGGGGAACAGTTGCAATGTTGACTTCCGGCCGCCATCTTGCGCTTTGCTGCTTGCGGTTCGATTGTACGAATGGCCTCATTTGTTCCAGAAGTTTTTAATGAACTTAAAATTTAATACGAGTATGTTATCTTCATTGTTTGAAGAGTATTCAATCATTTGTTTAATAAAGTTTTTATCCAAAAAACATTTTCCGGAATGAAAGGAAAAAAATCTGAAATTTTTTAAACGCTTTGCCGGGGAAAGCGCGCGGCAGAGAGAGTTTTTTTAATCGGTCCACAGACTTTATTATCACTGTTTTTATGAAGAGACATTGCAATCTCGTTGAAAATAATGTACAAACATAAAAGCTTTATGTTCTAGTCGTAGTGGAATAATTAAATTTACCCTCAGCCCGCACCGTCGACAATACAAAAAGTGGGAAACTCCTCGCTGGATGAAATGAGTGTAGGAAAAACTATTTGCTCGCTACCCTGCAGTGTTCCATGGTTCCATTTCCACTGAAATTCTGCTGAGCGAGATAAAATTAAATAGTTACCTACAAAGCAATTTGTGGATAGCTTTGCGAGATAACTTGTCGTAACATCTACAAGAATTTGAACCTTACCAAAATATATGTAGAATTTTATGATTAAATTTTATATGGTACGCAGATTAGAAAACAAAGTCATTTGGTACCTACTCATTTGTCATTTTATTAAGCTTTGGTGTTTTAAGTTGCTTTTGTTATGTATATAGTTAATTAGGATATAATTTCATAACGGGTACGATGGAACTGTCCTCGTCCGTCACCATGTGACAAAAGTTCCCAAAATACATAAAAAAAACATTGGTGTAGACCTAAACTTAACTTTAACGATTTCTAACTACGTTTACATGTCAATATAACCGCAGATAGAAATAGAATTCAAGAAACAAATAGTAAGTCACTTAAAGAAAGGGACAGTACAACTATTTGCTTCTCAATTTTGCAATAATGCCATCAATATTGTGTGAAAGGGCGCAAATATTTATTCAATATATAATGGCAAAGGGCAAGATAATGGGGCGAGCGTGCATGCAACGACTAATGAAAGTTGAGGATGCGAGCGTGATCTCTCAGGATCGTGGCAAGTGGCAGTCTCTGCCCACTCCTCTGGGACACAGGCGTGAATTCATATATATATATATATATATATATATATATATACAGGGCGTCCCAAAGTTATGGGCCATGAAGGGAAAGTACCTTAAATATCGTAGATAGGGTATTTTGCTGAAAGAAGACTTTATGTTATTTTTAAAAGTTAGTAGATTTTCTAAAAAAATACTTGCCTTGTCTGGGAATCGAACCGACTTAAATTAAAAAAAAACCCCTAATTTTATGATGCCAATCGAAAGAATGGCCAAAAAATAATAACTCTTCTTAAATAACATAGTATTTTAAAAGAAAGGAACAGCGTGAAATTAATCATTTTAATCAAATTAAAAACATACATGAAACTGCCGTAGTCAATTAAGTGGGTATTTTTTGTAAATTAATTAATTAAATGCTCAAAATGTGATCCCTCTTGTCTTACGCGAATCGCCAATCTTTTAATGAGTCCGCTGCCTGTTGATTCCACTTATAATAAGGAAAACTATGCTATAAAGTATTTTATGAAGTGGGTACTTATTTACGAATAATCAATGCTATCTATGGAATGATAATATCGCTACTTTTCGAACGTCGTCGTCGGCTATAAAAAACTTTCTTGAAATTTGACTCAAACATTTTACATTGTTCCTTTCTTTTAAAATACTATGTTACTTAAGAAGAGTTATTAGTTTTTGGCCATTATTTCGATTGGCATCATAAAAGTAGGGGTGTTTTTTTTATTTAAGTCGGTTCGATTCCCAGACAAGGCAAGTATTTTTTAGAAAATCTTTGAATGCAGAATTACTAACTTTTAAAAATAACATAAAGTCTTCTTTCAGCAAAATACCCTATCTACGATATTTAAGGTACTTTCCCTTCATGGCCCATAACTTTGGGACGCCCTGTATATATATAATATTTACGAATCAGAAGAGGAGTTATTTAAAAAAAAAAACAAACTGATTAACACAAAATTTAATTTAAGAAATGATAAATATTTCACAAAAATCAACGAACTAAATTACAAAATGCAACAGAGCTAGGTAGGCGACCGTCTGCGTCAAGCGAAGGCGAAAACGTGAGCTCCGAGCCGCCCGCGCCCTGTCGGTATCCTCGCTGCGCCGCCCGAACGACACGCCCTCTGACGTCATCAAGGCCGGCCACGATGCCTGCTTTACTACTTCTTTTTTTCTAAGTTTCACTCGTACTTGTTTCTAATACGGCCGTTCCTGATTGCGAGGCGTCCTCGTCCGCTTCATCTTCAGCTGTAACAGAGATAACATTGGCCGCATTAGTTCAGGAGCGCCAGGGGAGCTTCAATCCCGCATACACACCCTTGTACCATAAAAACTCATGAGCGCTCAAGCGTTTATGAACAAGGCTCTGTCATTATTCTCAATCACTATGTTCTTTCATACGGGAAATTCATACATCCACACAATAATCATGACACACACACACACACACACATGGGAAGTACCATCCCGACCCACAACCGATACACACATAAGCATGAACATGAGGTACCTGAAGTGTTTTTGTGGCATGGCCACCCAGACATCACCGTTCCAACCTCAACAAACACATACATGAGCATAAACATGAGGTGCCTGAAGCAATCTAGGTTAAGTCTGCCAGGAAATACCATCCTGATACATAATTTGAGCCCTCGTCTGCCGTCTCGTCAGCACATCATATCTGCCGTGGCATAGCCACCCAGGGAGGAAAACCCTGCCAGAAACAGCGTTCTGAAACAACACTACATAACATAAAAACATGAAGTGTCTACCGGCAAAGCCATTCAGGACAGAATCCTGATCAACACTTACGGTGGAAAAACGCTGCACACGCCTCGGGCGTCCACTCGCCACGCCACGGGATCATGAACTCCGCGGCGGATTGACTGCGCTTGCCGTATGAGCCAGCCAGAAGCTCCAACTCGTAGCGGTGATGAGGCAACTCCTTCATGACCTTATACGGGCCGCGCATGCCGGAATCTAGCTTTCCTGCAGACTGAGATCCTTTTATGACGAAAACATGATCCCCGACTTTGAAAGTGCGCGGCTGCCTGCGACCGTCGTTCACGTATTCATCTTGCCTATGCTGGTTAGCAGTAAGCAGCTCGGAAGCACGTTGCCTCCTCAACGTAGCCATAGCTTCTCTATTGGGATTTGAGTTCTCAAGCGCAATATCACGTATTAAGGCTCTTAGTACGGGAGTAGTGCCCTCGATTCTAACCAGTAGTTGTAAAGCAGACGTTTGAGTGGTGGCGTGTTTTATGGTGTTAAGGATTAGCTGAACCCTCCAGAGGACATCGGACCAATCTGCGCTTTTATTGTTTACCTCCACGCACAGCATGTTCAAAACGGTTCTACAGTAACGCTCAGCCTGACCGTTTTCGTGGTGCATTTCCGGTGTGATAAAATGTACCGCACCACCCAGCTCGGTAACCCAATTTTGAAAACCCGCGCTCTCGAACATACGGCCCCTATCACAAACTATTAAACTCAGAGTACCAAACAGAGATATTAAGTTATTAAAAACACACTTTAATTCATCCGTATCCTGCCTGTACAATGTGTAAAGTAGGCAGTATTTGGAAAATGAATCCACAACTACAAGAATGTACTTGAAACCTCTCGACTCAGAAAGCGGACCCAAAACGTCCATATGAACGGTAGAAAAAGGGGTATCAGGCTTAGTCCATGACTCGATTGGCTGATGGGGAGCCCTTGGGTTTTTCTTGTGAGACAAGCAGACCAGACAATGCGTGATATACTTCTTCACAAACTGACGAAGGCCAAGGAACCAAAAGTGACGGAGGATCAGGTCAGCAGTCTTCTCAATACCAACATGATCATGTTCATCATGGAAGATACGGAGAAGACTGAGCCGGTGACCCTTCGGAATGAAACAAAGTTGTTTGGTCTCCTCACCTGTTGGGGAATACAGGTAATAAAGCAAATCGTTACGCAACACATAGCGAGACGAATCAAGCTTACCCTCCTTAAGTTGGTCAATCAAGGACCGAGTTTCTTCATCAGCCGATTGAGCAATTGTAGCCCAATTGGCAGGTTTACGGATGTGGTGGACCACTGCAGGATTTCTGCTGAGGTAATCAGCGTGAGAAATAAGGACACCCTTTCGATATTCAATTTGAAAATTGAAATCCTGCATGTAGACCCACCAGCGGGCAACGCGAGGTACCAAATCTTTCTTTCGCTCTGTAAGTTTTTGTGAATTACAATCTGTAACAATTTTAAACTTTATGCCAAGCAAATACTGACGGAAGTGTTGCAACGCCTTCACTACCGCCAGTGTTTCCAGTTCGTAACTGTGGTAGCGAGATTCGGCACCTTGCGTTGACCTACTGAAATACCCAACCACCCTTTTACGTTTGCCTTCGTGCTCCTGCAACAAAACCCCACCGTAACCTATGGCGCTAGCATCAGTGTGGAGCTCTGTTGGAAGAGTCGGGTCAAATATGGCTAAGACAGGTTCTGATGTGAGGCAGTTAATATTATAGTCGCGAGCAGCATCCTGTTCGGCGCCCCAAATAAAAGGTTCATCTTTGCGGGTAAGTTTGGCTATGCTAGACGTTTTTGAAGCGTACCCCGCGAAATATGTACGCCGAAAATAGCCTACGAGCCCTAAAAACTGCTGCACTTGCTTGACAGACGTTGGCTAATCTGTGGTATACCTAGTCTGTGCATTAAGTCAATGTCAAGTCAAATTCGTATTCGTTTGTCTTGCACAGTTCCTCTGCAGAAAGTCTTAGTTTAATTTGGAAAACCTGCATTATTCAATGATACAAGCCAAATTTGTTTTTTCATAAACAATGTCTCTAAGTCTAAAGCCGTCCAATTTGTGTCGAAGTCTGTATATAACCTCTCGATGTTACTCACAAAACCCACCGAAAGATCATAAATCACTATATCAACGGGATGAGGAGGGCCCACAAGAACGAACGGTCTACGGCAAGCTCTACCCTGACTGGAGGAAGCCCTGGATACAACGTAGAGGCGAATGGTCATCGAAATTCTCGCTATTTGTGGAAAAGAATCCTAACCCCGACATTCTTGGTGCGATGAGCAGAATACCCGATTTAACGTTTGACAAAGTGAAGGACTGGTGGAAGAGTATGAAACAGTTGCAGGAGATCGAGAATCAGAAGTACTTAACGGCGAGAACCGATTCATTAGGTGCGAATTTAGCTGCTGCTCACTTCTTTACTTTTCGCGGTGCGGCAGTCAGGTAAACATTCCACGATCTACCTGTTTTATCAAATAGTTCAATTATTATTGTTTTCCTGAATGTAGGTATGTCTTTTTTTTGTCCTCTGGTAGAACTTTATTGTAACTTTATGTATGTTTATAATTGTTATACCTATAGTAACTATATTATTATTATGTATAAGTATGTAAATGAATATTCATATTTGCACCTACTACCCGTCTCACTTTTCCTTCAACAACTCTCCATCGTCGGTTGCCTGGAAGAAATTGCTATAAGCAATAAGGCCGCCTGCATTTTTGTAAACATTTCATGTTTGTGTTTTTCCTGGTACAATAAAGAATATTTAGGTACATGTTTATTGTTCTGTAAATTTTTACACTGAATCCCACACCAGGCGGACCTGTATTGTGGGACCCAAATCTTAAGTTGGGCAAAACAGATGATTGGTGTACTATCTTTTTAAAGGAAAAGAATATTGCATACTGTGATCACCAACCCAAATCAAAAAATTTGCCAAATCAAAGAGTTTTAGGGAGACAAACGAACAGCTATTGATTTTTATATATAGATTTTACTGATACAAACAAATTTTTGCATTTAACCTGCAATTTTTATTGTTATCTTTGTTTGTTGTTGTCTTTGTTGAACTATACTATTATCTTAGCAGAAAAGCCAATTTTACTGTTTTCCTACATTGACATCTATTAACTAAAAGTTTGCCAAGCCTCAGGGGGTCGCTGAGACTTAACAACCTTTTAGATAACAAATGGCAATATATTTGTTATGAGTCCAATAAATTCTTTTGAACTGCAGGTTCAAAAACTCCAACTGGATATCTGGTCCAGAAGATGGACTAAAACTGCCAGATCGTTTTAAGGAAGGATACTTCATGGAAGCAATTGACTGCACCAATTTCCACCATGGTGGCATTCGGTACGAGGGTCTGATGAACCTTATGGACTTGAACTTCCTGAAATGGTTATCATTGAAGAATAACTCCCACATAGATGTATGGTGCCTTGACAGACTTGCTGGGCAAAACGGCAAGAGTTTAGAGTATTTAGATATAAGTGGATGTAACTTGACTCCTGGCTGTATAAATGCTCTGGCACGCATGAGAGAACTAAAGTTCTTGGTGGTCACTGACCCAGGAGATGATACTTGTTTGCAAGCTGGACTCTCGTTGCTGGAAGAGGAGAATCCAGGCTTGCTGATTAAAGCTGTTGATAGTACAAATGAAGCTGTAAAACAGTAAATTGGATATTATGATATTAGTGAAATAAAATGTTTCCTTTAGTTTTCGTTTTATTACAAATATTTTTTTTTTGGGTGTTTTCTCATAGTTGTATATTGATAGTATGCTAATAGTATAGAACTATACAGGGTTATTTCTAAAATGCACAGTTCCTGTAACATGTTGGTTAGAGTTATAACAACTTTTGTTTGCGATTTTTTTTGTGTAATTTTTATTCTCAAAAAAAAGTTAATTTTTGTATATCTTTTTGCGGTTTTTCTGTTTTAGGGTGGTACTATTTAATATACAATGCTTAATGTGAAATAGAAAGGACAATGTAGGAAATATAGGTACTAATTGAAGGCACATCGGTGCAGCGCGTTTAATAAAATTATAAGTATATGATATTTCGAAAATTAAAAATATCGGATTAAACTCCGAAACGAAAATTAAAAATGTCGGATAGAAAGTTGGTGCCAAAACAACTCTAATTAGGGTGTCTCGGGCATTCCACATTTTAGAAATAACCATGTATTTCTCTTAGTCTCATTTTAATGAAAATGTTCCATATGTATAATGGAGGAAGTACAGTTTAGTTTGGAGACACAAAATTGATAAAGAAACATGCTCAAAAGAAGAATTTCTAGTGTTCTGTATAGGATTTTTCCTATGACCACTTGGTGATGCTCATTCCTTCCAAAAGTGACTATTATCAGACTGGATGAGCTTGAATAAAATACGCAAAATCCGACACGATTGAATTGTTAAAAAGCAAGTCCTTGACTGAAAATGATGATGATTATCGCTCATTCCGAGTGCGGGTGCGGGCGTCTTCCCTTTCACAGTGCCGAAGCGGCTAGGAACGGATGAACGCTAACACAGACGCTAGACCGAGTGAAAGGTACTGGCGGACTGAGCCCATAGAGTTAACTTATATTCCACTGGCGCGGCGTGCGCGCCGCCCTCAACGCAGTCGGGAGACCCAGTGAACGCAAGGAACATCTACGTAGGTATTTGGTACTACCCGACGCCGATTTCACGTTTGACGATGCCACTAATTACATAGTTACACATTAACGGGTCTAATCGCTACGCAGTTTGGCGAAATTGTGTATTATATAAGTTTTATTTTTTTTAATTAATAAATACAATGTATCAGCATAGCGTGTCATTAAAAAACGCTACCTATACTCCATTCCACGAAACGATCTCCTAAAGAAAATCCCGTGTAATCCCACTGGTTAATCCTCGTGACCTTCAATAGCCATTGCATTAAGTAAACCTACCCTATGAAGCGGACCGTCTTCGCTTATGTCTAGCCGCGCGCATTGACCAAGAGTATATTGTTCCACAGGAGTTCGACTCGTGGAACGGAGTATAGTTAATTGTAAAAATAAAACCAACAGTAT
Organism: Yponomeuta malinellus; assembly: GCA_947308005.1. Classification (NCBI taxonomy): domain Eukaryota; kingdom Metazoa; phylum Arthropoda; class Insecta; order Lepidoptera; family Yponomeutidae; genus Yponomeuta; species Yponomeuta malinellus. The sequence continues at coordinate 9,684,472 of OX371012.1, read as the reverse complement.
GTTTTCGAGGTTTTATATTTTAACATAAGTTCGTACAATGATCCAATATGCTTTGAACAAACTGTCCATGTGTTAAAATCTGTATCACACAGGTAATGGCTTGCTTATTGTTATAACCTGCTTACATTAGATTTGTTGTCCTGTCTGGCACCTCTCAGAATGTGGTAAAGATGACATGATTTCGTTTTCCACCAGTCCTACTACCAGTTGTCATAAAAAACAGTTCGAGCAGTATGAGGACAGTACAGGGCCAACGAAAAGCCGTACACAAAAGTCAGGAAATGCGAACCAAACAGCTTTTAACTTGAAATTCTGAGAAGTGAAATTACTTATTTTCAATTAGGCCTAGTCTTAACTCCAGTAGTAGTGAGACTACTTTAGGTTTCTTTCGAGAAAGCCAGCCAAGCTCTGATGTCACTGCTGGCTTCCCAAAGAAATCACTTTTAGGTAGATTGATAAACCATTTATATTTGCATTTTCACACACACATAACACGTTCACAAACCAAAAAAAAGGATGAAAGTAACAGAATAACTTATTACACATTCATGATAATGAGGTCTATAAATCCACCACTCAGAATTCATAATAGCAGCTGTCATGTTAAGGCGATATTGCACGGTTTAATTTCGGTGCAATATTGCTTTCAATCTCATTGTTTCAATGGCAATGAAACGTCAAGCTATATTAATTGCACGGCTCAATTTCGGTGCAATATTGCTTCAATGGCATTGAAACGTCTACAATAAGTACATTGCAAGGCCATTACGCAATTTCATTGAAAGCTAAATCTCGGCGAATGCTTTCAATGCGATTGCCGCAGACAATCATTCAATGCGATTGAAAAGTGTAAAGACGGAGATTGAACTAGCGTGATTGAACCGTGTAAATATGTAGTCGTTCAACGTTCAATAGCATTGCTTCAATGTCATTGAACCGTGTAAATAGGCAAAGTCGTTCAATGTCTAATGTTCAATGCTTTTCAATGGCATTGCTTCAATGTGATTGAACCGTGAAATATCGCTATTACCGTCATATTACGCCCGCATCCCAAAGGGGTAGGTATATAATAGTTTTTTGTTCTGACTAGCCTGTGATAATTTGTTGAGTCGAAGACCATTGTAACTGCACGAAGGAGTGTTTTAGAGGAATCGTGTTTTCACAAATAACACCGCTGAACATTGATGTTCCTCTTGTTCTTAAAGTGCTTCTCCAGAAATATAATATTTTCTATTGCTTCTCCATCACTGGAGGTAGGCAGTCAGCTCTTTGCAATGGTAACTGTTCAGTGCAATTCTAAACAGCTCCTCGGCGGTTTTATCACGTTAATGTACGTGGTCTAAAGTATTTTACTCCGCTGTTGGCAGCAATTTGAAGCCTTGAAACATTAACTACAATCAATGGGGAACTTGCGTCTAACTATTGAAGTGACATTGCTTTTATACCATAGAAATCGTATAAAAACTCAGGAAAAATTAAAAATAAAACATGAAAATATTTTTTTCGGGGTTTTCGCGTTCATAAAATATGCGAGAGATAAAGTTACTCAAATAACAAAAACCTTATGTATTAGATTTAGTTTCGTCATTGTATTTTGAACGTTTTCTTATAAGAACTTTATTTTCCAAGATAACTCAAATATTGTTAAACGCTTCATACATTATAAAGCTTAACGTGCAAGCAGTGACGTCTTTTGAGCCCGATTTGTATGGAGCGTTTTTGTACCACGTGACAATACTGACTTTTTGACAGGTTATATTATGATAAGTATTAGTCGTAGAGAAAAAGAAATACCACGTTTATTTATATTTTAACATGGTCTCTCCGATTATACTAAAACATTTTTAGTGCAAGTTCTCCATTGTGGCAGACCTTAGTCTCTAACTACCCCTCCAGAATACAGGCGTAAGTATGTGTGTATATAGTCATGTATGTACTATTGGAATGTCACCTCTACCACGCTGGTCTGAGAGCCTTTCTGCTAAACACTGACATAAATAACTAACGTGCCATTTGGTATTGGTTGGTCCGTAAATTGGATTCAGAAACATTATATTATAAAATCTCCTTAGACAAAATGGGATGAGATATAGATAATGTGATTTGCTACAGTCACTTTCTTGCATGTTTTTTTTTTATCTAATTCAATCTAATACACGATTAAATTGAACGCTTAGATTAAAAAACCTTCTAAATATGATATTTACACTTTCACTGTTTGACTAAATAATTAGACTAACGCCTTACTTACATTGAAGAAATAAATAACGATTATGAAATGCCTCCATTTAAAATGACCATTGAATATTCCTAAAAGTATAACGCTTGTTATATGCAACAGTTAAGTCAGTCTAATAAGGAAACTGCTTATTTCTAATCAATATTGACAACAAACCTATATTAGAACATTTGCTTGCATTTGTTGGCCTTTCTGAGTTAGAATAGGTCTTTCGTATAAACTAATACTTACAAAAACAGTACTCTTTAAAACACTCGTCAGATGCAGATTAAATAGTCTGTGTTAAAGAGAGAGACGTAACCACAGATTATTTAAACTGCCTCTGAGGAGTGTTTGAGAGGAATCGGATTTTTATTAATGAGACCGTAAGCCTTGCGAGTCAATAACTAACTACAAATACGCAGCTTCTATTACTAAGATCTTATTTCTTCTTACACTTCAAACACTCGCGTGAAATGGCATACATTCAAAAAGAAACAACATCCGTGATAACAAACATTTTTCAACAAAAGGCAAACTTAATTGGACAGTACTAATACAAATTGAAACCATTTAGTACAAACTTTTCTCGTAAACCATCAAACAAACATATCAACTAAACGTTTGATAGCGTACGTGTTATGTGATCAATAAATTGTATGGGAAGTGTATGAAATTGTATGGGGAAACTTGATGTTACATGGTGTTAAGGAAAGTAATGATGTAACCTTGACGTCGATAAGTAAAACGGCAACTTACACTTTGACTAATCACTCGGATAATATAAAATATGCCTTTATATGTATGGATTATTAGACACTATTTGTATTATTTATTATTATTATAAAATGTTATGATGGTAAATTAGACTACTGATTATTTAAAACACGTCGGAAACCGACATTGAATAGAGATGAGACTACGTTACAATGTAATGTTACTTTGTGCAAATACCGACGATCAAGTTGTGTAGGTATGGTAACAGCACGTCGCGTTGCGCTTACGCATGACGTGATAACAATGATAATGACCAATTGACTACTTCAGAGATAGATTTTTGTAACAGTGCGAAAATATCTCTTACATCTTATACATATACTTTAATAAATTCAATATCCTTCCGGACTCCAAAAGCAATTGTCTAAAACTATCAACGCGAAAGAGATCATTTCAAAAATACAATTTTGATATCAACTTTGTTACTTAATGGCCGAAACTTTTTTTATTCCGAGTACAAATTATAGTTTCTTTTTTTATCTATTAAAACTCGCATTTTCATTAAAATAATAACTTAATTACTTTGAGAGCCTGGAACGCTTATCATTAATGTTATATAATAAAATCTAATATTTACAATGAGATTATTATCATTAAATATTGATTTACCTAGTGTCGTTAATGATTTGAGCTATTCTGTAGCCACTCGTGACATGACAATCGTACGGATTTTCACTTTCACTCATTGAAGAAACAACATAAGGGGCACACGCTTGCTGCTAACTGTTACTATAGACACATATTTCCAACAAACAAACCTCATTATAATTAGGCAAATCTGCATTCAATCTATTAAAAAGAAATTATCACTTTAAAAGTAAATAAAAGTATACACGATACGAAAAAAAATAGATATCTATCTAAAGTTTTTTTTTAATAATTTGTGGAAGACAAAGATCACAAAATGAAACATAAAATCATACAAAATAAAATGTATGAAAAAACACATCGTTTGCTTGCACCATCGTTATAACATTTCAAGTCGAAAGGCGATATTATTTCGTGGAAAGGTATTCGTAATTCGTTCGTATTAATTAACACGTATTAGTAATATTCATTATTAATTTTGTACTCACTAATAATAAGCTAACGTGTAAAAAAGATATTAAGCCAGTTTTAAGTAAAATATTACAAGGACATTGTATAGAAAATCGATAGAAGAAACACCCCGACCTTTACTCTGCACAACTTTACTCCACGACTATTCATAAAGTCCGTAAAGCAAAATATTTTTGAATACATTAACAATAAAACATTACATACATTTCGTTTCATTAATAATTTCCTGAAACACTAAAGATTAAAACTTATGGGGTTTTAAATTACGTTACTTACAGATAATTACGGGTAAAATTGAATGTATGTAATGGAAAATACATAATCTGTTCTACACGAGTCCATTAAAATCTTGACAAAACCCATATGTTTATCTCTATATACAACGCAGTTCGGCGATTCCCGGAGCTCTTAATAAACTGGACGCAAACGACCGTCAAAACTTCATGGACGACTCTACACTAGCTTTTATATTGAGGAAAATCTACCACAAACACTCATATACGTAGCAACCGATAAAAACTATAACCAATTTACGCATACTATAATAAAACCGTAATGAGATCACGCCATAACGAACAATCTTAACTTACTGTTACAATGAATATGTGAATTAACGAAGTCTCCATCCCGCATCACCCACTCATGATAGCATTTTTTTTAACTTTTTAATTTTTTTGTATTTTATACACAAGTACAGTGGGCGACACTTGACGGTACCCACGGCAGTTCTTACCGCGCACGACATAAGTGCGAGTATCGAACAGAAAAGGGTACCCTCTAGTGTTGTCGACTTTACGATCTGAATCATTTATCATTTCACTTATACATAAATGTATTACGGAAAACATAACATACTCCTTTGCTCCCGGATAATTTTCAGTTATACATATATTACACAGTCCTTTTTTACTTGCCTTGATTAAGTTACTTTGGGCCGGTTTCTGAATTGAGAATTTCACTAAGTTAAATATTTGAGTAACGTTCTGTCACGCTCTTTCCTAAGAAATTCGAAGAGACAGCACTACAGTTAACTATTTACTTAGCGAAATTCTCAAGTCAAAAACAGGCCCGTTGACTTCATCGTACAGTGCAGGTAGTACAAAGAAACGATTGGAGAAAGCCTGAGTTTTAACGGGTCCATACACAACAATCAGATCTATTGGAACACTTTTAACTGTAGCGAAAATACGAAAATTATGAACCACGGGCAATGGTCCAGACTTTGTCACATTGATTTACTACGTTTTAGGTATATCAAATACCGCTACACCTTTAATTTACAGTGTATCAAACACATACAAGTATACATAAAATGCAAAAAGTTAATAACACATTATGAATTGTGCTGTATGGAACGGCAAATAGACTTAAGACGTCGAAATACAACCTTTGAATCAAACTTTGAGTTCAGCTGTAAAAACGCAGTCAACTGTTATAACTATGCTACGATCGTTTGGATTACTATATGCAGCTATATGAGGTCGCGCTCTCACTTTTTATAATGCCCAGCAAATAATTTGACCAAGCTACACGTACTCGGGATGAGTTTGCAAACAATGTTTTAGTAATTTGTTAGTTTGACTAAAATGCGAAGAATTCTAAGTCACAATCCGCCATTGAGACCCGTAATACGCCCATGTGCAGTCAGTCATTTTGTCAACTCATGTACCGGGCATTATACGTTGTTATAGGTGAACTACCCCTTTATTACGCGCACCAAATCCTTAGCAATTCCAATCGTCTAGCCGTCAAATTCTATACTAATAGCTATGACAGGACTTGGTGCTTTGATATGTCGCTGAAACAAGTCTAAGTGACAAAGTACGGACCTACCCGTTTCAGACCTACAGTCCAATCGCTTCAGAGTACGCGTTAACACGCATGCCGGGACTACTCCTGCACGACGATGAGGACCGTGTAGCCGCATCGCTAACTGGCGGTCGACGTCGGCTGCAGCCCCGTCGATACGATCGGGGAGTTCACGTCTGCAATAGAAGTGTACCGAAGTGAAGTAGCGAGTAGTGTGTAGTGATACTCTTAAACTTTGGACATGGATTTCAATGGGCATAGTCCTAAAAATAAATAAGTTCGGTTTTTATATTTTTTGTCGAGAAAATAGGTAATTTTCAGAGCCTGGGCGGAATATTTCGATACATTTAATTAAAAATACCTCATGCAAAGAAGAACGTCATCAACTGATATCCTCCGAGCTGTCAGTTTCTAGTGATACCATGACCCTTTAAATAAACAAGACTAAAAAGACTCTTAATCTGTGCCAAAACGTGAAAGAATTATTTGGTATTTTTACGGAATAACGATATGTCAATATCTTCGCGTTTTTTATTCAAAACTATTAAACCTACTTTTATTCACATGTGAAACGACCGTTAGAAGGTTGAATTAGTCACACACTTATTCACAAAAACACAAGAAATCAGCGACTATTATAAATTTATAATTGTAGCATTATATTTACCGACTTTATTCCTTTAAAATTAAGTATTTACTATTTTGTATTTGTTGTTTTTTCCGATGTACAATAAAGAATATTCTTATCTTATCATTTGTAAATATTGACTATTGTCAAAATTTAGGACAATGCTCATTGGTTTATTGTTTGACTGATCTGAAAAAGTAAAAAATATGTAGAAATATATTTTTCATCACATCTATCCAAAATAGCTCTTTGATCCCCAGGGATGAAAAGTGAATTGAATTTGGAATGTGGATATTTCTAGTAAAAGTTCCAATCACCAGAGATCAATCACGAACATTGTATGAACAAGTAACTGGCTGTATGAAAGATACCGCGCGCTAGCCAAATTAAAAAAAATAAGTATGTGAAAAAACAAAAGACGCGCGAAATGGACTCCTCCGCCTTTGTCCGTAATTGTTTACATACTCAAATTCGGATTTTACTAAGTTTTTATAAAAATGAGTGTGTCTTCAATTAGTGAGAATGAAAGTATTCTATTAACTCCAGACAATATTATATCGGACACTAAAATCTGGTACAAACGCTCTATTCTATTCTTATTCAGAAGTTGCATTCCCTCGCTCCGCTCTGGATTCAAAGAAACATTCTTGCCTTAAAAATAATTATTTGCTCCCTAGGTAAACACTAGTATTCATCATATCTTTTAATTTAATTAGGTCATATCAGTACCGACTGCGCCCCGAACGCCTAACGCATCCTGGGCAACAATCAGCAAGCTCCTTAAGCTGCTCGGCAAATTCTTTCATTACGATGGCATACCTCGTTTGCCAAGGATACGCCAAGTCGAATTAAAATTGTATTATCATGATAAGAATGCGAGAATTTGTTTTTTAGAGTTCCCTAGACAACGAGGAGTCCGTCTGTCTATCTGTCCGCGGCTTAACACAGAGAACACATGTACTAGAAAGCTGAAATTTGGGATGGATATACAGATTAATTACGCTGACAACCTAGGGCAGGTACCCTACACTTAAATTAGGGATGCATTTTTTTCTCGCCCACACCATAATGTTGGGTAATGTTGGCTTAGTCGTTTAAAAATATTGTGAGTGCAAGAAACCATTTTTCGATTTAGTGAATCAGTCTGCGAAATATTCGGCTTTAAAGCGCAATTTTTTGTTAGAGATAGTAGGGAGTCCCTCCCCCCTCTCCTGGCGAAACGATTGCTTGTAGAAACGTGAAACAATTCAGGCAATTCAACTTAAAAGGAAACCTATCACGGTTAAGCAGACTTTACAAGTTGATGAGTAAGAGGCGACCACATTATAAGAGGAAAGCTTCGTACAAAATTCATTGAAAATTACTTTGATGAAGGTATTTAGTTCTGTAAAGCAGTTAAAAAAACCCACCTCTACGGAACCCTACACTGCGCGTGGCCCGACACACGCTTGGCCGGTTTTTTTACAACAATGTGCTAGACGCAACACATTCATTCATTCACTACATATCTTATTGTATTGTAGTTCCTCCTTAACAGTTCGTGCTCCACATATTATTACCAGAGTTCCACAAATGAAGTCCAGTAAGGTCCTTAAATCCAAAACATTATAAAACAAAATTCTTTAACACATGGGACTTTTTCATTGTCGCCGTTGATCGTTCTATCGCTAGTTTTAGAAAAAGAGCTTAACATTTTAATTTAAGCAATTAAAATGAACGTTCCATCCACCCAGGAGTAAACCTATTTGTCATCATTCATTCATTTAACAACTCATTTATTCGTTGTCATTTGCGAAATAACGCGACTCGAAGAGAGCTGGTACGAAACGATGCAGCCGATGTCGACTGTGAACTCTTAAGAACAACTACTTCTTTGAAGGAAATTAAGTTAATTACTCGTATCTTTTCAATGAAGCGTTTGACGCAAGACTATGAGACAAGAACGCCGGCCTAACATTCGGGAGGTCGTGCGTTCGAATCCCGAATTGGCATATACCAATGACTTTGCTTTCTGCAAAGGAAAACATCGCGAGGTAACCCTATTATCTGAGGTATTTACATATCTCAACGCTTGCTACGTACAACGGCTCAACTATGAGGCTTAAGTGCGGAAATCTCAGATATAACTATAACAATAAATTAAGAGGTCAGACCGCCAAACTGAAGTGGGACTGAGCCGGCCACGAAAGCCGCATGCACCCGAATAGGTGGGCGAGACTTGCCACCGAGTGGGCACCGCGCAGCGGTCATCGCAAACGGGGGCAGCCGAGAAGACGATGGCAGGATTATCTCGACAAACTCTTGTCGGAGTGGTTGTAAATGACCAAAAATCTTGGTCTGAAAGGCCTCCCGCCTTTGCCCTGCAGTGGGACGGCTACATAAAAACAAGTAATAAAACAGGCATCATCAGCTACGTACTGGTTGGCGTGTTGATATCAGAGTGCGGCGTGAGGTTGGACTGCGCCATCAGCTTCTGGCGCACCTCGCGGATCTTCAGCTGCAGCGACATTTTGTTCGGAAACACGTCCATGTGCATCGTCTGCAGAGTAAAATAAGTATGTTACGGTGCGTTTTCTTACCACGTGACTCGATTATTTTTCGAAAGGTTAAAAGAAAAATCCGAATCATGTTTTTTTTTTTTTTTTCAATATGATCTCTCTCATATAATTTTTTTTGCAAGTTTTCAGCATGTTTAGAACTATTTTCAGGATGGCCGTGGACATAAGGAAGTGGCGGAGGCCTATGTGCCGCAATGGACGAGTACGGACTGATAGATAGATTGATTGATCCTGTTGCCGTTATTATTATTATTCACTTCATAGGAGTTACTAGTGACTTTATATTTTTATTATTTCGAGTGAAGGAAGTGGATTGATTTTTTACTATCCATGCATTACTTTATTACACAAAGATAAAGATAATGTATTTACTAAAGAGAAACTTAGCGTAGTTACAATACTTGCGGTATCTAAACTAGACTAAGGCCGACTTGCACCACTTTCTTAAATGTGGCATAAGTAGCATTTAACTAAAATGCTTCATACAAAAGTAATTTAATAAAGGATGATAATGCAGAAATTTATAATTTAATAGCCAGCCATCGTTCGCATAGAATACATTTACTTATTGCAATTAAGATCTGTGCAACTTGTATGACATGACATGTATTCGCAAATAAATCATTTGAGTTTAAATGGCTGTTTAAGTGACATTTAAGAAGTGGTGCAAGTCAGCCTAAGTCTGCATCGCAGAGACCTGGCTAAACTTACTAAAGTTACTGTCGATAGGTTCGGTAACGCTACAAGAAAACCTTATGTTCAATACGTAAGTTATAAACTTATTCGTTGTTACCAACAGTAATCCGGTAGAGCAGTGGTAGCCTAGTGGGTAGAACATTGGACTCGGAAGCGGGAGACCCAGGACGATTCCCAGTGCGGGCATGTACCTACGACTTTGTTTTCTAAGTTATGTTTATTTCTGAAGTTATAGTATCAATACGACTCGCTAACTGTGAAGGAAACCTGAGTGTCTGGCTATTCACGTACCTCAGCGCTTGAAATCGCCAATCCGCGGTGGGCAAACGCGGTGATTAAGCCCATACTCTCTCTTTGAGAGAAGGCCTGTGCCCTACAGTGGGACGTATATAGGCTGCTTATGAACAGTAATCCCGTTGCAAGGTCAGCTGGCCGGCTCACCTGGAAGTCGGTGGTGGCCTGCGTGGTGGGGAACATGCCGTGCTGCTGGAAGAGTTGGAACACGAGCAGCCGGCGCTGCTCCAGCAGGCGGCGGTGGCCCGCCTCGCCGCGCCCGTTGGCCGCGCCCGGCGTTCGCGGGGACATCTCCTCCATTGACTCCGCGACTGCGCCCACAGGGGAAGGCGGGGTTAGGGATTATTACTCTGCACTTTATACGGCGGAGGGGCCGTGGGCCGCGGTGGGCTGATGATGATAATGACACTTTAAATAAATAAAGAAAGAAAGACAGGAAAGAAAGACATTTATTATACCAACAAGACACGTCACAGAAACAAAATAAACAGATAAGTAACATAATGTGCACAACAATAGAAAGAGAACTAAACACAACAGACAAATCAAATAAATAAAACAGGACCATAGATGTAGCCTGTGATGGTCTAAGTTGCCACAAAAGGCAGGTGACTCAGCTTTTTACAAAGACCGGTGGGGTTGACATGACGGCGAAGAGGCCTAAGCCCAACAGTGGGCGTCTTTCAATGGCTGTATAGATAGATATATATATGTATATGAATAGCCGTTATAAAATTATTGATGGTTGAAAAAAATGAGTACACTACTTGATAAATGTGTTCTGAGACTTTGTTAGACAATAAAATTACGTTTTTTTTATTATATAAATAATTTTAGAAGCAACTTTTCTTTATCAAAAACTACGTACTGCAAAACAAAATCTACAGCTGCAGAGCTGTTAAACAGTCGATACAAATAGATAAATCATATATTTATACTTTTTGTCACACATAGTAGATTAACATATTGTTTGTGTACGAGAAACCGGGGATAAGATAATTGGAGGTTGTACTAAAATTGTTAGGTCTATTTAACTGACCAAGCACAAAATCGCGAGGTTTCCCAAACTCTTTTACCCTTACGGTAGTTGTAAGTTACCTCGGTAACCGTCACTTACCTCGACAGCCGATAGTTACCTCGATGGCTGTCCAGGTTGAAATCGGGCCCGAAGAACTGGTTGGTCGGCATGCCGCTTCTATGGGCTATCATTGCACTGTCCTTACCTCGGCGGCTACCTAGGTCGAAATTGGATTTGAAGATCTAATAAAATTATCAACAAGACTAAGCCAATCGAAGACTGTACTAAAATTGTCAGGTCTATGTCAACTGACAATGCACAAAGTAGCAAGTCTTCTCAAGCTATTTTCCCCTTACAGTTAGCTGGAAGTTACCTCGATAGCTGTCCAGGTTGAAGTCTGGCCCGAAGAACTGGTTGCCGACGAGCTTGTTGGTGGTCTGCGGAGTCCCGTACGAGATCGGGGTCGGCATGCCGTTGGTGCTTAGCATCTCGTCGCCCGCGCCGATCGGCGTCACCGCCGTGTTGTCTTCTTCTGTGGGGAAGTCTGCTCATGTAGTAACACGACATGCATGTAACATCCTGGATGTGGATGATCGAGGACAGTAACTAGTGTTTTGGAACAAAAGAAGTACGATTTTTTTTATTAAAGTTCGAAGTTTTTCTGATGAAGAAAATTATAAGAAGGCATTTGAAATATGCCTGTGCAATATTTACGCAGATACGTTTAATTTCGGATCGCACTGACTTGGGATGGGGGGCCCATCGCAAAATTCATCCCGATAGCGCGATTTTTTGTATAAGTGATCTGCCAGGCATTACACCATATTGGAAGGTTTATAAACCGGGAGATAGGCAAACTTTTTGGTCAAACGCAGTTCATGCTTTTGATACCAGAGCAAGCTTCACTCACGTATGACACAGACATGTCAACGACGACATATGTGAGTGGTTGACCAAAAAGGGACCTCAAGGGAAAATAATTGATTTCGAGAAAATCGCGTTTGAAGTTTCGTGTATAAACAGGTTTCCAAAACTGCCTCGGCTCACAAAAAAAAATCATAAAAAAATAACTACGGCACCTATAAATATTCTGGTTAGACCTAAACAAAGCTAAAATACCACAGATTAAAAAATTCAAATAAAAAAATAACGGTTTCCAATCCCTCCAGGTCCCTTTTTGGTCAACCACTCACACATTATGTCAAAATAAGAAGACCGCGTCATTATGGCCCAATCAAATGCAAGAAGGTGCCGTGCTGTCAATGCGATAACCAACGTGCACGGAGCACGCATAGGAGCACGCCAACGATCTACATTTCCATCAGTGACTTTTTAATCTAACCAGATCTCTACGTGGCTAACGTGCTTTCAGACCATAATCTTTTTGTAATTTATTTCGAATTAAATGTAAAATTTGTAATTGCAAAGCTGCTGCATCACTCATCGACTGCCTTCCCCATCTGCATCCTCATCACCGTGTCCGATCGGGGATAAGCGCAATAGTACATTACGATACTAGTGCGAAAAGTAGGAAATTCGCAACGAGTGGCGATAAATTAAAACACGACCGAAGGGATATCGACACGAGTTGCGGATTACCTATTCGCACGTGTATCGTACAACGTTTTATAGTACATATGGCCCTTTGAAGTTTCGACATAGGCACGTAAAGTGCTCATTATCGCACTAGTGCGGTAATGTAGCACCATATGTACTATAAAAATATTAAAGCAACGTTCACTTACCGAGACCCTTAGTGAGTTTCTTGCGCAGCATTAGCTGCGGACTGCTCGGTACGACGACGGCGCTGGGGCTGTAGTCTTCGGGCTTGAACTGGGGCAAGTGGCGGAACTTGTCCTCGAAGTTCACTGTCTCCAGCACCCTGGCAAAGGACAGTACACATTAATAAATAGTTGCAAGAATATTACTAGTCTAGCTACCCGTGCACAATTATGTGTCAGCTGTGATGGGAATTAAGAGTGTTTATGACTTTAAATCTCATGAGTGGCAAGTATTCTACTCAGTCTCAATGTCTCTCTAGTGACATTCTAGCCACGTAAGCAAACTTTCTCTCTGGTAACTTTCTAAGGCCGACTGCCGCTCATTCTTTCTTTAGGGGCATTCTAGCGCAGCCGTCTTTATCACGCAATATTCTTACCACGAAAACATAATATTTACAAATCTTTCTTCCTAATTATCAATAGACTCCAATATGCTACCCAATCTACCTCCTCAAGTTCTACATAAGGCACGCACACCTCTTGGTTGAATATCTACATGCTGTGGTTGTCCTCCTTAACACTTTGAGACTCGAGGCTTTTGCCGGCGACTTCGCACTACTTCACTCAATCTCCATTCTACATTGTTATTCTTCTTCAGTGTTCTATCTGGCAGCAGCCAGACTCACGGATCGCGGCCGTCTTCATTGCCCTCGACTATGTAAGCAATTTTAAATTAATTAATTCACCTTCTTTTAAGATACAGGTACTTCGCCTAGTTTAGAAGATAGGATGCGACCAGACAAAAGTTCGGTCGGTTCAGTTTCCGTTAAGAGTACGACCGACCGAATGTATTATGACGTTCGTCCTACGTATATCTAGATTTGCTCCTATATTAAGTGAAACTATTTTATACAGTGTCCCGCTATCCTTAATCCTAAACGATTCAAATCGTCTTACTGTCTGTCGACGATTGCTGTCGACGTTGGTGGTTCTGTAATGAAAACCACTGTGCTAAAATCACTTATTGGTTTAATTAAGCACGTTACAATAAAGTTTGACAGTATTCAGGTAATTTTTTTTTTTATTGCAATAGGTTCTTTGAATTTATTTCAAACATAAAATAAGAGACTTAATTAATTTATAAATGATAAAAATATCATCATTATCAACCCATTATGTCCCCACCGAGGGGCACGGGTCTCTTCCCTGAGGAAGGTATAGGCCATACTCCACCACGGGGGCCAAGTCCGGATTGGTGGAGGCTTGTAGACTAGTGGCTCGTCTACTGTCAGAAGTTGTCAAGCCGCCCTAAGGCCTCTGACTTGGCTTAACGACTGCCATCTATCGAAGGCAGCCGGCACCAACAGCTTAACGTGCCTCGATTAGGCGCGCCGCTAAGTCTTTGAACAGCAGGCGCGCCTCTGGGCCCCATTAGTTCAGGTAATTAATTCTTAAGAAATTGAACGGAGTTCTACTCTTTTTTCACCATAATTAAAAATGACAAATTGTGCGGACGCAAGAACAGTGTTAACCCTTAAACGGCCATAGCTAGTATACATTTTTCATTGGTTTTGGACTTTATCTCAAAGAGGTAAGGTTCAATTTAAAGTGGGAACTGTTATCCCTATGGTCGAATAAGGGTTAAGTCACATCGTTCAGCGTGCAGACTCACCGGTCGCGGCCGTGCTCGTTGCCCTTCCGGAAGAGGCTCTTCTTGAGCGAGGGGCTGTGCGGCTCCTTGGGCGAGTTGGGCTCCGCGTCGCGCGGGGTGCTGGGCGCGCTGTCGGGCCGCGCGGCGCCCGCGTCGTTGCTGCCCTGAGACCCCGTCGACGCACCTGAGGGGGCGGCCCGTGTTAGAGGGGAGCTCGGCTTCAACTTACGTTGGAGCGATAACGAGTTTGTACACCATACCACAGGCTAACGGTGAAGGAAAACGTCGGGAGGAAAACCCGCGGCTTGTTTGGCTCCGCACGTATTGACTTGTCTTTCCTGTGGGCTAGGCCGACTAAGCTGTCAGGATGGTATAGGTTAGGATGGTAAGCCCACTCCATCTAAAAAAAACAACGACCCAGGCACTGCAGCGTCCGAGTGGTCCCTTCAGCCATCTAATGTGAGCGATGTTGCCACTGGACGCTGTATAAATCATCTCATTGCATAGATGCAAAGGCCAAAGTTTTACACCATAGAAGACGGAAAAACTCAAAAAATAGAACCGTACATATTTTTTTAAAATCAAAGGATCAAGATACTCTACTATTAAGAAACTCAGATTTCATTAAGTTCTAAACTTTTTCGAATAAGGGTTTATATTCATAAAAGCAGTATTTTACGGAAGAACTCAAATATTGCAAACACTTCATACATTATAGATAGGGGTTACGAGGAAATTGTGACGTCACCGTTTGAGCCCGATTTGCATGACACGTTTTTGTACCACATCACTAGAATTTCTGTCCCATGAATTGTATTATGAAAAGAAAAAAAAATTACCAAAATTGTTTAATTTTATTGTTTAACATAGCCTCTTTAACATGACGTTAAAACATTTTTTTGTGCAAGTTGTCCATTTAAGAATACATACCTACTATGTAATGGGGTATCCAGTAGAGACAAATATCCAGTATACCAAACAAGTTTTGTAGCGCAAAATTTGTTTGGCATAAACAAAAGCGTGATCTTGTACAACCGTCTAAAAATCAAAAGTCCGCCAGTTTCGGGTAAAGAATTAGATGGAAAATTATAAAAAAACTCGTCTTTACAACGCGACAGTTCGCAATTTTTACTAATTACGTCGAGAGTAACGTAATTGTGGCACACTGAGTATAATGGAGAACTTGCACTAAAAAATGTTTTAATAGTATAGGAGAGGACACGTTAAAAGATAAATGATTTCTCTGCGACTAATACTTTTTATAATATAACCAGTCGAAAAGTCAATATAGTCACGTGGTACTAAAACGCGCCATACAAATCGACCTTAGACTATGACGTCACTCCCTTACGTAACGCTTATAATGTATGAAGCGTTTATCAATATTTAAGTTATCTCGTAAACTAATGTTTTTACGCATGTACACCCTTACAAAAAAACGTTCAGAATTCAATGACAAAACGAAATCGAATAAGTTTTATGTAACTTTATTTTTCGCGTATTTTGTGACCCCAAAAACTTCGAAAAAAAAATATTTTTTTCTTGTTTTATTTTTAAATTTCGTATAATCGTATAAGGTTTTTATACGATTTCTATGGTATAAAAGGAAAGTCACTTCAATCTAAGTTAGACGCAAGTTCCCCATTATCATCTTACCTCGGCTAAGTCGTTTCTGAAGCGGCGCGCGACCAAGCTGCGCCGGAGTCGGCGCCAGCGGGAATGGCCGAGTCTCTTCCGTGTCCCATTGCCTACAACCAACTTTGCATCATCATCTCTAAGGCAACAAGTTTTTTTCTGAATCTGACCTCAATCTCAGTCTGAATGTCCGGTAGTGCACCGGGTTGGATATCTCTCCTAACAGAGATTAATAAAGTCCAAGATAAGCCCTTTGCCTTACGTCGCTCAAACAAATCACTTTTTATACATTGGTTTAACGGTTTCACTTCCTTTTATTAATGTCGGGATAGACGAGTAATCACTTTTTCCTGCATCGACTACATGCAGTCAACGTAATGTCACTGTTCGATTCCGAAGCAATTCCGGACCCTTATAGTCAGACCCTTACTCCTGGAAATCCAATATATTCTAAAGCAACAAGCATATTTCTGACTAAATTAACAATGTATTATGGTTGTATTACTGGCAAGAGATCGCGCAGGACAGAGACAAGTGGCGACTTCTTGGGTCGGAAGCTAAGACCCACTTCAGGTCACTGAGCCAGCGGAGTAAGTAAGTAAGTATGGTTGTTTGATTCTACTTACGTCGGGGCTGGATTGTTATTGCTCTGTGACACGATCACAGATTGTGGAGTCTGGCTTTGTGTATTCTTGTTGGCATCTAATTCTGCAAAATGGTGAAACATCCATTAGTATTCTTTGGATCACTGACGAAGTATCCGGGTCGCTCAATATTGAAGGTTAGAGCATTGAAATAATTCGATTGGTGTAGTGATCATGAATTCATTATTAACTGTGCTTACGATGGGATTCGGATTAAGAGTTGCTTGTGTCCCTCTCCCACGCTTAAACTATCTCGAAGCAATCTTAGCTTAACTATCTCCGTTGTTACGTGAAAGGACAAATCAACACATTTATAATAGTAGCTATTTGGAAACAACACTCTGTTTATATTGACTTACCTAATGATGGACCCTAGCTTGTGACCGGGACGTACCGGACCCTCACAGACTCTGGCTCGGCTTCCGCGTCTCGGACGCGTCCTGCAACCTGATGATGACGTCCGGTTGCAGGACACCAGTTAGAATGTCAGGACACCTGCGAAGGCCACACAGCACTTACCGGTTCTGTGCGGGACGTACTGGGACCGCACATACTGCAGCGGCTGCGGTTCGCCTGCGCTGGCTCGGCTTTATCATCGATAATTTTTTTATTTCCGATTTCATCAGGTTGCCAGTGAGAATGTCAGACCAGTGAGAATGTCAGACCTGCGAAGGCCACAGTAAACTTACCGGTACTGAGCGGGACATACTGGAACCGCACATACTGTAGCGGCTGCGGTTCACCCGCGTCCGCGCACTGGCTCGGCTTGATCATCAGGTTCCCGGACGCGTCCGACACCAATGAGAACGTCAGGGGACCTGCGAGGTAAGTCCAGTGTTACAAAGGATCCTTGTAGAAAATATAAAGATAACAAAGGTCCACGGCTAACTTTACTGCACGGTATGTCGTAAAAAAAGAAAAAAAAAAGGCAATCTATGGAGCTGCCTAGGAGATGCTAGGCTCAGATTTTATTAAATACATTTTGATGAAAGTGCTAAAGGTCTAACTTCAGTTGGCAATTTGGGGATGAGAAAGATCAACAAGAAGAATTACACACGCCACACCTAAGTTTACCTCAGATAAAAAAAAAAAACTCACCAGTCGAGTTCTCCGCATTCCTCTTAACCAGCGTGACACTCCCGCCTCGTGGCACACTTAGCACGGCATTGCTCAGAGTCGTGGCCGCTTGCGACATCGAAACTTGGCTCTGACTCATCGTCTGGGCCATATTCATTTGGCACCCGGACGATATCACTTGCACGCCCGGGTTTGGCAGCGTCGGAGAGTTCATTATCGATGCTATGGCGTTGTCTAGAGCCGCTTGTGTGCTTAAGTTGGGTGTGCTAAGTGAAATGCCCTGTACGCTGTTGGTTAGACTCTGAGTCGACATGGACTGGGAGAGGGAAACGTGAGGTGAACTCGGCACGTGGTTGGAAGTGCTGGTTTTTATTTGCGTGAATGCAGTCCATTGGCGGTGGTTCTCGCCTGGAAAAGTAAACTCGGGTTAGTTCTCTGTTACCCTCTATTTTCAGTTACTTTGTTTTCTAAAGAATTTAAAGGTACTCGTATTTACCATTCTCAGAGTGCGTAGATTTAAAGGCGCCGCCTGTTGGCTGGAACACTTTGGAGCCTCCAGGGCTCGATGCCGTGATGCCGCCTAAGAGATTGTCTGATGATCCGGCACTGAAAGAAAAATTTGAGTTTAAAGTTAGATCTGGTGGGCAGGCCCCCCACCAGATGGTCTGACGACCTGGTTACGGTGGCTGGGAGTGGCTGGCTGTGGGCGGCACAGACCGGGAAGCTTGGAAAACCATGAGGGAGGCCTGTCCTGCAGTGGGCGTCAAATGGCTGATAACGATGATGAAAGTTAGATTAAACCAAGGAGCAAAAGATACACATAACAGAACTAACGTCCTATTTTTTCGTGACGTTTGACAACACTGTTTCGTATAAACACACGTGCAATCGAATTTGTAATCTCATGTACCGTATCGGCATACTTCCCTATGATTACTATGCTATTATCTAGATTAAAACAGTTGAGATCGTTCGAATTTACTTAAATCATTGGTCGAGTTGTCAAGCAAACTTGTAATCTGCAACGTTTCCTACAAATGCTGCAACTTTCCCTACAAGCCAAGATAGACAGCTCGGTCGAAATTCAGAAGAGCGAGACGGCTTGACAAATGATTGAAGAATCTAGAACAAGTGTCTAAAGCCCGCTAATTCAAGTAAGTTTTCTCGTAACTTACAAAATGATATCTCTAGGCTGCTAGGTTTAGGCGCAAATTGTCCCGACATTTTGGAACTAGAATCTTTTGCGCCAAGGGGATATTTTGCAAATAGGACATGTTGCGCCCGAACCGGCTGGTGGAATAGTGGGGAAGTTGCATCAAAGATGGATGGATACGAGTGACATTGCATTTATACAGTAAAAGACATTAAAAAACAAAAAAATATTTTTCATGTCTCAAAAAATGCGTAAAATCGATGTTTTCAGAAATCTAAGAACTTTTTTTTATTGAACTCTAATAAAGATATCACATAAAAACACTATTTCACGAGATAAACAATGATAAAAACGTCATACATTATTGGCGCCACTTGTAACTTGTGACGTGATAGCTTGTGCCCGATATGTATGGAGCGTTTTTGTACTAGATGACTAAAATTACCTATTTTCTGACAGGTTATATTATGAAAAGTATCAGTTGGAAAGAAAAATCTTCATCAGGCTTTTTTATCCTTTAGTACGACTTCTCCAATGACATAAAGTTTTTTTTTTTTTTGCCAGTTCTCCATTGGGCAGTTTTGTATGCACTGAATGTCTGAGAATTTGCGAGAGAAAGGAAAGAGACGCATAATATTTGTTTTATATTATTATTAACAAAATTTGTTTTATTTGTTTTGTATCTCTGTGTAAAGTATAATAATAGACGTGTAGTATTATAGCGTGTTAGTTTAACTGTAATTCTGTAAGATTTTGTATTACATAAATAAAATACTGGCCAAGTGCGAGACGGACTCGCGCACGAAGGGTTCCGTACCATTATCTATACAACATTAGACACAAAGATCGAGAAAAAACGGCAAAAAATCATGTTTGTTATATGGGAGCCCCCTCAAATATTTATTTTATTTTAATTATTTCTTTTTGAAGCGAATATAGAACTAAATATTCTGTGAATATTTCAAGCGTTTACCTGTTGCTGTTATTAATATTGAGCAAAAAACGGCAAAAAAAATGCGTTTGTTGTATGGAAGCCCCCCCTTTAATATTTTATTCTGTTTTTAGTATTTGTGGTTATATCGGCAACAGAAATACATTATCTGTGAAAATTTCAACTGCCTCGCTATCACGGTCCATGAGATACAGCCTGGTGACAGACAGACAGAAAGACAGACAGTGAAGTCTTAGTATAAGAGTCCCGTTTGGCACCCTTCGGGTACGGAACCCTAAGAAATTAATGAATAAATACATATGAAGAGCACTCACGTGGGCTTGATAGGCTTGGGGCGGCGCGTCTGGTCGTGGTAATCGCGCTGCACTTCGTGCTGGCTCTCCGAGTCCGAATCAGTCACCTTCTCGGGACACTTGAGATCGATTTCCAACGCCGCCGCCGCGGGCTCTTCAGACGGATTCAGCGGTAACTGCGTGAGAGGTAGTTTTAATAAGATAGGATAGGAATATTCTTTACTGTACACACCAGAAAACATTTACAGATACAACAGCTACAAAAGAAGAGGTACAATAGGCGGTATCATTGCTGATAGCAATTTCTTCCAAGCAACCTTATATTGGTAAGATTGTCGAAGGAGAAATTAAGATGGGTACTAGATGGTACTACGAAATATAATTCATCAATTCAGGCGTAAAACACCCATAAATATGTAAGTAATTTTTATTATATAATTTTTGTTGGATTAACCCGTGCTGAGGACAATTTTAAAAACCTATTTAGAGGCTAGAAATTCCACCCATGCCGGGACTTGAACCCGCGACCCCTGGCAAACCGTGCCAGCGCTTTCCCAACAGAGCTAGCGGGCAAGTGCCGAAATTTCGCCGATTCTTGCACTTGCCCATTAGCTCAGTTGGGAGAGCACTGGCACGGTTAGCCAGGGGTCGCGGGTTCAAGTCCCGGCATGGGTGGAATTTTTAGCCTCTAAATAGTTTTTAAAGTAATTTTTATGCCATTATTCTTATATTATTTATTTTTTTGTTAAACCTATATCAATACAACAAGTTCAGTTGTATTCTCATAAGAAAAAAATACAATTCTCAGATGATAAATAAGGTCTGACATTGCTCCTTGGGAGAATTCCACAGATCTTACAAGTTTTAAGCGGTTTTTGATGATATTAATTAATATTAATTACAGGACGATTGTGACTAGTGTTCAACACATTCATGACTAATATTTTAAGTTAAAAACTCATTTTGAAAAGAATTAACGTGGAGTTTCTTTGTTAGCTTCTTCTCCACATAATCCATTAATTGTGAAACTAACAACTTTGACGTTCATTAAGTAAACATTCTGTCTAAAATATTTGAATTGAATTGAATTGAATTATTTGGGTTTTATTGTTTGTGTTTGTAAAAAAAATACTTCAGATTCACTAGTAGATCAAAATGTATAAATGTATGGATTCATAGTAACTTTATTTCATTTTGTCTTATTTTAGTACAAACAGTTCTTGAACATGCGTAGCCCTTAAACTTTATTTATGCATGTGGACCTGGCGTGGAGGAAAATAAAAGAGACTCATGTCCAACACCAGATATTTTACAGCTCATAATACTTTGAGGAAACCTTCGAATTCTTACCATTTGCTCGTCATCACTAAACTGTGAGATGTGGCAGTACGAAGCTATTGATACGGGCACATCTGCAGCACTTATAGGCACATTGTTAGTTCCGTCCAGCGGGGTACGTGGACTCTGTAACAAGGGGGATAGAGTTAAGAATACCATTTGCTATAGCTAGTTTACAAGATTGGGCAATCAATTCTTGTTAAATATTAGTAAAAAGCAAACAAGAAGCTTCAGACCCTCTCGGCACTTTAGGTCCTATTACTGGAATGTCCAATTGGTTCATTAAGTCTATTTCCCTGAATGTCTATTCCCTGATAGTCCACTTCCCTGTGAGTCCATTATCCTAAAAGTCCACTTCCCTGAACGTCCACTTCCCTGTGAGTCCACTATCCTAAATGTCCACTTCCCTCAACGTCTATTTCCTTGCTTTGTCCTGAATGTCCCATAACTTTCTACATAGGTTACTCATACAGAAAAATAAACTACGACTTATTGTTTTTTGTTTAATATAAAATAATGCAAGAAAATAAACTTCCTTCCTTAGGCTCAGACGTTGTTAATAAACTTAATTTCTTGAGAAACTTAACTTAAAATACACTTTCTTCCTTAGGCTTATACATTGTTAATACCCCTTCGTCCACGTTCGCAACTAAGATTTCATAACTAGTTATGAATAAGGAATTATTTTCACTGTTTCATAACCAGTTGTTCAACAAGACTTTTTTTCCATTTTCATAACCAGAGCCTCTTAGTCATGTATGATCTCCAGGTACTTTTTTCCCTGGAACATGGACATTGAGGGAAGTGGACCTTTAGGATAGTGGACTCACAGGGAAGTGGACTCATCGGGAATGGACGTTCAGGGAAGTGGTACTTTAGCATAATGGACTCAGAGGGAAGTGGACTATCAAGGAAGTGGACGTTCAGGGAAATAGACTTAATGAACCGACTGGACATTCCGGTAATAGGACCTAAAGTGCCGAGAGGCTTCAGCCGTCTTGAATCACCTTTGCCTATAGCCGTAAGCTATATTGAACGAATAGCTCAGTTCATTTCATTTTTTTTTTCCTAAATAAGGAATCTTTTTGTTAATTTAATATTAAAATATTCTTGTAATAAACATCCTAGTCCAGAGTCAAGGGCCAGATGGTAGCAACGGAGCGCAGTGTATGGTTTAAACGGGTTTAAAAAGGAATGAAAAAATTCGAAACACAATACTGCACTCCAGAACAATGTTGATATTGGACCTGCGACCGCTAAGCTGAATTTGAATTGGGCGGCCCAGAAAGGTGGGCTAAGATCGCCACTGAATTGGTTTCACGCTACGGATATCACAAATGCAAATGTGATATTACGGTAAATAAAATTATTCAATTTCAAATATGCCCGACCACAGCGAAGATAGCAAAATGCCCTGAGATATTTTTTTATATCACAAAAAAAATCATAAAATATGCCTTTAGTGATGACCCTGATATGCCTGACCCTGACCCTGACCCTGACACATGACCCTGAGCGAGCTCCTTTAAAAGGAGCCTCCCCATCATAATGTTCACTACTGATGTATGCTACGTCAGTTAGAACTAAAGTCCACACAACCTTTCTACCAGGTTGGCAAGAAATTGCTTCGGACCGGGAGGACTGCAATGGGACACAATTGGGGCCAGATGAAAAACACAAACCTGTGGCATGGAACCGCAGCTAGGGTCTCGGCTGCTCGAGGAAGATTTCCGACGATCCTTGTTGCACCACTTCCACTCGGGATGGGCCTTGAAGTGCGCCTCCTTTACCTATAATAAATAACACCAGAATACGTAAAAGTCATACTTTGCGTGAGATAAAAATCAACAAGAACTGAAAAGATAGACTTTGGAGAATTATCACTAAGAACCTGTTATGTCTACTGTAGCCCAGAGTCAAATACATTAAATTATTACGTAACATTTTGCCTTACGAGAGACAGATAAAAATATCTATGCAGAGCTGACTTCCAACCCTCCTTAGACAAACAGGCACCAGAAGAAGAAATATTTGCCAGGAGGTTTGAAAAATTTGTCATAACTATTAAAAAAGCGAATGTGACAAATTTTTCAGGCCTCAAAGTTAGAGTCTATCTTTTCAGGTGTAAGCAGACACGGAAGAGATAAACATAAAAGACTGCCAAACATGTTATAAAAAATTAAATAAATAAAACAATGATATTTTTCAACCCCCAATCTCGGAAAGAGTATTTTTGCTCTTCGATATCGGAGTGTAAAAGCCGTTTTTATCCGTTAGAGGATAAAGTAAATTGAATTTAGAACATCGAGTGCACTAAGATTGTAAATTTAAAACATCATTAAACCTATTTACTTCTACCTCCATGGTGCCGAATTTATTATACCACATTTTTTTATTTTTTATAAACTCAGACTCAGGTTCCGAGTGTTTTTTTTGCATTTAGTCATTTCCTCGCTGAGGTGGGATGAAAAGTTACATGTTGCACTCGAGTGCAAAGATTTTTCTTTCAAGACTCGCTGCGCTCGTGATTCAATTTTAGAATCCTTCGCTTGCTCTGTCATCAAAATTGAGCACGCGGTTAAAAAGCAACTTTGCACTCTTGTATAACAAATAACTAGTATGTATTTCATTACATTAGGCATCTTTTCATGTTTAACTCCTAGTTATTTCTATTTATACGCCTTTATACACAATTTTCATAACATACTTTACGTATCGCCAGCTCGTGGTACGTTTTGTTTGATCTGGTCGGGTGTGACACGTATCTCGCTCGCCAGCTCGAGGTACATTTTGTTTGATCTGGTCAGGTGTAGGACGTACCTCGCTCGCCAGCTCGTGGTACTTCTGCTTCTCGTCAGGCGGCAGGGCATACCACCACTCGCCGAGGATCTTGCTGACGGTGCGGTTGTCCTGGTTGGGGTTCCGCTGGTGGACGGTCTGTCGGTGGCGCTTCGAGAATATCATGAACGCGTTCATCGGCCGCCGGATGCGGGGCTCCTTCTGGGAATCCAAATGATACCTCACAATTTTTTTATTTAATACGGAGATAATGGAGAGACATGCCACTTATTCTAAACTTAGATGATAAAGATACATTATGTACTAGCATGTATCCAAAAATATATCTCACTAAGTAACTTTATTATGAGTAAGTTAAAGGCGGGGGCGGGTATTGAGTAATTTATGAAGAGTACATGAATTTGCTTCCAACAATAATAGATTTCTGTTTAATAATAATCGCATGTGCGAATACATAATAAAATTAGAATCCACAGTATTTTCGTAAAAAAATTGTAAGTTGATAATAAATATTGTTTTTTTTTTTCTGTGCATTGTCTTACTGTATTAGTTTTTTTTTCTTTGTATGCTGTATGGACACTGTGCTTATCTTTTGTGTTGTTCCTGTACATGTGTGTGTGCAAATGTGAATATTTTTTTATCTTATCTAAATAGTACTGTATTTTGTAGTGCCTTTTTTTGAGTTTCTCATTTTTTTCATGCTTGAGACTGATCTCTTATTAATTTGTTATGTACTTTGAAGACCCTTCTGAGCGATAATGTATATCAGCATTTATTTTATATCTTTGATCCTATGTATTAGGAGTTGGAACATGGAAAATAAACAATATATTAAATGATACGTCATCGGATTATTTGTGCTGTAGTGAAGTGAGACCGATGAGCGTATAACATTGGACTCAGAAGCGAGAGACCCAGGTTCGATTTCCAATGCGGGCATGTACCTATGACTCTGTTTTCTAAGTTATGTACATTTGTGAAGTTATAGTAGCAATATCACTCGCTAACGCTAAGTGAAGGAAAACATCGCAAGGAAACCTGAGTGTCTTGAGCTACTCACATACCTCAGTTGCTTGAAATCGCCAATCCACTGTATTAAGCCCATACTCTTTCCCTGGGAGAAGGCCTGTGCCCTACAGTGGGACGTATATAGTAGTGTAGTGAGACCTGAGATTTCCGCACTTAGCCTTATTGTTGGGCCATTGTACGTAGCAAGCGCTGAGGTGTGTAAATACCTCCGACATTAGGGTTTCCTCACGATGTTTACCCTTACAGTTAGAATGTTATTGCTATATTCACAAATGTTAGAAAACAAGTTATTGGTACACGCCATTGATAGTACCTTATCCTGGATACCACAGCTGGGAATGAGACGGAAGATGTTTGCGTCTGCAAGCTCTCATAGAGGGCTTCGTATTTTTTTACCCACTGCTATCAAAGTTGTGTTAGCACCATCTCTCCTACTTCTTATTCTCGACTACGCTGACACCTACACTATCTCGACCTCACCGAGGAGCAACTAAACAAACATGAGCGTCTCCAAAACCTCTGCAACCGCTTCATATTTCGTCAGCGCAAATATGACCACGTATCTGAACTTAATTCGCAGCTCAAGTGGCACCCAATTATCCGCGGGAATACGCACATACTCTCTCTAGTCTCTCTTCTCTATTGCATACTTTTTAATCCAGCAACTCCTTCCTGTCTAAAAGAGCGCTTTGAGTTTCTTTACTATTTCCATATCATTCAGTCTACTCTTCACTCTTCTCAAAACCTAATCCTTTAAATCCCATCGCATTGTACAAGAGAGCGTTAATTTTTATAACACGTTCAAACGAAGAAAGCATTATATTGCTTGGAGCCGTCCTCCTCAACACACAGACAGACCTTAACGCAACATATACACAGACCTTCACGCAACACACACAGACCTTAACGCAACACACACAGACCTTAACAAAACACACACAGACCTTAACGCAACACACACAGACCTTAACGCAACACACACAGACCTTAACGCAACACACACAGACCTAACGCAACACACGTTAAGGTCTATTAACGCAACACACAGAGCTTGACACACACACAGACCTTCTCGCTGGAGGCGGGCGCGGGGTAACTCTGCGAGCGCCGCTTGGCGCCATCTTCCGCCGCGCCGCCGCCCGCGTCCTCACTCTCGAACACCTCGTCGTCGTCGTCCATTGACGTCACCACGTCGCCTGCGGGCATGTCGTTGGGTCAGTAATGTCGTAGATATGACAATTTGTCTCATCTTTATACATTAGATAAGGATCTTTAGCACATAAATAATTATCGGTCGAGAAAGAACCACAGGAGAAAACGATGTAGGCTGTAAAAGCACAAAGATGTCACTGCTTCGTGGGTTTATCGGCTTTCATTGAAAGGGGGTTTCATTCTTCCTTGGAACTCGTACTATGAAGTAGAGATTTTTTTTCTTGCTTTTCTTTGACGTGTTGACTGTAAAGTTTTACGGTTGGACGCGTTAGGGAGTACGGAGTGGCTGAAGACCAGCGCAGCCCGGGACAGACCCTGTTTAGCACCAGCTGAGCCACCCTTTTGGCTTATCATATAAATTTAACAAACCTTTTTAAAGTTTTAATTTGATACGGCATTAATACTTCTTTATCTTGAGCATTAGCATACCGTTAGTCTCAGTCTTCACAATCTCCTCCTGCTTGACGTGGGGCGTGTGTGGCGTGTGCGGCGTGTGGGGCGTACGCGGCGTGTGGGGCGTGTGGGGGGTGAGGGGCGAGGCGGGCGGCGGCGGCGAGGCGGGCGCCGTCAGTAGCGGCACCAACGACTGCCACGGGAACACTTGGCCTTGCACACCTCCTGTTGACACTGACGTTTTATTTTATTTACTGGAAGACTTACAGACTTACTTAACTAAACTTAAAACGTTTTTATAAAACACTAATCACCAGCAGTGACTTAAATTTGTTTTCACTTCTCATGCTCTAAAAGTTCGTCTTTATGTCGTGCGTAGGCGACATAAAGTCGCTTTTTATGCTCTAGAGCATAAAGTAAAATCTTCGTCGAAGACCAAGGCAATCGCTGCAACAGCCACACGAACATCTTTAACTTCATACAACAACCTCTTTATTTTATTTCGTTTCGTTCGTATTCTAAGACCAAGGCAAAGATACCAACAGCCAAAGTACACAATAAAACTTCATGAAATAAACTTATAATTTGTATTTCGTCTCATTTATTATTTTTTATATTTGTTTATTTTTCAATTTAGTAGATCAGTATAGTATTTAAGCCATAACAACAACTTATCATAGTTATAAAAATTATAAAAATAAATAAAAATCGATTCCTCGCAATCGAAGTGAAAAGTAGAGTGTACAACTCGTCCATAAAACCCATTTTACACTCGACTTTATATCTATCCTCGCTCGCAAGCTCGCTCGGATGGATAAACGTCTCGAGTAAAATGGTGCGTTTTATGCACTTGTTGTACAATCTACTATTGGAAGAGGTGTGTCCGTATTAGGCGGTCCCACTAAGCATTTATTGAGTCAAACACTTACCAATAATGGCCGTGTGCGATGTCGGCGGTGGCAAAACTGGAAGGAGCTGGCTGGGGCGCACTATGACTGCGCTGTTGTTTACGTGGTTCATCTGAAGAGTATGTAAATCAATGAGGGGATTTCCATCTGGCGGTTGTAACAGTTAACTGTCATTTGTAAAAAAAAAATACATCATAAATATTGTCGGGGAAGTCCGACCATTCGGTTCGGTTTCAGTTCGGTTCGGTTCATTCAGTTTAGCTGTTACTACAAATTTATCACACAATAATAATATACTCATGCAGTTTTAACTTACATGGTCCCCGTTATCCATTCTGTGGTGGTCTTGGTCCATCTCACTGTTTTGCTGCGGGAGTCTGTGATGGTGATTCTCTTGCACCTGGAAGGAATACTAACACATTAATTCGGTAATGCCCTTGCGGCCGCTTATTCATTTTCTAATAAAACGTCTACAAAGTTAGCATAATTCAGGAGTTTATTCAATGGGACTAGCCTATTATTGCCCCCTGAAGCAGTATATACAATATATCAAATTCAGTGGCTATGTTTAAAGTGGCGAGCTGTCCTAAGCGATGAACGCCATCGTAATTTACCCTATTTCCCGGGCATATTCCGAAAATTATCTGTGTCCAATTTTTACGTACTACATAGAACTTACTGGGAATATTCCCAATATAAAGGTGGACCGCTTCTTTACCATCCGCGTCCATCACGGACACCGAGCCCCAGCCCGCAGCAGACAGATAAAACCTGCACAGTCTCTGGCGATTCGTTCTTGATGAGCACGATTTTTTTCTCAGAGACGCTTTGCTGTATGAAGTAGTATGGTAAAACCCGTTAAATATAGTAAAACAGGTAAGCTCCCGTGTACAAATCTGCACAGTCTTGTGCGGATCGTTCTCCTTCTTAGCGGCGCTTTGCGGCATGACGTAGTATGGTAAAACTCGGCAAATACGGTAAAGAAAATAAAACCCAGTGTAAACCTGGAGCTCAGGCTGATTGTTCTTGATGATATCTTCTTAATGAGCACGATCTACTTCTAAGCTTTGCACTCTGACGTACTGTGGTAAAAAAAAATGTGCAAACCCGTAATGTATAAATCCCGTGTACAAACCTGCACAGTCTCAGGTGGCTCGTTCTTAATGAGCACGATCTTCTTCTCAGCGGCGCTTTGCGGTATGACGTAAAAAGTCGGCCGCTTAGCCGCGTCCTTCCCATCCGTGTCCATCACTGACACGAAGCGCGCTTGAATCGGCGCAGGCTTTAAAATCCTGAAAATAGAACAAGTCTTTTTAAAACATTCGACCGCCACGAAGCAGGTTCGCCTATGGGTCACAGCGACACAAAGTAAACACAGAAAGTTAAGCTACCCTCAATGTTTTGATTGTGTTAATTGATATTATTCACTTCGACGCGGTCGGATCAGTTCTCACTAAGAAGTCTCACCTTGTGTGGTCTTCTTTACGGGCCTCGGAGGTGTCGGGCGACCTGGGGGCATTCCCCTGTGGCACTGAGTGATCCTCATCATCGTAGTCCGGGGCCCGTCGCGTCAGAAAATTCTCATGATGCGGCGGCGAAATGTCCTCGCGTCTGTACACGTCATGGACACCGTTGCGAAGCGGCTGGCTGTTGCGGAACTCGTGGTCTAAGTTATTCTGACGGTGTAGGACTAAGTTTCGCGGTATCTCGTCCATTTTCGCGTTCCGTATGCTGTTGGCCAGGCAGCTTTGCGTAAGGTTGTTCATGTTGAGTTGAGGAATGCTCGATTGGAGGTTCAGCGTGGACTGGAGACTGGTCGGGGCATGTAAGTTCGTCTGTATGTTGTTCATCCCGGACGTCTGCACGCCCACTATGTTGGACGGCATCGTGTGGTTGACCGTAGCTTGTAGGCCAGCGTTGCCGTTGCGACTTTCCACCTGAGTGGAAGGTACAAAATGAGTATTGTAAAATTGGGATAGCCATTAGTTTTATGGCTTAAATAAGAATTAAGGATTTTCCGATTATAATAGAATAGAATAGAATAGAATAGAATAGAATAGAATAGAATAGAATAGAATAGAATAGAATAGAATAGAATAGAATAGAATAGAATAGAATAGAATAGAATAGAATAGAATAGAATAGAATAGAATAGAATAGAATAGAATAGAATAGAATAGAATAGAATAGAATAGAATAGAATAGAATAGAATAGAATAGAATAGAATAGAATAGAATAGAATAGAATAGAATAGAATAGAATAGAATAGAATAGAATAGAATAGAATAGAATAGAATAGAATAGAATAGAATAGAATAGAATAGAATAGAATAGAATAGAATAGAATAGAAAATCTTTATTTGGTACTCATACAGTTTTAGATACAGTGGAAATTAATATAGCTTAAAATTAATATAGCAGTACCAAAAAGGTTTCCGCTCAGCTTAATGCCGTAGAAGAGTGAGATACGGCGCTGATTTTCAGCGGATGCCTGAAAGCTTATGACTAAAACATAAACTAACTAAAAATCAACTAAAAAACCTATCGGTCCCACTTACAATATAGACTTGCAGTATTTTGAGAAGGCCAACTTGGTAGATGACAGATAATATCAAATAGTTCCAGAGGGCCGCTGGTAAGAAAAATATATACAATTTTATCAATTAAATTTAGTTTGAATCTCACCGTAATACGTTTGGTACGAAAATATATTGGTCGCACCAACCACCTAGAGATAGCATAATTTGGTAATTTAGATATAAAAGATAAAAGATTATTTAGATATAAAAGATGTACAATATTTCATTACTATTTCTCTTTCTGTAATTTTAATAAATATTGTTTGAATTTCAATTTAAAACAATTAATAGAAGGAGAATATCTAATAGGAGGCGGTATGTTGTTCCAGCATTTAGTGGCACTGTAACGAAAACTTCCTCGAAATGCCGATGAGTGATGAAGTGGACAGACCAATAGTAGGTGAACACGTGACTGACGCTGACTAAATTCTAACTTATTGTATAAATATGAGGGACTCTGTTTTTTTATAATTCCAAAAAGCAAACTCGCGAAGTGTAAAGCACGGCGTGATTCCATATTGAGCAGATTGTTGCTATTTAGATAAGGAGTGATGTGCGCTCTGCGAGGAGTGGAAAAACAAAACCTTGCGCATGAATTTTGCATTCGCTGTATCAGCTTCTTCGTTCTGCTCAATAATTCAGTAATTCAGTAATTCAGTAATTTATTCATTATTAAAAACGAGGACAGTTACATTCCTTACACCATCATATTTTGATGCTTATAGTGTATAATATATACATTCAAGGAAAAACGATAACATCTGAACTAGTGATAAACACTGTATCTCAGATGTCAACGCCCACTACCGCAAGGTTTCAAAAATACCTACACCATAAATGCATTAAGTTAAATAAAAGTACTATTCAACATACATTACTTTGAAATAAAGAAATACAAATTAAGTTTAAATTAAGTTTGGTAAGTGGAGTGTGGTGTATAGGTAAGTGTATGTACGTATGCGAGGGATTAGAGGGAGATGGAGGTAAGTATGTGTGTGTGTTGTGTATGTGTGAGAGGGGAGTGTTTGTGTTATGTGTGTCTGTGCAAGAAAGGAAGAAAGGATTGGAATTGCATTTGTGAGTCAAGCCTTTACTTTATGGTTTTTAGTAAATCCTCCGTTTTTGAGTAGTCAAGACTAAGGAGCCATTTTCTTGTTACGTCTTTACATTTTTCAAAAGGAAGAGAGTATATATGAAGGATTTTATTTATTTTATTATAAATGTAAGAGCCTAGCACATAAAAATAACGCCGGGAGAGGTCGGTTCTATGGGGTAACGTTGGACATACTCGGTCGAATCGGCGCCTATTAAGCACTAGGGGATCGTAGGGCATAGAGGCGTGCTTTCGAAGAACGATTTGCAACATAAAAAGCTGTCTTACAGTAAGGAACCCGCAGTCTTGATATAAAAGTGTGGTCGGATATCTGAAAGGCCTACCAAGCATAACTTTTATCACAGCTCTCTGAGCTCTCTCAAGGCATAATATAGAAGTTTGGGGCGCACCCCCCCAGGAAGTAATGCAGTAAGATATAAGAGATTGAGCCAAGGTGTAATAAACAATTTCTAGTATGTGAGAATCAGCAGATAGTCGCAACTTCTTGAACACAAATATTAGTTTTCTGATCCGGTTTGTTAGGGCAGCAATGTGAGGTTTCCAGCTTAAGGTGCTGTCAATTATCACACCCAAGTATTTGGTATTGGTAGTCCTATCCAAGGCGAGGCAAGTGCAGTCTAGCCGATGACTACACGAGTGGTATTTTATGTGGAAAGATGAATCCGGTTGGGTATTTTTCCTTAGGCTGAAGGTGATAAACTGCGATTTGGCTACATTTAGCGTAAGCAGATTAGAAGAAAACCAGTCCATAACAACAGAGAGGGTATGCTCTGCATGTTGTTTTGCCTCACGCCAGGTTTTTCCGTGTATAACAAGAGCGGTATCATCGGCATAAGCAAACAATTGACAGTTAGACAACTTGAGGTTGCAGAGGTTATTTATATACACGAGGAAAAGTGTCGGGCCAAGTACACTACCCTGTGGCACGCCGAAAGATACCTCTTGATCACCACTCGTGTAGTCACCGATCCTAACTTGTTGTGTGCGGTCACTCAAATAGTCCCGGAAGACCGCTAAGGGCAAGCCTCTGACTCCAATGGTTTCCAGCTTATCCAGAAGAATGGGAACAGAGACAGTGTCGAAAGCTTTGGAAAGATCCAAGAACATCCCGATCGCCTTATGTTTTTGGTCGAGGTGCTTAACCACACATTCGGTTAAGTCCAGTACTGCATCTTCAGTAGAGACTCCCGCACGGAACCCATATTGACTTTTAGATATTATGTTATATTTTTCCAAAAACTTAATCAGCCGGGCATTCAAAACCCTCTCCAGTATCTTTGACATTATTGATAAAAGTGAAATGGGTCTATAGTTATTAGTACTGTCTCTGCTCCCACTCTTGTAGACTGGATGTACCAAAGCTTTTTTGAAGATTTTGGGAAAGATACCAGACTGTAAACTGAGATTACAAACATGGGTGATGGGAGGAATCAGACATCGGCGGGCGTTTTTCAATATAACTGTAGGAATGCCGTCCCAGCCCGATGCACATGAGTTTCGTAGGCTCAGAATAATTCTTTCCACTTCGGCATGATCCACATCCAGAATCACCATAGAATGAGGGTTTCTAAATGTAGGCGAGTTGGACTGCACTACATCAGGTGGTACAATTTTGGCAGCAAGGTCTCTTCCTATATTAACAAAATAGTTATTTACAGCATTAGTAGAAGCTACAGGATTTAAAGGGTCTAAAAGCTCAAGAGGAGAACTGTTTTTTTTAAGTATCTGTGCTACTTTTTTAATGGTTTCCCAAGTGGCTTTTGCATTTCCTTTAGAATTTTTAAATTGTTGTTTTTCGTATTCAATTCGTAATTTCTTTAAAAGATTGTTGAAGAAATTTCTGTATCGGCTATATGTAAGGCGGAACGTAACATTATCAGGAGATTTATTTGAGCAACCACCAATGACCGTATCGGCATAGTCAAGTTTCGATAATATTAAAGATTCACACAGTTGAATCCTCTTATCTATGCTTAGATATATTCGTATTTTGTAAAGTACGTGTAGTCTATAGTAACAATTCCGCACTGTCTCCAGAACATGCTTCTCAAATCTAAGTTTATCATCCATCAGCACTCCCAAGTTTCGTGCTTCAGTAACTTTTTCTATAGCTACGTCTCCAATTTTTAGCTGTGGCGCACAACAATTTATTTTTTCTATCTGAGATTTTGTACCTAGAACCAGAAATTTTGATTTGGTTGGATTTAATGTTAGGCAATTTTTGATAGACCATTGTGAAATTTGTTCAAGTTCCATATTCAATCTTGATATCTCGTCTGCTGCTTCACCAGGCTTAAAAGATCTATAAACTTGCAGATCATCAGCGTACAGGTGATATCTACTATTAAGAATTGAATTTGGCAAGTCAGCAGTGTAAAGGATATAAAGTACCGGCCCGAGGATTGAACCTTGTGGAACTCCCTTTGTAAGCGTTGATGAAATGGACTGTTTCCTAGTACCACCCTTGTTACACACCTCAACACTCTGGGACCGGTTACTTAGGTAACTTGACATCCACTTCATTGCATTATTATCAAAGCCATAGTAAGCTAGTTTAGACAAAAGCAAAGTCGGGCTTATGGTATCAAAAGCACGGGAAAAGTCAAGCAAGACCAGGATTGTTCCCTCTCCTACGTCTTGTCCCGCTAAAATATCATCCACAACGTCCATTAGGGCTGTTGCTGTGCTCCTACCAGATCTAAATCCTGATTGTTTATGTGGAAGAATATTATTGACAGCTAAGTACTCTGACAACTGTAAACAAACAACTTTTTCAATAATTTTAGACAAGAAGGGCAGGATACTTATTGGCCTAAGATCTTTATATTGCGTTGGATTATTATTCTTTGGTATTGGTTTGACTTTTGCAATCTTCCATAGATCGGGGAAAGAACCAGTTTCAATAGATTTGTTTACGAGGCTAGTTATTACATCCAGAGTACGTGGCAACGTTAGAAGTATCATGTCTAGTGTTATTCCATCAAATCCTTGCGCATTTGTCTTAAAACCCTTTATTATATTTAGCACCTTTTCTTTTCCGATAGTTTTAAGAGTGAAAGTTGCTGAGCTAAATCGATTAAACCAGTAGTGTGACAGCAGAGAAATATCTAATTCATTATTACTGGGAATATCCAAGAAATGAGCATTAATCTGATCAGGGTTATTTAAATTTTCAGGAAGGTCAGTTTGCTTTTTCTTGAAATTAGCGACATTGTGTTTAATATGTTTCCAAAGTTTACGCGGCTCGTTCACGTTATTATTAATATAGTGTTGGTAATAAGCAGTTTTCTCTGAGTGTAATGCTGCACTTACTATTTTTTTTAATTTTTTATAATACTTTTTGTCACTTTCTAATTTAGTTTGCCTACTTTTGACATGAGCTGCATTTCTCAATTTAATCATCGCTTTAATTGTTTGAGTTAACCATGGATAATTTAATTCCTTTACATACATAGTTTTTATGGGTGCGTGCATATCGAATATATTAGTGATGTAAGTATTGAAAGCAATTACTGACTCATTCACATCATCACCTAATACAGTTTCCCATTTTACACTGTCTAGATCGGCATTAAAAAGTTCTAAATTAATGTCCTTAAGGGGCCTGTAAACAATCCATTGTGGAGACGGTTTTGGTTTTTTAATATGTAACTCACATGTAAGGAAGGCGTGATTGCTCAAGTCGGGTATAAAATCTACACAAACTTTTGACACCGTTGTTCTACTAAATATTAGATCTATTAATGTCTCAGAGTGATTTGTGAAGTGTGTCGCCTCATTAACGTATTGGTCTAGATTCATATATGTTGCAAACTCTAAAAGCTTCTTAGAACTGGGTTCTTCTGGTTTTAATAAATCTATATTAAAGTCACCTAATAAAATAATATGATCGTAGGGCGAAAACGAGCTGACTGACTCTGTTAAAGCATCCAAAAATGTATCCACGTTGACCCACTGTGGCCGATAAGCTGTACCTATAGCAACCTTGAGTCCATTTAATTTAATACCTATCCACATTTGCTCGACTGAAGAGGACGGATGTTCGAGAAACCTGACATAAATTCCGCGTCGCAAGTAAAATCCAACCCCTCCACCGCGCGAGCGCACGCCAGCAGGGCGCGGCACGTGCCGCAGTCGGTAGCCGGGCGGCGCAGGCGCACGCGCCTCCTCGCCCGCGCGCAGCCAAGTCTCATTGATTGCCATGATATCCACCGCGTGCTGGTCCATAGCCACAAGAAACTCGTCATGTCGTGTACTAAGTGACCCCGGATTCAGTAGACCTATACTTATGTTTTTACTTTGAACAAACCGTATTATGTAGGCATAGGACACATGAATAAATTGACAGTTAATTAATAACTTTCTAAGCACAGTAATATGACGTTGGCTTGGTATTAATATAAGTGTTTGAAAACGTGTGCATATGGGATATAAGTGTTTGAAAACGTGTGCATATGGGATACGAACGTGGAACTATTCTTGTAATATTTGAACTGAAGCCACAAGGGCTAATAAGTGATAAATTCAGCATTGTGGCCCTATTTAGGATTTTACAAAGTTCGTGACGTCAGCTTCGCTTCGCAAGGGAATTCTTTGTGAGGTGTTATCCCTGCGACCGTAGACGCGGCCGTCTCTCGTCCATATGAATCGCCAGCGAGCAACGCGGCCAGCGTCGCGGGCCCGGGCAAACAGAGCGCGGTTTCTCCTGGTGAGTCGCTCGTTCACGTAGAGGAGGCGTGGCTCGTGTGGGGGTAAGCCCAGATCAGCTGTGGTTGCGCCGCGGCGGATCCGCGCGCTCTTGAGTAGCTCGTCGCGGAGCGCGCGCCGCGCCAGTCGCTCGACGATAGGCCGAGGCCGCGGTGCCGGAGAACTCTCAGTGGGGCCGCGCTTCGGGCCAGCACGCACCGCACTAATCACGTCGCGCTCTTCCAGTGCCATCCCCAGCTTAGTTGCCACTGATTTGACTATATGCCCTATGGATTCCCCATCGCACTCTGGGACGTTTGTGATTTCGACGTCATTGGACAGCAGCTCTTGGTCTCTTTCGTTGAGCTGATCCTGCAGGTTGCTGATATTTTCCGTTAATGTATCCATGTACGTTGAGGAAGCAGACGAAAGCTTTTTTTCCAGGGCTGAGAATTCTTCCCTTAACTTCAGATTCTCGCCTCGGAGTACATCAACTTCCTCCCTAAAACTCGCTCTCAGCTTAGTCAATATGGCATTAAATTCGGTCGTGATGGCTGTTCTGAATTTGTCCAATTTGTCATCCAGCAGCTTTTCCAACTGGTGGAAGGTTACCGAGTGAGCATCATTAGGTGTGGCAGGAGGTTGCGTAGCGGCGGGGATAGCAGTTGACATTGACACGGCGGCAGGCGGAGGAACCGGAGTAGTGGGGTGGACAGCAGCTGGGGCGGCTAGCACTTCCGCGGCAGCAGGCTCACAAACGTCCATCTCAGCCGTCAGCCTTGACGGGCCAGCGGGGGGATTGGGTCGCTGCTCAAATAACTTTCGTGTTGGCGTGTCGTCACCCCTTCTGCGACTTTCACGTACTGTGATATTTTCACATTCAGGGCACTACCATTTTGTTTTATTTAACTCCCTAAACTTAGCCGAAGTCATGTTAAGGCACTGATGATGATATCGCTTGCGGCACATAAAGCAGTTTAAAGCCTCGGCGTTAGGTACGGCAACCATGCAAGCTTCGCAGTTCATTCTGTTTACTTAGCGGTCACGACAGGCGATGCGAACTTACAAATAGTGAGTGTAATCATCTCAAGTGGTAGTAAAAACTTTATTAAAGTCATTATGGTCCCTTACCTGATAATAAGTAGGTCCTGGTGACACTCTTATAACGCTTGTGGCCACACTCCCGATGGGAGGGCTCACTTTACCGGGCCGAAGCAGCTCTGGCCTGAAACATGATAAAAACTTTAATTAAGTTAAGGCAAGAAGATACAACATTCAACATTATTATGCGTAGATTACAAGTTTCAATTCGTGCCCTGTCGCGTTCTGCAGTCTGACTACCAATTAAATTGAGACTTAAAAAGTATTTGATTAACCAGGTTAATCCAGCTCTGTTATGCCATCACCACTCTGCACTCAAATACACTCACTGGATGAGCGGTGTATGTGCTAAAAACGTGACAAATCTCACCGGATGAGGTGGTGGTAGAGCCAGCTCAGTTATGCCGTCAGATTGCAGCTTATTCGCACAAAAGTACACATCACTCAAACGGCGTGACTGTGCCAAAAAGTGACCAGACACCAGATTCTCGCGTACACACACACACAACGTTGTCAGCACACGAGTGCACTCACCGGATGAGGTGGTGATGGTAGAGCGTGGGCGCGTGCTGCGGCTGCGGCGAGGAGATAGGCACGAACACATTGCTGCGGAGCGCAGGCGAGCCGGCCGCCGCGGGGGGCGAGGCGCCCGGACTTCCCGACCGGGAGCTCCCCAGGGACACTGCCGGAGGGAAGTATACATTAAACGCCGGGCGTGAATTATGAGGTTTTAGGGTTCTTTCTCTGAAGTATGTTGACACTTCGTCGTGTGTAAAGAAAGAATGCTGATGACACCCCGTAGAATGTGACTTTGTACAACAGGGAAATGTTTTTTATTACATTAGTAAGTTTTTGATTACCTTGAAATCAGCGCCAATAAAATATTTTTTTACATTTACACTGGTACAAACAACACTAATTTTAATTTTTCTGCTACGTAAAACTGTACAAAAAATTATATACTCTAGGCTTTCACTTTTAAAAAATTGTGATGGGGTATGTTTATTTCAGAACTGATATGAAATGTACTTTTTTTATGGAAGTTAAAAGATTCCACACACTACTTTTTATATTTCTTATCGATAAGTCGGTAATGAATAATCGATACTCAGTGTTTCAATAGGTTTATATTTTAATAATTTAATAGTTTTCAAGTATAGACTATTATTATATTTATATTCCCTTTTTTCCCCTTTTTTATTTTAGTTTAAGGTATCTTATTTATTGTTTAAATAATAAATAACGCTAGAAGAAGTAGAAAAAAGTAAAGCGTAGGGCGTATACTCACCCAGCATATTAGCCGCCTCAGTCTCGTCCGGGTCGAACCGTCCGGCCACGCGGTAGGCGGCCGGCGGGGTGGTATCGCTCTCGCGAGACGTCTCCTCGCCTTCCACGCCTGTGCCGCTCGAGGACAGAGATTTGCTGCTGCTTCTGGGAAAATAAAAGAAGCTATTAGAGACGATCTCAAAAGATTACGGCTGAGCGGTATCAAGACGGTGCCTTTGAATGTAAAACAGTGAGAGATAACTGCAAAGTGGGTTACTCGGGGTTGCAAGTTATGTAAATTATCTTAAAAAAGTGTTCTCTATCTATCTCTAGTACCGGAGTGCATATGGCTGCGTGTGAACGTGTCACCTCTGTTGTCTAGTATGAGAATTGTGCGCGTGCGGCGTCTCCGAAGACGGCGGCAAACCACCGCCGCGCAACGAGAGATGCCGCAAGCAGAATCCGCTTTAATGTCGCTCCTTGTAGCAGCTATATTTGCTGCGCCCCTATGTCTAATAGCGCAATGTATACGGCTCACGGCTCACCTCTGCTGCGGAGTATGAGAATTGTGCGCATGCGGCGTCTCCGAAGACCGCGGCACGCCGCCGCCGCGCAGAGACAGGTGCCGCGAACAGAAGCCGCGCCGTTGACTCTCCTTGGAGCAGCCATCTTTGCTGCACAGCCGTCGCCATTGCTTCCCGTTGAACTTCTTGCGGATGCCCGTCGGAGTGGAGACTACGTCGCCCTTTTTGTACTTGTGCGGGGTGGCCGCCTGCGACCTGGGGAGGGGTGAAGTATAAAAATACTGTCTCAGGTCGGCAGATGCAGAAACAACCTGTGCAGGTGGAGCTACTTGCGTGAAGAAGGAAACCACTGTGGACCTTCCCCTCAGACTATAGCTGTGTGTCCCGTTTGTCCGTCCACCTATACTCGGGAGGAATTACTGGAAGCCAGGGACGCTGTGTTCTAGGCCAATAAAATCGAATCGGTTTTGTCACTAATTTGAATGGCGGTCTCCCCGATTGAGTGAGCCAATGACTGTGAATAAAAACTGTTTGCCGAGTTTTCGTGTAGATAAACGGCAAAAAATTATGCATGCAGGCAGTATAATATTATGTATACGGAATACCCGGTAACATGTTTTCATGTATACAAATTTGACCGGGTATTCCGTACCATACGAAACGCAGTTTATAATACGAATGTTAGTTCTTTACTCGCACTTACGCCAAACGAAATGAGGGCTGCCAGGTATAGCCAACAGTATTTTTTCCACGAAAATTTCATCAAGGAAAATTTATGGATAAATCAGTCACCAGGAAATATTGCCTTTTATTCGACACTGGAATCTATGTCGGAGGAGATAGAGTCGGTCAAGATTTGACTCAGAGTGGCATCAACCCGAACAAAGCTAGCGCAATATAAAAGAGTTTGCAACTACCAGTGTAAGTTCAACTGTTAATGTTTCTAGACCACGACGATGTTTCTAGACTACGCCGATGTCTGCTACCTCGATATTTCCCAGGAGTATCTTAACAAGCGCGATCGCTTGCAGAACACCTGCATCCGTTTCATCTATGGCTTGCGGAAATACGACCAATTGTCGGAATTTCGCGCCAAGTTGAGACGGCTCGCCATTCGCGATCAGAGAAAT
This sequence comes from Yponomeuta malinellus, assembly GCA_947308005.1. Taxonomy (NCBI): domain Eukaryota; kingdom Metazoa; phylum Arthropoda; class Insecta; order Lepidoptera; family Yponomeutidae; genus Yponomeuta; species Yponomeuta malinellus. The sequence goes on along the minus strand of OX371012.1, from coordinate 9,644,209 downwards.
CAGAGAAGGGGTACTACCCTTCTCACCACTCTGGTTTTGTCTCAAGCTCGTTTTCTGTCACTGCTGTTTGTCTCTGGAACGCCCTTCCTGAAAGTATCCGCAAAGACTCCACTCGGAATGCTAGCGTTGAGTACAATCGCTTCTAAAGCGGCCTACGTGCAGACGTTTTATAACGAAATGTAAAGCCAAGAAGCGAAACGATCATGTGATTCATTGGCAACATACATTATGTAACATTACACCAATTTACTCGAGCAACATGGAAAACATAGTCTTACATAAATATTCATTTATGTTATTTTATTATATCAAAACAATACAAGCTAGTCCCAAAACAATTTTTATCACATCTCCAAACAATAATAAATTCATTGCTGATAACCATGACATAACAATGTTGATAAAGCAGAATTCCTAGATATCAGAGACATTTTACTTTCACTTGTTCTTTTACATTTACACTCACATCCATCAATGTCCATAAAATAAACATTCGCCTGCATTCCAATTTGATAGGCGGTAACTACAGTTAGCCAATAAATCTACACAAACTCATACACATTCCCAGTGTTCTCAATTGAAATTGAAATTTCAGCCCTAGTTACTAAATCTAAAACATTAAATAGCGAAGCCGAAACAGTCTTAACAACTAGTTAGTAGTTAGACTTGAGATTTCTGCACTTAGCTTCACAGTTGGGCCATCGTACGTAGGAAGCGCTGTGTTATAACACTCCGGTTTCCTCACGATGTTTTCCTTTACAGTTAGCGAGTGGTACACAAATGTAAGTAAACTAAAAAAAAACAGTCGGTTTGTGAACCTCATGCATGGAGGCAGGGTTCTACCGATGCGCTGTCAACGCTGTCTTAAAGCTGCTTTTACATCTGACGTCTCTCATTGTTAATCATTGCAAAATAATAAGTGCACTTTTGACCAAAAGTTGTCTGAGGCGTCGCTAGAAAGTGAAATTAGGGACATTTTAAATATATATTTTGTCATTATACACCTAATATTTCTTATCAGACTTGTTCCTCTGCCAAAAACTGAGTAGGTATGAATTAGAAAGTAAAATTAATTTCGTCTAAAATGTCCGTAATTTTCTAATCTAGCGTCTCCTCAGAACACATTTGTCAAAAGTATACTGATTATTTTACAATAAATATATTTGAATGAGGGAACGAGACGGATGCCAGACGTCATAGCAGCCTTAACAGCTGAAGAATAAAGTATACCTTGGCGTGGGCGGTTGAGATCGGGGCGTCAGGCTGCGTTCGAGCAGGCTTGAGGTGCTGCCGCGGCTCTGAAGGCTGCTGCGTTTGCTGTTGCTGCAGTCTGGAAGTAACACGACATGTGGGTAGGCATATATGTATATAGGTAGGGAATGCAATCCCGGGATACCGGGATCCCGAAATACCAGGATCCCGCATACGTTGTGCGGGGCTAATCCCGGTCGGCAAATTTGCGGGATTCCGCTGGATTGGCGAGTTTACAAAGAAGCGTAGATCATACGTTATTCATACGTAGATCATAAGTTACTCTGTTAATGTAATCTCTATGTACAATAAAGAATATTCTATCTATCTATCTATGGCAATTTATTTTTCTGATCCTAAAATAATGTGATTACGAGGGTCAAACTGAAAGTTCTTAGAAAATCAAAAACTGAGCCTACTAGCATAGTTTTATTACATCTTTTCAAAATAGTGTCCATTCACATCAATACATCGTTGCATCCGATGGAACCACTGAAAAAAGCAATTTGCCCACTCGTCCTTAGGGGTCTCTCCAACGGCCTTTTAATACGCAGTCACTGCTTCCTTGGCGTCTATAAAACTTTTTCCTTTAAGTTTTTATTTTATTTTCGGGAATAAATAAAAATCGCAAGGTGCGAGGTCGGGGCTATACGGCGGATGACCCAGTAATTCCACGTCTGACGTCGCTAAATAGTCGGTCGTTCGCTTGGCAGTGTGTGGCGAGGCGTTGTCGTGGTGAAGGAGGATCCTGCTGCGAGGTCGTTTCTTTCGCACTTTTTCCAAGACAAGTGGGAAACAATTGTTAGTGTACCACTCTGCAGTGACTGTGTAATGACCTGTCCTTCCAAAAAACGAGGCCACCATCTTTTTGCCCACGCTTCGACCTCTCTTCACTTTAGTAGGCACTTTAGTAGGCAATTTAGTAGGCTCGGAACTAAACACCCACTGAGCAGACTGTTTTTTGGTTTCAGGATCATAACAGTAAATCCAGCTTTCGTCACCCGTCAGTATGTCGAACACAGCATTTCAGTCACCTCCGTAAAATTTTTGAAGCATTTTTCGGCACCAATCAACACGATGGAGTTTTTGAGCCTCGGTCAAATTATGAGGTATCCATCGGGCACAAAGCTTCCTGGATTTTGTGCACTAAGCTTGTTCGAATCTGCTGATAGGTCACTCTTTTGTGAGTCTCTATCGTACGCCGCACAACACTGATGTTATCCTCAGTCGTCGCCGTAGAAGGCCGTCCCTTACGCGGATCATCCGTGAGATTAGTGCGACCACGTTTAAACTCATTAAATCAGTTGTAAACAGTGGCACGAGACGGGGTTTTATCGTAAAAGGCCAATCGAAGTCACTTTTTTGTTGACTAAAATGACGTCGAGTCATAAAAAATAATTCCATGATAACGGGACACAGAAAATTTTCAATTTGCCGCCAAATCATAAAACAAATGACTAATGAATATAAAACAAATGACTAATGAATAAAATACATACTCAATAATATAGGCCAGAGTTCCATTTTCGAAATTTAAACTTATTTTTTTATTATATTGTTTACAAGTGGCCAGTTCTAAAAACTTTCAGTGTCGCCCTCGTATGTCAACTGTCAAGTTTCTGATGTTTATGCTGTTGTGCAAATTTATGTCTTAATGTTTATGTCTAAATATATTAATAAACCATTTGTAATGTACCAAAAAGTTTATTTAATGTATGCTAAATTTTAAACCAATGAAAACGGGGTCTATTAGTTCTTATTACAATTGATTTCAGAGGGCTGCTGCTCTGCTGGATCGTACAAATACCTAGATCCAGCGGGACTATGACGGTTCAGTCCCGCAAATACCTGACTTGAAATTATCTTGCGGGCTTGCATTCCCTATATATAGGCCAATGTTTTAAACGTATTTTATAATCAATTTGAAGCTAGAACCACACTAATGCTACCTACGCGACGTACACGAACGCAACACAAAAAAAATTGTATGCTTAGAAACCCACTTAGCCTACGCCTTCTTATGCGATGTGTCCGACGCGAAGTCCGACCTGGATCGCTGGATAGGCATCGGAAGGTGGAGGGGGACGTCCGACGCGACAAGTGTGTATCTATATCTGACGCGCGTGGTGCTTCAGATTCGATTAGAACGTTGATGCACAAGCGTCTAATTGTTCGAAATCTGAGAAAATACAATATATACACATACAATATATTTCACAGAAATCATACAGAATACTAGTGCACCTCCAGAAGAGAAAACAGCGTCTGATGCCAAATAGGTACGAATCACGTCGCGTATGACAAGTGAGCACACCAACCTCGACGTCGCATCGCGGTCATCGTGTACATAGCATCAGTGTGGTTCTACCTTCAACCTCATCTATAAGCGCATGTAACGGCGAACAGACAGTTCACTCGGTATGTTCACTTGATTTTCTCTTTCATTAGACGGCATGGTCAAATGAACGTTAATTTTTGTAGCAATGTCAAATAAAAAGCATTTAAACAGCCATTTACATCTCGCTCACTCATATTGCAGTCCATATAGTGGAAGCCACAGGTAAATAGTTCAATACGTTTCTTTCATTCACCGTGTTATTCGGGAGCCAAAATGAAACGACAAAATCCGAATGTTCTGTGTTTTAGAAAACATTGTTGGATCTGTTTATAGTTTCAGTTCATTCGCGTTTAGATGATTTATTCCGATTGAAAGGCGCTTAAAGAAAGACAGAAATAAACGAACAGTGAACCGTCTGAATTGAACAATTAAAGTGACTTGAGAATAGAACGAACATCTACCCTCACTACAGCAACTGCAACGTCGCCAAAACGTTGGAAATTACATTAACTTTTAAATTTACCTAATAAACAATCGCGATTAGACCCGTTAAATGTACAACTAAAATTAAAGTAGCTTACCAATATTCATGGAGTCAGTGGGGAACATGATGTCCTCGCGTCGCAGGTCATCATCGCTCTCGCAGTAATCGTCGACGAAGGCGCGCTTCTTCAGCTCGTCCATAGAGCCGTTGGAGAGAGCGCCAACGGTGACACGCTGCTCGGCTATAGGGGATGACGTATAGATGTTTTCGCTCATCTGATGGGGAAATTACGAACTGATGTAAGTATGTCAGATTATAATTAATTTAAGGTTCTCGAGTGGAGATCACGAACTGGCAAATGCAGCATAGTACGCCGACCAGCTCGCTGGACCGACGATCTGAGGCAGATTGCTGGCAGTGGCTGGATGAGAATGGCCGAGGAAAGAGCGGCGTGCCTTGGGGAAGGCCTATGTCCAGCAGTAGACGAATAGAGGCTGATTAATTGACTGACTGATTGATTGATTGACTAACTGATTGATTGATTGGTTGACTAATTGATCGATCGAATTGATTGACTGACTAACTCACTGATTGACTATGTAAGATTGTAGTTAGACCTAAGAATTCCGCACTTAGCATCACAGTTGTGCCATTAAACTTAAATTAAACTTAGACACTAGAGTATGCGCTTACCGGCACGGGCACGTGGTGAAAGCGCATGTGGTGCGCGTGCGCCGGCGTAGAGTGCGCGGAGGGCGCCGCGTGGCCGCCGGCGTCCTCCAGCTCCTCGGCCCAGGGCGGCTGCCGCAGTCGGATGTCCGCGCGCTTCGCCTCGATCGTCTCCTTGCACAGGTCGCCGTCGAAGATCTGGACGTGGAAACGGGACGGTCCAAGTGAATGACGAAATATAGATAGATAACTCTTTATTGAACGCCATTAATTTACAGAGATAAGGTACAAATTATGGTCTCTCTTTGTTTTAAGGTATGAAAAGTTATCGTTCTTTACTCGTTCATAGAAGCCGCTTTTATAATGGTACCAACTCTGCAATCGCGAAAACAATATGAACTGTTTCATGTAACATTTTTTTAATTGCTTTATCTGTGGTAAAGTCTTGGCTTTGCTGCAAACTAAAGAGACCTAACCGCGGCTCACTCATAATTTTCTCTACGAATCCAAGACTGCACGCATTTTGCCGTCCTTTTATTTTATCATACAATTGCCCGTGAAGGTGTCTTCAAATTCCAATGTTACTTTTATTATCAAACATCGTATTATTTAAAATGAACTTAACTTGATAAAATCACAATGTGGATGGATGGTGAAGAATGTTTCCCTCCGTTTTCCCCTATCTCTCGATACGTTGACATTATCACCCCCCCCCCCCCCCCACACACACTACAAGTTTCATAGACTTAAGATATCTGACCCTTGCGTACCAAGGCTTTGTTGGACTCAGGGATGAAGCTAGAACCACACTGAGGGCGAGATAAATAGTCGATTCTAAGAACGAGTCTTAGCTAAAGCACTTGCTTAAGAATCGATTTGTCTATCATAGACAATACTTTGGCACTTTCTAAGTCATGAAACTCGGACTAATTCTTAGCCGAGGCTGAGTACACCATATTCGATGCTTAGCACGTTCTTAGAACACAGTTTAGTGCTATTACTCATTATAATAATCTGTTACACTGTTGTAGTCGTCATTGTCAAGAAAACTTTAGAAAACTAATGCTTGTTTTGTTGATAAGTACATAAAATGGATAATCAGTTAGAAAATTTACTTCCATTTTTCAGAGAAGTTGATGATCTATCTCAAGAACCTCTGGTTGATTTACCGCGTTTCGCAAAAGTTTACCTGAGAGATGTAATAAATCCGTTTGAATTTTTTTCTGATGATGAAGTCAAATTGAGGTACAGGTTTTCGAAAACTACTGTAGTAAATATTATATTGCCAGAGATTGTGGAGTTAAATACATTCAACCAAAGAGGTTTGCCAATTGCACCGGACCAACAACTTCTTGTCGCATACAAGCCACAGTCAATCGAGTTAGTGTGAATATAAAGTCGAGGGCAAAATTAAGGTCGCAGTTAAATTCACACATAAATAACCAAGAATATTCGCGCACGAAACCACAAACGAAAATCTGAAATGAATGTCAACAAAGCATCACAGAGTATCACCCACTGTGCTGTCAACTTATATTGACCGAACGAAACGACATTCACAGATACAATTAAAAAAAAGTAAATTGACAAGTTCTTAGCATTGGCTTAAGAACAAGCTAAGCTAAGCAAACGTGTAAGATATGTCTATTTTAGAAACACACAGATACTTAGCTAAGTTAACCTGAAGTAATGCTTAGGGAAGCATTAGTACGGACTTAGGCTAAGCAACGACTATTTATCTCGCCCTGAGACTATGTACGCCACGTAGGCGACGCCACGTGACATCTGGTTGCTTGAATTTGTATGCTTAGAAACTCAGCGTACGTCACGGACGCCACGCGTCCCGCGCGATGTCCGACCTGCCTCGCCAGAAGGGAAGGTGAAACGGCTACCCCTCTGGGATACAGGCGTGAGTTTATGTATGTGTGTTAGATGAAAAAAAAATTGGCACTAAAACCAGTTCAATACACGAGTTTGAGAATAAGAATTTAAACTCTGTTAATTAAGAACCAAATTTGAAAAAACTTAAGCATGGATAGACACATAAAATATTCTTCATTGTACACCAGAAATTAAATTTGAGACTTACATAAACAATAATAAAGTACAGTACAATTGGCGGCCTTTTCACTAAGGAGTAATTTCTTTCAGACCACCATTGGCGAAAAAAATATTAAGAAGTTAAATGTCGGGTAGTCGGTGCAACTAAACCATATGGAGTCATAACAATCTATACTTGAATAGTAACTGGTAACGTTAATTAAGTACAGTTTCTGCGCTGTAATTAATAAAATGTTTGCTTATTTTTTTTATTTTGAGGTGCCAACCTATTAGTAATGAGTCATATAGTAGAAAATTTGCAAGCTCGTCGCAGATATCCGATCCTTTACGAATGCAAATCGAAGTAATAAGAGCCATATCGTAACTCCGAAGGCTATCGTGTATTCGTCGTAGTGTTGTAATAAACGACCGTTGCCAGTGGAAAATCTGCAATTAGCGCTTAATCGCCGGACCGTCGCTGCACACAAGAGTCGTCGTAAAACTGTTTGTTCAAGATTACTGGGTCGACATGGAGACAAATTAGACTGCACTTGCAGGTACTATTGTATACCAACCTCAGAACACAACACAGGGCATAGAGTAACACTTTTCAGAATAGAGAACTTGCGCAAACAAATGTTGTAATATTATCGGAGGTTCTTCATCCTTGACGTTCATTAAGTAAACATTCTGTTTTTATAATGAATAAAATACTTGAATTGAATTGAATTGGAGAGTCCATGTTGAAAGATAAATAACCGTGGTCATTTTTTTTCTCGACGACTAACACTTTTCATGTGACCTGTCGAAAAGTCATTCATGAAAAGTCACGTGGTACAAAAACGCGCCATACAAATCGGACTCAAACTATGACATCACAAGTTGCACCCTATAATATTATCATGTGATGAAGCGTTTATGAATAGTCTAATCTCGAAAAAAAAATGTTTTTATGCACCTACACCCTCTTTAGAAAACGTTTAGAATTCAATGAAAAAACGGTAATAATATGTTTTTTATTATTAGAGTAACTTGATTTTTCTCATTTTTTGGGAACGCGAAAACTACACCGTTTTTTAGAAAATGTTTAGAATTCAATGAAAAAACGAAATCTAGTATTTTTTTTATTATTCGAGTAACTTGACTTTTCGCATTTTTTGGGTCCCCGAAAACCCTGAAAAAAAATATTTGTAAGATTTATTTATTTTATTTTTCTTGAGGTTTTCTGTGTCTTCTGTGGTATAAAAGCAATGCCACTTCAATCTAAGTTTGACGCAAGTTCCCCATTGCCCATGTAACAACTCATATTTATGAGGCTCTTCAAACATCAGAAGCCAAATACAAGAAAAATCTTCTCAATATTTTTAACGGTCCGAAAATAAAGCAGAGGAATCGTGTCGTACGACCCATCTCAGTAAGCCTGTACACGATCATAATAGTCCACTATAAAGATCCAGGGGAACGATCCCCCTAATGTTTTCCTCCGCAGCTACGTTGTACCTATCTATCTTCCGTAATACCGCTACTACAACTAACCAACATCTGTGAACATCTTACACAGGTTTCTCCGAATAGCATCACCAGGATGACGTCACGAATACCTATTTATAATGAAAGACATTTTATCGGAACACAGATTGTTGTGTGAGCGGCGTGAACGGGAAAACCGATCGGCTACGTGATGCGACTAGCGGAGCGTAACCAACTAGGTGAGAGGTAACAACTAGTTACCGCAAAACAAACACAATTTAGATTGCGCTCTGCAACATTTATCCGTATTCTCTACGGTCACCTTTCTGCACGTAAAATAATGTTTACACCACACTATTTCAAGTGCTATGTCACACACGAACGTTAAACTAACAGAAACGGGCGGATTCACAACCTACCTTAACCCTTATCCGTCGCGGATTCGAATTCAGGATCTCGAAGACGTAACCCTCCAAGAAGACGTTCTGCAAACTCTCTCGGCTGAGATCCGCCCGGACCACGCAGGGTATACCGACGGCGATATGCACCAGTAGTGGGCACGCGTCGCTGATTATGTCATGCTTGTTCGCACCGAACACGTCTGCGTACTCGACTGGATCGTTCTCCTGTACGTCCAGCTCCACAAGGACCTTACAGCCTTCAGCCTGCCTAATCACCCCCGGGATATACACTCCCCTGTGTTTCGCCAAGACTCTGTGGTCCCGCCACTCTGACAGGTCAATGTTCGGATAGGGAGTGTACGGCTTTACGTCTGTGGACGGAGAGTTGTGTTGGATGATCGGCGACTGCTGGAAGTGCTGTTGCGGCTGGTAGGTCTGGACGTACTCCATTGGTACTGACGTCATCACGGGCAGGTTGTTGGCGCAGTTGCGTTCGATCTCCTCGAGTTCTGGGGACAAAAAGGGATTACAGCCTAGGCGGGCAATAGCCACATACACGACAGCCACTTATCAACAGCGATGGAAGCGTGTTGATGGAGGAAACATAATTCTACACCTTTTACTTCACGAAGACACAAAATTAAATGAGTCACAAATGGCCTCAGTCTGGATGTACTTTCATGTTTGCAACTTCCTTGCCTGGGTACCATAGCACAGGGTATCCTAGTTTAGGACCAGGTTAAGTGATTGTATTATGTGGACGTTATCATTATTATTAGTTATTATTATAATGATAAGATAGGCAAAAATTGGACTAGGCAGTTGCCTTCATCCAGCAGAATAGTGTCAAAGGCAGTAAGGAGTCGACTACAGAAGCGGGTGCAATGCTGATCAGCTAAGGCACTTGGAGTTAAGGCTCAAACTTGCTCGAAAGTCAGCATGGATTTATGTTCAAATGACAACTAATCAATTTTGTTGTAAAGTCGTGTAACAGAGTAGAGTGCTCTCATGTGAAGGGTAAGGTGCTGTCGACTCTCAACCATTGCAGTCTAACCTGAGGGGTCGAACTTGCGTTTCTTGGGCAAATTCCGAACCGGCTGCGCTGCCGGCTGGCTGCCACCGCCATTGCTATTGCCAAGGTTGGTGGGGTTGGCCATGGCTATGTGGGTCGTAGGGTGAGTCGTGGATTGGGAGAGGCTCACTGTGCCGACGCTGCTTATCACTGAAGCGGGTATCTGTAAACAAATTGTGGGTACAAAAATTGCCAAGAGCGCTAAATTTTTCGTTGGTAGCCTAGTGGGTAGAACATCGGACTCGGAAGCGAGAGACCCAGGTTCGATCCCAAGTGCGGGCATGTACCTATGACTTGGTTTTCTAAGTTATGTACATTGTGAAGTTATAGTAGCAATACCACACGCTAACTGTGAAGGAAAACATCGTGAGGAAACCTGAGCGTGTGAGCTATTCACATACCTCAGCGCTTGAAATCGCCAATCCGCGGTGGGCACGCGTGGTGATTAAGCCCATACTCTCTCTTTGAGAGAAGGCCTGTGCCCTACAGTGGGACGCATATAGGCTGATTATGCTAAATTTTTCATCTCAATTTGAATAGCGAACCACTCGTAAATCCGTTTCGCTAAATAATTGAAAGAATAATTGAATGGATTTGATTTCTGCCGACCTCAAGACGCTCCAAAGTAGCTCGTGGAGCTAAGCCTCCAGTCCGGATGTGTTCTGTTTTGGATCTCAAGATTTACTGTGCGCTTGATTGTGGTATTGGAACAGCTGAAAGTCTATATTTTTAGCTTAATAAAAGGCTGAATGAATATTGTGTTAAGGAAGAAAAAGCAATGAAAGAAATATATCGCGCTGATTTGTGGAGCTGGTAAGGGACGGACGGGCGGACAATACCTATATGTCGATGTTTAGAGAGGGGCAAGATAAAACATACCTAAACGAAACCAGCGGACGTCCATGTAGGGACGTACTGGCTTATAGAAAACCCTGGTCACTACCAATCTCTCTAAGATACAGGTGTGAGTTTATGTGTTTATCTTTGAAGTGTTTTTTAACGATTTCTGTCAACGGTTTTTTTTACATGTAGACAGTAGCTGACTGATATAAAGCATAGGATATTGTGAAATAACGATTCCACTAATGCTTATTTTATTTATCACATCGGCAGAACGCTTCCTACATTCGAAAGCTCGATTCCTGAGTTGCTGAGTTCGATTCCCGCGTGTAATAATAAATTTATTTCCGAATTTGTAAATCTGTTACCACTCGCTAACATGAAGAAAAACATCGTGAGCAAACCTGAGTGTCCAACCTTTGTATTTGAAATTTCCAAGCCACTTTATCTCTCTCTCTCTCTCTCTCTCTCTCTCTCTCTCTCTCTCTCTCTCTCTCTCTCTCTCTCTCTGTCTCTCTCTCTCTGAGAGAAGGCATGTGCTCTGCAGTGTGACGTGTATGTAATTATAGTACCAATAGTCAGTAAAGCGGATCCGACACTTAAGTTCTACAGTCACATGTTATACGAATGTTCTAAAAAAAACCAGACAAGTGCGTGTCGGATTCGCCCACCGAGGGTTCCGTGCAAATTTGGTCTCGCAGTTTTTCCGAGCTTTTCCCGAACCTCAAAGATATTTTTTTTATTTGAATACAAATGTGTAGTTTTCAGATTTTTCCCTGTACTTGTAGCATACGACGATATTAGTTGGCAACTTTCATAGTTCTAGGTAAAGAACCCTATAAATTTTGATTCCCTTGAGATTACCAAAATATAAGCTTTTTGCGGCATGAACGGCCGTATCTTTTTTTAAGTTAACTTAGAAGTTTAATTTTTTTACAGATTGAAGGGACTGTAGAACTGAGTATATGGTTTTAATTTCAACTCGATACGTCCACGCCTGCCCGAGATGAAGAGTCTTGACAGACAGACGGACGGACGGACGGCCAACAAAGTGTATAGGATCAGGGTTCCGTTTTTTTTTCCTTTTGAGGTACGGAACCCCAAAAGAGTCAATACTCTTTGTGTTAGCACAATTGCTAACAGCGGTATTTCCAATGAACGAATCTTCAAAAAACTATTGTTCAAAAGGTCGCCTAATCGATATACTGTATTGCTATGCTCGATAATCCTTTAAGCAGATTCAGTGCGAGCGCTGCAAGACTCTAACAGACATATTTCAGGAATGGGCATTGTCCTCAATATTGACAATAGGGGGTCATCCATAAAGTACGTCACACAAATTTCGCGATTTTTTTGACCCGTCCCCGTCCTTGTCACAGTTGTTCACATTTGTGAGACCCTCCCCTCGCTAGTGAGAAGTCACATATTTTGCAATTTTATATCTAGAAATTGTTAATCTAATGCAGCAGCTCTGAAATTACTTTTATTTCAATTTACATTATTTTTTTGTATTTAACATATTTTGAAAAAGTTAACAAAACAATAAATTACTTATATTATATTTTTTAATTGTGACGTCACTTAGGAGTTTAGGACCCCTCCCAGCTTTTGTCACACAATGGTGCACTTTGTCGACCCCTTCCCCCTCTCTTAGCGTGACGTTCTTTATGGATGGTCCCTAGTTATAAATGATACTAAATTTTAAAAGGTAAGGTCTGTAATGTTTCCGTCAATGGTTGTCTGGAAGAAATTACTTTTAGTAATAAGGCCGCCAATTGGATATTGTTTAATTCTCAATGTAATGCCTAGTGTACATAAAATGAAGAATATTCTATCTATAATGCTACAAATACAAATTGATTATATTTAATGATTTCTTGTATTTTTGGGAATATGAGTAGGTATTTCATCCGACCTTGTTACGTTCATTTCACACGTGAATGAAAGTAGGTTTAATATTATTGGAAAAAAAAATGCCAAGATGTTGACAACTCGGTATTCCGTAAAAAAAACATCATAGCCTCTGTTACGTTTGCACAGATTAACAGTCTTCTAGTTTTGTTTATATAAAGAGATCTTGTATCGAGTCATGGTATTACTAGAAGGACCTCAGTTGATGACGTAGGTACTTCCATGCATGACGTACTTCCGGTTTCGTAGACTGGTTCTTTTTTTCGCTTTACATTTAACTAAAGCATCCCAAATCAAAATATTCAGACCAGGCTCTCAGGCCATTTATCTGTTTTTGTAAAAAAAAATATAATTTCAAAACTTTAAGACAATTCCCATTGCGCATTTGAGAAATAACCCTGTAAAATATGTGCAAGAGCTTTCATTACGTTTATTGTTATGTTATTGCGTAAGCGCCTAATTACCAACCTGTGACCAATTAATTGATATTGATAATAGAAGGTGAACAATGGTTAGCTATTTCAGGTAAATACATGTAATATATTAAATAAATTATATGGAAATGGAAATATTTTTGTCAAATGCTATTGACTCTTAATGATTCTGAATTGACATAAGTATTTTATTTTTAATAAAAATATTATTATGATATTGCCATGCCGTGCCCGGTAAAATTACACTTGTACTTGTATGAATAATTACTGTAACCTATTTACTGTAATTTATCGCAATAAATTGAATTGAATATAAGTATCTGTATCTAGTTAATGGTATAATAGGAAGATTCACCGGAGACTTACTAGAGGTTCTCGGAAACCGGCAAGATCGATCTAGTCATGGGCTTTGAGTAAAGGTCTGTACACGCCCGAGACGGGGAAGATACTAATACTACTCTCACTTAACATAGAAAGACACAGATGTTGAAGTATTCCGAAAGGGATTCCGCGGAGAACTCCCTTTACTCCTGTGCAGAAAGGTTTTGTTCAAGGACACATTGTTCATTGGAAAGTTGTGACTATGGGATCCTTTCAATAGGTCACGAGCAACTACAGAGCGCTGCTAGAATTCTGAAAAAAAATAGGCGGACTGGAGCAGTCTTATGACGCCAAGTTTGGGAATCTCAAGTCTACTTGACACTTAGACGACCCCCCTGAAGTATGGTACCATTAACGCCAGCCCCAGACAATGGAGTACAGTACATTGCATTACATAAACTCACGCCCATATCTCGGAGGGCCAGCCAGAGACCAAGGTTTGCCACATGCCTCGATCTTGACAAACTTATTTCGCTTCGCCAACATTCATTAGTCGTTGCATGCACCCACGCCGGTTGCGATTACTTTCTATGTTACCCTAGGCTAGTACATATCCTATTCGGTCGAAGTTTGGACGACAGTACCTGCTCATCAATGTCCGCCAAAACGCGGAGCGGCGCGGGGGCGGGGGCCGGGGGCTGCGGGGCGCCACCCGCGTGCGCTCGCTGCATCACCGCCGCCCGCTACCACCCGTCACTCATTCGGCCGCGACGCCTGCGAAGGAGAGCTGGGTTATAGACAGACATAATTTATTGATAATATTCATTACATTCATCCGTGTGGCGCCGGATTAAGAATAGCGTCACTCCATTTCCTTCCACGGATGTCGTAAAAGGCGACTACGGAAATACATTACCAGGACACGGGCAGCAGCGTCTTCCTGAGATTCCAACCGCATACTGTGAACGCCAACCCGCCTGCCAAGCGTGGCGATTATGGCAAAACCCTTCATGGTTTATAAAACCATGAGGGAGGCCTATGTCCTGCAGTGGGCGTTAAATGGCTGATGATGTTGATGATGATGATGATTCATTACATGTCAAGGTGCAATTACATAGATATCTAATTACCACAGTGTGACATCATATTCGTTCGAAGTTCTTTCATGACATTCTAACCATGATTGAGAAACATATGGTGCTAGTTTTGAAGAAAAATTTGCATTGCAAACAACAATATCGGGAAGAAAAGCAATAAAAACAAAAACAATGATTCGAGCGTCTTGTGGTCGGCGCCGGCCAACTTAGTAGTTCTTTCACTTGTTTACGCATATCAGACGACAGACTCATAAACATTTAACACACTAGAAAACATTATTTTGTGACGTTACGGAACTTCCCACAAATTTTGAACTTGGATTTACAGTTTCGATCCAAAGGTCGAAAATCACGAATAATAATTATTCGTGATTTTCGATCTTTAATAATTATTCGTGATTTTTGATCTTTGGAAACGTAACGTAACGGTACATATTATTCATAATAATTATAAATATGTACCGTTACTGTTACTTAAATCATAACGAATGAAAAGATCATTCCCTCAAAGTATTGCTAACGATTTCAAAATCTATGTTAAATAAGATTTAATTTAGTTTTTTGTTTTTGTCCTTTTAATAAATCTTGAATTTTCTGTTTCATTTATGCTATTTTCATATAGCCTATGACACTCGCGCAAACATGACGAACCTATTGAGATCTTATTTGCGAAATCTGACCATTGCTTAAGGAGTTATGAGGAAACATAGAATCGCACGTACATACATACGAGCCAAACACATTACCCTCCTTTTGGGCTCCGCCGCAGTCGGGTAAAAACATATGTTAATGCCCGAGTAATAACTTGATTAGATTAGAACATTTTATTGTACACACCAGAAAACAAAATAGGTACATTAAAAGGCTTACATGTCTAAGTTCACGTTTAACTTGAACAAATGATTTTGACTTCGCATGGACGGTATTTCGCGTCTCAATGGCGGGGAGCGCGAGATTAGTTTATTAGTCAAATTATATTTTATATTTACTTTGAAATAGTGGACGAAACTCTTGTGAATTCTTACGTATATTTTGCCTTTTGTTAGGGTTGTTATGTTGGTTATATAGAATAAAAAAATATATTAAGTATGTATTTTATGTATTTTCGCTATGCAACAAGTATTTAAGTTGTGTGATATTGCTGATTTTTGAAAATATTTTGTATAATGTTTTTTTACAATACTCATAGAGCAACTATGTTTAGTCAAATTGACAAAAATAAAAATAAAATTTTTTCAAGTGTCCGTCGCAAACTCAGTCCGACTGTGCTGAATTTTGTTCATGTTATCAGAAAGTAATCGCTCGCAATACGTGTTAAAATAACCAGCAGTTATTTTCGTCATACATAGTTAGCATTATGCAACCACTAGTTACGGATACCGAAGACCATAACTGGCTTATTTATAAAAACACGATACCTTAAAACACTCAGGGGTATCCATAACGTAAATACCAGAAACAAAAATAAAGTTGCTTCATGTAAATTCCGATTAGCCAAGTTGAGATAAATACTTCATCTGTCTTGTAGGATAATAGCGTACTTTTTTACAATAAAATTTGAGAAAATATTCTATTCCTGCTTGAAAATAAACGTAAAATATTTGTTACAAAGGCGCTAGCAACATTCTAGTTTTTTTTATGTAGCCTGTATTTGTCCCACTGCAGGGCACAGGTCTTCTCTCAGAGAGAGTATGGGCTTAATCACCACGCGTACCCACCGTGAATTGGCAAATTCAAGCACTGAGGTATGTGAACACTTCAGACACTCAGGTTTCCTCACGATGTTTTCCTTCACAGTTAGCGAGGGGTATTACTACAATAACTTCAAAAATGTACGTAACATAGAAAAGTTCTAAAGTTCTAGAGTTATCGTGATTTAAACTTCTCTCTACTCTAACAAAATTTTGCGCCTTGAAGCTTAATATTTCAGAAACGGATTCGTGAATCGAAAAATGTTTCTCGTACACCTATTATTATAATAATACTAAAACAATATTTTAATAATCAAACAATCGTTTAAAAATATAACACTATTTTTAAACGATTAATCCAACGATACCCCACACTATGGGATAGACGAGAAAACAAATCCATTATTTAGGTGAAGGGGGGTACTCAAAAAAAATGTTTTTTAAGATTTTGTTTTACTGTTTTGTCGGCGTGATTAATTTGTATATTTTTGCCAAATGTAAGCTTTCTAGTAGTAATAGACCGACAAACAGACAGACAGATGGACGGCCACGGCGAAACTATGAGGGTTCTTTGTCGAAGGAACCCTAATTTTTTAGAATTGCAGGTTGCTGATTGCACTAATGGGATCTTGTTAGGTAGGTACTCGTACCAACTTAAGTATTAGATTTAAGATAATTTGAGAAAAGAAGACTGAGGAAAATAATTTGTCATTATGCTATGCCATTTGGACTATGAGAAAACCTTCGATTCGATCGAGACATGGGCAGTGCCGTGTGGTGCCGGATAAAGAATAGCGTCACTCCATTTCATTCCGTGGATGTCGTAGAAGGCAACTAAGGAAATAAATTACCAGCAGACGGGCAGCAGTGTCTTCCTGAGATTCCAACCGCATACTGCGATCGCCAACCCGCCTGCCAAGCGTGGCGATTATGGCAAAACCCTTTATAGTTAGGGAAAACCATGAGGAAGGCCTATGTCGTGCAGTGGGCGTAAAAATGGCAGATGATGATGGGCAGTGCTCGAGTCTCTCCAGCGTTGCCGTATTGACTATCGGTACATCGAGGTGCTGAAGTGCTTGTACAACAACGCCACCAAGTCCACGCTAGGTAATCTCCATAGAAAGGCGCGAGCCCAGCCAGCCGCACATACACAGCCTTATTCCGTTCCGCGTTTGTACAACCCGTCAAACGCACATACAGGAGAATGTCGACCGGTACAGGAGGTATTAGGACGGGTTGTCTAACCGGGCACGCCGAGCTCGATTTCATTCAACTTGCGACTTGCGCATGACCTGCATGCACGTCGTTCAAGACTATTGGCGAGATGGGACTAACATATTGAGACTACAAGTGTATGCTTGCGTCAACAATAGCGAGAACAAAACAATATTCAAGTTACCCCGAAAAAAAGAAATGTAAGTACCGTAGATAGTCGTTTGCAACAAATTTGTAACGTAATCTACATGAAAGTAGAAATAAATAGGTTAGTTATCAACGGTAAATTACAAATAAAAAGAACGGTTCTAATATAATAATGATACTTCGCACTGTGAAAAATTGTTCACTGTAATAAAATAACTTCAAATAAAATACATCTGACTTCGAAGTAATTTCCTTTGCTATATATATATATATATATATATATATATATATATATATGTATTTATTAACAACTCAATAACAACGCATGTTTTCCACTATAAATATAAAAGTGGCTCTAAAATGTGTTGCTTAATTTCTTCGACACTTCTTGTCTGGATATCTCATGGGTGTTGTGCCAAGATCCTGATATGATATGAAGGATCCAGGTTCGGTTCCCAACTATTCACTTTAAAAAAGAAGGTTTTTTTAAGTTAAAATTTGTATAGAAGGGTTATTTATGGTTAATATCGGCAAAGTTATGGAACAAGTCTTTCTTATTCAAGTTATAGTTCGAAACCTCCATTTTAAAGTATACATTTAAATATACCGCTTAAAAATGGCGAATATTATTATTAATTTGTTATGTCCTTGCCGGGAGCACATGGTATCCTAGTTTGGGACTAGGACAAGTGAGATTTATTATTATTGTTATAGGTTATAGAATATAAGATTTTCTATTTTAATTGCTTATTGATATTTCTTTCATGCTTCGATACCTTCAATGTTGTAAATAAACTTATTAAATTTATTGTTTAAAGTAAGATTACGAAACGATTTACGCTGTGCAGAAACTTTCTCCACTCCACTATAAGTAAACTAATGTGATTAAGAACGATGAACGGGGTAGCCGCCTGCCTATATTATACTTAATAGATACCTACTTTACCCTGCAGCAAAGCAACTAGCGGCCGGCGGGCGGCCCGCACCGCTCGCTGCATAAACACTGCACCTTGTGGAGCCCCTCGTGCCCTCGCATTCGCGCGCTTGCTCGCCCGGAGTCACTGAGCCACACAGCCCCCGCCATTTTAGCTAGTGTAGGCTATTATGCTTCGCGCGGGCCCGAAGATTACTTACTATCTTTATTTGTACTGTGCCATGACGGTCCGAATACAGGAACAGAATTCGGAGGCAATTCCATTGAAAAGGGGCGTGAGACAGGGAGACGTTATCTCTCCAAAACTGTTCACGAACGGACTGGAAGATGCCTTCAAGCTTCTGGAATGGCAGGGACGGGGATTCATTATCAATGGCGAGTACATCACGCACCTTCGATTAGCCGACGATAAAGTAGTCGTGGCAGAAACGATGGAAGACCTCGGCATAATGCTCGAAGACCTCAGTCAAGTTTCCCAACGGGTGGGCCTTAAAATGAACATGGACAAAACGAAGGCCATGTCGAACGCCCGTGTTGTGCCTACCCCAATAACATTGGGGAACTCGACTCTCGAAGTTGTACACCAATACATTTACTTAGGACAAACAGTCCAACTAGGCCGGTCCAACTTCGTGAAAGAGGTCAATCGCGGATCCAACTCGGCTGGGCAGCATTCGGGAAACTTAGAAAAGTCTAAAAACCTATTTAGAAGCTAAAAATTCCACCCATGCCGGGACTTCAACCCGCGACGTCTGGCGAACCGTGCCAGCGGTCTCCCAACTGAGCTAATGGGCAAGTGAAATTTCGAGCCTCTTTACAACTTCTCTGTATTACGTACAGGCAGCGACATCTAGCCGAAGCGAATTACATCACTTGCAGCCCCGAGTAACCCACTTTGCAGTTAGGTTTTTACATAGGAATGATATCGCTGTTCCTACATGATTATATTCTTTTTGTTGCACTAACCCGTGCTGAGGACAATTTTTTTTTCCCTCTAAATAGGTTTTTAAAATTGTAAAAGTCTTTTCGTCCAATATACCTCAATCGCTCAATACAAAATTATACAACCAGTGTGTGTTACCAGTGATGACTTATGGCACTGAAACGTGGTCTCTCACTATGGGCCTCATAAGAAAGCTCAAGGTCACGCAACGAGCTATGGAAATGGCTATCTCGGAATTTCTCTACGAGATCGAATCAGAAATGATGAGATCTGTAAAGGAACGACAGTCGTCGACATAGCCCAGCGGATTAGTAAGTTGAAGTGGCAGTGGGCGGGGCACATAGCACGCAGAAGCCGAAAAGTTCTCGAATGGAGACCACATATCGGCAAGCGCAGCGTAGGACGACCAGCCACAAGATGGACAGATGATCTCATACAATCCATGGAAGAGGCCTATGTCCAGCAGTGGACTGCTTGATGAGAAAGGATGGTCAGAGTGGAGTTTTTTTACCTGCTGCGTTTTTCTCCACTACAAATTCGGCGCAAAGGAAAGGAATAAGGAAAAAAGTATTGATGCCTTTTTTGTAGAGAATTTCATGATCTACAAACTTTCTTGCATCAATTTTTCTGGTAGCTCTCACCAATTCAGAGATACATATTTCAAAAAACTACAAATGGTGATCATTATTGATAATGATTATAATTATTGAAATAAATGTTAATGCAAACTGGAATGTCTATTTTGTCTCACATATAGAGTCAGGGTGTCTTGACTTTTATTTATTATGTTATGGACAAATAATCTGTGAATTTTCAACTATTACCTATTATTATAGTTAAAGCTCTTTATAGGTCAGGAAACGTGACATCTGGAATGACATACATTTTAATTCGATACCAGAAGTAATATTCCTGCCCCACTGCCAACCATTATCATCAATGATAAGGGTGCATAATAAAGTTTTAATTAACCAGTAAATTCCATGGAATTAAAGCTTACTCTGGTTGTAGCCTCTCCCCTTTCACATCTAGGTACAATTAAAGCCTTAGAAAGTTAGTTAGTAATATTTACTTTTAAGTTTTTGCCAATTGTCAATCAGGCAGAACGGTAGCAAGCAAGTCATGGTTTCTTTTAAGTAGTATGTTTATTATTCTAACATTGTGCAGAACAAGACTACAAAATGTTAAAATGAACTACATGTTTCACTACAGACACTATGATTGCTAATATAGTGGGGTGAGCGACTAATATCAGCAAATTAATCTAAGCTGTAGGTAATCATTCGGTATTGATATAGTTGAGCAAATCTAACAAGTTTAAACTTGTTAAGAATTATGTTCTTTTCTGCACAACTTATCAATATCTTCGACATTGATTCATACAAGGCTAGTAGTTGTTGCATTCGATTTTGCCTGACTCATTAAAAGGGCACATAAATCTTGTTCACTTCCCTCTCTTTTCTGTATTTAGGAACCGCTAACCAGTTAGACCTGAGATTATTGCACTAAGCCTCATAGTTGTGCGATTGTATGGAGCCAACGCTAAGGTATGTAAATACCTCAGACACTAGGGTTTCCTCACAATGTATTCCGATGTTTTCATACTTGCCTTTAAAAAAATCTTGAATGAAGCACATTGAAGCTTGTATTGGCAACATGCCAAAACTATTCAACTTTTACTGTTGTTTGGATGCATGTTAGATATTAAATGTGTGCATAGGTACATACATTGGGGTTCATAAGGGTCCTAACTTCATAATATAGGATTTTGAATGTTAAGTAGGTAACATAGTAATAAATAAAGTACATTTCTTAAATCGAAGTAGGCACTCCTGTCTTATCCAGAAATAGAGTTCTTCTCTATCCTATTTTTTATCCCTCTCACTTATTGTGAATAGCTATGGTATTGTGTATGGCAAGTAAACCTTGAAAATACATGTTTTTGTTTAGGTTTTTGTTTGTAGACATCTAGATATTGCCTACACACAAACTGTCTTTTACATGACACATAGTTATTACTAGCTATATTGTACAGATTGCTCAATCATTGACTATGAATAGCAGATTAAGCCGTAAAGAGGCTATCATTTTCCTCTTAGGCTAATACATACATAATGTAATATTCACACAAAACAACACAATCACATGTCCTGGACCTAGTAAGTTTGCAATACTTGTGCTATGTAGAATATGTGTAGTTACAGCTTTCCCTCAATTGCTGAAATGAAACTGATTATGTTCTTGTCCACTGATTGTTAGGTATACCAAGCTACCATTATGACACTGAATGGTTAGTAGCACTATTATTAGCCGCAATATGATTAAGTCAACAACAAGCGATTTTAGTAGTGACTAAAGCACATAGTGACTATTTTAGATGAAGTGAGCATTGGGCAACACCATGGGTGTAGAAATTAGCTGGGTGGGAACTGTGCATACACCTGTGTGACAGGCCATCACTTTTCAGGGACAGGCTCTCCTCGAAAATTTATAGACATAGCAACAATGGTTAACACCTTAAAGGAATGGAAAATGTGCAATGTGCAATCAATGTTGTGCAATGAGTATCCAACATTGTCCTTCCCAAATGCCTACCCATTTTAGTAAAATATCCTATAGCCCGTATCAGATTCACTGCACACACTTATGCAAATTGATGAGTGCAGCAAAAATTGTGTAGCCAAAGACATGAACGTAATAAACACAGCAGTGGCGAGGTTGTGTGTGTGATTGCAATCAGCTGATAAGGGCCATGGATTGCACATCAACAGAGCTAGTGGCCGGCGATAGCGTCAGGTAGCATCGGCACCCGCGCGCATGCTTGCAGATTGAGTGAAATCAATTAACCAATGTGTATAGGTGGTATGTACGGCGGGTGGCAGGCGGTGCGAGGCCACGGATGCACCTCGTGCAGCCAGCTCGCCTACCGCCGCGTGTAGCCACAGCGCAGTGACTAATTACGACTCAGCACCAGCACCCACCATAGCGCTGTCTCGCATTTCTCAGGGCGAGTGCACAAAATCGAACACCATTACTTATTCACTTAACTGCATGTTTATTTTCTTTGTGATGTGCGGCCTACATGCGCAGAGATGATTTTATTTCCGTTCCGTCCGTAGGTATATAGGTACTCACCGTCGCTTTCCATTGTCGCGAACACAAGGCGCAGTGTAAACAAGGAAATCTCATAATAAAACAAAATGGAAGTCCGAGGCATCCGCTCGCCCGAGATGTGGAGTTTTATGATCTCGAGGTAGTAGAATGCTGATTACTATCCTATCGTAGTATTTTAGCAGCCCCCCCTCCAGAATTATCTCTGCGGCGAGTAGCCACACGGAGCGATCACAAAGTAATCCGTCCACTTCACTACACGACACCACAGTTCCAGTGCAAGGAATAGATGACGATATTACACAAAAATTAAAACGTCCACTTGAAAATAATCATCACTAAGCGTTTGACAACCCGAGAACACAACACCCACATCAAAAATTCTACATGGCGACTGGCCGACCGACCAGCTTTCAATAATTCCCACTCGAACGTATTCCCATTTCGCTCGGGCGCCATTCATTTCATTATTTCTCAATACGCGTGAGCGGGACGGCTATATAAATATCTAGATTAGGTAGTCATCCGTCTCGCCCCGCGCGGCCGAGTGACGAGTTGAATGGACCCGAGACGCGCTCAACCATTGGATCGATGACAGTCACGTGACACGACGTCGCGCCCGAAACTAGGGCCAATCGAGAACCGCGCCAAATTCAAACATAGGTACATGCATGCATTTTACACCAAGCAACAAAGCTTTCTTTCGTAATAATTTATTTCGTATTCGTAAATGGTATTTTTAATTTCGTGTACCTAATGTACCTAATGCCTCTGATCATCACACATCTTTATTTCCAAGAGAAAAACCGCTGGTTATAAAGGTATGTCTCTGGTTTGTTCATAGGTAGGGCTGTTTTTATTCGTAGAGTGAAATTCTCAATTCAGAAATCGGCAGTTGAATTCCTTTTTCGTCAGAAAAAAACAGCTTATAATTTATTCTGACGAAAAAGGAATCTGACTAATGTGTCCGAAATCGATATTTTAGATCCTCTGTGTTTTGGACTCATTTACTATATTATATTATTTTAAATTTTTATGTTTACGCCTACTAACCCAACTGAGTGCAAGTACCTATATAATAGTGTGCCTACTAATCCTAAAATAAAGAAAGAAACATGTTTGAACTAGTTACTCTACTAACCGTTTACATGGGTCGAGTGGACGCTGGAGTGGTTGAAGGAAAGTGGTAGGGTAGCTCGCCAGTTACTCTACTACCAAATTTCAGTACTCTACTCAACTAATGCTGTTTACATTGTAATAGTTAGTACTCTATACGTGTACAGCAGCCTTTAACGCGAAATAGTTAGTTTTATTCGTATGCCGACCAGTTAATTTCTTGCACTACCTGTGGTTGACGTAGAAAATGCTTATAGTATTAAGTCCACCACATTGCCACATGTGCAATAAACGTATTAATAATAATAAATAGTAGGGGACACTCGCCTCGGACACACTCGTACGAAGGTTTTCATTTAGGTATAGGTAAGTAGGTCGACTCACAGAAGTCGTTAATCTAGATGTCGACTATTCTTGTAAAGCCTAATTGAGCATTTTTTTCTAAACTGCTACCATACCTTTTTTTGGACCTATTTTAAAAACATCGATTTATGTACAGTTTGAAGCTTTTATATGATTCCTTATTTATTAAATTTTGACAAATTAGTAATTATTTAAGGATAATATTTAAAGAAAAGATTTTACAAGCATTTTAAGTAAGCTTGGTATAATCTTTGTTCCCATTCCGTTACCATAGTATTTTCAATATTATGCCTAAACAATGGGGTAAAATTAAATAAAATTTAGATTAATTGGTAGTTTAAATGATTTTTTACAATATTATTGTTATTTTATCTGCTTGTGTAGTTTATTTCATATTGTTTCTGGCCCCTGTTTATCCATTTCGTTACCTTTGCGGATGAACACTAGATATTTTTCCATTTTATGAAAGAACCATGCGATCATTTAAAATATTTTAATATAAAATAGAAAGCTACTGCAATTCTATTTCATATTTTGAAGATAAAATTAAAGAAAAGCTTACATTAGTGTAAGTTTTTATCAAAAAATGCCTCTTATCAACAGGGGACAGTAACGAAAAAGATGGTAACGAATTCATAAAGCTGCATTTACGATGACAAAAAAAAGCCAACATTTAAAAAAATAATGAAAGGCGCTTTTACCTAAATAATAATGATCAATAATTCTAAATAATAAATGAAACATATTTTATTGAGAAATTATTTATTTAAAGTATTTTAAGACTTATCATTGATGACCACCAAACAGTGAAATCACAAAAAAATTATCAGATACCAGCTGCTGTACTCAAAGTGATTATGTAGAGTTAATGATGATTAACTTGGTACTATTTGTTAGTTGTGAAAGTGGCAACTGTCGGCTGACCTAATCTAAATTCTTTAAAATTAAGTAAGTAATCACTGAGAATGCGGCACCGCAGTCAGTATTGTTAATTTCTTAAGCTAATGATATAATCATTAAACTAACTTAAATCATATAAGTTCAATACAAACAAGTCTAAACTCTTCACAATAAAAAAAATAACATTAAGTAATATAGAAAACAAGGCACATTTTGTAAAATGTTTTAACCTTAATTAATACTATAATACTTTTCAAAAGTAAACAAGTAATACAGAAAACAAGGCACATTTTGAAAAATGTTTTAAGCCTTAATTATAGTATTTTAAGGCTTATCAAAACTTATAACTTTTTTGAAAAAATATGACTACCACACAATAAAATCACAAAAACATATCAGGGATTATTATCACTTTTCTTATAAGCTAAATTTATTGCAGTCATAAAAACTTAATGGTAAACTCAATTATAGGCAGGTTAAGACTTTACTAGTAAAACATTGCACAACATTGAAATTTTTATCACATTACTTACTTTAAACATGAGAATTCAAATTACAAAAAATAAACAGGAACTGTGTGTTTTTTCTTTATATCTAAAGTAATATCAGTCAAACAGGAACTATATATTTTTTCTCACCTTTTTTCTTTCCATTTTTTTATTCTATCTATGTCCTTCCTTTTCTGTATTCTGTCTTTTTCAGGGTCATTCTTGATACGCTCGCGATATCTTTTTTGTTTTTCCGCTGCTGTTAGAGGCATTTTATCTAAAAACAACAAATTTGATTAAATGACATTTATTCACACAGTCAAAAATCAATTAAAATAAATACAATATCATTATATAAAAGAAATAATATAAAAGAATAGAAAATTTAACATTAATTATATCAAAGCTATCCTATCCCTGTAGAAATGGAACGTGTCGCCAAATAAAACATTTTTTTCTTAAATGTAAAATTTATAATATGTATCTCTATTCTCAACGTGAACGATTCTTTATCGTTCCAATACGTTACTTTTTTACTTTCTTCTACTCGTTACCATCAAAATGATAACGGAACCAGAAGTAACGAATGAAACATGACACATTTTAAAAATACTTAAATACATATAAGAACCAATATTCAATTCAATGACTGTTGTTTTTAGCATTTGGCTTTAGACATTGCATATTACTACTATATTAATATACACTAAAACACATCACTTAATAAGTTATTAAATGTTAAAAATTGGGTAACTACTTACGGAAAATTTCATCCGCGCGATCACGTCCGAACTTATCGCAAGGTTTACTGCAGACTGACTGACAGACCGACATAATGCTGTGTTGCTATGTCTTAATTAGGGTTGCAAAATATACAAAAACATCAATTTAGAAGAAAATTTTATTTCTTTGGTATATTTTTTACACGGTAACGTGATCGGAATTCCGGTTTTTTCAAAATCAGGGACACTGATAAAACCTCGTTATTTCTTATTTTTTGTATTAAACATGTACTGAAACGAGATAATTTAGTAAAATTTACATTTATTTATACCAGAAAAATACTAATATTGTTACAAAAGTCAATAGATTATGCTTATAATTCCAATTAAAAGTTTCAATTTTAGGGTGGGACACTACAAAAAAGGGGTACCTTATGTAACTAAATGTTGTATTTTTTTAAATTTATGAATAATTAAGTGCAATTAAACTATTTCCTCATAAGATTATAAAATATACTTTCATTTCGTATCAAAATTTATTGTAGTTGCCGTACTAAATATTCATTTTAATGATATCTAAAGTCGGCGGACAGTCGAAAAACCCATGGTAGCAGTTTAGAAAAAAATGCTCAATTAGCTGTGATTGTTTTACTTTTAATTTCCTTATATATGCTGCTGCCCTGCATGTTTTTAAAGTTTTCAGTAACAACCGTTTGGCCGGAAGATTATTATTAGTACTTAACAATTTGCGCTCACCTCGTCCCGGTCAGGTTATACCGAATTTGTAGGTGGGTAGTCTAATATATTACTACACGTCAGCAATTAGTAGGTATTTCTTTGTATCAAGTCGTGTTTTCCTGTGACCCAGGTGTTGATTCACGTACTTGTAACATCTTAAGAGTATAACATTTCTCTGCATTTACAGGAAAAAATCGTAGGCTGTACCTAGCACTTTGTCTCTACCAAATAAACAGAGCTTTGATTATTTCAGTAAGTTAAGACCAACATAAACACCTATACCTATAATATGTAAATAGGTAGGTAGGTACTTAATTTGATTCTGCTTTAAAATTCTGCAGTAGGACACAAAATCGGTTAATAAAGAAAAACCTTCAGTTAAGGTGATGAATGAATAGATGAGCAAATTGGTAAACATTGTTGCTTTTGTATAAAAAATCTAGTAGAACTGTTTAGTCGAACTGTATTGAAAATGAAGGATACAAAGTGATAGGGTTGCTCAGGAAATCTAAAATCATGAAATATTTTAGGCACATTTTATTGATTACGAAAATATTTATCTACTACTTACAATTAAGTAGGCAATCACTAAAAGCAGACAATGTGTTATATGAATGTTTATTAGGAATCAGAAATACAAATTTAAGTATGCCATGTCAATTCACAAGACAATTTCATAAACAGTTATGAATTGGAGATTTTACACAGCTAATTTTCTAGCAATATAAGATAGTTCTCTTAAAAACTACAATAATAAAAATATTTTTCTTTCCATTAACCAAATTGTGTGTGCATTAAGAACAACTTAATGATACAAGTTATGATTTATGACTTTAATCAAAAGATTTCTATTAGAATTTCTTGTTATTGGTGTATAATTAGAACTGGACAACATTTTCATTATGCAATACAAAGCATAGATGGTGACTATACTATATAAAAATTAGACGATAATAATGTTGTGTTTAGATTCCCAGGCCAAAGACCGAGACAATGCAGTACATTGTTTTGTTCTCCCAGCGGACAGTGCATGAGCCGTCCGTGTTGTTGTCCCAGAAGCAGGAAGATGCTGTGTGTAGTCCTGCTCCATTCTTTTGCATTATTGTGCATGTCACTGTAATTAATTGTAATTGTTAATAAAATTGTAGATTTAGCAGTCCCTATAGGTTATGCTACCTATATATGTCCCGCAGCACAGACTTTCTCTCAGACAGAGAATATGGTCATAATCACCATGCATTTCCACTGTGTATCGAAAATTTCAAGAGCTGAAGTTTGTGAACACCGCAGGCACAGATTTCCTCACTATGTTCCCTTCACAATATTTAGATTATCATTGGGAAAATTGTAGTACAAGTACAAAAATAGTGGAACTCTTTAAAATGGCTCACACCAGTGAGTTTCGTCTGATATATTGCTGCATTGCAGTGGAAATGGTATACGAGACTTATACCAATATTTGTTCTTGTTGAACCATGGCATAGCTAAACCCAACTTAACCCACGAACCAAAAACACAGAACATTTGTAAAAGAAATATTATACATAATTTTAATTACTTTACTTAAACTACCGAATGGAATCCCGGAGGGGTAGTAGGCAGAGACCTGGGTTTAAATTGTTCAGAAATGCCGTGTGTAGAGGAATTAAACATACCTATATATTTATATGGCTTCTGTAGTTTCGTCAGTTGACTCAAACAAGACTCTACTACAGCCGATGTCCACTGATTCACTTTATTGTGCTGGTAGGCTGTACCTCCGATGGAATTCTCGATAGCTTCTTTGATAATTTTGCTCACATCGTCCACAATAAATTGATTCTGAAAACACGTCATTCATGAGGGTAAGAATCAATAGGCCAAGTTTTCACATTCAATACACAAAATTTCAGCTTACCTCTTCATTCAGATCATTGCATTCCTTGACTTCCATGATTTTCAATAAAACTTCGGCAGATTAATCACGATAAATTCTTGAATTTGTTGGTATAAAAACAACAAAATTTCCGACGCTCACACAAGCCACCCAAGCCCACAGAACACAATACACCTATACCCCAACCAACAAACTAACTGTACGTTTTGCTGAATGTTGGTAGAACTGACAGTTAAATCGTTGTCTCATCGGTTGGAATTTTTCTGTTGAGCAAACGACCAACGTTGGACGTGTGTTTATAAAAAAAGTTCATTGTCTATGGAATAAAGCCAGTTATTATCCGGAATCTTGCGACTAATTTATACATCACTAGTAATTAGAGCTAGCACGGAATTTAAAAACTTATCAATTTCATTCATTCAGTCTTTTGGTCCTTGTGGTACATTTGACAAGTGACGGTTTGTGTGTCGATGGTGTCGTTCAGTCAGTGTCGTTTTGTAACTCAAACTAATAATGGATGTTTATAATGGCCTCATCCATCCAAAATAACAGAGCGTCGTCCTCGAGTGCCTGTGTGTGTCTTCTGAAGTGCAAGATGTGGTGCTGGAGAGCTTTCAAATGGTTCCCAGTACTCTTGATCGTCACGATTCTGGCTTGGTCGTACTATGCCTACGTGATCCAGCTGTGTATTTGTTAGTCAATATTTTTACAATCTCTCAATTTTTCCGCGCTTTGGCTCGTAAATTGACGACATGTGGTTTGTGTTTTTCAGTTACCGTTGAAAGTACAGTACAACAATGTATTTACCTTGTACTTTACCACATTTTACTCATCATGTTAACCTGGTCGTACTGGAGAACAATATTCGCAGAAGTTGAACCGATACCAGATAAGGTAACTTTTTTATGGAACAGTACCAATTATTAGACGCCTTTCTTAGTCGTTGACCCAACTTATATTATTAGCATACAAATTGTGGCAAAGCTCTATCCGACTTTCCTTCTATTTTTGGTTGCACAGTCTTTGTGGGTGTGGCCTAAATTCTACTAGTATGAGTAGCTGGGATGTGCCTACAGAATAAATTTAATTCACGGATTTTCAAAATAATGGTAATGCTTTATTGTTCCAGTTCAAATTGCCAGAGGCTGAACTGGAAAAGCTCCTAGGTGCCGAATCTGAAGATGCTCAAAGACAACTTCTAGATGATTTTGCTAAAGACCTGCCTGTAGTTACAAGGTAACTGTAATATAACCTGTACCATTAAAGAAACAATCAACGAGCTACTGAATGTGTCCTTTTACTGTAATGGCAAAGAGCAAGATAGTTTTTTTAAGGCACAGGTTATACAAATCTACTATCCTATCAACTTTGCTGTTCTATGTGTAAAGGTATGCCTCCTGCTAAAATACATCACACAAAACAATCTACTGTAATCCATGAACAAAATGTTTTTGTTGCTAGCGGAAGCAAAATAAAAATAATATTTTGCACATTGAAAACAATGTTTTTATACAAAAGTGTTTGTTGTATTGCTTCAACTCTGCGAATTTGTAGTAGCAATACACTAACGGTAAAGGACAACATCGTGACAACATACCCTCCTGCAAAGTCCTTTAGATGAAACCCTTACCCTAACTCCTTATTCTTTTTAGAACAATGTCAGGGTCAGTGCGGTACTGCAACCGGTGCGTCCTTGTAAAGCCAGACCGTGCGCACCACTGCAGCATCTGCTCACGCTGTGTCCTCAAAATGGACCACCACTGTCCGTGGGTCAACAATTGTGTGTGCTTCCACAACTACAAGTTCTTTGTGCTATTCCTGGGCTATGCTCTCATCTATTGCACATTCATCATGGCAACATGTTTGCCATACTTTGTGCAGTTCTGGAAGGTATGTTGATTGGCTTTGCTAATTTGAGTTTTGTGGTGCATGAAGTGGTTTGCTGGTTTGGAAGATGATTGCTTAATAACATATTCTACCTATCATGTATAAAGGCCAACTGTCTGCTGAAAACTTAACTGTGTCCCAATGGCCAAGTTTTTAATGTCTTACTGTTAATCTAACTCGAAGTTGGCCACTCTATGATGATGTTACTCCATTATAAATAATGCTCATGTATCAAATCAATAGTAACAAACAACATTATCTGTTCCTTACTTTGAGCAAAAGCACTGACCAATGACAAGCATAATGGGAAGGCTAGTTCCACCTTTAAATCATTGTTAGTCTCACAGCTTATATTGCAGCTGTATGAAGAGTTCAAACTGGCCAACTGCGGTAGAGCGGCGATAAACAAAAACGTCGTGTCTAAGTGCATTGATATACTGAATGTAATTCTTCCCTTTTGATACTTTAATAGTTTAAAGACGTTTTTGCAATAGCTATGTTTACACTGGCGCTCAATCCCGCGTAATTGACATCGTTCTATCTCTCCACATTTTATCGATGTTTTAGAGACCAGAGCGCTTAGCATGCACGCCTTTTCTCCTAAAAGGAATCGCCCCATCCTGCGCTCACGCAGCGGACGAGAGCGTGATGGCGCGAGTCTTTGTCCATTCTCATCTTTCGGGGCGTGCATGCTAAGCTCAGGATTATCTTTATAGAATATCAATCAACAGCGATACATAAAAGCAACGTCATCTTATTCGCGTATTAGAATGAGAGTGGGATGGCGCGAATCGAGCTGGATTCTAGGATCGATACAGGGGACATACAGATAAGAATGACGTCGCTGCTGCGAGTTAGCGCTTCTGTTGTAAACACGGCTAAAAGTTTTTTTTAAATCATGACTATTGCATCTTTTACTGTTACGTTACATTTAACATGCTTTCGAAATTATTTTTGGTATTAAAATCAAGAGTTTTTTTTCCATAGCAATTGCTGAATAAATTCCTCCAGATTTTAAGCCACTATAAAAGTCATGACTATGTATACTGCCGTTTACATTCAGCTCGACCCTCCTACGCTTACTATCGGTTTTAACACACAGTCACAGCATATCCGATAAGCCAGATACCCTCTGAAAGCCAAAACATCGAGGACTTACTTGTTAGTGGGTGAAGCCAAAACGTCGTTGAACTGGTGGCTGGCTGCATGATCGGGTATCTACACTCTACAAGGTGTAACAAAATTCCCACATCTATAAAAAAAAAATGGGGCTTTCGTCAATGCGAACAATGTATAAAATAGCAGATTTTTATTGGTATTTTGAAATTGCTACCACATTCAAGGTATCGAAGAGTACCCTCCTTACATACTATAAGCTGAGGACTGTATGTTACGGCTGATAGGACGCGAGTCGTGCTATGCTGAGTCTGAACGCAGTATTACACTAGACTCAATGCAAGTGGATCAGTAAACGAAGTCAAACAATCTTTAATGCATTGAACGAAAACTGCGTATCAACTACTATTTACTGCGTATCTAATGCTCTATTGACTTCCTTGCTGACCTTACAGTTGCCTTGAATATGACTGATAATAAGACTATCAGTTCTTTTCTATTATTACGAGTAGCTAGGACTGGTTCGTAGTGCAACAGCACTAGAGAAGGGAACCGTGATGGGGCTATCTCGAATCTAACGTAACGATGGCGATACCAACATTTATAGAACCAATGATGAAATAAGATGAAGAGGCTCGGAATTGACTTCACTAACAGCAGTTTTAACTTCCTTCGTACCATTAGATATCCTTACCCCCATGGTATTTGTCAAAATTTCTATAGGCGGGTCTACACAGAGCGAGCAGCCTCGCGAGGCATTTGCCGCGCAGGAAACTGTCCCCGAACGAGCGCGGCAGCCTCGGTATTATCGCGAGGCTGCTGCGCGCGGCAAGTCCGAGCCATTTGTTCGTTCGTTCAGTTGAGGGTTAAGACCACACGTACGTTCTGCGGTGGCAGTTGTTGCTTTTATCCTTATAAGCAAGATTATAAAAAGGAGAAGCCAAAAAAATAAACGAAGACAACATTGGATTGAGACATTATACAAAAATAAATTATATAATGGAAACAAACCATAGAGAGATTTTAATTTAAAACACTGAATGGAGGTTCCGGTGATTTTATCTATTTTTCTTTTATTTCATTTTTTTATGTCCATAATATACGCCCCACTGCAGGGCATAGGCGTTCTCTCAAAGAGAGAGAATGGGCTTAATTACCATGCGTGCCCACCGCTGATTGGCAATTTCAAGCGCTGAGGTATGTGAACACCTGAGACAATTAGGGGCCTACTAATGCGCATAAATCCTGAGCGATTGCAATCAATCGTCTAACGGTCAAAATCCATACTAATTTGACAGTTAGACGATTGGAATTACTCAGGATTTGGTGCCCAGGTTTCTTCATGATGTTTTTGTATTACTACTACAACTCAAAATCGAATATCAAAATAAAAAATAACGTTTATTAAACTAAACTTATTTATTTAATCATCTATTCATTCATTTAGGTATGTAATTATTGGCATGCACTGCACTGCACCCTACCATATTTGTGAGACGGACAGGCACTGGCTGAAAATCAGCGCTTTGGGTGAATACCCTCAGCACAACGCTGAGCCAGCTGCCTTTTCCAGCAACAGGGACACACCGCAACTTATGTTAATACAAAGTGTTTTATTGTTTTTTTTTTGTATTTTAGCTTTTGTATTGTGCAGGCCAACCCGCCTGCCAAGCGTGGCGATTATGGCAAAACTCCTCGTGGTAATTAAAACCACGAAGGAGGCCTATGTCCTGCAGTGGGCGTCAAATGGCTGATGATGATGATGATTGTGATTTAATATTTTATGTTATAACTTGTTAATGTATGTGTGTGTTTCTGTTGTTGAAATAAATGGTTTTCTTCTTCTTTCTTACAAAAACAGAATTTGCAAATAAAGTTGTAGGCATTATATTAACAGAAAGAATAATATAAGAATAATGGTGTTCCCACACTAGGCTAGGCGTCGTGGCAACTTACAAGTGTTTGATTTTTAATAGTAAACAATTACAACACCTACATACAAACATAAACTCACGCCTGTATTCCAAAACATAAACTCACGCCTGTATTCCAGAGGAAGGATTTCCACTTGCCACGATCCTGACAGATCACGCTTCCACAACAATTACAAGTTTGATGGAAAGTAATACAATTTTTAAGGCACTTTGAGATCGACTTTAAATAAACTAACCATTTTTACTAAAACTCACACTATAGGACTTATGAATAGAGAAGTTTTGTACTATGACTATGGTACACGTATATGTAAAAATTTAGTTATTATCTATAACTATCAGGTTACTGACAGGTTAGCAAGAAAGAGTCATATTCAACAACACTTAAACATTAAATTGGTTCGATTAAAGTTATGCTTATACCATAAAATAATTATAATCTTTTAACAAAAATATTCGTGTAGTTGACTTTTCACTTTCACAGTTCAGTTTTACATTACAAGTAACTTCACAAATGTACGTAATTTATAAAAAAGTATTGTACTAAGATAAAATCTAAAATTGGAACCTATCGCCTAGAGACTTGTAAGATTAATATCGTCAACGATACGCTGGACTCCTGATAGCCTAATGAGGAGGCAACTTCTAAGTTAAGGCTATAGTCCAGTCAAAATAGATATTGAGTTTGCATTAATTTCGGACAATCTGGATTTTTGTATAGATCTTAAATACGTCATTATTATTACTGTGTCAAAAGTCCCCGTCGATCCGGCTTGTGCGTTGTTTTCTATCTGAGGTCACCATTTTTTTTTTTGCGTATATCTCTGAAACGGTGAGAGTACCGGGAAGATGGATGTATGAAAGTTTGTAGATTATAAAATTCTCTACAAAAAACGGTATCGACACTTTTTTCCTTACGAAGCGCCGTTCGCGAGTTACCACGAATTCAGACTGTAGCAAAGTCGTATTTACAAATTATATGTACACATGTACGCACCACCTCTAGTGTACTCGGCGCTTTCTATGGTTCCGTAGTCACCAAGGAACCCTCATAGTTTGTCCATGTTCATCCGTCTGTCGGTCTGTCTGTTCGCGAAATCTCCGGCAGAGATGCGGCTGCCAAACCAAACTGACCCTGGCTACGTTTGATACCAGGACTTTAAGAGATAACGCGCGATTTAAAGAGCTCCTCGAAGAGCTGGAGAATGTCACCTGGGACTTCGTAGGGCTCTCAGACGTGAGACGCCAAGGTGAAGGCTTTGTAACGCTCTCATCTGGAGAACTATTTTACTACTATGGCTACTAGCTTAGAGACTATTAGTACAAAAAAGCTTAAATTTGGTAAAATATACATATTATTATTATTAATTCTTTATTGCACAAAGACAGTGTACAAAAGGTGGATTATTAATCACGCCGACAAAACGGTAAAACAAAATCTTAAAAAAGAGTTACCTCCCCTAAACCTATATTAGGATTTTTTTTTCTCCTGTATCCCGTAGTGTGGGGTATCGTTAGATTGGTCGTTTAATAATATTTATTGTAGGTGTAGGAAAACCATTTTTTTATTCAGTAATCCGTTTGCTAAATATTAAGCTTCAAAGCACAACTTTTTACAGTAGAAATCACGATAAATCGAGAACGGTGCTTCATAGGGAAAAAAATATTTTTATCTTTTTTTGTAGAAAATTTTACGATACACAAACTTGGTTCATATATTTTTCCGGTAGCTCTCACCGTTTTAGAGATATATTGCAAAAACGAAAAGTTGCGAACTTTGAACCCGGTTAAAAAACAACGCCCAAGCGGCATCGATGGGGGCTTTTGACATAGCATTTGTAATGACGTATTTAAAACCTATACAATTACACATACATAACATAACATAAACTCACGCCTGTATCCCGGAGAGGTAGGCAGAGACCAGGGACTGCCACTTGCTACGATCCTGACAGATCTCTTTCGCTTCCTCAACATTCATTAGTCGTTGCATGCACCCACGCCGGTTTCGGGTACTTTTTATCTTGCCGTTTGCTTATACATCCCCTATTTGGTCGAAGTATGTCCGTCTGGGTCGTCCCTTACCGGCTGTCCTTAAATCCAGGTTGTCGGGAATTATTGCAGCCAGCGCTTTTTTTTCGTCCATTTTGACTGGACTACTAGGGATGCCAACCTTTATTTCAACGAAATCAAATTTTCAGTGAAGGCACAGCCTCTTTCAACTCTTTATTTCTATCCACACTGGTTCAAACAGGAGCGCTCCCAGCAGGTCTGTTCCTTTTCTTTATTTGGTTGATCGCTAGTTTTCATTTTGATTATTTTGCATTAACAATAATAATAAGTAGCACAGTTGGCAGCCCTAGAATACTTGGCTAGAAGTTCCAATATTTAGTTACCCATCGTTAGCCGTGCTTAGATAGTCAAGGTATTGGTGATAATCTCCTGCGTAAATTTAGATTGTACTAAAGTAATGCTTGACTCATGTTTCACTTTTATCTGATAATAGTATGAGATAAGAAACATGCAGATTTGAGTTCAATGTTACAGTGTACAGTCAGTGACAGTATTGGCTACCACACACCAGAACTATCGCGCGGCTAATATGAGCTGGTTCCAATTGAAAAGTAGCGTCTGTAAATATCGTTGACTGTACAGTACGTTGATAGCATCAGAAAGTAACAATCTCGTTATGCTTTTTACTCACCATAAACCATTCGTTATTCAATTTTTAGATTAGTCGACTACTTAAAACAACATTTCACAGCCATTTCCATTTACAAGTCAATGCAAATACTTTCTTTGAAATTTTTTGGATTTCTTTGGACTTTGCTTGGCATTTCAAGCATTTAATTTAATTTTATTTGTATTTAGTTTGTGCATAAAAAACTATAAAGCAACTTGTGATAGAGAAGGCTGTGCAATAATAGCAAACATCAGTCCCCCTTTTTTTTATTTAAGCACCCTGTCTTTTTTAGTATTTATTTCTGCTTATCCCACTTCTCCCAAGTTCTATTTAAGTAAGAGGAAATTAATGTAGCCAATATATCGCAGTTTTTAGTACCACTGACGAGTATTACAGGGCACAGGGTATCCTAGTTTGGGACCAGTTGAAGTGATTGTGTTGTGTGAAAGTTATTATTATTATTATTTTTGGCTGGCGGATAAATGTTGCGGAATGCTATAAAATCATTAGCAAAATAGGGGAAAAGATAAATAGGTTCACCGTAGGATTTCACGTCAAGCGCCCACCCCAGGATTTTGGGTTAGGCGACCACGTGTCTGCTTATTAGTAGTCCTTCCTACCGTGCCAGTAAATAAACGTTCTCTTCCTATCTTTTCTTTATTACAAATCTATTAACTTCTATCTTAATTATTCTTGGTTCCATCTTCTTTCCTTCTATCTATGCAATCTTCTATGTCCTTATATCATCCTTCTATCTGAGCTTCTTCTACGCAATCCTCACTAAAGCCGTCGGTAATCCCAGTTACAACGGCAGGGTGCGTTCCAGGGCGAGTTCGGCGCGGCGGCGGGCCCGGGCCGGTACCACGTGGTCTTCGCATTCTTCGTGTCGCTCATGTTCGGCATAAGCCTCGGCTCGCTCTTCGGTTACCACTGCTACCTGCTCGTCAATAACCGGACCACGCTGGGTGAGTAACGGACGGAGTTTGTCCTGTAAATAAAGACCGGGACGCACCGGACACAGGTTTAATACTTACTTGGTGGGTTTTTGCACCATATGCTGTAACGTTACTGGACTGAATAAATATTTTCGTATTTGTTAATTCCATTCGCGAGTAGACCAGGGAACGTCTATGCTTCGCGAAAATTGAAGATTTTACTCGCGATTACGGACCGTAGCTTAGAAGAATGACAAGCTGTTCTATATTGGTGTACAAATACAAATCCGAAGGATAATGTGGTACCTATCTAACTTTAATGTGCATATTTTAGCTGATTTTCTTGCGATTGTACAGTTGAAGCATTCTTTGTAAACATGGCGATTTACAATATGCAGGGTTGATGATATAGCCAAAAAAGCCAGGTTGGTTGGCGTGGTAAGGAAGACGTACTTTGTGTAATAGGCTTAGGTTAGTCAGTATTGGTTCGGGCGTTGAAACTATCATCGTGTTTTAACTTTCTAACCTGCCAACTACGATACACACGAAGTAAAGTATGCGTCCCTGTTATAATACAAAACCGTATTCTCACCGTAGTAGATACTGGGACTGCTGATTATAATATATACAATTAATTAGGCATGTATTAATATATTACATTGATCGATACATGCTTAATTAATTGCATTTAAGCACCTATATTCTGAATCATCCAATACCGGTATATTTGTGTAGGGATTAATAGTCAGTAAATCTGCTTTCAGATTTCCTTCTAACGTTCAAAAACCGCCCAGCCACCCAACGCCTTTTTCAGACGGTTTTCAAAGATGTTAGCCATGGTAATTGCAGTGTTATGCTCTAGGTAGTTGAGGCTATTTTTGAATGAGCTTGTATTGGCTGATAAAGTAATACTTTCTGGTACATCATTGTGTATTTATGATTACGTACGTTATAGGGCATCTAAATCAATTGATGTTGAGTTATTGCCTAGAATAAATTGTGGCATAAGAATGTTTTCTTAGTTTGGGTTGGGACTAGGACCAGTGAATTTGTTTTGTTATTTACTGTAGTATTTGTTTTTCACCGTGTAAATTATGCGGATGTAGGTAATAACAAGATAACTTAAGTGACCCAGGTTGCGCCACGTTTTCAATAGATTGCATATGCTTTATATTAAGCGTAATCCACCGTTAAAATATAGTTTGTCTGCAGGATAACACTGATGAGGTATCAATTACCAGGAGACTGGCAGCAGCGTCTTCCCGAGATTCCAACCGCATACCTACTGCGATCGCCAACCCGCCTGCCAAGCGTGGCGATTATGGCAAAACCCCTCGTGGTTATGAAAACCACGTAGGAGGCCTATATCCTGCAGTGGGTGTCAAATGGCTGATGAGTACCAAATACCATCCAGAGGTTGGCGACTTCAGATTTTTAAATTGGCCTTAATTCAATTTTTCGTAAACTTTCATTAAATGGGGAAGAACTTTTCGTTTTGTGAGGTTGCCTTCATAGGTGGCCATTTGGAGTTTCGAAGCAAAGGTGTCTGACTGTACAGCGGCATGACCTCCTCAGAAAGTGACCTATTCATAAAGTGACTTACTCCGAAAGTGAACTAATAAGAAAATGTCCTCATCCGCCGAAGTCGCGTTATCTAGGCCCGTTCTAAAACTTAACAAGTCGGTTAGTTAAAGGATTCCAAGAAACACCTAAGACTCTGACGTTTGATTGAGCGTTACCAAGTGGGACTTCAGTGGGTGGGACAACGCGTAAATCATCTGGTATCAGACATATAGGGCGTCGCGGTCATTAGATGTCAAACCGCGCATTTCGAAGCAACCAGCACCATGGACCGCTACTATGTCTGACGCCAGCTGAGCAGCTTCGTTGACGTCATCAAAACTGCCTAAATAATCGTCCATGTGACCGGATGTTGAGGAATGGACTGTATAATGAAAGAAAACTGATGAAAAGGGGTAAAACGAAGTATAATAGGAAAATAGCAGAATGAACGTGCAATGAGATGGTGACAGCAACAATATTACAAAGATGAGTGACATGAGAGAGAAAAGTCAATAAAGGAAAAATATAAAAACATTATCATAAAAATATGATTCCAAGGAGTCTTCAACAATGCATAATCATTGATCAGTAGTAATTCAGTCAATTGTCTGTTGTGCCCGTAAAAGTAGTGCCATAAGACCGAGTATTTGTAAGCCTCTCCAGCAAATCTGATTAGTTGTTCGGATAATTTCCCGCCAGTTTAGTGGCCTTAAAAGTTTCGGTCAACGTAGCTGATAAATCTCACTAAATAAATGTGAAACTTTGGGTGGATGTTGTTCAATCACGCCAGAACCGCTGAACGGATCTGGACGAAATTTAGCGTATATTGCAGTGTAAGAATAGCACATAGGTAGGCTACTTATCCCGGAAAAGTACACATAAAAAAGTCCACGCGAAGTCGCGCGCTACAGCTAGTGAAACCAATAAAAACTCAATCAGTAAAAACTGTTATCAACAAAAAGGTAAATAAGTACAGCAATTCAAGTTTAGTGTCAGTCAAGAAATGTACGTGTCCTTCGTATTGATTGCAGAGGCGTTCCGGGCGCCGATGTTCCGCGGGGGAGCGGATAAGAACGGCTTCTCGCTGGGCTGCTACAAAAACTTCAAGGAGGTCTTTGGCCACAACCCCAATTTCTGGATCCTGCCAGTCTTCACCAGGTAATACTTTGAACTTTCAATATTACACAACAGCAGCTACGTCAACCTATTTATATGACGCGTATGTGCAAATCAGTAGCGTTGCTTAATACAGTTTGTCTCGCTGGCACTGGTTTTCGAGCTCATCTTTGCCGTCTACAATGTCAATAGCAAAAGCGCGAGTAGGGCAAAGCCATGGCACGGATCGGCGTCTAGTCACAAGAAACATTGTAGGTACCAATGAACGATAGGATAGAATTTCTATCTTACAGCATAAACAAAGCAAACTTAAGTGAAGTTATGTTGATTATGTCGTTGCTTTGTTTATCCTGTTTATCTTGACAACTATCGTGATAATTACATTATCAAAGATAACTATAAAATAATACATCTCCAACTCCATTTCCTTCCGTGGATGTCGTAGAAGGCGAATAAGGAAATCAATTGCCAGGAGACAGGTAGCAGCTTCTTTCTGAGATTCCAACCGCATACTGCGATCGCCAACCCGCCTGCCAAGCGTGGCGATTGTGGAGAAACCCCTCATGGGGTTGGCCTATGTCCCGCAGTGGGCGTCAAATGGCTGATGATGATGATGATGAAAGACTAAAGATATTGGCTCTCATTAACCGAATATGCACATATTCCATCTGAATCTAGTAACTCACAACAGCCCTATCAATCTCTGCGACGCAGGTTGATTAATAACTGAGAGACCTTAAATGTTACAATATTCTTGTAATTGACAGTCTTCAAAATACATATTCTTGATAATGTCGAAACCTGATTTTAGATCAAATTTACCTTACACGAACGACAAAGATAAAGCTATGAGCTTAGAAATTGGTGCGCGATACTGACTGGACCGAGCAGCTACACTCGTTTGTGTATACGCGTCAAATAAAATACTCGGCCCTTGCAAAGTATTGGTACATAAATGTCCAAGTTCTGGACTAACATCCTATGAAAGCCTCAAATAAAAGGCGATATATCACTGTAACTTAGTAACTATGTGTGTTGTGTAGTGTGGTCGTGTGAGTGCTAACCTTTAGTCAAAGCGTAATTAAGAAATACTAAAAAGTCTTTAGCAAGCATGTGTGAACTTTCTGTCTAGAAATTACATGCATGTGGACTCTA
Organism: Yponomeuta malinellus; assembly: GCA_947308005.1. Taxonomy (NCBI): domain Eukaryota; kingdom Metazoa; phylum Arthropoda; class Insecta; order Lepidoptera; family Yponomeutidae; genus Yponomeuta; species Yponomeuta malinellus. The sequence goes on along the minus strand of OX371012.1, from coordinate 9,603,248 downwards.
AAGATAGATTTTATTTTCCTTCGCTGTGTGGTGTCTTGATGTGGAGCATGCCATTGTTGTGTGAAGTCAAGAAGTGAATGACTTAATCTTTGGATTAATATTGGTCGGAATAACATATTGAGGTACAGGGTTGCGAAATGTCTGCGCGAGCACTAATATTCTTCTGTTCTTCTACTGTGATACTATAGTTGCATAGTTGCAATTTCTTGTATGCTTTGAATATTTCAAGTTAGTTTACGTTGATGACAGTTCTTGGTTGTCAAAGTAATTAGGCCTGGGCCCCGCCCGTTACATATAGCGAATTAGTAATAAACTTACAATTGTTAGCCATTTTCGTCCAATCTAGGGTAGGTTGGATGAAAATGGCTAACAATTGGAAGTTCTCACTCTGTCTAACGTATGTTGAACGAAAACAATTGACAATAGTGGTCGAAAATAGGTCACGTGAAAATTACTGACAATTGTAAGTTGACAATTGACTAATGGTCGCTCTATGAAACGGGGCTTTGGTGTTATTATCCGTTAATGATTAATTTTTATGCCTTGAGTGAAAGTCGCCGGATCTTGAATTTGAACGAAGATGCAAACTCTAGTTTCACAGTGGAATATAAGCCTTATGAATAGGCATGACGTGTACTAAAACTGTTTGTGTAAGATTACAAAATAAGTTACAAAATTGTCTGCATACTTATTACGTTTTTCGGGTCATTTTTAGGGTTCCGGACCTCAAAAGGAAAAAACGGAACCCTTACAGGAGCTCTTAGTGGTCCGTCCGTCTGTCTGTCAAGACCTTTTATCTCGGGAACGAGTGGAGGTATCGAGTTGAAATTAAATCCATATACTCAGGTCTATAGTCCCTTGAAGCTGTGAAAAAAATCAAACTTCTAACTTAACGTAAAAAAAAGGTATGCCGCAAAAAATGTATATTTTGACTTTCAAGGGAATCGAAATTTAAAGGGTACTTTCCGTCGACCTAGTACTATGAAATTTGACAGATAATATAGTCTTTTGCTACAAGTACAGGGAAAAATCTGAAACTATACATTTGTCATTAAATCATTAAAAAAAGGTCTCTGAAGTTCGGGAGAAGCTTGGAAAAAACTGCGAGACTCGATTCCTGAGTTATTTATAATGTGTAAGTAACCTACAAATTTGTACAGAACCCACGGTGGGCGAGTCCGAAGTCAGTCAAAGTCAAAAAATTTTATTCACTATAAAAACAAATCGTTTACTTAATGAACGTCAAAGCTGTTAGTTTCACAATTAATAGATTATGCGGAGAAGATGCTAACAAAGAAACTCCACATTTATTCTTTTCAAAACAGGTTTGCTGAGTTTTCAACTTAAAGTTACACTACACTAGATACAATCGTTCCTGTTAACATTATTTAGACACCAGACATCCTTGTCTTCCAAATAATCCTTAATGTTATAATAGGCTTTTTTGCACAGAGTATGCTTAATACATTTTTTAAACCGCGTCGGTGGTAACTCTAATATATCTTGAGGAATCTTATTGTAGAACCGTACACAGTGCCCCATAAAGGATGTATTAACTAACCGACTCGCACTTGTCCGGTTTTCACTTTTTATTCCCTCTTAGTTTTAATCCTTAATTAAAACATTGAAAGTATTGAAACTCTGCTTACCAAACTGCCAGAATCACCACCACATTGATTATCACCTACTGCCTCGTACTGTGCTACCACAATAGCCGTAGAACTCCCGAAGATAAACTAATGTATTTTCAATAGCAATAGTTTTTATTCAGAATAAAAAAACACTTAAAGCATTACAGTGGTCGCCACACAACAATACAAGGCATACAAATTATATTATATACTTATACATTTACATTACACGACTTAGGCCTTTTACATCTATGCTAGATGATCTATACTGTGAAGTCACCGGTCAGACGCTGCAGTGCCTGGAACATATTTGTCATGGAGTAGACTTGGTAGTAGGTTGTTTCCAGAAAAAAGACTAACAAGTCACTTTTTAACAATTCAGTTTTATCACAATAAGTCGGTTCTCCGTTGAGATACGAAAATTTTGATGCAATAATTTGTTGTTGCTTTTTTTACGATCCACAATTGGGGTCCTTTACATTTGTCACCTATCGTTCATCTTTATTGAGATATTATTATTATTATTATTAATACGTTTATTGCACATAAGTAAAAAATACAATGATCAAAAAAGCCAAAAATTTGTTGCGTGGTTATTTGCCTGCATTATAGTGGGCAAAAATGCAACAATGTCGCCAGAGTCGACATTCTATTCAACGACGACGACGATAATGATGATGTTTCGATCATCAAAGCATAATTTCCTGCAGTGCAAAATTCTTCACGACTCGAAAAGTCTATCGTGGAGGAACTTCTTCAGCCATGCCCATCAAAACGACGAAAAATGTTTAAAAAAAATGACCAACTACATATAATTTTTACTACACAAAAAAATATTTGTTAATAAATCTCATGTATTTCATTCATAATTTGGCGGGTTTATTTATTTATTTTGTATCGCAATAATTTTCTAAACAACCTTTCTTTTTGAATTGGGACGTGTGAATACAACCGTGCGAACGGCTATGTCGAAACTGGGCACGAGTTATTTAATAGAGTTATTCAATAAATCGGCCGATATCTCAATAACGATGAACGATAGGTGAAAAACGTAAAGAGCCTTAATTGTAGATCGTAAAAAAGCAACAAAAAAGTATTGCATCAACATTTTCATATCTCAACGGAGAACCGAGGTTTTGTAAAAAAAACTGAATTGAACACTTTTTTCAAGATGGCGGAAAATGCGCATAGTAAATCTTGGTCGACAATTTGAAGTTAAGCTTTTCTATTCCCCCCCCCCACGTAATATCAAAAATTTAACCTTCTCGGTTCACATGCATAAGAACTTGTATTGTCCATCAAAAGAAGAAGATAAGTTACTTGGGTCATGTTTTTCGAAACGAACTGTACAGACTTCGTCAAGTTATCATAATGGGCTAAATTCAGAGGGAAAGGCGCGCCGACAAAAGAATAATATCCTGTCTACGTAACATGTATGCATACGTCTCATGGCGAATGGTCGAGAGTGGCCAGCGTCGAAGATCTATTTCGTTTGACAATCAAAACAGAAGATGATGCAAAGCTGCTTACCAATCTCCAATACTTAGTCGAGCGAGACGCACGAAACGTAGAAGAAGAAAGCTTGCCCAGGACATAGACACTCATCTTGGTTACTCTACTATGACTCCGTGAACTGTGAACTCTACTGTTCCTCTGCTTTCGTTATATAGTTATCGTGGTAGCACTGCAAGCCTAATATTATAGAAGGATTATTTTGTCGATGAAAGTGGATAGTATTTTTGTAGCCTAAAAACCTGTGCACACTCTGGCAACACTTTCATGGCAGTCAAATGTCACTTTCACTTTTTTTTTTGAAGACAGAATATAAAATAAGTCTATGCAATTACCATAAGCGGCACGGTCGTTCATTCGTTCCTAATCATTGTGTTTGCTTTGCGATATTTCTTTCATAATTTTTTTCGACCGAAACACCGGATAAATAACGTATGTAATTAATTACCCTAAACGTTCAAAATAAATTAATTTTGAGAGAAGTATCCAAGCTTCTGCGGAGCAAGGCACCAGTAAATCATTTTCGCACATTCACATATCCATATTATGGTTCAACGTTACGGCAACGGTCGATTTGTTCCACATAACATTTTTGTATTTGACTAGGTATACAGTGATCCTAAGTGCTTAAAACAGTAGCACAAATAATAGCATGTGCGCTGGATGCGATTTGTCTAGCAAGTAATGCCTTTGCCATGTTGCGTTTATAATAATATTCTGATGGAAATCTGTGCCTCTTCTTATCGTAGTACTACTTCCATAATCAAGAGTGACAATCGATCAAAATCACTCCCTCCCTACTCTCTGTACAAAATTTGCCAGCGACAATCCCCAAAACCTCGGTATTAATTTCGAACAGTTTAAGGCTATTCCGGGTCCCTATTCTCTGAATCGCTCGTAGCCCCGGCTGCCTGAGTGATCTTAAACGATCACGAAGGTTAAGCAACACAGGGCGCGTTCAGTGCATGGATGGGTCACCGTCTATGCTTAACGCTAGTGGCATTTTTCCGAGCGGTTCCGTGCTTCGCAAGGCACGTTAAGCTGTTGGTGCCGGCTGCCGTCGATAGATGGCAGTCGTTAAGCCAAGTCAGAGGCCTTAGGGCGGCTTGACAACTTCTGGCAGTAGACGAGCCACTAGTCTACAAGTCTTCACCAATCCGGACTTGGCCCCCGTGGTGGAGTATGGCCTATACCTTCCTCAGGGAAGAGACCCGTGCCCCTCGGTGGGGACATAATGGGTTGATGATGATTCTCTGAGCACCAAGAGCGCCATTAGGACATAACTTCCTTCTGGCAGCGCTGTCGCTCGCACGCGATTGTGAAAAAACTCTACTTAGATATAAGAAGCCGTTAGTAATTTTTTTTCTGGTTGTGCAATAAAATAAATTTTAAATTTATATATCTATCTACTTTTGGTAAATGCGACACTACCCATTTCCGATAAAGAAATTAGCAAAAACAAACTTACTAACTACTTACGCCATATTTCTCAAGCCAATATTATGAAAATAAAAATATTTCCGTCGTGTTTAGAATTTGATTTTCGCTGCCTGCACCTATTTGGTATAAAGTATTTATTTTCAATAAAACGGGGTTTTACACATACAAGTAACAAATAACACTCATCTTGTCAGTAGGACACTTAGTCGTTTTTAACAATCATTAAAAAACGTGCCAGACGTAAAAGCAGCCTTAAATCCCCAAACTTTGACATAGCGTGGGCGACGGTTGCTCCTACCCGGTACGCCGCGAGCACGAGATGACGGCAGCGCCAGCGGTGGACGCGCATGGATACGACTCCATGGGCACGACTCGCTCCAGGTCAGAATCGGTCTCCTAGCCCGCCCAGACGCCAGCATCGCCTCCCGGGCGAGCCGGGTTAGAACTGCGCTACCTTGTTGGGGTTTCGAATGTTCGACAGAAAACTTTTGTAAAAAAAATGGGCACCCTACTCGTTGATTCACTCCTCATGTACTGTCTCCTTAAAAAGAGGTGCACTGCATCTATAAACTAATGTCTGTTCCTGGTCAAACTTGAAATGGTGGGTTAGTAGTTTTTTCGAGTGTTTGCTCAAACTAATAGTAGAATTGGAGCATAAAAAAATAACTTCCGGACAATTGTCACTCCAATCTTATTATTTGTATTCTTATATTTATATTTGCAGCCTATATACGTCCCACTGTAGGGCACAGGCCTTCTCTCAAAGAGAGAGTATGGGCTTAATCACCACGCGTGCCCACAGAGGATTGGCAATTTCAAACGCTGAGGTATGTGATTACCTCAGACACAGGTTTCCTCACGATCTTTTCCTTCAATTCAATATTATTATTACTTTCACCATGTACACTTTTTAATTTTTCTGTAAATGTTTTGTTTTATTAATGTGTTTTTATGTGTGCAATAAAGTATAAAGTACTTTGAACGAATGGAACCCTGGTATAATATCGACAAATAACTCGACTAAATAGAATATTCTGTACTGTAAATACTGTACCTTGCCGCGTTTAATACTCTGTCGGAAACTCCCAAAGTGTACTGCAGTTGCAGCCCCAATATCATTACAATAGACTAAGACCGGATTTTTCAGTAGTTAGATAAAACTTAACTGCAGAATAAAACTGATGTCGGCACTGTCCTGTCGTATGATTTAGACAGTGATAGCATGCAATTTATTCTCCAGTTAAGTTTCATCTGACTATTGAAAAATTGGCCCTTAACAATATAGCTTTTATAGTATGTTGTTCAAAGTCGCCTATGTATTAATATCGTTATGTACTCTACTTTGTTAGTAAACTTACTCCGCCATTTGCAATTAGATAGCTTATAAAATGCTCGCTCTCGATTAATATAACATTAAATTAATTAATGCAATAATTATGTAATTAGAATCGTATCGCTTGGGCAAATGCCCATCCCAGTGTACTTAGACATGACATGATGAATACGAATAACGTATTCAAATAATTAATCCGTATTGTTATCGTTCACGAATTGATATAAAACGTTCATTTATTGTCATCAGTTTAATCATCTATCTACTTTCACTTGACTGTCTCATACGCCAACTAACCTTCACTTTATGTGCGCTCAATTTGGTCGCTTTGTAGTCGAAAGAGAACAATAAAATGTATCTCTCCTCGTTCTGCTTTTGTTGACTCACCAGTGAACATCCCTTCGGCTGTTAAGCGACTAAAGCTCCGTCACGTACCTATTACCTTGCAGCACTGCCCCCGACCGCGGCTCGAGCGGTTGTTCGATGAAGGTGCATTTTAGCGATATAGTGACCGCCCGCCTCCATAGCCCCTCCGATACATCTTCCTCCGGCCAAAGCAAGCAATCAGAGATCCCCATAGCGGACCACCGTCCCACTACCAAGTCGAGCATAAAGAAAGTGGACCCCCCACCGAGATTTAACCCCCTAGAGACGTTCACGAAGAAACCTAAGCGACACAGAGTGCATAAACACACGGCGGGACGGACCGGGATGGTTCTGATACGCCCCTCTGCCCCCCCGCCCTATCCCAGTTGAGGTCTTTCGGCAGCTTTCGTTTCGTTGGTGAAAATTGTACGAACGAAAAGAAGTTTCGACTAAGACTCGTGATATCCTATTAATTGTTGTAATAGATGAGTAGGGCATTCTACACTTTTATGCCGTGAACACACTTAACTCGGTGATTGTGTAACTGGGATTTTGTTGGTCGGTTGTGCATTGTGTAACTGGGAATTTAGAGAAGTGTTACGCAAGACATACATTTAATGCCTCGGATATTGATGATAGATAGAATAGAGAAGACTTAGCCGATTAGCATTTACAAGGCATTTACGTCGGTACCTACTTGTAGAACGTCAACGTCGTTTGTACAAGACAATCATTACCTGTTTCGGTCGCGATATCGCTAACTTGTAGCCTTATTTGATCAATAATTAATTTATATTTCTTCCCCATTTATTCGAGAAAAATATTTGAGCTTTATTGTGTATAAGAACTTTGAAAATTTTATAATTTCTATCGAAGAAATAATGTTACCTATTATTGTTAAATATAGCAAGCTTTTTACGCATTTATTGTTTCTGAGCTATATACTTTATATACAACACACAAGACTGATAAAATTAGGTGAAACTGTACTAGTGTGTTCATAATTTGTAAGTCTTTTTCGTGCACAATAAACAATTTTTTGCTTTTATTTTTGTTTTTTTAAGCTGCAGCCTAAAGCTCGCTTCACAATGGCAACACTTATTATGCTAAGCAAAGCAAGTAGAAATATAAAATAAGCAAGCAAAAGGATACGTAAAAATAACTTGATTCCAAATATGTCTGTGTGCTGTATATTATATCAACCTAAGTATCTCTTCTTTCATTATTCATCCTCTGTCTTTTTGCATGAACTACGGATGCTACAAATTTGATAACACTGCACAACCTAGCAGTGGCTCTGTTATAGGACTGATGACAAAGAAAAGTGGTTTTTAGAAAAAAGTCCCAATGCAGGGACGAAACCTTGGACGGAATGATGCATTCAAATCCCTGCAGCTACTTTTTGTGGAGCAGTATTTTTTGTAACTCGCAGTACCTATTGTTCATGTTGATAAATGTTGCTTTACAAAAACTGCGCTTTGGATGCACCATTTAAAAGAACGCATACCTATCAGAGCCGAAAGAATCAACCGCACCGAAGCTAGCGAAGTTTCATAGATCGTCGCTCACATATCTGTGCCGAAGTCAGCAAATTTTCATACTATTGACATCGTCGCTCCCATATCCGCGCCGGAGTCGGCGAAGTTTCTTAGATCGTCGCTCACATATCCGCTCCGAAGTCAGTAAAGTTTCATGCATCGTCGCTCGCATTTCCGTGCAGTTTTTTTTGTCATTGTTTAGCATCTATTTGTCGCACGGGTGCGAAAGCAATACATACCTAAAGTATTTTTTCTTTAATTTTGATATACATGCTTTGTTATAATAGCCCCGGCTGCCTGAGTGATCTTAAACGATCACGAAGGTTAAGCAACACAGGGCGCGTTCAGCGCATGGATGGGTCGCCGTCTATGCCTAACGCTAGTGGCATTTTTCCGAGCGGTTCCGTGCTTTGCAAGGCACGTTAAGCTGTTGGTGCCGGCTGCCTTCGATAGATGGCAGTCGTTAAGCCAAGTCAGAGGCCTTAGGGCGGCTTGACAACTTCTGACAGTAGACGAGCCACTAGTCTACAAGCCTCCACCAATCCGGACTTGGCCCCCGTGGTGGAGTATGGCCTATACCTTCCTCAGGGAAGAGACCCGTGCCCCTTGGTGGGGACATAATGGGTTGATGATGATTTACTTTTGTTATTCACATCTTTTGCAATTTACCTCATTACCTTAAACTAAATTTCGTACCTAACTGGTTTTTGCAATATTGTTGATACCGCAGGGTTCCAATTTTCAAGTATGAATTTGTTGGAAGCGCTTGTCCTTTTGTCGTCTGCGGTCGATTTCTTCGGCTCGGATAGGTTATGCGCGTTCACCTTCATGAGTAATTTTCTTACAGTCAAATAGCAGTTTTCAAAGCTGTAGCAGCCAATACCCTTGTTCTAACAGATTAGTCTAATCACAAAGGAGTGTTTTGAGTCACAGAATTGTTTTGTTGCCATTTTAGCACGGAGGAGATCAACGAGACTGAGACATGGCGGCTCTGCCCACGGTCAGGCCGCACCGTCCCTCAAATAGTATAAGGATAAGGCATTTACTAATACTTACTTAAATCGTAATTTTACTTCCAAGTCACAATATTTTTTACTACGAATAGTATTTTTATTAAAAATTAAATTTTCTTTCGACATCAAGAGCTTTTCATTCATAGGCGTTACGGTTAACCTTAATTTTTAAATCGGTAAATTGTTTTATCAAAATTTTTAAGTCATTCACTTCTTGTTTTCATCGTAGTTCGGTGTTTTTTGGAGAATATGATTGATTGAAATTGTTATTTTTAAGTGTCCCTTTGCATGCCAATTTTATTTTTAATTACCGTAAAACTACCCAACTATAATCCAGGGCCCCAACTCTGTTCCAGCAACCACTTAGCCGGAAAAGCTTCGTCCGTGACTTCTAGTGACATCTATTGAAATTAGACGGTACTATTTTGTTTCTATGCAAAATGGCACAATTAGTTACGCGCAAAAAAGTGAGATGGCGTACTCACATTCCGTCATTCATCTGTCGGCGAGTTTACCCGTTCAAACACGTCACGAGTGCATTGCAAACTTTAATTTCAAAACATTGGTCAAAGTGCGGTAAACGTTTCGGAGTTGAATTCATATGGAAGGTAATGTTGTTAACTTGCATACAACGTATGGTTTATTATCTTATTTAATAAAATAAAAGAGAAGTCAGTTTTTTTACAAAATTGGGTACTTAGGTTTTAACTATAGTCCAAAAATTTTATTGGACCATAATTAAAAGCCAACTTTTTTGTTCCAGAAAATGACGTCTAGAGATAAGTTAGTAAGAAGAAAGGTTGGAGGGCGCGCTTATAAGTGCTACACTGAGCGACAAATGGACCAATGTCTTCTTGATGTGACTAACAAGGTGTTAACTCAGCGTGTAGCCTCTGAAAAGTACAAAATTCCAAGAAGTTCAATTATTTTGAAACTGAAGGCATACCGGCAGAACAAAGTACGGAAGCCTGGACGTCAGTGTATCTTTTCAGAGGCCGAAGAGGCCGCTTTTATCGAACATGCAACAAAAATGTGTGACTTCGGTTTCCCTATAACGGTATTCGATCTCAGATGCATTGTAAAAATGTACCTAGATAAAAAAGGATTAAAAGTTGAAAAATTCCAGAAGAATTTACCAGGCAAAACCTGGGTTACTTTGTTTCTTAAAAGACACAAAAAAGGTCTGTCCCAAAGGTTCTGCAGTAACATAAAGAGGGTAAGAGCAGCTGTTGACGCTGAACAAATACAGTCGTATTTCGACCATTTAAAGACTGAAGTCGAGGGAGTGCCACCTCATCTCATATTTAACTATGATGAGACAAATCTTGTTGACGATCCTGGCAAGATTAAGGTGCTAACAAAACGAGGATGTAAGTACCCGGAAGCCATAAAGAATTCCACGAAAGCTTCTGTTAGTTTGATGATATGTGGAAACGCTGCTGGAGAAATTCTACCACCTTACGTGAATTATAAAGCTGAGCATTTGTGGACCACATGGACGGAGGGTGGACCCAACAGCACTCGATACAATAGAACTAAGTCCGGCTGGTTCGATACCAGCATTTTTGAAGACTGGTTCTTTTCCATGGTGCTGCCTGCTCTACGCAATGAAGAAGGGAAAAAGGTCCTCATAGGAGATAATCTAAGTTCCCATATCAACAAAGAAGTTTTGAAAGCTTGCGAAGACAACAACATTGCCTTTGTCGCTCTTCCGCCAAACAGCACCCACCTTACGCAGCCTTTAGATGTGGCATACTTTAGACCGCTTAAATTGTGTTGGCGCAAAATTTTAAACGACTGGAAGGAAAGTCAGGAAGGGCAAAAGTGTCCCACTATCCCAAAAGATAAGTTTCCGAAATTGCTAAAGAAGCTATGGGATAAAATCTTGCACAACTCTGCAGATAATTTGAAAGCTGGTTTTAAAAAAACTGGCATTTTTCCATTAGACGCCACTCCAGTGCTGCAACGCCTGCCATCATTTGCAGATCCAGATGCTCCACCTCAAGATCCAAGCCTGATCTCTGAATCCTTTGTGGAATTCCTACAAAATAAAAAAAAGGAAGTCGTTGAAAGTGGTGGCAAAGGACGAAAAAAGAAACTTAACATTCCGCCGGGTAAAAGTATTTCGTCAGAAGAACATGCTCTCACGCAACTTACCACATCAAAAGAGCCAAAAAACAAACATGAAGAGCAACCGCAGCCCAGCACATCAAAAGATTCCAAACGAAAATCTAAAAAGCAATATACAGATCCTTCGAGTGAAAGCGAAGATGATGTTGAAATCCATTACGATTCAGATACGACTATGTGTCTCTCAAATGGCGAAGAAAATTTCTCGAATGACGACGAAAATGAACTTCCAGCCAAAACTCTGAATTCTTCGGACATCATCCCTAAACCAGGAGAATACGTTTTAGTCGAATACGAAGGTGAAACGTGGCCAGGACAAGTGAAAAGTGTCGAAATTGACGGAGCATTTATTAGCTGCTTGTCACGATGTGGGTTATCTTGGAAATGGCCTGAGAAACTTGATTGCATATTCTATCCACTCAACAAGATTCTCTCCCGGATTAACACACCATCAAAATTAAGCACTAAGCGTGCATTGTTCCGTGTACCAGAACTGGAATATAAATGGGGAAGGCCAAAAAAATAATTGGTTTTTTTATTTCTTATTATTGACTAATTATTATTTAATTAAAACCCGTTGATTGCTGAAGAGTTTACTAAATAAATATAAGTGTGATTAAAAAAAAATATTAGAGTTAAGGTGTGTTTCTTGAAATGTGATTTTTAATTAAAAAACCTTCTTTGATCTCATTATTTAGATTTTTTATTAAAGATAACAATAGCCAGACAAATGAAGCGTCCAAATGTAGTCCAGAGTGTTGTTACATTCGTCGTGAGGATGATTTATATATGTAGCCCATAGTTGCAAATATACCATACAACAATAGTCCAAATTTTGTTAAATAAAAAAAGTATAATAATAACGCATTTATTACATTTTGACCTAAGGGTATCCATTAACTACATTCTGCTTCATAAAAAATAATAGTAGTAACTACATAATAATAAATATTCCCAAATGGCAAATGCACAAACTTGAAACCTGAAAAATCCGGACCATAGTTGGGTAGTTTTACGGTACCTTTTAAAGTCTGTCCACTTTATACGGAGCCGGGGCCGTGCAAGCGCGACGATATCAATCGAAAACAATCATTATATACTTCTTAAGTTAGAGACTAAAATACGATAGCAAATTGAACCTCGGACCCGTCCCGTCGACGGGTGATTTTCGATGGGTTTTTTTACCTGGTAGTCTCTATACAAGGATTATTTTAGATTGATATCGTTGCGTCCGCGCGGCCGCAGCTCTGTATTTATTGTGAATAGTTCTTTAGATGCGCTCAAGTTTTGGGCATTAAGCTTTGAGTGGTAGGCTATTTAGCATAAGATTTAAACAATTAATGTTGTTGATGTGAGGTTATCTTAAATAATAACTTTATATCGGCAATAATAATTGAAACTAGAAGCTTACAGTTTTCGAGCAAATGCAAAATCACTGCACAAGAGCTTTACGGAAACACACTTATCGGATTTTGATACTTTCGAGCAAAATTTTTATTACTTACTCTTAAATTACTTACTCAATTTTATTATTGCATTAATTTACATTTCAACTATGAAGTACCAATATCTGCTATCTATTTTTATTCAAAAATGTTTATTGGAGCATTCGATTTATTATTGCATTTCGCATAATATGCGAAATATGCGAATTGCAATAATAGAATATGCGAAATGCGATAATAAATCGAATGCGGCAATGAAAAAAAAAAACGAAAAATTACGTAGAAGGTATTGGTACGTCGTCGGCCTTTTGCCTTGACTTGGCGTATGTGAGAAATGGTAAGGCGGTTTCAAACTCTACCCATAGAGATGAATTCGATTCCACCGCGCTCTGTAAACCTTCCTATATTGTAGTTCGGATGTCAACAAAGCATGAGTATCTCTTAGCACCTAGACAAGAGAACCTCCCTCCCTCCAGCCAAAGTAACGCTCCGCGACCCCCAAATCCGTAGTTACGGCGAGGGCATCGTGTACCCGCTACCTCACCAAGAAGAAGATGCCGAGTCACTGCTGAGCTCCGAACGATGGGATCGGTGGGGCCAGCGGCCGCGCCCCTTCGACGACGCGACTGAGAGCGATGCGTCGTACGACAACCTATAGGTGTAGCTGACTGTAGCTTCCGGATCTACTAACTTTAATATTGTGGCGAGAATCTCAACACGAAACAAATTAATGTTGATTGTACAGGGTGCTCGAAGAAGGTCCGGTGAAATTTAAGGCGCTCCATGATGTTCGCTTAAAGTGGAAAAAAATCATATCTTGCCTTATTGATTGTTTTTCAAAAATCTATTTCTGTAAATAGTGTTTTTTTTGGACCCGCTATCGAGATAGATAGAGAATGTTTATATTGATAAGTAGAATAATCCCCTTAACTTTAACCGGACCTTTCTGAAACAACCAGCATATGAATGGTACTTTTAATTTGAGAGAGATTCTGGTAAGTACACCCTTGGGCAGTTGTGCGAATCGAGAGAAAAGTTGGTAGATCTGTAAGCTCCACATATAGATGACTATAAGTGCGGTATCCCGCGTGGAACACCCAATTTTGACGCCGTTCTATGACATTTTTTGCTTATATTTTTTGAAGAAATTAAAACAATTTATTTCATCGAAAAATTTACACGATGTCGCTAGATTCATCCGACGTTACGGCTTTCTATTGGGGGCCTACGTCGAATTCGGTAAAATGAAAATTGCGCCGTACACGAGGGGTAGCGTTTATGTGAAGAGGTACTTAGGACACTACGGATTTACTTGTAACGTTTTCAAAACAGGCCAATGAACTTCCTCCATTTTCAACTCCCGTCATCGGGAGTTTCGTGGTACACGGTCTCTAGGGACCGTGTACCCTCTAGATAGCAAGAGAACTGTGAAATTGATTACCTCACTGACATTGCACGCTCTGCAAGTAAACGATGTAGTATTTATAAAGTAGAATAATCGTTTGGTTTGAATTGATAACTGGTGCTGAGTGTTTGTGTGACTTATTTGAAACGGTAAAGTTAACGCTTTTGTAAGTCCGAAAATGGCATACGGTATTATATTCAATATGGACAAACGCTCATAGAAAAAAAAAAAACAAAGTTCTGCATTTTTTGTTTCTTGAATGTACTGAACTATTTTCAACACAGTTCTATAACGGGTTTTCCACTCAAATATACCCTGAATTTTCAAAGTAGCTACATATCCTTTGGCTCACAAAAGATCGACGTAATATCCATAATAGACCGTACTTAAAGTTGAACAACTTATGGTATAATCCATTTATTAAGATATTTATTTTATTAGGTAACCCTTGGGGTATTTAACATTCCACGTAGCGCAATTAGAGTGGAGACAAGACGTAATTCCGAGCTACAAACTTTATGGATTACCTATGTTACTGCTGGACCCACAGACATGAATAGATATTGCTAGATAACGCAGGCATTGCAACAAGGATTCTTGCATCGCAAGTTGTATGAAAAACCAAGCGTGCCGAATTTTCACTAGCTATATTCACGTAAAGTGGAATAATATGTCTCCTTTTCTTTGGTTAAACATAAACATTTACATACAGGCACATTCATTTGCAAGGACCTTTTTTGTATTTTGACAGTTTATAGTGATAAACGCAATGAGGCATTTTGTAATTTTTTGAGGATGTCCGCGGAGTGAAAGTAGCGGCCGCAGAGGTGCCCGGAACCTATGTCGAGCATGCAAAAGTAAAGGTGTGCTCGAGTTGTATTTTTCCTTGATTCATGTCTGTGGCTGGACAGTTTTTAGAATCACAAAGAAACGGTGCACAGACGACACTTACGCTGCGGCATTTACGCTGACAATATTAATTTAACTTTATGCTTTTGCTACAAGAACGGTCCAAAGTGTACAGGTGAATCAGCGATCGACTGCACCCCTAGTGGTACAGGTAGAATTGTAAATTAAAAATATAGGTGCAATGTAAATAGAAGTGCTTATAAAGCTATATGTAAGACTGCTGGTTTAGAAGATGAATTGTTTTGAGCGTCAAAGAATGTATAGTTATATCTTCAACTTCGGAAGTTTCAAGTTTAAAATAAATTTTTACTTACATATGGTAGGTTTATGCACATTCCTTGTTCTTTTATGGAGGATGAAATCCCATCCGTCTACTCTTCCATGCTTTTATTACAACTTTTTATTAGGGGGAAATCAGTTGTTCCATACATTTTATTGAGCACGTGGTAACTTTGTATGGAAAAGCTGATATTTTAGCTGTATATGGGGTTTCACCCTGTATAGAGCCTTAAGTATTAATTTTCAAGCTCCAGGATAATTGTTGGAGCTGTTTAAATCTGCTTACTTAAAATACGGGACCAGCTATGGACATCTCAAATTCACTTGATCTCAGTTGATTAAATTACTTTACCTCTTTCTTCAATAATATATTAATGCAATTTTTTTTCTTTTTCCATAACGTGTACAAAGTTTCCTACCTACCTATTTTCTGGCTATGAAGTAATTTTTGGTTTTTATTTAAATATCATAGAGATTGCGTCTTGTGTGGAATAGTGAGCGCCGTGTGCTGATTCACTAGTCATTTTATAGTTACAAAACTATGTGATCAAAATGTTTGTGGTAAAGAAAATATATTTTTCGCTTAGTATTCATGTATGATAAACAGGTACTTTATTTTAAGTATACTTTGATGTAGTATGAGTTTATGTTTACTTATATTTTTTATTTTTATATTATTTTCGCGTAGGAACATGAATATGTACGTCTTTAAGTAATTCCAATGTAGACAAATGGTAAATGTGCCTGAAATATATTTATTTGTAAATAGTTCTTAAATGAGATGTAAGAATTTTTAACTTTAGCTACGATGAACATTCCAAATAAATGGCGTAATTTGACTTCTAATTATTTTAATGAACATTGGAAAATAAAATGCCAGAAACTTACAGAAATTAAATTTATTCGGTGGCATTCATTGATAACCTTACTTGATAAAAAATAAAAAAAAATCACAGAAATATCTGTATTATTAAGGTTGGTAAGTTCGATCACAACAGGTAAGTATGTATCACAATCAAAACATTAAAAGCCATAAGTACATACAAGAAACCTCCATCAACGACACATGCGGACATTCCTTCAGACATACTACTTCGATGTCGTTGAGTCGGCGGAGGGTCCATGGATGAGGATGGCAAGGGACCGTGAGAGAAGGCATTTGGGGGAAAAGGCCTATACCCAGCAGTGGGCAGCGGTGGGCTGATGATGATGATAATACTACGTCACATAACATCATCTTCGACAGGTGTACAGTCGATAGCGCGTCAACCTTTACACGTCTGCACTTTTGCTTACGAGTGATTTTGCAACTAAAATGTAAAGTTCGACCTGCTGTCGACTGCACTGGACAGAAGGGATGTGTCTCTTTAAAGAATCATTCCACGTAAACAACAACACATAAAAATACACGGGCGCTTAACTTATCACATAGGACAATCCATTCACAAAAACCAACAGTTCTTGTGTCTATAAATCGATGACAAACATACTCGAAAATACCTCCAAACACTAAGACATTTGAGATTCAAATGCTCAAAGAGGCCAACATGGTTCATCTATTCACAAAAATCAACAATTATTGTATTTATAAATCTATGATAAACGCACTGTAAAAAAGTCCTTAACGATAAAAAAATTGAGATTCAAATATTCAAAGCGCCCAACATCTTTCTCAGCCCTTCCGTATTACCTCCCAACTTGACGACATCTCTAAGGGCCCACACACACGTGGCTTCGCGTTCCAAGTTGCGAGACACCAACTGCGCGCGCGCAGTTATTTCCTTAGGGATACCAGCCAGGCGGGCTGCGTTGAACCCGTAGGACTTGGGGCATGAACCCGGGGTCAGCTTGTACAGGAACGTGATGGTTTCTTCGGGGATCTCGTCGCTGTTGGATGTTGCTTCGTCCGTCTCGACCATGCACGCCTGTGAAAGAACAAGTATTTTAGTTTTTCAATCTGTAGGACTACAGGGTATTTTAAAGTGTTTTAGTTTTTCAATCTGTAGGACTACAGGGTATTTTAAAGTGTATTAGTACAACTGTTTGCTTAGTACTTGTCCATCCACCTTAATATTAGGAGACATATAATGGATGTAAACAAACGTTTTTTTAATACTAGGATTACATAACAGAGACAGGTCTTTCTTGAATCAATGAGCTTGATGAACCCAGCTCAGCTTTGGCGCACGCCCAGTTTGACTGCGGACTTTTTTGCGCGTAGGTCGAAAAAACCACTCACTAACGGTGAAGACGAACACCGCGAGAAGACTTGAATGACTCAGGTGTGGACATGACACAGGTGTTGACATGTCTCAGCGCTTGAAACCGCCAATCTGCGGTGGGCACGCGTGGTGATTAAGCCCGTACATTCCACTGAGAGGCGGTCAATGCCATGCATTGGGACCAAGGATGTTATTGGGTGCAATAAAATCACCAAATGGGAGGTTCGACTCGTCAATTAAAACAACTACTATCGAACAACTCTGCAATACCCAAAAAATAATAATCTTTTCACACCTGCTATTCAGAAAAGATCCCTTGATTCCCTCAAATGAGGGATCAAAGTTGTACTTTTCTTCCCTGATATTCTAGCTTTTTTTTTTATTGCCCTCAGCATGATCTGTGTGCAGATTTTCACAAAATGTAATTCCAATTCGATTTTTATTTTGTTGCAATCGATCACAATTGTCTTCCACGGCACAATTGTGTTTGACTTAAATTTTCCTTATAGCAGGCGTGAAAAGCAGTATGTGTCACTCGGTAGCAAAATTATTTCCGTCTTGGGCGTAAACACTTGAAACCCTCGCTACGCTCAAGATTCTACTTTATTGTAGAATCTTTCGCTTCACTCAGGATTCAATATACCGCCCTCGCCGTACCTAAATATATCATTTTGCTCCCTTGAGACACAATCTACTATTTCCACACTAAAGTTATCAACAATGTATGGCCATATCACCAGTTGTTCCATAAATTGCCGCGGCTGGTAATTTTAGTATGAAATAGCTGATATCTTTTTCGCGAGTTGACGAGGTCAGATCGAATACGCACGTCCTTATCACTTACCATACGGCCGAGGGCGACGTCGCCGCGCCGCCCAAGTGTCTGACCGGCCAGTGGTAGTGCGTGGAGATTGTGCCCTGCAGTGTGACGTAGGCTGCTCACGTATGTGTTCGATAGGCGAGTTCGGGTCGAATGACAACGACACACGACATTATCACTTACCATATGGCAAAAACACGGCCGCCCAAGTGTATGACAGCGAGTGGTAGTGCGTGGAGATTGTGCCCAGCAGTGTGACGTAGGCTGATCACGTATGTATTCGATAGGCGAGCTCAGATCGAATGACAACGACACAGGACATTATCACTCACCATATGGCCGAGGGCTATGTCGCCGCGGCCGCCCAAGTGTCTGACCAGCGAGTGGTAGTGTGTGGAGAAGACGCAGCGGCAGCCGCGCGCCGCGATCTCGCAGCACACGCCCGATGCGATCGCCGTGCCGTCGTAAGTCGAGGTGCCACGGCCTAGGAAAGGGTAAGGTACTTACTATTTAATAATTGAATAATAAATCCATGGAGGAGGCCTATGTCCAGCAGTGGACTTCTTGTGGCTGAATGATGATGATGATTTAATAATGTCTTCATTCTCACCCCATAGTTCCACCGGATTGAGATTTTTTCTCATTACTGCAACCTTTGTCAGACCAAAAACCAAGTCAAATTAGTGGGATACATAATAAAAGTACATGAAATTTCTTAAATATCAAAGTTACATATTATACAAAAAAAGTAGAGTCAAAAATAAAAGTATCTACTATTTTTGTTCGTTTTTCTGACTAGCTCTACTTGGAGAAAGTTTTTTCATTCGATGTGTATTCTACGGGACTATTACGTAGCATTCAACAAAATTTTCTCCTGAGAACAATTAGAATTGTCTTACCCAATTCATCCAACAGCACCAACGAATGCTGTGTGGCATGTCTTACAATAGCGGCCGTTTCGTTCATTTCTACCAAAAACGTGGACTGTCCCGATAGGATATCGTCACTGGCGCCCAGGCGCGTAAATATCCTGTCCACGAGACTCATGCTGCATTTTTGGGCCGGTACGACGCTCCCCTGTGAAAAAAGGAAATAATAATTTTGCCGCCTTATTTTTTGACGCGGCTCCGAATAAATTATCTAAAATATTAATTATAAGAAATTTAAAAAAAAGCAAAATACGCAAGGAATTTCTAAGCTTTGCCGCCTCTTAAAAAAATCTCGCTCCAGCTAGCGCCATCTATACGAATTTAAAGTGAATTAATAGTGTTGCTACTCGACGCTAGAGGGCGGAGACATATTTATTTTTGCACTAGCAACACTGACAACACTGCTACGCGACACTAGATGGCGCCATTTTTTTAATCCCATAGGCAGGATAACTTACCAAATGAGCCAACACAGTAAGCAAGCCAACTTGTCGCATCAGCGTGGATTTACCGCCCATATTCGGTCCAGTCAGGAGCAGTAGGTTCGGCCCGTCGACTCCAAGGGCTGTGTCGTTCGGAATGAAATCGTTCACTATGGGGATACAAGGGTGGCGACCTTCGGTGATATCTATGTAAGGCTGTAAAGACAAAGAAGTTTGTATGAGGATAATCCGCGAAATTATATCAGATTTGTAATAAATCAGTATTTCAGACATGGGAAGGTCAAGTCCCTAAGATACTGATAAAACCACGTTCACGGTGGCATTTTAATGCCCTCTACCCAAAGTAATGATTAATCAATATCACACTCTTTACACTCACTCTTTACTTCTCCGTAAATCATGGAACTAGACCGAAAATACAGAAATTTTGTTGCAATCTGTGTACAACATAACATCATCATAACTGTCCTGAAGTGCCACAGTGTAGCTAGCAGGCGTCAACCAGCGAGATCGAGGAAGCTCAGTAGACATGGCACGCTTTTGGGTGCACGACGTCTGTAGTTAATGCTTTCTATTTATTTTATTAGGCAAACAAAACAGACGTCATCCGTACATTTGAAGATAAGATTAATTAGTATGTAAAATACAGACTAATCACCAAAACATGTGTAAATAGCATGATCATAATTTACGAAACTTCACTTAGACGAGTTTAGGCCCACGAGACAGGTTATGCCTAGTGTGGGTGTTACTGTATACATACATACATAAGCAACCTATATACGTCCCACTGTAGGGCACAGGCCTTCTCTCACGGAGAGGGTGTGAGCTTAATCACCACGCGTGCCCACCGCGGATTGGCGATTTCAAGCGCTGAGGTATGTTAATAGCTCAGACACTCAGGTTTCCTCACGATGTTTTCCTTCACAGCTAGCGAGTGGTATTGCTACTGGGTATGTACCAATGACTTTGTTTTCTAAGTTACGTACATTTGTGAAGGTTATAGTAGCAATACCACTCGCTAACTGTGAAGGAAAACATCGTAAGGAAACCCTAGTGTCCGAGGTGTTTACATACCATACCTTTGTGTTTCCAGCATTTCATATGTAATCGCTTGTAGCCCCGGCTGCCTGAGTGATCTTAAACGATCACGAAGGTTCAGCAACACAGGGCGCGTTCAGTGCATGGATGGGTCGCCGTCTATGCCTAACGCTAGTGGCATTTTTCCGAGCGGTTCCGTGCTTCGCAAGGCACGTTAAGCTGTTGGTGCCGGCTGCCGTCGATAGATGGCAGTCGTTAAGCCAAGTCAGAGGCCTTAGGGCGGCTTGACAACTTCTGACAGTAGACGAGCCACTAGTCTACAAGCCTCCACCAATCCGGACTTGGCCCCCGTGGTGGAGTATGGCCTATACCTTCCTCAGGGAAGAGACCCGTGCCCCTCGGTGGGGACATAATGGGTTGATGATGATGATATGTAATTTCTGTTAAAGTCGTGGGTCCTAAAAATCACTGTTAACCTGATCGAGAGATTGTACCGACACTTTTTGCAAATATGATCTGTAAGAAAATATATTACTCCCTGGACCCCCTTAAAAGGAGGAGAGCCACCTCACCTTATCACTGCACGTGATCTCCGGTACGCACACGTCTCCACTCTGTTGTCGCGCGAACTCGGCGAAGGCCAACAGCACGTCTAGCACGGCCACGCACTGCACGGCGCCCTCCCAGCGCGCGTATTCGGCGGAGAAGCGCTCAAAGATGCGCCGCGACAGGTCCTTCAGAACCACACGCTTCTGCTCCTCGGCTGCCAGCATGCGGGCGAGCATGTCCTGGCGGTTTCCATCACGGTCAGTTCGGAATGGGACATCTATCACTTGTTTCAAGGTATTAGGTACATTGGAATTTACATAGTGGGTGACCAATCTCAATGGGGAACTTGCGTATAACTTAGATTGGAGTGACTTTGCTTTTACACCATAGAAATCATACAAAAACCTTGGAAACGTTTAAAAATATAACAATAAATATATATTTATCGGGATTTTCGAGGTCACAACATTATGCGAAAAATTAAGTTACTCTAATAACATAATATTTCGTTTTGTCATTGAATTCTGAACGTTTTCTTATCAAATATTAATAAACGCTTCATACATTATAGGCGTTACGTTAGGGAGTGACGTCATAGTCTAAAGCCGACTTGTATGGCGCGTTTAGTACCACGTGACTATATCGACGTTTCGACTGGTTTATATCATAAAAAGTATTAGTCGCAGCGAAATAAAAATACCACGTTTGTTTATCTTTTAACGAGTTCTCTCAAATTCTATTTAAACATTTTCACCATTCACCATCCTTTATACGTCGGCTTCTGCCAGAGAGTATGAGCTTAATATTTCGAGCGCTGAGGTATTAGATCAAGGAAACAAGCTCTCACCGGGTGATGGAATCGACAACGGCCACAAATTAAAAAAATATCGTGGCGATATTTTCTTCGGATTTTAGATATTCAAAGTAAGCGATTAATGTATATGAACAGGTCTGAGTTTTTATATGTATGTTTTCCAATTTATGGACTCCGGACTGTCAAATACATATTTTGACTCCTTGGAGAAATCCAAATCATCATCAGCCATTTGCCGCCCACTGCAGGACATAGGCCTCTCTCATGGTTTTCATAACCATGAGGGGTTTTGCCATAATCGCCACGCTTGGCAGGCGGGTTGGCGATCGCAGTATGCGGTTGGAATCTCAGGAAGACGCTGCTGCCCATTTCATGGTAATTTATTTCCTTAGTCGCCCTTCTACGACATGGAGTGACGCTATTCTTAATCCGGCGCCACACGGAAAAATCCAAATGCATAATCCAATTAAATGGACAGTTATGGGAATAGGGACTTAGGGAGGCAGATACTTGATGGGCCAAATGGAACACCCATCTTCACTTTAACTATTAGCAGCGAACGGAAGGTCGTTCCTTCACCTTGGTTTCAGCCGTGGAGAATCGCTTGAAGCCCTTCCGGGTTCCCTCGAGGTGGTAATCGCTCCCGGCGCGCGCCGCCGCGCTTTGCGACACCTCTAGCTGATAGCGCTTCTTGTCTGTGCCCACATAGTTTACCTGGAAACATTTAGGGATCTTTAGGGCACTTTAAGGCTAATTTTTTATTATCTGAAACCTAGTACCGCTCAATTAAAATCATATCTAGTGATAGTTTAGACTCATGTTCGCGATTTTTTTTGATGCTATAAAGTTTAAAAAAACATAAAAAGAATGGCCGAGGACCTAGATAGGACATAGAATTTTTTTATATATTTTAATTACATTTCAAATACGAATCATTAGAGAGTAAAATGTATTTTAAAACACATGATTTAGGGGTAGTGTCGGAGAACCCAGCCTTAAATACAATCATTTGAGGCGGTACGAATTATGCCGAGCCAGCTAGTTATTAAAAAGTATTAAGCTTGCCTTTGTGCAGAAGTATCTCTTGTGCAATAGAGAATATTCAAATCAATAATAACTTCCACACAACAGAATCACTTGTCTTACCCGGCATCTAAAGAACTTCTCCTGCTCCTTGAGATACTCCTGCAGTTCGTCCTCAATATCGGCGATCAGCCGCAGCGTGCTGTCATACTCCTGGTCCACACCGGCCCCCGGCAGCAGGCGGCCTTCTTTCTCAGCCTCCGCTTGGTTGAACGACTCCTGACAATTTAGGGATCGTTCATTAAGAGGCACTAGTGTTTTGGCACTTACGTGAGCTAGGCCTAAGTGAGTCTGCAGATATATGGAAGAGTCTTTAGGCACACAAGGAAATATAATAAACGAACGACACAAGAAATTACAGAAATACGGTTACACAACTTAATAAGCGATTAAACTCCAGGAGCGGAGGGGAGCGATTGGCGACGCTAATATTAATTTTATCTACACTCATATCATAATCTTCAAATTAAGAATTCAAAGGTAAACACATATTGACAGGCTTTAAACAATACATAACTTGAAAGAAAATAAAAAAAAGTGTAATATAAAGTTAAATTAAAGGTCAGATTTTTCACTTTATGTTACAGTTATTTTTTTTAAAGTGTTGCTGTGATCACGGAACAAAACTTAAGTTTTTTTTTTAATGTCAAAAGTTGACTCTATAAAAAACCTAATTTCATTTTTCGTGGTACCGTTAAAAGTGCAACTAAAAATACCTAAAATTGCGCGCGCAAAACTGAGTGCAGACGATTGAATGTCAAGATACTTTCGTCGAAATTGCGCCATTTTGTTTAAAAAATTTCATTATGAGTGTAGATAAAGTAGTGTATGAGACTGCACATAACTTGGTATTAAAACACTCGCGAATGCTATTAAAAAACTCGCCAAGGCTCGTTTTTTAAAATCTCGCTCGTGTTTTAATAACCCTCATTATGTGACAGTCACATAAACTACTATTTTACATTGCAAAAACGTGCGCGCGCAGTCGCCACAGTGTCCTTGCAGTAACACTAGAGCGCCACCAACCCTTATTTCACAGATGGTTTTGGCCAAAGGTGTCAGACCAATCTTTGAATAATGTTAATAGTGATTTTTAGGACCTATGGCCGGGAAGCCGTTTTTGCCGTTTTTGGCGTAAATGCCATCTAGTCCTGGGTCCGTGATCCGAGGTACAGATCGTGGATCCTAAGAATCACTATTGACATGATTATATTCTTTTTGTTGCACTAATCCGCGACCTCTGGCTAACCGTGCCTGCACTTGCCCATTAGCTCAGTTGGGAGAGCGCTGGCACGGTTAGCCAGAGGTCCCGGGTTGAAGTCCCGGCATGGATGGAATTTTTAGCCTCTAAATAGGTTTTTCCACTATTGACATGATTGAGAATTTGTCTATTCAGTCATGTAATTTTTTCATTGAGTAAAATAGTTTTCTTTTACAATAAATAATTTGCGCAAACGATCAAAGAAAGCGAAAATTCTTAAATCTTAAATCCTGGGTCATTTATTCATTACATTAGTTCAGGAAATATCAACTCCTATTACCAATTTAACAGTGTCCCAGACTTGCACCTAAACAGAGGCCGATCAGTTGAAATAATCAACCTCCTATAACTATATTATAGTAATAATAATATAGTTTTAAATATTAATTTTTATTCTTGTCTACTGTGTGTTCTGTGGATACAGATATACATAAACTCACGGCTGTATCCCAGAGGAGTAGGCAGAGACCAGGGACTGCCACTTGCCACGATGGATGGATGGATGTTCTATAAGATATATGTACTAGTACATATATCTTACGAAATAAATTTACTTTATTTTTTTAAGTAACGAACGCACCTTGAAAAACTTAAGCGAGTCCCGATAGTCCGGGAACCTGCCAGCGGGCGCAAACTGCGTCACTTTCCTCAGCAGCACCGAGCCAGTACTTCCGAACAGATCGATCAGCTTGAGCGCCGCCTCGAACCCGCTCAATACGGAGATGAAGTCGAGGACTTTGCGCTTCGAGTAGATCTTCTCCTCGTAGAAGATGGCGCGCGCGTCGGGATGCTGCTTTGAGCGCTGCAGGTTGCCTAGCGTGTGCACTCTGGAAGAGAGAGTGGTCGTTATTCCACTGGTTACTTCTACAACACCGTTATTCGAAGGTTGGACATTTTGCGACTTGATCATAATGAGAGTTAGACCTTATGCGAATTGGACGTTTTAAATACGCTGGACATTTTGCGAATTGGAACTTTTGCGTATGAAGGTTAAACTAGCTGTCCCGGCGAACTTCGTACCGCCACAGAATCGCAATAAATATCTTAGTTTGGCTTGAAAGAAGGTTACGGTAAAAATGAAATATTATCCCACTGAAACGCATTACCGGGATATCAAGTATCTGACGTCTCAATACAGATCTTTATCTATGTGTATGCCAAGTTTCATGTAATTCTGTTCAGCCGTTATTGCGTGATTGAGTAACAAACATCTTCACAAACTTTCACATTTATAATATTAGTAGGATTATTGTGCGGTGATAGCGCATCGGTAGAATGTTTGTCCCATTCGAGACATAGTGGGTTCTATTCTGGAATGTACCAAACTTTGTTTCCTGTGAATTTGTAGTAATAATATCACTCCACTACTAAAGGTCAGAAATCACGAATATTTACAAAGATGTCATACCATTAACGTTAAATCATTAATAATACTGTTTATAACAATATTGTGAAATGAAATATTGCAAAATCACGCTGCAGTTTCCACAATGAAAAAGCACTGAAACGTCACGCAATAACTAGTTACTTAGCCAGCAGTCTCTCCAAGTCGGGCAGAGTGGTCAGGATGGCCTGCGTATCTTGGCACAGCTGTCCGTCGTCCCACAAAGCTTTCACCGCTTCCTGCCGCTCCTGTATCGTCGACAGGCTGCAACTTGGGGCACACACCCACTGGTACTGAAGCCTGGGGGAAGTACGGAGATTTAGGCCGACTAGCACTACTACTTGCATCTTAATTATAATATACTAAACGGGTCTAATCACGATGATTTATTACATGTAATTCATCATCGTCGTCAGCCATTTGACGCCCACTACAGGACACAGGCCTCCCTCATGGTTTTCATAACCATGATGGGTTTTGCCATAATCGCCACGCTTGGCAGGCGGGTGGGCGATCGCAGTCATCATCATCATCATCAGCCATTTGACGCCCACTGCAGGACATAGGACTCCTTCGCGGTTTTCATGACCATGAGGGGTTTTGCCATAGTCGCCACGCTTGGCAGGCGGGTTGGCGATCGCAGTATGCTGTTGGGATCTCAGGAAGACGCTGCTGCCAGTCTCCTGGTAATTTATTTCCTTAGTCGCCTTCTACGACATCCACGGAAAGAAATGGAGTGACGCTATTCTTAATCCGGCGCCACACAGCATTACATGGCATTACTGTATTTAAGCATTACAAATATATCACATTTGTACAAATAGCCTCAGTCTGGGTGTATTTTCGTCTTTGTGACGTCCACGCCTGGTTACTATAGCACAGGGTATCCTAGTTTGGAACCAGGTCAAGTGATTGTATTGTGTGGAAGTTATTATGATTATTTATTAGGTAAAATTTACATCGGGAATAAAGGTAATAGAATTTTACCCAATAAATAATTGCGATTAGACCCGTTTGATATATAACGATTTGTCATTAAAAATACTTATTGAATCTTTCTTAAGGCTACTGTTTTTATTAAGTTTTATATATGCGCAAAATAAACTTAAATATCTTATTCTACCAGCGGGAGAAAACCACAAAAGGTTTATCTGCCGCTGTTATCACTCGGTTAGGTTAGGTGAGGTCTGGCATTCTTTGATAAATATTAC
Organism: Yponomeuta malinellus; assembly: GCA_947308005.1. Lineage (NCBI taxonomy): Eukaryota > Metazoa > Arthropoda > Insecta > Lepidoptera > Yponomeutidae > Yponomeuta > Yponomeuta malinellus. The sequence goes on along the minus strand of OX371012.1, from coordinate 9,576,490 downwards.
AGACAATTTGAATATTTTGTGCTTTCTTGTAAGTGCTTGGTTTTTTATGATAAAAGTTCTTTCCATAATTATACATTTTTGTATAAAATTTTCTCAATATAAAAGTATTTATAGAATAGCAAAAATTTGTCTGAGTTGTCCGTAATTTTATTATCTAGCATAATCCTCAGACCACATCTATCAATTTATTTATCAAACGATTTTTTTTTTACAATCATTAAATATGTTACGATTCCCTAAGTATAACAAAGCTTATAATTTCGATGCATACCTCTTTCCAAACGCAGTCGAGCAGAAATTCAACTTCTCATACAGACAACCTTCGTCTTGAACGATCCTCAAGTTCCTTAGCGTAATGGCGTCCAGGACCATCGTCGAGCCGCCCTTCCAGCGACTCTCGACCTTCTCCTCTTGCGATAGAGTCTGGTTTTGCACGTCCGGCGGGGCGTAGGAGTCAAACTGCGCCATAGTGAGGATTTGTATGTCTAGGAGGCACTCGGTGAGGTAAGCCACGCAGCCGCCGAGGGCTTTGACGGCGAGATGACTGTGCGGAGCTGGAGTTAGACCGAGCGCGTCACCTATAAGTTAGATAATAGTACTTAATTCACATACACACATAACCTTACGCCTGTATCCGTGAGGGGTAGGCAGTATACTTAACTGTTTAAAACCAGTCAGTCAGTGTGCAGTCAAGTTTAAGTTCCATACTTACATGTGAAGCAAATAAAAATACAAGATACTTTCGAAATATACAAATGTGCTACGTGATCCTGGGAGCGCCTTAAGCCAACTACGGTTCTTAATAACGCAGCATATATACGTCGTAAGGTAGGGCACGGGCCTTCTCTCAGAGAGAATATGGGCTTTGATCACCACCTGTGCCTACAGGAAGAAACATCGAAGGAAATCTGAGTGCCTGAGGTGTTCACATACGCTTGAAATTGCCAAGTACGGTTCTCCCCTTCATGCAAATAAAGCTTTAAACCCTCTGGCCAGTCTCCGTCGATGTCGCTGCGATAGTACTTCTCAGCTAAGGTCTTCAGGGTCTTCTCTGCGGTCCACATGGCTTGTCTCTCGCTTCTCAGCGGTCCACATAGCTTGTTCCACGCGCTGCGCGTCGTGGCAGCGGACTTTCGATTAATTCAACGTGCAAATGTGCTACGAGACCCTGTGGAGTACTTGAGGCCAATTTCGGCTCTTACCTTCATGCAAATAAGGCTTCAAACCCTCTGGCCAGTCGCCGTCGACGTCAGTGCGATAGTACTTCTCAGCTAAGGTCTTCAAGGTCTTCTCAGCGGACCACATGACTTGCCCCTCGCACCGCGCGTTGTGGCAGTGCGTATTTATGAGCTTCTGAGTGCGCGGCGATGTGTTCTTGCGATCGTACAGTACCTATTTGAGGAGATTTGTGAGCCTGGATTTTGTATTAAGGCAGCTGTTACGTCGGGCACACTGTCTCGCTCGCACGTTCTAACATTTTTAGTAATTGTAATAAAATTTGTATACATTTAATCAATGTGATCGGAGGGTTTGATAGATAATTAAATTACGGACGTTCATGACATATTTTTCTTATCCTGCACCTAGTTTCTGATTGAGAATAACTGATTCCAAAATTAATAATTTTGGAAACCACTTTTCATTATTAAAAACAATTTATAGCAAAACAAAAATGCATTTAAAATGTCGGTAATTTAATTATGAATCAAACCCTCAGACATTTATTAAAAGTTTACTCATTTTATTACAATAATTAAAAATGTTAAATTGTGCGAGCGAGATAGCACAGCAGCAGCCTTAAAACTTTGGCGTCTGTATCTACGTAATGAGATGATTTATACAGCGTCCAGTAGCACCTTCACTCACACAAGATGGGTGAAGGGGTCACTCGGACGCTGCGGTGCCTGGGACACTGATTTTAGATGGAGTAGGCTTGCCCAGCACCTATACCGTCCTGACAGCTTAGTTGGCCTCATCATCATCATCATCAGCCATTTGACGCCCACTGCAGGACATAGGCCTCCTTCATGGTTTTCATAACCATGAGGGGTGTCCCATAATCGCCACGCTTGGCAGGCGGGTTGGCGATCGCAGTATGTGGTTGGAATCTCAGGAAGACGCTGCTGCCCGTAATTGATTTCCTTAGTCGCCTTCTACGACATCCATGGAAGGAGATGGAGTGACGCTATTCTTAATCCGGCGCCACACGGAGTTGGCCTAGCCCACAGGAAAGACAAGTCAATATGTGCGGAGCCAACCAAGCCACGGGTTTCTCTTTCCCCTGACGTTTCCCTTCACAGCTAGTGTGGATGTCGTATTAAACACCACATTATCATGGTTATCATTATTATGGTTAACGTAGCACAAAGTATCCTAGTTTGGGACCAGGACAAGTGATAGAGCTGTATGGAAGTTACTAGTTGTTATTATTAATGACAAATTCAAAGGGTCGGTCTTATTTTTCTATTTCTCGAGAGACCTTCCATCAGCAACGCCTACGTTATTTGACATATTGTGCATTTCAGTATACAAATTTATTTTTAAAGTTGAAATTACTTCCTGAAACATTCAAATTAGATAAGATCAACTAAATATAATTTTTTAAAACTTTAATTGTGAGTTTTTTCTCAAATTTATAATTTTTGAAATACCATGGTTTACGTAATTTCATTAAATTTGTGCTTTACGTAAAGCGCGAACGCAGTATTTTGTCTCAGAAAACTTGAGATTAGTGCTGTCAGGACGTCACAGGTATTTCACCTTGGCATGAGTGCGTCCTGACTTAGAATTTATAGGGTGTTGTACTGACCAAAGCCGGCGGATAGTGCGCCAGGGTAGTAAGTAGCCTCGACGAATGTTTGTCATCCTTGAACTGCCCCAGCCGGAACTGTCCGATCGAGGTGTCGATGAAGCAGACGCCGTATGTACTGTATCCGTTGCTTTCCTATCGGGACATGTGATGAGAATGTTAACTCTCTCTCGAATCATAGGAGAATCGAATTCGAATCGAATCGAGAATCGAGTGTTTTATATAACTAATATTCATAATTTCACTCATAATTGTATGTAAATCACACCTCGTAGGACTTGTCACGATATTTAATTCAAATTGCATTTAAAAATATACTTCTTTGTTTGTTTTACGTTTCACTAATACATAACTTGAGACTACTGTCACAAAATTCGGCAACAAAATGGGCTGCAATACACTAAATTAATCGAGCTTTTGAGTGATTTTTTTTACTGTTTGCGCCATCTATTGACATGTAAAATTAAAGCATGAGCACAGAACAAAAAAAATTAATCACCAATAGAATAAAAGAGCGAGCGAAGCGCGGGAAAATGGCGGGAACTCTCGAACGCTCGGATTGAGTGATGGTGGCAGCTATTTTTAGGGTTCCGTACCCGAAGGGTGCCAAACGGGACTCTATTACTAAGACTTCACTGTCCGTCTGTCTGTCTGTCACCAGGCTGTATTTCATGAACCATGATAGCTACGCAGTTGAAATTTTCACAGATTATGTATTTCTGTTGCCCCTATAACAACAAATACTAAAAACAGAAAAAAATAACTATTTAAGGGGGGCTCCCATACAACAAACGTATTTTTTTGCCGTTTTTTGCTCGATATTAATAATAAGAAGAGGCGTCCGACAAGGAGACTCCTTATCACCAAAACTCTTCTCAGCAGTCCTTGAAAACATCGTCCGCAGCCGGAACTGGGAGGGTTTTGGTCTGAATATAAACGGATCCAAGCTGGACCATCTCAGATTTGCGGATGACTTCTTTTTGAAGAGAAGCCAGAAATTTTAGAACAAATGATACAAAGCCTTAACAAGGAAGGTGAGAAAGTTGGACTAGAAATGAACCTTACTAAGACCAAAGTAATGACAAATTCAACGAAGGTGGACATAACAGTAAACGGAGCGATCTTAGTTTGTTACTGAATATAACTACCTAGGCCAGCTTATATCTCCAAAAGACCTTATACCAAAGGAAATAAATAAAAGGATTGCTAATGCTTGGAAGAAGTTTTGGTCACTTAAGGAAATCATGAAGTCAAAGGACCTGGGCATGGCACTGAAAAGAAAAACTGTCAACACATGCATCCTTCCATGCTTAACTTACGGGTGTGACACATGGGCACTCACCAAATCTCTAAGAGACAAACTTGCCAAATGCCAAAGAGCAATGGAGCGCAGCATAGTACAGATAAAACGTCGAGACAGAGTCAAATAATAGTGACATCAGGATGAAAACCAAGCTAACTGATATCCTACTACGCATCGGGCAACAAAAGGAAACAAGGAAAATGGTTTTAAAAACCTATTTAGAGGCTAAAAATTCCACCCATGCCGGGACTTGAACCCGCGACCTCTGGCTAACCGTGCCAGCGCTCTCCCAACTGAGCTAATGGGCAAGTGCATGGGAAATTTCGAGCCTCTTTACAAACTTCTCTATATTACGTACAGGCAGCGACATCTGGCCGAAGACATTTACATCACTTGCAGCCCCGAGTAACCCACTTTGCAGTTAAGTTTTTACATTGGAATGATATCGCTGTACCTACATGATTATAAAAACCCATGCTGGGACCCCATACAACAAACGTTATTTTTAGCCGTTTTTTCTCCATCTTTGTGTCTAATGTTGTATAGATAATGGTACGCGCACGAAGGGAACCCTTCGTGCGCGAGTCCGACTCGCATTTGGCCGGTTTTTTATTTATTTATTTGTGTTATAAGTACATATTCAAAAGTATTTTACTTTCTTGTTAAAACTTCAATTACACAGACTAAAAAAGTGTTCTAGGTGAAAAAAATAAAAAACAGAAATTAATTTTGAAACACACTTTTTCTTGGTGTGAGTAAAATGTCGATGCTGTGTGACAGGCACTCGCGTGCCGGTCAAAATTGTCGTGGAGTTTTTAGTAATCGTGGTAATTTTACATTTACTGCCGTTTCATAAACGAAAAATCGTGACATTTTGCATCACAAGTGTCAGTTTACTGCCGGTCACTACTATTCCATTATGAAAGACATTGTGCGACATTTTAATAGTGAATTGTGACATTTCGTAGTACTTTATGTGACTTGCCGTCAAAACCGTTGTTTTATGAAACACAATCACGCGACATTAGTAAGTTATTTTTGAAACGCAAATGACAAACGTCTCTCGAGTTAAGTTATATGAAACGGGGCCCTGTCAATATGAGACCGGTGCCAAATACTGTCCCACTTTTTGCGTTAACGACTAAATCATAACGAAATAGGGCCTCCGGGAAGGAGAAAGAGGAGGCGTCCAAAAACCACCTGGCGTCGATCAGTTACGTCAGAGGCGAAAACATTTGGGCTGGGATGGGAAGACCTCGAGGTCGACGCTCAAGACCGCAGCAAGTTTATAAAGGCCCTATGTCCCTCGTCAGCGACAACAGGATATAAGTAGTAAGTAGTAGTATACCTCCTCAGCAACAGCGAGCATGTAGGCGGCGCCGGGCTCCAGCGGGCCGGAGTCCTGCAGACCACACACGCGCGCGCCCAGCACCGACACTTGGCAGATCTCGCGCGCGACCACCTTGTCGAACTTGGAGTTCTTACCCGCTGGAAATAACACCGATATTAGCCTGCGTCGGCGTTGTACTGACGGCACTGTATGGAGCTGTCCAGGAATATGTCTACTTAGGGCAGACTATCAGCTGGATCAGTCCACCGATTCAAAGTCGCTCAGCGTATTATGGAACGGACTATGCTACGAGTCTCTTTGATGGATCACACCAGAAATGAAACAATTCGCCAAAGAACTAAGGTGACTGGCATAGCTTATAAGATTAGCTGATTGGATATAAGCAAGCTGAAGTGGCAGTGGGCTGGTCACATATGCCGAAAAAGTGATGGTCGATGGGGTGCAAAGGTTCTCGAGCGGAGAACACGAATTGGCTCGCTGGACCAACGATCTGAGGCAGATTGCTGGCAGCGCCAGAACGAGGATGACCGAGGACAGAAGAAAGTGGCGTGCCTTGGGGGAGACCTGTATCCAGCAGTGGAACGAGTGCAGGCTGATTGATTTATTGAAGCTCATTTCTTGGCTGCGACCTTTACCGCTGTCACTCATGTCGCAGGTTGTGTTACTCTTTAAGGTTTCACACAATTTGCCATTTCAACAATAAATAGAATTAGCTGCTCCCAGGTAATGTGTGTGTGTACTCACTTCGTTTGCACCGCTCCTGCATCATGTCGGGCGTCTCGGTTTGCTCGACGCGCGCGACCTTGTACCCCTTGGAGACCAGGGTGGAAGCCATGCGCGAGTATGCGCTCTCGGGGAACCCGGAGTGAGCGAACTCTCCCTGTTATGTCAAATGTTTGGTATAGTTAACAAGTGAAGAATATACTTAAAAACTTATTTAAAAGGAGGCTTCTGCAATGTTCTGTACGTGCATGTTTTTGTTTGAATAAAGGCATTTTAATTTAGTTTTTTTTTTTTTGTTTGAAAACCTTCCGCTACTTAGGCCCGAATCTAGGGGGGCGAGCGGGGGCCCCCATCCGCCTTAGTGGGCGCCGAATCCACATACGTGTACCTTACATGAACGAGTAGCATAACGTAAGACTGTTTCTGAAAAATATTCAGTACATGTGTATACAGGAGCTTAGTTCACCACAGCGCCCAGTACATAATTGGGTATTTGACAAAATATCAAATGAGTTACTTTTAAAACGGAATTTTGCATGAAAATACTGGCTTATGACGTCACATTTCAGAGCACTCTTTTTATGTTTAATCTACATATTTAAAAATTGTAATAACTAGTAATTGACTAAAAGAGATACATTTTCCGAGATATTTTGTAATTTTTGTTATAATCGAGCATATGAAATAATTTATTGTTGATCGGGTTAAATACCGAATTATGTCAAGGTAATTTTGGGGAGGGGAGGGGTTGCAGGGAGCGCCAATGTCAAGTTATTGCACCGTGTCGGTAAAATCGTAGATTCGTAGCTATAGTATACGTTCAATGTACCTTACATTTTGTTATATTTTTCGATGGTTTACCTAAAACCCAATAAATAAATAAATAATTTATTTGAAAGTATTGGTTCTTCTGCAGTTCTAATTATATGGTTCGAAAACGTAGCAAGACCTGCGACGAAGTATGGTGCTCGGCACTGGCGGACAAATAAGCAAGGAGGCAACAAATCCGTACCCACCCGACTCCGGAGTCTTCTTTCGTGTCTCCTATATCAATAGAGCCTGCGGATGCAGAATCGGACTTTTTAGATATTTCAAAAAGTGTAATTCTAGTTACTACTTAAATCGTCCGTAATAGACTCACAGGTATTTGATGAGTCAGTATATTATAGACTACAAATAAAAATCCCAGAAATTCACGCTTTAGAGTCAATTACTTTGTGATTGGTTCGATTGTGTGATTGTGGGCGACTAAACTAATTATATGTAATTGTTACAGTGTCACTCCATTTCCTTCCGTGGATGTCGTAGAAGGCAACTAAGGAAATAAATTACCAGGAGACGGGCAGCAGCGTCTTCCTGAGATTCCAACCGCATACTGCGATCGTCAATCCGCCAGCCAAGCGTGGGGATTATGGCAAAAATCCCTCATGGTTATGAAAACCACGAGGGAGGCCTGTGCCCTGCAGTGGGCGTCAAGTGGCTGATGTTGATGATGATGATGATGACAGTGACAACGTGAGTGGTGGATCTACTGAACTCAATCCAATAGGCTGGCACAATTGCAGAGAGGTGGATCTACTGAACGCAAACCAATTGGCCACCCCCCTCGCACGATTTGCATAGGATCAGTTTTTGGCGTTAGTTATAGTATAAATCGCTGTCCACTAGGATTTTTGTTGAAGGCTCGTGGATTGCAAAATTATGAATTCATAACAAAAAACTTAAATACATACATAATTATGGTATTAACAGGATTCTGTGTTAGTAAAACTAGTGACAATGTATTGACAGTGTAAAAATTCTTCAAGCTACTCCATACCTTCATATAGGAGAATCCGAGCTCGTTGACTCCGACCGCCGCGTCCATATGGTACAGTTCATAGAACTTGCCCACTTTGAAGAACAAGACGCAGTCGAAGTGGGAAGCTTTCATCTCCCACCATTGACGGTGAGCCTGGCGTGGGAAAATAGAGTTTAATAAGCAGGCCATAAGGTTTGGGAATGAGGATCATGAACAACTTAGTAGCAGCAGGTACAACGTATTTATACTTTATATATGTTATAGGCAATGTGTATAATCCGGCATTGTATAGAATGCCTAGGCATTGTAAACATTGCCTAAAACGTTAAGGCAATGTGTATAATACGATTCATTTCATACATTGCCTAGGTATTGTATAAAATGCCCGAAGCGCATCAGGCAATGTGTATAATGAACGACCACGGGAAGGAGGCGAGTGCGCGGCGTGCGGGACTACCCCGTAAACAAGTTGCAACTCGTTCGTTGTGTTAGTACGCAGCACTCCTTTGTTTTATGCAGACGTATTTTTTTAGTTTATGCATTGGTTCTAAACTGAGAGTGTGATCATTCATTGTTTGTGTGATTATTGAATGGAAAATGGCTACTGATCAGCGGTACTTACTAATGAAAGAAAGGTTTTACTTAGAATTGCGTACTAACAGAGAATCGGCTTCTACAAAGAATCGAGTGTTTATTGATGAATTTGATTTTTTTGTATCATGATCCATAATCAAGTGGTAAGAAATGAACAGGACGACTTTCTGCAGCAATTTTGTGATACGGTCAAGTGCACTTAGACCTTTACACTTGCCATTCGATTTTGTCCTATATCGCAGAAGATAAGAGAGGTGGAAATGTCAAAATGTAAAGCTCTAAGTGCACTTGACTGTACGTTGTAAATGTAAATGTTTATCCGAAGGGAACTGCTATGTGAGAAACGCTGTCTACGCAAAAAAACACGTTACATACATTACCTATGCGTCAACCGGCATTCTATACAATGCCTAGGTATTCCATACATTTCCTAGGTAAAGTGTAAAATAGTTTGAACATTCAATATCATTTCACACATTGCCTGGACGACCCCGGCATTCTATACAATACCTAGGAAATGTATAGAATGCCTGCATTATACACATTGCCTATAACATATATATTTATACTTTCGGAATTATAATTTATTTATTGTATTGTAAAGGGAAACTAGATTCGTTATCTGAAATGATAGCCATAAAAGGCCGAGGCCTTCTACCACACTAGGAGTTTAGGCTTAATCACCATGTGAACATCCCGGACATTTAAGTTTCCTCACAAACCAGGTCTGCTTAGAACACCATTGTATATCTTGGGAAAAAAAAATTGCAACAAAGTGTTAATTGAGTTTTTTTATGAATCCAGCAAAGAAATAGTTTTTTTTTCCTTGTGAAACTTGTTCCACTTTTTAAGGAAACTACCTCCAGTGTAGACCCAACAAAAACTCCATTAGAGATAAGTTAAGATAAGAATATTCTTTTATACTACACCTGCTTGGAAAGTACCTTGATACTTTATCAAATTTACGGTAGAAAGTACGTCATTGCATATCGAACAAATATGCGGGGAGAAAACGCATCTGAGCGGGAGAGAAAAGTGTATGAAAATCCATTTCTTACGTGGTTTTTCTTTTTTAATTTTGGGTAAGACTATGCGCCGGTAACCTAAATATCAAAAGCCAAAAAGTTTTTACAGTGAGTTTTTATCTCCAAGTTCGCAAAATGACACTGGCCACTAGCTGTGTGTTGGATGGTGTCGGGCTGGCAGTGTGACCCTGCGGCGGCAGGATAAACAATTTGAAAAAAGAACATGTGAAAATTGCAGACGCCATTGGCGCCATTTCCAATTTGTGTGTTGTTTGAGGATTCAGTTTTCGTAGAAAGTAAAATAAAACTATCAAGCAGGTGTAGTATAAAGCACTATGTATCACTCGAGAGAAACTGCGATTCCCGATCTCGGGTGTTTTAAAGCCCTCTCCTACGGCTCGGGCTTCAAACGACACCCTCGACGGTAATCGGTCACTTTCTCCTCTCGGTGAACAATGTACTATTATGGCCTCAGAACACAATTGTGTTCTGAGATTATGGCACACGCTGCGCGTACGGGAAAACCCACTTTGAGGCCAAGTGACGATATAAAATTGTTTACACAACACGGACTGTAAAATAGAAAGGCCGATATCGCAGAAGTTTAAGGCCCGAGCCGCAGGCGAGGCCCTACGGCCTAGTTGTGTAAATAACTATATTGTACCAGGAAAAACCCAAACATGAAATATTAACAAAAATGCAGTACAATTGGCGGAATAGTTACATAGATAGAAATGGATATTACACATATATAAACTTTTTAAAGAACGGCTATTGTTCTAAAAATTCCATTGCCATAGAAGTTAATTTATTATTTATGTTACTCACAGGCGTCTGGCTATTGTAGAACTCAGGAGGCACAAAGAGAGTCTTAGGATCATAGTCTGGATGGTCAGGCCGGCGTTTCTTTGAGTCCCGGACCTTGTCCGGCTTTAGCCATTCCAACTTGTTGTGCGTCCAGCTGCCTTCCTCGGCAATGGACGCATCCTCAGGCTCTGAGGACTTGGCTGGGGTTGAGATGGGGTTGAGCCTGTGGATTCAATTTTAACTCAATGTTGTCGGTGAACCATGTTCTCAGGTCACAGACCAGTACTTTCACAGCCAGGTATGCTAACATACACCTTCTCTTTTATTTGATAATTTGGACAAACTGCCTAGAGCACCCACTTAAAAGAGAGCTCTGCAAGGCCTCTAATAGGGTTCTGATGTATAATATCAACCTTGCCTAGGTTAAGGCTGGGTTCTCCAACCACACGGATTTGTATGGGACTTACTGCGCTGCGAGCGAATAATTGGGGGAAAAGGAGCCATTTTTGACTTTACAGAAATACAATCCTATTAATAGAATTTTGACGACCGACGTCACTAACACATTCAGTGATATGAATTGTTTAGTATCCAAAACTCAGTACAGCTCAAATAAAACCATATCTAATGATAATTTTCAAATAAAGTCCCGTGTGGAGCCGGATTAAGAATAGCGTCACTCCATTTCCTCCAGTGGATGTCATAGAAGGTGACTAAGGAAATAAATTACTAGGAGACGGGCAGCAGCGTCTTCCTAAGATTCCAACCGCATACTGCGATCGCCAACCCGCCTGCCAAGCGTGGGGATTATGGCAAACCCCTCATGGTTATGAAAACTACGAGAGAGGCCTATGTCCTGCAGTGGGCGTCTAAGGGCTGATGATGAATGATAATTTAGACTCATGTTCTTACAAAGTTCTTCTTACAGACCAAAGTAAGTTCTTACAGACCAACAGATTCTCTCTACAGTTGGACGAATTACCTACCCGGCAATGAAGCTCTATTGTTACGATATGTTCGATATACCAAAGATGAAACTGCTCTTTGCTACATATTTAGAGACTGATACCAGAGGAGAATCGATTTTTCAGGCCGTGGAACATTTTTTTACTGACAAAGCTATTCCATGGAAGAACATTGTCTCTGTTGCGACTGATGGTGCACCGTCTGTGGTTGGTAGTCATCGTGGTTTTATAGCTCACTTAAAGCGACAACTGCCTGATGTACTGGTCATTGACTGCGTGATTCACAGGCAGCATTTAGTAGCAAAAAAGGTGAGTCCTAGATTGCATAAGTCTTTACAATATGTAATAAATAAGATTCGAAGCAATTCTTTGAACTCTCGGTTATTTGCTCAGCTATGTGAGGAAAACTTCTTTACTCGATTACTTCTGCACACTGAAGTTCACTGGCTATCAAGAGGCTCTTGCTTAGAAAGATTTTCAGCCATTTTTGAATCTGTGTTCGAGTTTTTTCAAAAGATCCGAATTTGAAAGAAAATCTGAACAATTGTAAAACAGATATTTATTACTTGACTGATATCTTTGGAATGTTCAACAAAGTTAATTTGCAGCTGCAGGGTGACGATCTTAACTTAATTGAAACAAAATCAATAATATCGGCCTTCGTGGGTAAACTAATCCTTTATAAACAAAATTTAGGCAGAAAAGAATATTCGCAGTTTCCGCATTTGTCAAAATTACCAGAAATGCTTCAAGATGATGACATTTTATTTAGTGATTATTTTCTCTGTGATTTTATTATATGTCCCTCACTTGGACGCATTACACAAGGATTTCACGGAGAGGTTTGAGGATCTTTACAAATTCCTCAATGGATAATAAATCCATACAGCCATAGAAGAAGCCAATGTGATAATGCAAGAAGAATTGATTACCATCAGCACCGACGAAGAGCTTAAGCAGAAGTTCAACCAAGGCTATCAGGAACGCAACATTGAAACACAGTATCCTACATTGTGGAACATTGCTGAAAAATACCTTATCGCTTTTCCATCATCATACCTAGTTGAAAAAAGCTTCAGTGTGGTAACAAAGATTTTGACGAAACAAAGAAACTGTTTGAAAATCAATGAACATGGAGATTTAAGGCTGCAACTCACCAATATTGAACCGGATGTAGCTAGATTGGTAGATAGTCACCAGGTTCATCCATCACACTGAATGTTTTATTTTGTCTTTGCGAATTATTACTTTTTTTAATATAATTTCCTACCTACTTAAGATTCTTTAAGTAATTTATTTGTAATAATCATTATAAATTAAACTTGATATTTACTGAATTGTATGTCTTTTTATTTGAAGCGCATTTTACAAGAACATTGGTATGTCCAATTTTAACGAATTTCTGTTTTCGGTTTTTTGCAACACTGTTCAACAAGCTGCATTAAGCTCACTAATCAGTTTTTACAAAACCTTCCTATGTCCACAATTATTCCATCAAAAAGTTTAGGAAATTTTACAAAAACAACCAAGGTTTGCTTGTAGGATAATCGTTTTGGCCAAAAAGCACCAAATTTACTCTGGGGACAAAGGTTGTTCTTGTAAAAAGCGCCTCATTTTGTTAAAGATGAGAAAATGAAGTCAACTTTACTCACTTAACAAAGTGTAAAGTTTTCCAATTGGTACCTTAGTACCTAGGTATTTTGTATCAATAGAAAAAAACTAAAGATAGGCCCCGTTATTCATAATAGTCTGCTAATTCTCACTCTGTCTTCTTCTATTGCAATGCTAATTCTCACTCTGTCTTCTTCTATTGACCTAAGTCAGAATGAAAAATAACACTGTAGCAGCTGTTTTAAGTTCGCGGACCGTTATGAATAAGGGGGTTGATCTTAAAAGTAGGTAATTTGGCCATGGGGGTGTAGATGGTAACAGTTCATTTTGGAAAAGGGGTCACTTGTCCAAAATACTTTGGGGATCCCTGATCTAGATGAATGAATTATACGTAATTTTTTAGCTAAGACACTGCACAACTAGTACTTACTTCTTTTCTCAGCAAATTTCCAGTAGGTACTTGAGAGTAGACAATAAGATACAGTAAATTAATCCAAAATTATGTTTTTCTTACTTGATATTAGATTTATCCACTCCTTTTTTCTCAGATTTAGACTTAGGTGACTGATTTGGCTCATACTTGAAACTGTCCTGTAACTTTTTCTCCAGAGATATTTTCTCTTTCGGTGTACCAATTGTGTTGTCTGCTGAAATATTGGAACACAAACAATGTACTTTTAGAATGAAGAAAAAAATTGTTTTGTCTTCAATGGACTCAGAATTAACACAATTTGCAGTGTAGAGAATCTTAATGTAGATTGTAATCAGCCTTAAGGGGGGATCAGCTATGTAATTGGAATGAATAACGTCCATACCTATGTTTTCAGTGTCAGAGTTATCAGAGTCCACAGGGTTCAGTCTGATCCGTTTCCTTCTCTTGGCCGCGATGGGTGCTTCGTCATCACTGTCACTTTTTTGAGGAGACTTCGCTCCCCTGTCCCTTTTTTTAACTGTTGAACAAATTGGTACATATTTATAAAAACTCTCAAACGCATTATAAATGGTTAAACTATAGAAACCTAGTGCTTGTGTTAACTTAAGAAAATACTATGGAGACTATCTAGTGAGTTTGGGAAGTATAGGGGGGTTGAAGAGGTGAGGGAGGGGGTGGACTCCTCTTAAAACCCCCTGTTTAGGGGTACAGTTTTTGAGTTATTAGTATTTTTATAAAATCATAACCTATAATAAACATTCATAGTAACCTAACAGCAAACTATTTGACTTTTCCTATATAAGTAACCTATCAGTAACAAATTTGTGAAAATAATGCAACAGTAACCAAACAGGGGCTTCGCTCACTCTACTACATATGATCACAAGTCAAACCTAACCTAACCTACAGGTTCTAGGGGTGTAGGTTTTATTTTATGGCGGTGCAATCATAATTTTCTTTTTTCCACTAAGAAAATTTTGTTATTCGTGCGCGCCGAAATTACGTATCGTTTTTACTCTAGCTTTATTTTTTTTCTGTGTCATCAGACAGGTTTTTACAGATTGTTTAATTTTAGCAATATTTCAAAACTTTAATTTAAAAAAAATCAAAATGTGGCTCCTGGAATAAAAATTGTGTTAAATGGGTTCAGTTGAACCCCAACAAGCCCTCTACACTTCTCCTCGTTCGTTTTTGTTCGGCTGTTAGCATTCCACATACCCAATGCGCTTAGACTTTTCATTACCAAATGGTCATGTATTATATTATGAACACTCCCTATTGAAATCTTTAGTTCTTAAGCTATAAAACAAACAGTAGTATAATGATGTGGCAAAACAATTTTTTATCATTTCTTCAGGTACTTCAATCATAGCGGCGCGAGTAATTAATGGATGTTCTTCCCCTCTTATGCTCAGCACACTGCGCAACCATAGAATAAGGTGAAGCATGAACCCCTAATGTATCAGGCAAGTCTTGATTTACTTGTTCCGTAGTAATATTTTTCAAACATAGATAGTTAATTACCGCGGGAACATCAATTTTCTCCATATCAATTACTCGTTGCGACAGAAAAAACAAGAGCTTCTAACTTTTTTATTTTATTATGTCGACAAATAGGTTTGGCAAAAGCCCGGCAGTATTTTCTTTTTCTCTATCCAAGGAGTTAATACCTCATTCTCACTACTTATTGAACAACCCTCGTATGTGTATGTATGTCTAAGAAATCGTGTTTTTATGAACTGGTTGACTTTGAGTTTATTCAGATTCTAGGAAATGTGTTAATCATGCAAAAATTTATTGATACTTACTCTCAGGTTTTGAGTCATTTTCGATGTTTTTCGAAGTGTCTAGTGCGGGACTGCCGCTGGTATCCAACGACTTGGTTTTCTTGTTAGCGGGCGGGGTTTTGGTAAAGTAGTTGAAAAGAGTATTCGATGGTGTCGAACTGTTGCGTTTCGACATGATAAAATTAATAAATATATTCCTTTTCCGGCTTTTTCTTTGTTTAGTTTAGACCCGGTAAAAAAGCTACGAATATTGGCGCATAAAATCTAAAATGTCAGCTGGCTCTGGCTGTCCGTGCTGTCAAACTTGCCAAGTGTCACCACTCATTTTCTTCACTTATTCTGTGGATAAAGCTGCCCACACGCATTAAGCCGCGACCCACATAAAACCAGTGTTGCCAGCTGGTACTTGCCATTTAGTACGGCAGTTTGCTTGAAAAGGTACGGACTGGAGCAAAAAGGTACATTTTCATAATTTTACAGGATTGTACATTTTAAAACTTTCGTGGTTGTAACTAGACATAATTGTAAAAGAAAACGGGACTCACTCATAGTAGCAAGTAAAAATTACTTGTTTTGGAACGTATCTTTAGACGACTTTACAGAGTAATTTAATCTGTGGTCTTTATTTGGTTGTGCTTGGGGATTCCCCGACTAATCAATCAAATGTATACCGCGACAAAAATTATGAAGGCATACCTCCAGAAGTTTTCGCCGTTGAATTTTAATTGTTTTAAGTTCATTTTTGTTAATTGAAGTCATTATTAAAATATTAATTTAGATTAACTTTGTGATTTCATTTTAAATTACCTATTCAGTGAATATTGGTATTTTTTAGTTAAATATTCCTAAGAGTAAGTAAGTAAAAGTAAGTAACCCATTTATATCCCTAAATATTACATTTTTATTTTTAATATCCCTAAGTTACAGACCAAAACTAGTTAACCTTGTGATTCCATTTTAAATTATTTAGTGAATTCTAGTGACTTTTTTAGTAGAAAATATACTTAAATCTAGTGATATTACAGACCAAAACTGGTGAGAGTTTTCTGCAAGGTGGCAACACTGAATATAATGGTAGGTGAGACTGAGGTATAGTCATGCACGTTAGACAAACAAGATACACGATAATGTTAATACTCAGAATACTATGTACAACACACGAGAGCATATTAACTTTTACATGCGTAGAGTGCAACACAGCCGCGTAAAACGTAAAGCTAAACAAAAATTACCAAATTGAATACAAACGTCAACTGCATGTCAACCTTAACAATTTATTCGAAAAGTCGTCTGTACACTAAGTCCATGTCTGTACAGAAGCATTTTTGCACTATAAATTGGTGCGACGTGTGTAAAAGTTGACTTAAGCTGTCGCAGCTATGCAATCATCTAATAGTTAATACTGAATCTAGCCCAATAATACAGATTTTTTCTCTGTAGACAAATAAAATATTGAGCAGCGAAATATTGAGAACTCTGCAACTTTCTAACAAATAAACTTGCGTAAGTGAATAATTATAGGTGACTGAAAACATTGAAAAGCTGTATTCGCGAACATTGTAAAGATTTGTTATAAAAATAATTCCATTAAAATCAACTTACCCACGTACAATGCGCTTTCTTATAACTTACTTAGAAGACGCTGGCACGCGTGAAACAAAACTCACGGTGTTATTTATAAAAACGCAATTCCAATACAAGTACCTAGGTACAACAACAACCAAAATCGCGTAACTCAACAACACTATACAATACATGCACCAATACGTAAATATTTCGTTTCTTTGGTTCGCTTACAATTTATGAAAAACGTTGAGTCAACGTTGTGCATTCGTGCAAGTGCAAAGTGGTCCTTGTTGGTTCAATGGTATTTCGTTTCCAATCTCTCTAATATAGTCTATGTTCGTTTCGTTTGCGTTAGCGAGCTACGTTCGGAAACAAAATATTTTGTGGGCCTATTCCACAATATGGCAGCATGTACCAAAAGGTACGGTGTGTGACGTCGTACAAAAAAGGTACGGCCAAAAGTCGAATAGTACGGTTTTCGTACCAAAAAGTACGATCTGGCAACGCTGCATAAAACATTCGATTTTTTTTGCACCACTGCGACCGTGCTAGTGTATGGCAGGCTTAATACGTTGTACTAAAATGTAACGTTGTCTTATTGTATAGGTACCAACGTTACAGAAGAAGTTTTGTTTTAACTCCTACTCGACAACAGATGGCGCTGTCTCAAAAACTTTTTGCTAGCGTTGTCTGCCTACAAAAGGGGAGACACGGCTATGGACACGACTACTGTGCACAATGTTCAACTTTTGCAAAACCGTATAATATTAGGGGTTAAAGTATGAAATATTTTATCTTCTATTGGGTGCCTCATGATTTGACTGATCTGCAGAAAGAAACGCGTGTTGAAACTTGTGTTGCCTTGTTGAACCGGTACAGAAATGAAGGAATATTGGATCGAATTGTAACATGTGATGAAAAGTGGATTCTTTATGATAATCGGAAAAGAAAAATGCAATGGCTGACCCCAGGTCAAATGCCACAACAGTATTCAAAAATCACTCGAATTTTCGCAGTATCCATCTTTCTTGTCTAAATTGAATAACAAAAACAATTGAAAGTCGATATTCAAATGTTTCACATTTTTAAAAAAATAACATCATAGAAACCATTTGAAAAAAGTTTCATTCGAAAACCTCAAACCATGAAGATTCTATGTCAATTCAAAGAACCTATTGCAATAAAACGGCAATTTCATACTTTAACCCCTATTATAAGGAGTTAGGATTTTTTCCATTAATGGCGCTAGTTAGCTTTGGTGTGTAACCGTAACCGCTTAAACGGTGTTTATATCATAGAACCCTCGCTTTTCGGTCAAATACGGGTTTTTATTACCATAGAGTAACTTATTTTATTATACCCTAAGGCTAAGAAAACGCTAGATGATTTCGACCAATAGTTGGTCCAAAGTGCCTAGTTGCAAAAATTAAACCACGGTATTGTTTTCAATCTATTTATTATAAAAAAAATACGAATAATTCATTACAATTTGGTGTAAAATGGCAGAAAACCATTCCTTTCTTATTCACACACACACACTCCCATAGTAACATTTTGTAATTATTATTATTAGAAATAGACCAATATGTAACACATAGGTTACAAGTGTTACATCCAAGTGCTTGTGTTGCTTAACAGTCTCGTTTACAATAAACATAGTTTTGCATGCCATAGCATATATGTTTATTACTAAAATTAATTATGTAAATTAAGGAATGCTTTAGTCTAAGCCAAACATAAATATTGCCTTCGTAAATCTTGACTAAACAAGTAAATATAATATAAATATAGTTAAGACAATATACTTACCAGGGGCTTTCATAGAATTACGATTCATGGTTTACTTTGACATTTACTTGGTTTTTTGTCGGAAGAGTCCGACCAGGTGCTTACGAAAGTTTTAGTTCGAAAACCTACTATCATGATTGGTTCTTTGGGCGAAAATGACTTAATACGGTATCTGACACGGTCAACAATAAATTATTTCATATGCTCGATTAAAACAAAAATTACAAAATATCTCGGAAAATGTATCTCTTTTAGTCAATTACCAGTTATTACAATTGTTAAATAGATTAAACATAAAAAGAGTGCTCTGAAATGTGACGTCATAAGCCAGTATTTTCATACAAAATTCCGTTTTAAAAGTAACTCATTTGATATTTTGTCATTTAGAACTTTGGGAACACAAAATATTGTAGCTTTTTGAAACAAGGCCCTGTATTATAACTGAACATATACTTTATTATGAACTTTACAACAGAAAAACTTATTAAGTACAGTTATCTAATTCCGTTAATGTTAATAATGAATAAATAAAACAAAATAAAAATCGTAATAGTCGTAAGTGTTATCAATGAAAATAAGCTAAAAACCTATGTAAACGCTCCATTTATGGCTCAACGTAGTCGTTTACGAAGAAAGAATAAAAAAAAACAATAAAAACATGTTACATTCCTAGACTCCACTACATAGGTACCTAAACTATATTTACATATAAAAAACGCCTTTATTGCACCTCAATCCGATAAAACTGGTCCATGAATTGGATTTCTTTGTGGCACTGCTAAATTAAACATTAGTTTTACTATTTTAACAAAAAAACTGTTTTATTATGTATTTTGAAATATGTACAAGGTATAACAATATCCTCCATAACACATCCAAGCGCCAAATATGTTGACTACTCGTGATGACTCGTGTAGTCCTTTTGTAGAGAGTCCATTATACGACATAAACACACGCGTGTTATTGAATACCACCCAACAAATAGCCTCCTTATTCCAGCAGCATAGCATAGACAGTGGCTTAAGCCCTGTTTTTACAATACACTCGGCGTTGTTTATCACATTCAAAATGGACTCCCAACCAAACACCGCCTTTAGAGAGTCCAGTGCAGACTTCTCGTCATTCCAGAAGAACCTAAGTAGCCCACGCCATCCCGTAAGAATGCGAGCTTTCCGTAACTTCCAACATTGATCCCTAAATACCTCTTTGAACCTACCTCTTTCCTATTCAGTTATGTTCTACTTCTGACATCGATGGCTACGCATCCGTTCCAACGTGGACGAAGTGAATGTCGCGTTTCACGCCGCACGGATGTTCTTCCGTATCGGGTAACTGAGAATTTCAATTTTAAGGAAATACACGTTCAAAAAATCGTTCTGTCTCTTAAAATGTTTTCAAAAAATATCGGATCGACACATACTTGTATTAACTTAGCGAAATTCTCAATTCAGAAAACGGTAATTCGTGTTGTTCTCATTACGTTATTAGGCGGATGCAACTCGTTCACGGTGGGGCCAACTGGTGCGTCAAAACATCTGTCTGAAACAGTTACACTACCTACAAGCCGGGAACTAATATAGATCTAAAATTGTCCTTACAATTAATTTAATAAATTATAATGGATTCTGATCACTTCAGCACAGGCTTGCTTAGTGCAGTGTTCAGGCACTTACTGTATTCCAAAATGGCAGTAATTCCCGGCGAAGAACATTTAAGACAATCTTGCGGCCCTGTAGGGCCGGGTTTTAATTTGCTTTCGTATCGTAGTCTCTGACTGTTTAAGGATTATTTTAATTTATATCGCACGTCCCTGGCTCGTTGAATCTCTTTACTTGGATAATGTCCAACTCGCAAATGGTCCAATAATAATTTAGTTTACAGTAAAAAGGAGCACGATGCCCAACTTAAACACATTCTTCAACTCTCAGAATTACCACCTCACAAATAAAAAAAAGCGGTTAGAAAATAGAAAATGGCATCTTACGATGCATTTCGAAAACAAAATTTATCAATTGATAGGAAGGTAACAATATCTAATTTATGTATGTATTTTTGTTACACAGAAATGAAAGGAATTTGTTTTTTATTTACTTGAGTACTAATTATGTACTTTAATTCAAAATATTCATAACGTCAATAATAGAAAATCAACAAGGTAAGTTCAGTCACGAATTACTATATCTTCTTAGGTTAAACCTTCTGCGATTTGGACATTCTGGAAGTTGGACGTACGCGAGTTGGACATTCGGCGAGTTGGCGCGCGCGTGACATTTCGCGTGTTGAACATCGTGCAAGTAAACAAACAGCCGTATCGTGACAGGCCCACGAACCTCTACATGATAATCTGTGGCTCGGGCACCGATAGCGCGATCGACTTGTGCGGCAGAACCTGGCCCCCGTTGACGTAAAGCTCGTCCTTGACGATGACGTCCTCGCCGAGGACGGTGCAGTTCTCCATGCGCACCCAGCGGCCCACCACCGACCGCCAGCCCACGATGCAGCCCTCCAGCCACGCGTGCTGCCGGACGCACGCGCCGCGCAGGATCGTCGACCGCTTTATGCACGCTCCTGGGGAGATGGAGCGGCTTTGTACCTTTGTACCGACTACAGCTAATAATTCTTCACATATTAGTTTCCAAGTCAACCGTAATGTAAGTGTGAAAGTGTAGTAGGGGAAGTGTGAAGTGAAGATCTTAGATGTTAAAAGAAAGTGCAGCCCTCTAGCCACGCATGCTGTCAGGCGCACGCGCCGAGCAGCATCGTCGACAGCTTTATGCACGCTCCTGGGGAAATGGAGCGGCTTTGTACCGACTACAGCCAATCATTCTTCACATTTTAGTTGCCAAGTCACGTGAAGAGTGCAGGAAGGGAAGTGTGAAGTGAAGATCTTAGATATTAAAAGAAAGTGCAGCCCTCCCGCCACGCATGCTGTCGGGCGCACGCGTTGCGCAGGAACGTCGACCGCTGAATGAATGAATAACCATTTATTGCCAATAAGAAATATGTGTTACACTTAACTTACAGACTAATTAGAAACTTAATTGCTGAGATGTTATTTTAAACAAGTTCTAAATGAGAAAAATTTGGCAAACTTGTTTTATGCACGCTCTGGGAGATGGAGCTACTTTGTATCGACCACAGCCAATTTCACTTTGCATTTTTGTTGCAAAGTCACCACTAACGTATTTGAGTAGAAAGGTCTTAGATGTTAAAAGAAAGTGTAGCCCTCTAGCCACACGTGCTGTCGGGCGCACGCGCCGCGCAGCATCGTCCACCGCTTTAAGTACGCTCCTGGGGAAATGGAGCGGCTTTGTACCGACTACAACCATTCACATTTTTCTTGCCAAGTCACGTGAAGAGTGTAGGAAGGGAAGTGTGAAGTGAAGATCTCAGATATTAAAAGAAAGTACAGCCCTCTAGCCACGCGCTAGAGAAGTTGCTCGGTTGATATATTTTCTGCAAGCGTCACACATCAAAACAGGCAAACAATGGTAACCTAGCGATATTTAAATCGGTGTCAGACATGTATCGGGATAGGATTATAACCGGCCACTACATGTGCATATACCACCTCAAATACCCCCCTCTTAATCTATCACGTACATGCGTGAACACTTTTGTACTCCTCTGTACATAGTACATTAAATAAATATTAGCTCAACACTTTTGTGTATAACTGTACCAGCTGTCCTCACATGTATAACACTGATTAAAATAGTTAAACAAAATCGAATATGCATAACAAAAGACAATTTAGAAAATTATTCCATTAACCTATACAAAGCACATAAAAAAAATACAATATAATATCAAAGACATCTATCTATCTAAACATAAACAGTACCTAACCCGCCCTCTTAATAGAATTATTATGAAAGTGAAATCTTTCAAAAAATTCTTCAGCTTCGGGCCATTGACACTTTTAGTTAAGATGTCTGCTATCATTTTATGGGTTGGCATGTACTTTATTTGAACTTTATTAGCCAGTACACACTCACGAATACAATGTGCTTCGTTCTATTATGCATCATTTTGTTTGCTGCAATTTTGTGTGCCGACTGATTGTCATAAAAAATTACTACAACTTTACTATCTTCACTTATCAAACTTAAGTAAACTTCGTAAGTAAAGCGCTTACTTTGAAGCTTGACTCAGTCCTACATAATAATATTCTGGTTCCGTAGAACTCAAGCTAACGGTAGCTTGTTTCTTGCTCTCCCATGAGAAAATATTTGTAATTAATTTGAAAATTAATCCAAATGCCCCATATTAACGTTGTAATTGTTGAAAAAAATCCGATATTAAAATACAACGTACTCGTAGTTTGTAGCTTTTAAACAAAGTTCTGCTAGGACGACGAGAAACCAAAATAGCTCCCCAATCGTTGAGTTTGACCCACAGCAAAGTTTATGGGACATAATTTGTTGCACTGACAATATAAACTGTTCGAAGAAATATGTCGAATTTCCTAACACGCATCCCGTAAACTATGGTCCTTTCACACTACTACGTTTTCATCATCATCAGCCATTTTACGCCCACCGCAGGACATAGGCCTCCCTCACGGTTTTCCAAGCTACCCGGTCTTATGCCGCCCGCATCCAGCGACTCCCCGTCACCTTAACCATGTCGTCAGACCATCTAGTGGGAGGCCTTCCCACGCTGCGTTGTCCGGTCCGCGGTCGCCAGGTCAGAACTTTTTCACCCCAACGGCCATCAGTTTTCCGAGCTATGTGCCCCGCCCACTGCCACTTCAACTGAGCAATTCAGTTCGAGCTATATCAGTAACTCGGGTTCTTACTACGTTTTATTTGTTGAGAATTTAAATAAAAAAGCGCAAAATTAAGCATTTTGAAATATCGGCGTAATATTGTAGTAAAGCACTGAAGGTCATCCATTTATTTTCCGATAAACCACTTTACTGTTAGTGCGGACATAATAACTATGAATGAATTATTTTATGCTGCTATGAATTTATGACATCGTGCTCCACGCCTATTGTATAGCTAAGCAAATAGTACTGTAGATACAGAGCTTATCAGTAGGTTGTTTCAGAAGGGTTCTGACATAGTACACGCCTTTATAAAAATATTCTGTTCAAGAATTTTCTTGATTAACATAATAAATTCACGCCTGTATACGGGAGGTGTAGGCTCAGGGTTTGCCTGCACGCACGTCGGTTTCGGATTTTTCTTAATTTACATATTTTAAATATCAATAAAAAGGATGTCAGGGAAGTAGACTTGCATCGAAAACTAACGTGAGATTGTGATAGTGACGTAGATTACGCAGACATTAACTTTGCTCATACCCAATCTGTATTTGCAAACCTAATCTGAGGATTTCCACTAATACAACGATATTGTTGTTATTGTAACACATACGTAATTATATTGCGTTACACGCTGTCGTAAAAAGTAAGTAAAGCGAAGCCCAAAGGCACCAAATATTTACGAACTCACAAAGTGTAAGCAACTAAAACTCGCGGAGCTTACACGGGGTAGATTTGGACAGCCGCGATAGCGCTCTAACTCTGGCTCTAACTTCGCTTAACCATACTTCTTAGGTCAGTCTGTTTATCGCACAAATATTATAAATGTGAATACCTTTTCAAATTTTCAGTGTAGGTAGAATTTGCCATTAAACACTGTATAATATAAATCATCTAGCTCATAAGTAAAAGGCCTTAGTTAGTTCTCCTCTCACCGTCTTCAATAACGACGTCCGGGCCGATGGTGACGTTGGGCCCAATGCGACAGCCCTTGCCGATTTTGGCCGTCGCGTCAATGAGCACGTTGCCCACCACACCAGCGCCGTCGTACAGCTTATCGGAGTTCTTCTGGCGCAGGCTGGTCAGGTAGAGGCACATTCCTGGAATACAGTAAGGATTAAAAAGAATGCAGCATACAAACATTCCACTATAGCGCACAGGCCTTCTCTCAGAGAGAGAGTATGGGCTTCGTCGCCGCATGTGCCCACCGCTGATATAGTCACTTGCTAATGGCGAAGGAAAACACGGCAGGCAAACCTGTGTGTGAGGTGTTCACATACTACAGCGGTTGAAATTGCCCGTAAAAAGACTGGTTTGGAAGCCATGGCCCGGATGGTCGGTTTATCGGTTAACAGTTAAAAACAGGTAAGGTTATATTGAGATGCTAAGGCACGCAGAATTTAATGTGGATAGTTTTACTAGACACTAGTAGACAGACCTCTATTTTACTATGATATGAATTGGATTCTTCCATATTGTAGATCCAGTATGTAGGACATCAGAGCATTGCTGGCTTTCTAGAAAGAGATAGGCTGGCTGGAGTAAACTCACAGCTTTGATACATACAATGGCCCAACTATGAGGCCAAGTGCGGAAATCTCAGGTCTAACTCACTAACATGTAGGACATCCAGTATAACCAAAATTGCTATGGCTAACCTCACATATGTAATCGAAAAACTGTACATAAAAAACACTAATGTTTGTTTCAAGAAAAGCAACTAAATATGCAACACCCAAGATCGCCATGAAATCAGACATGGTAATTAAGCCCATACCAATACTCTCTCAAAGCGGTGGTAGCCTAGTTAGTGGGTAGAACATTGGACTCGGAAGCGGGAGACCCAGGTTTGATTCCTAGTGCGGGCGTGTACCTATGACTTTGTTTTCTAAGTTATGTACATTTGTGAAGTTATAGTAGCAATACCACTCGCTAACCGTGAAGGAAAACATCGTGAGGAAACCTGAGTGTGTGGGCTATTCATATAGCTTAGCGCTTGAAATCGCCAATCCGCGGTGGGCACGCGTGGTGATTAAGCCCAACTCTCTCCCTCTGAGAGAAGGCCTGTGCCCTACAGTGGGACGTATATAGGCTGCTTATGCTTATGCAATACTCTCTCTCTGAGTGAAGGAGCTGTTAATGTTAACATAACTACTCATTACAAAATGTAACAAATATACAACCAGGACGTCCACAAAGGAAGGATTTTCTGTAGCAGTCTACCAGCCATCAGTCATCGTCTCACCTATGGAATGTTTAAAATCTGACAAAAAGCAATAATGTAATCACCTGTGAGGAAGTCCTTAGGCTGCCCCACATCCATCCAGAATCCTTGGAGCTCCATCGCATGGAGCTCCCCGTCCTTCGCCATGAATGGAAACACCTCCTTCTCTATGGACGTCGGCCGAAGTTCGATCCTTTTCAACACTGACGGGTTTAGAATGTAGATACCTGAAAAATAAAAAAAATATTATTGTGAATAATCATAAACATAAACATAACATAAACATTTACATACAGGCACATACATTAAACAACTTGACCGTTATTCGAAGCCTAATAATATATTGAGAGAAGCCATCGCTTCCGGTTCCGTTTCTATCCCTTTTTTCCCTAGCTACTTCCGTTTTGCCCTCTCTTTCGCACACTCCCACCACCGCAGACAGTGTGGCGCCGTGATTTCTGGGGCGCCATCTTTTCTTCATTGACGTCGTTGTTCGCGTTCCGAATAGCCGTGCGCCCAGGCGCACGTTTAAGTATTTAAAATCCCTAACGGTTTCAAATTTTGAAACAATTGTTATTTTCTAATAGAAATAGAAGTGTTTTCCCAAAATTGGATTGATTTCTACTGTGCTGTGAGCTGAAAAAGGTATGTTTTAACCGTTATTTCCAGTAGATTAACTACCCGTTATTGCAGGAAAATTCTTTAAAATTTTCTGTTATCCCCTGCTTTTTCAAGAGGATTTGCTCTCGGTGTTTGATCGAGAAAATAAGCGTTTGTCATGTAAAATGAGTAATTAAAATTCATACTAAATTTGAATAAGAATTTCGAAAACTTAACGGTGTTACCGTTCGTAATTAAATTTTATGTTTCTTATTCGACCCGTTACTGTGAGTGAGCCTAATTACATATAGGTACCCCGTGCATCTTCTAACTAATTGTTCCTTCTCCTAGTGCGGTAAAATGAGTGACAATGAACAGATTAATAACGAAACTGCAATTGCATCTGATAAAAACGAAAGGCCCTCTCGTAAGCGGAAACGTGGGAGAAAAAGTAGTACCTCTGATTCTTCTTCTACATCAT
The DNA here is from genome assembly GCA_947308005.1 of Yponomeuta malinellus. Lineage (NCBI taxonomy): Eukaryota > Metazoa > Arthropoda > Insecta > Lepidoptera > Yponomeutidae > Yponomeuta > Yponomeuta malinellus. Next base: position 9,549,851 of record OX371012.1, on the reverse strand, counting down.
CGCGTAGTGAGTCCACCTCTTGTTCTGACTCTTCATGCAAGAAACGGACAAGCCGCAAAAAGAAAAGGAAGAATAGGCGGCGCCATTGGCAGAAAGAGAAAAAACTTGATAAATTGATAGCTGAGGTTAGTGATCTGAAATCTAAGATTGCTTCAAACGAGATTCTAGAGGATGAGCTAAGCTATAGCTACGATAATTTAGACAACGTCGAGGACAATGGTCATATTCAATGCAATGAATACGATAACGGAGCAGAACCACAGTTCTCTCTGTCTATTGGCACTAAACTGAAGGACCCCGATGTCTTAAAGACTCCGTTGTCATATTTAGAGGTGCTCAAGGGTGTTCAGAGATTTGAAGACCCAGATTGGAGGAACGTTAGATACTCTGACGTACAAAAACAATATCGCCATACCCCTGGCTTCACTGAACTGGAGGTAAACGACGAAGTAACTCGTTACGATGCCCCTCGTTCATTGGCAAAATAAATACGGAAAAAGCTTTCGCTGCATTGAGTTTCGCTCTTATAAAACAGAAGGATCAGTTAGAAAAAGAACTACAAAATTTTCTAGCTTGGGCTAAAACTACTTCAGAGTTCAGGTTCGAAGATATTAACGAGAAAATCCAGGACATTTTTGTTACCGGAGATTTTTCAAAAATTTCAAACGATGCTCTTCAGTTGGTCTGTGGCCATCGAGCAGAATTGATTCAGCAGCGAAGGGAGACCATTTTGGCCTCCGTCAAGGATCCAGTACATAAAAGCGCCTTGCGGAAAATACCTCCTTCTTGCGACAATCTGTTCCAGGCTGAAAGATTCACTTCTGTGCTTGAAAAAGGGGGAGGCGTAAGAAAGCTGTTCTGGCCTCGTGACAAAGATCGCGCTACTGCACCGCAAGCCGATCCAAAACCGCAAATATCCGGATTTCACCGAAATCCTCCTTTACAAGCAGGCAAAGGCAAACATTTGCCCCCGGCTAGACCATATTCATATGGATCCAATGCTCATACTTCCAAGCCCTTTCGGGGTAGAGGAGGCAAACAAACGGCAAGCAATCGCGACAATGCGTATTACAACAATCGCAAACACTCTCCTTCATCCCACCGGGATAGGAGAGGTAAACCAAGAAAATATTGACTCACCGAGCAACTTCCAAGCCGGACAACTGGCCTTCTACCACCATCGGTGGAAAAACCAAGGTGCTCCAGATCATTTACTGAGCACTATTTCAGGTTACCGTATCCCGTTTATAAAAAAAAAAAACCGCCACTACTTATGCCAGACCTATGCCGAACCGGCCAATCGACTCCAACCTCGGACGAAATGAGTTCGATCATAGAGAAAATGAAAGCAGAAGGAGTACTTTCAACCGTGCCGCGATCTCAAAGCTTTATCTCTGCCATGTTCCTGGTCCCCAAGGAAGACCAAACTATGCGCCCGATTTTCAACCTAAAAGCATTAAATCGGTATGTCGGCACGACACCATTCAGACTAATAAACGTGCACAGAGTCCCCGACTTCTTGCAAGAAAAGGACTGGATGGTGAAAATAGATCTAACTCAGGCATATTTTCATCTCCCAGTCGCAGAACCACACAGGAGATTTCTACGCTTAATATACCAACAAGAGCTGCTACAAATGAACTGTCTTCCCTTCGGGTTGAGTTCAGCACCCAAAACCTTTGCGACCGTGAGCAACTGGATAGCTCAAATTCTTCGCAAGCAAGGGATACGCCTCCTGGTGTACTTAGACGACTTTTTGATCGCCAATCAGAATGCTCAAATCTTAAGAGAACAGACACAGACCACATTAGATCTGCTGAAGCATTTGGGTTGGAATGTCAATCACGAAAAATCCGTTCTTCATCCAAGCAAGGTGATAGAATACCTAGGTGTAATTTGGCAACCCTGGATGAATCAGAAAATGCTTCCAATAAAGAAGTGCCGAAAGCTTACGGCGATTATCTGCACTCTACTGAATCGGCAAACTGCCAGCCTAAAAGAATTACAGAGTATAGTCGGCTTAATGAATTTTGCCAGCTTCGTCATCCCTCGGGGAAGAATGAACTTCCGACAGCTGCAGAGGCTGTGTATCTTTCTTCTGAAAAAACCTGTAAAGCGAACTCAGTTGCCTCATCTTGTTCAAGAAGAATTACGTTGGTGGCTGAAGCACCACAAGGATCATTCTCAGATTCACCTACCATTTCCGAATCATTACATTGTAACCGATGCATCAGATCAAGCTTGGGGGGCTCAAATAAACAACCTACACATCTCAGGAGCCTGGAATGCTGTAGAGAAGAGGTTGCATTGCAACCAAAAAGAGTTGCTAGCTATTTTGAAGACACTAGAAGAGCACGCTCAGAACCTCCGGTTCAGCTCGGTACACCTGCAAAGCGACAACAAAACTGCAGTCTCATATTTGCACAACGAGGGTGGCACAAAATCAGCAGACCTACTCGAGCTGACATACAGAATTTTGACGCTACTGGACTCGCATCAGATAAATCTCACTGTTTATCATATTCCCGGTGTATACAACGTAGAAGCGGATCGCCTATCACGATTACGAACAGTTCCGGAATGGCATCTGCTACCAACAGTAACCAAAGTTGTGTTCAGCAAATGGGGAACACCAGTAATCGACCTCTTTGCGTCGCGACTAACCAGAGTAGTTCCGAGATACTGCAGCTTGGACTGCTTAGACCATCAAGCGGAATTTCACGACGCCCTTTCCCGAATTTGGGATTATCCATTAGCTTGGGTCTTCCCGCCACCATTTTTGATTCCGAAAGTTTTACAACACCTAAACAAATGTCAAGGGAAGTACCTGATTGTAGCACCCAGATGGTACAAAGTGTTTTGGAGAGCAGATCTCAAGAGCAGAGCAACCGACGCTCCTTGGACCATCAGGAACCTTCCACGAGTTCTGATAGACGTGTCGACGGGATGTGCTCCACAGAAAGCATCGGACATGACGTTAGAAGTATGGAATTGTGGGGGTGGAATGAACACCTCAACGGCTGGTCAGAGTCACAAAAACGACTTTTGTTAAAGAGCTGGCGCCCGTCGACGCTTAATACTTACAAGCCAGCTTGGTCGCGATGGGTGCGATGGGCTCAACAAAACAAAATACGAGTTAACAACCCTAACGGGTCTGAATTGGCAAGGTTCTTGGCCGATCTTTTCCATACGGAGAATTTATCCTATAACACCATACTATGTCACAAATCAGTAGTATCTACACTCTGTAACCCAGACACATCAGAGCAACTTAGTGGTCATCCGCTTGTAAAGAGAGTGTTGAAGTCAATATCTCTGGCTAAACCAAAACCGCCAAAACCACCAATATGGGATGTTGATAGCGTCATAAAATATCTATCGCGAGTGGACTCAGAAACCAGCAACCTGTATCAATTATCCAAATATACCGCCGCAGTTCTTTTGTTATGTTCCGGGCGAAGAGTACACGACCTTACATTACTGCGCGTGAATTCTAGCGGATACAGACTATTCGACGATTACATAATTCTTTGGCCAGAGTTTGGATCAAAGACAGATACGGCAGACTATCGTCAGTCAGGCTGGAAACTACGAGCTAATCCAGATTGTAAAAGCCTCAACCCCGTGCACTGGGTACAGCGCCTCATCACTGTTGGTCGAGAAAGAAGAGATGAAGCCGCCTGTCAGAATCTTTTCATTTCCACTTGCGGTCCGGCTAAGCCCGCCACCCGGTGCATTATTGCGGGCTGGGTTAAAAATTTATTAAAAGAATCTGGGATAAGTGCCTCGGCCGGTAGTTTTAGAGCTGCGGTGGCTTCAAAAAGTTGGCTAGAAAATTCTCCTTTAGATGAAATCTTGGCTAGAGGAAATTGGAGATCTGATAAAACATTTAAACGATTTTACTGTCGTCAAGTAATTTCATCAAAATCAAGTGATATTTCTATGCCAAAGTTATTCGATGCAGTTGATTGAGTTAATTGATGAATAATCATAAATATCTATAATTACTGTCAAAATTGAAGAGTGTAATTTATTCACTAATTAAAATAATTACCGTTATAATGATTCCTATTGAAATATGAACTTTCTGAAATCAGATTTTCGTTTAATATTGTTATTATTTTTACCATGATTGGAATTATATTTTTTGTTGCACACTTACCTAAGTATATTGTTTTTTAATTTTATCGTAGGAACCATTCCTTCAGTCTTTGATGTCTCTAAATATCATTTGGTCACATTGACGTCAACCACCACCACCAGACGATAACAAACAAATCTCTCAATATATTATTAGGCTTCGAATAACGGTCAAGTTGTTTAATGAAGACGTTTTACCTAAAATAAAACGTAAATTAAACATACTTACCTTATTCGAAGCCTAATAAATTAAATTCTGCCTGGTGGCCAAAACAACGTAATGAAGAAAAGATGGCGCCCCAGAAATCACGGCGCCACACTGTCTGCGGTGGTGGGAGTGTGCGAAAGAGAGGGCAAAACGGAAGTAGCTAGGGAAAAAAGGGATAGAAACGGAACCGGAAGCGATGGCTTCTCTCAATATATTATTAGGCTTCGAATAAGGTAAGTATGTTTAATTTACGTTTTATTTTAGGTAAAACGTCTTCATTGCTTCTGGCCCCACACTAGGATACCCTGTGTCGTGGGAACCAGAAACAACGACATCACAAACATGTAAACATCCAAGACCTGGGGGTTTTTTTTTTGTCCCCAGCCGGGATTCGAACCCGGGACGTCTTGCATGGTATGCAGATGCACTACCGCTGCGCCACGAGGTCGTCTGTTCAACAATTCACTATTCATCCAACATTTTTAATGCTCTATTCATTTGATCCTAAAAGCCAATTGGATAACTTTTTTATCCGTTTTATAACTATCAACGTCTCATACCTACCTCATTGTTTTGTTTTTAATTTGGGTGGCAATTCATTGACCACTATTTCCTTGGCTTGTATAATCATTACAAGTTTCTAGGCCTCCTCACCTCTCGTCCAGGGAGAAGATGTGCCATCGCTTTCAGCATTTTATGATTGAGTAAATTTTCAGTCAATCTTTTGCCAGTTGATTGGTGTGAATTTGTAGCCATTCCATATATTTTTTTTTAAAGTGGACTTTTAAAATTAATAATGCATGTAATATTGCGGAATAAATTAATCAAATTTAAAACATTTACATTATGTGAGAAAACTACCATTAGTTTTAAAACTTGTTATTTCGAAGTCCAATTCAACAATATCTGATTAGATGATAACAAGTGATATCAAGTATACCTCATGTGACTCATTGCAGAGATTATGTGAGTACCTGGCCTACCCAGTAACAAACAATAGATACCTACATACAAATTAATGACACTTGTTACCTGCATTAATTTTGTTGGATATAAACTCCAGAGGTTTCTCCACAAAACTTTCTATTTCCCCGCTCTCTTTGTAACAGACCACTCCATACTTTGACGGTTCTTCTACTTTTGTTACCACTATTGTACCTTCCTAAAAAAATAAAAACAAATGTTTTTTAATATTTTTCATGGCTTTGTGTATACAAGTTGTTAGTAGTTGCTAGTAATAAGTACCAAGGTACCAAGTAGGTAATTTTTTTGTTACAAAACACTTATTACAATGTTTTTTCAACCAGCTTTTCGAATATAACTAGCATTTACCATTCACAGCTTGGAACTTACCTTCCCATGACTCCTATGATATGTCGCCAATTCCTTGAAGGGGAAGTCACAGATCACATCAGAATTGAGCACAAAAAATGGCTCTGGACTGGCACTCAGGAGCTCCCTAGCCAAAGCCAGTGGGCCTGCTGTGCCAAGTGGTTCTGTCTCGTGTGAGAATGTGAGTGAGACCCCAAGCTTTGAAACCTGTTCTGTTAACTCTTTTTCCATGTCTTCAGCCCTGTAAGAGACTGCCAGTATCACCTGTGGTGATACGGAAATCAATAAGAGACTAGTTCTTTTACACTTAAAATCACAAAATACCCATACAAAGAAATTTGAGTTTAAATTACAAACAACATGCCATATTGCAATAAATCTTTACCAATATGTTACGAGGACACAAATAGAGGTTTTATTATACTCAGAAATACAAATAATTTTTTTTGAGGCATCTCCCCTTAATGGGTAAACCTGTCAAGAAGAGGGGTTAAACTATAGGTTAACACACTATTTTTAGACAATAGTGATAAATAAATAAAAAGAAAATATATTTAAGAATGTTATTAAATATAAACCTGTTATGAACAGTCAATGGCAACTCTTTATACTTTCATACTTCTATAAGACTTTTACTGCAAAGTATTGTAACCTGTAATGTGGAATGCACAAATGTAAAGGTTGATGTGCTGTCAAATGTACAGGTATGGTACATACAGGAACTGTACAAATTGTGTTCAAATTATCCCACCCTTCAGATAAGATATCAAGAGGATATGGACTGGGTCAAACTGATAATAACTAGAAACTAAAGTTTTATTTTTTACGTACTTTATAGTACATTAATACGGATTCGATAGATGGAATTAAATAAGTGAATATTACCTGAGTAACTCCAGCTTCCACCAGGGCTTCGATCTGATGTAATAAAATGGGTTTGTTGGCAAACTCCACCAAAGGCTTGGGTCTGCTCAGCGTCAGGGGCCTGAGCCGCGTACCATAACCCCCTACGAGGATCAAAGCACGTATTTCACCCAGTTTCTTATCAGTGCCGCACATTTTACCGATTGCTTGATTGACTACAAGTCTAAACAAAATGCAATGCAAAAATCCCGAGCGACGTGGCGGTGTGCACTTCACCTATTTAGGTAGAGCTACTGTTTGCGTGCGCCTACAAAGCGGCAACAAACAACTAATTGAACTGAACTCTACAATTAGCAAAAAATAATCAAAATACACGTCAGCGTCGTCTTCAAAAAGTACATAGATTTTAGGCTGACTTCTTACGGCGCGCGATCATGGAACACACACCTGTCATAACATAAGACTTGTCTTTTTTTCTTATTAATCTGTGAACATACCGCGCGATATATCACAAGCAGTGTTGCCAGCATGTACTCACGAATTTAGAAAAGGTACGGTTCTCTATATAGTCTGTGGGTACGGTTTAGAGTTAAAAGGTACGACTTTTATAATTTTATATAGCTTGGCAAACGAAGTCGGCGAAGAACGTGTCGGGCCACGCGCAGTGTAGGGTTCCGTAGAAAGAGGGGTTTTTTTATCTGCTTTACAGAACTAATAAATAAAATTATTCTTATTGTTATTCTTAACAACTTAATCAAAGTAATTTTTGACGAAATTACGAACTTTTCCTTTTATAAAATGGTCACCTATTACTGGTTAACTTGTAAAGCCTTAGCCGTGTTAGCTTTCCTTTTAAGTTCATTACAAATGAGCTTCATGTTTCTACAATCGACCGTTTAGAAGAGAGAGGGAGGGGGGAGGGGGGAGGGGACGCCTTACTCTGACAAAAATTGCCCTTTAATTAAAGGTTAATATTTCACAAACGGAACGCCAAACCTAAAAATGGTCTGCCTACACCCACGATATTTTTAAACGAACAATCCAACGTTATGGTGTTGGCAATCCCACACTACAGTGTAGGCGACAAAAAAAATGCATTTTTTAAGGTAGTTCTCCTAATTTAGGTATAGAGGAGGTACCCTAATTTTTTTTTCGAGATTTTACGCTACCATGTAATAAATATGTATATCTACGCCAAATTTCAGCTCTCCAGCACTTTCGTTTCTGTGCTAAGCCGCGGACAGTCACACAGACCGACAGACAGTCGGACATAGCGAAACTATAAGGGTTCCTTGTTGAGTACAGAATCCTAAAAAGTATTGTTATCATGAAAAAAAAAAATATTCCTAAACGATCTATCTTGGGGAATAGTACAGGCCGAATTGTAGATCAGCTTAGGTTGATAGTAAATACTTCTATTGTCAGTAATTAGCTGAAAGTGTTGGTAATTTATAACTTACCTACTATAATTGTGAAGACTTTTAATTGGCTTAGTGTGTCCTAATTTTTCTAACCTAAATAGCTGTTAGTCTTCCTAGAAACTAAAATAAAATAAATAATATTTTTATACACCAACTTTTTTTCATTGTCTTATGCTTGACAAAAAAGATTAGAAACGGGAAGTGCACTTCACTTTCTTTATTGAAACGCTATAAAAAGCAAAAGGAGGATGGATGACGGAAAGCAGCAAAAAAAATAAAATCTCTATGCTATTGTAGGTGCATTTGCTACGCGAGCATAGAGGTCCATTACCAGAATGTGTATACTTAATGCATTTTTGTTCACTCTACCAGCGAATACTAATGAGTCAATATCTGGAACTTTAGTTACATGATTATTTGAAATGCTTGTACCGAAAACAGAGTCATTATTGTCCGCGCTAAAATACAATTAACTTAAGAGCCTTATGCTACAATTCTGAGGTAGCTTTTATGATGTCGGGGAATTTTTGATACACCATACGATTTATGTACTAAATAGTAATTTGTCGTGTAAAAGGATTTGGCAGATGTAAGATTTTCTAAGTAATTTACGTACTGTGCCGAAAGCGTTCGCTGTCTGTTGCATTTGAAATTATGAGAAACTAGAGGTCTATTTATTTAACATAAGATACGATTTATTAATAGCATTTGAATGACTGTTTGTTTCTAAAATAAAGATAAAATAAAAATAAAAAAAAAAAATGAGTCCACTATTTCTCACCACACTCGGCCCTGCACCTCGTGGTTGAGATAACATGGAATATATGTGGAAACTTATTTTTAGCTTATATGTTTTTACTCTAAGTCTCTATCCATTTATTATGTAAGCTGCAAGTTTCCCAAACAAATAAGAAATAAATAAATAAAATTGTTTATTTTTACAATCGGGATTTCAAGTACGTACCAGTCAAAATCAGACATTATTAACTCTGGAATATTCATGTACATGTACGTACATACCAAGATTATCTTTTGTAGGTAATAGGTATTTATAACACTCGAAGCAGCCTGCAAAACTAACTACAGAGAATTTGGCTCCCTTGCAATGAAATGCTATGTTTAACAAACGTTCTGAAATTTCTAATGTAAATTTCAGAACTTTGCTGAGTTTAGGCTATTTTGAGTTGATAAAATGCCTGTCAAACCACAAGTAGTGTCTGGAGAGAGATACCTACCTAACTTTCGTTGGTTTAGGTATGGTGAAACCCTTCGTACGTGGGTATTTAAGGCTTTGAAAAGTTTGGTTGTATCAAAACTATTTTTATACACGGCTCGAAATAGTTTTTAATCAACTTAAACTGTGGACAATCTGTAGTATTGTGTGTGATAAATCGTATAACTTGTGAGAGGATTCAAATCGAAGACGAAATCGATTTTTGTGTACTTATCTTGCCTTACTTGTATAAAAAAAAAAGTTGCTATCTCCAAAACTCGACATTGGCAGAATCCTTAGGGTAGCCACAATTTTATTAAGAATTGAATTGACTTGAAGTTTTGTAGCTGTCCATAGATGTTCGAGTTTATAGTGGTTTACGTTTATTTTGATTGTTTAATCAAATAAGTGAAGGAATTGTCCTTTCCGCGCATGACTTATTGCACCTATTTCTAGACAGTGTATTGGTTATTCATTTTTAGCGTTCTCCGAAGAAGAGCAAGATTTTTTGCTTACTATTAGGAAGACTTTCATCTAAGATAACTGGATGTCATAACGGGAAACGGGATCTTACGTTCATCAATCCATGATAAAATAAGCAGTGTTGGCGCGTGTTTTAGATGACCATTGGTCACGAGAAACAAGGTTAATCTACAGGCGAATCTGCCGTTGATTTAAGACTGGACGCGACGACTAATTCGAGGAGTTTTTGTGACGAAACTTGTTTGCAGGTTCCATGTTTTTCTGGGTGACCAAAGGCCTGCAGCTGGGTGGACGATATCTCTGCGACTGCTTTTGTATGGACTTATGTGCTGGTTTAACGAAAACCATAATTTTATTATATAGATTTCGCTGTTGATTATATCAACCATGACCTCGTCAAGAAGCTGGTAATTTTCTATGAATTGCAGTTGATTCAAGTCACTTTAGGGAGGACAAAGTTAATGCGCTTAGCGGAATTCGATTGTCGACTATCACACAAGATTTTACTTGCATACATTACAAATCTGTCAAGAACTTGTTTGGGCTTGGTTGAAGTACCTACAGAGAAAACTTTATCTTATAGATAGATAGAGAGAGAACACTTATATTGTTATGTTTGTAATACAGTCTACTCTAGTGCTAATCTCTATAAAGATTTTTTTATTTTTAATATCGGCTAGCACGTCTAGCTACCAACATGTCAATTGCTAGCAAATAGGATGTGCTGAAAATCAACGCTGCGCTGATGTTCACACACGCAGCATTAAGCTGAATATACTCACCTTACCTTATGGTCGCATATCGTTAATTCACTCAATTTATGTTAAGTTATCTTTGTATTTTTTGGTGCCAGTTAAATCGTTTTTCAATTTCGATTTTAATTTAATTATTTATTTTTGCAGCAAATATAGTACTAAATATTCTGTGAATATTTCAAGTGTCTACCTGTTGCCGTTATTAATATCGAGCAAAATAAAAAAATACGTTTGTTGTATGGGAGCCCCCCTTAAATATGTATTTTATTCTGTTTTTAGTGTTTATTGTTATAGTGGCAACAGAAATACATCATCTGTGAAAATTTCGACTGCCTAGCTATCACGGTTCATGAGATACAGCCTGGTGACAGACAGACAGACGGATAGAGAGATAGACAGACGGGCACTGAAGTCTTAGTAATAGGGTCCCGTTTAGCACCCTTCGGGCACGGGACTCTAAAAACCAACTTCAAAACACTGCAGTACTAAAAACACGGAAATAATTTAAACGAATATATTTATAACCTTTAAATTCCGAGACGACCAAGTCGACAGCACAGATGACAGCACATTAACCTTTACAAGTTTACATTAACTTTATTCAGTTGTGACACAGGCGCCTTTGCAACAAAATATGAGTTTGAGCTGGTTGTTTAAGAGTTGGATGTTTTTTTTTGTATCTTTATTTTACATGACCATGTACGAACTTAAGTCCTAACTTATACGATTTCAACCAATTACATATGAAACTAATCTAGAATTAACCTAAACGAGTATTGTCTTTTATTTTTTAAAATTTCGTCCAATGTATTTTTTACTGTCGTATTACCAAAATTTAGTACATACGGAACCCAATAAAAAAATTCCCATAGATTTTTTCTAATTTGCTTCGGCAGGCAGTGATACCATCGTACCAGTTCTGTGATTTGAGTAACAGGGTTGCTAGCTCCGTATTTTTAGATTTTTTTTTTAATATTGGACATATATTGTAAATTTTATTCACTTAAATATATATAACATGATTTTTTATCACAATATAAATAATAAAGAAACTAAGAATTGAAAAAGAAAATAACTAATAATTTAAATTTTTAGATTGTGTGATGATAAATATTTTCAACTACTGCATTTTTAAATATTTTGAACGTACTCATTACGTAATGGCTACCTCCTGTCAGTGTCAAGTATTTCTTCCATCCCCGTCTTTTTAAAATTTTACCATGGCTGCTGTCCCGGTGCGGAATTTGTGTAGATTGAAAGGTAGGTAATTAATTTCTTTATTACCCAATCCACTAGAGCATAGCGTGCCAATAGATAGTAATCTACAACAAATTTAATATCATTGACGTTTAGGTAACCACTCTCAATTTACTAGACTAAATTCTTGTTTTTAGCTTCTCCTTAGTTTGTTTAGCCTTAAAGCTCAATGTAACCATCCCATTTAGAAGCCCATTTCGTTATAATATCCTGTAGAATCCAGTCTAGTTTTGATACGGATCGTTACGCTTCTATAGTGCAATGCAACCGCGCAATGTCGAATTCATTAGAAGACGTTTTGCCCAATATTACCGAGACCTTCATCTAAAAATACACTATTCGATAGAAAGTTTATCCAACGTAAGTTTTATATAACCCGTAACCTTTTATTTGGTACTTAAACATAATGTTTAGAACAGAAACCTCTTATTATAGTCTAGTTGTACTTTGAATTACTTGATCATAGTTAATTGGCCTTGATTACTAGTTGTAAAAACAAGGAGGAGGTTCAAGGTGAAATGAAAGCATAATCTGGGATAACAAAGACTTCAGCTTTGAAATAATTGTAGAATATTGTAGCACTCTACAAGTATACAGTATTGACCTTTGATCAGTTAGTAGTGTATCTATAGTATCTACTACTTTATCAATTGTTTGTTTGCTTTGCTTTGATCAGACTCTGTAGCAATGCATTTGTTTTATAGATGATTGTTTTTAATTGCTAGGAATTGGAATTGTCAATTTTGGAATCAAATTTTCTCAATCAAAAACTTAGTATACCTTGAATATCCGCAATTTAATTATGTTATTAGTGGCTATCACGGAATCATATCATATAGGCTTTGATGTATAACTTTAAGATGATTTGAGAAAAGATGGTCAGAGTAGAGTTCTTTTTCCCGCTGCCTTTTTCTCCACTACAAATACGGCCCGAAGTAAGCGGCTAACATAGTAACATAGTACATTGACATTCAGCAAACAGAGTGTAAATTCTTTACGTTGAAATAAATTATTGATTTCTGATTTCCATCAAACCCTCACACTACATTCGTCAAAAGTAGACTCATTTTATTACAATCACAAAAAAATTATAAATTGTGCGAGCAAGACAGCGTGCTCCACGTAAGAACAGTAATTAGGATGCTACCATGTAAAATGTCTTCGATCTTCACAGATGGGCTGAAGCTTTGCAACATTAGATTCCAAAGCTCGTCCCCTTATGCAGAGACACGGAAAAACCTGGTTCTGAAGGCAGACACTAAAGTCATTGTGCAAGGCTTTACTGGCAAACAGGGGACATTCCACAGCCAGCAGGCACTCGACTATGGCACCAAGGTGGTTGGAGGAGTGTCTCCTAAGAAGGTAAATATGTGTTAATTTAGTTGTTCAGAATTTTAAAGATTCACAATCACAAGTTTATTTACATACATACATTGTATACATCAACTCACGCCTGTATCCCAGAGGGGAAGGCAGAGACCAGGGACTGCTACCTGCCACGATCCTGATAGATCACTTTCGCTTCCTCAACAAGGTTATTTATATTGTTATATAACTGTAATTTTTATCTTATGTATAGTAAATACTCATCCTCGTCATAGCGGCCACGATCCTCAGCATTGAGGGACCGACCGACTGATGGGATTAAATGTCCAAAATGATATTTTAAAGCTATTTCTTAATGTCTCATCCCAAAAGTACTTATTTTCATGTGAACACAAAAAGGCACTCAATTACGTAAGCACACACGGATTCATTAGTGTGTTGATATTGATACAACCATTGCTAAAATTTAATGCTTACATAAGCAGTAGGGCACAGGCTTTCTCTAAGAGAGAGAGAGTATGGACTTAGGCACTGCTTGTGCCAATTGCGGATTGCGCATAAATATATTTCACGCGAAGACCTTGGACTTTCAGCTAACAACAGCACATTTTAAAAAAATGCTTTACCTTGTCCTATCTAATATATAAAAACCTCGTGTCATTGTTTGTTATCGAACTCCTCCGAAACGGATTCACCGATTTTTATTAATTTTTTGTGTACATTTGGTAGCCTAATTAATAAGGCAAAACAACGTTTTCCAGGTCAGCTAGTAGTGTTATAAAAACTCGATTCCTCTAAAGCACTTTAATGGCTGTCGTGCCTATGCTAATAGCTTTCCACCATTCTGCTAATAGCTTTCCACCATTCTGCTAACACCAGAATGGTAGACAGCAAATTCTAAACCTGTTTCAAGAATCCTTGTTCATTCCTCTCACAAGGCGGGTTCGGTGCACCTGGGCCACCCGGTGTTTGCGACGGTGCGCGAGGCCAAGGAGAAGACCGGATGCCACGCGTCCGTGATCTATGTCCCGCCGCCGGGCGCCGCCGCCGCCATCATAGAGGCCATCGAGGCCGAGGTCCCGCTCATTGTCTGCATTACCGAGGGAGTACCTCAGCATGTAAGTGTAGATCTGTCTTTCTCCAAGTGGGCGATAACGTCCCCTCACGGGCGCTGGATGCTTCCAGGGCCGCGTGTCGTAAACCGGATCATAGATTATTATGACAATTCGATGTACATTGCGTAGCCGAGTCTTTCGAATTTGCAATGTACGTCAAATTGTGATGGCAAACCATTTGTAAACCAGTGTTTTATGAAAGTGTCCTGGGGCAGTACGAAGGCTCAGAGATAGTTAAGGGCCGCTAAATCGGTCTGGCGGGGAAACCATCTACAACCTTCTACAACTCCCCGGTAACTAACAAAATTTAAGTAGGGTTTTCCACACATCAATACAAATAGCTTTTGTTATAACACCAAATCTGAAATCACAAAAAAGCTGTTTTATTTCCATACATAATTTTTTTAAGTTGTACAGAGGAATATATTCTTTTGGTTGTACTAACCCGTGGTGAGGACAATTTTAAAAACCTATTTAGAGGCTCTGGCTAAGCTAACCGAGGTCGCGGGTTCAAGTCCCGGCATGGATGGAATTTTTAGCCTCTAAATAGGTTTTTAAAATTATACAGAGGAAGTTTAAAATTGGTCAATTATTGCTTCCTGTGTGCAGTGAAATAACATAAATTTTATTAATCATACTCAATCTCTGCAGCAACTAAATGGACATTTTTTTTACTTAGCCTTTTTTGGTCCCACTGCTGGGCAAAGGCCTCCTTGCCTGTTTTCCATCTCTCCCTGTCACCAGCCACCTCGCACCGTCCTGGCAAGAATGCATTTAGGTCATCCCGCCAGCTTTGCCTTGGTCTGCCGCGACGTCGGTGTCCATTTTGCGGAACCCAGTCGCAATTTTGGCCCACCTATTTGTCTAAGTCAAAGTCAAAAATTTTTATTCACTATAAAAACAAAATGTTTACTTAATGAACGTCAAAGCAGTTTCACAATTAACAGATTATGCGGAGAAGAAGCTAACAAAGAAACTCCACATTTATTCACTTATGTGCTTATACGGTAGACATGGCCAGGCCAGCCCCACTTTAACCTGGCGGTCGCAACCCCAACATCTGCAATTTTAGTTTTTGAGCGCAGCGCCGTGTTCCTAATACGGTCTATTTTTTTCACACTTAAAATACTGCGCTCCATTGCTCGATTGCCAATGGCCTTGAGTTTGGAGTTCTGATTTTACTCGTAGACTAGGTCTGAGCGCCGTAGGTTAGGATAGGCAATATGCATATGTCGACGAGTCTTTGCTTTAGGGCAAGTCATATCTTTCCCTTCATCAGCTCTTTCATGAAACAGAAGCTCTTCCAGGCGTTGTTGATACGACGATCGATCTCCATAATGGACCATATCAAATTCAGTACTGAAATTCAGCAAATCGTAGCTCCATTGAACTACATTTTGATGGGTTTTTTTTTTTGTTGAGTCAATTTCTTAGTACATACTGCATATCAGTACATAACAGTTACTGCAGTTTAAAGAGAAATATGACTCATTTCAAATCAGCGTAATAAAACAGATAGCGCTGGATGTGTAAAGAGCCATAAATCTAACTGTGTGCAACATCAAAGAACTTATTCACATTCTTTTACCTGACGAATAATTTAAATACAACAAAAAACTGAAATTTAAAATAACAAAAAAACCCAACTGCTGAGCATTAACTACTAAGCGAGACCAACTTCACAATGAGTCACAATGTTGAATTTGGGTGCTAGCCTTTTAGAAATTAAGGATAATTCATGATACACCGTGCCGCGACCGGGCAGCCCTGGCCGGGACACGGTGTAAAATTTGTAGTATACTTTTTGTATGAAGTGATTCATGCTTGACACGGCCGGGCCGTGCGCCGCCAGGCCGTGTCAAGCATGAATCACTTCACACAAAAAGTATACTATAGATGTTTGACCGTGCCCCGGCCCGGTCGCGACACGGTGTACCGTGAATCCTCCTTTAATGCTCAGCGGCGAGTTTTAGTTTGTTTTTCTTTGTGTTTTTATATTTATTTGAGCACTAGCAGCGCCATCTTGTGATGAGTAGCAAGATTAAATATTTACTGCCATTTTAGTAACTTTCTTCATATTCTTTAAAAACCGGTGCGAGTCGGACTCGCGCACAGAGACTCCGTACCATTGTCTACACAAAATTAGACACAAAGATCGGGATAAAACGGCAATAAATCATGTTTCTTGTATGGGAGCCCCCCTTAGGTATTTATTTAATTTTAATTTAATTGTTTTTCGAAGCGAATATAGAACTAAATATTCTGTGTATATTTTAAGCGTCTACCTGTTGCCGTTATTAATATCGAGCAAAAAACCGCAAAACAATTACGTTTATTGTATGGGAGCCCCCTTTAAATATTTATTTTATTCTGTTTTTAGTATTTGTTGTTATAGCGGCAATAGAAATACAACATCAGTAAAAAAATTCAACTGCCTAGCTATCACGGTTCATGAGATACGGCTGGTGACAGACAGACAGACAGTCGGAAAGTGAAGTCTTAATAGGATCCCTTTGGCACCCTTCGGGTACGGAACCGTAAAAAAATATCTAGAATTTTGTAAAGTTTTTGTTTGGTCGGACTTATACTGATTTAATATAGACTATGTCATCCGCACTACGTTTTCGATTTTCCCCTCCACACTGTTTCATTACGTAAATTGTTGTTGCTGAAATCACACTAACAAACAATCTATATTATATAACTATGAGAGTAGGTACTGCCTGGTATTATTGCGCTAGTTATTTTATTTTGTAATATAATTACATCATGACGCAAGAGTTACGCTTTGTCACCTCTATGGTCTGCATAGCGAACACATCCGATAATTTTGGCTGTCAATCGTGTTGTTGAGTTATCATAAGGAACGTAGGCATTTCTTAGGAGAAGTTGACCATCATCAATCAATCATGGCTCTATAAACCTTCCCATTTAGGTAGTCTATTCTTGAATCTATTTCTCAGGATAAGAATATCTGGTGTGGTATTTTACATTATTCACTTTATTAATATAATTAATTCTTTATTGCACATAAAAAAGTGTACAAAAGGTGGGCTGGATGTCCAATTTCGAGGCGATATTTTTTTTGCGTTTAACTTGATTGGCGCAGAGCCACTTTATTGTCAAGCCGCGTGGTAGTTCACTCAGCACTTTAAACCGACCCCCAAACTCGTTCCCCAGGACATGGTCCGCGTGAAGCACGCTCTGATGCGGCAGAACAAGTCCCGCCTGGTGGGCCCCAACTGCCCCGGCATCATAGCGCCTGAGAAGTGCAAGATCGGCATCATGCCCGCCGCCGTCCACAAGAGGGGTTGCATCGGCGTCGTGTCGCGCTCGGGCACTCTCACCTACGAGGCCTGTCACCAGACTACTACGGTGAGTATATTAAACGGTAGACCGCGATTATTTGTTAGGTAACATTTAATAAAAAAAAAAAACAAACAAACAAAGTATATTATAATATAATATATATTTTAATATATAACTATGTATGAGCATCGCAAGTCATTAAAAATACTACTACTGTGAGTGATATTCTATAGGTCATTCCCAGCTGCCACCCCCCACATCGCCCCCGCTGGGTTTGATGACTTAAATAAAACAAAAACTGTCGTCAAAGGGGTGCTTGACACAAATTATTCCGATCAATACCATCGGCCCCTCCCCTCCACACTCTGTTTCAGTATGTTGTATTACGCGATCTGATACAACTATGTAATGCGATCTGAGTGACTTAGAGTGAACTTGATATTGAGTTCGATACTGAATTATGGAGAACAGTTACGCCATCTTTTGCTCATCAAAGTATTGATAGAGTGTGATTAGTTATAGTTAGACCTGAGATTTCCGCACTTAGCCTCACAGTTGGGCCATTGTACCAACGTAGCAAGCGCTAAGGTATATAAATACCTCAGATACTAGGGTTTCCTCACGATGTTTTCCTTCACGGTTAGCGAGTGATGGTAAGTCCTAGTCCTAGTTCGACTGGAGATTTCCGCACTTAGCCTCATAGTTGGGCCATTGTACGTAGCGAGTGATGGTAATACAACTTCACAAATGTACGTAACTTAGAAAACAATTATATTCTTTTTGTTGCACTAACCCGTGCTGAGGACAATTTATTTTAAAAACCTATTTAGAGGCTAAAAATCTCACCCATGCCGGGACTTGAACCCGCGACCTCTGGCTAACCGTGCCTCATTTGCCCTCAGCACGGGTTAGTGCAACAAAAAAATTATCCCCATCAAGCCACCTTACATACTAAATAAAATTCCCCTCTCCGCTTCAGACCGGGCTGGGGCAGACGCTATGCGTAGGCATCGGCGGCGACCCGTTCAACGGGACCGACTTCATCGACTGTCTCGAGGTGTTCCTCGCCGACCCGGAGACGAAGGGCATCATACTCATCGGAGAGATCGGCGGCAACGCCGAGGAACTGGCTTCGGAATACCTCACGCAGCACAATACTGTGAGTTGCTCACGGACTCTAATTTTGTAAAGTCTTCGTAACGTCACCACAAGGCGGACGTCGCAGTCGGGGTAGATGAAGGAGACGGTGGCTAGACTATCTCCACCGACGCATGCCAGAGTGGTCTGAGGTGCCCAGGACATAAAGATCTGGTCCGAGGTAGGCGAAGCCTTTGACCAGTCGTGGAACACAGAGGCTGCGTAAAAATAAAAACTCGTGTAGTTTTTACGTTGGAGTGACTGTCACGTCGAAATGTGGAATTGCTCATTTATAGAAAGTATGCAATTTGTATTGTCTAGCAAGCATCTAGAATGGACAGTTGATTGTGTTCCTGAAGACAGTGTCTTGTTCTCACCAGTGTGACGGTATTGCCAGCTTCTCTGCTCTCAGATGAAGAGTTTATGGAGAGAAATAGAAGGCGTGACCCTCAAGAGAAGACAAGAGGGAAAAGGGAGTCGTGAGCATTAGCGTATTGCTAGTAGGGAACGAGTTTTTTGGTTTTTTGCCTTATGAGTGAGAGAAAAAGTACCCGAAACCGGCGTGCCTGCCTTCAGCGACTGAATGTTGATGACGCGAAAGAGATCTGTCAGGATCGTGGCAAGTGGCAGTCCCTGGTCTCTGCCTACCCCTCTGGGATACAGGCGTGAGTTTATGTATGTATGAAAGAAACAAGCGAAAATCATGAATAGTATGATGCTCATAGAGAGTAGCGAGTCTTATTGATAGTATCCTAATGATTTATTTCATTGTTAACAGAAGGTAAACGATTGAGAGCATCCCTGCAAAGGTTTACAATGATATTTTATTTTCACATTGTAGATACCTGATATTCGATTAAACCAACGATACATGATTTCGCGTTCCATGTGATCATTTTGTTTTGCTGTAGTTTATAAATCATTCATTTGCATCTGTCATGTGACTAAACATCTCATGATTTGATTTGAACTGATAAAACGAAGAGTGTATTGTATTAGGTGCTATCATTTCCATCTGCAACCTCCTAGTTCACTCCTCCGGCAGGTGGATGACACAAATTAAATAATACCCAACAGCCACCTATGGTGGCAAAACATCTTTATGCCGATCATTCCCAATTGGGGTGATCGCCTTCGCCTCGATCGCACCGGGTCAGTGCGACAATTATAAAAAAAATGTGTCACTGACCTGACCCCTAGCAGGAGCGAAATGCTGTCACTTCACCCCCTTCCCGGATTTAAAAATTGTGTGTTACCAACTGTCACTGAGGATGAAGTGGGGGGTCGAGGCGTATGGGAATGATTGTGTTAGATATGTTGTTTGCAGTCACGTCTGTCTCTTAAATATCGGTTACTGACTTTGTTATGTGCTTTTGCCAATTCCAGGGACAGAAAGCGAAACCCGTAGTGTCGTTTATCGCGGGTCTGACGGCGCCGCCTGGGCGGCGGATGGGTCACGCTGGTGCCATCATCTCCGGCGGCAAGGGCGGGGCTATGGACAAGATCAAAGCCCTGGAGAAGGCCAACGTCATTGTCACCCGCTCGCCGGCCAAGATGGGAGTTGAACTTCTCAAAGAAATGAAGCGACTAGAAATCGTCTAAACATCTCATTGCATATAACGCACTTGTAGTCGAAACTGCGTATACAAGGGTTCCGTTTATATACTCTGTATATACATAATTTTAGAAAATACATTGGTATTATTTATTTTCATGTAATTATTGTAAGCAGTTTCCTATCTAGTTCGCCAGTGGTTACTTTTGACCCTTCGTTGCCACTAGTACCTACCATGATGGAACTAATAATAATTTTTATCAACACTACTTCCACTACGGCTGGAACTTGAAATAATGCTACTAATGATAACTTTGTTATCACTAGTTCCACTTTAGGTGTTCCATACTTTCATTTTCTGACATTTCATCATTTTGTATATATTCTCAACCTTGGTATGTTAATTCAGGCCAAATGATTGAAGTGAAATCTCTACAAATACCACCACTTTCTAGCATGTATCTAGTTATCATGGACAACATAAATTTGTAAGATTTTTTTTAAGAATTTCACAAATATGGAACACCTAAATTGGAACTAGTGATAACGAAGTTATCATTAGTACCATTATTCCAAGTTCCATTCATAGTGGAACTGGTGTTGATAAAAATTATCATTACTTCCATCATGGTACTAGTGTCAACGAAGTTTTTTGACCAATTTCTTTTTAATTTTCACAACCATGACGCTGTCTGTCAATCGCTATCAATTGAAATTTTTTACACAATATTAGTAGATGTGTTTTGCGCCAAATTGTTGTAGTCCCACTAGTATTAAGTATTTCATGTTTAAATATTAATAAATGTTACCATAATTTTATTGCTAAGCAATATTGCATTATTTTATTGTTGTGCTTTGCAAAGCTATATGGTTGTAAAAATTATAAAATATTTAATAAACAAAATATACTAATCAACTATTGGAGCAGTTTAGTTATTGTTTCAGCAAGACCAAAGGAATGAGAAAAATAATACAAAAAAGATACAACAATTAAATCTGTTTATTCTCAAGAATAATTTTAATCAACTTTTAACAAGGTGTTCTTCTCTACTATAATAAATAATGTTGCTAGTCAACATTTGGAGATTACTGATTGTAATGGTTACATAATGGTATATCACAGTTGATGTTAAGCTGGGAATTCACCGTAAAATCTGGCACGTAACATCTACAGCAAGCTTGCAGAAATTGCATTCATCACCAACTAGAGGTGACCCACCTTGTACTGACTACTGTAATTCTCACTTTGTAATATGTCACATTTCACACAAACTTTTTAGGTCAGTCCCCAGCTTTAGGTACCTACACCACTTTGCAGCAATCACATTCAAAATTACAGTCGTACAGAATCAGATACACAATATTATGCACCTTAATACTTAGCAAGTCTTAAAGATAATAGAAAAATAAAGAAGTCGGTGGTTTCTTGAAATCACTAAATTTATAAGTTACCAGCGATCTCTGCGGCCTCGGAACCCGCTGCCACCACCCCGCCCGCGCCCACCGCCGCTGCCACCTTCCCGATCGCGCCTCAGCTTCATGGCCTCAAACCTCTGAGCCATCTGTTCCAGCTCCTCAGGTATTTCCTGATTCGCTTCCTCCAATATCTTAATAAGCTCACGAGCGTGGGCCCAATCATTCCTGGCGACAAAAGACAGAGCAATACCAGTCTTACCAGCGCGCCCTGTCCTTCCAACTCTGTGGACATACTCCTCAATATGACGTGGAAAGTCCATATTAACCACATGGGTCAGATTCTTGATGTCAATACCTCTAGAGGCCACATCTGTAGCAATCAGAATGTTAACAGTTCCATCAACCATGTCCTCTAGAGCTGCTTCACGGTCACTCTGATCCCTGTCTCCATGCAATGCTTGGCATTGAATGCCTTTACAACAGAGCTCTGTATAAATGTGAGTAGCTGTTGCCTTCTTGCCACAGAATACAATGACTTTGTCGTTCTCATCCATATTGACAAGGAAATCCATGAGGGCAGATTCCTTCTCATCCTCTTCCACAAACATGATCTTTTGTGTTACCGTGTGGACTGCAGCGAGGTCGAGAGATCCAACATTCACCTGGATGGGGTCCTTCATGTATGATTCAGCAAGACGACGCACACCTGAAGGCCAGGTAGCAGAGGTCATCACAGTCTGGCGATCAGGCCTCACATCAAACAGTGACTTTCGTATTTGTGGCTCAAAGCCCATATCCAGCATACGGTCAGCCTCATCCAGCACAATGTACGAGAAGTTTATAACATTCAAGTGGCGAGCCATCACTAAATCATTCAGTCTACCTGGAGTGGCAATTACTATGTCAACACCTTTTGAAACCACTTTGATCTGTTCCCTGCGGTCTCCTCCTCCATACAAACATACAGACTTGATGCCTTTGTACTGGTACTTGGCAACTTCTTTGTCAATCTGCAGAGCTAGTTCTCTGGTTGGGGCCATGATAAGCACAGTTGGACCTTCTCTTTGGTCTCGTGGAATTGTTTGGCCCTCAATGTGAATGAGGGCAGGTAGGAGGAATGCCAAAGTTTTCCCAGTTCCGGTTTGAGCAATTCCAATTAGATCCTCACCTCTCAGCAGGACTGGCCAGGCTTGGCTTTGAATTGGAGAGGGAGTCTTGAAGTCTTGTTTGTAGATTTCCTCTAGAATTTCTGGGTATTCTTGGAAAGCTTGTTCAAAAGTAAGTACTGGGTTAGGTATTGGTCTCAGTCCAGGTTTATCATCAAAGGTTCTCTTTACTTGTATGTCATTGTTAGCTCTCCTCCAGCGTGCCACTTCATCTGCACTCATCTTCCTCACTCCAGGATCCTCTTTGTAGAAATCCTTGACAATGGGAGGTAGTTTGGACCATCTGTCATTTTGCTGCTCATCATAGAAAGCGTTTAAGCGGTCCCAGTCAATTACCTCTACACCCTCTTGGGTTTTCTTGAAGAAACCGCCGCCAGAACCTCCACTTCCATTACTTTCATTCAGGTTCTCTGTTGGTTTTGATTCTCTTGGCTTGTAGTCTTCCAAGAGGCCGTTAATCATTCCCTCGACTTTGGCGATGGCCTCATCAGTGCCTACTAAAGTTACATCGGTTTCGTCCCCGCTCGAGTCGCCAATTTTTACTTTGGCATCAGATTCATACTCGAGGTCGCGTATCTTAGATCCTCCCTTGCCAATTATTCGTCCAACCTTTTGTGAAGGGACCGATATGACTTTCTTGTTTCCGTTGTCCCATCGTTGATTATCGCGCCGGTCGCCGCCAGGGCCGTTGGCACTGCCGCTGCTGCCGGCGTTGCTGCGGGAATCGCGAGAGCGCCAGTTGGGCTCGTTGCTTCGCCCTCGGCCGCCTCGCGCCGCTGAAGATGGTCGATACACTCGGGCATTGTAAGTCTGTTGAAGGACAGGCGCTACACCAACCGGCTCACTCTCCTGCCACTCGTCTTCCCAGTCAGCCATTGTTTTGGTCGCTTTTGTTTTTCAATGTTCCCAAATTAGTGGAAACATATATTCACCAAATTTTGAAGAATCAAGACAACGTATTGAACTGTCAAAATAACAGAAAAATCAATTTAAATTAGAATAATTTGCAACTTGACCACAACTTCACATGCAAAGAAGAGTCACTCTTTGGAGTCGTTGAGTCGCATGAGGTGCAACGGATTACGGATGGATAGTATTGGATAGGTAGAAGGTACCGGGCAAACCGGAAACAATGCGTGCAGTGCAGTAATGTACTCTGTGGCCAAGGATATCCTTGTCTGTGGCACGGTTTCTCTGTGGTGCAGTTTTTTTTTTAATTTAGTTTCTGCTCTGGGTACAAGCCCTTGTGGTGCAGTGCAATGCGGCCTCAGACAAGAGACAATATAGTGCGATAAGTGCGCGCGGCTGACTGTGGCAGGTAGGCCATACACAGATTAGGATTTTTACCCGACTGCAAAGGAGCCACAACACTTGGGTATGGCAAAGGAAGCCAGAAAGTAGGATTAATGCAGTAGAAATGAGGTCATTGAGAAGTATGTCTATTACTTTATACTTTATTGCACACGTAAAATTCCATGAATAAAAAACATTTACAGAATTAAAAAGTGTACATGGCGAGCTTATTTCAGCAGAAATCTCTTCCAGCCAACCCTTGATGTGGTGATACGAATATTATAAACAAGGGAGGAAAGTGTACAATAATTATTAGGTATTATATGTTTATCCAATACAATCATACATATATATATATATATATATATATATATATATATATATATATATATATATATATATATATATATATATATAGGTATATATATACCTATGGGTTACTTTGAATGACAGGATACGCAATAGTGTGATTAGAGAACGTTGTGGACTAAAAGAGGATGTAGTGACTAGAATTGAGAAAGGAATGTTGCGACAACGACTAATTAATGTTGAGGAAGCGAGTGATCTGTCAGGATCGTAGCAAGTGGCAGTTCCTAGTCTCTGCCTACCCCTTTGGGATACAGGCGTGAGTTTATGTATGTATGCAAAGGAGACTTACGTTTTTCGCGCGTATGTATATATGTTTCTCTGTGCTGCCGTACATTAGCTAAAGAGCTATTGTTGATTCATTCATTAAAATTCACTAGTCGCTGCATGCACGGATGTCGATTCCAGATCCTATTTGTGTTGTCTTTCGGTAATAGATGACTTATGTCCGTCTGAGTTCCGTTCGGCTGTACAGTTGATATCAGGAAGACCGTTACATTTTACGTTCATGGATAAAAACGTTAATATACTCTCGACCAAAGAGAATGTAGCAGTAACCAAAGTAGAACTGGAGTATGACTCCGGAATTGTGTTAAATTACGGCACCGGAGGCTAGCGGGCACCGCAGGTCAGTCAGCTCTGGCTTAATCAGCCGATTAATCAGAATTTTACTTGTGTTTCTAAACTCTTTATTGTTCTCTAAGCCCACAAAACAAAAGCGGTAATTTTTATCTGTAATCTACTATCCTTAATAGTACGAAATTACAACATTTTATTGTTTTCTTTGACGTAAAATCAAGGGCCTGAGGTTGTGATGGGAAAATGATGTAGGGGATGAGCTGCTGCTAGACTAATCATTTAATAACATTTGGCCCTCTTGAAGATCTTCGATGCTACTAGTTCACCCCCAAGTCGCAAAATTTTTGGGCGTGTTAACTAGCTCCTTTATTTTCTAAAAGCTTTACTTAGAAATAGTTTTTGCGATGTTACTGCAATATTCAAAAGTAATCAATAAATCATTAAACATTATTCATAAATACTATGTATGTTTTAAATTCTTCTTTGAATGATACAGTTCACATAACATGATTTGACAGTTAGATGATTCGTTATGGATTGGTGCACATAATTAGGCCACTGTTTTAAAAATCATAAAGTTATATCTAAGTTATACGGCGTCTTACTCAAAGAGATTCTGAGAGGGGCATTACCTACTTACTTTTTTACAAATAAGAACGTTATATTATTTAGTAAACACCCAACTGCCAAAAACCTATAAAGAAGGCTAAAATGAGTCCAACGAATTTTGGCCTTTTAGTACTTTGACTTTAAGTAGCCAGGTTTTTGGTGTTTTATTGTTTTGTTTTTTTGATGCTTCCACCCTGTTGAATATTATCGTCAATGTGTGAGGGGGTGCGACCATGTAAGTCCTCTGCTGTAGGGAGTTGTCTGAATTAGCCTACTGTCAAAAACATACATATTTTGACACTTTGGAGTAGTCTAAATAAACCCAATAGAGTGGAAAGTTACGTAATACGTAAACGATTCGAATATTCGATTCAGCCTGAGGCGTTTCATTTCATGCGTGTTTATGTTCCGGACAGCTAGGTTCATCACTAGTAAAATCCATTCATAATTCATACATTCAAGTCGTCACCGTCAATCCATCATTTGATTTGATTGAATCCCATAGAGGTTGAATCCATAGGTATTGAATCATTCAAAGTC
Source organism: Yponomeuta malinellus (assembly GCA_947308005.1). NCBI lineage: Eukaryota > Metazoa > Arthropoda > Insecta > Lepidoptera > Yponomeutidae > Yponomeuta > Yponomeuta malinellus. The sequence continues at coordinate 9,523,767 of OX371012.1, read as the reverse complement.
ATTCATTCAAAAATGTCAAATGATCGCGTTCGCTTGTGTTTTGTGTCCATTTTGTCTGAAGTTTGAAATAAAATTGTTTTAGTTGCTGAAAATAGGATGAAGCCGTGACCGGATTATGATTTGTGTTCAAATAACCATCCGAAAAATACGACCATCAGTGCAGTGCTATTATCGACTCTGAAAATAGGGGCTTTCATTCAAACTAATTACTGTTTGTAGTAGGTTATGCTTCAGTAAATTCGTTTGATTGAAAGAGGGTGCAGCTTTCGCTGGCAAAATGAGCAACTGGGCGAGGAGGATGCACCGCCGCGCAGCTACGTTGAGCAACGTAGTCACGTCCTGTGGCCATCCGAACACCCTGCCTTATCCTCGGAGGCTGGAAAAGGTGAAATTCGGAGCTCCGTTGCACGAAGTCTATAAAGACGATATACCTGGCCCTTTGCTTGTAAGTACCTGTGCAGTTATACATTGGTTGTTGGACTACAGAGCCATAGGTGTTTTATGAATAGTGTTGTTCGGTGTAGGTGTTGATTCTGAAGCTAAACAAGGAAGCGCCGCTCCGACGCGACGTGTTTCGCGCGCCCGGACACCAGGGAGCGATGAAAAAGTTGATCCACTTCCTGCAAACAGGCCGGCTGGTGAATGTGGACAACTACTCTGTTTACACCATTGCCAGTGTGCTGAAGAAATTTCTCAGGTGAGTCTACTGTTATACCCAGTGAAATGTTTACATTGTCCTTCTTTGGTCAGCTTTACGAAACAATTTCGATCTTGTAATAAATAAGATTGTGTGTATTCCTTTTATATGAAAATAGTCTATTGGCATATCTATCTATTGCTATTTTCCAGGGGGGGCGGGCCCCAGAAAAGTGAAGGTTTATTGTTTATTACACCAAACCCCATTGAATGTATGGAGTTACCCAACATCCTGGGGTGGGCATGGCCCAACCTGTTTCTAATCTATCTTAGTGGTAGTGTCCTTGTCTGTTAACATGTAGCATACTTCAGGATACCACACGCTAACAGTGAAGGAAAACATAGTGAGGAAACCTGCGGCTTGGTTGGCTCTGCACATATTGACTTGTCTTTCCTGTGGGCTAGGCCGACTAAGCTGGGTCAGAGTGTAGCAAAGGGTGGCCCATATATACCAAATTTTAAACACACTTTACACCAAAAAAAATTTTGGTCAAAATTTTTCTAAGTCCCAGGTACGGCCACCCTTTCCTACACCCCAACCCTAAGCTGTCAGAAAGGTGGAGGTGCTGGGCAAGCCTACTCTATCTTAAACAATGTCCCAGGCACTGCAGCGTCCGAGTGGTCCCTTCACCCATCTAGTGTGAGTGAAGGTGCCACTGGACGGTGTATAAATCATCTAATTACGTAGATGCAAAGGCCAAAGAGTACAGGATATCCTTATGACAAGGACATATGATTGTTACCTTGTCTTATGAGAGTATAATAAAATTGCTAAAATTGTGCAACAAGGTGATTCTTAGAAAAGGCACTGCTATGTAACATACCAAAATAAATGTCAGACATCTTACACCTCTTTGAAATTGAGTGTGCCTCATTTTTATAGCTGCAGTATTCCAATAATTCCCTCAGCTGACACACTTATCATGAGAGCAAGCCAAAAATCCATAACACAACAGTTTGAAAAAGTATACAACAGCAACAATATATTTTTGAATGAAACAGAACATTGTGCTTTGTTTACAGAAAGATTCCAGGTGGTGTGTTTGGGCGCGAGGGTGAGATGCAACTCTTTGCAGCTGTGGAGTTGCCTGAGGAACAGCAGGTGGATGAGATTCGCAGGTGGGTGGGGGTTGTCACCTCTTTTCATTCATCTTGAGCTTTAGTTTCCCCAGGTGGAGAGATGCACCATGCAGACATAGGTTAGCTTGTAGTCTAAGAACTCCAAGTACATTATGCTTTTCCATGTATTTGTGTCATCTAATTGTACATAATTGCTATGAATAATTCCATTCTCACTTGTGGTGTGTAAAATTTAAACATAGCTATATTTATAAAGAATTGTTTGGCACAATATTACTGAGCAGCTTACTATTTAGTTTATGCTTAACTTAAAACATAGGGTGGCCACACAGATATTGAGTACTAAAAGAACATACTATTAGGACATTGAGTCATCACGTCACTAATAAACATCACATCTTAATATGTACATTAATATACAATAATATGTGATTTCGCATCTTTAAATTTAGTAATTAATACCTACTTACTTGATGTTGCGCAAGTTGAGTTTATTTTTCCTCTGTTAATGTAAATAATTGAGTTTATTTTTCCTTTATTAATGTAAATAATTGAGTTTATTTTTCCTTTGTTAATGTAAATAATGGAAGAGCGGGGCCTCCTGACAAAGGTATTAATACTTACTAGGAGGTCCCAGTGCTGTATTTGTTGTTGTAATATGGCAAAAGAAATAAATGAATTTGATTTCTTTTTTTGATCACATTATCTAAATGTGTTGTATGTCTACAAAAAAACAATAACACTGAAGAAGAACAAAAGATTATTTATGTACCAACAAAATTCCATGGTGTTTTAACTCATTCAAATGGATTATCATCTATAATATCAATCATTAGTTGACATGTTAAAAAAAAACAGAGCTGTCCGACAATTACTTATGGAAACACATTAAATTTGCATCATCAATTAACATATTTGTGAAAAAAATCTTTTGTAAGTGTGCATCGCGACCGTTGCATTCAGCTTAACTTGTGAGAAACTATGTACATAGTGTTAAAAATCAGTGACGTTAATAGTTCACTTGATTCTTGCTGTACAACCCGAGTTTTTGAACTTTAATTTAAACTGATGTGAACTTAAAAATATATGACTTCCTGGCGAGCTTAGTTTTACTTATTACTTATTCTGATATTACGTCATTCAGGCTGTGGTTACACTTGGGTCTGGAAGAATAAGTTCAGGCTATTCACACTCACATCATGTTCGCGAGTAGGACTGAGTGTGAACATAGCATAAGTAGAAGAGTTTGCATTCAGGGTGCCGCGCCCGCTCTATTCTACTGTATGACCAACTGTGGGAGAGCGGTTAATGCGTGTGTAATGTAGCGTGCATTGTGTTCAACGACAGCAAGCTTCACTTTCATAAAACACAAGCGCCATATGGCACAACAGTGTTATTGCGCGGAACAATGGCAGTTTATAAATGTATGAATTTTGATGCGGCAAGTTCATGCGCGATTGTTTGCGTCGAAACGGATTCTGATAAGCGGCCTATTGATTCACCGCCGTCACGTCATAGGCACCCGTTTAGGGGAAGGCATGCGACGGACGCACACATTCCTTGTTCCTACAATAACCTTCCCGTCAATTGAAGATACTTTGGTGTCAATTTATTAAGTCGAGTTCTTTATAGCGTGTTACTGAAAATTCCTGTCATGTTGATATCCTTCACGACGTATCCGTCGACGGCGACCGTAAAGTTGATTTCTTGTGTGAGCCCGGATATGGCTGGAGAAACCGAGTTTAGTCTTGAAGATTAGGTCACGAAATCACGGTCAGGCCCTTACATTGGTGGCGATTATGGTTTCCGCAACTCGATTACTAGAGAGCCAACTTCGCGTACAAGGTCCTCTCATATGAACAGTCGAGATCAGGTCAACCTTTACATATTTTTTATCTGAGTCTCGTGTAACTAATAGTCAATGTGCCTTCAACTGTATTTAGTTAGGGTTATTCTACTCTTCAACAAATAAATTGTACGACACGATCTTTCTTTCTTTCTGTAACACTCTGTAGTTTAACATATCCGTCGCCTAAATAATTAATAATATCCTGCCTTTAGTTCTCTACACAATAAAGCTCATACTTTTTGTGGCTACGAAATCAAAATGAAGTTTATTGAACTTTAATATTTCTATGGCTTTTCCTTCCTTGTATTTGTTTTGTTTTGTCGTGAGTGCGAGCTGATGCGTGGAGACTATTCGTCGAGTGAAAGTATTTGTAAATAAACCGGAAAAGTGCGAGTCGGACTCTTCCACCGAGGGTTCCGTACAAATTTGTATGTAGTACTTACATATTATTATAAATTGTTTTGAAATCGAGTTTCACAGTTTTTTCCGAGCTTTTCCCGAACTTCAAAGACAATTTTTTTAATGATTTGATTACAAATGTATAGTTTTCAGATTTTCCCTGTACTTGTATTATAAGACGATATTACTTGCCAAATTTCATAGTCCTAGGTCAACGGAAAATTTTGATCTTGACTACCTTGAGTGTCGAAATATACGTTTCTTGCAGCATAAACAGCCGTATCTTTTTTTACGATAACTGAGTAGTTTAATTTTTTCACAGCTTCAAAGGACTGTAGACCTGAGTACCTATGTAGTTTTAATTTCAACTCGATACCTCCGCGCGTTCCCGGGATAAAACGTCTTGACAGACAGACGGACGGACAACAAAGTGATCCTATAAGGGTTTCGTTTTTTTCCTTTTGGGTACGGAACCCTAAAAACATGAGTGGATTTGGCTGACAACTACCTAGTTTGCTAGTTCTTTGTTAAAAAGTATTGTTAGGTCGAATCATCCTTATTAATTATTCTAAGGCCAATAATGTTGTCAACAGGTTGTTACTATCGCTGCCGGTGTGCACACAAAGGCTGTTGGTGCTTCTTTTTGGGACATTTCGGGTGATGGCCTCCAATGCCGATAAAGCAGGTATTCAATGATTTTCAGATCACTTTGGCACTAATTAAAAATATGTAACTATTTACATTTATTGCAATGTCGCGTACACTCGTAATCAGTACAGTCGCAGTTCTGGCTGATTCTGGCATAATGTTTTAATTGGAACCTTATTGGAACGATATTTCCCTCTTGCAGCACTTTCGCTTCGTTCTCGTATACCACTTATACTTTCGGTTTTCAGGTAAGCATAGGCACTTTCGCGAATCGCTCGTAGCCTCGGCTGCCTGAGTGATCTTAAACGATCACGAAGGTTAAGCAACACAGGGCGCGTTCAGTGCATGGATGGGTCGCCGTCTATGCCTAACGCTAGTGGCATTTTTCCGAGCGGTTCCGTGCTTCGCAAGGCTCGTTAAGCTGTTGGTGCCGGCTGCCGTTGATAGATGGCAGTCGTTAAGCCAAGTCAGAGGCCTTAGGGCGGCTTGACAACTTCTGACAGTAGACGAGCTACTAGTCTACAAGCCTCCACCAATCCGGACTTGGCCCCCGTGGTGGAGTATGGCCTATACCTTCCTCAGGGAAGAGACCCGTGCCCCTCGGTGGGGACATAATGGGTTGATGATGATAGGCACTTTGCATATCCTAGGGCAGGGATGTGGATCAACATGCCATTTTGTCTAAAAAGTATTTGATGGAGACATAGACGTGCCATTAAATAATGTTGACTTCTATCAACTCAAATCTCTCCACTTACTTACAAAAATGCGGGATTGTTCGTTGCACTTTTGTTATTTTCTGGCTCGTTGCGCGTGCCCATAATATTAGATTAAATTAATACTCTTTATTGCACATTATAAAGATACACGAAAAATCTTAAATATCTAAGTTACATTTTTGTCACGTGCCATCAATGGCCCGCGTGCCACTGGTTTGCCATCCCGGAGTATCCATTAATTACGCGCCTCCAGCCCCCTGGACCATCGAGTTGAGGCAGATTGCTGCGGCTGGAAGAGGCAGAGGACAGAAAGAAACGGCATTGAGAGAGGGTTAAGTACAGCAGGCCTGATGGATTGGACGTGGGGAGGATTCTGGCAAAATCTACATCACCATTGTGTTTTTTTCACCATACATTTCAATCAGATTAAATGGGATTAAAATTTGTAAAAAAGACCTCGTTTAGTTAATGGGGACGTCCAGTAATTAAGCCTTCCTACTATTATTAAGTGAGAGTGTGTGAACATGTTTCGATTTGTGTTTACTCAACTACGCAAAAACGGCTGAACGAATCCTTACTAATATTACAAACGCGAAAGTTTGTATGTATGGATGGATGTTTGTTACTCTTTCACGGAAAAACGGCTGAACGGATCCGGATGAAATTTTGCACAGAGATAAATTATAGTCTGGATTAGTACGTAGGCTATTTTTATGGCTATTTTTATCCCGGAAAAATATACATCAAAATTACCACGCGAACGAAGTCACGGGCAACAGCTAGTTTATTTATACTTCTTATCCCGGCGCATTAATACTTGTAATTGACCTCGTTTGGATGTGGTTTTACTTTTAGGTATTGTAGAGTGTAATGGTACAAATAGTACAATTATACTCCACTCAATTTACGTAAAACTGTAAATAGATTTTGGACCCTCGACTAAATCTCAATATGAACACAAGCTTGAACACAAGCGGTCAACTAGAATAGAAATACAGTGGTTTTTTTTGTGACCTTTTCTTATTTTCCCTATTATTAGACCTATTGATTGTATACCACATAATTAATAAAAAAAAGTAAAAAATCTCTGTTTTAATTTTTTAAGTATTTTTTTTATTTTTCAATTTTTAGTTGGGGAGCGGGAGAAAAATAAACAAGTCCCTGATAACCATAATTTACCCTAGTTAATTCGTTGCTTTAAATTTTGTAATTCTCTATTTCCATCTCCGAAAGTCTTCACCAGAACATCACCAAATTACCTTGGGACTACTTTTACGCTATTTTATGAAACATACGGATATTACTAAAGGATGGGTCCCATTAGGCCTAATTTACTGTTGTCCATTGAAGAGTTCCGTTCTCCATCTCTGATAATCTTCATCAGATCTTCACAAAGTCAAAATGGGACCAATGGGACGTTATATCTATTCGAACCAAAAAAAGAATTGTCGAAATCGGTTAAGATTTGACGGAGTTATGCGAGAACATAGCCTCCTCCTTTTTTGAAGTCGGTAAAAATAGCAGTCACCTGCCCTTATATTACGCGCACCAAATCCTGAGTGATTCCAATCGTCTAACTGTCAAATTAGTATGGAATTTGACAGTTAGACGATTGGAACCGCTCAGGATTTGGTGCGCATAATTAGGCCCCTGATTTTTTGTAAAAAAAAACATGTATGTTATAGGCATTGTTTCATGACGGCTCTCCGTTATTGTAATAGAGATATATTTTATGTAATTTTATAATAAGTCTTTTTTACCTCCTAAAAAAATTGTGTTTTGGACTTATGTACTTTAGTCCCTACTACCCTAGAATTAGTGTCCTGGCCTAGGCGTCATCTCACCCTCAACTAAACTCACCCGGCGGGTGAGTTGTCACCTTGTGACTTTTGGAGTGGTAGATTCACCCAGTGTGCTAACCAAGTGTAGGTGAGTTGCCAACTGCACAATTTTTGGGGTGGTTAACTCAGACCACTTTAAAATTTACAAATTAATTCAAAACAAGCTGGCAAAAAATTACTGTTTGTGTTGATAAGAAACCTGAATCGAAGTACTTGGGAGGATTACTGAAATGTTTGTTATCAACCCAGACAGTAACTTTTAGTCATCTTGTATTCAATTCATTTGTAAATTTTAAAGTGGGGCTGAGTTAACCACCCCAAAATTGGTTTAGTTGAGGGTGAGTTGACGCCTAAGCCCAAATTAGCGTACCTTGTGCTATGGGCGGTCACTATGAACGTTTTAACTTTCTTGGTAGCCACACAAACGATACACTCATGCAGTCATAGCAGAGCTGTATAAAAATGAAATATTTTTTTTTTTGGCGATGGTCGTGGGAATTGCAAACCCATTGGTCCACGTGACTCTAATTTCGCCAATTAGACGAGAGAGCGCGTGGGTGATCGCGCATCGTTCTTTGATGCCGCTGGCTCTGTGTCAACTTTGACAGAGCTATTACGTGGTTGAAACTTGAATGTTTGCTTCGGAGGTCGGGGACTGACTAGTAAAGCAACGACACAGCAAATTTTCAATTGACTGTACAAAGGTTTCCCAGGTGAATTTGATTGTTAAAAAAAGTAAAACATATAGGTATCTATTCAGCCCTTGAATAGAGCCAGGGCCGACCTTACCATAGGGTGAATGGAGCGGACACTCCAGGCGCCAGGCCCCTAGTGAAGCCTCAGTGGTAAAAGATAGGAAATGATTATGTTTTTGGTTTTCAAAGTGTGTCAATATGAGAACTTTTGAATCATCATCATCATCATCATCAACCCATTATGTCCCCACCGAGGGGCACGGGTCTCTTCCCTGAGGAAGGTCTACTATTAATCAGTATAGCTGTTTTTAATCGATAAAAGACAGAAAGTTAAGATGTCGAGAACGCTAACGTCATGTTTATGCTCAAACTCTGAAAAATGGTAGATTCGGGGCTGACAACTGGTGTGCATATGTAAGGCCAGGGGGGCGCCATAGTTGGATCTCGTACCTTCATAAAACTAGCTCCGGGCGGGCACTGGCTATCCAGTGGGCCCCATAGCCCACTGCTGGGCATCGGCCTAGTTCCTATCACCTCACTCCAACTCCCAAGTCCCCCCCGTCCAATCTCGTACATTTTCAGCAAATCTCAATAGTATTGAGCCAACCATAAGCCAACCAGTAGTAATTTTTTTGCGTATGTTTCTGAACAGCATTCGAATATCGCGTGACGGTCGCCAGTTAAGACAACGTTCGTTCCCCGCCATTGCGCTTCAATCTCAATTAACTTAGCTGTCGATTTAATAAGCGTTTACAAATTGTACGAGGAGTGTCTTTGGACAGCCTTACTAGGAAGGAACGTGACTTTATTGTCGAATTGCTACGTGAGCTTTTTAATTAGGATTAGAGGGTGATGTCGTTCGGGTTTACCAGTTAATCATAACGTTGCTGAGAATAGAACCAATATTTCCGATGCCGGGATGCTGTTTATATAATCATAACGTATATAAGCAACATCTATACGTCCCGCTATAGGGCACAGGCCTGCTCCCAGAGAGAGAGAGAGAGAGAGAGAGAGAGAGTATGGGCTTAATTATCACGGTTGCCCAAATTGTTGCATATTGTCGATTACAAGCCCTTAAGTATGTGCCCCTCAGAAACTCGGGTTTCTACACGATGTTTTCCTTCGCCGTTAGACAGTAGTATTGCTACAAATTCACGAATGTACGTAGCTCAGGAAGGAATGCCATTGGTACATGCCGGGCTTCGAACCCACGTCCTCTCGAATTTGAGGCCAGTGTTATACCGATATACAGCGCATCGCTGCCTGCCACGGCTCCATGTATTAAATATGTATAAAATCGTCTGTGAAATTTTGACGACAGTATTGATGCACGTATCGGTAGTTTATTTATATCCTATATATTTTACAGTTGCTCTAGGATCTCTATTTACAACTCTATTACCAGTTTGTCACGTGTGGTTTTTCTCTGCGCAGGTACAGGAATGACATCTGAGGCATTAGGAGTGTCCGTGGCACCGTCGTTCTTTCACTCGTGCGTGTCGGACGGTAAAACTGCCACCATGGAGGATGTACAACGATTCAAGGTGGGTGCGGGATAAGGTTTATTTTTAAATGAAGTAGTATCATTCGTTTGAATTTGAACAATACTTGATAATTGAACGATACGGGCTTCGATCAACTATTGAGAGGGCCGTATGCCATATAACGAAATACCTGATGTATGTTTATCCTATTCTAAGTGTAAGGGGTCTTCCATTAATCACGTGATGTTTTCTAGCAACTTTTTAACCTATGGTGATACGTGGTGAGGTTTTAGACTACCCCTCCCCCCTACCTATTGTATTGTATTTTTTGATACAAAGTATCTTAAAAAAAATCACGGTTAAATCGTTGCCTAGCAACGGCGAGTCAAGGGCCTCGATTCTGTTAGTGCATTGTAGTATAATGACAGGTACACTGTCGGGTCACGTGACGTGTTTTTTCATACCATTGACGCCTAGAAGGTTTGAAATGAATGAAATGAAATGAAATCGCCATGTTCATGCAGTTGTCATGTTACTACAATGCATTAACAGAATCTAGGCCCTGGTCACGCACCGCTTTTCGGTTTACAATCGCGCGTTCAAAGAAAAATTAAATATACGTGATATCTCACTACACAACCTCCCTTCCTCCTAGTGATATTTCGTGATTGTTTCCGAACCCACTCCCCCCTCCATTTCGGGCCTCACGTGATTAATGGACGACCCCTAACAAAACGGTCTCAGCTGTGTTTGAAGAAGTAACGCGATCCTGACGTTTCTTCCTGGTGCTAGAGTGGTATCCGAGCCAAGTGTGACGGTTATATCGGCTGTCCCAAAAATAAACACCGGGACTTTTTTTCAAAACTGAGAAACACTGCTATTGGTTACTAGTTGGTTCCACTAACCAATAGTGGGAATATGTCGGTTTTGAAAAAAAAAACGTCCCTTACTGTGTCTATTTTTGGGACAGCCTATATTATATGTATTGTTAATCGAAGTTCATAGGCGTTCTGCTGAAATGCTATACTAAGGGCCAGTTTCGGAATTGAGAATTTCGCTAAAAAAATAGTTAAATGTAGTGCTGTCTCTTCAAATTTCTCAGAAAAGAGCGTGACAGGACGTTACTTAAGTATTTACTTAGTGAAATTCTCAATTCAGAAACCGGCGCATAATGACACGGAAGCTTTGTTTTCGGCTGTATCTTCTAAGGTTAATTTTCATGTCAGATCTAGTCTTCCAAGTACCTGTAGTAGAAAATTATACTATCAAAATTTGAGCCAAATTCATGCATAGTTTGTTAGTCAGCTGGTAAGATTTCAGTACCAGTGTCATTGTTAGATTGCGATTGGTGTATAGCGTTTAAACTGCAACCCAATTCTACTTTATGTTTTCGTGGTCGACTCACCAGTAGAAGTTTGAACTTGATATCAAGTTGTAATCTCCGTATCACAAGTCAATAAACGCTATCAGTAATGCTCTAATGCCAATATAGAGTTTCTTATCAGACGTTGAAATCAATTTAGATTGTGGAATACATAAATAATCGCTCGTAGTCAAGATTTGTAATGATCAACTGGAAATATAGTGTAGAGTACGCAAGACAGAATAGATAGTGAGCCAGTTTCTGAATTGAGAATTTCGCTAAGTAAATAGTTAACTGTAGTGATGTCTCTTCGAATTTCTCAGAAAAGAGCGTGACAGAACGTTACTTAGTGAAATTCTCAATTCAGAAACGGCCCAATGCTAGACTAGATTGGAAGTGCATACTCGCGTTACAAATTTTATCTCGGCAGAATAAGGTCTCATTCACCTTGCAGGATTTTAAAATGTGGGGATTTATTGACTGTACAACGTGTCATTGTGTGTTTTATACTAAAAAAGTAAAATGTAAATATTAATGTATAAAGAGAACTCATGTACTGTAAATAGCTTTATATTTATGTATTCACAATAATATTCTTAAAAACATGCGGCGACAGGCTGAAGTGTGTGTGAGTATATTGACACTTTAGGTTAAGCTCCTAGTTACGTATCTATTTATGTTAGCATCTGCAGCACTAGATGCCTATCGAGTTCCACTAGCTTAGTAGAACCGGCTAGCTTTGCACACCATTCCATTCATGTATTTTTCTTATAGCCTTTCTAAAACCATTAAATAACTTTGGCCTTTGCTTCTACGTAATGAGATGATTTATGCAGCGTCCAGTGGCACCTTCACTTACACTAGATGGGTGAAGGGACCACTCGGACGCTGCAGTGTCTGGGACATTGTTTTTTAGATGGAGTAGGCTTGCCCAGCCAAACCATTAATAACTAAGGATTCCACCATGTAATGGGATGTATTTGGGCCACTCTTTGTAGTTAAGTCTTGAATTATCTGTTAGCTCTCGTAGTATGGACCTAGAGTAACTTATCCAAATATATCATGAACTGCAGTAGTCACATAAAATGTTGCGGGAAGGCTCTGTAGAACTTAAACGGGGTCTTCTACACATCAATGCATGCAGCTTATATTAGGGCACCAACTAGGAAAAAGCGAAAAAAAGATCAGCTGTTTCATACATTCACTAGAGCAAGTATGAAAATTTTGTATGAAACGGCTGATATTTTGTTCGTGACTTCTGAGTTGGTCCAGCAATCAGAAATGTATTTCAACGTAAATATATGTTTCAATATACAATGTAATGTAAGCTGCTTTCGGGTTAATTGTAATTGAGAAAAAGGCAACGAAAGAGCTCCGCTTTAAAAAAAAATTGAGTAATGATGGTCAATCATTATTTTTTTTTTTAATATAGCCTCTATTCGTCCCACTGCGAGGCACAGGCCTTCTCTCAGAGAGAGTATTGGCTTAATCACCACACGTGCCCACCGCAGATTAGTAATTTCAATCGCTGAGGTATGTGAACACCTCGTACACTCAGGTTTCCTCGCGATGTTTTCCTTCACAATTAGCGAGTGGTATTGCTACTATAACTTCACAAATGTACGTAACTTAGAAAACAAAGACATTAGTGAATGAGAAGCCGGCGTTCTACTGCTCCGCTACCACCGCTCTCAAGTCATACTAAACATAATACCTACATCAGTTGGTGCCATCAACAACTTTAGATGCTAAAATGTTATCTTTCGTATAAAACACGAACAGCACCCGTTCACGAGCATAATACGAGTTGGTTGTACTGATGAGGAGAATAGCTTAAATTTCAGCAACGCCCCGTATATTATTACATCCTGAATGACTGGAGATTGTAGTCACCTTGCATTAACGTAACATTTGATTAGTAGATCTCTCTGATAACGCGCATGATTCATCGTGATTTTAGTTTGTTAGTCACTTCTTTCGCCTTGACTCACTAAGTGATCCACTAATTGTATTACAAAATATGCCACTCTTCAACGTGTTTACTGAATGGCTCAGATGCCCTGTCTAATTAAACAGTTGTCTAAGTGTACGGCTTTTTAGAAAATTCGACTTGGCGGCTAAATTGGGTGAACTATTTTACATCTTTTCAACTGCAAGCTTAAAATAGCCTTAATTGAGTTCAATTGCACTTACGGGTTGATACTTCCGTAGAGTAATTTGTCTCGTCTACGTTTTGCTTAGTATAATATGCATTCTTCACAGCTTAAATTTTCATTGCTTATTATATGTATGTCTCTTGTTTCTTTTGTGCAATAAAGATCTCATCTAAAATATCTCATCTTACAATGAACACAACAAAACCTAGACTAGATGCGCTTCAATAGCTTCAGCTAGTAGTTTAATTAGTTCATACGGCGACTTTTCAAGCAAATCTTACTTCACTCCTTCGAGCCCTGAGTAGAGTACGAATTGGAAGATACCCCAAGACCTATAAATTGAGCGGGTCTTGGCGTATACCAAGGGTCGTTATAAATGCATATCGACCCTTTGAGGATGAAATGTCGTAAACGCCATTCTTGGTGAAATTGGACTTTGAATGCAGTCTTGCTCAGTTTTTCAAGCTCTTTCAATCTTTAAAGTTCGTTTCCTCAAATTCGCAAAAAAATGGCTTTTACTGCCTTGAAAACAGGCTTCACAGTTTTATTATTAAAATATGCTGTAAACGACACTGATGCTACTTAATTTTTGTAGTATGTAGTACTTTTGCTTATGGCTTTTACTGCAATTATTTTATTGGTGGCAATCCAATTTATTGTACCGTTAGTACATTGTTTTCTGTAAAAGCCATTGGATGCAGGTTTTTTGTAGTATAACCCATGCATACTTCTAAGCTGACAAATATATTGAATTTAAACTTCAATATCCATAAAACTCGTTACATTTTTAGTATATCTGTAATCATTGCATTAATACGGCATTTGAAAAAAAAGGACATCAAGCATTTTTTATTATTTTTTTTTTGTTGTCGCTGTCCTGTAAAATTCGTAAAATAGTTTTTACTACATTTCTTCTCCATAGAGTCGATATTTGTATGACAGTACGCCATCACTTTGAATTGGCAACCAAACGGTTCGACGGGGATTTAGCGTTCATCAAAAGCAAATTCTTCAATTTTCAATCTCTCTTTCTCTTTGAGAACTTCTAATCTGTCCAAAACATGTATCTGTTCAACTTAACGTGTAAAACGATACCCTGGATTAGGAAATACCTTTGTGTTAGATTTTGTGAAGCGACTATTAAATTGAAGGAACCGGAATAAGTAGATTCTGGTGCATTTAATTGTCGCTTTACAAAATCTAACAGAAAGGGAGTCAAATGGTCTTGTAAAATATTGAATATTTCTAATTTTATTTCATTGTACATATCCTTACTAAATTAATTGGTGACAGTAATATTTGTTATTAACAAAATGTTTATATTGTTTTTGTTGCACTAACCCGTGCTGAGGACAATGTTAAAAACCTATTTAGAGGCTAAAAAATCCACCCACGCCGGGACTTGAACCCGCGACATCTGGCTAACCGTGCCAGCGGTCTCCCAACTGAGCTAATGGGCAAGTGCAGGCATCGGCGAGATTTCGAGCCTCTTTTAGCCTCCAAATAGGTATTTAAAAAAGCGATGTGTTCCAGAAGGAATATTCTTATCTTATCTGATCAACTTTTAGATAATTGTCGTGAGTTCGTGCGTTAGATAACGGTGCACGTGTGTAAAGAGATTGATGTCCTGTCTAAGTTCAATGTCGCAGTAGTGTGGCGGAAAATAAACTTTTTCATGGTAATTTTTAAAATTTTTACTAATTCCTAGAGCATATTAAAAAACAAGCTATATTCCTTTTTTAATTCTACACAGACATTAGAGAAAAACGGCCTTATTTATAAAAAAAACACGATTCCTTAAAACGCCGTTTAAAACAGTCTGTGGTGGAGATTTTACAAGGAAAAGTCGTAACCACAGATTAAATAAACCGACTCTTAGGAGTGCTTTACAGGAATCGTGTTTTTATGAATAAGGCAGGAAAAATTTAGCGTAGGTTTGGGTTTTCCAACATCTTTTGTGAGTTTTTTTCTAAAGTAGCAGCCTCCGGCAAATCATTGTCTTACATATTATTTTCATACATCGTTTTAGCATTACAATCAGACAGCGCAACTAAAAAGTACAATTGAGCATTCTGGAATTGAGCATTTCTTAGGTTACCATCCACATGTAGAACAGTGAAAGAAATACTGTTTTGCTTTTGCAAATACTATAAAGTCAAACGGTGATAACCCAGTTTAGACATCATCATCATTATCATCATCATTATCATCATCATCATCATAATCATAATCATCATCATCATCATCATCATCATCATCATCATCATCAGCCATTTGACGCCCACTGCTGGACATAGGCCTCCCTCGTGGTTTTCCAAGCTCCCCAGGTCTTGTGCCGCCCGCATCCAGCGACTCCCTGCCACCATAACCAAGATATCAAGTTCAAAACAAAAACTATAAAAAAAAAAACATTTCTTGCCGCACTACTGTGTTGAACATTAGGTGTCTCCTAGACAATAAAGTAGACTATTTTTTTTTACGTTCAGACACAAATCTTGATGGTACCTGTCGTTTGCAGAGGAATTATCAATGTTTTCGTTAGAAGCGTTTATGTCGGAACGAAGAAATTATTATTATTATTTATTTATTCTCTTCGTACCTAATACAAGAAAAACCACAATTTCATTAGTTTGCCAAACTGCATAAGCAGTTCATCGGCAAACTCTTGGTAACAATCTTTATATAGCTTACACAATCTACACAACAAACAGTATCGATAATACTTTCTAAATCTGAAGCATAATAATATGATGGGTTTATAAACTGCTTAAAACAAAGCGCTTAAGCATCCTTTTAAATTGTGCTTTTTTGAAACTTTTATTACATAAATCCTTTGGGAAGCTTTTATAAATGGCAGGTACTAAACAATTACCTAGCCTAGATCCATAGTAATTAGAGTGTTTAGGTATTTCATGTTTCACTTGTTTTCGTTTAGTGGTACGCGTTGGATATATAATTGGAATAAAATTGGAAAAAACATTATTATCATTGGCTCGATCGTCTCGACGCCAGTTTAAGTGAAGTGGTCAAACTAATACCGGTGCCGGCTCGCAGGTGGCGACGCGCATAATGCGACAGCTTATCGAGCAATTCAGCGCTGGGGACCTGTTCGGGCGCGACAATTATGAATACTACGCGCGCGTCACTGGTCGAATACTACGCGTCAAGGACGAGTGGATATGCTCCTTTAGGGACCCTCCGCCGCCGCGCCACCGTCGCGACCAGGAGGCCTATGCGAGTGAGTACACAATAAAAGCCGAGTTTTGACGGTCTTAGTACTCACGGACCATGTGCGTACACTTTTAGTTAATTTGAACGACGGTCAGTGCGCTCGGACCGAGTGCGTCGTCATTATCAACTAAAACTGTACGCACACAGTCCGAGCGTACTGAGACCGTCAAAACCCGGCTAAACACTTGTCCTAAACTAGCCTATTAGGATAAGTGATCACGGCCGCGTTTTAAAACTAGAATTCATAGTTTATGATGACAATTCGATGTACATTGCGTAGCCGAGCCTTCCTACTTAATAATCTTCGAATCGAATCGAATTGTCATAGTAAACCATTAATTGTAGTTCTATGAAATAGAGCCAGGCAAAGACATCAAAAACATGAAAAAACATACAGCGGCCATTTGTTCGAATCAAAGTAAGGGGGCCATCTGCGGGAATCGAATCCACGACCCCTGTGTTGGAAATCCAGCTACCAATGCTAGACTTGAGGCAGTCATTAGGAGTCAGCAGGAGCGAGTCTCAATCGAAGTGTTCCGTGACTTGGTCTCGGCTCCCATTCTGATAAGCAAGGACCGGCATTTTTCGTAGTAAAAATCTAACTGTCATAGGGAATGACCAAATTGTTTTATCGACAATTCCACTTATCGATGTTATGGAATTTTAAGATGTAAACGAGACTTCTGGATACGTCAATCAATCGTAATATATTTGGTTACAATTTTTTTTTCACATTTGTGCACACAACCTTCTCGAAAGAGTATGTACCTATATATTATATTTAAAATCCCTTCAATTATTGGTGACTGGAATTAAGTGTTCGAGGTCCTCGTCACTGTCTTGAGTTAAGTACGTATCCATGTTATTAAATGAATGGACTATGTTCACTTGTTCCTGGTTTTGCGGAATAAACCGGTTTCTTAATTTATTGAAGATCCATTTATGAGTGGAAAATGATCGCTCTACATCTGCCGATGTCATGTTAATTACTCATTAAGTGACATTTATTTATCGATAATCGATAAAACACTTTGGTCATTCCCTCTGAAAGTTTGATTTTTGCTATGAAGAATTCCTGTCTTTGCTGATAGAGTTTAGTGTGGGTGTTATTTCTCCGAATTAGTACAAAAGATACCGGTGAATCATATCACGGGATTGGTTTTTGCAGTTATGCCGCTGGCAAACGAGCAGTTAGTAGCTTGCGCAAGTGTTGGGCGCAAGTACAGCGCGAGCTAGGTACTGTGCATTGTCTGCGAATGGCATTACTTTGACTGTACATTCAAAATCGTAACATAGCTCTTTCCTAGTTAAAGGCCATCCATAGACCCTCTATCCTCCGTCGATCTATCGGGCTACTCGTATTTAACTTCTTCTTTGTCTTAGCTCGTTTCTTCTCTTTCGTTCTCTGTCGTTTGTGCTATTTCTTTAAAGCACAAAACGAAAGCGTGCAAAAGGTGGACTTAATGCTAATGGCATTATCTAAGCCGTGCCTCAGTGAGCTTCTCTGTGATCGGAGCCACTGTAGCCACGGCTGAGGCGTATTTAACGGAACGTTTATTTATATTTAGTATGTAATAATAACTTAATGTATCAGTTTCCAGTATGCAGAAAACTTGTTACCAAAATTCTCATCGTCTTTCTCATGCTAACTTCTATTACAGTTAAATACGAGTATTAATAGTTTTTAACGCTATTTATATTCTAACGCTAACTTGTGTATTTAATGCCGAGAATTCTGAGTTATAAAATGTTACACAGGAAACGCTTTTACCCCAAAGGTAAGGTCATGGAGTGACTCCCTCTCGGGGTTATTCATAAATGATCACTTATATGAACCATTACTTGCTGTATGAAAAAAAAACCATCAGTTATTTTTAACAGGTATTGAGATTCGATTATTTCCTGATAACGAGAATGGTTGTACTTACGCAGTATCACTGTTTGCCTCTAGAAAAACTCTTTCTGCCCTTGATTGCTTAGCCGAGAGAAGTGTGCATATTTCCTATCCTGCACCTAGTTATTTCCCTTGGGCATTATGCAACAAAATATCGAGTGACAGAGAACACGTATAAATGAGATGCGTTTCGAATTTCTCTAGGGAAGTTACGGATGCATTGTACAACAAGGTAACGTGGTTGGTTGATTATGCTAACAAAGATAGCACAGAATAATTTTTTACTTACAAATGGGTGAAATGATGTTGTTTGTCATATTTTGGTGTGTCACTATATAAACCAGTTTTGCCAACTCTTATCGTAACGATATGATAGTGCAAATGTGTACTTTAATTTGTTTTCTTTTTCACGTTACAGGGCAGCTATCTCTAGAGGCCGAAAAAACTTGGCTTCAGTGCGAATGCGACCGTTGGGGAAATAAATTTAATTTAGAAGGTAAGCATCGCTACAATATAACATTATACACTATTATACTTCAGGAAGATAAACATAGCGCATTGCAAAAGAAAGCTCTGCTCACTGTGTGTGATCTTTTTAGCTATTTTTACTCTATAAATATATTATTTGTATCTAGCGAACTAGTTCATCTATGGTGTAATAAAGTATCTGCTATGTCGTTCGCAGGTGGTTTGAATGAAAGTTATTAAACAAATCCAAGTCAAATATTAGTCGTTACTTGTATCATAATTATTTGGGTGAGTGACAAAAGTTTTGGGAGATTGATTTATTGACCTTTGAGCCCTAACAATGGTGATTGGTTTGGTCGATTCGTCACATATGATTCGTCACATATGATTCGTCACTTGACTCTTGGAGTCGGTATTAAGTGGTAGCACGAGTGTTTAACAGTTTGGTAGAATACTTTGTAACATTCACTAAGTTTAACATTTGCAAGCATAAAACATATTTTAAAATTATTTTGAACATGTATTAGTTTCAAAGCAATTAATTTAAGTTAGTTCGTTAGTTCGTAGGCTGGGCTCTCCGAGCGCACGGATTTGTATGGGACTTATTGCGCTCCGCGAGCGAATAATTGGGGGGCAAGTAGTAATTTTACAATAAATATACAAATCCTGTTAATACAATTTGGTCGATCGACGTCGCTAATACAGTTACAGTAATTTTGGTATATTTTTTTATTATCCAAAACTCATTACAGCTGAAATAAAACCATATCAAGTGATAATTTAGACTCATGTTCGCTATTTTTTTTATGCTACAAGTTTAAAAAAATCATAATAATAGTGACCGGCGGCCCTACATTGAAAAGTAATTTTTTTCTGTATTATGTCAGAGAACCCAGTCTTAACTAAAGCTCATAACAGACTACAGAGTAACAAAATGTTGTCTCATTTATTCCATGTAAAAACATTTTAGGACTAGACTTCAGAGGACCAAGTAAGTTATAGTTTTGCGAACTTCTAGAACGTTTATTTAGCTAAATACTGTGATTGTGGTAGCAGCGTAATGTGCCTTAATGAGGGCCGGTTTCTGAATTGAGAATTTCGCTAAGTAAATACTTAAAGTAACGTTCTGTCACGCTCTTTTCTGAGAAATTCGAAGAGACAGCACTACAGTTAACCATTTACTTATCGAAATTCTCAATTCAGAAACTGGCCGTTAGACTGTTGTCTCCCCATCTAAGACTACACTTTACTTGGTTTATTCAAATAAACGCATTGATCTTTTATATTTCCAACTAACAGCAGCTGATGAACTAAAGTGGTATTTTTAAAGACATGGGGTGATTTGACACTTTTTGACAATATGAAATGGGCCACATCCTTTTTTAAAGTGCATTTTTTTATTACGAACTGTAAATTATAGCAACATCAAACTCAATCACTGGATAAAATACAATACCGAACCGTAATCGTGGATATTTGGTCCTTGGTACTCTCCGCTGCTGATATTGGGGTATTCCTGACGACATACATGCCTGGTGTTTGTCTGTTAGATGCGAAACGAGGATCTGGTTAGGCTAAAGGCCTCGCTGTTGGGTCTGTATCTTCCTATTTACCCTCTTCTGCACTGTCACACACATACATATTACATTCTTTTTCTTGCACTAACCCGTGCTGAGGACAATTTTAAAAACCTA
Source organism: Yponomeuta malinellus (assembly GCA_947308005.1). Taxonomy (NCBI): domain Eukaryota; kingdom Metazoa; phylum Arthropoda; class Insecta; order Lepidoptera; family Yponomeutidae; genus Yponomeuta; species Yponomeuta malinellus. The sequence goes on along the minus strand of OX371012.1, from coordinate 9,503,547 downwards.
TATAGAGGCTAAAAATTCCACCCATGCCGAGACTTGAACCCGCGACCTCTGGCTAGCCAAAGGTCGCGGGTTCAAGGTTTAAAACATACATATCTTTAAATTTTGGAGTGGAAAGTTACGAAATGGGGGATAGTTCACGGCACAAATAGAAATAATATGTAGTAATGGTCCCCTATGTGGTCTAAAAGAGCCTAAACTTTGAGATCAGCAGCGATAGTTTTATCTATCATCATTCATTCATTCAGACGGAGGTTATGAATACAAGTGATGAAATAGCGTTTTGGACCGAAACAATATATACGCAATCAATACGCTCAAGTGTAGGTGTAGTAATATGTATATTTCAATTCATTCAGCTTTGCTCTGGGTGTAAACAAACAATTTACTAAAAAATACTATCATAAGCGAAAACCTATAATTAGCTTTGTTAACGAGCGCGACTTTCCGCCTGAATTCCGTCGTCAACAAGCTTGTAGTCATAGTTCAGAAGTAATTAAGTAAGTCTTAACGCTGTTTGTTTCTCCATATTTAGTAAAATAAATTAATTAAAAATAAAGTTGATTACTTTGAAATGAGACGGGTTGATATTTTTTTAATTAATGAGGTGAATTAATGATCTAAGGGGAGCAAATAACATGATATACAATTCCGGACACACTTTCCGTCTTTAAACTATTTCTATCAACGGTTTGTTTACATATAGATTAGACATATATTTGGTTTCATTCAGCTTTTTTGTCTAAAATACGTCGTTAAATACGGAAAGCAATAATGTTCATCAAGTTTTTTGCTCGTCCTAGGTCGTTCATTCATCTTATTGATTCAAGAAATTTATAGCCCCCGTTGTTAATTTCAAAGAATTGTTTGTTCATACCCAGACCAAAGCTGAAGTAAATGAAACATGCGTACTGATTTGACCATTCGCTCGGCACAGGTCTAGCGAAATCCGAGGAGTGTCAATCGATGCCGGCCTTGGGCGGCGGCGGTGGGTGCGTGGCTGGTGCCATTGGCCTCGGCATCATCCCAGAGCACAGTTTGCTGGACTCCTGCACCAGGCTGTCCATATCGCTGGAGGAGAGCGTCTTCAAGGTGAGACACAGAAGGGGAGAAAGACGGTTCAAGAGGATACAGCGTTTTATCTAGCTGAGGTAGTGCTTAAGTCTGAGGACTGTTATTCGATGCCGGCTTTGGACGGCAGCAGTAGAGTCGCTGGAGGAGAGCGTTCCAAGTGTTCCAGGGGAGAAAGACGGTTCAAAAGGATACAGCGTTTTATCTAACTGAGGTAGACTTCAAGGGGAAAGAGCGAGATAGCTTGTAGGTAACTTGTGCGTGTTAAAGGTGACAAAATTCTAGGTAACTCGTATAAGTAGACTTTACAGGGTGTAACAAAATTCCCGTATACATCCGAAAACGGGGGAGTTCTACTCATCAATACTTACAACTTTCACTATGAGGAAGACTTTGAAATCGCAAAAATATAATCAATTAATCAATCAAATAATGAAATAAATAATCACCTCTGAATGCTACTTCGATTTCCAGGTGTCGGTCTCGTCGTCTTCCCAGTCTTCGCGCAGCAACTCCAGCCCTCACATGACGTTGGAGGAGCTTCGCGCGGTCAACAAGTACGCCGAGAGCACCAAGAGCCTTTCCTACCTGCCTCAGGTGAGTGCCGCCGATACAGTTGCACGGTGGAAGGAAACACGTGATTGCATCCACAGACCAACTGAACGAATTTAAATGAATGGTTCAGTGAGCCAATCAGGGCACACTGGACACGGGGAGTGAACCGTTCGTTAGCATACGTTCGGTAGGTCTGCATCCACAGACTAATTGTACGAATTTGAATGAACCGTTCGTTAGCATACGTTCGGTTGGTCTGCATCCACAGACCAATTGAACGAATTTGAATGAGCGGTTCAGTGAGCCAATCAGGGCACACTGATCACGTGACTGAACCGTTCGTTTGCATTCGTTCGGTTGGTCTGCATCCATAGACCAACTGAACGAATTTTAATGAACGGTTCAGTGAGCCAATCAAGGCACACTGGACACGGGAGTAAACCGTTCGTTTGCACTCGTTCGGTCGGTCTGTATCAACAGACCAACTGAACGAATTTGAATGAACGTTTCAGTGAGCCAACCGGCCATCGACGAATCTTGATTGGCGTACTGAACCGTTCGTTGGCTTCGGCCCTTACCCGCCATGAAGTGGCTCTTGACTCGTTAAGGGGCTCCAGGGAGTAATACTAGCGCTACCGAGGAGAAAAATCGTACCTTTTTTACAGATCGAATTTGCAAAGTGTCTGTACAATCTCTTAATCATGTTAATAGTGATTTTTAGGACCCATGGCCGTGAACCTAAGGCAAATAACCTAGGACTAGATAGCATTAACGCCGTAAACGTCCGATTTTGGCATAAATGTTATCTAGTCCCAGGTTCGTGATCCTATGTTCTTTGTTTCTATGGTCCTAAAAATCACTTAACATGATTGAGAGATTGTGCGGTCACTTTTTGCAAATACGAAGTTTTATAGAAGATATGTTTTTTTTTAAATTGGTGGCGCTAGTCAGCCCACTGGATCCCCTTAAGAAAAAACGAGTGGTGCGCTCCGTCTTCATCTGGTCGGCAATATAATGTGAAATTTATATAAGATAACGTAAAAAAATATATATACGCGTCGAATTGATAACCTCCTCCTTTTTTGAAGTCGGTTAAAAAAAGTAAAAGGAAGTAAGTGAATCCGGAATTAAGTTCATAATGAGATAAAGTACGTATGGGATAAGGGGAAGTGCGGAACGTCGCGCCGCTTTTATGGTCTGAATGCGGCTTGTCTATCCTGCCTGGGCCGTGTTTCATAAAACTACAATTCATAGTTTATTATGACAATTCGGTGTATATTCCGTAGCCGAGTCTTCTTATTTGTTAATGTGTGGGTTAATTGACTTTGCAATGTACATTTAATTGTCATAGTAAACCATAAATTTGTAGTTCTATGAAATAGGTTTTGGAGATTAGTCTGGATACTACATAGTAATTGATGTCATCTTGATAATGTACTGGCTAATATCTGTTTCGTGGGCGCGTCGCTGGTAAAAAATGTGGACTTTATTGGAGACGAAGATTTCAATAAGTTTTATCTTGAAAACATCACTAGGAGCTAGATACGTACATGAGTTATTCATGCTTAAACCCATGTACGTAGCTGGCTCTTACAGTATCTCTTTATATCTATTTAAAGTAAGCGTGGTTTGTTGTATGGTATGTTTTAAAAAAAAGGATTTTTTCAAGTGTGTGTTGAATAAGATGCAAAACATTGTTTGGGTTCTAGCGCGCATTGAAGGATTTGCTTTAAGGATTTTAAATAAATAATGGTGATAAGTTTTCGCTCAGTATCCACATGTAGATTCACCTATCCTCTTCCCCGAGTGGAACTACTCTACTGTCTCTTCGATGAACATCTTGTGCCTTTGGTAAATGTCTGTTAGACTAGATGCACAGCGCAATTTTAGTGTCTTCGAAGTCATAGAAATTTGTCTCAACTGATGGTTCTATGAAGTCCAATTAATTTGCTCCATTGTAACTTAGAGTAAAACCCCCAATTGATAAAAACTATCTGAATAATCTTAAGAAACTAAGGGTTTTTCCACTAGCCCTTACCTGCACCGGCCCTGCCCGGTTCCTATTCCATAGACTTACAATTTATGGTTAATTCATTCATGGCAATTCGATGTACATTGCCAAGTAACCCAGAGATTGACAAGTAGGAAGACTTGGCTACGCAATGTATATCGAATTGAAATTGTTATATTAAACTGAATTGCAGTGTTTTGAAACGCGGCCCAGGCGGTTACCGGATCGGCTAGTGGAAAAAAACCGGCCAAGTGCGAGATCGAATTCGAGTTCTCAAATAGAAACCAGCCATCTAGCGCCATCTATAGAAACCAACAAGAAGCGATTTACATTGACATTAAACAACATGACATCGGCGCTGTGAAGGTTACATAGATGGTGAGCGCTGTCTTTAGACAACGTTTGCTGTATGGGAGCCCTCCTTAAATATTAATTTTATTCTGTTTTTAGTATTTGTTGTTATAGAGGTAACATAAATACATCATCTGTGAAAATGTCAACAGCTTAGCTATCACGGTTCATGAGATACAGCCTGGTGGCAGACAGACAGACAGATAGACAGACAGACAGACAGACAGACAGATAGACAAACGGACAGTGAAGTCTTAGTAATATGGTCCCGTTTGACACCCTTCGGGTACGGAACCCTAAAAAGACCATTTACTATTGGCCAATGTTCATTCTTGAAACTGCATGTTGGATTTCCGTTTTGTTGTGAAAGATCGCGTAGGCAGGTTTGTGGCTGTTTTCTTTTAGTTCCTCTCGATACCCTTCTTCGTGAAGTTTAGAGGTGTCTCGGAGGTTTCTTGGGGGTACCGCGAGTGTTTTAAGCTGTCTGTGACCAAAAAGTATCTTTACTTTGATCGAAAATTTAGCTAAAACTGACTCCGCCATCCAGTCATTGCTGTAAGTGCTAAATCTTCACAACAAAATATGTGAATAAGGCCTTAGTTTTATAGATTTTTGTTTTTTCTGAAGACATTTTGCTTATAATCTCAAATTAATTTCTGGGAACATGTTGGGTATAAACCCAGCTCTTGAAACGCTCGTGGTCTCCCCTACACACGGTTGCTTACTATCCCTTTATGGTGTGGCATTCACGCACATTAGAAGAGTGCTTTGAAAGCACTAGCTTCATGCTGCACACATGTTTACGAGAGTTTAATTCGTGAAAAAGTATACTCTGATCGGTTAAGACATTTTAGGCGTACCATATTCCTTAGAATGTTAAGAACGTTCACTCGCCAGTCGCCCTCTGCGAGTTCTACGAAAACTGATTTGGTTAATTAGACAGCAATTCTCTTGTAGGTATAATAAATTTGTTAGACTTAATATTAATTCAATTAACGGTTGGTGTAAGTTTGGAGTAGATACTAATTATATTGTGTACTAATTTGGCACTAATATGAATAAACAAAGCGTATTTTGTCTTAACAACCATTACTTTGGGGTTGATGTGTTACCTTTCTAATATTAATCCTAGGATATTTAAAGTACTTTTCAAACAAGTTGTAACAAAATTATAAGATCAGATCATTCGCAGACGGTGCTGCGCGAGCTCCTACTTGCTTTCTGTACTAATCCCTCATTTGCTAAATTATATCTTTCAGACATACACGGAAGCTTACAACTTATCTTCTTTTAAACGTAAGTTTGGTTTAGGTTGGGCTTGATATTCAATACACTGAGATACCCTGTACTCTGCGAGGCTACCTTAAGCTAACAAGTTTGAATTATTGGTCGTTTGTGGCAAACGAATCACATTTGAAATAAATCCGGTACAGATGCTAATACTGAAATGCCAAGAGGCACAAATCGCATTGCTTTGATGTGACAACATCGCGTGTTAATTTATTGCAATATAGTAAGAATTCTAGAGCCAAGTGCTTGGGTCAGTGTCAGGTCAAATGGAGAACTTGCATACAAATCTGGCTCAAACTGTGACGTCACAAGGTGTTCGTAACGCCTTACAAATTATGAAGTTTTTATCAATATTTCATTTTTCTCGTAAAATATTGTCTACACCCTTATTGGAAAAAAAATAATGAAACAACTAAATATAATATGTGTTTTTAATTATTAGAGTTCTTTAATTATTCGCATTTTTTACCACGTCTGAAATCCCAAAGTAGAAGGGTTTTGTTCTTTTCAGTTTTTTTATATCTTTCATGGTATATGAAACAATGTCACCACAGTCTTAAATTTGAGGCAAGTTCCCCATTACAGTAGAAAATGACAGGCCTCACGCAGAGTCGCGCGGTACCGTCTGCATAATCTCGCGTCGTTATAGACTAGCGGTCTTATTAAAGACACGATTCCTTATAACACTCGATAAACGCCGATAAAAATTAACACAGATTAAATAAACTACCTTTGAGGAGCGCTTTAGAGGAATCGTTTTTTTTTATAAAAAAGGCCTTAGACTGATGTGCCCAAACTCCAAACGCAGTTTACTCTACCAAAATGCAGCATCGGCAAACGAAGTGCTAAACTAATGTAACTAAAGGACCTGTAATTGAATCGTGTGATTTTAAAACAACACAAGTGACATGTGTTTTTAAAATAACACCTGTTCATTTTTTTTTAAATTAAATTATTTACACCTACCTATTGATTTACATTAGAAAAAAAAATTGTAGTTTATTCATACAGAAATTAACATAATATGCTAAAATATTGCTGTTGTAGATATTAGTATTTGAATAAAACAGTTTTTTCTATTTCCTGACAAGTTGTAATGAAAGGACATGTGTTGTTTTAAAATCACACGATTCAATTGACCTAATAATGTAAGTTAATGTAAATCTTATTAGTGAAACGTCTATGTGATACTCTCCTCATTTCTGTTTCTTTGAATCTGCATCCTAGCTGTGCACGGCCCTGGATGACACGGCCGTGGCATCCTTACAACCTCCTTTCCCGCCTCGATGTCTTTTCAGATGACATTTAAAAAAACGTACTGCTTATAAGCTCTTTGTGATGTCGGTAAATTAAGTAAAGTCGCTGAAAGTGGTTTCAACCTTTGCGACATCTGTGCCGAAAATCGACGCTACGAACAGTACTAATTCTATATTTAAAATTTCATCTGAAACTTGGTTCTCCAAGTAGGTGAAGGCAAAACCAGACGATCCATTCGGATGAAAGTTCATTCGTGTGAACGAGAGGTAAATAGTTACTCAACCGATTTTTTTTTGTAAACGGGAGGCAAATGGAGTGACGTAATCCTTTATTCTATGTTTAGATGTTTCACTATTCATTCTGCGAAAAATCGGAGATATGAAGGAAGCATGCACCTATTACATATAACATTGTTGGATCTATTAACTAATTCATTAATTAGGCACTCGACTTTCATATGATTCATTCCAAGTGAACCATCGTTAATTCCGAGTGAAAGACGCGGACTGTGAGACCGAAACGAACGAAAAGCAAAACGTCTGATTTGGCCTTCACTCCCATGTTCATTACGTCTTCCAACGAGATAGGCTAGGTCGCGCGCGCAAATGCGACGGTCCCTACGTCACATTTGACAGGCTACGTTTCATAAAACTACAATCCATTATGATGACCATTCTATGTACGTTGCGTAGCCGAGTCCTCATACTTGTTAATCTGTGCACATCGAATTGTCATAGTAACTTCACAACACAACACAATCACTTGACCTGGTCCCTAACTATGGTAACCAGGCAAGGACATCGCAAGCATGGAAATACACCCAGACTGAGGCCATTCGTACAAGTGTACCGCGGCCCCCGTAGTGGGACTCGAACCCACGACCTCTATCTTGGTAGTAAGCGCCTTAACGGCTAGTCTAACGAGGCCAACGAGGCAGCATATAGTAGAGCATGAATTGTAGTGCTATGAAATAGGCCCAAGTGTCTCAGGGCGATTGAGCACTCCGCTTGCCGGCCGCCCCCTACCGGTGACGTGACGGCAGGTGCACGAGCGGCAGCGCGCGCGCATGCAGACGCGCTCCGAGTGGTTCCTGCAGCCGGCCGCCTCATTGGAGCAGCCGAGGCCGCGCGCCGGTACGCCCCCGCCCCCGCACCGCGCGACGCCCGCCCCGCCCACGCGCTGCGCCGAACGCTCTGAGAGCACGGCGCTATACGTCTTAGTCGCCTGCCTTGAGTTTTTGTTCTGAAGCCCCCGCCACCGGTATTTGTGTTGCTGTGTTCGTCGCTGCGGGCGCGGTGGACTAACGCGCTAACACCGGTCCTGTTCGCCCCGATTGGTGTTTTGTCCACTTGTACTTTGGGGACCCCGCAGCCACTTGTAATGAATGCATCGGGAGTTAATTTTCTGACGGCCCTCCCGAAATCCAATCATATTCTCAAACGAGCCATGCCTGAGAAATCAAAGGCTTAGGAGCTACGAATAAAAAAACCCTGAATTATCGCTTCCTATAAATTCAAACTAAAAAAACGCCGCCCGTCCTGGGGATTAGTTGAAGAAGATTGAAGATTTTTATTCAGATCAATACAGAAAAAAAAACACGAGTTGTATTTCTGCCAAACTACGTAACAGTTTGTTGGCTCTTGGTCTTACAATTTATATTGCTCTTAAGTATTAGGTACAAATACTAAAATAGCTGAGAGCTGGACTGTATTTGAAACTCCCTACGTACCTACTACCCTCTTGCTTGCCCTACGCCTAAGGCTTGGGTTCGGTCACAGTGCCACAAACAAGAGGGCAGTACGCCGGGCCGAATCAAAACTAACCAACTACAAGCGGTACAGTTTAGATCAACATTACATAGCAACTAGTCTTTACCAATGAAATGATATGCGGGAGAGCAAATCACTGTGACTCGCTCCGATTGGCTGGCACAATTGGCAAGCCACGCGCCCCTAGTACAATAATTAAACATGGGGACGGTTTTTGGTGCTAATTAGCCACCTATTCAAAGCACCGCTGTTTTTCATACTTTTGCAAAAATGTACCAAGAGAATATCGGTATCGAAATTTTCAAGCTTTCTTTAAGAAAATGAGTTTGAAATTTCAACGCGCATCCAGTAGGTATGCGTAGTTTTCGGGTCGGGCGTGAGTTGTAACACCTTGTAGGTGCACTGTGCTGTGATGTGATGACAAGACGGGCTGCGGGCTGAGCCACCCAAGAATGCATTAAATTGGTAGCTGCTGGACTGAAATTGGACAGAAATTGGTCTTAACAAGACCTTTTGTATATTCAATAATACGTATTTTTTATTGCTTCTCGTGGAGAACAGGACCTCATAAGCTTATAACTGGCACATTTATCGTGGTGGTGTAGTATTTTATACGAGCTTGAGCATGCATGCATCATTGTCACCCTATAGCATTATCACACGTCACGCATTAATTTTTTTCCTGCATGCGTTCATGTTTCGTGTTCTGCGTGTCTGTGTCATGTTTTTTCAATTATTATTGTATGAAACGGTTGTAAAAATGTTGATGTTTATATTTATAAGTTTAGTTTTAAATATTTGGTTGTACGGTTGAGAGGTCGTACGGTCGTTTTGTCGCAAGATGAGCTTTGCACGTTAATAGGTGTCGAGCTTGAAAGAGTGCTAGATTGCTGCTTGTCTTGCTGTAGGATTTAATGATTATAAGAGAACGAGACAATGCGGAATTGCAATATTGACTTCAACTAAAATGTTCGTACTTCGCGCCAGGTCTTTGTATAATAAGATAAAAATCTCGTGTCGCAGTGTCTGTTATTGAACGCCTCCGAAATGGCTTCACCGATTTTTCTGACATATTTTGTTTGTGTATATTTGGTAGGTCTGAGAATAGGTCGTAGGCTAATTAAAATGGCAAAACAACGTTTGCCGGGTCAGCTAGTTGTTTTATAAAACGGTAACAAAGAGTGTCTACGACTTACTGCTGAGATATAAAAAACAGTACAATGAATATGTTGGGAATGTTTATGTTATGAGTTTGTATCATCACTGCAAAATATCTGACATGTCATGGCACTTAAATGTTAAATACCATCGCATTTTAACTAATTGCAATTAGATTGTTTTATTTTCACAGTGTTTATCATATTTGCATTTTGTCATGTTTCAAACGAGGTTTTTGTCATTAGCACTTTCAGTGTGTTCTCTCTCACTTTACATAAACTTCATAGATTTGAGCCGTTATTACTTACCTAGGTAATGAATGACCATATACCTACTTTGTTTATTGTTTATTATTTTGCTTTAAATGGGCTGCTAAAACATCACACAAAACATTTTCTTTAGTAGATTAACTTCCACCCAACTTAATCACTTATTTTCTTTCCTAGGGAAACCAAAATAAAAAAAAAATTCTACATTGAAAACGCATTGTCTTGTGTCATGTTTCTTGAAAAAAAACGCAGCAGAAGACCAGTCTTAAGAAAAGCATGAATAGTATTGTTTGCGTGTCAATATCGCAACATACATAAGTAGCTATAGTATTGCATAACATTGAATTATACTTTTTATTCAGCTTGGCTGCTAGATCTGTGGCAATAAGACTTGCGGGTATATTTATAAAGCTTCCGGGAGATCACCACTTTTTGTTCATGACTTAAAGTGGACAAAAAAGTTGCTGTTGTGAGTGAAACTTTTGTACAAAATGCAACTTTCAAATGAGTCCAAATGTAAAATAAATACGAATGTTACGTTAATCTAAAAAAATCACCAAAATCTTGTTAACTTGAGCATTTTTGGAACATCTAACCTCAATGTAAAGTGTTTTTTTCCGGAATAAAATATCTCAATTCAAAAACACATAGATGTGTAACTTGACTATAGCATCATGCGATTCGTACTGCAACTTGGCACTTTTTAGTTGCGCCCAGTAAAGGCAACCGAACACTAGTGTACCGTTTGTCTTTACCTACGGCCTTCCGTAGCAAGAAGTTTCTTTGTTGAATTTAATAGTGCGGTGTCTTTCGCTCCACAGCGACAGATTCAGAAATCTAACGTATCGTGCTATCGAACTCAATATTGATCTTCGTGCAAGGCGTTTTACATTGCAAGACTAATCTGTACTTGAATACGTTTAGGTAGCATTTGCCAAAAATTACGTATTCACGATAAGTTAATCGCTCTCTATTTTACCCTACCATAGAAGTTTCTACACTTGGGAAATGCTACCCAAACGCTCGTGGAATACGGCTCCAAATGTCTTAACACCTTTTTCAATCCAGGTGGTGAGCGTCGGAGCTCGCGCCGTCGGTCCCGGCGCAAAGGTCCGCTGTGCGGGAACGGTGCCGCATGCCGACCCATCGCTCACTCCGACACTGAAATCCCGCTCGCTCTCCAGTCTCGTAAAGTGACCGCCTGACCCCACTAGCAGCAGCGGCACCGAGTGAGCATCTAGACTGCTCAGCTCGGCCCACAGTCTGTTATTGAATTAATGAATAGATGAACGAACGAACGAATGAATGGTGTTATACATTGTAATACAATCACAACTGTATGAACGCGTCGATTTAATTTAACTGCCGCTTAAAGTTTATGCGCGAACACGAATCTAGACTGTCTAGGCGTGGAAAGAAATGAAAAAAAAAAAAAAAAAAAAACGTGACCGGACTGTGAATCTGTCATTGTACTGTAATGCATTATCAGAATCGAAGCCCTGGTCTTTTTAAATGTCTAAACGCACTATGCCAAAATTACGCGGCTAAAGTTCCGCGGCGGATTTTACGTTCCAAATTTATTTGGTTGAGATGACACACCAAAGCAAAAATTACGCGCGACGTTTTTTTCGACGTTTCCTCTGTTGAATGGACAGCGTGTCTATAATAGACTTCTTTGCGTTGTGTTGTGTCGAAAAAATCTGATAACATGAATATTTTGCGGTAATAGAAGAAGAAGAAGAAGAAAGACATTTATTATACCAACAAGATACATCACAGAAACAAAATAAGCACATAAGTAACATAATATGCACAACACAGAAGGAAAACTAAATACACAACAGACAAAACGAATAAATAAAACAGGACTATAGATGTAGCCTGTGGTGTATCTACATTGCCACAAAAGGCAGCTGACTCAGCGTTGCGGTGAGATAAGATAACAATATTATAATATATTTAGTGAGTTTAGCGAAGGAAAAACACAGCAAATATTTTTGACTTTTGGGGAACAGGCGCTCGCGTATATGAACGGAACATTTTTCGTAATTTCGGCCAATGTGTTGCGAATAATTCAAATAGCATTGCAGGCGTAATCACGCCGAACTTCTGTCGGGTAGCTACGGTATGGTGGCGGAGGCGTGTCATGTAAGCCAATGCTGGTCATTGATGGTTGGTTGTTAAAGTAGTTGGCAATGTTAGACAGCCTCGTTGATCTAGCGGTAAGCTGCTGACTTACTGACACGGAGGGAGGTGGGTTCGATTCCCGCAAAGAGTTTGTTTTCAGCTCCCAATAATAAAAGACATCTGATAGCTGACACGGTATCGGAGCAAAGCACAAACGCAAGTCTGGCCTAGAACAGACTCTCTCAAATGAACTTTTTAACTGTATTGTCTGGGCGAATGCGAGATAGGTATATTTAGTAGTTTTAAAATTGTTTTTGCATTCAGCCTGGTTTGTGCAATCAGCCCGCTTAGTACGAGGATGTGTTGAAAATCCTCTAGTGGAAAAGCAAGTTATCGCACTCGAAACGGGTCTTCATGCTAGCTGGGCAAGGATGAGTCCTGATGATGTTTCATCTAAAAATATTTCCATGGAGAGATTATTCGAAAATGTATTCATGTTTTCTACACAAGTTCTACCTGCCGTTGGAAACTACGCCAACGTTGATGGCGTTTACTGAGGATGGTATAAACCGTTGAAAACATAGAAATGGTCGCTATTACTTGACGACCAAAGTCTGTAAGATAAATAAGAATGGACCACCAAATATAACGGAAAATGCATTTGGTAATTTATTATAGAAGCTAATTTAGTTTTGCTCAACCGAGTGATTGTGTCACAATTTGAACATCGGAATTTCTGCTCTCTATGTACAGATACAGGTGGTAAAAAAATCGAATAAGATTTAGACGTTTCCAATTTCTAGTTTATCAAATCGATAGCGAGTTCTCACGATTCGTCTGCCGACAAATGTTATACAAAGGAATATAAACGTCGGTAAGCATAAAATAATGATGTCTTTACCTGGTATGAAGTTTAGGATAGCAAGATAGTAGTTTCAAGACGTGGACGAATTGATATTTTTTAAGTGTTGACTTTTAACGGATATCGGGAGGTTTTATGAGTGCCATGTAAAATTATAAATCTTGCCAGTGAATTTCTGCATTTTTTTTACATTATTTCGTTGGCAACCTTAGTATCGTCGTCTATTATATATTTCGTCGCTTATCGTTAGGAACTAAGCGGCTTAATACATTCCTGTAAATGTACGTTTATATTAGCTAATAATGTATTGTTACGTTCTAGGGGTGGGTTCGTGATCGAAAAAGCACTTTATACACCGATGAATAAGAGTAGGATTTATTTCCGCACTATTTCTTAATCTAAAAAGTAAGGTAGAAGAGAATCCCTGTTATATGACTAAGGACATTATTACTTCGGAGCGGTGTAAGAGGTCTTCCCGGCTCTTTTCAGAAGGCCGCTTCTAGGGGACTCTGACTGAGCTTGCTTGATTTCCGACGCCTCAGTGCGATGCACCCTCGCCTGAGTCGTTGTCTGAGCTCTCGAATATAGGTTCACTAAACATTCCGCAATCAGCTGAAGATTTTCAGTGGCTTGAGAATCACCGATAGCCAAAAGCTTGCTCACTACGGGATCACTTAATGATACCCCGGGAAGTGCAGAAGGAAGTTTCATGGCGAAGTATCCTGCCACCCGATTGTTGATTAATTGCCATGCACTCTCCAGTTTAGCGGGCGGGATATTCAACTTGGTAAACCACTTGAATGCTTGATTCTTTTCAAAAGGAAATGGTGTCAAGGCAGTCCCGGTCTCGTATTCCGCGAGCGCTGGGCGGGGTACGACGTTATAATTGTCACTAGTGGGTATTTTTCCTAGGGGAATTCCCTTAGCAGCAAGTTGGGTAATGGCACCATTGAGCTTCGAAAAACCTGTGATGCACACATTGATCTCCTCAGTCATCTGAGCTAAAGATTGTTGAGTGGCCCCTCCCAGTTTATTTAGGGCGTCAATACGTTGGGCAAGATTCTTTATCTGATTTCCTTGCTTCGCCTGCTCATCACTAACAACCTTGAGTTCTGTCCAGACTTGGGTCATTAGCTCAAAAGGGGCTGCTTGCCTTTCAGCAATGTAATCCAAGCGTGGATGAAATGCCTCGTATAATTTCCGGAACATGTCCTTGGATGATTGAGGCTCAGACGGGATTACCTCTGGCTCCTCCTCTTCGTAAGGAGATGAAGGATCTGCACCAGGGGATGATCATCCAATGGGGTATAGGTGAGAATCTCGAGGGCGTCGTAGGTTTTGGTTGCCTCTACCTCTTCTTCAAACCAATTACTGCAACCAGCATCATTAGGCTGTGGAACCAGAGCAGCATTGTTATCGTCAGCGAAATCCAAGTCAGGTGGAGCATCAACAAGAGAAGTCGTCTTACTCAGTATCGCTTCCACTTCAGACTTAGATGTTGCACCAGGAGGCGGGAGAGGGTGAGCAGCAGTTAACGTTTGCCGAGCCTCAGCCAGCTTCCCAGTAAGACTCTTGTCACTTGCCAGAGAGGCTAGATCTAAATTTCTCTGGAGCTGAGCAGATGTTAAAGTGTCTGCATTGAATGGCATTCCTGACACATCGTCGACAGATGGTGGTGTGGACGCCATCTCAGAATTCGGAGCGATGCCGGTAAATAGTCGAGGGAAACTTCTCTTGATCCTAGCGAGAAGTGGGAGATCCTTCTGCGAGGAGGTAGAACCAGCAAGAGAATGGGAGATTCCTAATCTCTGCGTTTCCAGCAAAAGTTGTCTCTTGTCCTTTTCTTTTATCACTGAAGACCCGAGCATTAGTCATAAGAAATTGTCGTTTTAGACAGTGTTTGCAGTCTTCCGAACAAGGTCTCCGGGAGAGGGCGTCTGCGTTTCCATGTGACTTCCCGCTGCGATGTTAGATGACAGAGTCATATTCCTGTAGTTGTTTGATCCAGCGTGCAACCTGACCCTCGGGGTTCTTAAACTCCAACAACCATTTTAAAGCTGCATGGTCAGTCCTGATTCAAAACGTGCGTCCAAGCAAATATTTACTGAAATGGTGCAACGTCTTGACCACTGCTAGTAATTATCTTCGAGTGACGCAGTAATTTCTCTCCGGTTTTGATAAAGATTTACTAAAATAGGCGATCACTACTTCTTGGTCTCCTTTTCTTTGTGACAAGACTCCTCCAATACCAGTATTGCTTGCATCGGTGTCAACAACAAACTCGTTTTCTGGGTCTGGATATCCCAATATCGGTGTTACACAAAGTCTCTGTTTCAGATCTGAGAAAGCTGCTGCACACTGATCATTCCAGTGGAATTGTCGTTTCTCTTCCGTCAGCCGATGCAAAGGTTTTGCTATATCCGAAAAGTTCTTAACAAATCGTCGATAGTACGAGCAAAGTCCCAAAAAGGCACGCACTTCTGTCTTGTCTTTCGGTGTTGGCCAATCCTTAACTGCACTGATCTTCTCAGGGTCTGTCTGAATGCCATCTGATGAAATCACATGTCCCAAGTACTTAACCTTACGTTTGAAAAATGAGCATTTCTTCGGGCTCAGTTTTAGGTTCGCATCGCGCAACTTGACTTTGAGATTTTTAAAGGCTACCTAATGCTATCCCAATAATTTAAACGATTAAGATCGATTCGTACGATTGGTAATTATCACGTCGGAAAAGGTGCAACTCCCTCGATAAAATCGTATGCAGATGTGCTTGAGCATGGCATGACGTCCATGCCATCATTGTCGCACTCTTCACTTGAATTCGCCTCTTCTTCTAATTCTTCCTCACTGGAGCTTTCTTCCTCACTGCCGCTGACGTGAAAGATTATGTTATGTTGTTCAGTTAGTGCGTCTATGACGTGATCACTCTTTTTATACTCTTCCTCGTTTTTTTTACCTTTTCACATAATTTAGACCAGTCTGGCTTACCCATGTTATTTACTTTTTCGTTTATAAGGTCCATAACTTTTTGGGTATTCCAGTCAATTTTTTTTTTGCCACGTGGCCTTTTATCGCTGCCCAAGCCATTTCGATCGGATTCAGGTCGGCGTGATACGGAGGGAGTCTT
This sequence comes from Yponomeuta malinellus, assembly GCA_947308005.1. Lineage (NCBI taxonomy): Eukaryota > Metazoa > Arthropoda > Insecta > Lepidoptera > Yponomeutidae > Yponomeuta > Yponomeuta malinellus. Next base: position 9,487,703 of record OX371012.1, on the reverse strand, counting down.
AGCACCGAGTGATTATTTTCTGCTAAGATACGGTCTATATTATATTTTTTGTGTTGTTCCTTGTTAATGGAAATCACTCTATATAATTGCGGCTTTAGCATTGCCTGGTCAAAAGTTATGCCTTTTTCGCGAAGCCACGATTGCATGTCCGACTTTCGAGAGCTGGAAGTTGGGGCTTGATCTTCCAGTTTGTTGTGGTACGACGCGTTATCTATAACCACAACTGAATTTGGAGGGAGATTCGGCATCAGCTGCGTTCTCAGCCATTTCTCATAATTTTTAAAATTCATGTTATCATGATAATCCCCAGACTTCGTGCCAGCCTTAAACATAAGCAGGCCATTTGGTACAAAACCATCTTCTGAACCAGCATGTACTATAACAACTCGTTGTCCTTTAGATATTTTCTTTTTTACGCCTTGGGTCGAACCATCGCCCCATGACATGGTGCTTGTATGAGTGGAGTCGACGTATGACTCATCTGTATATACTATAGGTCTTTTCTCTGCACGAAATGACGTGATTTTTTCTAAAAATTCGATTCTTTTGAGGCGTATGTTGGTTTGCTCAATCAGAAGCTTTCTGTTGTTCTCTGTTCTCCTCCACTGAAATCTCAGATCTTTTAGGATTCGTTTGACGCTTGTAGCAGAGCCTTGAAAATTTATATCAGACTTTAATTTTTTCAAGATACCCTTCACTGTTGGCAACTCTTTTTCCGTATTGTGGAAATTGTGCACACATCTTTTTATAACACCTTTGTCAAAACTGTCAATTCCCGTGACCTTCTTTTTCCCTGACCTCTTCTTACCAGGCGTACGAAATACTGTAAGAAGATCGGATTTGTTTGCTTCTGCAGCAACTCTGCGCACCGTTGATATAGAGACTCCACAGGCCTCCGCCACTCTTTTTTTTACATTTTGAAGGGCCACTTTTATTCCTTCTTCGCTTTCCTTTTTCATGAATTGAAAAACGTCGAAAATAATTTTCCGTGCTTGCCGGCGTAAGACGGTATTCCGTCCAGACATCATAACAACACAAATAACAAAAAAAAACCATAACAATCAGGAAACTTAACAAAACGACAATAACAATTCGATGCGCGACTGTACTTTTGCAGCGAATGCAAACGTGTGCGTGCGTACGAGCAGTGAAACAGACACTGACGCACGAGCATCAAGGCGAGCGCGGTGTGGGGCTGGAGTGAGAGGGGGTGCGCTCTGCCGTCCCACACCGCCTTCATTCCGCTGATACCCGTTTTTTGTTACTGCGACGCGAAGCGCGCCAACTTCAGGCCTATCTAGATGTTTGGACCGAGCTGTACTTCAAGGGCCCATAAGGGGTTCTGAAAATGCCTGAAAACGGGTTTTCAGGTTATGCCGTCATCGGATAGAGGGTGGCCTTAAACGGACTGAAAACATGTTTCAGGCGCCTGAAAACCATGGTAACTTGGGTGAAATTTTCATAAACTAGTATGTGACAGAGCACCCTCTGAAACGGCCTGAAACGGTATTTCAGCCTGCTGAAAACGCCTCCAAGGCACGGAAAAACGCGTTCAAAGTTTTACCTCCTATCCACCGTCGTAACAGTATTATGTAGCACGACTTAAATTTAGTTATTTTTTTATATTACTTTAAATTTATGTGATGAACATCTCTCTGATACGAGATTTTATTGTTACGACTGATCATTTCGCATTTCCTTCTCTACCTCATTTTGTATTCTTTGAATCATCGCATCGAACTTCAGTAAATTTCTATAGACCTCTTTCTAAAGCCAAAATAAAAAAATTAAGTGTGACGTTTAAACATAGCTAGTTGTTTCATGCGTAGCCAAATATGATCCAGAATTATGCAAAGACTGAACTGACATCTATCTTTTTATAGTAACTTTACAGAGAGCCAAATTCATTACAGTAATTTGAAAGTTTTATACTATTTCAATATTCTTCTGAGGTATATGTATTTTATTCCTAGTGAAAATTTGATTTAATTAGATTTTGAACTTGAGAATAATTCGGTTGTAATATACGTACCTACGAAGAACAAAGAACTCCGTTCTCAGTAATCAATGGTTGCTGAATCGTTGAGGTTCGGATTTCGAAATCAACTAAAGAGGTGCTAATTAATAAATTAATTTGATTATCGAGTCTCTTATGAAAATCTCTAAATCAAGTCTTTGTACACAATATTTAGGGTATTACATTAACGCTTTTTACTGTAACTTATTTATATTTGATTACAGAATTTCCGTTAAGGTTTTGTACAGTCACGAAGAATATTAGTTGTAGTGAAAAAATACGTTATTATATTTCAAAAATAGTTAGCAATATTAAATTTTATTACCTACTTATAATTATTGTGAATTTGATGCACAGTGGTTTCGCACACGATTTTCTTAACCTATAATTTCTTAACATAAGACTGTTATTCTTTATTTAACCAATTCAATGCAAGTCATGTAGGCATAGAGATGAGACTTATAAACGATCATAGAGACGCTCCGTGCGAGTATGTTTAGTAAATTTAGTGTATGTTGGGCATCGTAGTCGAGGCTGGTAATGGCTGGCACACGGCCATTCTAGCATTGAATAGGCGACTATATTAATGTTCTGGCTTGCATCTCTTGGATTTAATACGTCCAAGCAATTGTGTTCATTTCCTAGTTTAGGGTTACTAGCGAATGTTGTAGTTTTATGCCTAATAGGATTGATAATGAAGTAATACTTGCTGTTTTACAGTATTAAATGAAAGGCGACATCAACACATATTTTTAGGTAAAATTATATACCGCGTAAATTAACTTTCTATATTATATTATTAGGTAGTACTACATTTAATTCATTTTTTTTCGGAATTTAATAATACAATGAATGTAATTAATTACTTACCTACCTTTTTGTACAATAAAGTAAGTTAATCTAACATAGAACATAATTTGTTTCATAAGACTGTTTTTATGTTATGTATAATTTATAGATTTATTATAATAGTTTTATAAACTACTGTATACTGCGACCAGGATAACATTTATTTAATTTGCTCACTAAACGTCACATAGTTAGGACAGTTTAAGTTTAATCATTCCACCGATCGAAGTATTAATTAGACATTGATTCGACGCTAGTATTATACTAAATTGTTTTTCTTCATAAATATTATTATTGTACACTTCGGATTTCCGTGCTTGACATGATCAAAAACTGTAATAATTCTAAACCGAATGACATTGACAACATTATTCTATAACATTTTTTTCGTATTTGACGGAAACAAAATCTTTTGGGTACAAAAGGAACACAAATTATTATTAACGTAATTCTTTAAAATATTTATTGTAACTTGTTATTTTTTTGTTTAATTATTGTCACATAATTTGCACATTTTCTACACAAATAAAGAATTTCACGAAAATAAAATTTTGTAAACTAATTTCAGTTTTTCAATTAAGTAAGGAAAAAGTAATAGGACACCTGAAATGACAAATATACTTATAATTGGTCTATACATAATAAAATTATAATTGCTCGCAACCCAACACAAAAATTTGTCATTAATATTGTCAACTAGCAACATTTCTTCTTGCTCAGTATCTGTTAAATCAATTTAAATTTAGTTTTCTTCTTTAAACGGGACTTTTTGCTCAAAATTACCCAAAAACGCACAATAATAATTATTTTAACATAACATATATGATGTAACATAATAACTAGCCTCTAAAGGAGGGATAAAATAATACAATAAATTTATAAATAAATATACCTATAATCGGTATATACAGAAAATAATTTGATTATTCAATTTATTTGGTTCGAACACCCTTAACGTAGACGTGCTCGATGTTTCGATCGTCTGCCAAATAAATGAACCGTTGTAGTAGACTTTCGGCGACCTCCTCCTCTGTAGTATCGCAAGTGTACTCATACTTGTCTACAGGTCCATCGTTAACGTAGACGTTAACGAGTAGGGCGTCGAATTCCTTGCCCAACTCGAAATTACCCACTTTGTGTTCCAGGTTCAGGGCTGTTGACAAAGAAATTACTTGTTTAGTGTCTTGGTAAGTGTCCTGACTCTTGAAAATACTCGAGCGATTAGCCAGGGCCGGATTTGGAGGTCTGGAGGCCCTAGGGCAACGAAGGAGCGAAGGACCCTAATTATTTTCCGAATAAAAAATACAAAACATGAAGCAAAAATGAATCGACGACGAATTTTTTTTCAAATTTCAATTTCTTACTTATAAAAGATTGGCGTGTGGCGCCGGATTAAGAATAGCGTCACTCCATTTCCTTCCGTGGGTGTCGTAGAAGGCGACTAAGGAAATCAACTACCAGGAGACGGGCAGCAGCGTCTTCCTGAGATTCCAACCGCATACTGCGATCGCCAACCCGCCTGCCAAGCGTGGCGATTATGGCAAAACCCCTCATGGTTATGAAAACCGCGAAGGAGGCCTATGTCCTGCAGTGGGCGTCAAATGGCTGATGATGATGATGATGATGAATTATAAAAGATTGGCGTTTCATGATAGTATTGGTCTATTGTGGGGGCCCCTCTCTTGTGGAAGCCCCAGGGCAGTAGCCCCGCCTGCCTAAATCCGGCCCTGCGATTAGCATTTTATTGTACGGGTGTATGTAATAGAGTAGATATTAAATATACCGTTGCCAGCGGAGCGGTAGAACGCCGGCTTCTCATTCAAGAGGTCGTGGGTTCGAATCCCGGGATGTACCAATTACTTTGTTTTCTAAGTTACGTACATTTGTGAAGTTATAGTAGCGATACCACTCGCTAACTGTGAAGGAAAACATCCTGAGGAAACGTCAGCAGCGCTTGAAATTGCCAAACCGCGGTGGGCACGCGTGGTAATTAAGCCCATACTCTGTCTCTGAGAGAAGGCCTGTGCCCTGTAGTGGGACGTAATAGGCTACTTAAAAAAATGTAATACATCTGAAATACAGATGTACCTATTTTAAGTTGTTCTTTATAGCTAGGTAAAAAAATACTAATGTGAAGCGTATTGATTAAGCGGGAATTAACGGGAAACGGGTGATGTTCTTAATGAACGAGCTTTGTTATAGCAATGTGACCCATGGATTGTACATTATTTTGCAAGATAGTTCTACGAAGCTATCTTTCCTTTTAATGGGTCTAATTACGTTTCTTTAAGTTTACCTTATAAAGAATCGCCATTAGACCTGTAAAATAATAACTCTGTGTGAGTATCGCCAGTCCCTAAATTTACTGCCCCGTTGGTCTAGCGGTAACGCGCTTGACTACCATACCAGAAGTCGTGGGTTCGATGCCCGCTAGAGGCCGCCGTACTTGAATTGTATAAATGGCCTGCCCGGGTATATTTCCACGTGTGTCATATCCTTACCTGGTCACTATAGCACAGGGTATCCCTGTATGGGACCAACCCCTCTACTCTCGACGCTATTGTGTTCAAATTGCGTCACAATTAAATGCAATGAGTCGGAAATAACTTCGTAAACGTTTTAATTCTAAGAAATAGAATTAAACTTAAATGCAATGAGTCGGAAATAACTTCGTAAACGTTTTAGTTCTAAGAAATAGAATTAAACTTGTTGGAAATTCAGAGCGCATCGGAAACTCAAAGCAAATTGTGGTCAAATTATTAAATAAATGTACTCAATTGTAATTGTAACGCAAGTTGGCTAAATTTGCGTCGAGAGTAGAGGAGCAGGACAAGTGATTGTGTCATGTGAACTCGTGTGGAAGTTATTATTATTATTTAGCTGCGAACCATTAACCACTCGTCTGCCGCGACACAGATCTGTGTCCAACTTAGTATGAGCCACCTATACGTTCCATTCCGCGAGGGCAGTTCAGAGGTTAAAATAAATGCGCAAACAAGAGCCTCACCTTTAGCGCCTCCTAGTGTGGCTAGATAGAAGGCTTCTTTCCACGAAATAGCCGCAGTAGCTTCGCCAATTATTTGCAGATGGGCTGACACGTCCATGGCGCGACGCATGGCATCCAGGATAGTTGCGCTGTCGCCACCAGAAACATCTGGGGGAAGGGACTCTTAAATGCATAGTTGTTAGTACTAATACGTAGTTCTGAATAAAGAAAAATTGTTTCCGAAATTATTAATTTTGGCATCAAATTTTCTCAATGAAAAACTTAGTAGGTACAGGATAAGAAAAATATGCCTTGAATATCCGTAATTTGATTACGCATCAAACTCTCAGACCACATTTATCGAAAGTTTACTCATTTTATTACAATTATTAAAAATGTTAACTTGTGTGTGAGAGCGAGACAGCATGCGCCACGTACCAGCAGCGTTATATAAAATAAAAAAAAATCAAAATCAAATTTTTTTTATTCAAAGTAGCACAGAAACTGCGACTTAATGAACGTTACAAGTTAAACTAGGTGTCCATTTCAAAATCTAGATCAATTTGGAGAAAAAATGGACAAAAAAACTCCAAACTTAGTCTTTTCAAGTCCTTAATTTACAGGATTTATATAAATGTTCTAAAACTCATGCATTGAACTGGCTTTAATTCCAGACATCATTGTCATCTAAATAATCTTTAATGTTATATTAGCTTTTTTGGCACAAAGTGCGCTTCACACATTTTTTGAACCGCGTTTCTGGCAAGCTTATTATATCCTCAGGGATCTTATTGTAGAAACGTATACAATGCCCCATAAAGGATGTATTAACCTTTGCCAGCCTAAATTTTGGGAACGAAAGTTTATGTCTATTTCTAGTATTTACATTGTGTTGGCTACCTACAGTTTTAAAGTCACTGATATTTTTCCTAACATACATAATATTTTCATAGATATACTGACTAGCAACTGTTAGGATGCTATACTCTTTGCCAGCAGCCTTAAGATTCACGGCTCCATAGGGTCCCGGTCTTTTGAGGCGTGCATGGTCGAAGGCAACAGCACAGAGGCCTTACGCCTTTCATACCATTTACTGGAAATGTGATGGACGCATCTGCCGGATCTTACATAGGTACCTATATCAGCGTAAATATTAAGAATCTGCCCAGAGATAACCTCCCCGTCGGATACCTACAAGAACTACTGCAAAATTGGATGGGTAAAGAAAAAATCTAGGCTGTAGGAGTTTTCTGTTGAACATAATTATTCTAGCATTTGTACTGGTCCACATCTTGTTAAAAAATCCTTATATTATGTACCTTTTGTAAAAAAGCACGCTGTGAATGAATAAGGTGCTGAATGCAGGCGCGATGCAGGAATGTCCGCCCGCTATATTAGGTACTTACGCGCACCAAACTCTGAACAAGTCCAATCGTCGAGACGCGTCTGTCAAATTCCGCACAAATTGCTCTCGCCAACGTCGGGATTCCGATAGGTTTTGTTGCGGCGCATAATTAGAGCCCTATTTCATAGAACTAAAAGTCGTGGTTTATTATGACAATTCATTGTAATTAACCCACAGATTAACAAGTAGATATACTTGGCTGCTGTCGCTGGATGCGGGCGGCACAAGACCGGGAAGCTTGGAAAACCATGAGGGAGGCCTATTTCCTGCAGTGGGCGTCAAATGGCTGATGATGATGATACTCAGCTATGCATTCTACATCGAATTGTCATAATAAACTATGATTGTAGTTTAATGAACGCGGCTCTGCGGTCGACAGTTGTATTGTGACCAAAACAAAGCGGAACTAACCCTACGTCAGATGTAGGGTAAAACAGGCTAATGCCAGTCAGTTGAGAATACCGGTCACCACACTATCTCCGATTGTACGGTGTTTATACACACGCACACATGCTCGTTGGGTGGCGTGACTCTACCCCGCACCGGGAAACCCACCCCCGCTCAGTTGCAAGAACGCATTTGGAGAGAACACACGTTAATAGTTTTCGCGCCATTCTCTTAGATTTTTTGGTTCTTGGCAGATAAGAGGTGAGTCTTTGAATTATCGTGTTTCTCACTTTGTCAGCTATTTTTAGTGATGCGTTGTTATCAGGCTTCCGAAATAATTAAACATTTTATACCACGTGCAACAGGTTTATAACTTACAATTTTTTTCCTGAAAATATGGTAGGGTGGATAATGCCGGTCATAGTGACCGGTATTACCCGCACTTGTATATTAGAACAAAGTTAATTCCACTATATTAACTGCCTCGTTGGTCTAGCCGTTAAGGCGCTTACCTACCAAAACAGAGGTCTTGGGTTCGAGTCCTACTGGGGGGCTCCGTACATTTGTACAAATGGCCTCAGTCTGGGTGTATTTTCATATTTGGAACCAGATCAAGTGATTGCATTATGTGGAAGTTATTATTATTATTATATGCGTATTTTTCTGTAACTAACTATATTATTGTTTATATTTATTTAAGAATGGCGACAAGGCGAAGTAACGAATGGTCGAAAGTAAAATGGAGTCACGACAATCTAAACAAAGCTATTCGTCTAGTCAAAGAAGGAAAAAATATCAGAGAAGCAGCTCGGTCTACGGGCATACCGTTTTCAACACTCCAAGAAAGACTGAAAACAAACAACAGTGATACTCCTCAGCTAGGAAGAAATACAATTTTCAGTAAGGATGAGGAAGAAGAAATGGCTTCTCAGGTAAAGTTCCAGGCAAAGATTTTCTATGGCTGCACATCACTCCAGATTCGCAAGATGGCTTATGAATACGCCGAAAAAAATAAGCTCAAGCGCAATTTTTCTAATTGAAATTAGCAGACAGGGATTGGCTTATAGGGTTTTTGAGAAGAAATAAGAAAGAAGAAACAGAAAAAATTGGCTAAACTAGCAAAGACTGCTGAAAAACAAAAGGATAATAACAAGGGAAAGAAACCAGTGAGAGTACGAAAGAACGTTACACAAAAAAGTACAGAACAAGTGAAAGTAACGAAAAATTGGGGAAAGACGAAAGCCAAAGTCGTAAAAAAGGTAAAAAGAAAAGTATTACAGGACAAAAACATGAACGAAGATGATACTTCCAACTCAGAAATAGAGATGATGGATTTGCGCGAAGACGATGACACGGATTTTGACGAAGATGTGGAGAACAGATGCATTATTTGTGACGATTTTGGAAGGAATAATGAACTATGGTACAGATGTATACTGTGAAGAAGTTGGGCCCACTCAGAGTGTTCAGGACGTGACTCCGCTGAAGGGTATACATGCAATTTATGCTCAAATTAGACTTGACCGGCATTACCCACAGGCTGACTGGTTTTACCCACCATTGCGTGTAATACCGGTCGAAGACGTTTTTTTTTAAAACATTTACTGTGACAAAACTATGATTACTAACGATCTTAATTAAAGTGCAATGATTAGAAGAATATTATAATTTTCGTTTGATCGCAGTTTAATAAAGAAATGTTGATTTATACATGTACTGTTTTTTTTTTCCCTTAAGTGACCGGCATTACCACATTTTACCCTATACCTACCTGTGCCCAATCCTGCGTTGATCCCGTGGTCCAAGATCTTTCTTATTGGGCAGAGCCCTGACCTGAGCCGGGTGTTAGAAGCGGGGCAGTGGGCAATCGAGACGCCCCTTTGAGATAACGTGCTCATTTCGTCTTCGCTTAAATGCACCGCGTGGGCCATGATGCACTGGAAATCAGACAGATCTAACATATATAAAGAGCGTACTCTGATTTAAATTTTTTTTACTTCAACAGACCTATCACGCAGTGATAATGTTTTTTTTTATTCGTAGCTATTTTATTCTTGTATGTAGTATGTACGCGTTTTTTTAAAAGTTGGTATTGTGCTCGTCACAGTCATCATTTTTTTTTATTTTTTTATTTAATTAGGACCACCAACAAGATACAAACCAATACATTCACAACAGACAACAAAACCAAAAATAAGCCAAGTGTTATCTCACTTACAGGCAGCCACAACATGCGCCGTCAGTATTATGTTACATGAGGAACTAAAGCTAAAGATTAAATCTAGATAACACCGGTTTGTGCCTCTGAGCTTCAACAATGAATGCTACATATCAAGTTTAACATTATACATTCAGAAATGGGTCCAACCTCAGAGGGACGACAGGATACTTCTTTTAAACTTTGCACAGGAGTCAGAGAATATGTCGATGTTGAGAGACTTGGCTAAGGCGTTATGTTGCGATATGAGCCGTTGCATAGTACAAAAATGACCAAGATTACTCTTTGATGGATTGGTACTATTGACCTCGTAGCGAAGGCACATTACCTTATTTGTCAAAATCTTGCTCTGGTCATAAACTTCGGTGTAACACTTTGCCTTGGGAAAGTTATCAAGGACGTATTGTATCTCGCCCACATTCTCTGAAATGTGACTCTGAAAACATAGGTAAACAAGATCCTCAAAAATTTTTAGTCAATGTTAACATTTTAAGTTAATGACTTACTATGTATACAATGTAACTTAGATATTTAAGATTTCTCATGTATCTTCACAATGTATGGTGTGCAATAAAGAGTATTAATCTAATCTAAGTAATCAGCAATCAAAGTTACTTAAGACCTTTAGTTACCTGTATTCTGCAGTTATATTTCGCTGCTATTGCAGATAGATTGGCCATTAGCTCTTCGTCACAGCTGACTGCGAACCTAGGAGTTATTATGGGCTCCACTAGGTCACTCTGAAAGAATTTTTTTTCTTTATACAAACATAATGTGTTATATTTCATTTTATTGGGCAAAGACCTGGTGTTCAGTTACTTAAGGCCTTTAATAAGGGTTTCAAAGGGTGTACGAGCCTCATTAAAGTATCTAACACTAAAAATAAATATCACTGAACTAACTTTTTTAGGAAGTTGTGACCCTTAAACGACTCTTACATTAAAAAAAAACCTTTTACCTTCAACTCCAACACCTGCTGCACAAAACTGTTCACTTCCTTAACTTCAGTCTTTGTATCATTGTAGTAGCCAGCATCGTTCTCAACATTCATGCTGACTTTGCCCACAAGCGCCCGTTGTCCATGCCGCAGTACACTGTGCACCAACTCCATTGTGCCAGGTAGACTCAGGGAGCCAAAGTAGCACGCTGTGGTTGTACCATTCTTCAGTAGCCTCAACTGAAATTTCAAGCGAAAACCTGGTTGAGTCCTCTGACAAAACTTAAATAAGTGAGTCCAGATTTAAGTTAATAATGTAATTTCAAAAGCATTTATCAGAATTGACGTCGAAATTCTATTTTAGGTTGAATAAAAGTTGTTCAGAATTTTTTAAAAATGAAAAATTTTTCACAACCAGAAAAGCTTAATGTTCCTACAGTCCAGGAAGCAATATTGAAACTTTTAGTATAGTAAAAATATTATCTGAGTAAAATTGCCAAGAAAAATTTATCAATCTTTGCCCTCTGTTATGATTTAAGTTATAAAATATGAATAAAACCGATAGTTACTTACCACAACATTGTCATATATTTTGTGAGCGAATTCCCTGTTGCTATATTGCTTCTCTAAAGGAAAAGTGTACTTCTCAAGCCAAGCCAGCAACGGCCGGTCGAGCCCTATGCCTATGTTGGGGAACTGTGGAGCGTGAGTGTGACAGTCTATAAAACCAGGCATCAGGAATTGGCCTTCTTTTAATTGGATTACTTTAAATTGCTTCAAAGTTTCAGGACTATAAGCCGATTGGCACTCAGATTTGGTTCCTATTTTGGTAATCTGTAAAAAAAGTTCGGCAAAACAATTCAAACAAGAATTAGCTTGACTTTTTAAACTTTGCTTCATTATAAAGTTATAAAGCAAGTATAAATTCCTAAAATGTACTGCCTAAATTACCTTGCCATCCTCGACTGCCAGGAACCCATTCAAAATGGTCAAGTTCTTCAATGAATTCGATGAAATGATTAATCCAACAAAAATAAGTTTGGATGAAGACATATTTTTGAACCTTTTTGCAAATTTGATGTCTAAAAATAATAGCATGAACTGTAACTGGCGCACGTGTTTTAAGTTATTAAGTATATTCAATAAAATAAGTTCTCTTGCCTTGCGCCAACCGAGTTCTGTCCGTTTTCGACTAATTCTTAATTCTTATCAATCAAATCAACAGAACACTGCCCGGCTAGCTGTCAAGATACAGATAACAGCGTTTCGTTATTTTACATAATACCTACCCCCTACCTACCTATTGAATAAAAAGTGTTTAGTCTTGCTACTCATCACTAGGTAGCGCCGTTAAAAAAAAATAGAAAAAATTAAGGCAAAAATTCGACCGGGCTCATTTTTGACGTGTCTAGATCCCGCCAGGTTGCAAAGTCGATCAACCCACAGATTAACAAGCAGGAAGAGTCTGCTAGCCAATGTATATCGAATACACGAATAATAAACTATCATCATCAACCCATTATGTCCCCACCGAGGGGCACGGGTCCCTTCCCTGAGGAAGGCATAGGCCATACTCCACCACGGGGGCCAAGTCCGGATTGGTGGAGGCTTGTAGACTAGTGGCTCGTCTACTGTCAGAAGTTGTCAAGCCGCCCTAAGGCCTCTGACTTGGCTTAACGACTGCCATCTATCGACGGCAGCCGGCACCAACAGCTTGACGTGCCTTGCGAAGCACGGAACCGCTCGGAAAAATGCCACTAGCGTTAGGCATATATGAATTGTTGTTTTATGAAACGCGGCCCATACATCTCAGACAACTCCATACGGTGGAGGACTTAGGTGGTCGCACCCCTGCTCTGCGGTGGGGGTTTTCACCCCTTTATAATTGGACTTTGCACTCTGGCTGGTTATGCCCATAAAATAGTGGAATAAGGCGCGTGTTTCGTAAAATCGTAACTACGAGCGGCTAGTTGGTGTCTTGTAGAGTAGGTGCTCCTATTCTTTCTGCACTCTATCAGTGCTTCGTTGCCAGTCCGTAAAGGTGCCCGTTTTAGCGTGATGCTGCCAGATCTGAGGGTTGGAAATCTCTGTTCTGTGGTTGGAAATAGCCGCGCGGATGGCTGCCTCAGCTAGACGGTTCTTGCTTTTACGTGCTTTTTGTAACGCCTGCGATGAAAAATTGCAATGTCGCTGCAAGATGGCTTTGACACTGTGGTGCTGTAGTAGGGTAAGTGCTCCAGTGAATGAACCCTTAAGGAATTTCTCAACTTTGAAAATATATTTTAGACCTTCTTGTCATAATGCATTCGTAACAACTTTCATGTAATTCATCAATTATCCAAAATGTGCTTTTAGATTTGCTTTGTGTTAAATCATGTCTAGTAGGTATTTGATATATTCATAAATTTATTGAACATACCAAAACACCAGTAAATGAATACGAAACCCAGTAATTGAACATTGAGATATTTATTGATTAATCAACACAAAAAGGTATTAACTCCACACATTGGAGGACTTACGTGGTCGCAACCCTGCTCTGCAGTGGGGGTTTTCACCCCTTTATAATTGGACTTTGCACTCTGGCTAGTTATGCTCATAAAATAGTAAAATAGTCACTACGAGCGGCTAGTTGGTGTCTTGTAAAGTAGTTGCTGCCATTCTTTCTGCACTCTTTCAGCGCCTTGTTGCCAGTCCATAAAGGTGCCCGTTTTAGCGTGATGCTGCCAGATCTGAGGGTTGGAAATAGCCGCGCGGATGGCTGCCTCAGCTAGACGGTTCTTGCTTTTACGTGCTTCATCTAACGCCTGCGATGAAAAAAATGCAATGTCGCTGCATGTTGGCTTTGACACTGTGTGGTGGTGAGGTACCTAATGCAATGCAATGAATCCCCTGGGTGGAGTAAGACTAACAATATTTTCCCATGTTTTATTTCATATTTTTTACTTATTTTGTTTCTTTCGGCTTTTGTCTAGGTCTAAACAAACATTTCCTTAAATACTATCAAAGTCAAGAACTTAACAATAGGGGTTGATATTACTTGAATTCATGGGATGCATATATATGATCTAGGTACGAGTAGGTACGACGAGAAAACAACTTGATCTGACAATATTGATTTTAATGATTATAAATCACACAACAGTTTATTAAGGTACCTACCTTCTTGTAGAGAAAACCAGACTGAAACGAAATATAGTTTAATTTTTGCAAGTGTATGACTACCCATTCAATACTATTGACCTGTCACTTAACATACACTATAGATACTTTATCTTTCTGTACAGCAATTGTTTCTCACCTGTGAATACAGATTAGTACAAGCCCGACCAGCGAGGGTGCACGAGTTGGCTTTCAGTAGCTGCCATATTGGTAAAATCGTTTTGCACGCGTGGGCGTCCCTTTCGAGTCTGATCAACTCTTTGTCTGCTAACGAACGCAGCTCCATGAGGTCCACGACCTACGATAATCATTAGTTTCATCATTATATTTTTCCATTTGCAGATCTTATAGTTTGGAAAAAGAAAACAGCACTTAAGCACTAAAATGTGCATTCAACTGCTATGTGGTCCACCTGCTCAAGAAGTTTACTCTAGTAAAATATTTGGTTATTGTTTTGAGCCATGAATTTCCTTCCACGATTATTTTTCTCAATTTCATATTCAAACTAAATGTCTGTAGAACCTTATCTTACCTTGCGTAAGTCATCGACTTTGTGCGCCAAGCTTTCCAACATCCCTTCGGCAAGACGCATGCTGCTAATAAGCGTAGACAGTGTTCCATCTCCTTCACTCCCAGTCCACCGCAGCGCCTCTGCCTCAAAATGATTGGCTCGACGATTGGAGCTTACTCGCAGCCAGTACGTCCACAGTCCGACCATGAGACGCCTACAACCTGGGAGACTCAATGATTCATTTACTAAAACGTACTCTCCAAAACGAGTTATATCCACTGGTGATTCCAATTGGAACCCGGCATCCAATATCAAATCAATGCAAAGCGCGTAATACCAAACCTCATAACTGAACTCGTATCTATCTCGAGCCATGCGGAGCGTTTCTAGAGCCAGATCTATTGCTTCTGCGATGCGTCGCCGCGTTAACAAAACATAGAAAAGATCTGGTATAATTTCTATCGAAACAGAATGAGCTCGGAGAAAGCGACTTACGACTATGGATCTGAATCCTGATCTGATAGCTGGAATAAGCTGTGCTCTCGCGATACGAGCTTTGAAAGTTGCGTTGAGGAGTTTCCCCAGGGCGCTGAGTTCTTCTGCCCTGATGGAACGAGTTAGACGACGTAGCGCATTATTAGCTTGGTACTCGATATAGTGCGTGGCTTCTGGCATTCCCCGATCCAACTCTAGCTGTATAGCGTTACTGAATGCTTCGCACATGTCGAAAAAGTCACATTTGAATTTTTGCACTAACTCAACTGCTTGCAAAGCCGATATTCTTGCACCTTTTTCATCACCCAATAAAGAATATAACATAGTTGCTACATTTAAACAGAATATTGAGTCAGATTTCATCTGAGCTTCTCTAATTTGGTATTTCTGGCGGAAAAAATGTGTTATTCTGATATATCGTAATTTAAAGAAACTAAACCACTTATGAAGATTAATATCGTAAATCAGCATAGCACGTTCCATGTCTAATTTAGCAAGAGTCAAAACACCCCTTTGTAAATGTGCGTAAGCTCTCAAAGTATAAATTTTCCCCAGAAATTTTTGCTTATCAAATTTTGATAGATAAGTTTTCGCATTTTTAGCGTAGCAATATGTTTCGGCCTCAACAAGGTTTAGCAGAACTATATCGAAATTACTTCCCATAATATTTAAATAGCTATACTGTATCAAGAATTCTATAGTTTTGCTTTTCAACTCTGCTTGCTTTGCGTGGTGGATCAGCTGTTCGTATATGAGCACATTCAACTCGTTGCAAGTGCATTTGTTAAAATTTATTTGGGACACACCTTCCTCAATTTTGACACTAAATGATTTTCTGTTATGGTCTTTGTTGTTCGCCTCGTTATCATCGCTGTCGTAAACGCCGAGTGCTCTCCAACATTTGTCGTCATCGGCTTCGGTAACCGTTCGAATCTTGTCTAATATTCGGTCACGTTCGGTAGTATCTAAAAGATTTTGATTTTGGGGCAAGGGCCTGCTGAATATGCTCTGCATCGTTACTCTCTTTGACGAATGAATTTGATCCGAAACGAGTTTTGAATTAGCGATTTTATTATTTGAAGATCTTAATGAAAACTTACTTTCTGATAAATGGTCTTTTGTGAGAACTTTACCTGCAATTCTCATAACATCGGATAGAGATCTCGCGGGTTTGATTAATGTATCGGAACTGTTATACGTGTCCGAATCATCATTCAGACATGGTTGCTGCATATCTTCTGTTTGCAATGTTCTTCTATGAGAAGTTTCAGAAGAAGCAGTGGTGTCTGATTCACCATATTCATAAGTAACATCTTCCCGGGTGACTTCGCGTGAGGATGGAACGTTCATCAGTGACTGCACCACCATCACAGAACCACCACAGTCCGGGCACTTCAGTCTCTGCTTCTCCAAGCAATGCACAATGCGCGAGTGGAACTCCTTCTTTTGATTCATCGGCAACAGTTCGTAGCAGGTCTTTCTTGATGTTTTGTTTTTAAATCTCATAATTTTGCAGAACGCGTACTTTGGTAGATTTAAGTTTTCCTCTGCGTTGTATTCAAAGGGGCATTCGCAGACTAGGTCTGCTGATGCTTCTGAACTTTTGATGGAGACGGTAGACTTATTTCTAAGCCACCTGCTGTTAGCGCAGCTTAGTAATCGCATGGAGAACAGTCTTTTTATTGCTTTGGCGGTCGTGATGTTATTGTTTTCATACATTATACTTTCCAAAAGATCTCGTGAAAATACGTCGCCGATAACTGATGCAATCTTCAAGAGCAATTGTTGATATGGAGTGAGAGAATCGATTTCAATCATTATTAGTGTGTCAATATTTTGCACATTTATGTTGGTATTCAATTCTGCTTTGTTAGTAACCACACATATTGTTATTTCTCCCGTATCATCCTTTTGGATGAGCTGGTTGAGCGCCCTCTGGTCACTCACTTTGAGTGCTTGTGGCTGCAGTAGTATTTGGTCAGGAAACTGTAAGTCTTCGGTTGCCCAGTTCCCGAGTTCATCACCAGATATCTTCTTTAATTCTATAGCTCCACTTGAAAACAAGTGAACAATAAAGCTCTCAACGAGACCTGGCATGCCTTTGCACTTTGTCCTCAATGCGTTGCACAGGTCGATGGGCACAGCGTCCACATTTAATATCTGACATGCGAGGGGAGCAGTCCACGTAGAACTAAGTGGACCCAGCATGATCTTGCGAAGATTATTGCTAATCAATACAGCATACAGCCATGTATGCATAGAAGTAAACTTTCCTCGTGTAAGGGTAAAACATGTAAAAATCTTTGGTGAAGTTAACATTAGTAGAATATATTCCCAGGAAAATGGGTCTAAACTTTGCAAATCGTCTAAGAATATTATTTGAGGCTCGACTAATGATGAGAGTAACTTTTTGAACATAAATAGTGCTTTATCTTTTCGTTTGTTTTCATCCAAGGTATCCATAGCCTCATGGTAAGCGAAACGCGACTTTATTACATTGTTCAAATAACACAGATCCTCTTCATAAACCTTGAGAAGTTCAACAATTCTTTCTTCCTTTTCAAATGCTGACGATGTTTCTGTTGGACCTAATTCAAGGATTTGATCTATTATTTGACTGAGAGCCAGATACGGTGTGGCCGAATGAATAGAAGTTAGGTTAACGTAGCATACGTTGTAGTCTTTGTTCCTGGCATAACGCGCCATCCATTCTAGAAGTCTACTCTTACCGATTCGGGACTCTCCTATCAAAAGAAGTCCATCGTAATCTCTAAAAGATTTGTGGGATTTGTCTAGCCAGTTTTCAAAGTATTCCATCTCATCGTTTCTGTTCAAAAGTGGTGGTATCATGGATATGTCGTACAGTTGTTTTACTCGTATCTCTTCTGTGTATTCGTATATTTTTCCAGGTTTTTTAATGCCTTTTAATTCAGCGGCTGGTTGCAATGTAAATCCGTTCGTAGACATCTTGCTTTTGACGAACGTTGTCTCATCGCATGATATTTTGTTGCGGTAATAGCACATGAGCCTAGCTGCTTTATTAACAATCGCGCCTATCACAGTGAACTCCCTTCGCAAGGGATGACCTACAACCCCGCTGTAGACTTGCCCCGTTGTAACTCCTATTGTTACCTCCTTGACTCCGTCGAGAGCAGATACAGCTTTTTTGATTCCATACGCGCATTTCAGCGCTGCTTGTGCTTCGGATTCGTGCTTGAAACCTCTCAATCCAAAAACCACGAGAATCATCACATCCTTGTCAAAGAGGATTATTTTATTCACACAACCCATGGATTTGTAAACCATTTCGCATGTAATTTGGTAAGAGTTGTTAACAATAGTTATGAGTTGTAGAAATGGACAGTCTCTTGGTTTTAAGGTAATGAATAGAATGGAAA
Organism: Yponomeuta malinellus; assembly: GCA_947308005.1. Taxonomy (NCBI): domain Eukaryota; kingdom Metazoa; phylum Arthropoda; class Insecta; order Lepidoptera; family Yponomeutidae; genus Yponomeuta; species Yponomeuta malinellus. The sequence continues at coordinate 9,469,338 of OX371012.1, read as the reverse complement.
CTTGTCTCATTTCAGTGAGGTACTCGAGGGGTTGATGAGCATCAATCTGAGTCAAGACTGGTCTAATCATGAATCTGCGAATTTCGGCGCCTATATTTTTCCTTTCAGCTTGTAAGATTGTTCTTCTTATATTCAGTGCTTCGTTTCGCCTTAGAGTGTCGGAATAATTTATTTCAGGAACCCATAGCATATCTGAATTCTCAATTCCAGTAAAAGAATTTTTGACTTGTCTTAGTAAGTTACCAAAACCTTGAAAAGGCTTGTTGACATCTTTCTCGTGTGGGTCGTACAGAATGCACTTAATTGTGACATGGCCGTCATCATGTATTATGTGATCATAGTTTCTGGAGTAGCAATGGCCCCAAGCTGTAGGTGTGAGTTTCACTTCCCCCGAAGAGCAAACACTCTCAGCTTTCTTCGCTTCCAATACCGGAAGTCCGAATATAACGTAATTCATATCAATCCCACTTCCTATCGGGGCAAAGATTAAGTTACCAGCAGATATTGCTAGCTTTACCTTAAGGTTTACTTTGACATCAGTTTCGTAACATCCATAGGATTGCTGAATGATAAGTGCGCAAGCTATGACAGTATGGATTGTATGACTGAGGAAGCATCGTTTGTCCGTTTTCCATAGAGCAAGGAATGCGTCGCCAGCAAATTTGAGGACGTCCCCGCCGTGGTTGTAGATGAGCTCCACTAAGGATCCGAGGTAGGTGTTGAGAGTTACTGTCAACCGGTAAGTGCCGCCTTTGCCTATGTTGTTGTATCTCTCAGAAAGAGCGGTATATCCAGACACGTCTGCCATAAGTAGGACGCCAACGAAGCGCTTCGTATAACCAGTGTCGAATCTGAAAAAGATTTTGAAAAAAAATGTATACTCGTTATGACAGTGCCTGAATTTGGGCATCCTTCCACTAAAATAGATGGATTATCGATGATAGGCATTTTTTCTAGCATTAGATGATTTATGCAGCGTCTGTACTAGATAGGTGAAGCTCTCAATTTCGTTATCTTAGTACATATACAAACTAGGCCACGGTATTTCTTCACGATGTTTTCATTCGTTACACTTTCTACCTCAACATAGGTAAACTCACTCCTGTATCCCAGAGGTGTAGGCAGAGACCAGGGACTGTCACTTGCCTCGATCCTGATAGATCACTACACACTTACTACACATCAACGAAAAAATGTGCGAAAAAAGTTTAGAAAATCTAAGTCATAAGTTCATGCTCACGAACTCTAGCAATTATAAACTAACTTTTCCATTAACAATATTTCGTCTGGCACCAAAGTGGACAGTATGAGCGTTTGCTTCCGCGTCAACTGCACTTCCACATCCTGCTCGGATTTCGTCGAGCTGAGTCTCTGCCGGTCCATCATCTCCTGAGTCCAGTCCCGGACATCGGTGTTAGTCGTTTCGTCCTCATCTGACTCTTCCAAATCAGCCTTACGCCGGGAGAACCTCCGCCCGCTACGCCACTTGTCAAAGCTGGAGACAAAGTTACTGCTGCCACGCGTAGACCGCGCCCTGCTACTGAAGTTCATTTTGTTCGGAATTAGGACTAGAATTTACCCAAGTTTTTTATTTTGCCTGATCGGTGGATGTGACACTTAAAACCTAACCCTTGCTAGATGACTGGGTAATTATTCGCAATCTATTGGGTCGCGCACGAATAATTGAGTGAATCACGTAGATAAGTACCTATACAGGACAGTTTTAGCAACAACTAGTTTTTGTATAGCACACCTTTTGGGCACAGATTAGAATTATGTTTTTTAGTCCCGTTTTGTCACAGAGTATTTTTCTACTTTCTCTTATAACCCCCGACTTCTAAAATCAAGGAGTAAGTATAATAAGTTTAGCGCCACGTGGCGCATATGACATGAATGTTTGTCCGTCCATCTGTCTGTGTGTGTATGTCTGTGGTATCATATCTTCCGAGTATCTTCCAAACGAATGGACTCGATGCGTTTTTTTAATTGACTGCTATTTTAATCCAGAATAATTGAATAGTTCTTCGTTGGGTCAAGTGGACATTGGTGGAGTCATTTGAACGGTGTCATATAAGGAAGTTTGTTGATTTTCACGATCAGATGGTACCAATAGTTATATCATACTCATTGTCGGTTCTCAGACTGGACAGACCAACATATATAATATTTTTTTCACCTCACTAGCTCGTAAAAGCTCTGTTTATCATTCGAAATCTGCGTGGAAAATCGCACTTTATCCGCTAGCGTGGAAAGTGTTTTTAAAATTCGAATATTTTTATTCAGTAAAGGTTTCGTACAATAAATTACATATATATAGAACCTCATTGGTTTCGTAATAGTTTATATTCTCTGCAGCCAGTCCATTGATGATTGAAATGCAAATACTTATTTCATGTCATGCGCCAGCCTCATTTAAAGAATCGCACTGGCCGGCAAGAAAATTTGATTTAAAAAAAAATGTAACTTTCAATATTACCAATTGTATGTAGTAATTTTACTTTTAATTTTTGAAATAAATAAACAGTAATTTAATATTTATTAAAACTGTTTTTCTTGCACCTAACATTTTCCTCGCTTTAGTGAGGTGAAAAGTTGTGTGTTGCGCTCGGCAGCAAAGTTATTTAGCGTCTCGTACCTTTGAAACCCTCGCTACGCTCAGGATTCTATATTTGAACCACTCGCTTCGCTCGTGGCTCAATCCTAGAATCCTTCGCTTGCTCAGGTTTCAATACAAGGTACTCGCGCCAAAAATTAACTTTGCAGCCTTGCATAACAAATAACTATTTCAATTATATTGAAATAATATATATAAACCACAAAGTGGCCAATCTTCATTCATAGACTTTGACCTCTGTGTCTTCATTAAGGCGTGTCTCCTGCGCGTGTTTTTTTGAAACATTACACAGAAAACACGAAACAAAAAGAATTATTTCCATACACAAACCGAGGAAAATGTTTCTGTTTAAAACAAAACATTTTGTGTCGTCATCATGAGTTCGACAAGGAAGACGTACTTTGCGTTTGCAGATGCAGTTTAAATACATTTCTTCTTCTTCAGTATCAGGCATATACAACATAGACTAGGGGGTAAACCCCCTGCGCGCTTACGCGCGCCAACCCCCAGCCGCTCCGAGCTTCGCTCTCCGCGGCGCTCGGCCTAGGGCCTCGCTAGACACTTGACGTGGGGATTGTTTGAGTGGGAACATGTATGGTCTCGGCCTTCGGCCTCGGCCTGAACGGAGCTCGGCCTTCGGCCTCGCCGCGGCGGTGTTCCTAGGGCCCGCTTCGCGGAGCTCGGCCTTCGGCCTCGCAAGTTTGTCCCATCTGGCTTTTGCGTTGTTGCTTGTTCGCCGAAAATGTATAGTCTCGGCCTTCGGCCTCGGCCTGAACAGAGCTCGGCCTTCGGCCTCGCCGCGGCGGTGTTCCTGGGGCCCGCTTCGCGGAGCTCGGCCTTCGGCCTCGCAAGTTTGTCCCATCTGGCTTTTGCGTTGTTGCTTGTTCGTCGAAAATGTATAGTCTCGGCCTTCGGCCTCGGCCTGAACAGAGCTCGGCCTTCGGCCTCGCCACGGCGGGGTTCCTGGGGCCCGCTTCGCGGAGCTCGGCCTTCGGCCTCGCAAGTTTGTCCCATCTGGCTTTTGCGTTGTTGCTTGTTCGCCGGAAAATGTGTGGTCTCGGCCTTCGGCCTCGGCCTGAACGGAGCTCGGCCTTCGGCCTCGCCGCGGCGAGGTTCCTTGTCCCCGCTTCAGCCTCGAAAAATTGTTTTTTTGAAAAAATTTTCATCTTTGTTTAAAATTTTGTACTAAAAGTCGATTTTCAGTACAAATCCTCCATACAAAATTTTCTCATTTTCAATTATCGATATCTTGGCTCGGCCGCCATCTTGAAAATCCAAAATGTCCGATTTTTCTCATATACCTGGGTCCTTTGACAACCCGATGCCGTTTAGGGCACGTATCCAGCATGTGCCCAGTTGGCTGCCGATTTTTTTGGCAAAGGTCGATTTTTTGGGCGGCCATATTCTCGCCCCTATTTTGAATTTCGAACGTTCAAATTTTTTTTTCAAAATGAGATCACGAAACAAACACCTGTTCCAAATTTCATCCAAATCGGCCAATAAACAAAAAAGTTAGCCCATTTGTATGGGAGAAGGCGTTCGAAATTCAAAAATCGGCTTCATAGGATGGCTGCATATCATACATTTCCTACAACTTTCTCATACAAACTTTTCACGTAGCTCTTACCGTTTCCGAGGAAACCTATAGATGATCTGTCAGTCAGTCAGTCAGTCAATCAGTCAGTGAGTATACCGGATTGTAGCTATATATATTAGTAATTTCTAGTTAGGCCATATTTACTGGTTCGTAATTTTAATATTTACCAGTAGTTAAAAATACAAGATAGATTTGGAACTGACCATATCTTCCGTATCTCAGAAAGCGATTTTGAAGAATTGGTTTTACTCTTTGTGTTCTGAGGTTTTACTCATGGGTACGGCCTGATGTGCAAACAACCAACATGGCGCAATCACAGAAATGCAATTAGGAATAACATTAAGATTACTAGCTAAGGGTGATTCATATACGAGCCTTATGTACCACTTGGGGATATCAGAACAACAAATATCGAAAATTATTCCTGAAGTTTGTTGAGGTTGGGCCCTACAACAGACCTAACCCCTTAACTGCCCTCGCGGAATGGAACGTATAGGGGGCCCATACTAAGTTGGACACAGATCTGTGTCGCGGCAGACAAGACTTTATTTAAAGGTAAGTTTACAAAATTATACTTTAAAACTGTTGCTAAATATTAGAGAAAAGACACTTAACAGTCATGAAGCTAAAATGGGCAAAGATTGGTCATAAAATGCACAGCAGGAAAACAGTGAGCTGTGGTAGCGGAGTGGTAGAACGCCGGCTTCTCATTCGGGAGGTCGTGGGTTCGAATCCCGGCATGTACCAATGACTTTGTTTTCTAAGTTACGTACATTTGTGAAGTTATAGTAGCAATACCACTCGCTAACGGTGAAGGAAAACATCGTGAGGAAACCATAGTGTCTGAGGTATTTACATACCTCAGCACTTGCTACGTACAATGGCCCAACTATGAGGCTAAGTGCGGAAATCTCCAGTCGAACTAGAACTAGCAGGATAACAGTAAAATATGAATAAAACTGACAATGTCATTTTAGTATCTTTTAAAATTAAATTTTAATAAATGCTGCTAATTCTGATTCAGTGAGATAATTTGTATTCGGCGTCAGCCCATTGTAAATTTGAGGTGGATTGTTGAGATTCTAAGTTAACAATGTTTTGTGACACCTCATAGCTGAAAACTTGTTCTATTTCTGGATTTTTGACAATTTATTGTGGTCTTCATTAGCCAAAATCCTTGCTTCTTGGTTTGGGGCAGTTTGTCGTAGTTGAAGTTTTAAGTTAACAGCATTTTCTGTCTCCTATTCGCTGTAAACTTGTTCTGGGATTGCTGGATCTCTAATATACGTAACTGTATTTTTCGTCAGCCAAAGTCACTACTTTTTGGGCAGTTTGTTGTGATCTTAAGTTAGCAGAATCAGTACCTCTACTCTTTTGAAATGGTTTCTTGTTGTATATGTATTAGAAACTGATACGCTACCAGAATCTTGGGAATATTGGTAATTTATACCAACACTGGAATTTGTAGTGATGTCATCTAGACTTTGTGTGTGTTACATGTAAACTATTTTATTTACAAAAACATCTTTAGAGGCTAAAAATTCCACCTATGCCGGGACTTGAACCCGCGATTATAACTTCGCGTAATACAGAGAAATTTGAAAGAGGCTCGAAATATCGCCGATGCTTGCACTTGCCCATTAGCTCAGTTGGGAGAGCTCTGGCACGGTTAGCCAGAGGTCGCGGGTTCAAGTCCGGCCTGGGTGGAATCTTTAGCCTCTAAATAGGTTTTTAAAATTGTCCTCAGCACGGGTTAGTGCAACAAAAAGAATATAGGTAATTATTCTATTTATTTCATTCCTTGCATTGCATTGTAAACGTGGGTTAAATTTTCTGAGTTGTGGAGAGCTGTATAATCCAAAACTGGCCAGATCGTCAGTGTCCCAACTCAGATCTCCCAAGATGATGGTTCATTGTTCATTAATTCCTTGTTGCCCTGTTTTGTCTTACTTATTGCTTTTATTGTCTCCATAGCTTCTCTATAAATCGAGTTTCTGTAAATTTTCTTTCTTTCTTAGCAGCCAGCGGTATTAGCGTAGAGTGCTGCTGCAATGGTGATGCTGGTGACGAAGTAGAGGGTAGCTGCGGTGATGGCGGTGTTGGCGTAGTCGATGGTCACATTAGTGGCGGTGTTGGGGTAGACGATGGTCGCATTAGTGGCGGTGTTGGGGTAGAGGATGGTTGGCGGTGTTGGAGTAGTGGTATCAGGAGTGGCGGTGTTGGCGTAGAGGGTGGTGGCGGAAATGGCAGTGTTCGTGGTATTGGCGGAGAGCTTGAACTCTGAAATGAAAAGAAATAAATTTAGAATTATTTTTTAATTTTTTCAGGTACCCACTTCCCAAAATGAGTGGAAGAAATATCAAGAGGTTTTGACGCCAGATGGAATTTTCCTCATACTATTGGAGCACTAGATAGCAAACACGTATTCATGGAAGCTCCAGAAAACAGGCAGTGAATCACCGGAAGATAAATGTCTGTACCATATGTCATCATCGGTGATGATGCCTTTACTTTGTCAGAGTTCCTGATGAAGCCATATAGTGGCGAATTTCAACAAGGCTCAAGACAGCGCATCTTAAATTATAAATTGTGTCGTGTCAGAAGGATCGTGGAAAATGCTTTTGGCATAATGACATTAGTATTTCAACTCTTTAAGAAACATTTAACTGTGCAGTTGACACTGCGATTCCAGTGATATTAGCTTGTGTCACCCTACATAACTATTTGAGCCGAAATAAATCCAGTGCAGATTTGTGTTCACCAAGTGGATCTTTTGATGCTGAAGATTTAAAAACTGGTCAGATAATACCGGAGCAATGGCGAAAGACAGGCACAAGCATTGAAACGATTACCGTAGTGCCACAACGACCACCAATGGATGCTAGAATGATTCTTGTATTTTATCAGTGCAGATCCATTGGTGCCAAGGCAAAATAATGTAAATTAAAGTTGTTGGATTTAAAAATTAAAAATGTTTTTTTTTTTTAATATGTACGATAATTGTTAAAACATCGATAATTTAAGTCAGCAAAAACGTGATTGTAGGAATATGAATTTATTCACTTACCTTACGTCCGTTCTGGCATTTTCTGGTGTGTTGCCATCCATACACGTCTACTAGACCAAAGGCAGTCTGTTATCAGTAAAAGAAATGATTTTCCGTGATTTTCCGCAATATGGTGAGGTTTTCTATTCGTACATAATTTTCACCAATGGCCGTCTAGAGCGGAACAAGTACAGTTACATTCACAAGTGCAAGTGCCTGGTTTCCCGTCCGTTGAAATTCTACTATTTCAACGAGAAGTAATTTACTTATATAGATTACGCTAACTAGATGTCCTTTGTTGATTCTAACATTTACGTTGACTTTGTTCTGGCCCTCATCACAAAACCACTTCTATTGATGATCACGATGCGATATTACTTCATGATTAACAACTTACAACCGATAACTTTACTAATGAAGTTCGTTCTGTTCTCGGCTATCCACATTCCGCCGCTGCCAGCATTCTATCTCAGATCGTTTATCCAGCAAGCTGGTGGGCGTCCTACGCTGCGTTTGTCAGTTCGTGGTCTCGAGAACCTTTGCACCCCATCGACCATCGGTTCTTCGGCTTATGGGATCAGCCCACTGCTCAAGACCCTAGTAAATGTATGAAACTAGATGTTGTCGTGTCATTACGGTTATCGTCGAGTTTGAAACCGTCAAGTTCCAAGCTACGCAGAAAGCCTTGGAGAGGCCTATACAAGGCATTTCTCTCAAACATCGAGGAAGCAAAGACGTTGGTTGGCACGCAAATAACCAAGTTAAAGTGGAGTGAGAGGTAGGGAAGGTTGGATATGTAAACGATACATTTTTAGGGTTCTGCACCCGAAGGGCGCCAAAGGGACGAAGGGAACCTATTACTAAGACTTCACTGTCCGTCTGTATGTTTGTCTGTCTGTCTGTCCGTCTGTCTATCTGTCTGTCTGTCACCAGGCTGTATCTTATGAATCGTGATAGCTAGGTAGTTGAAATTTTCACAAATGATGTATTTATGTTGCCGCTATAACAACAAATACTAATAACAGAATAAAAGAAATATTTAAGGGGGGCTCCCATACAACAAACGAGATTTTTTTGCCGTTTTTTTGCTCGATATTAATAACGGCAACAGATAGACGCTTGAAATATTCACAACATATTTAGTTCTATATTCGCTTAAAAAATAAACAATTAAATAAAAATAAAATAAATATTTAAGGAAGGCTCCCATACAACAAACGTGATTTTTTTCCGTGTAATAATAAGTAAACGACAGACCCATGTGTCGATGACATTGTTAATGGGAAAGCAATATAAGTACATAATATTACTATAACTGTTTTATACACTAGCAGCTTAGAGCTGATGCATGTTATATATCTCTACACTTGATTGAAAATTATCTTCCGTGAAAGTTTATTCAAAGGATAATAATAATTCATAATCAGATTTCTTTATTATTACCTTTTGCCCCTCATGTATGTATATACTAAAAGGTGAAAGGTAAATGTATACTATCGACCGAATATAATATACAATCCGCAAGAGTTTAACTTGAGACCTCGTTCGGATGACGTAAGCGCGCGGTATTCATTCATTTCATCATAATTTGTTTTTTTTATCATATTTGGTTGGATTGGTCTTAAATAAAATAAAAAAATGTAATAATCTTTTTAGTGAGAGCGGAAAGAAGCGCGGGCGTCGAGTCTCAAGTTAACTGTTGCGGGTCGTACTTATAAAAACCGTCAGTTTGCTTAGTTGGCCATTTGCATTATTGGAATGTCACTCCATTCGTATCACTGTATGTAGATTTTCCATATCGCTTTATATACTTAGACGCGTTAGCCTATACTAGGTGTATGTACTTAGTTCTTGTTCAAAATTGTGTTCATTTGTACTCACTCTATTAGCCTTTAAAATTTTTTCCACATTGTACGAATGTCTTATTAAGGCCTTGAATGTACCAAGTATAAATACAATGGTGGAGACGAGACCGTAGCATTAGTTAGCAAAGGTGGAAAAACAGTGACGAGTCTAGTATGGGTTCAATTAGTCACGCTTTATTTGAAAACATATTCCGTATTATTCAAGAAGGCAGGGCTGATGATGCCCCACTCATAGAGTTTAAGCACCCGAAAGAGTTACAGGTAAGGAGTTATTAATTTATTAATAGGATTTTGGTCACTTCTGCCCCCTAAGTAAGAAAAAATAGATTTGGTTTAACCCCTCGCCCCCTTTTAATGTCAGGTAAGACCACTATCCAAAACATAAATGTAAAAAGGCTGGCCAACTTCTCGTCTTAAAAGAATTACATGATACCTATGTTGTACATATGTCGTAAAAGCAATTTTTGCTGAAAGTGGACTTTGAATGCGGTCTTACTCAGTTTGTCAAGCTCTTCCAATCTGTATATTTTGTTTCGTAAAATTCGCAAAAATAGTTTTTTAAAACAAGCCAAGTCATCATCATCATCATCAACCCATTATGTCCCCACTGAGGGGCACGGGTCTCTTCCCTGAGGAAGGTATAGGCCATACTCCACCACGGGGGCCAAGCCCGGATTGCAACAAACAAGCCAAGTATGATCTGTAAATTTTAAATTCTCTTCACTTTTTGTCTTTGGTCTTCATTGTCTAATGACGTGCTAATAAGTTTATTAGCTTATTAAATTATAATCAGTTGTCGGTACGAAAATAAAAAGTAAAATGTTGTTTTTTTTGCTGACAGTACAATTGATTTAAAATCTGTAATGCAAATAATTAACATAACTTTAATAATTAGTGTACAATATGCACAGTGCGCGCCGGCCAAGTGTACGCCTTGATTTGCTAAATATAGATTTGTGTTACCTACCCAAAGAAATTTGTAAAATAATTTTGTTTTTTTTGTCGTTCAAGATCAGGGGTTATTATGCGCATCAAATCCTGAGCGATTCCAATCGTCCAAATGTCAAATTCCATACTAATTTGACAGTATTACGCGATTACAATCGGCTCGAGTGTACACGTGCAATCTTAGCACACTCTGATGCTGAGATTGTGAATAAGATCGCCAGTGTACACGCTTCCAGTAGTCATTTTAGCTTACTCGGTCCGAGTGCACTAAAATCGTGAAAATTCGGCTAGAATGAGTGAAGGTTAAAACTACTCAATGCGAGGGTTCTCAAATAAATATTATCGGAATTAATTATTATTATTAATACGGTTATTGCACATAAGTAAAAAATACAATGGCAATGCATTTTCCACCAGTCAACCACAGGTGGTGCAAGAAATTAACTGGTAGGCATACGAAATAAACAGACAATATAACGGATATATACGAGTATACACATATAAACTGTAGCAACATAAGTAGATATAAATATATAAGGAAGAAATAATTAATCAATCAATCAGCCCGTATACATCCACTGCTGGACATAACCTTCAGCAAAGCACGCCAGTTCTTTCTGTCCTGGGCCATCCTCAACCAGCCGCTGCCAGCAATCTGCCACAGATCGCGGTCTAGCGAACTAAAAGATGCGTGTGAAAGATGCGAGACTGCCACTCTGTCGGAGCTAAAATAAGACACTCTGTCCAAGCGTGCTAAGGTCTGAGAAACACAGATAGGACGTGGGCGAGGGCGCGGAAACGACGCGTCGTCTTTTCTTTCATACAAAATGAAGAATAAAATAAATAAATAGGTAAATAAAATGACGGGGCGGGGCCGCGAATGCGTCGCGACTTTTCCGCGCCCTCTTTCCACGTCCCTTCTATGTGGCCAGGGGCTAAGATCGTGAAAACGTGGCTTAAAGGCCATTTTAGAGCTGGACGTGACGCACGGGACTTCGGATGAGGTGCTGATGCAGTGCGTGCGTCAAGTGGTCAAATGCAGCGTGAAGACTCACCACGCCATGTTCAGGAACCAACTGGATGGGGGCACGGACCCGTACGGCCTCGCTGCCTCCTTCATCGCCGAGGCCTTCAACACCAGTCAGTGAGTAATACACAGACTAGATTAGAGATACAAACCGATGATATTTCATACTAGCTGACCCGACAGATGTCGTTCTGTCTTGGCTATGAATGCTGAAATAAAAAAAAAACAATTATCTTATTTTTTCTTTCATAACAACCTTCTTCAAAACAAAAAGAATTAGCCAAATTGGTCCAACCGCTTACGTGTGAAGCCGTACGTAACTCCGTCCATCTCTCTGTCAAGAACGCGTGGCGGTATCGAGTTGAAATTATTCAAATTATTGAGAAAAAATAAAACTTAAAAAAAAAACCTATGGTATTTCGATACTCAAGAGAATCTTTATAGAGTACTTTGCTTTGACCTAGAACAATGAAATTTGGCAAGTAATATCGTACAAGTAATAATATTAAGTACAGGGAAAGGTCTGAAAACTATACATTTATAATTAAATAAAAAAAAAATTGTCTTTGAAGTTCAGGAAAAGCTCAGGAAAAACTGCGAGACTCGATTCCTGAACAATGTATGTACCTACAAACTTCTACGGCTTAGGTCATGTGAACCCTCGGTGGGCGAGTCCGACTCGCACTTGTCCGGTTTTTTTATGTAGCCTATATTCGTCCTACTACAGGGCACAGGCCTTCTCTCAAAGAGAGAGAGTATGGGATCCGTTAGCGAGGGGTATTGCTACTTTAACTTTACAAATGTACGTAACTTAAAAAACAAAGTCATTGCTACATGCCGGGATTCGAATCCACGACCTCCCGAATGAGAAGCCTACATCCGCTACCACCACTCTCCGCTACCACTGCTCGCTCATATGCTTGGAACAAACTTGGGGCGTTCTGTATAACGATGAGGCCACTAAAATTTAAAATTAACACTACACAACCTAATTGATGTGATATGGTGAACAATAATAACACAATTTGCCAGAGAAAGTTCGCAGTCGTAGAGGAATCAAAAACCTTTCGACTTTCAGCCAATAAATCCGCGTGACACGGGACCGTCGTTGGCTTAATACCCACACTACGCCTTTCTCGTTGCTTACTCATCAAACACTGTTTATGTTCCAAATTTGAAAGCTCCAGTTCATATTACAAGTACCCTAGACTTTTTTGATGATCCATCAGTGAGTCAGAGAGTGCCAACGAAATTGCCATCTTTGGACCGCCATATCTTTGTAAACTATCATAAGATAAGAATACGAGTAGTATATTATTTATTGCACAAAAGAAACAGAAGACATAAATAAAAACTAGGTACAATGAATAAAGAATAAATATTGCAATTGGATGCACGAAATTTTGAGTAATTTTTTTTTAGATAACCATAATCTCTATCTATCTACCTATCACTATTTTTTTTTTAGTCCTGTGACATACATAACTGGCTTCGAAGATAGAGGTGGGGTTGCAAATCGCTTGAATGGGGCACTCTGTGCGGCTTGAATGCACAGTTCAGGCCGGCGGAGAACTTGGCCTGACGCACTCTGTGCGCCTTAATACAATATACCTACTTTTTATTAATTTTGCTTTTCATACTTACAAGTATAGCGTAGCGTATACGTAGCATTTTTATAGCGTAGACGCTATAAACACGCTATACATTTTCACGTCTATGTTTGATTGGTGGCGATATGGTGATTAATAATTAATTATCGTATCTTATAAACGGTCTTACAGGTACACATTCGAGGTAGCGCCTGCGTTCACTGTAATAGAGCTGCATTTGCTGCGTCACGTGCTGGGGATATTCGGCATCCCCGAGGGGGACGGCATCTTTAGTCCTGGCGGTAGTGTCTCGATGTTGTATGGGATCGTGGCTGCCCGGTACAAGGCCTTCCCTGAAGTAAAGACTCGGGGCGTCAGAGCCCTACCACAGGACCTGGTGCTATTTACTTCGGAGGATGTGAGTTCTTTTAAATGACCGCTAGCTTAGTTACAAAATATCATTCGTAAAAATCGGGGCAGGGCATCTGGGAATCGAACCCTGTGAACAAGCTACTTGAGAAACATAACGCAGATCAAATAATAAGACTTTGATGAAAATAAATTGTTTTGCCATCGACATGCTAAGAACGAAGCAAATCAAATGGTCTCAGTTTTGGCTCAAAACCGTCATTTCCGAAGAGGTTCGGTCTTAAAAGTTATTGAATACCTGCAGAAGTATATACCAAAAAGTAGTTCCCTAATCAGAAGTAGGTACATTAGATTGATTGTATAAATTTGGAGTTTAAAAAACTCTTTCTAGTTTTCCGTAAAGAAAGAAAAAGTATAAATATTAGCATTTGATTCGTACTCCCTTTAAGAGGACCTAAGCATCAGATGATTATCCTATGCTGGAAACTCACGTCTTTAGAAATTTCAGCGCGACACGCACACGGCAACATGCTATTATGCCTGAAAAATAACTTGAACTCATGACATTGTCTTCACGGGATGTGACTTAGAATTTTCCGGGCGTTACGCGTTAGTTTAGTCAAAATTAATCCTGAATGCTCGGATTTTGGGTCAAGTTATCTGTCAGGCATTATACCTAGGCTGGATCCACATCGAAAAACTCATTGAACATACATACATACATAGATAAACTCACGCCTGTAACCCAGAGGGGTAGACAGAGACCAGGGACTGCCACTTGCTACGATCCTGACAGATCACTTTCGCTTCCTCAACTCATTGAAAAGTCGATGAAATCTGAAAACTTCTCGTTTATCTGAAATATATCTTAATTGGATATTCCAGAGCCACTATTCAGTAAAGAAAGCGGCTCACTGGCTTGGCTTTGGCACGGACAACGTCAGAGAGATCCGGACCAACGACAACGGACAAATGGTCACTGCGGACCTGGACTTCGCTATTGAGAAGGAGAGACAACTAGGAAGATATCCGCTGTTGGTGAACGCGACTGCTGGTACCACGGTGCTCGGGGCCATCGATGACTTGAGCGCGGTGGCTGATGTGTGCAAGAAGCATGGAGTCTGGATGCATGTTGATGTGAGAATCTTTTGGCATAAGTATATTTTTGGTTTCTATTCAGTCCGCGAATACCATTCATTTCAACATTTACCAGTGCGATTTAAAAAAAAATGGTGCATTTGTAGCACTAAAGTTAGCTCAGGGACCTACGAGTATTTCTTAACTGTTTATAATTCTCGTTCATACTTAAAACTTGTTTGATATTTTCTTGGTGGCAGACTGCAGTAACAAAGCTATACCTACTTAATGTATTTATTTCAGGCATCTTGGGGCGGTAGTCTGATCCTATCGGAAAAATACAGGGGTAGACTGACTGGCATTGAACGGTTAGTAACGATTTCTATAGCCGGAAATAAATAACGAAAATCGATATATCGGAAAAGAAATCGCCGATATAACTAATACATCGACAATTTTGTGAAAAAATATCGATATTTCTACTCTACTCTGCCGTCCATCCAGTTGCTTTGATCACCAAAATACTTAATTTCTCCTCCAGTGCCAACTCGATCGTCTGGAACGCTCACAAGATGATCGGAGCTCCGCTATATTGCTCCTTATTTCTCGTTAAAGAGAGTGGATTGTTGCATGAAGCCAATTCTGCGGCCGCGCAGTATCTGTTTCAGCCGGACAAATTCTATGACGTCTCGTATGACACCGGAGATAAGAGCGTGCAGTGCGGAAGAAAGGTAAGGTTCTATGACGTCTTGTATGACACCAGAGATAAGAGCGTACAGTGCGAAAGAAAGGTAACGATCTTGACAAAAACAAACAAAAACAAATGCACCTCCTGTAAACTTGGTATATAACAATGTAGCAATCCAGCAACAACATGTCACAAAGTTTTTAGGTTTGACAATAGATGAAAAGATAAACTGGAAATACCAAGCCGAGGTAACGTGCAATAAGCTTAGTAAATCTGCCTACGCCTTATACAAGTTATCAAAAATTGTTAGTAGAGACGCCGTACTATCAGCTTTCCATGGGTATGTAATGTCAACGTTACGGTTTGGTATTATATATTAGGGCAATTGCACTGAAGTAACCACATTATTTAAAGCCCAAAAAAGATGTCTGAGATCCATGTGTCAGTTAAAATCAACTGAAAGCTGTAAGCCATATATTAAGGCATTGAAGATACTTACACTTACCCTTATGTATACGAGGTTGCTGTCTTTGTTAAGACAAACGAGTCGCTATTTCCAAAAGCACACGAAAATAGCTATAGAAAACTATACGGGCTCCACGCAAACTCAAAATTGAATCCTGCAAAACAGCCTTCAAAGAAAAAAGCATGGTATTGTCATGGCACCAAAAATATATAACAAGTTGCCAGATAAATTAAAAATACTCAATATTATTCAATTTAAAAGAAAATTGTATGATATCCTGACTAATAAATGCTATTATGATATTAAAGAGTTCTTTGAAGATAAATTGTAATTTAAATATTTATTAATTTAGTTTGTAGTTATTGACACGCTGACATATATATTTTGATCATTGACATTTTGTTTTTTTTTTTAAATTGATTACTTAATATTAGGTTTTTACTTTTGACATTCTGTATTTAATTGTTATTGCATGAGAACATCCTTGCATGAGATCATCATATGTTTTGACATAAGATTTGTATGCCTATTTAGGCAGAGCACAAAAGAAACTGTATTTTTTAACTATATCACCTGATGTACTTATGTCTCACAAATCAGTAAATGAACTATGAATTATTATGAATTATGAATTGACATCAGACTATCTTCTTCTTCATTATCATCCTATAGGCCGCCAATTCGGCTATCTTGCTTTTCGAAGCAATTCTCAAGCTCAATAATCAAACTGTAACAAAGACACTGGTACTCTGTTCAAATCGCTGTCATTAGTCGTGTAGCCAAGATATTTTTGGTTTCCCAGGTCTCCTTCTTCCTGGAATCTTGCCTAAAGGAGACAAGATTCCATGCTTAATGTTACGCGTTATATATCCGCAATACTCTAGCTTCCGTTTCTCCTGTTTTCTTCAGAACTATTTTTATCTCATTGGTAAACCTCTGCGACCAAACAAAATCCTCTTTAAAGATGTTAAGATTACCTATCTATGCAGCCACTAAAAAGTGATAGGCGTGGGCATTGGTGTATTTCTGTCATTTTTCAGGTAGGTAGAGCCTAAAAAGCGATGGCTTGTCACATACAATCCTAATGCTTAGGCTGCACTCGGCTCCGCCCTGTCTACGCCAATAGGCGTAGATTTAAAAAAGTGTGTCAGAGATATTATTGGAGCAAAAAAACTATTTTAGTTTGTTTCTACGCGACGTATTCTCTTGCTGTTGGGGTCTGGTCTGATTGTTTACTCTGGTACAAAATAATAGTAATGAAATAATAGGCCTCAACATGAGCCCAGTTTCCCATAACTTATTGTTATTATTACCATTATTATTACTAGCACAATAGGTGACTGTATTTGATTTAATTCAGTTTTGGTCTACAAATCTACATGTAAACAAACCGATGATAAAAATCAAGCGACATCGTCTATCAAGTTGTTTGCTCCTCCCAGGTCATTCATTCGCCTCATATGTAGTATTTGAAAAAATGTTTATGTACACCCAGGAAAAAGCTGAATGAAATGAAATATAGCGGGACCATACCATTCCGTGTGGCGCCGGATTAAGAATAGCGTCACTCCATTTCCTTCCGTGGATGTCGTAGAAGGCGACTAAGAAAATCAATTACCAGGAGACGGGCAGCAGCGTCTTCCTGAGATTCCAACCGCATACTGCGATCGCCAACCCGCCTGCTAAGCGTGGCGATTATGGCAAAACCCTTCATGGTTAGGAAAACCATGAGGGAGGCCTTTGTCCTGCAGTGGACGTGAAATGGCTGATGATGATGATAATGATGCTATTTAGCGAAAAAGTCACATGTTATGCTTAATAGGCTCAAATTGGACCTTTACTCTTAGCAAAAGGATGGTGTGACAAATGAATTAAGGTTTATCGACTGTGTTTAACCTACGAATAAAGATATAATATACCTAAACTTCACTGCGACTAACCTCATCCCTATAATCTTCTCAATAATTTCTGGAAAGTAGTTTTAACATGCATCGTCGGCAGTGGTAGCTTAGCCAGTTGCTACGATCCTGACAAAACTCTTTCGCTTCATCAACATTCATCAGTTCAACCCTTACATTTTTATTGCAAAGTTACCCGTAACGTAACTGATTCGTGCACGCTTGTAAAGGTTGATATGCTGACGAGTGTCCACATGATGCTTACAGTATTTCTTTATTATCTTCATACCTCCTAGGTGGACGCATTCAAGCTTTGGGTAATGTGGAAAGCGCGGGGTGACTCAGGCCTTCGTACCCTAGTGGACAACACCATCCATATTGCAGAGTTCTGCCAGAGGACTGTGGCCACAAGACCTGGGTTCAGGCAATTGCCAGTGCCTTTGCATTTGCAATGTCCTAACGTCTGCTTCTGGTACATACCGACATTTATGAGGGATCAAAACGAGGATGAGAAGTGGTGGGACACCATGCATAAGGTATTTTGTAATGATGTTCCCTACTGGTTGAATGTAGTTCGATACATTCCTCGAAGGAGGTTAATCTACATCTAATTTGTAGTCGAATTTCACCTTATTTATTCTAGATTTTAGTATTTTCATCTACTTATTAAACAGCCCTCTTTAATAGATTTTTAATGTTTTAAGTACACTAGCTTATATATTTCGTAATTTATTGCACTTTTAAAACTATTACCAGTAAACTGTCATATTGCCACCTTTCTTTTCCAGAGGTGTCTAGGTACATACAATTAAAATAAGTTAAGAATATTGTTTATTGGACACTGTGTACAATAATCAACACTAATGTACACCCGCTTTAAGTCTTGGTTTCCAGACTAAATGTATTTACGACACCAACATTTTGATCACTATAGTGACTAAATATTTTTCCAGGTGACCCCAAAGATCAAAGAGCTGATGACGCTCACCTCTCGCCTGATGGTCGGGTACAACCCTCTCCGGGCGTACAGGAACTTCTTCCGTCTAACATTCACCTGCCACCCAGTTTTGACAGAAGAACACGTGCTGAGTATACTGGCTTCGATCGAGGAGTGTGGCGAGACGGTGACCCGCGACATGGTTGGGTCGTAAACCTTGTAAAGAGTTTGGAGGTCTCTTCACTGGTACAGTCAACCTAATTGTACTCTACTTAGATATTTTACCGGGCGACTTTGTAACTAAAACTGTTCGATCAACTGTACCAGCTTGTGATTAGGGATATTAAGATATCATTGAATTTTAAGTAGATTCCCTACTTAAAATTTAATGAAGATATATATTTTTTATTTTATTGTACGATCATCGTTGAACGACGATTATGTTGCCGCCAGAAAAAGCATCCCATGGAGGTTGACCTTTGCCAATGATACGCCTTATCTTTCAGTCGCGAGGGCGCGCGGCGTCTAGTCTAGTCGATTAAACCAGTTTGTACATACCACAGAACACTTTTTGTGTTCTGAGGTACATACTCACTCGTATTTCTGTAATATCGACAAGTACAAAAATTGGCAAGTGGCAGTCCCTGTTCTCTGCCTACCCTTCTGGGATACAGGCGTGAGTATATATATGTATGTTTGTACAAAAATTGTAATTTCCTTTCGCTCGCACATTCTGACTATTGTTAAAAAATGATTACGATTGCTTATAATTTTGACAAATGCGCTCCTGTAACGGCTTAGAGAGATAAGCTCGCCTTTCTACATGTTCTTTTCTATAGCAGTACATTTATATGTTTCGTGTACAAAAATTATAATTCATTGAGTCTTATAAGAATCTAATTTGTTTTTATTCATTTACTAACTGGCCCGCCGAACTTTTTACCGCTTCAGTATCAATACAAAATATAATTTTCGTGATTTTATTCCACGTTAAAGTAAAACGGTGTGAATTGGTGTTTGAAGATGGGGACAGCTGGCTTTGTACGCCCCTTAAGTTCGTTGATACACTTCACATGCTGTCTTGCTCACATATTCTAAAATATTAAATATTTTTTTATCAAATGAGTATAATTTTGATAAATGTGGCCGTAGGGTTTGATAGATAATAAAATTACGTACATCCAAGACATATTTTTCTTATCCTGTAGGTACCTAGTTTCTTATTGACAAAAATTTATACTAAAGTCTATTTGTTTATTCATTTGTAATTCGGAAACAAGTTTTATTTATTAAAACTTGAGCAAAAATTTAAACAAGAATGTATTTTTATTTTATTATCTATCAAACCCTCAGTCTACATTTATCAAAAGTATAATCACTACAAATGATAAACTGTGTGAGCGGGAAGTACGAGAGACGTATTCTATGGAGTCAGTTTGCACAGCTTGTTTGTGTTATTAGTTATTACCAAGGACTGCGTAAGTTAGTGCCCTGCACTGTTTCTTCGAAGATAAACATGAACGGAAACATACTTTCCTTGATTGTTATTCGTCCATTTCCATGTTATATTGCTAATAAATTAATTGATAAGCGATACTTCACTCTATAAAACCTGCCCAAGTGCGTGTCGGGCTACGCGCAGTGTAGTGTTCCGTAGAAGCACAGGTTCTACACAACCAACAACCGATCTAGTCTGTCCGGTTCCCGAATCAAACTTCCTACACCCACAATATTTTTAAAAGACCGTTCGAACGTTACTCTTTACTACCTACCGGTGTGAAGTTAGCTGACAAACTTTGCTGACAAACATAGCTGACACTATTATACGACCAAATAAAATGTTAAAAAAGGCTTTCACGACTAGGTACCTATGATAATGATAAATATGATAATAAACGGTCAAGGCCGAAGACCAAAAATTGTATTCGGAATAATAAAAACATATTGCGCCATTAAACAAATATTCTGAGATTACCTCCTCAACTGTCCTAATTTCGGGTTAAATCTGAGCGTACTTGATTGTGACAGTACAAGATACCAAAAAATGTCTCAGTTATTGCTAAATACCATCACATTGCCCTGAAAACGTAAAAAACAAAAAATATTCATAAAATTTTATTTTTCTTATTGGAATATCCAACAAAATCGATTTTTTACCTGGCTCGATCTTTATTATTACGATTTCTCAGATAATAATGAAGCTATTGAGGTATAACTTGTGACCTCAGACCATTCAGTTTTTATGATAAAGTGGAGTAGACAAACAATTTGTGAGAAAGATGTGTCAAGTTTCGCTCTGGACGACGTATTGCAGAAAACAGAATTTTCACCACTCTAGATACACTCTTTGGCATTTTAAAAGGAATAATTCATACCCCCAACCCATTCAGGTTCTCTGCAATTGGGCGTTAGACAAAAATATAAAAAAAAATAGCCGTTTAGATGTTTGCTGTAATACACAGCAAAATAGAATTTTCACCAGATTAAGTCGTTTTTATTACGGTTTCTTAGATAGGACGACGTATTGCAGAAAACAGAATTTTTAACTATCGCCTAGACTCTTTGTTATTTTAAAAATAATAATTTATACTTCCAGTTTTTCTGCAATCAGGCGTTAGACAAAAATATTCGAAAAATGTTAAGTACCCGTTTATGTTTCTCATTGAATACCCTACAAAATCGTTTTTTTCCTGGTTTAATATTACGGAATCTATTAAAGTATAACTTGAGACCTCAGTTGTTATGATAAGGTGGGGTTGACAAATAATTTGTGAGAAAAATCTCTCAAAAGTTTCGCTCTGAAATAAAATTAATGTTTAAATGAATGACGGAAGAAAGATTGACGAAACAAAAATATCGAGCGAATGTGGGTGGAAGGGCCGGTAAGGGACCTCCCAGGCGGACAAAACAGGGGATGTATTAGCTAAGAGCAAGATAAAAAATACCCGAAACCTGCGTGCGTGCATGCAACGACTAATGAATGTTGAGGACGCGAAAGTGATCTGTCAGGATCGTGGCAAGTGACAGTCCCTGGTCTCCGCCTACCCCTCTGGGATACAGGCGTGAGTTTATGTATCTTTATGTTTATGTTTATGTTTAAATGTAATTTGGAATGAGAAATAAAAAAAAAACAACAAAATATTCAATGTGGATAAGAAAGAGGTAAATTCATTCACAACGGAGACAAAACAAATAAAATAAAAATAATAAGAAAAAAAACAATAGACCCGACTGCGTGAAAAATAATAAGTATAAAATTTTCAAACTTAATAAGTGAACTGAAAAAATAGAAAAGAGTTGGAAGAGTATTTTTTTTATGTGTTTGAATAACCGTGGTTGACATTGTTCAATGGACAGTGTGATATTTAATTTTTCTATCTTTGATCTAAATTTAATGTCATTTTTATTTATCTTTAATTAATTTATTATATTTGCAATTTTTCACGCCGTTGGGTTTTTTATGGTCTTGAATAATTTATGATCATATAAATAAAGCTTGTTATCTATCAAACGGATGGAAGAAAACATAGCTAATTGGGTTCATTCACAAAGGAAGTAGGCACATAGGTATATAAGAAGTACGTACTCATTGTAATTTAGCAAGATAAGATAAGATAAGAATGTTCTTTATTGTACACCAGAAAACAATTACAGAGACACTTACAAAAGAAAAGGACGAATTGGCGGCGATAAACGTTATCAAATTACTACGTTTCGGCATATAATTGTGTAGGTAGATAAACTGAACAGTACAGTCGAGAGCAAATAAATCTTTACATTTTAGTTCATCATCATTTGACGCCCACTGCAGGATATACGCCTCCTTCGTGGTTTTCATAACCATGAGGGCTTTTGCAATAATCGCCACGCTTGGCAGGCGGGTTGGTGGTTGCAGTATGCGGTTGGAATCTCAGGAAGACGCTGCTGCCCGTCGCCTGTTAATTGATTTCCTTTGTCGCCTTCTACGACATCCACGGAAGGAAATGTAGTGACGCTATTCTTAATCCGGCACCACACGGAAGTTTAGTTGCAAAGTCGTAACTGAGTAGAGTGCATGGATGTAAACGTTGATGAGCTGTCGAACGTACAAGTAACAAGAACTTACAAATTTAGATCTAGTAAGATGTAACTGGTCCAGTCCAGTCAAAATAGACGGAAAAGCCAAGTGCGAGTTGGACTCGCGCACGAAGGTTTCCGTACCAAAATCTATACAACATTAGACACAAAGATCGAGAAAAAGCGGCAAAAAATCACGTTTGTTGCATGGGAGCCCCCCTTAAATTTATATTTTTTTTAAATTTAATTATTCATTTTTGACACGAATATAGAACTCAATATTCTGTGAATATTTCAAGCGTCTACCTCTTGCCGTTATTAATATCGAGCAAAAAACGGCAAAAATATGTTTGTTGTATGACGGCCCCTCTTAAATATTTATTTTATTCTGTTTTTAGTATTATTTGTTATAGCGGCCACAGAAATATATCATCCGTGAAAATTTTAACTGCCTGGCTAACACGATTCATGAGATACAGCCTGGTGACAGACAGACAGACAGACGGACATATAAACAGACAGACGGACAGTGAGGTCTTAGAAATAGGTTTCCGTTTAGCACCCTTCGGGTACGGAACCCTAAAGAGTGCTGAGTTTACATTAATTACTAACACGCTCGATTTTTGTCCGGGAGCTCTCACCATTTCCGGTTTTCCCCCGCACCCCACTAAAAATTTTTAATAAAATTAAAAACCGACTTCAAAACACTGCAGCACCAAAAAGTTAGAAATAATTTAAAAGAATACCTTTAAGGGGCTTACAAGGGCTAACTAGCGCCGCCAATGAACAAAAAATCATATCATAACAAAAAGTGGAAACAAATCCTGTAATGGATTTGCGCAGTGGATAAGAGTGGAAGAGAGCATCGCTTCTCACATAACGAGATTAGAAGATTTAATTAAAGTAGTCGTAGGCGATGGTTAAGGATCACGAACTGCATGAAAAAAAAATGCTGAACGTATTTAATGATATAATATTTTACTTATTACAGACGAGGCATGTGTTTTCTAAAATTTTGTATTGAAATATTAGCGCGCTAACTAAGAAATATATGACGACCTTTGTGGCGCAGCGGTAGCGCATCTGCCTACCATGCGAGAGGTCCCGGGTTCGAATCCCGGCTGGGGACAAAAAACAAACCCCAGGTCTTGGATGTTTACATGTTTGTGATGTCGTTGTTTCTGGTTTCCACGACACAGGTTATCCTAGTGTGGGGCCAGAAGCAATGTATGTGCCTGTATGTAAATGTTTATGTTTATGTATGTAAATGTTTTTTTGTATCTAACTAGATACTTTGCCTCGTAAGTAAGTCTCCGCCACAGATTCTCTATTAGGTGTTTATAGATTGTTTTAAGGATCAGTGTAGGCGTTCAACATTTTATATAAGGTAAATTAATGAGATCATTAAGAAATGTACGTCACTTAACATTTATTAATAATTCTACTGATATACGACGATTGACGAATGGTTTGCGGCGTACGGTCGACAGCAGGTTAATTTTTACATTTTTGTTGCAAAGTATCTCAACTCATCACGTAACTGTTTAGAATGCACCTATGTAAAGGTTGAAGTGCTGTCCACCTACACACATCAAATGTATTACACATAATACAAATTTATTATTCACTTTGTAAGCAAAATGTTTACAGTCGACTGCACATCGACCTTTACATACAAGCACTCTACGCGATTACGTTACGGGTGATTTTGCAGCTGTCGACTGCGCGATGATGGATTACACTCGTTAAAACCGATCATAATTGTGAGAATCTTCGTAAGTCAGGCACTTAATAAGATCTGACATATTGTCACAAACAATTTGGATATGCCATTTACAATTTGTGGTGGAAAGGTTAGGTATGAGTTGAGACAGTGGACGTAAACAAAATTACTCCTTAGGTGTCCTACGTTTCAAACAAATAGAATCACGACAGAGGTCTCCACATCGATAACTATCTCAGAGTCTAGTCTAAGCTTCCCGCGGTCAACTCAGTCTCAGTCAGTGTTGTGTGGACGTTTGACTTGACAACGCCTTTCTTTTCTAGTACGCTGTAGTACTCAACACTGTTTGTTCGATAAACAGAAGAATAAAACAACCTTTGTGCCAAAGTAGTAAGGTTGCAATCATGGGAACAAACGGTCACTCGTTTATGGACAAAGTGCTGAGGATAATCAAGGAGGAGACTTCTGAGAACGCTCCGCTTATCCAGTTCAAGCACCCGAAGGATTTAGAGGTGAGTGGTATCTTTGAGGTTTATTATTATTAAACAAACAAGTTACAACCACAAACTAAATTAACAACAGTTTTATAAAGAGCTTTAACAAAAATACTTACACATGTACACTAACACTCCTCAGAGGCAGTTAAAATAATCTATGGACACGTCCTTCATTTAAGAAGCGGTACACTTAAGAAGCAGTTGAAAGAGCACTATCACTTTGAGCTATATATTTATCTATTATTTATTATGTATTTTATTTCTTTTTGCAGGTACTTTACCTACTTAGTCTATGGAGTGTATTAATTTTCTGCTTAAAGTAGGTTATTGTTAAAAATTTTGTACACGTATTTCAGACCCGCAGTTCCGAGTCTATAAGTTGGTAAATACATTTATGTACTCTACATTCTGCTAAAAAAGCATACAAATATTTTCATTACCTACAATCTAACATGCAATAAGTAGTAGATCAAAATGTTTATCAATAAATCAAAAGTCACAATCAAAGTTTATCAATTTTATCAAACATAGGTAGTCAAAGTGGCTCAAAAGTTATTTGCAGAATTCTTAGTTATTTAAATAGTGAACAATTGAATAATAACATTTCTTAATCAGAATTATAAATATCAAGGTTTTTAATATTATTCGGAATTTTATTATAAATCTTCGGAGCTAGTCCAATTACGATTATAGCTAGTAGAGCTGTTTTTGAAGTTATATTTTGAAGCCTATGAGGATTTCTTAATCTCTTACTGAGATAAGCTTATCTATCTTACAGAGATTTCGTGTGCAATAAAGTATAATTACTTTCTCTTTACCACAGACTATTCAGACTGCTAAGGAATCGTGTTTCTTTTATTTCATGAATCAGTCCATAAGGCCGACTTGCACCACTTTCTCGAATGTGGCTTAAGCAGCATTTAACTAAAATTCTTCATATAAAAGTTGATCTCATCATCATCAAGCCATTTGACGCCCACTGCAGGACATAGGCCTCCCTCATGGTTTTCCAAGCTTCCCGGTCTTGTGACGCCCGCATCCAGTGCCCCCCGCCACCGTAACCAGGTCGTCAGTAAGGATTGGCTAAGGACAACGAGAAATGGAAGTCTAAAGGAAAGCTAACAAAAATTTGCGCTTTACAGCTTCATATTTCACACACGGGTCCCTAAATCGAAAAGTGGTTTTCCTACAATACCTCACAAGTCACAGTACGTGGGAAACTCAGAAAGTTTTGCGAAAATAAAATAAATTGTTCTATATATGTAAATATTCTTTTATGAAATCTTTTCAAAGTACTCTCCACCAGCTTCTAATGTTTTATGCGTCTTAGATAGTCTTAAACACTTTTTCCAGTCCACCGCAGATACCTCGTTTACAGCCAGCTCGAACGCTGACAGCGCATTATCTGGCGACGAAAATGTTATCCCTTTGAGTTGATTTTTTCATTTCGGGAAGAAAAAGAATTCACACGGTGCTAGGTCAGGGCTGAATCCAACTCGGCTGGGCAGCATTCGGGAAACTTAGCAAAGTCTTTTCGTCTACTATACCTCAATCGCTCAAGACAAAATTATACAACCAGTGTGTGTTACCAGTGATGACTTATGGCACTGAAACGTTGTCTCTCACTATGGGCCTCATAAGAAAGCTCGAAGTCACGCAACGAGGTATGGGAAGGGCTACGCTCGGAATTTCTCTACGAGATCGAATCAGAAATGATGAGATCCGTAGACGAACGAAAGTCATCGACATAGCCGAGCGGATTAGTAAGTTGAAGTGGCAGTGGCCGGAGCACATAGCACGCAGAACTGATGGCCGATGGGGCCGAAAAGTTCTCGAATGGAGACCACATATCGGCAAGCGCAGCGTTGGACGACCAGCCACAAGATGGACAGATGACTTCATCCAAGTGGCAGGAAGACGCTGGATGCAAGTCGCTTCCAACCGGTCTTTTTGGAAATCCATGGAGGAGGCATATGTTCAGCAGTGGACTTCTTGTGGCTGAATGATGATGATGATGAGGTTAGGTCTGTAAGGAGGGTGACCCAGGAGTATGACCGGCGTGCTGTCCAGAAACTTCCTCGTTTTGATTGCGGGATGCGCGGGCGCGTTGTCATGGTGGCACCACCACGATAGCAGTAGCCCGCGGAGCCCTGTGTTTCGTCGCTTATTGCTCACAACAGAGAAAACTTGTGCTAAGCATTTGGTAATATGTGTACCATACGGCGTTGATGCTTCTTTGATTCCGTAAAGGAATTTATACCAAATAGCCAGTCAAATTGAAAAAGGTCGCGATCAAAATCTTCCACCAGCTTCTAGATCGCTTCACTTTCGTAGGCGTTGATTCGTTTTGAAACACCCAAACCGTCAACTGGCCCTTCGTTTCTGGATCGGTTTGATAAATCCAGGACTCATCACCTGTAATGATATCGTAAACACGCCAAGACGAACCTGTTTCAATTTGTTTATCATATCGTCAGTCGAATTCATTATTGGAACCTGATTGGAATATTTCAAAACCATACTGTTTTGCGTAATTTGCGTTTAAATGTATGTAAAATTTTAAAATTCATATTAAAATCATTGTTTCTTTACTGATTGAAGTCGTTTCAAAATAGTTACAACCACAGGTTTGACCTACCATTAGTGATCAGATCAGGATAAAATCTAAAGTTCTTAATAATTCCGCATACTTAAAATTAAACACCGCGGATCGGTAAACGTAGTGTAGGACGTCCTCAAACTCGGTGGGCGGCTGGCAAGAGCTGGATGAGAGCAGCCGAGGACCGTGCTCAGTGGTGTGCAATGGGAGAGCCCTATGTCCAGCAGTGGACAAGCATTGGCTGATGCTGATGATGATAAACATTAAACACGTGATTTTGGAGATGTTCCGGTAATGATTCCGACCGACGATACCACGGCACCATTCCACCCGGGGATTCTTTTGAGCGTCGGTGGGGTTGTGCGGCACCAAGCGTGAAAATATCCCGTGAAAGATTCAAGTGTATAATCTCGTGAAAACATGACGTGCTCAATCTCCTGATACGTAACTCGCCTATTGTCTTAGATAAAAATTTTTGCTGCTAGCATGTTTTCTTCAGTAACAGCCGTCAATGGGCAACCACTTCTTTTTTCATTCCCTAAAGTTAGTCGTTATTTATTTAGGACATCCAACAGGTAATACAACAAAATATTCACAGAAGAAAAGAACACACATAACATAGTAATTGCTCACCCACTTACAGGAGGTCTCAGCATGCATATAAGACTTAACAAAACTGTAATACACGTATAAAGATATGAAATATATAGTTCAATAGATAAAGAAACTATTTAAATAAACAAAAATTACAAATATTTAAACAGCTCTCAACAGCTTCAAACTCTCTCCCTGAGAGAAGGCCTGTGCCCTACAGTGGGACGTATATAGGCTGCTTATGTAAACAGCTTTCTTTTGAATTTAAGTAATGTGTCATTAAAAATATCCAAAGATATTACAGAAGAAGAGATATTATAGAGGTTGGGCATACGATGCAGAGGCGCGTACTTTCCTAAAAACGGACATGAATATGTAGGTAACTTAAGTGGAACATTCAATGAGAGGTTTTCGAGAAGTGCAGAACAGTCAAGTTTACCGTTGATGATCTTGTACAATGTACAATAATGTAAGGTCCAAAACAGCCCTTCGTTTACTCAGTGAGTACAATAATCTAGCAGTGTATGATCCAATGGACTTAGCCTTCCCCGCACGGTAAGCTACGTGACGTAGCAATCTTTTTTGGACACGTTCGATTCTCTCCCTGTGTAGGTACATCATAGAACGGAGTCCAGTGTGAGTTATACCAACTATACACGGTTGCCTTGGAAGGGCTTTCATCTAGGAATGCCATTTGAAGTCTATCGTACGATTCATCCGGTTTCAGGACAAACTTGAAATGGTAAAAAATCAAATGGATAATTTAAATGAGCTTGCAAAAAATTTGGAGGGAAATTTCGAAATTGGAACGTACCTTTTTTCCATTGGTGGCGGAAGTGTTAATGAATGGAGCCCCTTAAGACTGTACTTACGTGGAGCACGCTGTCTCGCTCGCACATTTTTTTTGTGATTGTAATCAAATGAGTACACTTTTGATAAATGAGGGTTTGATTTATAATTAAATTGCGGATATATAAGGCATATTTTTTATACTGCACTAAGTTTTTGATTAAGATAATTTGATTCGAAAATTGATAATTTTGGGAACAACTTTTCTCTGATAACACTACGTATCATCATCAACCCATTATGTCCCCACCGAGGGGCACGGGTCTCTTCCCTGAGGAAGGTATAGGCCATACTCCACCACGGGGGCCAAGTCCGAATTGACACTACGTATAGGAAAACGAAAATGTAATTAAAAATATCCGCAATTCAGACCACATTTATGAAAAGTTTACTCATTTTCTTATAATAATTAAAAATGTATAATTGTGCGAGCGAGACAGCATGCTCCACGTAAGAGCAGCCTTAACGCGAAGGTTAATGGCCTGTGATAATGAAATGGCACTAATTAATAGAGTAATTAAGAGGGTTTACAATTCCATTAAAATAAATTTATGTGTATGTTTACGTAAGATTGCGCCCACAGAATATTACAAAATTAAATGATTGCGTCCATGATGTAGACGTAGGTCTCCGTCACATGATCACGATCAATGTATAAAATTCACGTTTGCAAATTATCTACAGGATTTTTGAACTAAAACTTTCGTAATTAATACACGTTATTAACTGAAGTCCGAATTTACTTAGATTATTTTTTGTCGAAAGAGTCTGACCTGCCCCTATATTACGCGCACCAAAACCTGAGCGATTCCAATCGTCTAACTGTCAAATTAGTATGGAAATTGACAGTTAAGCGACTGGAATCGCTCAGGATTTGGTGCGCATAATTGAGCCACTGACCAGCATTCGCCCTGATTCGCAGAGTTTAATCGTGAATAATGTAGAGTCTGACCTGACCAGGTTTCGCCCTGATTCGGAGAGCTTAATCGTGAATAATAACAATAATATATACAGGGTGTTGCAGCAAACTAACATCGTCCTTCATTAGAGGGGAGTTCAAAGTACTTATGTACCATCAATACATTTGCCTTTACATACGTGTACGTACATTTGCCTTTACATAGTTATGTTGCGGGCGACTTTGCAAAAATATAAAGGTCAGCCTGCTATCATCATCATCAGCAATTTGACGCCAATTGCAGGACATAGGCCTCCCTCATGGTTTTCCAAGCTCAAGCTTCCCGATCTTGTGCCGCCCGCATCCAGCGACTCTCCGCCACCGTAACCAGGTCGTCTGACCATCTGGTGGGGGGCCTGCCCACGCTGCGTCGTACGGTCCGCGGTCGCCAGGTCAGAACATTTTTTTACGGCCTGCTATGGACTGTATCAATTCTCGTCAACCATAAATACGACAAATAGTCCGAGAAATAGTGGCAGAACCCTACAGTTTTCGATTAAAAGAAGCCACTTGACAAGGTTGTTCCTTGGGAGATTCTGAGCAGATTGAAACCGGGGGCTATCCGGAACCAGTTTGCTTCCGCCGAGCACCTTATGAAGCTCTCTCCCTACCTCCTTACATAAATAAAAGACAAAGTATTTATTTCTGAAACAAAAAACAAACCAATTTCATAATAAAAAACCAAAATATTTGATGGGAACCAAAAATATCGGACAAGATTTTTGCAAATAAACCTCGTTTATTATTTTACCTACATACCTGAAATTTTTAATATTGAAACAAAAACATATATTTGGAGATATGTATATATATATATATATAAGATAAGATAAGATAAGATAAGATAAGATAAGATAAGATAAGATAAGATAAGATAAGATAAGATAAGATAAGATAAGATAAGATAAGATAAGATAAGATAAGATAAGATAAGATAAGATAAGATAAGATAAGATAAGATAAGATAAGATAAGATAAGATAAGATAAGATAAGATAAGATAAGATAAGATAAGATAAGATAAGATAAGATAAGATAAGATAAGATAAGATAAGATAAGATAAGATAAGATAAGATAAGATAAGATAAGATAAGATAAGATAAGATAAGATAAGATAAGATAAGATAAGATAAGATAAGATAAGATAAGATAAGATATGATATGAATATTCGTTATTGTACCAGGAAAAACACAAACATGAAATATATACGTATACAATATAGTCCATCTTGCAATACCTGATATTAAAATAACAAACGAGCTTTATTTTCCTAAATCTTGTTCGAGATATTTGGGTTTCATCAAATATTTTTGTTTTTTATCATTTAAACTGTACTTTTTTGTTTTAGAAACAAATTCCTTGTGTATTTATCTAAAAATTATACTAAACTTACCCTAGTAGGTACGGAGGTAGAGAGCTTCATAGCTTGCGCGGCAGAAACAAACTCCCCCCTCCACCCGCCTACCCGCACGGTGGTTCCGGATGTCTCCAGGTCTAAATAGACTCAGAATTACCCACGTAACAACTGGGCCAAGCGGCTTCCAATACAAGCGGGGCCACAATTTCCCAGACTCAAACAACTGTTCTTCCAAAATGGTCGTCGGACGTGAGAGAAAAGATAAACAAGCGAAAGTTTGTTTAAGAGACACATCCTCTCAGAAGTATAATCAGAACGCAAATCTAGAATTGTAGCGTCAAGTAAGAGTATTTCTACTTTGATCTAAGTACCTTCTGATAAGTCTTTCATCCCCTAGTACACTAACGACATGTTGATCTACTGTGAAGGGGCTCCATGCAGTAACACTAGCGCCAGCAATGGAAAAAACCGGCCAAGTGCGAGTCGGACCTGCGCACGGAGGGTTCCGTACAACGGAACCTATCTATACAATTGCAACGTTAGACACAAAGAGAGAGAAAAAATGGCAAAAAAATTACGTTTGTTGTTTGGGGGCCCCCTTAAATATCTATTTTATTTTAATTACTTATTTTTGAAGCGAATATAGAACTATTCTGTGAATATTTAAAGCATCTACCTGTTGCCGTTATTAATATCGAGTAAAAAATGGCAAAAAATTACGTTTGTTGTATGGGAGCCCCCTTAAATATTTATTTTATTCTGTTTTCAGTATTTGTTGTTAAAGCTTCAACAAAAATATATCATCTGTGAAAATTTCAACTGCCTAGCTATCACGGTTCATGAGATAGCTTTTTAAATATTGTAATAATATGAGTAAAAGTTTGATAAATGTGGTTTGAGGGTTTGAGGTATAACTAAATTACGGACTTTTGAAACATATTTTTGTTTTCTTATACTTATTTTTTATGAAGAGAAGACGTTGTTTCCATAATTATTAATTTCAGAATCAAATTCTCAATCAAAAACTTGGTACAAGATAAGAAACATATGCCTTGAATGTGCGTAAGTTTATTATCTATCAAACCCTCAGACCACATTTATCAAAAGTATTTTATTTTATTATAATCACTAAAATTATTAAATCGTGCGAGCGAGACAGCACGCTTGACGTAAGAATAGCCTTAACAGCTCTCACTTGTTTTTAGGGTTCCGTACCCAAAGGGTAAGAGACTCTATTATTAAGACTCCGCGGTCCGTCTGTCCGTCCGTCCACTGCACCTTCACCAGGATGTATCTCATGAACCGTGATAGTTAGACGGTTCAAATTTTCCCAAATGATGTATTTCTGTTGCCGCTATAACAAAACACAAGAAAACAGAATACAATTAATAGTCAAGGGGGGCTCTAATACAACAAACGTGATTTTTTGCCGTTTTTTGCTCGATATGAATAAAGACAACAGGTAGACGCTTAAAATATTCAAATTTTGTATAGATAATGGTACGGAACACTTTGTGCGCGAGTCCGACTTGCACTTGGCTGGTTTTTATGTCTGAACTTTGGCCAACTGACTGGCAAACTGGGGGTTATTCTCTCTCTATATCATTACACCATTATGTCAATTTAGATTCATCATCATTCATAGCGCATGCTAGGACATGCCTACAGCCATCTCAAAGTGAAAGTACCTGAGCTACAAACTGTTAGATAACTGGCGACGACGCGTTAGACCCTCACTTGGTTGAAAGGTACACACTCATGACACTTTGCTATTAATCCGTCGATCGCTGGTCGATAGATAACCCTATCCACAGTTATTGACATAAAATAACGGAACCGAAAGTCGATGGGTTGCATTATTAGAATTAGATATTTATTAAAAATTCATACTAAAATGAATTTAGTATGTATGTAAATCTGACTCTCGCAGGGATGATTCATAACCCACAGCATCATAACCAACAGTATAGTCTTAATTTTCTCTTCATTTCAATCTCTTCTTCTAAAGCCAGGTTACCGCTACCTGACAGCTGTTTATTCAGTAAATCTGTCCAAAAACGTCAATACATAGATAAATTGTATGATTGATAGCCCTGTCAACTGCCTGGAGACATATTTATCTATTTAGTTACTTATCCAGTGACTCGGCACAAGTCACCCTTAGCGTATTGATTTCGCAACGCTGACTGTGACTGCATTAACACTTGCGAAGGGTTCGTATAAATGCAGTATCATATCATTTTAGTAATGTGAAATTCTCGTGCGTACAGGTGTTAGGGCGCACAAGGCACGATGACAGGTGGATCATCAATTGAGTGGTGGGTACCGCAGGTCGCCTGTGAACAATATCCATTTTAGCTGTCTCTGAGGAACTAGCTACAGCCCTGCAGACATCGGGAGGCGCACTTGCGAATTCATTTCTATCAATCAACCCATCATAGGCTTAATTAATTATGCGCACCAAATCCTGTCGGAATCCTGACGTTAGCGATAGCAATTAGTATGGAATTTAACAGTTACCCCCAGTTTCTTGTACGCTAATACGCTGTTAATCTACTGTTAACAGCTGTCAATTGACCAGAGTGCATCCAAAAAAAAACGACTAACAGCTGTTAACAGTAGATTAACAGCTTGTTAGTGTACGTGTAGTGTAGTGTCTGGAATCGTCCAAGGATTTGGTGCATGTAATATAGGGGCAGTCCGTACTCGTCCACTGCTGGTCATATGCCCCCTCAAGACACGTAGTTTTTTTCTGTCGTCGGCCACTGTCATAATGCTATAATTTCTATAGAAACTCCTGGATCTCGACATCGCTCACGGCGTGCCGGACCGAGACCTGGAGGTATGCGTGAAGAAGATCATCTCGTACAGCGTGAAGACCAACAAGCCAACCTTCCGGAACCAGCTGTACGGCGGGACCGACCCCTACGCACTGGCTGGCGCCTTCATCGCGGAGGCCTTCAATACCAGCCAGTGGGTTCTATTCACAATAGTTAAGTTCTTTCCTTGTATATTCAACAGCACATCAACTTTTATACGCGTGCACTCCACTCATAGTTACTTAGGTACTGCGGGTGACTTTGCAACGAAAATGTAAAATGTTATCTTGTTTGTGGTACGTGTGTACGCCACAGATTAAGGATATTTTTTTAACTGAGGTGAGTACCTGTGGTTATGAAAACCACGAAGGAGGCCTATGTCCTGCAGTGGGCGTGAAATGGCTGATGATGATGATGAAGTACCTACAAAAAGGTCATTAACACATTCCGTGTTTGCGCCAACCTGAGGCGCCAACGTTGTCTGACAGTACTATCTCTCTGTTTATCCATGGGTTAGCTCTACCCGGATTTCATAAAACTTCTATCCATAGTTTATTACGATAATTCGATGTAATGTATTGGATTATCCGTTTTCACGTATCAAAATATGTATGTATTCGACAGTTCGGAGCCTACTCCGATTTGACGTATCAAATCGGATGAGTCCCTACAGCGGGGTAGTTACCTAGTAGCACCCCAGGACCGAGTTTCATGAAACTCTAATTCGTAGTTTATTATGATAAGAGTCTACTGGTTAATTATTGTATTTTATTTTATTTATTTAGGACATCCAACAGGCAATACAACAAAATATTCACAGAAGAAAAGAACACACATAACATAGTAATTGCTCACCCACTTACATGATGTCTCATCATGCATATAAGACTTAACAAAACTGTAATGTATTTCTATGAAACAGGCCCCCGGTTGTATACCGTAGCGTTCTTATAAGTTTTGGTTCTATGACTGTTCGGCTTAGGAGACGAAACATCCATTAACTATTCATCTTCGGATAAAATGTCACCCTTTTCAAATTGTTAGGCGACCATTCATCCACATTACCACGTAGGAGGTCGATCTTTTGAGTTTGCGCTTTCATGGGACTTTCCAATATTTTCCAGGTACACATTCGAGGTGGCGCCGGCGTTCACGCTAGTGGAAATCCGAGTGATACGCCACGTTCTCGGCTTGTTCGGAATTCCGGAGGGCGATGGCATCTTCAGCCCGGGAGGGTCGATGTCGCTGCTGTATGCGCTGGTTGCTGCCAGGTTCAAAGCCTTCCCGCAGGTCAAGGCTAAGGGTGTGCGGTCACTGCCGGAGCTGGTCATATTCACTTCGGAGGATGTGAGTAACTATTAAATGCGAGGTTCAAAGTCTTCCCGCAGGTCAAGGCTAAGGGTGTGCGGTCACTGTCGGGGCTAGTCGTATTCACTTCGGAGGATGTGAGTAACTATTAAATGCGAGGTTCAAAGCCTTCTCGCAGGTCAAGGCTAAGGGTGTGCGGTCACTGCCGGAGCTAGTCGTATTCACTTCGGAGGATGTGAGTAACTATTATGCGAGGTTCAAAGACTTCCCGCAGGTCAAGGCTAAGGGTGTGCGGTCACTGTCGGAGCTGGTCGTATTCACTTCGGAGGATGTGAGTAACTATTAAATGCGAGGTTCAAAGCCTTCCCGCAGGTCAAGGCTAAGGGTGTGCGGTCACTGTCAGAGCTGGTCGTATTCACTTCGGAGGATGTGAGTAACTATTAAATGCGAGGTTCAAGGTCTTCCCGCAGGTCAAGGCTAAGGGCGTGCGGTAACTGTCGGAGCTGGTCGTATTCACTTCGGAGGATGTGAGTAACTATTAAATGCGAGGTTCAAAGCCTTCCCGCACGTCAAGGCTAAGGGTGTGCGGTCACTGCCGGAGCTAGTCGTATTCACTTCGGAGGATGTGAGTAACTATTAAATGCGAGGTTCAAAGCCTTCCCGCAGGTCAAGGCTAAGGGTGTGCGGTCACTGTCAGAGGTGGTCGTATTCACTTCGGAGGATGTGAGCAATTAATTAATAAATGTAATCAGATGAACTTGGTCTGAGTGTTTTTCCATGTTTGGGATGTCCTGGGTTGGTTACCATAGTACAGGGTAATAATCATAACTTCCACACGACAAAATCACTTGTCCTCGTCCCAAACTAGGAAACATGGAAAAACACCCAGACTGAGGTAGGTATCCTACGGAACATTGCGTAACACTGCTCTACCTTAAAAATAAAATATATTGTGTTAAGTCTACAGGGTGTACCAAATCATCATATACATCTGAAAATGGAGGGTTCTACTGTTACAACACGCGCAACTTTTACTATGGGGAAAACTTCGAAATCGCGAATAAAATATCAGCTGTTCAATACGAGACGAATAGAACCCCTCAATTTCGGATGTGTGTACGCGGATTTCTGGGTGGTTTGAAAGCAGCGGTTATGTAATTATTAATTTAAAATGGCATCTATTTAGACTATTACTTTTAAGTATAGACATAAATAAAAAAGATTGTTGAAAAATCTGGTTTAAAAAAATGTGTGAAAAAATTATTAGTACCGCTTCTCCTCTTCTCTAACAGAACTATGAACCGTGGACCCGTACGCACCGCTCTGCATGGCTACTAACGGTTCTAATAGATTCGAGTTTATGTCGAGATATTGAAGAAAAAAACAAACTAGCGTATCCATTAGCTATTGTCAGACACGTTCATTTTGCTATGACATCTTTCAAACCACCCAAAATTAATGCAGTATAGGGATTCTTTACGCCTTAGTTAGTTAGACCTGAGATTTTCGCACTTAGCCTCATCGTTGGGTCATTGTACGTAGCAAGCTTTAAGGTACTTAAATACTTCAGGCACTTATATGGTTTTCTCACGATGTTTTCCTTGTAGCATGGTATGGCTTGACTACTACAACTTCACAGATTTACGTAACTTAGTAAACAAAGTCATTGCAGGGGTTTGAACCCACGACCACCCGAATGTGAGCCGGCGTTCTACCGCTGTGCTACGTCTGGTACACCGCTTCTTTACAGCTTGTGATGTTCTCTACTTTATTCATATTTATCTGTTTAATTAAGGGTCCGTCTGCTAAAATTGTAGAATGAAATTAAAGTAAGTGTCAGCACCAAAAAAGTCATATTTGCGGCGCCAAAAGAGTACTCATGCATATTATACCCAGCCAGCTCCACGTTCACCACTTAGCAATTTAAGATTCTAAATTGACAACGTGGTGAACTTTGAGCTGCGTAGTCCAATTACCCCCCGCTAACACACAATTTCCGTGTATATTCGCATGTAGAGACAACAAGCAAGAGTTTTAAAAATTGCTTTTTGGACCTGAAACAATTTTACTAAACAGCTACGTAAACAATAAAGGATGCGACGTACTTACAGTTAAAGCGATATCATATCAGCATGTAGTACGATGATGCTAGTCAGGCGTTTTAAATGGCAAAAGTCGCGACTTTGTAGTAGGTACATTAATTGTCAAATTCTGTCATTTTTTAACGCCACAAAACGCATGACTCGTGCCATTGTACTACTTAGGTACATTGGATCGATACTTCATTAGATTCATACTCTGAATACACAGCCGCTGGCATATAATATGTTTACATAAATCATTATCTCACCTTTTACGAACCGCTATTTCACGTTATTCCAGAGCCACTACTCAACAAAGAAGGCCGCCCATTGGCTCGGTTTCGGCACAGACAGCATCAGGGTCATAAAGACGAACGAGCGCGGGCAAATCCAGGTCGATCAGCTGGATCTCGCCATCCAAGAGGCGATGCGATCGGGGCAGCATCCACTGATGGTGAACGCCACTGCTGGCACCACAGTCTTGGGAGCCATCGATGACTTAAGCGCGGTGGCTGACATGTGCCAGAAGCACGCCGTCTGGATGCATGTTGATGTGAGTTAAGGTGTAACGATAGTAATAACCAGGATTACCTGGAGACGGGCAGTAGCGTCTTCCTGAGATTCCAACCGCATACTGCGATCGCCAACCCGCCTGCCAAGCGTGGCGATTATGGCAAAACCTCTCATGGTTATGAAAACAATGAGGGAGGCCTATTAGAGAACTCAATTATTTTTCATGAAGCTGGGCTATCATTGTATAGGAAACTTTTGATTATATGCGTCATTTTAATGAGTTTTCTTTTCATCGTTTAATTTGTTTCTATCTATCAATCCAAGAACGTTTATCAATCCAGTCCATGAATAGAGCCCACTGCTGGGCATAGGCTTCTTTCCTGTCATGCCAACCCTCTCGGTCCCCTCCCAATCTCATCTGTTGCTGTCCAACGGCTTTCGTGAGTTTAACCAAAATGCTGAATTGGTTCTGTAGCCCAAAAACTGGTGGTAGGTAGGTAACCAGTTTTCCGGGCAACACCGAAGAATCTGTAAAAACCATAAAACACGAAAAAAAATCACGCTACACTACAAGTTGGAACTACAAAGCAGTAGAAGTGGCTGTGGTTAGTTAGCCAGTTGAGGCATCGTTATTGCAATAACTGAACCACAATATGTTGTTTGAAGATTATTTGTTTGTTTTTCAGGCGTGCTGGGGTGGCAGTTTGATTTTGTCAGAAACACATCGAAGTAAATTGGCAGGCGTGGAAAGGTAAGACTTTTTGTTTTTTTTTCTTTTCCATAAGTAATTACCACATTAGTCCTATATGTTAGGGGCGGTTTATTGCCCTCCACTGTCAACTTATCGTATCCCCTTTTATCTAGAGCTCTACAGCGTGATTTTGACATAGGATACTTCCTACGTAGCTTTGTTTTCTAAGTTTGTCGTCCGTTGTAAGCATGTTTGTTTGTGGCAATAAATCATTCATTCATTCATTAATTTATGCATAAACTAGTGCTTAAAATAATCTTGATCATGGAAAATTTTTTTTTTTGCGTTTCCAATTTTTTTCAACACTAGTACCACATTAGAGACATATGGTACTAGTTTCAAATCATGGTAAGAATGCCCCTTTAAAAAACCGTGAACGAATTCAAAGTAACCCCATAGAGCGAGTCCCAGTGCTGAGTAGTAAATTATTTTCTCCCTCTTCATCAACCTACTCATTTCAGGGAAATTTATCTTAAAGCCTCTTCATCACCCCACTCGTTCCAGGGCACAGTCGATATCGTGGAACCCGCACAAGATGGCGGGCGCGCCGCT
Source organism: Yponomeuta malinellus (assembly GCA_947308005.1). Taxonomy (NCBI): domain Eukaryota; kingdom Metazoa; phylum Arthropoda; class Insecta; order Lepidoptera; family Yponomeutidae; genus Yponomeuta; species Yponomeuta malinellus. Next base: position 9,430,559 of record OX371012.1, on the reverse strand, counting down.
CCAGTGCTCGCTGTTCCTAGTGCGCGAGCGTGGGCTGCTGCACGAGGCCAACTCTGCGGCCGCGCAGTACCTCTTCCAACAGGACAAGTTCTATGACGTCTCCTACGATACTGGGGATAAGAGTGTGCAGTGCGGCAGAAAGGTGAGTCCTTTTTAAAGGCATTTGAAGAGTCAATGTTGAGGATAATCAAACTGCTGCACCAGGCCAACTCCGCGGCCGCGCAGTATCTCTACCAACAGGACAAGTTCTATGACGTCTCTTACGATTCTGGGGATAAGAGTGTGCAGAGTCTTTGAAGTTTGGGGATATGCAGGGACGATGTTGGGGCCAATCGATTGTTTAGGAGAGGACGCAACATGTCGTGACAACCTTCTAAAATACATCATAGAAGGAAAGGCAGGAAAGCAAAAAAAAAGAAGTTATTTTGACCAAATTAAACAGAAAATGGCCCAATATACTAGCCCGTGAAGATAGATAGATAGAGGACAATTTATTGTACATTTTAAATACATATCATCATCATCAGCCATTTGACGTCCACTGCAGGACATAGGCCTCCCTCACATGGTTTTCTAACCATGAAGGGGTTAACCATAATCGCCACGCTTGGCTTGGAATCTCAGAAAGACGCTGCTGCCTGTCTCCTGGTTATTTATTTTCATAGTCGCTTCCTACGACATCCACGAAAGGAAATGGAGTGACGCCATTCTTAATCCGGCGTCACACGGATATAATTTATTGTTACTTTACCCCTTTTGTATTTCGGTTTTAAATACAATGGTGATGATAGATCTAAAGGTAGTAGCGTTGGCTGACTGTCGTTAGGTTCGAATGACAACAAAAAAGAAAAGGATGCGCTGTTTTACAAATCATCCACATTAAATTAGGCCTCCTCGCTAACTACATAACAATATTGGTCTTTTGCTGAGCGAGTGAGAGTGATTACTAAACTGGTCCTTCGACCCCGGGCGAAAATGCGTAGAGATTACGCCCAGTTCCCTTCGATTCTCATCTACCAATAAATTGCGTTAAACTATAATTTGATGGTAAATGGTCTTCCATAATTTTCCTTCTGTCTCTCTGGTCACTCTTGTCCGTACAACCCTCATAGAGTTTAGTATGATTTATTCACTTGTTTGGTTTATTTCACGGGGCGCTAGTACGTAAGTTCTCCACTGTATGGAGTCTGAACCTACTCCGAACTGTCAAATATGAACATAAATATTTTGACAACTTGGAATCGTGAAGACGTTTAACCCAATAGAGTGGACAGTTACGTAATAAGAGGGTTGATGAAATACCGGGACCGACCAGACACAGGTACTTACTTGGTGGGTTTCTGCATCACATGCTGTAACATTACTGGACTGAATAAATATTTTTTTATTTAACAACAGTCTGCTTCAGTTTATAAAACAGTGAACCATCACACTTGTTCAGGTGGACGCATTCAAACTGTGGCTAATGTGGAAGGCGCGAGGCGATGCGGGCCTCGGAGCCCTGGTAGACAACACGATGCGAGTCGCCGAGTTTTGCCTGCAGAGCGTCGCCAGCAGACCTGGCTTCCGGCTCGTGACCCGGCCGCTGCAGTGCCCCAACGTCTGCTTCTGGTACATACCTGCCTTCATGAGAGGGCAGACCGAGGATGCGGACTGGTGGGACACTATGCATAAGGTAATCTTTGTTCGTAACCCCTTTGACACATCTCGTAGTACATCTATTGGCTAATACGTACGTGAATGTCCCAGAATTTTTCCAGAGTTCAGAATTTTGCATTTATTAGCTGAAGAAACTAGCTCTACAGATATGGGTTATTATACATCATGTAGTTACACCTTTAGGCTAGTCATTAGAACGATTCTACGGTGCAAAAGGTGGTGCAGCAGTTTTTAAGTTCTTATTATTACTTTACTTACTAATATATATAGCTACAATCCGGTATACTCACTGACTGACTGACTGATCATCTATAGATTTCCTCGGAAACGGTAAGAGCTACGTGAAAATTTTGTATGAGAAAGTTGTAGGAAATGTATATACAGCCATCCTATGAAGCCGATTTTTGAATTTCGAACGCGTTCTTCCATACAAATGGGCTATATTTTTTGTTTACCGGCCGATTTGGATGAAATTTGAAACGGGCGTTTGTTTCGCGATCTAATTGTGAAAAAAAAATTTTGAACGTTCCAAATTCAAAATAGGGGCAAGATGGCCACCCAAAAAATCGACCTCTGCGCAAAAAAGTCGGCAGCTAACTGGGCACATGCTGGAGACGTGCCCTAAACGGCATCGGGTTGTCAAAGGACCCAGGTATATGAGAAAAATCGGTTATTTTGGATTTTCAAGATGGCGGCCGAGATATCGACAATTGAAAATGAGAAAATTTTGTATGGAGAATTTATACTGAAAATCGACTTTTAATACAAATTTTAAAACAAAACTGAGGGGGGACAATTTTGCGACGCCGAAGCGGGCACGACAAACTCCGCCGCGGCGAGGCCGAAGGCCGAGCTCCGTTCAGGCCGAGGCCGAAGGCCGAGACCACACAATTTCCGGCGAACAAGTAACAACGCAAAAGCCAGACGGGACAAACTTGCGAGGCCGAAGGCTGAGCTCCGCGAAGCGGGTACGAGAAACCCCGCCGTGGCGAGGCCGAAGGCCGAGCTCCGTTCAGGCCGAGGCCGAAGGCCGAGACCACACATTTTCCGGTGAACAAGTAACAACGCAAAAGCCAGACGGGACAAACTTGCGAGGCCGAAGACCGAGCTCCGCGAAGCGGGCACGAGGAACCCTGCCGCGGCGAGGCCGAAGGCCGAGCTCCGTCCAGGCCGAGGCCGAAGGCCGAGACCATACAGGTTCCCACGCGACAAATCCCAACGTCAAGTGTCTAGCGAGGCCCTAGGCCGAGCGCCGCGGAGAGCGAAGCTCGGAGCGGCTGGGGGTTGGCGCGCGTAAGCGCGCAGGGGGTTCACCCCCTAGTCTCGTATATATGGATGCGACTAAGTAAATAAAAAAAAGGTGACATGACACATCTGGGGACAACTTTTGACAGCCAATTAACCTCAAAAAAATTGGGACTTTTTCTGGTTTCTCCCTCATAAAAAAAAATTATGGCCTTCTACTACGACTAGGTGATTCATGAACATTGTAAATAACTTGAATTTAGTGGTTTTTAAACGTCTCCAGCTTGGATATTGGCACTCTTAGAGAATTTTTTATGAGATGTAAGTTGTAGAAAATATAATTTTGCATATAGTAAATACCAAATTTGTCGAATTCGGTCAAATACCCTCGTCACAATTGGCAATCTCTCAATCGGCGTCGGCGTTTCCTGCAATCGCCGTTTGAACAACTTACATGTTATAAAAAGTCTCTAAGTGTGCCAATTTCCAAGTTGTGGAGACGTTTCAAAACATTATATTCCAGTTATTTACAATGTTGATGAAGAACCTCGTTTTTTGCCCATAATTTTTATTATAGACCGAAATTTTAAGTTTTAGTACTTATTAGATGCAAAATTTCATGTTCTTAATTTTTCTTCAAACTTTTCGTTAGGATGCACGAAACTAAAAAAAAGTTTAAATTGATGAGGTTTAATGGCTGTCAAAAGTTGTCCCGAGATATTTCATGTTACCGTTTTTTATATGTACTTAGTTACATCCATATGTACGAGATAAGAACATAATTAAATAAAAAATAAAAGCGACTTCGAAAAACTACAGCACTAAAAAGTTAGAAATAATTTAAATAATTAGAAGTATTAATACATGTAGGTAGGTATTGTAGAAGTATAATTTGTAGTCGGTGCACCGATTTAAATTATTTCTAACTTTTTAGTGCTGTAGTTTTTCGAAGTCGGTTTTTATTTTTTATTAAAAAAAAATATTTTTAGTTTTTAGTGGGGGAGCGGGAGAAAAATAAATAGGTAAGTCCCTTATAACCATAATTTACCCTACTTAATTCGTTGCTTTAAAATTAGATTTTCTAAATTTCCACCTCCGAAAGTCTTCACCAGAATATCACCAAATTAACTTGGGATTTCTTTTACGCTATTTTATGAATATATACGGATATTTCTAAAGGATGGGCCCCATTAGGGCTTATTTACTGCTGTCCATTGAAGAGTTCCGTTCTCCATCTCTGAAGGTTTCTATCAGATCTTCACCAAATTAAAATGGGACAAATGGGACGTTATACCTGTTCAAATAAAAAATAAATTGTCGAAATCGGTTAAGATTTGACGGAGTTATGGAGGAACATAGCAAAAAAATATATATATACGCGTCGAATTGATAACCTCCTCCTTTTTTGAAGTCGGTTAAAAACTACTGCACCACCTTTTGCATCGTACCCCCCTGTTTTGGCCGTCTAATGACTGGCCTACTTAATGTACACAGAGTTTCAAGATTTCACTACGAGAGTGTATTTATACTAAGAAAATGTCTCTCCCTTCTTCCAGATAACGCCAAAGATCAAGGAGCTCTTGACCGTAAACTCTCGCCTGATGGTGGCTTACTCGCCGCTGCGGCACCACCGAAACTTCCTGCGACTCGCATTCACGTGCCACCCCCTGCTCTCAGAGAGTCAGGTGGTGGGGATGCTCGACGACATTGCGAGTTACGGAGAGCAGGTCACTGGCGATATGCTTTGAGTATTGATCAGGTCGACCTCTAGATATGACACGTATAATTGAAATAACCCAAAATCTGAAAACCATTTCTCTAGTATCGATAGTTAAACCACTTCCTCTTATAAAATGTAAAAGAACAATATAAAAACAAAAAAGAGAATAAGTGGAAATAGATTGATTATTTCTAGATAAACATAATGCGCATTCAACTATACTCGCATTTGTACGTTTTTTTTTCTTGAATGTGGTAAGATCTGAATTAGGACATAGGATACTAGATTTCCCGTTCATGTGTTACCGTGGGATAATATTTTATTGTTACCGTACCTTTTTCAAGCTAAACTCTAAGATATCTATTTATTGCGTTGCCATGGTAACAAGAACCGTATTAACGGATTCTGTGGCGGTACGAACTTCGCCGGGACAGCTAGTAGGTATTTACATATTTTTACACTTTGGAAATATCGAAAATGGGTAACCGCTTACAGTAGACAGTTACGCAATAGAACGGGTCAAAAACGGGGATTGAAATGGCATTTTCCGGGTGAAGTTGTAATTTGAGATTAAGGAGAAAAAAGAAAAAGCGTGTGATTAAGTAGTTAACAATTTATTGGTTTGGAGTGTCTCTGAAAGTTTCAGTACTTATGGTGTTACATAAAAACATGATTCCCTTAAAACAATCCATAAATGCAGTATAAATAGTCAGTGGTAAAGTCCCTTGTAGTCTCACAGACTAACAGCCTTTTTTATCAAAACACGATTCCTTAACACTCTTGAAATGCATTTCACGTTGATCTTTCTTTCCCTTTGTGGTAGACTGTTTGAATAGCATTTGAGGATCGGTTTGGAGGAGTCGTACTTAAATAACACCGTAGTTATCAAGGGCGCCGGAAGTAGGTTTCGCTGGGGGGACGGGCGGGGGGAGCACAAAAAGGGCCCGAGTTCGTTCAAAAAGGCCTGCGAGAAGCTGTCTAAGTTAAACGAAAGTAATTTTCTATGTTTTTTTGTGAGTGTGTAAGAGACAGAGATGTAGACTTTTTGGAGTTCCAGTAAAATTTGTTAGAATTATCATTAATTAGAATTAAAAAAATGTTAAGGGGGTAATCCAAAACAAAACATAAATCCGTACCTACATGCTTAAAATTTGGGGGTAGCCTTGGGCTCTCCCTACACCCCACTTCCGACGCCCCTGATAGTTATACGGCGTTTATGGAGTGTTTTAAGGAATCGTGTTTTTATAAATAACACTGGTACAGTGTAATTAATAAAAAGTAGATTCCTCTAAAACACTCAGACGGAGTTAAAGCCGGCTTATAACGGGAACACCTGTCGTATACAAGCTTTAAGTGTTTTTGCGGAATCGATTTTTTATCAGCGATAGAACAATCGTCTCTTTAGAATTTCGCGTTCTGCACGATCCAACCCAGGTACTGGTCGACGCGCGCATAAATGCCCGGGTGGTTGGGCTCTCCGCAGCGGATTCCCCACGAGACCACGCCGATGGTCGTCCAGCGCCCGCTCGGAAGCTGGTACATGAGCGGGCCGCCACTGTCGCCCTAAACAAAATGCCTGATTACATCGGGCCCTAGAGACTAGAGCTAAGTCGTGGGCCACACAGAAAGGACGTGGGGCGAGAGCGCGGGTTGTGTAGTCCTTGCTCTGTGGTCGCTCTGTGGTCTCCATACACATAAAGTTTTTCAATAGAATAATATAGTATAAGCATAACAATACCTGTTAATTGCCTCTATTTGGTAGACTACTATAGGAAGGAAGCGATAGCAGTGCAATGTCATTCCGATGGTTCCATACATACAATACATAACATACACAAACTTACGCATGTATCCCAGAGGGGTAGGCAGAGACCAGGGACTGCCACTTGCCACGATCCTGACAGATCACTTGCACTTCCTCAACATTCCAATGGTTCCAACCCGCGTAAATTAAATACATCCCTCGCGAAGAAGATCGAATCGCGCGAGGCGACGAGTTAAGTTGCGTAGGTTATACCATTGAAGAAGAAGAAGAAGAAATACATTTATTTGCAACAACAGTCACACACACAAAGGCACAAAGAAATAAACATAACAAGAAAAAGAAAAGAAATTAGGCAGACAGTAATAGGTACCTACAAGAAATTACATATACAAACACATTAATACAAATTAATTAATTTCAAAATAAATAGAAAACAAAGTGGTCGCGGTGTGTCTGCTGCTGCAAAAAGCAGCTAACTCAGCGGTGTGCTAAGGGTTTAAGCCCTTAGCACTGGTTTTCCGTTAGCGCCAGTTGTCAAGCAAGCGCCTCAGCACGCGGCTCTTTATTTGTACTGTGGCGCGGCACTGCATGCCTCAGTTGTCAGTGGAAATAAAAATCATCATAATACATACGTACATACATACACACACACATTATACATACAATAATATAAAATATTATGAATACAACATATAAGTAATGTTGGCACAATACATAGGTACAATACATACGCACATACATTATCATCATCATCATCATCAGCCCTTTGACGCCCACTGCAGGACATATGCCTCCCTCATTTACATAACCATGAGGGGTTATATGTACATACATACATTATATATACAACAAAATGGAAACGAGATAATAAAATATTAAGAGATTAACAGAGAAAGATTTGTTTGATGCGATCAAGCGTCAGAGAGTAAGATTGTAATGCAAGTAACATTGGAGCGATTGGTTACTACGACTACTAAATAGCATCAATGAAACAACTATTACTGTACTACCCCTATATTACGCGCACCAAATACTGAGCGATTCCAATCGTCCAACTGTCAAATTAGTATGGAATTTGACAGTTAGACGATTGGAATCGCTCAGGATTTGGTGCGCATAATTAGGCCCCTGATATGACTATTGAACAACTGTGCATTATAGAGACTCACCCTCTGTACTTTCAATTGGCAGTTGACTCTCTTTTGTGGCTGTTATGCAAGTGGTAGAGTCATTTCCTCATCACTACAAGGCTACCTTTTATGAGGGCACCTCACGATACAAACGTAGTTTGGTGTTAATTTACGAACGGCATGCGGACTAGCAATGGAACTTCACAAATAGATACAAGAGGACAAAAAGGACAAAAATCGACAGCTATCAGTTGTTTTTTTCTTAGATTGATATTTTTTTTTTCAAAATTATTCACCAGGTTTACCAATGTTTGCAGTCTCCTGTAAACTGTTACTCGTATAGAAGAGTGAGTGATAATTTTATTTAACACTGGCACATGGCAGCGACTACTGAAATATGTAAAAACAGCTTTTTTGTTGCTTGAAAATGGAAAATTTAACGATAAATTTTCATTATTTGTAGAACAAGAGTTGTGGTAAATTAAAATATTCTAATCCAGACACGCTTTTCCTGGAATGGAGAATGATCAATTTACTATAGGAGTTAGTCTATTTTTGCGTCTTCTTGCGCATTGATGAAACCAACGTTAATCTATAAGAAATTAGCTCTGGATTATGCAGCAAAAATATTATGAAAATATTAGATGGGAGTTTCGAGAAATCTTAATTTTGAGCCCATGTTTTGAGGTTATGACAACTTTGGTGGTTTGGTGTTATTTTGGGTTTGCATTGGCACCTACTCAGTTTGAATTATAAACATACTTAGGTCATTATTATCCTCTTGGGTCCTTCATTCATTGAAGAAAAACCAATCCCTGAATACCATTTCTTGAGTTTAAACATATTTCAAAGAATATTTATATTTTATTTCCATTAGGAAAAGCATGTCTGGAGTGGGATATCATGTACCCTGTGTACGTCACTTACTACCAGAGGCGGCTTGTCTTATAGAGCGCTGGTGCAGTGCACTCCCACAAAAATTAAGTACATTACTTAATAAAAAAATCAAAATTTTATCTGCTACCTACCACCTATAATTTTTTAAACCTATGCACACAAAGACCTACACACATTATAGTAGTTTACTAGAAATAATTAACTACGTACTTAAGACTTCAGAAAAGCGTCTTGACCTAAAATCAAAGGGGCCACCACGGCCTGAACTCGCCCTGCCCCTATATTACGCTCACCAAATCCAGAGCGATTCCAATCGTTTAACTGTCAAATTAGTATGGAATTTGACAGTTAGACGATTGGAATCGCTCAGGATTTGGTGAGCGTAATTAGGCCACTGAACTCGCCCTGACACAAAATGTGCTTCAAAAACTAAAACTTTTACGCGTGTGTTTAAACCCGAACAAGTTGCCCAACTAGCAAGACTTTTCAATCTTTTTGTGAACACCCATAAAATAAAGTCACGAGCCGCCTCTGCTTACTACAATCCGCTTAGGCACAGATGTTACGTTAATGTGTGCGTGTCTTGCTCACCTTGCGTGTCATGTTGTTCGACGCACTCTGTCTTTCTTTGCGTGGTATGTCTATGGGATATACGTACTTGACAAGCGTCTCTTCCGCCTTCGTATCCGCCAGCACAGACGGTCTCGTTGAATATTGAGTCGACGAAAGCGTCCAAGCACCGCTGGTGGTCCCAGATAGGTACTGGCACCTCCATCAGGACGTTACTGTGTGGTCCGCCGAAGAATTGTGTGCCCCATCCTTTGAGAAAGGAATGAAATAGCAATGAACCTTTCCACTCGCGCAGTGCGAGTAGAAAGGTTCATTGCTATTTAATTCGTATATTAATAAAATAAACAACATATTTTTGGGATTTCAAAAAGGGCTTAATCTAACCTGCCCCTATATTACGCGCACCAAATCCTGAGCAAGTCCAGTCGTCTAACTGTCAAATTAGTATGGAATTTGACAGTTAGACGATTGGAATCGCTCAGGATTTGGTGCGCATAATTAGGCCACTGATCTATTAGGCGTGAGCATCAGAGGGGGTGGATTAGTTTTTGACGTTTCCGCAAAAAAATAGGAATGGTGCTTAGCCCCTGGACATAAGGGACGTGGGGCGGGAGCGCGGAAAAGACGCGATGCGTTGTATAGAAATCGCGGCCTCGCCCGGTCTCTTCTGTCTGGACTTCGTCCCGTACATTTAACTACATTTTGTATGTACTGTTCGTTACGTACGTTCAGTACGTTTTGTATGGCCCTGGCCACACAGAAGGGATGTGGGGCGAGGGCGCGGAAAAGACGCGTCATACAAAATGTCTTTTTCGCGCCCTCGCCCTCCCTTCTGTGTGGCTAGGGGCTTGCACATATACATTGGTTTTGCTATTTAACACTAGGTGGCGTTAAGACAACAATGTATAAAGCGCTACCTAGTGTCATGCAGTAGTAATAAAAATGTACCTTACATACAAGTTAATTTAATGTTGCTACTCCGCTACAGATGGCGCTTTTATTGTTACTTTATTTTTAGTTAAATATACTGACACTAGGTGGCAGCACAGCACCATGAAAATACAAAAAAGTGAGCACCTGAGTTTAACTTGAGTTCTTACCAATTATATAAGCAGTCTCATTAGTCAAGTCTAGCCCGACTGGAGGCAGACAAATGGGCCAAACGTACGTGTTGAAAATGGCCGGCCTATCGAGCTTTAGTATGGCAATGTCGTTGTGATAGTTGGTGTGATCGAAGAACTCGTGCTGCCGCTTCTCTATAACCTTGAAGTTGTAGGTGCGGGTGTCATCGTTTCGTTTCATATCGTACTCTCCCAGGCGAACGAAGAGCTCGTCTGCGTTCCACCTGGTGACAAATTTTCAGAAGTAATTATCTAGGTAGATACCATATTTACGGTATTTGACACGATCAACAAAAAATTATTTCATATGCTCGATTAAAACAAAAATTACAAAGTATCTCGGAAAATGTATCTCTTTTAGTCAATTACTAGTTATTACAATTTTTAAATAGATTAAACACAAAAAGAGTGCTCTGAAATGTGACGTCATAAGCCAGTATTTTCATACAAAATTCCGTTTTAAAAGTAACTCATTTGATATTTTGTCAAATACCCAATTGTGACTCGTGGATTCATGCATGATTATAGTATGCTCACTTCAGACCCGCCTGTATAGAGAACGTAAACACTGAAGTCCGTGATCAGCCATACTTTCGATGTTAATTTGGCTATATTGCGCTCAATTAAGTGCGTTCATTTAGCAAATACTTTCTACAGTATTAGGTAGTACATCTCAATAAGTTTAACGTTATTTCTTTTAAGTAAAAAGTTTATTAGCACGTTCGTGCAATAATGTGCAATACATATTGTACAAATATATTTTAGAGTCGGTGCCCAAAAAGTGCACATACTTTTTTGGTCATGTACCTAACTTGGCACCGGCTCCAAATTATACTGCTACAATATCTTTGTATGTACCTACTTCGAAAAAGGTCATATTCCTTTAAATTATTTCTGTGTTTTTAGTGCTGTAGTCTTTTGAAGTCGGTTTTTTTTAAAAAATATTATAGGTATTTGTTGCGCAATTTGGAACACAATAAGTAATAACTTCGAGCAGAAGGGGGCTGGGCGCAATTACGTATGAAGATAGCAAATGGCAAACCGGTAGGTACCTGTACCAACGTATGAACCTAAGTGATGGAAAAATTCGGAGTAAAGCCACAGGTAGAGAGACAAGTTTTTCTAATGAACTAGGTACCATTTGTGGAAAGGAATTGCACGACACGATATTTAGGTATTTCTTACGAATAAAAAAACCGTAGAAGTATTTCTTCCTACAAAATTCACTCTCAAAAACGGCCCCTATCTGGTCCACTGTTAACACAATTGACAAGCCCCACCGCCTTCCCACAATTGAACGTGGAGTCATTTTTTTAGCACTAGTTTTTATTTATTCTCCTCCTATGACCTCGTGGCGCAGCGGTAGTGCATCTGCATACCATGCGAGAGGTCCCGGGTTCGAATCCCGGCTGGGGACAAAAAAAAACCCCTGGGGTGTTTACATGTTTGTGATGTCGTTGTTTCTCGTTCCCACGACACAGGGTATCCTAGTGTGGGGCCAGAAGCAATATATGTGCCTGTATGTAAATGTTTATGTTATGTTTATTTATTTATTTTGTTTTAAAGAAGACTAACAGCACAATATAACAGAATAACACCAACATAGGAAACAGAAGGCCAATTACAAGTCTCCACTTATAAATTCAGAATAGCGAGATAGACAGATAAACATAATCGTCAGCAACAGATTACAGATAACACAAACATCGGTCATAACAGAGATTAAATTAGATTAGATTAGACATCTATGTTTTTAACTATCGCTGAGTATTTCAGACTTTAAATCAAAATAAAGGGTAGTGTTGCAAGTTACAAGACCACATTGTTCGTAGACATTTCAAAACGGCATCTAATTATGTTAATCTGCACATAAAACATGCCTGTAGGTAGCAATCAAAATGCTTGACATCGCATTGTAGAGGCCTTTTCAAAAAGTCTCGCGATATCTTGTACAAATAACAAAGTAGAGAAGGTCCGCTTCATTTGTTTAGCTCGGTAAATATATAAGTAGGTATTTTATTTATCTCCCTCAAAAATGCGCAATTCCTGTAACACATGAAAAATTTGGGTTTGTGTGATGTTTTTGAACGAAAACTTCATATGCGTTCTATGATGTTTTTTTTTCAGATTTATATTTTTCGAAATAACAAGGCTTACATAATTTTATTAACTTCGCGTTTTACCTCAGTATTTGACTTAGTAAAAAATAGTGTAATTCAATTCGGAAACCGGTCATTTGCCTTTGTAGCTAGTTGCTCTCCAAGTCATCGTATGACAACGCGCGACTTCGTCTGTCATGCATCTGGCGCGCATCTGTTGAAATTAGAGATACATAGATACATACATAAAGTTACGCCTGTATCCCAGAGAGGTAGGCAGAGACCAGGGACTGCCACTTGCCGTGATCCTGACAGATCACTTTCGCTTCCTCTACAGACACATATGTCATTGATTCTTCTCAGCAGCTCTGCTATGTCACGTTAAATGCATGACAAACGAAGACGCGCGTTGCCATCCTACGAGCCTACCGTTTCTTTAAATTCTGCGATTAAACAAAACCTTCAGGCGATTGTTTTGGCTACGCTTGTATTATTATCGTGGTTTGCAACGCCCATAATTCACTTTTGAATTAGTATGTAAGTTTGTGGTACCTAGCGAAATACTTGAGATTTGGATTTTTGCGATAACAATGGGAATTAGGTAGGCAGCTAAAGATTTAATTTTGGACCTTTGCACGAAGCTTAAAACGAGGCATGCCTTGTATAAAATATTCAGTGTTTATAACGCAAAGTGACCACCTACGAAGACTCCGAAATAGATTCGGTGACTCTGTTCCGAAGAGAGTTTTATATTAAAGAGTCTTATATTAAAAATGAATTGCTGTTCGTTAGTCTCGCTAAAACTTGAGAACAGCTGAATCGATTAGGCAATTTTTTTTCAATATATTTGTAGAAGTCCAGGGAAACTTTTTAAAATGGTGAGAACAAAAAGAAAAGATAGATGTAGGTGATACGAAGTCCACGGGATCATCTAGTAAAGAATATTTATCAAGTAAATTCGTAAATTTTACTCCATCGCGCTGTGACTCACCGAATGACCGTAGATTTTATCAATTTATTAACATAGGAAGCTCGCTTGAAATTATACATAATGCCACGATATTGTTAATGACCGATGATGACTGTTTATTGTCTCTGTCGCCAACGTCTCTAATTCTTTCTAACCTGTTGAGCTAAATCCGTTACTTCTAAAGTCACTTGAATCGCGACCATAGTAGGTAATTATGTAACGTATTGAATTAATGACCGATAACAATTGGCCGCGGAATGTGTAACACAAGTTACAGAGACGCTTGTCTGCCGCCCACGCCGTCAGATGCCAACTGTTACACATTTTCCTACTCAAACCATACCTACTTATATTCTGACATTGATTTGATGTGGCATAACCTGCCCTTTGCATGCTTAATTACAGCTTGATAAGCATATTCAAATGCTCTTAAAGTCTGAGATGTAATAGACTTTTACTTACCTGTATCATACACATGGTTGAGTCTACGTACCTACCTACCTAACTAGGTCTATCTTATTCTTCCACCTACCATTTGTAGATACCTACATTGTCTATACCTACTTGATGTATGGCTTGAGAATTAAAAATATTTGTGTAGCATACAGTCATATATCTACGTTTTTAATTAATTTTTAATCATCATCATCATCATCATCATCAGCCTATGCTTGTCCACTGCTGGACATAGGCCTCTCCTATTGCACGCCACTGAGCACGGTCCTCGGCTATTCTCATCCAGCTCTTGCCAGCCGCCCTGCGAAGATCATCGCTCCACCGAGTCTGAGGACGTCCTACACTACGTTTACCGATCCGCGGACACTCACGGTGGGGCTGGTCCACAAATTTAGAGTCACTCAGCGTGCTATGGAAAGGGCTATGCTCGGGGTTTCTCTTAAAGATCGAATTCGAATTTTTAATATGATAAATAAACTCAACGCCTTCGGCCCAAAATTTTTCGTTCTATCGACTCTACCATCCGAAGCATTCATGGATGTATAGTCGGATAAGCTTATGAAAATATCCATGAAGGAAGTTATTTCAGGTAGGTTTATTCAAAGCTTTGAATATGTAGAGCCGTCGGCCCAGAGCTTCAGATTTCAACGTTTTGCTGCGTGTTTTTTTAATTAACTTTAGCTTTTGTTCTTGCTATGGTCGTACACGGTCTTTTTCCCTAATCACAGTCGAAGCATGAAAATGGGTAACTAATGAGAACAGGAAGAAAATTCTCGGTTAAGATGCAAATAGCGTGAAGTTACCTGATCCCAGCTTCCTACCCGGCACATGATCTAGAGGGCCTATCACGAGATACGCGCAACGTCATACACTAATCAATAAAGATTCATATAGACTACTAGCTGACTCGGCAAACAATGTTTTGCCGTATTAATTAGACTAAGATTCTCAGACCTACCAAATATACACAAAAAAATTAATAAAAATCGGTGAAGCCGTTTTGGAGGAGTTCGTTAACAAACACAAAATAGAATATTGATTATGTAATAAAATATGTCACATTTTATGTGGAATTTTCAAACTTTATAAATTTCAAAAACCTATTTAGAGGCTAAAAATTCCACCCATGCCGGGACTTGAACCCGCGACCTCTGGCTAAACGTGCCAGCGCTCTCCGAACTGAGCTAATAGCCGAGTGCAGGTGTAAAATTGTCTTCAGCACGGGATAGTGCAACAAAAAGAATATAACTTTATTCATTCCAGTAAATAGATTTAGCGGTAATTTTTTAGGTTTATTGTGTACAAGAATCGAGTTTTTCTATCGCAAGCTCTGTATTTGGTTCGTGAGAGGCCAATAAAATGCTAAGCGATTTAGATAGATACCTCGGTGTCTGTAGATATTAGGTCGCATTAAAATACTCGCTCTCTGCACTATGCTACAAAATTCTTAGTGAAAATGTATTTTACGAACCACGTGGGCATCAAAGAGTTCTAAACAGATGTTATCTATCAAATTAATCTGAACATTTTTAACCCATGCATTGACACAGTGTAATACACACTTTGTGCAAAAAGGCTGCTGTAGGTAACATCAAAGATTATTAGGTGATATATAATATATATAATATATATATGTTTGGAATTATAGCCAGTTCAATAAAAAGAAACCTCAAACTTACTATAGAAAAAAAGGTCCAGACTAAGTTTAAAGTTTTTTGTACATTTTTTCTCCAATAGAATCAAGTTCTTGAAATTCAGTTTCTGCGACTTAGTGAAAGGTACGGTTTCTTTGAATCAGATAATTTTGAATTCGATTTGAGTACATCCTAGTACCTACTATGTTTTTGGAGCGTAGCCTTTGTACATCTCTTGAAGAAATATCGCCGAGCCTTCTGTGCTTGACGGACCGGTAAGTTTCAGTATTATCAAACCAATTTTAATTGAGTCTAGCCGGCGCTTAACTTTAGATTTATGTCTAAAACTTGTCTGCACACAATAATTAACAATTTTAGTGGGATACTGTGCCTGCCTGTTTTTAGAAGTACACCTCAGACCACAACCTTGCGTTGGGCGATTAGATGTGGCTTCTTATAAGAACTCTACATACTAGCCTCAAAGTACCTAAAGACTTAAGATAGATAATACTTTATTGCACACCAGTATTTTACAGAGACATATTACAAGTAGTTAATTACTTACTAAAAAAGAAGGCGTCTTATAAATTAACTAATCAATTTCTCTGTCTAGAAAACAGATGTAAATAGGCAAATGTTTAGTCCCTAACAGCGGTGGTAGCCTAGTGGTTAGAACACTGGACTCGGAAGCGAGAGATCCAGGTTAGATTCCTACTGCGGGCATGTACGTATAACTTTGTTTTCTAAGTTATGTATATTTGTGAAGTTGTGGTAGCAATACCACTCGCTAAAGGAAAACAGAGTGTCTGAGCTATTCACATACCGCGCTTGAAATCACCAATCCGCGGTGGGCACGCATGATGATTAAGCCCATACTCTCTCCCTGAGAGAAGGCGTGTGCCCTACAGTGGGGTGTATATAGGCTGCTTATGTTATGTTAGTCCCGATCATAGGTATAAAGAAGATACATCCTGTTTGTTGAATGTCAATACACAATGTTATGTGACTATATGGAAACTTTATCACACCCTATCGTGGTAAAGAAGGTTCACCTGATCGCTCTTTCTCTGTAAACTAGACAAGTTTACATAGACTCTGGGTGGACAGATGTATACAAAAGTAAAATTGTATAGATTCGCACATGCTATTCAATCAGAATGTAAATTCTTCCTTTCTTTTATTCCTCTTTTTTACTAAAACCCATAGAGATGTTGACATTCGACTAACAGATCAGTAGGCACCTACGAAAAGGACAAGTAGTACCTATTTGCAGGCGGTAAGAACCTAATCAACATTAGTATCTAAATTCTGGTCTATGTCTACTAATTAACATACTTTTCCACTCCAAACCAAGGTTCGTACATTACCCCAACAAGTTGCACGCAAACGTCGATCGTCCTTCAATGACAGGTATCTGGGACGCAATTTGAGAACTATGCACCGACTCGAGTGAAGGGGGCGCGTAGGCAGTGCCCGATGTAGAGAGCGGTAAAGGTAGGTAGGTAGAGTTGGCGACACCTGGGGATATCTAAGTTCAATTCTAGCACTTGTGCCGTGTGTGATAAGAGTTATTGTAGTTGCTTTTACTGACTGTGTGCACAAAGAAACAAGTGTCACAAACGAAATATCGCGAACACTGGTCCTTCACGCAGTCCCTATCAAAATCTCATCACCTCGATAGGACACCCAGGAAAATTGTCATACGTCATACTTGTAGACCTCAGTACAATGTGAATCCAACCAGTATGCTTGTCTATACTGGGTATGCCTTTAGTAAGCCCATGGTTCACACTCCAAGATTTAAAGCAGTTCTTGCCCAAAGGTCCTTGGCCTGCGGTTTTTAGCGCATACTCGTAGCAGCTATTTCCTATTTTGGCTCTAATGTATTCACTTGGCAGCTTTCTGCTCTGATCATCCCTTAAATCCTGATGTAGGGATCATGCTCGTGCGTGCCACGGGCTTGCTGGAGGCAAGTACACTTATCCTCTTCATGATGTTCGAATTATGTGGTGGCCAAGAATAGGACGACGGTCAGAGGGCAATATTGTTGAGTCGTTGGAAGGTCCGTGGATGCGGATGGCAAGGAACCGTGACAGATGGCATTTGGGGGAAAGGGCCTGTACCCAGCAGTGGGTAGCGGTGTGCTGATAATGATGATGATTTGAATTACTTCGTCTGAACTTGCAGCAACATTTTTTCCCAAGTCTTACTTAGCTAATGTAGGCTCTATGTAGGCTAATAAATATGCATTCTGCGGCTATAGTTCTACGCGATGGCGGTATCAGTTACATCAACAAACGCAATTGGACGGATAAATGACTGACGCTAATTATCCCCTCAGACGGTGAGACTGTCGGCATTTCTACATGCGCGTAGTACCTATTACCTCCAGCTACGAAGCTGTCGACATAATAACATCGACGTCGGCTAAACGGAGAATAAGTAGCCGAAAGGACAAAGGGTAATCGTGAACATCCTGACGTTCTTTTTTGTTATTACAGGTAAGTACTTAGAATAATTAAAACAAAAATCACAGCAAAAGAAAAGAATTGTTAGGTTCATAATTAACGTTAAAAAGAAATTTCACATTTTTGTTTTTTAATGTATATCCATATAGATCCAAAAACAGGGGATTCCACTGGTCAATACGAACAACCATTGCTACAGGGAAAACTTTGAAATTGCGAAGTTTTCAAAGTAAATGTTGTTCGTATTGGCAAATTTGGATGTGTATAGGGATTTTATTACACCCTGTATAACCACAGGGACATGCATATGCCACTGCTGAGTTTAGGTTAATGAGGATATATTTATTTTCCGAAAATCTAACATATGAAAATCTCGTGTTACAGTGTTTGTCATCGAGCTCCTCCGAAACGGCTCCACCGATTTTTGTATTTTTTTTGTGTATATTTGGTAGGTCTGAAGGCTAATTAATACCACGTTTGCTGAGTTAGCTAGTTAAACTAAAATATTACAGTGATTAAATTACCTTAAGAAACTATTTGTAATATCTTTCACCTGGTTGTGCAATAAAGTGTTCTCTATCTATCTATCTATATCTATCGTTTGATTTTCAGAAATTGCTCATCTACTCGTTTTACACGGTTAATAAAACAGTTCTCTGCCACATCATAGTCAAAAAGGATACCAAAGGCCTTTTAAGGTCAAAGACAGCCACGTTTGTACATTATTCAATCCTGAACTCTTGTGTCTCCTTACCTCCTAGTGCAATGCGCAGCGGTCAGTACATGTCGGTCCGTGATGAGGACTCCACCGCAATACTGCTCGAAGCCCTCAGGGGTGATGGAGACCATCCAGGGCCACTCCCGCGGTATTGTTGGCCTGGCGCCGACCAGGCGGCCCGCTGGTCGCGTGCTCAGGCCGCAACCTGGTGGAAATACCGTCAAACAATCAAACAGGCCGTTCTATCCTACATCGGGTTACAGGGGGTCTGGAAACTAAAAAGCGATGGCCTGCTGCAACAAATCCCAATATGTCACTGCTGTAACCCAACATCCTGGGGTGGTCAGGTGGAAAAACTACTGAACAATTATACAAGCCGTTCTTCCCTACATCGGCGTAGCTAGGATTATTTTCCAGGGGGCTGGTAGCTAAAACGCACATCCCAATGCAGTATGCAGTAGCCCAACATCCTGGGGTTGACAGGGTGGATAGACATGGTCCACCCGGCTTCCCCCGATCTGCACCAATGCCAAGCTGGCGTGTCAAGCAGCCTACAGGGGACCGGCCTGCTCTCAGAGATTGATAGTTAGAGAGCATGGGCTTAATCACGAGCGGTTTGGGCAATTTTGAATTTGTGAACACCACATATTTTCTCAGGATGTTTCCTGCACCGTTAGCGAGCATAAGGTTCTATAATGGCCGCATTCTTGTACGGCGTTCAGTAAAAATTTTATCTACCACATCATTCAGGGCTGTATATATTACATCATTCACGGCTGGTTCTCTCTTGTACTTTGTCACTTCAGCTAGTTAGTAGGTCTATCCCGTCAGTGGTTAATTGCTCGGCACATGTGACCGGCACGAGATGCTAAGGTTCCGGTTCCTAGATGCTATATTCTTACGACGTATCGTTTAATTTCTGACGATCGACATACAAAGTATCTACAAGGAACCGTGACTTTTTGATTGCCCGGGAGATTTTTTGCCCATTTTTTCTCCAAATGATCTAGATTTTGAAACGGACACCTAGTTTTTCTTGTAACGTTCAATAAGTCACAGTTTCTGTGTTACTTTGAATAATTTTTTTTTACTTTGACTTTGTGAAGTTGAAGAAAGACCATTTTTAAACCGTTTTTGGCTATGATTATCTAATGAAACAAAAGTAGAGTATAAAATCCAATTTATTCAATCAACGAGTTAAAAAAGTTTAACAAAAAGATGGGCTATTTTTAGTCAACCAACGCAACTAAATATGACTTCGCTTAATAAGGTGTAAAATGACATTAAAGAGGGCAGAAGTGGGTATAGAATCCAGAAGTCAGCCAGGTCACATTTTTGGTTTAGCAACTGCTGAAGCAGATGAAGGTCTACGGACCTCTTGTCTCAGCCCTGGTGATGCGCAGCACAGCCTCGTTCCTCTCCTCGCGTGGTGCGGTAGCCGGCAGGTCTCCCGCCACGGCGCCGACGCCCTCCGTGAACTCTTCGGGACAGCATACGCCGATTGACCTGGGGATAGACGAATCAATCAGTCGATCTCTTTTGTTCAACTACAGCTCAGTGTCGTAAAGACTTCAATTATCCATGGAGGTACAGAGGTGAGGATATCCACAGCATTATAGACTTACTGTCAATTTGGGTTCTATGTGCATTTAATATGAGAACAGTCTATAGTTTCTTTATAGGATCGATGAAGCAGTAAAATTGGACGCAGAAAACTTCAACTATACCACTTTACCTTACTGTTATAGCAACGTTAATCTTTGTACACTTACAGACTCTATAATATACGTAAGCAGCCCACATACGTACGTTCCATTGCGAGGCACAGGCCTTCTCTCATAGAGAATGGGTTAATCACCACGTGTGCTTAACGTAGATTGGTGATTTCAAGCGCTGAGGTATAAAAAGCGTCAGTAGTTATACCGATAGTAGTGTCATTACTGGCCTCATGTACTATCACATTTTAATGACCATAGAGTCATTGTGTGAGAGTGAGTTATTATGATTAATTTTGATCTTTGGTACATTCGTACTTTGGCATGCACGTGGAAATAATGGATGAGTTGTTTTATCGTAAACGATGTGAATCACGCAATCTTTAGTTTTACATATTCGTGGTGTTATTCCCAAGGACTGAGGAGTCCGGTAAAAAGTTACCTACGTTAGACTGCGAAGGGATGGCTCCAGTTGGACTGATTTTCGCGTCAACCTTCCGGTAGTTCAACGCGTTTATAAAGCGTTTCTGATGCTCGCATGTAGTCAATATGAAAATACGAAGACAGCTTCTATTCTGTATTCATCGTACTATCTTACTAAGTAATATTAAAAATGTGAAACTTTGTCTTTCACACCATCACGCATAAAACTTCGTAATTTGGCATAAAGATACACCAGTTCCTGGATTGTAACATGTGATAATTGTTAACCAAATGCGGTCGAACGAAGTCACCAGCACACCTGAGCTAGTACATGAGGCCAAGGGGCTACTACTCACGATCGCTGTATGACGCAAATGTAGTCCATGAACAGCGTGAAGTCGCTCTTGAAACTCTCCTGCACGCAGTGGTGCAGGTGTCGGCAGTGCCCCCCCTTGCCATTGGGCAGCAGGCACGGCTGGAAGGGGATGTTGGGCTGGTGGACAGTAAAATAGAGTATGAACATTGAACAGCGTCTACCAGATTAAGTACAGTTCACAGCTGGTCAATCTTTGCAATTTGGACAACGAAAAACTTTGAACCCGCGAAAAAAATATCAGCTGTTATGCATTTTTGGTCCGGCGGTTAACATGTTGCACTACCAAAACAAAGGCCGTGGGTCCGCTTCCCGCTGAAGGTTACCGTAGTTAATTTGTACAAAAGGGACGGGAGTCTGGGTGTATATCCGTGTTTGTGATGTCCTTTCATGTTAACCATAGCACAGGGTATCCTAGTTAGGTACGAAGACAAGTGATAGTGTTGAAGTTATTTATTTACATTTTAATGCCACAGATCGTAACTTTGCTATTTTTTATCCTAATTTCTCAAAGTAAAACTTCTTCGTATTCACGTGTAGGTAGAACCCCCATTTTGAGGGCTGTACGTGGGATTTTGGTAGCAAGATAACTCTGTAGAGTAATCATACTTTCGGGGTTATGGGTAAAATAGAACAGTCAATGTAGAGTGATTTTATTGCGGTTTCCTACAGTTCCACGATAGGCTGTCTTCAAAGGGGTCGAGAGGTCATGGCCCACATTCAACTAGAACGACTTGTACATGACAGGGGCAAGTAATGTGAGCAATATGTTTACACGGTCGGAAGACACAGGTCAACAATAGCCATTGTCAAGGCGAACAGCTGGGAATGCTCTGTTCGTATTAGAAAAATATTTTCAAAGAATGCAATTACAATGGGAATTGCAAGTTTCAATCATTGTGCCTTCTTTTTCTGGCATCGATTTCTCAAAACGAACAGGAGTACATAGTGATAGGTACGGAGCCGGTCGTCGGTAAGAATACGTCATATATGTTACTCTTAACCAATTTAGGGGAGTGTTCTTCAAAATATACAATGTCTGAATATTAATTAGATTGGATACGTGCTGTGTATACTAGCTAATTAATATTTAGTGTTTTTGGCAATAAATATAATTCACTTTCACTTTCCTACTGTAAGGCACAGGTCTTCTCTCTGAGAGAGAGAGAGAGAGAGAGAGAGAGAGAGAGAGAGAGAGAGAGAGAGTGTGTGCTTATTCACAACTCGTGCCTATCGTGGATTGGATTGGCTTACAAGAGCTGAAGCATGTGAACACCAAAGAGGTTTTTTTATTTCGTCTCTCAGGTTTCTTTACGATATTTTCCTTTACTGTTAGCGAGTAGTATTGTTTGATTCTCTTAAGTGTCAAAATATACGTTGTTTTGCGGCATATACGGCCGTATCTTTTTTAAGTTAACTTATTAGTTTGATTTTTTCACAGCTTCAAAGGACAGTAAACCTCCTAATGTCAGTTTTAATTTCAACTCAATACCTCCGAGATAAAGGGTCTTGACAGACAGACGGACAGACGGACGGCCTTCCGTATAAGAAGGACGGACCAAATGATCCTATAAGTGTTCCGAGGCACGGAACCCTAAAGGTGATTGTTACACGCCGGTATCAATAGCAAGTTCTATCGACGCGCGATGCGAAATCTGTAAGGACTATCACCAAAAAAAAACGGAATAAGTATTTTGTGACATTCACTTCAAATATGCAATTTTAAAGGTTTAGTCATCCCATTATCAAAAAGCCGTGGGTGCCACCCCTAACAATAAAGGATGGCCAGAAAAACTCTAGACACAAAACTAGGCTGACCAAGATATCTTCTAGGACTTGGATTGTAACCAGGGTTTTTTGTTAATGGTACGATAGGGTCTTTAAAATGGCACGTTTAATGTGAATCTCAAACATAATTCAATCCATTAATCTTACAAGACCTTCCAGACTTGGGACTGGCAACCCTATATATTTAGACAAACATTTTGGAGATATACAATCCCAGATTGTAAGATACAGTTTTGGTAACGTATGACTTAGTAGGATAACCGACGGCCGGCCTACGGCGTATCGCCGTAGAGTGGAGTTATATTTATTTTTATTATGCGTATATGTCTAGAGCTTGTGACCGACGTTGCCACGATGATACCATCGTCTTGGATGAGTTATTCATAGTCTCATTGTCAGATTGCTATAACGATATTATAATAATATCGTAATATTTATATTATAACGATGCGAGCCAAACAATAACTAGCTACATATATATGAATACGCATGAACTTTACCCAGTTACGTTACGGGCGACTTTGCAACAAAGTTGACCAGCTGTCGACATTACAGACTGAGTTCGAAGTAAGGCTCTTCGTTCTGTTTAATATTGTATTTTATTTATATTTTGATCTCCAACACGTTTGTTTATCAAAATAACATGGGACTTATGTAATTTTGATAAACAAACTTAATGTAGAAAACAAAACACCGGAGTCACAGTATATGCGAGAGGAACGGGATTGAATCCCGCTTTGCTCCGAAATTCTTTTTCCATTGTAAAGATTGTTTAAAATGGACGCTCGTTAGTTGTATTGCACAATCGGCACCAGCCCCTATATTACGCGCACCAAATTTTGAGCGATTCCAATCGTCTAACTGTCAAATTAGTATGGAATTTGACAGTTGGACGATTGGAATAGCTCTGGATTCGGTGCGCAGAATAAGCCCCCAGATCAACCTTTACATTGAAGTGATCGAGTAGAGTAGGTCACCTGGTCATCAGAGAGTGCGACGAATCGCTTGGCTCTTCCAGCGCCGATGTGCATTCCGCCGGCTGCGAACACCTCGTTCCATGCTGGATCTGTCAGCTGGGCTGCAGAGGCATTGGAAAGTGAGAACAAACGTCGTGGAGAAGAGCCTCCGGTGGAGATTTTACAAGGAAAAGATGTGGCCACAGATTAAATAAACAAAGTTTTAGACTGGCTTTAGAGGAATCGTGTTTTTATAAATAAGGCCGTAAGTGTATAATCACGGCCGCGTTTCGTAAAATACGTAGTTTGTTATGACAATTCGCTGTACAGTAGCTGATTAGTAAAATTACTCTTCCTACTTGTTAACGTGTGGGTTAATGGCCTACGCCATGTACATTGAATTGCCATATAAAACCATGAATTGTAGTTCTATGAAATAAGGCCCGTGATTAAAATGGGATGCGAAATTACAATATTTTAGGCGAAACAATTCTCTTGTGTGCCTGAACTAGGTTCTGGACCTGTAAGTTGGATAGTTGCTCGTTGGCCGAGTTTAGTATAATTTGTAATTTACCGAAGGACAGGAAATATATGAAGATGAGGAAATATCATCTATCATGTTGGAGAATTATTAATGCCATTAAAGAATTAGAATTACCGCGGAGAAAATATTGATTGCGTTAAATAATCAGGATTACAAATAAAGTATAAAAAACATTTTTGTGTATTTCAGAAGCCTTACGAGTACAACATTTGCTTAAATAATTAGAAGTATGTATACATGTAGGTATTATAGAAGTATACGAGTAATTTGTAGTCGGTGCCCAGTTTCATGACCACCACATATATTTTAGGCACCGACTCCAAATTATACTTCTACATGTATATGTTACAGCCAAAGTAATAAATCTGGATATTATATATATTGCCTAGTCATTATATATAATGTCTACTCAGTTTAGATAAAGTGATAATTAACACAAAATTAATCACATTTACTAGCAATTTTATTTAATATCATAGGTATTAATATCATAATGTAGGGTACCTATGACTTTTCCATGCACCAACCTTGTTTAAGTTTGACACAAAACTAAGTTTTTTAGTGAAATATTTTTTTTCGCTTTTATATAAAAAAAAAGAACTAACACCCGAAGTTTCAGGATGGAGCGTCGCTGCGCTCCGCTCCATCCTGGAACTTCGAACCTATTTTTGCTTATGTGTACTGACCTAACAAACAAAATGCGAAATATAAATTTAATCAAACAATTATTTGCTATATAACACTTGCCAAAATAAAACGTTAGCATAATAATTTATTACTTTGTCTAGTGAATTTGGCTTTTATATATAATGACCAGTCATTATGTATAATAGCTATTTAATCACTATGACTGTAACATATACATACTTCTAATTATTTCGATTATTTCTAACTTATTAGTGCTGTAGTGTTTTGAAGTCGGTTTTTACTTTTTATTTAAAGCGTTTTATAAAGCTACAATAATTTTAATTTTTTCGACAGTATTTTTAAGTTTGCCACATTGTGATTGTATTTTTTACTTACGTGCCATAAACGTCCTCAGCACGGGTTAGTGCAACAAAAAGAATATAATAAATTACATTAGTCAGATTTAAGGATTTTTACTGGTACTTTTAAAACTGTCTACCCTTGAACAATCTATTAAGATTGGCAAAGGAGTTGGTCCGAAACACTTAACGCCGGTTTCTGATGTGAGAATTTCTAAGAAAATAATTTTAAGTAACCTTCAGGGCCTATGAAAATGCAACGTACATTGCAATGTCGATGTACCCATAGATTAACGAATAGGAAGACTCGGCTACGCAATGTACATCGAATTGGCTTAACAGACTATGAATTGTAGTTTCACGAAACGCGGCCCAGGTTCGTTCTTTTTAAAGAAATCTGAAGAGACAGACTGATGCTTAAGTATTTACTTTCATTAGAGATAAGCACCTATACGGGGTGTTAAAAAATACTGACGCTTGAACCGAAGCCTACGCATGCTGGACACCAAAACAAATTACTTAAGAAATAAAGAAAATTCTGGGAGATCAATTAAATTTGTTTGGTTAAAAAAAGTTAGCGCGCAATGGACGCGTTATGTTTAGCGTTGTTATGGCACCGAAACTTGAGTAAACCATGGGCATTATTTCAAAGGAGTACAATTCATGGTGTGCTATGGTAACTTGATGTACATTGCATAGCCAATTAACATACACATGGACAAGTAAGAAGACTAGCTTAAGCTATGAATGGTAGTTTTATGGAACGCCGCCCAGCACTATGCTTGCGCTTATTTGAGATCCTGGTGCTTAGAATACATCGCGCTTTGAATTTTAGTACTAGATGTTTTTCTTCAAAAATATGAAAAACCGACCAAGTACGAGTCGGACGCGCGCACGAAGGGTTCCGTACCATTATCTATACAACATTTGAATATTTCAAGCGTCTACCTGTTCCTGTTATTAATATGGAGCAAAAACGGCAAAAAATAACGTTTGTTGTATGGGGGCCCCTATAAATATTCATTTTATTCTGTTTTAGTATTTGTTGTTATAGCGGCGAACCTAAAAGGGTTCCGTAGCCCAAAAGAATTCGGGAATCGCTGGTCAAACTATCACGGATCATGAGATACAGCCTGGTGACAGACGGACGGACGGACAGACGGTCGGACGAACAGCGGAGTCTTAGTAATAGGGTCCTTTACCCTTTTGGTACGGAACCCTAGAAAGTGCTTCTTTGAACCTTGTCCTGAGTTGGTGATTTCCCAGGCATGGTCCTCTATGGTAATGATGAAAAGAGTACTTGGGTATCGGGAAGGGCGTTTGTAAATTAACACTTGGTAAAAGAAGAACGTCCTCACGACTCCATGAGGACCACGACCGCCGGGCGTATCAACAAAAAAGAAGAAGTGGAAGAACATTCCTACTTACATTGCAGGTCAGTCCCATTGGCGCCAATCACAGCCAGCGTAATAAGTACACAAAATCGCAGCATATTGTCCTGCGGTCCAGCCACCACTGAGGTTCGCATTCAGTTTTTTTAGCGCAAACGGATGCTCTGATAGCAGGCCTGAATAATCCACAGGATGCCCCCGATAATGTGCTAAAATGAGATCATAAATGGCATAGATACATATTTATTCTTTTCGCATTCTCAGGGTTCCTTACCAGAAGCGCGCTGATGGTAACCTTACTAAGCCTACGCTGTCTTTCCCTTAATTTTTTAAATGTTTTATTATTTTTAATATTTTATTAACATAGTATTCGAATGTCGTCATTTCTGAGTATATACGTTTTTTAACGATTTTTTGGTCTAACTGTAGTTAAGTATATACAAAAGTCAAACTGAGTGAGATCAAAATGCTTAGGTACTAGGGGTTACGTTAAAAATGCTCAATTCTTGAATATCCCAATTAGAGTTTGTGTTTTACAACAATTTTTGTTCTGTGATTTTTTTCTCAGGTGTATATTTTTCGAAATAGAGTTTTAATAAATTCGCGCTTTATGCGCTCTGCCGGTGTCGCACGCAGCTCCGATAAATCGTTATACCTACTACGTAGAAGAACGTATGTTCAATGTAACACTTCTAGGCATTATCTATCAAACACCGCCTTTACAAAGCGGAAAATCGCAAAAATAAAAAAACAAAAATTTTGATATATTTCAAAACTCGTATAACAAAAGTTTTTATAATGTAAACGACAACCAAAACTGACATGTTTCAGGAATAGCGCATTTTAGAAATAATCCTGAGTAGTTTAATAGCAACTAATAAAAACTGGTCAAGTGTGAGTCAGACTTCCGTTAAGGCTCTCGAACCGAATGGTGAAAACACATACATAAAGGCACGCCTACATTCCGTACGGTTGGCGGATTGGTATAATACCACTCACTGGTAATACGGAAACCTCAGCGTGTGAGTCCGACTCGCACTTGGCCGGATTTTTACTTTAAAATGTTGGGACATGATAAGAAGAATAAAATGGATAAGGCAGGCACATTAGTTGTTGGGATCCCATGTCCCGTTCGTTTTCTGATTGGGACGTACCTATCGTGAAATTCGGAATAGCTAATAGAGTGTAACAAAATTCTCATATAGATCCGAATTGGAACAATGCGATCCTAATAAATCGTATTAAATAAAAAAAATATATATTCTTTTTGTTGCAGTAACCCGTGCTGAGGACAATTTTAAAAACCTATTTAGAGGCTAAAAATTCCACCCATGCCGAGACTTGAACCCGCGACCTCTGGCTAACCGTGAAAGCGGGAGAGCGCTGGCATGGTTAGCCAGAGGTCGCGGGTTCAAGTCCCGGCATGGGTGGGATTTTTAGCCTCTAAATAGGTTTCTAAAAAAATTTAAAAAACCTTCTTGTTCAAGATTGAAATAAAAATATTTTTTTTTCACCTCTTACCACTGACCTCCATGAAGGTTAGTGTCTTTTATAAACTCGTCAAGACGAACCTAATAAATTGCATATATTAAAAAAAAAAAAAAACAAAATTATAAAAACATCATTTAATCTTCTTGTTTGAATGAAGAATGTACTAAAAAGAAAAAGAAAAGAAAGTCACCTTTTACTACTGGCCTCCATGGAGTAGGCACCATGGAGGTTGGTGTCTTTTACAATACGTTCAGTATTGTGGGACCTCGCTCAATCAAACGTAGATATTAGCAAATAATAACTTTTTTATTAAATATCTTTTTAACTATCTGTTTCCCAGCTAGCCATCGACTGAAACCTCAAAAAAACGTGCTTAACAATTTGAAAGGGAATTGTTAATTACATTTTTCTAGTGTCAGTCGAGATAGGAAGTAGAAAAGATATTATAATAAAAAAGTTATGTTTCCTTTCAATTTAAAATCTAACCAGACAGCTGTGCTGGCCAGCTACTATAAAGAGGTATCGTTACAGTATCTCCCACATGTCAGAACGACAACAAGGTACCCTTTCTCGTGGACTGTCAAACCTGATTAGGTATTGTTTATTTTGTGTTAGCTGATTACTATGTGTGCTGACAAGAACTCAATCTGCAGGTTTGCTAAAGGTCATTCGAATGGTGGCGTGGTGGCCGGGTCACCTATCTCCCTCTAAAATGGTTGAGACTGGTGATGGCTGACCCCTGCGTTATGCTCGTGAACGGGTGCTGTTCGTGTGTCTGGCCGCAGCATTACTGTTTTTCCTACTTTTGTAAGAAGTGTTATTTTGGCTTTTAAAGTTATTAGTGGCTATCACGGAATCATATCATATAGGCTTTGTTGTATAAGTTTAAGATGATTTGAGAAAAGATGGTCAGAGTGGAGTTTTTTTTCCCGCTGCCTTTTTCTCCACTACAAATACGGCCCGAAGGCAGCGGCTAACATAGTAACATAGTACATTGACATTCAGCAAACAGAATGTAAATTCTTTACGTTGAAATAAATTATTGATTTCTGATTTCTGTGAAGTTGCAGTAATTGGGGTTAGTAAAACACAGATGCTCGCGGCCTCTCTTATGTGACGCGACAACACTTTGATACCACGTACATATTATGATACCACGCGTTATAGGCCAATAATGTAACCTTCTTGGCGATAAACTGGACGCTCATTGGCACAAACTCATTTTAATGTACAAAATTGGTACATTGAAATGAACACTATTGCTTCTGAGATACATTTGACGGGGTTTTACCGGTTAGTTTTTAATATATCAGAACACCAAACCAAAATCATTATGACAATTTTTCTACTATTGCGATTAATTTGTGACCAACAGAATATATTATACTTACACACGAAATATATAATAAATAAAGTATTATATAATAATACAGATTATATAATACAGGAAATATGACAGAAGAAAATACAAAGGCGAATATATATTTGCTTTGAAATTCCTTATGCCTCTTTTCGAACAAACTAGTTGCTAGTGTGGTTTAAGTACGCTGATTACCTTAAAAAATGTATTGTAAAGTTTCCGGTAACTTAAATGAGTTGCACACAAATAAAGGTCGATTAGTTGGACTAACATAGTTTGCCAAACTATGTTAGCACTGCTGTAATTAGCTACGTGACTCGTGAGCTCACATTAGATCTCGGAAGAATCGTTTGTGTACATGCCCCAAAGTCCATAGCTAGCACGCGCATGGTTCAAACAAAAAGATTTAATAAATAGTGCCAAAATAGGAAATATGTAATTAGACTTGAGATTTCCGCACTAGCTTCTAGGTGGGACATTGTACGTAGCAGGGCTTTGAGATCACTCTGAGTCCAGCCAGTCAACTACTTTAATAATATATATTTCTTTCTACAATCTTTCTTTCTTCATCCTCTCCATGTGTCCAAACCAACGCAACCATAATTCCTTTCTCAATTCTACTCGCTACATCTTCTTTCAGTCCACAACGTTCTCTAATCATATTACTGCGTATCCTGCCATTCAAAGTATTCACACCTCATTTCCTCTTTTTTAGGGTTCCGTACCCGAAAGGTGCCAAACGGGACCCTATTACTAAGACTTTACTGACCGTCTGTCTGTCCGTCTGTTCATCTGTCTGTCTGTCTGTGTATCTGTCCGTCTGTCACCAGGCTGTACCTACCTCATGAACCGTGATAGCTAAGCAGTTGAAATTTTCACAGATAATGTATTTCTGTTGCCGCTATAACTACAAATACTAACAACAGAATAAAACAAATATTTACGTTTCTTGTAAGCTCCTTTACAAGAAACGTATTTTTTTGCCGTTTTTTGCTCGATATTAATAACGGCAACAGGTGGACGGTTGAAATATTCACAGAATATTTAGTTCTACATGCGCTTCAAAAATATATAATTAAAATAAAATAAGTACTTAAGGGGGGCTCCCATACAACAAACGTGATTTTTTGCCGTTTTTTCGGGATCTTTGTGTCTAATGTTGTATAGATAATGGTACGGAACCCTTCGTGCGCGAACGTAAGTCCGACTCGCACTTAGCCGGTTTTTTTTATCCCACACGAATGAAACTGCAGGCAACAGGTAGTAATTAAAGTAGAGACACACCTTAGGTTCTGTTTACGTCAGTATACTTACGTAAATAAACCCTAAGATTTGTCTTTAGCTTAATAGTAGGCTGGATCTGCTACGCAGTGGTGCAATGGGTGTCGTCGGTTGCCGGCCCACTTTCGCTTGTTTGACGAAAACGGGAAACGAAGGTGTTTTAACGACTTGGTTTTACAATGTTATCTTTAATAAATGTTAAGAAAGGCGACTTTATGGCTCTATCTTAATTACACCACATAAAACGGCATCGCCTTATCAAATTTTTCACTAGCTTCATGGTAAAAAAGATGGATAAATATGTGCTATGCACTATGATATTTAAGTTTGGAACAAATGCTGACTGGCGCCGCTAATACCAAACACATCTTCTTTTAGCCCTGTCACACTCGCGATTTGAAAGCGATGCGATTGCGCGGCAGCACGCTGCGTCGACTCAGCGACGACCGACGTGTCGACGGCGGCGTGCGATCCGCGTGTTGAACACTTAGTAGCAAAATGGATTCATCTGACGAGGTAACACTACTGCTGGCTTTGTTACTTCGAAGACGCAGGAAACGAAAGTAGACACAAGTCAAAGATGAATCTGGGAGGATTCTTTATCAAGTAATCGACTCGGGGAGAGCGACTACTATGTATCTCGTATAACGGGACGATTTTAAATTTTAGTTATTAATTGTATCAACGACGATGGAGCCTCTAAACTATGCTACGTCTGCTTACACACATACTTATCTTTGATATAACTCAAGTGGGGCGGGGCGAAATGTCCAACGCAATTGTACAAAATGGTGTCGAGGGTGGTAAACGCATCGACATCGCTTTCAAATCGCTCGCAAATCGCTAGTGTGATAGGGTTGTTAGATATGAATTTATTTCAACTACTAAATAGTTTTTGCAAAAAGTAATAAACAGAAATCTCAATAATAGTTTAGAACCGATACCCAAGAACCTGGGGCCAAGAAGGAATAGATAGCATTACGCCAGTCTCAAATAAAAAAAAAACAGTCTAAGTCAAATCAAATTACTTTATTTGCATAAACATGAGTATTGATACTTGCAGATGCTACATGATGAGTAATGAAATATTTTAATTCATTATAAAAAAATATTTACTTAATGAACGCCAAAGTTGTTAGTTTCACAATTAATAGATTATGTGTAGAAGAAGCTAACAAAGAAACTCCACATTTACATTTTTTTAAATTCCCTCAGCAGAAATTATTATTATTGTATGTATTTTAACCGAAATCCTGTAATTCAATAATGGATTGAAAATTCTATTCTGATTCTAAAAATGCATTCTTAATAGAATAGAGGTATAATTACCTCGGTACATCAACGTTATTCCCGGCTGTGCCAGGGCAGAAGGAAGTGACGTGCCCTGAAGGAGGCCTATAGGATAACAGATCTATTCTTCTCGATCGAATCTATTCTTCTACGGACTAGCCTTATATACAAACAAAATGTAAAGTTTCACGCACCAGCGTGTAGTTAATCAGCTAATATACAAGCGTAGATTGCAAACGTGTAAAGGTTAATGTGCTTTCAACAATAAATAGTTGCTATCTTTACGTCTTTGCAAAACAAAACAGCGTATTCTCTATCGCTAACCGCATGCAATCAAAGTTGCGAACTGCACACGCAAACCTAATAAATCCCTCTGGCTGCTCATCAGCTCCTCAAAAAAAGCAGTTGCGTAACGACATCACGGAGCTCTGCCATGCCTCAGACATGTCTCGAGTCGGGGGCAATTAAACGAGGCTTTTTGCCTCTGTCAGATACAGTTAGGGCGGCTGAATGGTAGGCACCCAGAAGACTTGCTACGCCATCGTGCGAAAAGACATCCGAAAGGTAATTTCACCTGGTTGTGCAATAAAGTGTTCTCTATCCATCTATCTACTTTTAAAGACCACTCTTCCACAGCACAAGGGCCGAATTAATGACCATCATTAAGAGGCTGACCACCCAGCTATAGCTGAGGCTCGTGGGTACGAATGAAAAATAGGAAAAATAATATGTATTTCCTTAAGAACTTAAAAGTAGGTTAATTTTTAAAATATGAAACAACGATGTAGATTATTATGATGAATTGTGTCCCTTAATTTTATTGGTAAATTTAAGTTATTTGAAGGGGTAATTTTTTTGTATGTGATAGCTTAATATGATTCTTTTAGAACTATTTTCAGAGATGTAAAGGCGAACCTGTGGCTTAAAAGCATAAAAAATGTCTGACGGTAGATATGTCTTTATTATGGTACACTATTCGAACTATTTTAATTCAAATGCTCAACGCTCATTTCTTATCTATCTCATAAAAAAGGGCAAAAATAAAAAACTGTAATAAAAAAACCAAAAACCTGACTGCTGAACATTAACCTTAATACCAATAATGGCGCAACGAGTCACACACAATGTTGAATTTGGGTTCCGCCTGCTTAGTACTTAATGTTCAACAGTGGGGTAGTTGGTTATTTTTATTATTATTTTTTTATTTTTTAGTCAGTGTTTTTTAGGGTTCCGTACCTCAAAAGAAAAAAAAGAACCCTTATAGGATCACTGTGTTGTCCGTCCATCGGTCCATCCGACCGTCTGTCTGTCTGTCAAGACATTTTATCTCGGGAACGCGGAAAGGTATCGAGTTGAAATTAAAACGATGTACTCAAGTTTACAGTCTTTTGAAGCTGTGAAAAAATTAAAATTCTAAGTTTACCTGAAAAAAATATACGGCCGTTTATGCCGCAAAAAAACGTTCATGTCGACACTCAAGGGAATCAAAATTTATAAGGTGCTTTCCGTTGACCTAGAACTATGAAATTTGGCAAGTAATATCGTCTTATGCTACAAGTAAAAACAAAAATCTGAAAACTATAGTAAAAAACCTATTTAGAGGCTATAAATTTGTAATAAAATCATAAAAAAAATTGTCTTTGAAGTTCGGACAAAACAGCGAGACTCGATTCCTGAACTATTTATCATTTGTAAGTGTAAAAATACACACACATAAACCTAAAGTAAACCTACAAATTTGTACGGAACCCTCGGTGAGCGAGTCCAACTCGACTCGGTTTTTTTTATTTTTGTTGATTTTTATGCCATTTCACGATTATGACACTCGCGCAAACACGACGAATCTGTTGAGATCTTATTTGTCAAAACCTGACCATTGGTTACGGAGTTATGAGCGTACATACATACATACATATTACCCTCCTTTTGGACTCCGCCGCAGTCGGGTAACAAAGTAGCCTAGAAATCATTTAAAAACTTAAGCTAACGCTAGTTTATCAGACACTGAAATTTTATGTAGAACTGCTATTGACGATATTTTCACATAAATACACTCGTTAATATATAATCTTCTTCGAACATTGTGTTAACATTAAACATCTATTAAACATTAGTTAAAACTTACTAAGCTGACGTTTCGTGCAGTTCTACCATGCATGTGGTTAGGCTTCCAGGCCATCTTCCCTAGATGGAGAGTCGTCTCAACGGTGCGGTGCAGGAATGTATCAATATTGTGCGGCGGCAGCGCGGCGCGCGCGCAATTATATCGTGGAGCCGGATTTGCTCCCTTCGAAAGCGTATTTGTTCTTCCACTCTTTCATTCAGGTTCTTTCTTTTTGCTGATCGATTCATTCACGCTTGGATGCCGTATTTGGTCAAGGCCCAAAACGGATGGTTCTAAAATTAAGCCACGATATCGGTGCCAGTTTCTAACGCCTTGTAGAGCTGTGTCATGTTTTCTCTTTGCGGCACGATCATAGACTCTACATAGCGATTATTTTTGCAAGCTTGCAGTTCAGTTACCGTAAAACTGATTGCTGAAAATTGCACATCAAGGCGTGCATGCCGAAATATTAACCGATGTCAAATTAGTCAGTATATCAGTTGAAATTTCGTTCGGACGTGACCCGAACTAGCGTACCGATGACGCAGCAATACAAAGATATTTCAACGAAATATAACTGCACCAACTAAAGAGGATCTTCAAGCGTGCCATATATTTGAATTGGTTTTTATCAGGGTTTTAAATGCAGCCAGCGTTTCGGCCAGTGTTAAATACCCGCTTTGTGCTTTAAAAGTTGTGTCAGTGTAGGTAAGTACGCATCTTTTTTTCTGCTATCTATCTAAAGTGGCCGTTCAAGAAGTTCCAAATCACAAGTACAACCCTCGTGGACAGCGAACACTCGACTATAAAATCTATGTAGGTATAGGCCCTATTTCATAGAACTACTATGACAATTCGAAGTACACTTCGAAGTACATTAAATTGCATAGCCGATTAACCCAAAGACTAATCGGCTACAAAATGCACCTATATCGAATTGTCATAATAAACTATTTAATTGTAGTTAATAAAACGCGGTACAGCACATTAAAAGATTATCGCCTGACTCCAAAGCTTATTGAATCCGTAATATTTAGCTCGGAATTGATCAAATCAATTACTCACAATCGACATTTTTTTAAGAGTATTTTTCTGAGATTAATATTTTTCGAAATATCAGGGCTTACATAAACTTTAATTTGCGCTTTACGCGCTCTAACAATGACGCGGCCTCGGTAAATAAAAAAATGACATTCTATTTAAAACAAGCATTTTTTACTTATTTTACTCACTTTTATTTTTACTCTTTTACTCACTAGTGGCGCTGGTTAATTATCAAACAGCGCCACTACGAAGCAGAAAAAGTGTAAAACCATTATAAACAATAATGACAAATTAAACAAAATTATTTAAAAATTCGTAGAACATAAGTTGTGGTAAATAACAAACTGTAACTGACGTGTTTCAGGAGTTGCACATTTTACATATAACTTACCCCCGGTTTCTGGTACACTGGCAATCTATGCATCTACTGCTGTCAGTGGTTTTTCTTTTGTTTCATCATCATCATCATCATCAGCCATTTGACGTCCACTGCAGGACATAGGCCTCCCTCATGGTTTTCATAATCATGAGGGGTTTTGCCATAATCGCCACGCTTGGCAGGCTGGTTGGCGATCGCAGTATGCGGTTGGAATCTCAGGAAGACGCTGCTGCCCGTCTCCTGGTAGATTTACACATTATCAGTGTACGAAACAGTGTGTATCCATATTGCAGATACTCAGATATGTTTTGTCGATATACCGGGTTTAGTCGGATTCGTGAAATTGGCACTAAATGCTTTGTAGAGTTTTACTCTGAATATGAAACTGAGGACAACCGTCTCAGTCCAGTCAATTAGAATTTTTATCTCGTCTGCAAACGCTAAAACTAAAGAATTATTTATAGAACTTAATTTTATTGTTTTCACTTCCCATTGTGATACGTTTTTTGTCTAATCCGAGCTATGCTGCCTGAATATTTGATTATGCATACGATTTGTGGCCGACACGCTTTGACTACCATATTATTACGAACACGGTACTTCCCCTCTACTCTCAATGCTGATTTAGTCAACTTGCGTTGCAATTGACTTCATTTATTTAATAATTTGGCGAAAATATGCTTTCAGTTCCCGAGCTCTGAAATTCCAATAAGTTTAATACCTACTATTACTTACAACTAAAACGTTTGCTAATTGTGACGCAATTTGAACACAATGACGTCGAGAGCAGAAGGGCAGTGGTTTAAAATGTCTTAAAAAGACGATTTTTATTAAATCCTGTAGACAAACCAGTATCTACGGGTGACTTTGAATTCGTTCACCGTATTTTAAGGGGACATTCTAATCATAACCACCATGATTTGAAACGTAATATGGTGCTAATTTTGATAAAAATTACGCATAAAAAATAATTTTTGTTACCTAAAATTACTTCACTGAAGCATAAACTGAAAATATCAGGACGAAAATAATGAAAATCCTAAAAAAAACTATGTTTTGAGCGTCTTATGGTCGGCGCCGGCCAACTCAATTCTTTTTTAAATTGTTTACGTATATCAAACGTCAGACTCTCGAGCATTTAACATATTAGAGAACATTTTTCTATGTTACGGTACTTCCTACCACTTCGAATTTTTACGAATATTTACAAATATGTTGTACCATTACTGATAAATCATTAATAATACTGTTTTTCGCAATAAAAAGATCATTCCCTCCAAATGATAAGCAGCCTATATACATCCCACTGTAGGGCACAGGCCCTCTCTCAGAGAGAGAGTATGGGCTTAATCACCACGCGTGCCCACCGCGGATTGGCGATTTCAAGCGCTGAGGTATGTAAATAGCTAAGACACTCAGGTTTCCTCATGATGTTTTAAAGGAACTAAAGGAACCCGGTCACCCTGTAGTAAATACTTCTACGTCACTTCATAGTCAAAGTACCTACTTTAGAGGAAAAATAAGTGTCACTAACTGAAGGCCCTAGAGATGAAAACCAGCCTTCTCACCTTATTTGCCATACTCGATGTAAAATCTATGATTAATTTAATTAACTTTACGATTATAGGAGTTATAAATTAGTTGACGTGTCGAACTTTTATGTCTCCGACCGTTTGGGAGTTTTACAATTTGCCCTAGATACATAAATCTGTATAGTAGTTAATGCCATACAATGTTCTTTTGATCATTTAATCGGGACATAAACCTAATTTAAAAGATAAAACGGTTCAATGTTGTAGGCATCTACCACTGCAATATTTTTAACATTGTTAGGATTTTAATATAATAATAATAACTTCCACGTGTGAGCGAGAGGCACTTATTTGTTCAGTTACTTTCTTTAATCAACCGAGCGATACCCTGTGTAATCGAGACCTTCTCGTTTTAGAATCTGAGGCCCAATTAAACAATAATATAGGATCCTACGTGATGTCGATTCCGTGTTTTACAGGACGTAACTTAATACTGATAGAGGAAAACCAGCAATGAAAATGTCCAGATCCGTCCCGACGTGACTGGATATCAAACATCCATCCATCCAACTTTCGTATTTATAATAGTAGTAAGAAGTAAGATATGTTCCTCTTGCCTCGTTACCTACCATTATTTGAGGGTTATACACGTATTTGTTTTTTACAGAATACTGACATGTCAATATATTGGCAACTTTTTATCAAAAATATTAAACCTACTTTCATTCACGTGCTAAGGAACGTTGGAGGGTCGAATTAGTCACACACTTATTCACAAAAGTACAAGAAATCAGTGAATATTATTAATTTACCCAAACCAATGTTATCAATATTTAGGACAATGCCCATTGTCGCTATCTTTAACTTGGTGGTTGTTGAAGATACAGTTAGATACAATACAGACAGTATCTCACTTATCTTATCTTGTAGGACACACCACAATTAACAGGAACGAATTGTGATTTTACCCATCAGGTTCATTGGAAACTATCTTTAAGGTGAGTATTAAACATTTGATTGTATCGATGCCGAAACGCCTAAAGCCTCGAAAGCATGAGTTCTATATTTAGATAGTCTCAGACTTTCAAAAAGTACAGCAAAATCGTAAACTGGAAATCTAGAAAAGTCCCAATATGTTTTACGTTATGGAGTTATTATTTAGATGTAGAATCGAACAGCGCGTCGAGATCCCAGCATCTGCGCACGTTCTGATTTTCGACACAATTAAGAGATTTAACCGAAATACTATCATCATCATCATCAGCCTATGCTTGTCCACTGCTGGACATAGGCCTCTCCTATTGCACGCCACTGAGCACGGTCCTCGGCTACTCACATCCAGCTCTTGCCAGCCGCCCTGCGAAGAATATCGCTCCACCGAGTCTGTGGACGTCCTACACTCCGTTTACCGATCCGCGGTCTCCACTCAAGAACTCGTCTACCCCATCGGTTATCAGTTCTTCGGATGATATGGCCGGCCCACTGCCACTTCAGCATGCTAATTTGGTAGGCTATGTCGGTGACTTTGGTTCTCTGTCGGATCACCTCGTTTTGAATTCGATCTTTCAGAGAAACCCCGAGCATAGCCCTTTCCATAGCACGCTGAGCGACTTTAAATTTGTGGACCAGCCCCACCGTGAGTGTCCACGTTTCGGCACCATATGTCATGACGGGTAGGACGCACTGATTGAAGACTTTTGTCTTGAGACTATGTGGGATTGGCGATGTGAAGATTCGACGTAGTTTCCCATACGCTGCCCAGCCCAGCTGTATTCTTCTATTGACCTCTTTCTCGAAGTTGTTTTTACCCAACTGCATGGTTTGCCCGAGGTAAACATACTCCTTAACAACTTCCAGAATTTGAACTGCAATTGGCTCCGGACTTACGTGTTCATTGAACATAACCTTGGTTTTATCCAAGTTCATCCGGAGATCAATGTGTTGGGAAGAATCAGCTAGGCCTCTCAGCATATGTTGTAGATCTTGCAGCGTTTCCGCCATGATGACGATGTCGTCTGCAAATCGCAAGTGTGAAAATCACCGTTTATGTTAATGCCGTACCCCTTCCAGTCCAGTGTCTTGAACATATCCTCCAATGCATTTGAGAACAATTTGGGAGAAATAACATCCCCTTGTCTCACACCGCGGCCGATTATACTCTTCGGTCTTTTGTATAATCTGCCGCACTGTGTGAATATGGTCTATGGTGCCGTAACCCGATCGAAAGCCGGCCTGCTCAGGTGGCTGAAACTCATCAAGTCTTCTCGCAAGACGGTTCGCGATGATTCTTGAAAACAGCTTGTAGACGTGGCTCACGAGTGAAATGGGTCGGTAGTTCTTCAGGAGGATTTTATCACCCTTTTTGAAGAACAACCCGACAACACTCCTACTCCACGCCTCCGGAGTTCTGTCATCAAAGAGGACAGTATTTAATATGTTCTGGAGCTCCTTCATTACTACAGGTTTACCGCCCGACTTCAGGAGCTCCATTTTTAAGCTGTCTAAGAGCCATCGCGATTTCGTCCAGGCTGACTTCTGGCAAAATACTATACGGGTATTAAATTATTCGTAATCCGTCGAAACGCCGTTCCAAATTTTGTCCGGTATTCCGGTTTTTCGGTATTACTAAAAACGGCCTAGCTTAGAGACGATTAATACGAGAAAGCTGAAATTTGGCATAGACAGACATATCAATCACGCCGACAAAACGGTGGAATAAAATCATAATTTTGCTTTTCGCCTACACCATAGTGTGAGGCATTGTTGGTCGTTTAAAAATATTGTGAGTATAAGAAGATATTTTTTTATTTAGGGTTCCGTTTGCGGAATACTAAGCTAAAGCTTTAAAAAGAGCAATTTTTTGTTCGAGTAGGGCGTATCTCCTGTCTAAACGGTATACAATAAAGAATATTCTTATCTTATCTTAAACGGTTGATTGTAGAAACGTGAAAAAATTCAGAGTAGTAGCATATATAATGAACTTAAAAGGAAAACTATCACGGCTAAGTAGGCTTTACAAGTTAACGAGTATCAGGCGACCAAGTTATAAAAGGAAAACTTCGTACAAAATCCATTGAAAATTACGTTGATGAGGTTGTTAGTTCTGTAAAGCAGATAAAATCCCCTCTTTCTACGGAATCCCACACTGCGCGGGGCCCGACAAGCACTTGCCGGTTTTTTATTTGAATGAGTCAGCACAGCAGTGATTGTTACATTGCGATTTTGCAATTATTTTGCAGAACTAATAGGTGGCTGATATTGCATTAAATGCTTTAGCATATTATTCTCAACCAAGTAAACGCATAAGTCTAGCATAAACTATTAACTTCAACAGAAGAATCGCAGTAAGCGAAAATAGGAGTTAGCCAGCGCCGAGTTTATGACAATTTAAGGTACATTGCGAAGCAGAATCTATTTGTTAATCTGTGGGTTAATCGACTTTGCAATGTACATCGAATTGTCATAGCAAACCATGAATTATTGTAGTTTTATGGTTTTATGAAACAGACCCTTTCATTGTAAAGGCCAGCCTGTACCTACTTATGGAGTCATAGTAAATATGGAGGAGCTCATGGTAGAATACTGTTAAGACCCAAGGATCATTGGTATAAATAGGTTTTGTTTGTGGATAATACGCAATAGAATTATCGAGCAATTGCGTTGAACATAATAAAAAACATGACGTCACTTCTTCTCCTTACATTTTTCATAAGACCCCCACATAAGTCAACTTCATTGTATCCGATCGCAGCTTGAGTTTGAGCTAAGCCTAACCTCAAATAAAGAATCCTTCCGTAACTAAAGAACCTATTTTCTACACATCTGATGATTTTTCTGGTTTATGGTAATAACATCTACCATGATTATGTTCCATAATCCATTACCGAACACAAGGTGTAACCCACTTTTAATCTATAAAAACAGGGCGGTACAAGACTTCCATACAAAGCTGCTTTTTTCCTTTATATTGTTCGGCGATCAGGTGCTTTTTGAGTAAGTAGGTATGTCTTTCTGATGATTCTGTACTATGTCTGTAGTGAGCGGATACAACAACCTTCACCGCATCAGGGTCAAAGTCGTAAGCTACTTCCCGATGCGTCGATAGCTTCAGGGAAATTGCCTGATGAATCAATACAAATTAATTGTCTTGGAATTTTTATAATTTACTTTATCGACGGTAAAGCTTGCGAGGCCAGACGAAATAAGTTGCAGGAACGATCTTACTACTGGCGGGGTATTAGTAAAGCGCTGTTATCTTTGAGCTCGCTTTTGAGGGTCTTTCCCAAAGTTCTACAGTAAGTTCAAGCTTTTGTTCGCAATGGGTCTATGACACTTTGAAATACTTAAACAATATTTTATTTTCCAAAGAACTCATGACATTTATTATTTCATGAAATAAAAGGCAATGAATGGAAAGGACCATAAAAAATCAGTTTCAGAATGATCACCGTAATAAATCTCGTGGAATAATCGAAATTAAATTCACCTAACATAAAATATTATTCGCTCAAGGACCCGGCGGGAAAAAAATATAGTGAACCGCGGACTCCTGGGAAATACTAATTTCAAGATGCTGTTCGCATCGATTTATAAAATGTCGTTGGCTGTAAACCATAAAGGTGCATCTTTTTAAGAATTACAGACTCTACAAATATAAGAGCCTAATGTGTTCAAATGTAAAAAAAAACGTTTGGTTAAGTTATGAAAGCTCATGTATCTTGAATTGAGGATCAGTACATTTCAATTGTACATAATATTATGTCCTTATCATCCAATCTACACTCGACTTCCTTGTAGCTAGTCATGCTGTGTACCTACCTGTACTTGTTTACGCACGCACGATCGATAAGGATAATAACAGGTGTGTGATTGTGTGTAATATTTTATACAAAGTATTGGAAATTGGAACGTTTAAGACTGTTCACGGATCTATTTGCCAGATTTAGTGTTGAAACTTTACTGTTATATTACAGAATGATAATAATATGAGGTGGTGTGAAACCGAAATACAGTATCCCCATCGATTTATGTCTGACAATACCTTATTATAGGGATTGGCCCAGGTAGTTACATCTATCTTCTAACATATAAAAGGCGAGCATCTACACACTCACTCATCAACGCCCAGCCCAAACCGTTGGACTTAGAAAACTCAAATTTGCCACGGAGAGTCATTTAATAATGGACATTACAGATAAGAACGGATTTTGAAAACTTCAACTCCTTAAGGGATGAAAGGGGCGTCCAAAACCTACGTTTTTCACAGTTTTTAAAATTCACCCCTAGAGAGGGTGCAAAGGGTTGTCAAAATTTATATGGAAACTAAAATTGTTGTCGGATTTTCTTGAAACACGTTTTTCATAGTTTTTAAAAGTTCAACCCCTATTAACGTGTAATAGAGACATCAGAAGTAAACATTGATTGATTTAATTTTAGGTCCCTACCCTCTTCTATGTCACCTGAGATGATCTCCTAAAGATTCAAACAGGAGGAATTGATCTTAGGGGCGACTGATTTTCGGAGTTATTCTAAAAACCTATTTAGTTATTCACCAACTCGACGCAAGAGACTGGACACAGGTGTGCCCGTTTGGTAAAATTCAAGATTAGTATCACTTATTATTTCGTCATCTGGACACGCCACGATTTTTAGGCGTGTGAAACCTAAATTAAATAATTTTTCAGCTTCTTAACGCATTTTGAAATAAAACAAATTTGTAACAACCAAATAATATCATCATTTATTAATATGAAGGCAAGTATACTTAGCTAATGTTACTTTTTAGGGTTCCGTACCCGAAGGATGCCAAACGGGACTCTACTAACTTGTCTGACCGTATGTCTGTCTATCTGTCACTAGGCTGTATCTCATGAACTGTGAAAGTTTGAAGTCAGTTGAAATTTTCACAGATGATGTATTTTTGTAGCCGCTATACAACAAATACTAAAAACAGGATAAAATAAATGTTTCGTTAGATGTAAATGTTAAACGCTTCTTGTTGGTTTCTATAGATGGCACTGTTCTCAAATTCGATCTTTGTCTAATGTTGTATAGATAATGGTACGAAACCTTTCATGCGAGAGTCCGACTCGCACTTGGCCTTTTTTATTACTTAGAGGTACTTTTGTAACAATAGCGTAAAAATATTCATTATAATCTAAGTGTACCTAATAATTTAAAATCATCACTTCGAGCATCACAGAAAAATTAAATGAGGACAATACATTATTTTACTAGCAAAATATATTTTTGTATTTTTCAAGGATACACAATTATCCGTTCCCAGCAGTTTAGTGGCCGATGATGATTGTGACCCAAAACAATAATCTAAGTGACTGTACTTTGCCATAAATTCGGGTAAAATGCGAACGTGTGTCTAGTTGGCGAAAACATAAAAAGATATTTAATTTAAATTTCTCTCTGTGGACACGCGTAAAAATCTTGGCGTGTCCTGATGACGAAATAGTAAGTGATACTAATTTTGAGTTTAACTAACTGGACAGGCTGTGTCCAGTCTCTTGTGTTGAGTTGGTGAATAACCCGATTTTCGCACGGCAAGTTTTACATTGCTTGCTCTACAGTGAGCTCTCCTAATAAGCCTGGTTATGTTAGCACCTAGAAGAACGTGTAACGTAATATGTTAAGAGGTTTTAAATGTAATATAAGAGATTAATATTCTAAATATAAAGTGATTGCAAAACACGTAGTTATGGGGCTACAGTATTTTCGGATGTTACTGTAGGGGCAGTCGTTTAAAAAAAGTTAAAACTCGACGAAAGC
Organism: Yponomeuta malinellus; assembly: GCA_947308005.1. NCBI lineage: Eukaryota > Metazoa > Arthropoda > Insecta > Lepidoptera > Yponomeutidae > Yponomeuta > Yponomeuta malinellus. The sequence goes on along the minus strand of OX371012.1, from coordinate 9,386,670 downwards.
TAGGCAAAACAAATATGTATGTAAATTAAAAAAAAAATTTTTTTTTAATACTAACCACTCTTATCACCTAAAGTCCACGCGGACGAAGTCGCGGGTAATAGCTAATTATCACATAAACTCTAACAAAAAGCATGGGCTCGGCCGCAAAATTAAATTTAAAAAAAAACTTTATTACGTTCAGTCAACGAAAAGCTATCAAACAGGACCTCTAGGGTCAAGTGCGTAACGTTCCCCTATCGGAATTAGGTTTTATCGAGCTCGATATGAGGCGCAATTAAGCGCACCGTATCCTGTTGGAATCCTGACGTTATTATAGAATTTGATACTGGTATTGTTCTGGATTTGGTGCTCGTAAGATAGGAGATGATCGTCGCTAAGGCATAAGGCGGCAGGAGGACAATGGACGAGATTAGCAGAGGACTGTTGGCGTGACGGTGAAGATGCCTATGTCCAATAGTGGGTGTCTTTCATGAGACTAATTCTTATCGCCTTCTATCTATCAATCTTTCATATAGATAGAAGGCGATAAAAGTTAGTCCCGGGGCCGACAGAAGCGGCCGAGTGCAGTGAAATCGTCGTAGAAAGTGCCGGGCGATACCATATCGAGCGAGCGGACGGCTGTCCCCTGCGTGCGCCCGCGCCTCGTTACTGGAGGAAGTAATCGTATTTGTTATTTGAAAGCCTATTCATACAGGGTGTTACGAGGAAACCACTGTGCATAGTAACATACATACATACATAAACTCACGAGGTTAGAGAGATTAGAGTTTGCCACTTGCCAATATCCTGACAAACCTCTTTTGCCTCATCAACATTCGTTAGTCGCTGCTCGGGTTTGGGTTACTTTTTATTTTGCCCTTCGCTAATACATTCCCTTCCCAATTACATTACGTACCTTATAACCGATTGTTAAATTATTTTACCAATTTCACTTCTGCCAGAAACATTGACACAGGGTTTAAAGAAATAATTTGGCTTTTGGCATCCATATCTGCAATATTAAGATTAGATAAGAATATTCTTTATTGTACACTAGAGCACATGACATAAGTTTTTTTATAATTTTTAAGCTTTCTTGATATACCGCGAATGTATAAAAATGTACCGAAGCTTTCGCACAATTGCAATACCTATCCACGAGTATTAAAGTGCGCTACGAGCACTTACGGTACGAGTTTTTCATTTCATTCACCCGCACCCGAAGATCCTGCAAGTGCGTCCAAGTTCTTAAATATTTATTAACGGTTACTGTAAGAAAAGCGTCTGGGGCCTAATTGTTTATCTTTTGAATCTATCGCGATCACGAACTTCAGACGGCAATTAACCTATCCCAATCACTTTCAGCTCGTGTCAAATAAATGCAGTCTGAATTTCGTCAGAACTAATCAAACGTCAAATTGAAAGGGATCGCGATAGATTCAAAAGATAGACAATTAGGCACCTGGATAACTATTTCCGTGTCGCTCAGGCAATATAGACTCTTGTATGAGCGAGAGGCAAACTGTTTTCCAGTCGGTGTAATAATGCAGAAATGATAATATTCTGACAGTTGAACCCTTGGTAATTCTACATCCCCATGGGACAATCTGTTGAAGATAAGTATTAGTTCATCTACGGGTCAGGAGAAATAAGAGAACTCATATGACGAGCGAGTTCAATACGAGTATGCGTTAAAACTACGCCTGAGCGCTATTTTATGGTTAACTTTGACAATTCGATGTGCATTGATTTCGATGAACAGACAGAGACCTAATTATGCGCACCAAAGCCTGTTGGAATCCTGACGTTTGCGGTAGCAATTAGTATGGAATGACATTTAGACGATTGGAATCGTTTAGGATTTGGTGCACGTAGTATAGAAGCAGACTAATCGGTAAATTGTACTAATCGGCTGCGCAATGAGCATCGAATTGACATTATAAACTATAAATTATTGTAGATTTTGAAATGCAGCTTAGGCTGTCAAAGAACTGGCTTGTGACAGGAGTACGTGAAAGACGATGCACCGACATGAGACTTCCTTCTTAAAAAATAAGTAATACTCGTTCATATATGAGGTTCCGTGTGGCGCCGGATTAAGAATAGCGTCACTCCATTTCCTTCCGTGGTTGTCGTAGAAGGCGACTAAGGAAATAAATTAGCGGGAGACGGGCAGCAGCGTCTTCCTGTGATTCCAACTGCATACTGCGATCGCCAACCCGCCTGCCAAGCGTGGCGATTATGGCAAAACCCCTCATGGTTATGAAAACCACGAAGGAGGCCTGTGCCCTGCAGTGGGCGTCAAATGGCTGATGATGATGATGATATGAGGAGCTCTACAAAAGAAAAACGCTCTTTAAGCCCTAAAGAGCATTTTAAGTTGTTGTGATGTATGGAGATTTTATTTTGATCTGACTAAATTAAGGCGGTGTTAAAGCCTTATGAGAGGAATTCCTCATATAAACCGGCTTTAACTCTGTCTTAAGGGTTTTTTAGTGGGATCCTTTTTGTAAATGAGACTGTTAATTTTTCAGTGAGATCCTGTCTTAAAGAAAGTTTTAAGTACATATCAAGAGTGTTTAGGGGAATCGAATTAAAAAGGCTATGCCAATAATTTATTACGGGAACGTAGGTAGGGCCATTTTAACCAAATTTACTTTCCATGTATCTCATTTAACCCCATCAACAGGACTTACGAGTATTTGTACCCCTTCCCCCTTGCGTCAAAATTTTCATTTAATAATTCAATTTCCCTCATCTCTGGTTCTTCCTCTCCTGACGACAGCCGGTAAGAACGCACCTTGCTTACATAACAAACATAAGCAGCGTATATACCAACGTCCCACTGTAGGGCACAGGCCTTCTCTCAAGGAGAGAGTATGGGCTTAATCACCACGCATGCACACCGCAGATTGGCGATTTCAAGCGCTGAGGTATGTGAATAGCTCAGATACTCAGGTTTCCTCACGATTTTTCCTTCACCGTTAGCGAGTGGTATTGCTACTATAACTTCACAATTGTAAATACATAAGTTAGAAAACAAAGTCTTAGGTAAGTGCACGCACTGGGAATCGAACCTGGGTCTCTCGCTTCCGAGTCCAATGTTCTACTCGTACCCACTAGGCTACCACCGCTTTGCTTACTTACACATTTTTGAGAGATTCTCAAATGTTCTCGGCATCGCGTGATGGTAATGATTTTTTAATGTATGAGATGGTAACATAATTTATTTAAAGCTTCATTACTGTACCGCCATAATCATCAGGCAAATAGATTTATTTTGGACCATGGGAAAGTTGTGCTTGCGCAACAATGGGAACGCGTTGAACTCTTTCTCTTGGCGAATTAATAGCTGGAATATATTGTGTACTCGTGTCGCACGATCACTATGTTATGATTTGGATGTGGTGGGCACTTGAAGTTGTGGTGTTTTTACATGATTTCCTTAACAAACAACTCAATTTTTATTTTATTTATCTACTCTGATACTATAATATAACTTTTTAATCATAACGATACACCTACCTCCAGCTGGACCAAGAAGGTTGAACCTCTACTTTTAAAAAAAAGGTTTCAATGAACGAGTCCGCGGCGATGCACCACGCATGCGCAATCGATGTTTGCGCCTTGGCGCCAACATTTTACATTTAAAAAAACTTTTCAATATTTAAACAAAGTTTGGTTCTGTTTGTGAAATAAATTAGTTAACAGTATTGAAAATAACAGAAATGAGTTCAACATTAACATACCCTCTGCGAGTACCTCCAATAACGCTTCCTGTCCGGTTCAAATTCAATTTCAATTTCATAATCAATAATTATTACAAGTAAAAATAAATTTGTTGATATTCAGCGTTTTATTTATTGCAATATTATTTTATGTATTATGTATAGTATGAGAGTAGATAAAGTAGTGTATGACACTGTACATAACTTGGTCTTATAACACTCGTGTGATACTATAAAAAAACTCGCCTATGGCTCGTGTTTTTAAAACACACTCGTGTTATAAGAACCCTTATTATGCAATAGTATCATAAACTACTATTTATTTTTGAATATTAAGGAAAACAACAAACAGCATCTTAAAATATAAGTAAGTACCTACTTACATATTGTTTTTTTTTAATAGTAGAGCCAGTAGTTTTCCTCGAATGTATACAACAAGAATTGCTGAGACGTAAAATATTTCAATCTTTCTTCTAAATGAGATAGTAATTTTATAATATTTTTACTAGTAATCTCGGTCAGAATCACCTAGACCAGGGTTCCTCAAACTTATGGCTCTACGTACCCCTGTCATAGTTTCTAGATGACAGCGAACCCTTAACTCCTCCACAAGCTCAAGAAAAAATAAATAAAACAAATAAACATTGAGCAAAACCAGTGTTGTCAACTCTAGTTTTAGAATAGTCGTAGATGAACAATAAAAATTGGAAGATTTGAAAAGGGAAAATCTACCTATCCTACAAATATAGTTCAGAAGATATGTGAGAATTTGTAAGAAAAGACCGTATGAAAATACATGACATTACCTAAGTCTTGTCACGGACCCTCGAATGGCGAACACCTAGGGGTTCACGTATCCCACTTTCATAAACCCTGGCCTAGAGCAATTTACAAAAAGTAAAAAAAAAATATTTCCACACTTCGACTAGCGCGACGACAACCGAATTAGTCGCAATGACAGTATGTTTTGAGTTACAAAAAATTCGTTAAAAATTACTGAGAAATATGAAAAATCTTACTACGTTGCCCCTTTCACACTTTTGGTAAATACTCAATTAATTGTTAACGAATACGTTTGAAACTTAAAATGTGGACACTAAATGCCTCTTTTTTGTGATACCATATATTTTGAATGATGATTGATGACGTCATCGTCGTAGTCCGACGACGGCGACTTCAAGTATTGCTAGGACTTCTGCGGCGATGGGCTCGGATGTGACTTGCGAACCGAACTGTAACCGAACTTTCAAGTACCTATCAATTTGTAAGTACTTATCGATTTGTACACCATTGTTTTTGAACCTCGTTGAGACAAGGCGCCTTTGTACTTGGCTAAAATGCTTAAACAGCTTTAGAAGTGAAAAGAGGATCCTTGTCTTGTTTGAAACCAATAATTTCCGGACAATGTTAAGATATTTGTTCAGTGTGGCGCCGGATTAAAAATACGTCACTTCATTTCCTTCCGTGGGTGTCGTAGAAGGCGACTAAGAAAATCAATTAACAGGAGACGGGCAGCAGCGTCTTCCTGAGATTCCAACCGCAAACTGCGATCGCCAACCCGCCTGCCAAGCGTGGCGATTATGGCAAAACCCCTCATGGTTACGAACACGTAACGTACATACGTACGTACGTACGGGCGATCGCAGTATGCGGTTGGAATCTCAGGAGGCATATGTCCCGGAGTGGGCGTCAAATGGCTGATGATAATGATGATGATGATGTTAAGAAATTTACACTCAATTTAATTAGTAGCTAGCGGAATATCTGCCTATATGGGATGTATATATTACAATTTCCTGCAAATGATAATTCTAAAGTATAACGTATTATCCTGTTGGCGGAGCAAACAAATAAATAATGATGATAATATTGTTATCCAGGCTAAAAAAACTGTCAAATGTGTTTTTTAGTACGAATAGGATATTGTTTTTTTTCAGCAGAATATATATGGAATATCGCGCATGCGACGACAAATGAATGTTGATGAAGCGAAAGGGATCTGTCACGAATCAGGATCGGGGCAAGTGATCAGACCCTGGTCTCTGCCTACCCCTCCGGGATATAGGCATGAGTTTACGTTATTATTTTCAGGGTTCCGTACTCTTATAGTAAGGGACCGTATTTAAGACTCCACTTTCCGTCCGTCCGTCCGCCCGTCTGTCACCAGGCTGTATCTCATAAACCATGATGGTTAGATAGTTGAAATTTTCACGTATTTCTTTTGCTGCTATAACAACAAATATTAGAAACAGAATAAAATCAATATTTAAGGTGGGCTCCCATAAAACAAACGTGATTTTTTTGCCGTGTTATGCTCGATATTAATAACGGCAACAGGTAGACGCTTGAAATATTCAAATGTTGTATAGATAATGATACGGAATCCTTCGCGAGTCCGACTCGCACTTGGCCGATTTTTTAGTAGGTATATTCTTTTTGTTGCACTTTTAAACAATTTTAAAAACCTATTTAGATGCTAAAAATTCCACGGGACTTGAACCCGCGACCTCTGGCTAACCGCATCCGGCATCAGTGAAATTTCAAGCCTCTTTACAAACTTCTCTGTATTACGCACCGGCAGCGAGTCGCAGGCTCTACCCGGAACGTACCAAGGTGATTATTATAATACTGTAAAATCAGCGTTTTTACTTTATATTTCTTTTTGGTTGCTGATTAGATAGTATTTTGAACTAGTGAACGTACCAACTTTACTTATCTGCTCCACCAAGAATTTGCGAATTTAAATGCGCGCCTTCGCTAGTCTCTACCTAGATTCATCACAACTTATTTCAATGCAATTTACTATTTAATATGCACAATGAGCTAAGCTGGTCAAGGAATTATTTATACCTCTTAGAGAGGGGGAATCGCCAACCAAACTAAAGCGAATGATTAGGATCTTATCACAATGCTAGGTAACTGAAGCAACTCACTGAATTGCGCTTGACATGACTAGTGGTTTTGAGTTTAATAAAATGACCGTGTACCTACGGACTTTATCAAAAATACAGTTTCCTGCTAGCGTTATGTACAAGGTTATTGTGATAATGTGAAATTCTTTAAACTATCGGTTTGAGTTAGCCATTCACAAAACCTTTTGTTCTACGAGTTACTTAAATTTAAAAAAAAATTGAAGTGTTCTTTACGGTTTTTTTCTTTGCAGTGACTCGAATAGATAATGCTTAAAATCATAATAATATGTGTTAAATAGAATGGACATTCTTCTATGAAGGACAATGATTTACTGAAGGCTGTGTCGTTGGTAGAGCGCGTAATATAATAAAAACCCTGATATTTCAAAAAGTTACAATCTGAGAAAAAACTCATAGAACAAAAGTTGTTGCTAAACACAAACACTAATTGTGTTGTGTCAGGAAATTAATTGCTCACTTTATAAATAACCCTATTAAGACAGAACGTTCGGAAAAGGTTTCAATCAGTGATCGTTAAAACATAGATTAAAAAAAAATTGTGGGACGGCGGACGGGGCTTGTCAGCTGTGTTACCAATCGGAGTGAGTTCAGTATTGCCCGGCAAAATATCTATGCACCTGACTCCGTGAGACCGCCATCTTGCGAGGTACCTTGATTTTTCGACAGGTTATACTATGAAGTGATTGGTTTGACGTTTTTGTATAAAACCAACCATCAGTTACGCTGTCACTTACTATCGCCCAATCAACGTTAACGTCACGCAAGGCGCACAGAATGAACCAATCACAGGGTGATTTACTCTACAGCACATCTTGCGCTCATTTCATTGGTGAAGAATCGGTAGGACTGGGTCCGTTTTTGAGTGTGAATTTTTCTAGGGAGATATACTAAGTATGGTTTTTTGTCCATGAGTTTCAATACATCTCGCTGCGCACGCGCTGCGCTAACAATGCGCCCACGGCCAGGGCCCTCGCCCTGCTCAACGATATGTTACCGAGGTCCAACATGTTGACATATTTGTTGACTCCATGTGTAATATTGCTGTACATTTAAGATTACACTTATGTAATTAGTATAATGTACCTGTAATAGTTATAGTAACTGAAAGAGCGTTTTGGGCAACTGTAAGTTCTTATGGTATAATAAATAAACAAATAAATAAATAAATATCGTCGGGTTTCTAGTAGGCCCTTCACCTAGGCTGTGCTGAGTGCTGACTATTAGACCTTATACCGTATAATAAGTAGGTAGTAATCATGTAAACATGTAACGCTAATTAGGCATATAAAACGGCCACTTACAACTTCGTAGATGATAAGCATGTTTCGTGACCCACAGAGGGACTTTGCAATTGCAATGAAAAGGACCTTTTTGGCAAGGAACAGAAGTCACTTTACCGTGTGCTAATAGAAAGGATGTAGATGTGCAGTGATGTCAGTGTTTATGTTGCATAAATCATGTTGTACGCGTTAATTTGTGTGCATGATTCCTAGTTGTGTGTGGTTGAATTCAGAAAATAATTCTGGGGATGACGCTGCTTGCGGAACGCCCCCCCTGAGTTCTTGACGGCCGCGCGGGGAACTGCAATAGCTTGTCTTGCAACCGTGACAGGAGTTATTATTGCAGAACCCAGTAGGTACTTCACGTCAATTTTGTTTTTGTCTAGCTTGACGGTTAAAAGTTTGACTACCAAGACCGAGGACGTGGGTTCGATTCCCACTGGTTGCAACCGTACTTTGACTTTGTAAACAAAAGATTGATTTTGTATTATAATGGATAAATACAGATACAGCTCACCAAACTCTACGTTTTTGTTGCCCTACTCCGTAATCTAGGTATGTAGAGTGCACACATGTAAGGGTTGATGCGCTGCTGACTGTACCTGAATTGTTATGTTAAACAAAACATAACAATACAAAGTTACGACTGTTACGACTACGAACAACGGACGTAGGTAGGTAGATTTTTTATCGCCCTTGCGGGTCCTGCCTGACGACGCTGATAAAATTGCGGTTACAAAAGGAATTGTTGTAACAAAAATGGGCGCACTACACGTTCAAATATTCACTAATAAAAGGACAACTCAGCCTTTAGTACTGAATTTTGCACTGACAAGAAGTCGCTATATTCTTTTTGTTGCACTAACCCATGCCACTAACCCAACCTAAAAAAGGCCTAAAAGTGATTATGCGCACAAAATCCTTTCGGAAGCCGGACGTTTGCGATAGCAATTAGTAGGTATGGAATTTGACAGTAAAACGACTGGAATCGTTCAGGATTTGGTGCACGTAATAGGAGCAGTTCAGAAGACTAAGGGCCAGTTTCTGAATTGAGAATGTCGCTAAGTAAATAGTTAACTGTAGTGCTGTATCTTATTTTTTTTTTTGTTCAAAGTAGCACAGAAACTGCGAAAAAACTCCAATGGACAAAAAAAAAAATCCAATGGACAAAAAAACTCCAGTTATACTGGGCGTTTCAAAAAGGTAGTTAAGGGGGAGCTACTCCAAAATAATGAAAAAGCTTTTCTTTTTATACATTAGTTTGGAACAGTTTTTTTCGGTATTTCGGCTCTTCTGCATCATAGACTCTTGAAATCCCCAATCACAGTGGGCTCAGTTATCGGCGTATTCGGTGGTGTTTAAATTCTATGGCTTATGTACTAAAGGCTATGAGCCAAGCAACATTACCTTTGTCCTGCAGTGGGACTTATAGGTACTGTCAACTGTTTAAACTTAGAGAGAGCCTAAAATTGAACGAGTTGACATTCTTCAGTGTAATTTTTTTGCCACAAAGCCCGTAAGTTCTCAACTTCGAGATAAGTGACAGGGCTCAGCCCACGTGAGCTGTCCGAGGCGACCGTTAGTTGAGCATTTTATAAGGGCATTGCATGATGTGTTTCAAAATGTTATCATCAATGTAATAAAACGAATAAATCTGTCCAGATAATTTTTAGCAGGCACGATTAGCGTTGTTAGGATTACTTTTCAGGGGGCTTTGAAAAGAGATGGCCTGCCATGAATCCTACATCCTGGGGTGGGCCTAGACCTTTCTGGGGTAGGCATGGCCCAATCTGCTCCCCCCCCCCATCTACGCCAATGGTAGGCACCAAAGAACGTGTAATAAAGACTATGGACACCCTTTCGCCACCACCGTATTCTATGGTAGACACCTATGATAGTGATGTTATTTTAATATCTAGCAACGCATCAGACCACAAAAGTGAACTATTTTGTACAATAATTTGAAATGTTATTTTAGAACGTGCGAGCGAGACGGAGGCCAGACGTAGTAGGACCTATAAAAAAGAAATATATTGTTTGGAAGCTACCTACTTAGGCACTTCAATAAATTCCTAGATTCGGTGTGACTTGGTGACAGAAAACGCAGTCTATAAACCATCATAATTCCCAGCCAACCAGGTTGTCACTTATGCATGCTAGACCTGCATGGTCAATGACCCAAAAGAAAGAGAAGTTAGCACTTTTTGAAAGAAAGGTTCTACGCAGAAACTTCGGGCCCATAAGGGAAAATGACGGCTCTTATCGTATACGAATGAACGATGAGCTGGATAAACTGATGGTACTTAAGGAGACAATGGTGAGATACTGTAAGTCTCAACGGCTGAGATTGGCAGGCCACCTAGAACGCATGCCGAACGCAGAGCGGCCAAAGTAGGTAATTTCCAAATGGGTTCAACAAGAAAAGAGACAGAGGGGCTGGCCGAAGACTGCATAGAGGAGGATCTTAAGAAAATGGGGAAGGTATCAGCTTGGAAGAAGAACCGAGCGAAATGGAAGAACAATGTTGAACAGTCCAAGACCCACACCGGGCTGTAGCGTCGTAGGAAGTAACTAAGGTGACAGACAACTTTAACGAGGAACCGATGTTCAATGTCGATTATTGCGACGATTCATGTTTTACTCAGTCAAACTGACACAGATGGGAAAGATTTATTGGCCGTTAGTATCAGATTACTTCTTTATCTACCGATAAGGCATTTCAAGGTTGCCCTAAATCCGAATATGGTCAAGCTAGCGTAGTTAAGAGTTAAGCTCGTTTTCCTCATTTCATCTCCTATTACACAAGGAGATCAATAAATCATCTTCTCTCGCATGTTGCTGGGTTCCTCGAAAGCCTAGCCTGGGGAGACGCGGGTCGCTGGCCGCAAGGACGTTGGTGCGCGGGCGGTGACGCTTCAGCCAATCAACGCTTGAGAATAGGTGTGTGAGTGCGACCATTGTAGGTGGTGACAGATGGAATAAGTGTTGCCAGCTCAGAGGAAAATGCTGACAAGTGCGTGAGTTAGTTTTGAGGCTCCGGTGTATTTTTATGGGCGTGTGTGAGTATATTTGCGGTAAGATGAATTCATATATCTATGGTGTTCTTTGTATGTCAATCTAGCTCAATACTAGATTAAGTACTGTTAGATTTACTAGTTACTAAGATTGTATCTCGTTTTATATGTACTTTAAATTAAATAAATGATGTATGAATGATTATAAGCCAGTAATTTGAGAATAGTCTGACAGATTTTACTGTTCTAAATAATAAAAAAAAGTTACAATACCGCGACCAGCGTGACTGTTTTTTAAGAAATTGCAAATAATTGCAAGTTAAGTAGTGAATATTAATGTTAGTATGTACCATGAAAAAAGAGGTATTTTTTATCTGGTTTAAAACTTTCAACAGGATTCGGTAGAAAATTTACTCAGATATAAAAAAAATTGTTTTAATTACGTCATCATCATCATCATAAGCCATTTGACGCCCACTGCAGGATACAGGCCTCCTTCGTAGTTTTTATAACCATTACGTAATTTTCTTAAAAATTCTAGTCTATTTTTTATTAGATGAAAAATAAAAGAGGCAATGTTACCATTATAAAATATGTCGTACTATGCCACGTGCCACCCGCGTCCACACACGACTTGGATTTAGTATAGAACAAGACATCGCGTGATATATTATTATTTATAGCCATCGTCTGTCACGACCTTTAAAAATTAAACATGTATTGTGTCCACATTTAGTACATCAATAAATGTAATGTGTTGTGATGATGTACAATGCCGGCATGTCAGTGACAGTATTTTTTGCATCGAATTAAAAAACAGACTTAAGACATTTTAACAATTTAACTATATTTTCAGTCAATTGTTAAGTAATTATTTTGAAATCCGAAACATAAATCAGAAACATGTTTCTCGTCACGATACCGATATAAGCTCGATATAAGCTAGCAATTAAGGAATTAGTTTAATCATATTGTAGTGCCCTTACAGGGTGTCATGTACCTCTTGAATTACATATAAGAACTGTAATGACACATGATTATTGCAATAAAGAAATCTGAATCTGAATCTGAATCTACCACAACCAGATTTAATTAAAATTTACCAATAAGTGATTTATCGCATTATTAACGTAAATATTCGTTCCGTCGCAAGACATAAATTAAATGCTTTTTGATGTTCAGGTAACGTAATTCTTTCCAATAAAATTTCAAAGGTTATTAAGACAGTTAAATATGTTCACAACCGGGCTATTAGAATATTTAGTATATTTATAAGTAACTAGTTAGAGTATTTATACTTAATTGCAAATAAAAGGGATTCTCACCACGATGATCGAAAACTATAAGACTTAACGCCTTGTCTGTTTGTCTGATGGATGGATTCACAAAATCTAGCGGACAGTTTTGCCACTCATTGTACTGGTAACACACTCTTTTGACAGAACAACGCACGGTGCGGAAACTTGTTTCGTTCATTACATCGTTCATTCACGCACACTGTTGCGTAGAGGTTGGATGTTTTTGTGTCGTGTTTTGTTTTATTTTGTAAAACCATGAGATTTTATGCTTGAGTGAGAACGCCACCGCTTGTTTGGTTCCTTGTGTCGAGATTTGTGGATGTGAAGTGATGAACAGTACATTAAAATCGGAATCAATCACGGAACTTTATCTTATTATCGTGGTCAAAGTGAAATCTGTCGTGCAAGCTCCAGATGTTGTGATCCGCTACAGCCTTGTTCCATCGAATACAAGCCGTGATTGGGAGTTGCGACGAGTTCTACCTGCGATATACAAAAAGTTACGTGATGAATTAAACAATGGACTAAACTGGAAATCCGGATGAGAATGGGTTACATTCGCTTCGTCGCAACGAGATTCATATTGCGACTTCACCCACGACTTTTATGGTAAGTTAAAAGTTTCATGTTTTATTTCGTAACTGGAAAGTAGGTACTTGTTTGTAGAGTGCTACAACTTTATTTAATCCCTGAGTGCGTACATTTTTACAAAGCCCAAACAGCCATAAGAGAAAAAACAATAGAAGATCGTTTACCTTTTTTTAAATCTTATTTATTTTATAAGCCATACATCTCAGAACACAAGTTCTGTGCCATACATCGAATGCTCTACCTTCTTTTTAATAAAAAAATAATTGAAAAGCCTTCTGCGACAACGCTGTATCCAGCCAGAGCGCTGCTGCAGCCTGGAACACTGCTTGAACAAAAACAAATATGTACATTTAAAAAAAATGAGATTCTGTAATCTGGTTAGTTCTGCTATGACATTATGATAGTTTGATTGAGTGATAGCACATTGCCTATGTCTTGTCTTGTGAAATGTAGGAGAATGGGCTGTTAGGTTTGCCCACACAAATATGCCTCAGTGCACATTTTGAAACCTGCTGTTTGTAGCTAATCATAGGAACCACCCACTCGCTTACAAGTGTGCTTTTAGATACCCCAATAATAGCTCAAGATACATACTAGATTGTAATAAATAAACAGGTGAGATTAAATTTATTTTAGCTAGGGCAAGCGCCTGGTTCCATTTTTGGATAGAGGAATACAGTATTCCTCATTACAAAAATGGAAATGGGTGTAAGCCCTACGGTTCAACAAGCTAAGTTTACCATACTTAATATTATAAGCCTTGCCCTGCTTGATAACTGTCTCTCTTAAATGCTGCTTATTTATTGATACTATGTCAAATTAAAATAGATTCTGTCCTATTTTTCAAAATGAGTAATTTATTGATATTGCAATGGACCTGAACAGCAGGTACAGTTGACTGCACATCAACCTTGACAGCCATGCGGTTTATTTGGTTACATTACTAACAAAACTAACACTTCTTATCATGACAATGAAGACATTAGTCAAAAAGCAAGAAAAAACTTTAAAAGAACACAATGACTTGGTTGTTTTAATATCTCAGTTGTGTGTATGCACTGCAACATATAATTTGACTGCATAAATTGTGCCTGCCTGGTGAAGTTAATTTTTTTAAATTGTCCCGAAGGTCCCTAAGTGGATGCAAATTGCTAACAATGAATACAATGCTGTATCATTCAGATGAGTTGATTTAGGTATAGGTAATTTTAATGAGGACATATTAATGATCAGATATACCTAGGCATAGAAAAGCAAATATTTGTACGAAAAATCTGTGCAAGGTGCAGGACGGGGTGCATTGACAAACTTAATAACCAATTGTATGGCTGCAACTATGCTCTTCCACCCCATGCCACATTTGATATGCCAAAGAATCCCAAAAAGTTCCTACTGTGCGTTATTCAAGATGTTTGCCAGTGTCAGTACTTATCAAGTATGTACTTCAGTATTATATTTTGAATCGGAACTATCAAAGAAACCTCACCTCCTACACTGTCAAGGACAACTTGGTACTTTTGGATGTCCAATAGTATCAAGGTGTCATTGACACCACTATGGTAAAAATACCTAGAATTATACGTTTTTGTATAAAGCTTCCATCTCCATTTCCATCCATACGCAAAGATATTGGTATTTCCTCTTTACTTTACAATTGAGTGAATCAAATAAAAACTTGCTTACTTCCTATAGCAAACTGCAATCTGTCTAAACCATTGAAAACATGTTTTCTTATGAGTGTCTGATTACACCTGGCCCCAAGTTTCTCAGGAAGTCATTGCGGATGTGTGCTAGCAAATGAAAGTGCCGTTATCTTTTTTTGCAAGTGCCATTTTATGTTTTATTTTTATTATAAGTCTTAAACTGGACTATTGTTGTGAACAAACAAAATGCTTAGAAGTAACAAGTGAATGTGAAAGTGTTTGATCATATTTTTCCTCAAGGCAAATAATTGCCGTTCAGTCATGAATGAAACTATCAATGGGAGACAATAATATATACATGTTCTCATAAAAGGTACCTGTTTAATTTAGAAGTGAAACCTGAAGCTATTACTTCTGATCATTCAAATAAATTGCTTCTTTTCTTTGAAGTACCTTCTTGATGCATACCAGTCCCAGTCAATCAAGTGCTTAGTTCATCTTGGTTTCATGTGGAGATAGATACAAAACACTGTTTGACTGTACTTATTCCGTGTGAAACAGTGGCGTTGTTGTTCCGATTCAAATAACATGGGTCTGTAAGATCGGTCATTGTTTCTCTGAGTTTTCCTGAGATATATCTACTTACAATAAACCGTATTGTAGCTTATTCCCGGGCGGACATGCTTGTGCGCACGTACACTGATCGACTTAGCTAATCGCTGAAACATATTATTATTGGCGGGATGTCAACTTGCTTGTGCGAGTCTGATATCACGAAGTGAATAAAAAAAATTAAAAATGTTTATTGAGCTGAATAAAACTTATATATTTAATAAACAAAAAAAAAATATATAAAGTAACTCTGAACCCCAAACTAAATTACATTGTATCTTGGGGCACAGTGATCCATGATACGGTATACAAATATTCACTTCTACTGATACGGAAGCAAAGCTGACTTCTCCTCTGCAAAACACCCATATCACAGGCGGCAAAGTCAGGCCAAGTTCGAGGCAAAGGGCGACGCACCAACCATGTTTTTCTCCCCGTCCGACCTCCCGGTTTTTAATTTTTGTGCATGAAATTATTGAAATCTTTACATTATGTGACTAACAATTTTCGAAAAAGAAATTGAGGAAAAGAAAATCATATTCCATGGAAACAAACATAAATGTGGGAAAAATGGGCCAAGTAGACCAATAGCGAATCTTGCAATAGCTTTGTTTCTGAGAAGGAAGTTATAAATTCCAGCTGATAGAACTTGAAAACGATTTTTGATCCGATAATCCTGTACTTGGAATCTTTTTCACGTTTCATTTTTGATGTGATTTCACATACCTGTTCGAAACAAAAAGTCTAGCCATTCTAAGAAGTGAGGCACACACAACTCGGCACTAGCATCACGAGGTCATCGTGAGTTGGCTTAAAACGACCAAAAATATGATAGCCCAAACAAAGGTCGTGCGTGGTACGGATTCGAATGCGTGCCTATCAGCCTTGTGTTTCGTAACGAAGATTAGTGTACAAGTAATTTGTGAGACGCACTGACGCGTAGGTACCTGCGTCGTTATCGCGGACTACAATCGGCGGCAACCGCGGCTACCACACACAATGTAGAGTTTGCGCCACTACAGTAGTGCCAAGATGAGGTCCTTAGGTTCGTTAGACAATTCCTTAAATTCACAAGACTTTTGTATAATGCTAACTCTACACTAAAACCTACGTACTACAAAGGGCGACAGCCGCGGCTACATTGTAGAGTTTGCGCCACCAGAGTAGTGCCAAGATGAGATCCTTAAGTTCGTTGGAATTTGAACACAATTCCTTAAATTTACAGGATTTCTGTGTGATGCAAACTCTACATTACAACCTACGTAGTTATTATCGTTCGCGTATCAAATTAGAACCTACTTCCCCGTATCGCTGACTGTACCTGTACAGTAAACAACCTCGATAGATAGTATGAAGAGAATTACGAGTACGGACCTTTCATCTTATCAGTTAAGCACTTTATAAGTTCTACTTAATATTATTGATACGAGTTATGTGTGAGCAATGTAAACACGCGCAATGAACTAGGCCAATCTGTTTGAAGTGCCTTTGACATTTTTGTACCTACCCTTAAGGTGGTTGTTGTACTAAAATGCACATTTTTTTAAAAATCGAAATCTATATTGTTAACCATTTTTTTACGGTAATTATAAATTAACCTTAAAAATTATTCAACAGTTGCTTGTGTTGAATCAAACATAAACAAACTGGGACAGTTCATACAATTCAGGTAGGTTTTGTACCTGGACTGGACGTGGTTACCGCGGAGGGGTCGTCCATAAATGAAGTCATACGGATCTCATGTTTATGGAGACCCCCCTCCATCTCCTCCATTTCGGATTTTTAATATTGAGACCCCCCCCATATTAGAAATAACGAAATAAAATCATTAAAAAAATTCCTCTTACGTGTAATCTAAACTTGTCGAATCATATTGTATAATACATCGAATACATAAAAATCTCGTGTCACAGTGTTTGTTATCGAACTCCTCCGAAACGTCTTCGCCGATTTCTATGAATCTTTTGGTGTATATTTGGTAGGTCTGAGAATAGGTCGTAGGCTAATTAATTTGGCAAAACAACGTTCGCCGAGGTATTCTATAATATTTTACAAAACTAATCGGTGTAACCGCGCATAATACTGCGTGTAATTTACTTTTAATATGATCTAAGATCTACTTCGTATGATTCGTTCTACCAGAATAGTCCACATTGCATGCTACTTAATAGTGCCTGTCTGAATGTTCTTAAGGTTCATTTACCTGCGCCGCAGCAAGGTACTAAAATATCGTACTCAAATATAAAAATATCAAGTAATTGAACACACAATAAGTAGGTCAAGCAATCAAAAAAAGATACTTCAGATATGAATTTAATAGTTCGCGTCGCAAGCAACCGAATCTTCAGCAGCTTATCTACAAAACAGACGGCAATACGGTAATGCGGAGCGATTTGTAGCTGGGTACTTGACCGATGTCGAATAGGCATTTACTGTAGTAGGTATCTGCATACAAATTTTGGATTCTATGTCTGCTATGCGGCAAAGCGAGCGTGCTGCTCCCGAATTGGGCTGTATTAGGTAGTTACCAAAAGAAATATTCATCATTCGGCTGTCAAAGGCTTTTGGTGAGTAAAACTTCTTAGTCCACAGCGCGAGAGATATGAGACGCTAACTGTGGTTAATTTCAAGGTCATAGGCTCTGTTAGAAAGAAATATACTTTTTTAGGGTTCCGTAGTCAACAACGAACCCTTATAGTTTCGCCATGTCCGTCTGTCTGTCCGCGGCCCAGAGAAGATTAGTACTAGAATGCTGAAATTTGGCACATATTATATTAATCACGCCGACAAAACGGTAGCAAAATATTTTTTTTTTGTGTACCTTCCCTACACCTAAATTACGGATGTTTTTTTTCTCGTCTATCCCATAGTGTGAAGTACTCTTTAAAAATTTGTGGATGTAGGAAAACCATTATTCGATTCAGGGATCCGTTTGCTAAATATTAAATTTGAAAGCGCTAATTTTTGTTAAAGTAGCGCGTACCTCTTCTGGCTAACGGCTATCAGTAGAAACGTGAAAATCAGGTTAGTAGCGCATAATAAAATAAAGTTAAAAGGAAAACTATAGCAACAGCACAAGTAATATTCGCAATTTTCAACCTATGGTAGAAAACGTACTAATTCCATAGAAAATTGCTTCATGATGAGGTTGTTAATCAAAAACCGCTCCTTCTACAGAACTGTACATTGTGCGTGGTTCGACACTCACTTGGCCGGTTTTTTAGGGTTCCGTACCTCGAAAGGAAAAACGGAACCCTTATAGGATCACTTCGTTGCCCGTCCGTCCGTCTGTCTGGAAGGTAACGAAATGAAATTAAAACCATATAACTTAAGTCTACAGTCCCTTAAAGCTGTGAAAAAATCGAATCGGCTACTTATGCCACTTTTATTTCGACATATATTGCCATATTTTTTTCGACACTCTCAAGGGAATTAAAATTTATAGGGTACTTTGCTTTGATCTAGAACTATGAAATTTGGCACGTAATATTGTCTTAATAAATACAAGTACCTACAGGAAAAATCAGAAAACTATACATTTGTAATTATAAATCATAAAAAAATTGTATTTAAAATTGGGGAAAAGCTCGGAAAAACTGCGAGATTCGATTCATTAACTATTTATAATATGTAAGTACCTAGAAATTTGTACGGAATTTCTCCCCCGGTGGGCGAGACGTCCGGTTTTTTAACTTCATGATTTTATTATTTTTAATTTTTAATTTTTCTGTGAATGTTGTGTTTTATTTATATGTTTTTACGTGTGCAATAAAGTATAAAGTATTACATTCACATTCATAAACTCACGCCTGTATCCCGAAGGGGAAGGTAGAGACCAGGGTTTGGGAAATTCTAATATTCTACAGAGATGTTTGGTCCACGGTGGGTACTAATCTAAGCGTCCGTTGGTGACGGGGCCACTAAGTTTTATTTCCGTGCCGCAGGGCGTAAGAAACCAGTTTTGTAGCCTTTTTATTCCGGCTAGCTGAGTATAGATAGATCTTTTGCCGATTGTGTTGCAAACGATTCCGCGCTTCTGAACTAAAACTTTCGTAAGCGCTACACATTGTTAGCTATCAGTATCATCACTAGTGTCCTTTGACCTATATCCGCAAAGGAACTATCGTTTTTGTGATTTCTATATCTTAGGTGTTAATGTAATTTAAAATGTAGCATACCGTGACAGGTCTTCCTAAACTTTCTTAAAATATTCAAAGACTGCAAGAACTTTCCTTCCCTGCTGCCATACACTTCCAGTGTTATTTATAAAAGACTGTTCCTTTAAAACACTACTAAAATACAGTTTAAATTTCCTTGGATACATCGAAAAATCGGTAAACTTTTTTAGTGTTTTACAGGACACGTGTTTTTTCGATGTGTTGACATATTGAAATTACGCAACAACTGAAAACTGTTTCTTCAGTATCGATATTAAACAAATAGGTACCTACGCAAAAGATGAAAATTCTCAATTGAAAAGGAGCTTATGCCTGCAGCTCGTTATTTTACAAGTTATAACCCGGTCAGTGGGGCCAACAGAATTTTATTTAGTGTAGTCGGTATCGTGTGCCATCGATACGCTAAAAAGAGTTACTTGACTTGCCGACAAAATAACTATAAGTATAAATCCGCCAACCGCTTCCAATTTCAGTGCTAAGCCAGGCAGTGAACCTAGTTTATGTTCTTTGAGCATAAACGCGGTAACCTGTTTGCGTGTAGGCACCGTAGGGTCACCCAGTAAGGTAACATGGAACGTCGTCTCCGTAAAGAGACAATTTAGTACTTACAAAAAAAAAAAAACCGGACAAGTGCGAGTCGGACTCGCCCACCGAGGATTCCGTACAAATTTGTAGGTACTTACATATTATAAATAGTTGAGGAAACCCGCGGCCTGGTTGGCTCCGCACGTATTGACTCGTCTTTCCTGTGGGCTAGGCTGACTAAGCTGTCAGAACGGTGTAGGTGCTGGGCAAGCCTACTCCACCTAAAACAATGTCCCAGGCACTGCAGCGTCCGAGTGGTCTCTTCACCCATCGCGTGAAGGTGCCACTGGATGCTGTATAAATCATCTCATTACGTAGATGCAAAGGCTTAGGCCTAGGTCAGGAATCGAGTCACGCAGTTTTTTCCGAGCTTTTACCGAACAGACGTTTCTTTTATGATTTAATTACAAATGTATAGTTTTTCCGTAAAGTATCCATTTTAATTCCCTTGAGTGTCGAAATATGCGTTTCTTGTGGCATAAACGGTCGCATCTTTTTTTACGTAAACTTAGAAGTTTGATTTTTTCACAGCTTCAAGGGACTGAGACCGGAGTAATTAATGGTTTCAATTTCAACTCGATACCTCCACGCGTTCCCGAGATAAAGGGTCTTGACAGACGTATAGACGGATAGACGGATAACAAAGTGATCCTAAAGGGTTCCGTTTTATCCTTTTGAGATACGGAGCCCTAAAAAAGTTGGAAATGTGGCTCATGAAAGCATCGTGGAAGTCAACTTTTGTCTTGTCCGAGTTATTTCAAATATTATTATGTAGTAGTTCCTCCATAGCAATAATTGTTTGCTTTATTCCTAAAATAACGATTCCTTTCTGCATCACCATATTCAAGACCTTATCTAATACGAAATTGTACATTGAAATAGTCAGATGGCTTATAAAGATAGAACTTAAAAAATATTTTTTCCTCCGGGGTACCGTTCCATAAAACTACAATTCATAGTTTATCATGATAATTCAATGGTACATAGCGTAGCCGAGTCTTCCTACTTGTTAATCTGTGGATATATCGACTTTGAAATGTATACCGAATTGTCATAGTAAACCATGAATTGCAGTTGTATGAAATAGGGCTCTGGAATCCAATAGTGGCCTAACCGTACTCGATTAGAATTCAAGGACGCCTAAGTGGATCTTCTTCGTATTCTATTTCTTGGTAAAGACTTGGGACTGACAATACTACAGATAGGCCAGTACTAGACGGACATACAAATGGACCTGGTGATTGACGGCTAGAGTCGATAATTGAGTACTTAATGGTCATATAAAGTGGGCAATGACATTAACTTTTCAGTCAGTAAAGTAGAAAGGAATTTGGTACCTAATTAACTTTCTTATGTTACGAAGTGTTTTCTTATCTCTGTCTATTTTTCTAAAATTATCAATTTTACTTTTTAGGGTTCTGTACCCGAAGGGTGCCAAACGGGACTCTATTACTAAGACTTCACTGTCCGTCTGTCTGTCTGTCACCAAGCTGTATCTCATGAACCGTGATAGCTAGGCAGTTGAAATTTTCACAGATGATGTATTTCTGTTGCCTCTATAACAACAAATACTAAAAACAGAATAAAATAAATATTTAAGGGGGGCTCCCATAATGGTACGGAACCCTTCGTGTGCGAGTCCGACTCGCACTTGGCCGGTTTTTTATACGGTTTACGGAACCCTAAAAAATATAATTTTGAATTCTTAATTAAGGTTTGAAATTCTCAGTCTGAAAAAAACCTACTTAGGGGCAAAAAATTCCACCCATGCCGGGACTTGAACCTCAGCACGGCTTAGTGCAACAAAAAGAATATATTCTCATTCTGTATTTTTTTTCGATTCCTAGTTGTATTAATAGATGAAATAGAATAGAACTAAAAACACATTTTAGCGTTGTTGCGTTATTCCAATAACTCGTTCATTTGGATGGGACTATAACTATAAACTACTGCCTTATTTATTTTTAATCATTATGCTCCTATATTACGCGCACCAAAACTTAAACGATTCAAATCGTTAATCTGTCGAATTCCATACTAATTGCTACCGAAAACGTCAGGGTTCCGACAGGTGCGCCAGGTCAGAAGAATCGGTGATAGCGTGAATTTCTGTCGTTTGCGGAATTAATGGCAAACAACCAACGCGTATTTCTCGGAGCCGTCATACTATTCTTCTCTATTTCTCCAGCAAAGTTGAAAAACGGTGGTACAATTGTTAGATTTGTTTCAGAACTGGCGATAGTTCAGTCAGCAAGATGCGGTCGGGTGCCTGCAAGGTAGCCGCGCTGATCCTACTCGGTGCACTGAGCAAGGCCGAAATGCCAGAGGACGACTTCAGGATAATAAACAGACAAGGTGAGCTTCAAAACTTCCTACAGATCTTTTGGTGCATGCGTGGAGCCTGAGAAAGGCCAGTCCGTTTCCACCTGACTCAGGAACTGCGGAGTTCAGTAAAATCGTCACCCAGTCGTTTTTTCCTATGCCATTTGGCCACCTGACAGCTGTTAACTACTTTTACAGATTGTTAGTGTACGAAAAACAGTAAGGGCGACTTGCATCACTTTCTTAAATGAGGCTTGAACAGAATTTAACTAAAATGCTTCATAAAAAAGTCGATTTAAATGGCGACTTAAGTGCCTTTTAAGAAGTGGTGCAAGTCGACCTAAGCCTTAAGAAAATATATTGCCAACGGGTTCTTAGATTTTGTTGTCGCGACTCATTTAAAAGAGAAACGTCTCCAAACAAGAAGAAGAGGATAATAAACTGGCAGGTTAAAAAAGGAGGCTTCCAATATAAGTTTTACAGATCATAAAAACAACAGGCATGCGTTAGACCGCGCCCAGTTAAAACATTTGACAGTTCGGTGGCTGGCAACTTTTTTTCAAGATACACCTTCTTCAAGATACAATGCACCTTTTTGTGAAGCAACAAGGTCTAAATTGAAATGGTACATAGTACCTCTGCGACTGCGTCATCAAACAAAACATTGGGCTTTACACTTACCTAGCATCGCTGATGCCGTTGCAATGTTGTGGAGCACCCACTGGCATAGTATTATTCACCCACGTTTTATTTTACATATTCTAGTTAAGTACTTATGCGTGGATTTTTTGTGGCCTTATCGCGATATTTGGAAAGCAATTTTCTCTCAGAAGAAATTTCTCAAAAGAAAGTAAAATATAGTATCCTTTTTTTATTAATTTTACATTGTACAACAAAACTAATCATCGTAAAGCACTATTTTAGATGTGATATGCAGTCTCGTTTAAAAGACCTACTAATTTAACACAAAATTAGCTCCAAGCTCCCGAGACTATAATTTCATGTAAAATATTGCTACATTAGCTAAAGACGTATTGGACTGCAGCCACCGTGGGCCTATAGCGAAACCAACGTAACGCTATCGATAAGAAAATCAGACTATAACGTCTGTTTTGCAAGTTATCCTATTTAGCGCTCGTATGAGACGATAAATGTACTATACAAACGGCAACAGACAGACAAACCCACTCTCACTAGCAACCTCTTAGGTCAAACAAGTTATCTAATTACCATCTCCGATTCCGTCGTGCGTAAAATACGTCACGCCAAACAGCGTCACAGAAACCAGCTACTTTCGTATTGCAGCCTTTTGCTTCGCGTTAGGCCCTGGTTTATAAATGCGGCGCCACTGTCAAGTTGCAGAATGTTACCGCCACAATATAGTTCGGCCTGAGTCAACAGCTTAATTGGCGTGTTATAATTGAATTTATAATTTTCCAGATCTGTTGGCGGCCGATAGCGATATCTTCGAAGATAAGAGCACTAAATCATTTTCGCAACTGCTGTTCGATGTGGCAAGGGACCAAGTCGTCGTGGGCGCAAGGTAAGCGCCCGCCTAAATTATTCTCACACAAGCATCGCCTGCAGCTCCTACACTTGTTTTACTCGTAAACTGAGAAAACGGTCAGCTTTTCACAGTAATGGGGCGGTTGTAGGCATGACAGCTATTAAATATAAAGAGAGTGGAGAGGAGAATCATCCGCAGAGAAATTTTGTGAATTTTTCAGCGCTAGTTTTCTGGCGGTATCAAAGGGCGCCGCCGCACATAGAAAAAAATTGTGCTCGTTTCTAATCTTTTTGTATCCCTACAATCTATTAAATTAAAGTTGTACAATGTTACTAATTAGTGCAGAGTTGACTCGATATACTCAAACTTCATAGTCAAGAAACCGGAATACTGAAAATCTAAAATCACCCTTAGCTTAGAATTAGGTTATGTTTGCGTTCTCGTCTGGTTCCGTCGGCAGGCAGGTTTATCTTCACAAATAATAAATAATTAGTAGCTTTACTGTCTAGCTCGTCTTACGTTTTACGATCCTTTGCTAAATAGAAATCTCGAAAGTGGAAGCACGGTTTGTCAGAACTGTTGCTAGGGCAAATATTGCAGCTAAGCGTTAAAATGCATCCTACGGATTCATTCCGAAATCGGCTTTGAAGTATATTTCGATTTATTAGGTTTTGCAGTTAAAACATAGTGTCATACAAAATATTATAGTGGTATTTTATAACCGTTCAAATAACATATCTATACAATATACGTCTGCCCCATGTCAAAATATCAAAATTCATACGAAGCTACGAAACGACACTCCTAATTTTTGGGGTTTCGTAGCTTACTGGAAAATCTAAAAGAAAATCTTTCACTAGAAACGGAAAATTATGATTTCCTTACAAGCATGGGCAGTTGGCTTATTTTATTTCGACTGCAAAGGTTTTGTATTGTTTGCTCGCACTTGTCAGGTTTTTAGGGTTCCGTAATCGACAAGGAACCCTTATAGTTTTGCCATGTCCGTCCGTCTGTCTGCCTGTCCTCCCTTTCGTCTGTCTGTCCGGGGCTTAGCACAGAGACGGTAAGTACTAGAGAGCGGAAATTTGGCGTACATATTTATTAAGCCGACAAAGCGGTAGAATAAAATGTCAAATATTTTTTAGGATACCTCCCCTACACCTAAATTATTGATTCATTTTTTTCTTACCTGCACAACAGTGTCGGGTATCGTTGTATTGGTCGTTTAAAAATATTTTGGATGTAGGAAGACCATTTTTTAATTTAGGGTTCTGTTTGCGAAATATTAAGTTGAAAGTTCAAATTTTTGTCAGAGTAGGGCGTCTCAACCCCACTCCCGGCTAAACGTGAAAAAATTCAGGGCAGTAGTACATACAATAAACTTAAAAGGAAAACTATCACGGCTAAGGTGGCTTTACAAGTAATAGGCGACCAACTTATAGAAGGAAAACTTCGTACAAAATCCATTGAAAATTACTTTGATGTAAGTAGTTGTTAGTTCTGTAAAGCAAATAAAACCCTTCTTTCTACGGAACCCTACACTGCGCGTGGCCCGCCACGTAGTTGGTCGGTTTAAGCTATCTTAACATTAGTTGTATCTCTCCGAACTGCCCAAAAGTGAAACCCAATTTCGCAAGTACTGTTTAACTCGTAAGCGACGAATTAATTTATTAAGCGTGTACAGCACTTTACGGCCGTTCAAACAGTGCAAGTCGTTCACCTGCTTGTCAAATGCTTGCGAGTGGGAGATAGCGCCGGCCCTTATCGCTTACGAGTAGGTCCACTGACTGATCATCATAACTTAACTGGCATCATTAAAAATAGAACACGCGTTAACTGCGTAGTCGGTTTCGTCATCTAGGCGCACAGAGTGAGCCTGGCCAAGTTATCGCCAGGTCCGCACTCTGCACATTTACACCGACATATTCGAGCTATTTTCGAACCCTTGATTGAAAATTTGCACGGCTGCTTCATGTTACCGAAACGAAACTGCACTCAAAAACCGGCCAAGTGCGAGTCGGACTCGCACTCGAAAGGTTCCGTACCATTATCATTAACATTAGACAAAGATCGAATTTCAGAACAGCGCCATCTATAGAAACCAACAAGAAGCGTTTAACATTGACATTGAATGACATGACATCCGCGCTGAGAAGGTTACACAGATGGCCGCTAGATGGCGTCCGTTGTCTTTAGACAACATTTGTTGTATGGGAGCCCCGTTAAATATTTATTTTATTTTGTTTTTAGTATTTGGCCGCTATAAGGCAACAGAAATACATCATCTGTGAAAATTTCAACTGCCTAGCTGTCACGGTTCATGAGATACAGCCTGTTGACAGAAAGACAGACAGACAGACGGACAGTGAGGTCTTAGTAATAGGGTCCCTTTTGGCACCCTACGGATACGGAAACCGAAAAACCAAGTAAACGTGGTAAATTTCGGCTCTTACTGACTCATTCACTCACTGATAGATCTTCAAAAATCTGGGGTACTTCTAATTAAGAAAATTTGACTAGTAGGTATGATAGTAAATTTAGTTTCGTGTAGACAAGGAACTTGGGATAATTATGCCGTCGTAATATCAGTATTTTTTCTGACGAAAAGTCGGCTTGTTTATTTACATTTATGTTCACTTGGACGTTAAGATACGAAAACTTGCATTTTACTGAGCTTTTGTGTTGTTATAATCTCAAATTAAAAATAATTTACTCTTCCTTTATTAATTTAGCATTACTAATTCGCCTACCATATCGTAGTCGTCTAGTTCCAGATAACCAGTGCGACGATGAAAAACCTGGTTCTTACACTATAAGTATGTGTATATTTGATTCGCGTTAGGCCGTCTAGAACTTTTCACATTTATTGGTTTTAAATAATAGCTAAAACAAATTACTGAGGTGAACCACAAATATGTAGTTTCAATATTGAATTTATACACGAGCTTAAAGTTAGAGATTAGAGTTTATCACAAAAATTTCTGAACTGTACAGGGGCCTAATTGTCAAATTTCATACTAAATTGTCAGTTAGACGATTGGAATCACTCAGGATTTGGTGCGCGTAATATAGGGGCAGGACGGCACAGAAAGAACCTGTAATTTTTTATAAGTTCTACATACGAGTACGTACAGGCGATGGCACATGAATTAAACTAAGTAATTTTTGTATAATTACGAGTGACTTTGCAACAAAGCTGTAAATGTTGACCAGTGCCCTCATTAAGTTACAATAATTAGTAAGAACCTTACAATTGTCAGTAATTTTTGACCAAAAGTGAGGGTAAGCCCTGCTGTCGACTTTACACCCAATTCTACCTAACTATGTATTTGTTTGGATTTGAAATCGCAAAAAGTAAGATAACATTAATAAGTAGACGGTTCTTCGGGGTTTGCGAAAACAAAGGTTGAATTGATGTCTTGAACAGCTATATAGGTACTACTAATATGCCTTCTGCCAATTACCTGGATGTTTCTGAAGCCTAGAAAACGCGGCGGCGCGTGATGAAATAACCCAGAAAACTTCTCGCATGTTTGCTCCCAGTCAACAGTACTCCTACATTAGTGCACATTTGACCAGGTATTATAACACTTGTGTGTACTCAAGTGGTTCTCAGCCCGGCTACATCAAAGACGGTCGGGACCGCGGTAACCGTTCCACTTCTAGCAGTGCTGCGACGTGTCATGTAATTATCGACCGCAGTTATTTACCTACTGTAGTAATTTTACTGTCCTAAATATTTGTGAATGCATTCCTAGTCAGGTAGGCGAGTACGGATTGAGTACAATCAACAGCAGATCAACCTTTCTTTTAAAGGTTCCGTACCCGAAGGATGCCAAACGGGTCCTTATTACTAAGACTTCACTTTCCGTCTGTCAGTGTGTCTGTCTGTCTTTTTTTTAAATTTATTTATAAAGAGTTAATACATGTTTCTCGAAAACAAATCAATTGCCAAACTGCGCGGCAGTTTGTGGGCGAATTATAGCGCCCTTCTTATTTTGTCTCTTATTCTAAGCCTGACATGCGCTACTCGACCAAGTTCGACTTGTGACATCTGAGAGGCAGCGCAGGTCGGATTAAATCTTAACCTCTTTATTTGACTACCCACCTGCCCGCCCTGCGCCTGCGGCTTGGGATCGGAACAGTGCCACATACAGGGGGGCAGTCTCACAAACACTAAATATGCCATGCATGCTGAAGATGTAATTTGTCAAGCTGTAATCTGTAAAAGCTGTCTGTCACCAGGCTGTATCTCACGAACCGCGGTTCACGCGTGATAGCTTGGCAGTTGAAATTTTCACAGATGATGTATTTCTGTTGCCGCTATGACAACAAATACTAAAACAGAATAAAATAAACATTTAAGTGGGGCTCCCATACAACAAACGTCTTTTTTTGCCGTTTTTGCTTGATATCAATAACGGCAACAGATAGACGCTTAAAATATTCATAGAATATTTAGTTCTATATTCGCTTCAAAAGTAAATAATTGAAATAAAATAAATATTTAAGGGGGGCTCCCGTACAACAAACGTGATGTTTTGCAGTTTTTTCTCGAGCTTTGTGTCCAATGTTGTATCCATTTCTCACTGAAAACAGAAATGTTGTAACCATTTCTGTTCCAATGACTCACACTTGGCCGGTTTTTAAACGGAGTTGCTACACTATAAGCATGTAAAGGTTAATGTGCTGTCATTTGTTACTATTTAGAGCCTTCTATACAAACAAAATCAAGCAATAAATAAAAACTAGCGCATTTCTTACACGAAACTAAGAGTCTTGTATCTCGTTACGAAAGTCACTATCTGGAGTTGATAATAATGTTTGTTCCAACAAATGAATTACAAAGCCTATGACAGCTATTAAATATAAAGAGAGTGGAGAGGAGAATCATCCGCAGAGAAATTTTGTGAATTTTTCAGCGCTAGTTTTCTGGCGGTATCAAAGGGCGCCGCCGTACATAGAAAAAAATTGTGCTCGTTTCTAATCTTTTTGTATCCCTACAATCTATTAAATTAAAGTTGTACAATGTTACTAATTAGTGCAGAGTTGACTCGATATACTCAAACTTCATAGTCAAGAAACCGGAATACTGAAAATCTAAAATCACCCTTAGCTTAGAATTAGGTTATGTTTGCGTTCTCGTCTGGTTCCGTCGGCAGGCAGGTTTATCTTCACAAATAATAAATAATTAGTAGCTTTACTGTCTAGCTCGTCTTACGTTTTACGATCCTTTGCTAAATAGAAATCTCGAAAGTGGAAGCACGGTTTGTCAGAACTGTTGCTAGGGCAAATATTGCAGCTAAGCGTTAAAATGCATCCTACGGATTCATTCCGAAATCGGCTTTGAAGTATATTTCGATTTATTAGGTTTTGCAGTTAAAACATAGTGTCATACAAAATATTATAGTGGTATTTTATAACCGTTCAAATAACATATCTATACAATATACGTCTGCCCCATGTCAAAATATCAAAATTCATACGAAGCTACGAAACGACACTCCTAATTTTTGGGGTTTCGTAGCTTACTGGAAAATCTAAAAGAAAATCTTTCACTAGAAACGGAAAATTATGATTTCCTTACAAGCATGGGCAGTTGGCTTATTTTATTTCGACTGCAAAGGTTTTGTATTGTTTGCTCGCACTTGTCAGGTTTTTAGGGTTCCGTAATCGACAAGGAACCCTTATAGTTTTGCCATGTCCGTCCGTCTGTCTGCCTGTCCTCCCTTTCGTCTGTCTGTCCGGGGCTTAGCACAGAGACGGTAAGTACTAGAGAGCGGAAATTTGGCGTACATATTTATTAAGCCGACAAAGCGGTAGAATAAAATGTCAAATATTTTTTAGGATACCTCCCCTACACCTAAATTATTGATTCATTTTTTTCTTACCTGCACAACAGTGTCGGGTATCGTTGTATTGGTCGTTTAAAAATATTTTGGATGTAGGAAGACCATTTTTTAATTTAGGGTTCTGTTTGCGAAATATTAAGTTGAAAGTTCAAATTTTTGTCAGAGTAGGGCGTCTCAACCCCACTCCCGGCTAAACGTGAAAAAATTCAGGGCAGTAGTACATACAATAAACTTAAAAGGAAAACTATCACGGCTAAGGTGGCTTTACAAGTAATAGGCGACCAACTTATAGAAGGAAAACTTCGTACAAAATCCATTGAAAATTACTTTGATGTAAGTAGTTGTTAGTTCTGTAAAGCAAATAAAACCCTTCTTTCTACGGAACCCTACACTGCGCGTGGCCCGCCACGTAGTTGGTCGGTTTAAGCTATCTTAACATTAGTTGTATCTCTCCGAACTGCCCAAAAGTGAAACCCAATTTCGCAAGTACTGTTTAACTCGTAAGCGACGAATTAATTTATTAAGCGTGTACAGCACTTTACGGCCGTTCAAACAGTGCAAGTCGTTCACCTGCTTGTCAAATGCTTGCGAGTGGGAGATAGCGCCGGCCCTTATCGCTTACGAGTAGGTCCACTGACTGATCATCATAACTTAACTGGCATCATTAAAAATAGAACACGCGTTAACTGCGTAGTCGGTTTTGTCATCTAGGCGCACAGAGTGAGCCTGGCCAAGTTATCGCCAGGTCCGCACTCTGCACATTTACACCGACATATTCGAGCTATTTTCGAACCCTTGATTGAAAATTTGCACGGCTGCTTCATGTTACCGAAACGAAACTGCACTCAAAAACCGGCCAAGTGCGAGTCGGACTCGCACTCGAAAGGTTCCGTACCATTATCATTAACATTAGACAAAGATCGAATTTCAGAACAGCGCCATCTATAGAAACCAACAAGAAGCGTTTAACATTGACATTGAATGACATGACATCCGCGCTGAGAAGGTTACACAGATGGCCGCTAGATGGCGTCCGTTGTCTTTAGACAACATTTGTTGTATGGGAGCCCCGTTAAATATTTATTTTATTTTGTTTTTAGTATTTGGCCGCTATAAGGCAACAGAAATACATCATCTGTGAAAATTTCAACTGCCTAGCTGTCACGGTTCATGAGATACAGCCTGTTGACAGAAAGACAGACAGACAGACGGACAGTGAGGTCTTAGTAATAGGGTCCCTTTTGGCACCCTACGGATACGGAAACCGAAAAACCAAGTAAACGTGGTAAATTTCGGCTCTTACTGACTCATTCACTCACTGATAGATCTTCAAAAATCTGGGGTACTTCTAATTAAGAAAATTTGACTAGTAGGTATGATAGTAAATTTAGTTTCGTGTAGACAAGGAACTTGGGATAATTATGCCGTCGTAATATCAGTATTTTTTCTGACGAAAAGTCGGCTTGTTTATTTACATTTATGTTCACTTGGACGTTAAGATACGAAAACTTGCATTTTACTGAGCTTTTGTGTTGTTATAATCTCAAATTAAAAATAATTTACTCTTCCTTTATTAATTTAGCATTACTAATTCGCCTACCATATCGTAGTCGTCTAGTTCCAGATAACCAGTGCGACGATGAAAAACCTGGTTCTTACACTATAAGTATGTGTATATTTGATTCGCGTTAGGCCGTCTAGAACTTTTCACATTTATTGGTTTTAAATAATAGCTAAAACAAATTACTGAGGTGAACCACAAATATGTAGTTTCAATATTGAATTTATACACGAGCTTAAAGTTAGAGATTAGAGTTTATCACAAAAATTTCTGAACTGTACAGGGGCCTAATTGTCAAATTTCATACTAAATTGTCAGTTAGACGATTGGAATCACTCAGGATTTGGTGCGCGTAATATAGGGGCAGGACGGCACAGAAAGAACCTGTAATTTTTTATAAGTTCTACATACGAGTACGTACAGGCGATGGCACATGAATTAAACTAAGTAATTTTTGTATAATTACGAGTGACTTTGCAACAAAGCTGTAAATGTTGACCAGTGCCCTCATTAAGTTACAATAATTAGTAAGAACCTTACAATTGTCAGTAATTTTTGACCAAAAGTGAGGGTAAGCCCTGCTGTCGACTTTACACCCAATTCTACCTAACTATGTATTTGTTTGGATTTGAAATCGCAAAAAGTAAGATAACATTAATAAGTAGACGGTTCTTCGGGGTTTGCGAAAACAAAGGTTGAATTGATGTCTTGAACAGCTATATAGGTACTACTAATATGCCTTCTGCCAATTACCTGGATGTTTCTGAAGCCTAGAAAACGCGGCGGCGCGTGATGAAATAACCCAGAAAACTTCTCGCATGTTTGCTCCCAGTCAACAGTACTCCTACATTAGTGCACATTTGACCAGGTATTATAACACTTGTGTGTACTCAAGTGGTTCTCAGCCCGGCTACATCAAAGACGGTCGGGACCGCGGTAACCGTTCCACTTCTAGCAGTGCTGCGACGTGTCATGTAATTATCGACCGCAGTTATTTACCTACTGTAGTAATTTTACTGTCCTAAATATTTGTGAATGCATTCCTAGTCAGGTAGGCGAGTACGGATTGAGTACAATCAACAGCAGATCAACCTTTCTTTTAAAGGTTCCGTACCCGAAGGATGCCAAACGGGTCCTTATTACTAAGACTTCACTTTCCGTCTGTCAGTGTGTCTGTCTGTCTTTTTTTTAAATTTATTTATAAAGAGTTAATACATGTTTCTCGAAAACAAATCAATTGCCAAACTGCGCGGCAGTTTGTGGGCGAATTATAGCGCCCTTCTTATTTTGTCTCTTATTCTAAGCCTGACATGCGCTACTCGACCAAGTTCGACTTGTGACATCTGAGAGGCAGCGCAGGTCGGATTAAATCTTAACCTCTTTATTTGACTACCCACCTGCCCGCCCTGCGCCTGCGGCTTGGGATCGGAACAGTGCCACATACAGGGGGGCAGTCTCACAAACACTAAATATGCCATGCATGCTGAAGATGTAATTTGTCAAGCTGTAATCTGTAAAAGCTGTCTGTCACCAGGCTGTATCTCACGAACCGCGGTTCACGCGTGATAGCTTGGCAGTTGAAATTTTCACAGATGATGTATTTCTGTTGCCGCTATGACAACAAATACTAAAACAGAATAAAATAAACATTTAAGTGGGGCTCCCATACAACAAACGTCTTTTTTTGCCGTTTTTGCTTGATATCAATAACGGCAACAGATAGACGCTTAAAATATTCATAGAATATTTAGTTCTATATTCGCTTCAAAAGTAAATAATTGAAATAAAATAAATATTTAAGGGGGGCTCCCGTACAACAAACGTGATGTTTTGCAGTTTTTTCTCGAGCTTTGTGTCCAATGTTGTATCCATTTCTCACTGAAAACAGAAATGTTGTAACCATTTCTGTTCCAATGACTCACACTTGGCCGGTTTTTAAACGGAGTTGCTACACTATAAGCATGTAAAGGTTAATGTGCTGTCATTTGTTACTATTTAGAGCCTTCTATACAAACAAAATCAAGCAATAAATAAAAACTAGCGCATTTCTTACACGAAACTAAGAGTCTTGTATCTCGTTACGAAAGTCACTATCTGGAGTTGATAATAATGTTTGTTCCAACAAATGAATTACAAAGCCTATTTATTGTGGAACTATTATTACACGTTATCAGATCGTGGTAGTTCGATACATGATATTACTTGAAACATTACACTAGCTGCTGTCTAGCATTGAGTGTGCAACTGCAATGCCATGCAGTGAATATAGTATTACAGTGTTTGCTCTCAATAATTATGCGTATGTGGAAAAACCGGCCAAATGCGAGTTGGACTCGCGCACGAAGGGTTCCGTACCATTATCTACACAACATTAGACAAAAAGATCGAGAAAAAACCGGCCAAGTGCGTGTCGGGCCACGCGCAATGTAGGGTTCCGAAGAAAGAGGGTTTTTTATCTGCTTTACAGAGCTAACAACTTCGTCGAAGTCATTTTCAATGGATTTTGTACGAAATTTTACTTTTAAGAAGAAGAAGAAGAATAAGAAGAAAGACATTTATTATACCAACAAGATTCATCACAGAAACGTGATGAAGTGCGAGCAAACAATACAAAACCTTTGCAGTCGTAATAAAATAAGCCAACTGCAAAGGGAAGCAATTAAGAAAATTATAATTTTTCGTTTCTAGTAACCTTTCGATTTTAACTATTTAAGAGACCTAAAAACCCAAAAAATGTTGTATGGGAGCACCCCTTAAATATTTATTTTATTTTAATTTAATTATTTATTCTTAAAGCAATATAGAACTAAATATTCTGTGAATATTTCAAGCGTCTACCTGTTGCCGTTATTAGTATCTTGCGTGGGAGCCCCCCTTAAACATTTATTTTATTTGGTTTTTAGCATTTGTTGTTATAGCGGCAACAGAAATACATCACCTGTGAAAATTTCAACTGCCAAGCTATCACGGTTCATAAGATACAGCCTGGTGACAGACAGACAGACAGAAGGACGGACGGACAGACGGACTTACGGACGGACGGACGGAATGACGGACGGACAGACGGACGGACGGACGGACGGACGGACGGACAGTGAAGTCTTAGTAATAGGGTCCCGTTTGGCCCTTTGACCCTTCGGGTACGGAACCCTGAAAACAACATTGAGAAAATAGTTTTTAGGGTTCCGTACCCGAAGGGTGCCAAACGGGATATATTCAAAATACATGATATGCCAAATATATTCTGACGACAAATAATAAAAAGGGCCAAGCGCGAGTACTCCGTGCGCGAGTCCCACTCGCACTTGGTCGGTTTATGATAATATCAATATTATTGATATTGCTGCGTAGTCAACCCTTTGCAAACTGATTTACTTATACAGTAGAGTGGATATTTCTGTATGATTATATCTGTATAGTTAAAGTCCACCGAGGATTGGACGGCATTATTGAAACACCCCGTATCGACCAGATAATAAATCTAACCGTGCACTATCGGTTAAAGTTTACAGAGAACGCAAACGTTAACGTATATCGGACACCTGTAAAAATTGGCTAAACAAATTAGAATGAAGTTTATCATTGATTATACCATGTTTACTGAATTAAGACATAACATTATTTATTCCTGTAAAGTATTTCCATCCCCAGGGAATGATAATCTAAGGAAGTGTTCTCATTTAAATCGCACGAGAACGAAGTTGCGGACACATTTAGTAACCCATAAGTGTTTCAACTGCTCCATCTGGCGCCGGATTAAGAATAGCGTCACTTCATTTCCTTTCGTGGATGTCGTAGAAGGCGGCTAAGAAAATCAATTACCGGGAGAAGGGCAGCAGCGTCTTCCTGAGATTCCAACCGCATACTGCGATCGCCAACGCACCTGCCAAGCGTGGCGATTATTACAAAACCCCTCATGGTTATGAAAACCACGAAGGAGGCCTATGTCCTGCAGTGGGCGTGAAATGGCTGATGATGATGATGATGAACTGTTTTAATCAGACATACCCGACCATGTTTTCTAATATAGCTCTAAGAAGTTTCGAGTGACATCCTCAGCCAAACGTTTTTTGAAGATGAATGAATAATTAACCAATCAATCAATCACCCCATATTTGTCCACTGCTGGACATAGGCCTCCCCCAAAGCACGCTATCTTGCTATCTTCATCCAGTCATTAATATACATACATACATAAACTCACGCCTGCATCCCAGAGGGGTAGGCAGGGACCAGGGACTGCCACTTGCCACGATCCTGACAGTGATCTGTTCGCTTCCTCAACATTCATTAATCGTTGCATGCACGCACGTGATTAATACCTATAACCCTCAAAATTTTCATCCAGAGACGCACTCTACCGCCTGTCACTACGAGGCCTGCGGCCCTTGGAGCGGGCTGACTGGCAAGCTCCGTTGGACAAGAGTCAGCTGTGTCAGGATAAGGGCCAAACCGAGGCCGACTGCCACAACTATGTCAAAGTGCTGTTAGCCTACGGACACAAGCTATTCGCCTGCGGGACCAACGCCTTCAGCCCTGTCTGCACATGGAGAGAGGTGAGCCTCTTACCCTGCTAGACCTAGGTAGGTAAGATTTCCTGTTTCAGGATAAGGATCAGACTGAGGATGACTGCCACAACTACGTCAAGGTGCTGTTAGCCTACGGACAATAGCTATTCGCCTGCGTGACTAACGCCTTCAGCCCTGTCTGCACATGGAGAGAGGTGAGCCCCTAAACCCCGCCAGACCTAAAGAATTTGTCTATGTGTTTATGAGTTAAATGCATAGGACATTTTACAAATAGAAAGTTATGCTAAAATGACTTAGCGAATAAGACATGCTGGGACTTCACCTGCGGGACAAATACAAGTCTTGTCTACAAAAAGGTGACGACCCAATTGTTGTTATTAAACCTCTAAAATGACGCTTATGTGTCTTATCACTGCACTTGTTTATCTTTGATATAAATTATCCAGGCGGCTTTTGGATAAGTTTATTGAGTCACTAATCATATATATTTGTTTGGTGGTTTATCAAATGCTGGGTGGGATGGATTTCAGCATAAAAACTGTGACTTTTTATTTCTACCAAATTCGATATGTGGAAAAAGACTCAATCGACATTCTGCATTATTAAAATGTCCTCTGCCAGAATTAACAGTGATAGAGACTTGATTGGAGAGAGTGGGTTGTTACCTAGCTTGCTTCTGTGTGGAGGTGAAGTTAGTGTAAGCCTCAATTTGCCGATACCGGTCAATGTATTTACCTATTATAGCCAGCGCGATGTGCGTTGGTTTGTTTGGTTGTCATTTTTGACCTCATACATTAGAGTATTGATGCAACTGATGCAAGAGTACAAATGTTAATTCAAAAGATATTCTAATTACTTTCACAGTCTGATTAGACGTTTGCATTGCACGTGTTTGTTAACTCGACTATTTTCTTATCTTCATGACTCTCTCCGTAGCAACTTACCTAGCAACTTTATCATCAGCTGCAAAACAAAATGCACGTCTTTGAAAAAACATTCGCCACGGATGATACAGATTTCTATACGTTGCACACATTGACCTATCTCGAGAAAACAGAAAATAAGGTAGCAGCTGCATTGAAGGACTGCATGCATGACTATGACTAATAGGAATTGCAGGTGGCTGGGAGATTATGTGCCTGTCAAGTTCAAAGAACAGTTTCGAGAATCTCTCAACCTCTACGCAGCTAGGTCAAGTTGAGTCGAGGAAATATCAAATGGGTTTCATAATTTTTTCTCGAGTAAAAGAGAATCGATATTCAAGGAAGGACGGCAGACGGAAGCAAATAATTTTTACTGTAGGTGCAGATAGGTTTTATCTATATCACAGAAAAAACTATATTAGGGAATGTTTAGCAGACAGGTAGTTTCCTATAAACAAGCAATCGATACATAATCCTACTGGATAAGCATGTGTCGGTAACTTGTTTATCGACGAATCTATTATAAGTAATGCCCGTAAGAATTTCGTGGTATGAACGCCTCCTTTTGTCTGCAGATCGAGTCCATTGGCAAAGTACTGGACTGGGCTAGTGGGGTTGCCAATTGTCCCTACAGCCCACACTCTAACGTGACCGCTCTACTGGCAGCGACCGGAGAATACTATGCGGGGACGCCTACGGACTTCACTAGTTCCTACACTGCTATTTGCAGGTCAGTCTTGTTATCTGTTACATATGGTGGAAAGTTCAATGTCACTAATTCGTAGTC
The DNA here is from genome assembly GCA_947308005.1 of Yponomeuta malinellus. NCBI lineage: Eukaryota > Metazoa > Arthropoda > Insecta > Lepidoptera > Yponomeutidae > Yponomeuta > Yponomeuta malinellus. The sequence goes on along the minus strand of OX371012.1, from coordinate 9,349,348 downwards.
TAGATGTGAATGAATGTCAATTTGCTACTTCTGTTTGCGTGCTTTTTACTTATTAGCTGTGTTAACGCCTCGTTAGAAGTGTGACCAAAATATGAAGAAAGTAGAGTGTGTTAATAGTACAGACTGTGATTCCTAAGGTCATGTGATTGCTCTTGTTAGAGTTCGTTCTGGCTACATTTGTGAATTTAGTTTTTGTGCATGGCTGGCTGTCCCTTCTCTGTGTAACTTATAAACATCGAAATAGATTTGCGATTCATCTTGCTGACCATAGACATTTACTCTTCAGATATCTATGTTGCTGACCAACTTTATCTACATATCTAAATCGATTATATAAAGAAAGGGTTCGAAATCTTTGTTTATTCCGCAAGGTTGCTATTTACTTCGCGACGCCCTTTATTATTACGAATACGGTACATCAAGTTTTTTTTTCATATTAAGGTTATTTCACGTATTCTACTAAACATGTTGAACCGAAATGTTGTTAATAATTAAAACTATACTTATAATATTTACTGGCAACTGAAAAGCATATTGTGCTATTTTACTATGATTTATAAATTCAAGTGTCAAAGATACCTACTAACAAAATTTCAAAATTGGTAGCAAAATTACTCGTGAAATATTGCATAATTATCTACTCACAAATAATACATCATCATAAATAGTAATTTAAAATAATAGAATATTAATGGAAGACTTTGAATGATTGACTTTGTGCTGTAGCGACCTAGCCCTCGTTAATTCAAAAGTGAATTGTGAAGAGACCACGCACTTTTGAATGAGCATTGTCTGAGGCGTTTGAGATCTCTAATCCGCGGTGGACACGCCTGGTGATTAATCCTATAATCTGTCCCGGAGAGAAGGCCTCTGCCCTGAACTGATACAAGGGAATGAATTTCGAGTCAAGATAGACAGTCCGAAATCTCGCGTGATATGTCATTCATTCCCATAGTTCTCACAACACAATCGCCTTTTTGTCCAGGAGTCGCGGTGCATCATCACGGGACCTCGGCACCCTTCGGTCCGCTCAATACGACCAGAACTGGCTGAACGAGCCCCAGTTTGTGGGCAGCTTCGAGGATGACCGTTACGTCTATTTCGTCTTCCGCGAGGTCGCCATCGAGTACATGAATTGTGGAAAGGTTTGTCCTGTTTCAGTTTATTTTGCCACTTAAAGTAGGTATAGTTTTATTCTGAGATGTAAGTATTAGATGTATTAAGGGCATGATAAACAGTAAGCGTAACCGGTCGGCGTGAATGCAGCGAATAATGAACGTTGATGAAGCGGAAGAGATTTGTCAGGATCGTGGCAAGTGAAAAACCTTGGTCTCTGCCTTCCACCTAACAGCCTTATACCTATCATCATTATCAGCCATTTGAGGCCCACTGCAGGACATAGGCCTCCTCATGATTATACCTGTACCGACATGATTTATAGGTTTCTTGCCTTCTTTGTTTAAGAATAAGAAAAAAACTAACATAGCCTCTACTAGGCCAAGGTTCGTCACATCTCATACCTACAATATCGGAAACTTTAGCCTTTGGAACCTAGAATAAACTTGGATTTATCTCTGCATGTAATTTGGTTATATTATTTGTATTTTTTTTCTGTGCGGTTCAAAGTACCTCCTTGCACTTATGGTTGCGACTTGTCCGAGTATGATAAGATTTATTGCTTCTCTGCCAGTAGGTGACCTCTATTTGAGCTCTCGTCTAGTTTGTATAATTAGTCTAGTCTCGTATAATTTGTTTGTCTATAATTTTCACGCTACATAAATGGAACAGCTGTTGTTACAGCCCGAGTAAGTTGCATTTGATTTTCTTGCGTCCGAATTAGGTGAATTGTCTAAATCCGTATTTCGTTATGAGAGTTATCGGAGTCAGCGTCTATGTAAAATGACTTTTACACATTTTACAATGTATGGAACTGCGAATGTCACAGTGTGAAGGTAAACTTTTCGGTCAGTCGAAAATCACTCCTAGGGTCCAAATTACGAAGAATTAACAGTTTCAAATGGCTTATGAACTCTAGGAGAAAGAAAACATTCTCGATATATACGAAATGTCGCAAGTGAAGTCGCTCATGCATCGAAGGAGTTAAAGCGTATTTATTTTCCTTGATTTTTGTCCATATCACAATGAGGAACTTGCTTCATAATTGGATTCGAGTGGCATTGTATTTATACGTATTTTTGTACGTATAATTGGCTTCTGGTAAACTAGTTGGGATGGGCGGTAGTAGATGGGATTTATACAGATAGATAATATGTCGAGTCTTCGGTTTGGATCTATCATCAAAGTCAAAGTCAAAAATGTTATTCACTATAAAAATAAAATGTTTACTTAATGAACGCCAAAGCTGTTAGTTTCACAATTCAAAGATTTATCACCATTCTGCACGTGTGTTCTTTATCGTCATAATAGCAGTAGTATAATTATACCCAGGTAGGTATAACTTAGTTTAAGGAAAGGCCTTGCCTGAAAATCGGCAACTAATTGCACACTGGTGCACATTAGTTACTAGCCGAGGTACAGACCTTTTTGTCTTCATACCTAATTAAAATGCTTTTAAATAAATTACTCACTAAACTGTCATCATTGCTTTATAGTATAAGTGATTATTGTGCCTTACTATATTGAAGACAAATAAACATTTTCTATTTCTATATTTCTATTTCTATTTGTATACCATAGAGTACATAGGGGCTGGACCCTCCTAGTAGCTATAGAAATACCTGTGTCAGGAGGGCCCGCTCTTCCACAAATATGTACAATATATAATTACAAATTAATCAAATTTTTTTTGCAAATCCTCCAGCAAATCCTCCAATCTGTAGGATTACAATTAAATGCGTGTGTCCCACAGGTAATCTACTCGCGCATCGCCCGCGTGTGTAAGAACGACTCGGGCGGTCACCTTACCATGAAGGACAACTGGAGTACCTTCCTGAAGGCGCGACTCAACTGCTCCGTTCCCGGGGACTATCCCTTCTACTACGACGAGGTGCAGAGCGTGGAGTTCCTGCAAAACGAGGGACTGTTGGTGGCTACTTTCACTACGCCCAGGTATTTATTGTCACTACAGGGAGTCGGTGACCGTTTTTTAAGGCGACATTGTAACCATGTTTTTGGAAACACATGGCGCTAGTTGAAGAAAATTGCGAGTCAAAAAAATTAATTTCACTCAAGCGTAAATAATATAAGGACGAAAAGTAATAAATCCATGGTTTCTGATGTTACACTGTAATTCAACATCACTTTTATTCAACAGCAATAGCATCGCTGGGAGTGCAGTCTGCATCTACAACATGTCGGCCATAAATGCGGCTTTCGACGGACCATACAAAGTGCAGGACACGCCCGCCAGTACGTGGGAGCCAAAAACATCTTCGCCCAGAGCCAGGGATCACTTCAGATGTATTCCTGACTTAGGGTGAGAACTAATTACTTTGACGTGAAACGTCTTTCAGTTCGGTAGTAGGGGGGGTCACTTGCTATAACCGCATGCAAAGAAAACATTTGAAGCATTCGCTTTTTGTTCTATGACTGATATCTTTCCATACATTTCATGTATTTTTTAATAACATATTTTTAAATCTATTTGATATTTTTTTAATGATTATTTAAAGTGAATTTATTTTTTTATTTATTTTATAATTTTTTATTAGAATTTAATGTTTTATTTCGTTTTATTTTATTTATTTCTATTTTGGCAACAAACAGTCACAGTTTTGAAAATAGGTACAATGGAAATATACTTAATAATACTTAATGTGGCTACCAACAAATATTTATTATGTAAAATGTGTACTTCACTATAGCAATAGGGCGTGCAATTAATTTATATATCGTTGAGTAGAGCAAGGTAGCCATTACCCAGATCCTCTTGACTCGTGTCGCTAGATGGCGCCAGTGCGCGTAATACATTGTGTTTCAAACTGTCTTTTTCAGGCCACACCAAACGGTTGAATACCTGCGCTATCACTTAATGTACGATGCCGTCCAGCCGATCTCTGGCTCTCCAATCCACACGGCGGACTTGCAACGTTTCACACACGTAACAATGGACGTGACACAAACCAAGCCAATTGGGAAGCAGTACGTCGCGTTCGTGGCGACGCAAAAGAACGACGTACTGAAATTGGCCGTGTTACCCAATTTCGTGGGCGCCTGTGTGGTGGAAGTGTGGCGGCTGGCGGACGAGAAAGGGAGGTTCGATGTGCTGAAAATGCAGTTTGTGAAGGATACTGTGAGTAATAATTACTTATATTGGCTTCTACTGTTGAACTTCAATGCTTGAAATTTCGCAGCGGACCGACCACTTCTGCTGTATGTGATTTCATTGTTTCTTTTCTCTGTCCTGATCATGAATGAAACCCAACTCGTGGGAATATACCTTTCACTTTACACACACCCCATAATCCTTTCCCAATCTCGGCCACGGCCTTGCAGCCATCTTAGACGTAACGTGTCTTCTGCCAGGGACTTACTTCGTACGTAGGTACTTGTTTTATATATATTCTTGGACCCTTTACTGTGGTATAGTTTCACTCAAAACCAACTCTGTCTTCGTACCTAAAGCTCATTTTCCCTACTAGATGTCCATTTATTTAGTACACTGCAAGACGTGGTTCGCCTAGGCGCGCATCGGCGTGAGCGTTTCGCCACAAGACAATCCTACTTGTGGCGTAACGCTCGCCCTTATTGCGGCATCATAAGCAGCCTATATACGTCCCACTGTAGGGCACAGGCCTTCTCTCAGAGAGAGAGTATGGGCTTAATCACCACGCGTGCCCACCGCGGATTGGCGATTCCAAGCGCTGAGCTCTGACACTCAGGTCTCCTCACGATGTTTTCCTTCACGGCTAGCGAGTGGTATTTCTACTATAACTTCACAAATGTACATAACTTAGAAAACAAAGTCATAGGTACATGCCCGCACTGGGAATCGAACCTGGGTCTCTCGCTTCCGAGTCCAAGGTTCTACCCACTAGGGTACCACCGCTCTTGCGGCATAGTGTCACTCAAAATCAACTTTCGACCTCTCCCCCGCTAGATGTCGCTCTACCTCGGCACCCTGCAAGGGGTGGTTCGCCTAGGCGCGCACCGCTGCGAGCGTTACACGACAAGGGAGTCCTGCCTCGGCGCAGTGGACCCCTACTGCGGCTGGCACGCCGCGAGGGAGCGATGTCTGGACGCGCCCACGCATTTGTACGAGGCGCATTTCGAACAGGCCACGGACAAATGCACCCGGACCGATACTTCAGGTATGAAAAGCTGTGTTTGATGTTTTGTTTCAAGCTAGTCAAACTTTAATTTTCCAGCCCCTGCTCTATCGGATGTTAAGTGGAGAGGAAAAGCTTAAGCTCGTGATAAAAAATGGATAACTTTCTTTTTTGTAACAGCGATAAACTAGGTGTTGGTTCTTTCACTCTTCAACACGTTTATTATTGTTAAATGAAAGCTTTCCTAGAAAAACTATTCGTTTCTTTCTTTTTTTTTTGGTGTACAATAAAGAATATAAGCATGTTATCTTATCTTTTCTAGTAACTATTCACGGACGTGAGTTTATGCATGTGTAATATTGATTACAGATTCATAAATATGGACGTATGTTGTAAACTGTTAAAACATATTCGTACGTCTTATTTTCATCGAAATTGTTGGACCTTTCGCTGTGAGCCAAGTTATGGTATGTTCTAGTTATTCAACGATTTATGGTGCTCAACTGTTTCCTTCCCCGCAGTGGACGGCGGCTGGTCCGCGTGGTCGGCATGGCAACCGTGCGTGCAGGACACGCCCTCGTCCCGTCTGCAGTACGCGGACGAGCGGCCGGACTTGTGTCAGTGCCGCGTGCGTCGCTGTGATAACCCGCGCCCCGCCACGGGCGGCAAGCCTTGCCAAGGTAAACATCCTCTCAATCACCTAAGGAGTAGAATAAGAATTGATTTACTCACCTTGTAGTCGAATGGCAGATGAAGTAATGTTGCTCAAATGTTAAGTTTGTAATCGGACGAGCGGCCGGACTTATGCCAGTGTAGCGTACGTCGCTGCGATAACCCGCGCCCCGCCACCGGCGGCCAGCTTTGCTAAGGTAAATATGATCCAGCTAAGCAGTAGAATAAGAATTTATTTACTCAGCTTTTGGTCGAATAACTGCTGAGTTAACGTTGCTCAAATGCCAATTTGTAATCGGACGAGCGGCCGGACTTGTGCTAGTGCCGCGTGCAGCGCTGTGTCAATCCGCGCCCCGCCACCGGGAACTGCCAAGGTAAACCAGCAAAGCAGTCGAATGAGAATTTTGTCCCAACTAACAAAGCAGTCTGCTAAGAATTGCATCCGAACTTGTGAAGCAGTATCCCGTCCAGAAATGCAGTTGAAGAAGCATTGTATCCCAACCGGCAAGCCAGTCCAATGAGCGCGAACATGAAAGTATTCAAACAAGAATTGTAGCCCAAACAGCAAACAGTTGGATAAGAATTCCTCAGCTTGTAGTCTAATAACAGCTTAACTCAGCTGCGCATTTGCGCAAATGTCGTTGGATCACGATGTTAAGCTCACCATCATCATCATCATCCGAATAACAGCTTAGTTATTCGTGACGAGCGACTGCGTCCGCTACGACACTGGTTCAAGCCTGTTAATAATCATAACCTTTTTTTTATGTTGACACGATTGTGTCCCACTGCTGGGCAAAGTCCCCCTTTGGTTCTTCACTCCTCCCTGTTCGTAGCCACCTCCTGCCAACACGGTAGAAAGTTCGTAAGGTCGTCCCGCCAACTCCGTTTGGGTCGGCACCCATGGAACCCAGTCAGAGGCGATTTGTGCCTACCTGTCTGGACTCATGCGGCCAATAACCGTAAATAGAAATAGAAAATGTTTATTTGTCAGACAAGGCATATTATGGTACCTACGGCAAATAACGATATTTTAATGAGATACTTATTTAACAACATGTTTTTTTAGATATTCTTAAATGAAGACAAAAAGGTATGAAGACAAAGTGTTGAATGTGTAATTAACATGTTAATTACATTTTCTTGTATGAAGTTAAAAAGGTACGAAGACAAAAAATGTGCGATTTTCTGGCAAGGCCTTTTCTTAAACCAACACTTACCTAGGTATATACCTAGGTAAGTGTTGTACCTATGTACTATATTTCATTTATGTTTTTACCGAGTACTGATCCAGCCCTCACCTTCCGAACGTCCAGGCGCGAGCATAGCGGTGTCGAACTGCACGGTGCACGGCGGCTGGTCGCCGTGGTCGGCGTGGTCCGAGTGCTCGGCTCCCTGCGGCATCGCGCTCAAGTCGCGGCGGCGCGCCTGCTCCGCGCCCGAGCCGGCCTTCGGCGGCCGCGTCTGCCTCGGCCTCGACACGCAGGAGATGTACTGCTCCAACCTGCCGCCCTGCCCCGGTGAGTGTGTACTGCATTGTACTACACACCGAGCCGGCCTTCGGCGGCCGCGTCTGCCTCGGCCTCGACACGCAAGAGATGTACTGCTCCAACCTGCCGCCCTGCCCCGGTGAGTGTGTACTTCTAGGGTTCTTGATAAAGATTAATAAAAATACTGTGTTTATTTTACTGTAGCGAAACTTCGATGAATACAGGAAAATGCTGAATAAACCCAACTTTACCCACCAACCGATAAAGTCCGTCAAAGGGTGAATATCGTTTATAATTGTCATGCCACACATAGAGTGTAAGGACTAGGACAGTACCTACATACCTAGGCTCGCTCAGTACATACTGGTCAGTTCAGTACATAGCGGACTGTCAATTTATACAGTTCCATAGCAAAGAGATTAGATTAGATTAGAACACTATTGTACACACCATAAAACAAAATACATTAAAAGGCTTATCTAAGTTTGCCGTATACAATAGGCGGTCTTATCGCTAAAAGTGTCTATAGAGTCGTAGTCACAAATCACCAGCTTTTTCTTTCTATAATAATATCTATAAAATAAATTCCCGACCCCCTTCCAGACCCGGCCCTGGCGCCCGTGGACGGCGGCTGGGCCCCGTGGGGCGCGTGGGGCCCATGCGCGCCCGTCGGCGAGGGGGCCCCCACGTGCGGCCCCAGTGCGGGCTGGCGAGAGCGGCACAGGGAGTGTACGGACCCCGCGCCCAAGAACGGCGGCGCCGAGTGTGAAGGCGTAAGCGTGGAGCGACAAGTGTGCGACCTGAGGCCTTGCGAGGTGAAGAAAGCTGCGGCTTGGACGCCTTGGGTGCAAATACCTGGTGAGTTTATTTGAGGGGTGGAATAGAGTGTACGGACAACGCGCTGAAGTATGGCGGTGCCAAGTGTGAAGGCGACAGCCCGGAACGACAAGTGTGCGACCTGATGCGTTGCGAGGTGAAAAAGGCTGCGGCTTGGACGCCTTGGGTGCAGATACCTGGTGAGTCTTATTGAAATGGAGTGTTATAGACCCCGTATCCAAATACCGTGGCGTCGATTGGGAAAGCGTTAGCGTGGAGCGACAAGTGTGCGACTTGATGCCTTGCGATGTGAAGAAGGCTGCGGCTTGGACGTCCTGGGTGCAGATACCTGGTGAGTTTATTTGGGGGTGGAATGTAGTGTACTAATCCTGTGCCAAAGAAGGCTGTACCGCACCACTAATAAAACAAAAAACGGGTGGCGCATAAATTTAGTTACAATGTTTCTTTTTAACTTTTAAATCAGGCAACAATAGCAACAATTCTTCAGCGAAATTGATATTCCGTTATGGTCTCTGACGAATTGTTCCAAAAACAAAAAAAAAAACCCTCGATCTTCGGTAGCGTAGCGCCCCATTATTGATCGTTGTATATTTTACGTATATTTAACATTATGTAATGAACTGTCAAAATCAGAATAAGAGGAGGTAGGTACTATTAAAAAACAATATTGATGAATTATCTTCAAAAATATATTGTGCCACGCAGTAACACATCCATCCAAAAGTGAGAGACAAGGAAGACGGAAGAGAAGAAGAAACGTGTATCAGTTTGTTATATTCTTTACAGGTAATAGTTCTGATGGGAGCTACACAGAGAAGAGGTTTAAATTCTTATGCAAAGCGCCATCATCGGAACAAATAAAGGTAATAAATTGATTTCAGATATCCTAGCTTCGGTTTCCTCCTAACCATCAACTAGGTAGTAAATTAATTTTTTTTTTATTCACCATATTATGGTCCGATTTACAAGTTCTACATTCAACACCATCATTTTCATGCGTGCTCTATTCATTTCGTACGTTTTGGTGTGAGTAACTGATACTTATTTCTCAAGTGTCGAAAATCAATACAAAACCGTAACATTATGGCATCACTGTTACTTACAGATCTCTATAGCCCGGGAAGAAGATCGCTACTGTACGTCCCACGGCCACTGCAGCAGTAGTCCCCCAGAGGAAGGCTCCGAGTGGGGTCCCTGGGGCCCCTGGGGACCCTGCAGTGCCTCATGCGGCGGGGGGCACCAGACCAGACTTAGGAATTGCAATAGGCCCCCCTGTGTGGGGTCCGCGGATATGCTGCGAGCTTGCAATACTCATGCTTGCACCGGTGAGTTGAGAAATTCTGTTTGCATTTTGTCTTGTAAGGTGGAACGCACACTGCAGCGCAACCGAGCGTTTTTTTCGTACAAACTTTGTTACTTATCTACCACAGTCCCGTATCACGGTGCATTGTGCGTTGCTGTGTGTTTTCCGCCTAATTTGTGTAGCCACAAAACGAGGCTCTTGACTTTAATTAATAGTAATAATAACTCCCACACAACACAATTATTGTTTCTGGTCCCAAACCAGGATACCCTGTGCTATGGTAATCAGGCAAGGACATCGCAAGTGAAAATATACCTACGAGGCATTCACGAGGCAACCATTCTGAGGCAATTTGTACAAATAACTATGGCAGCCTCAAGTGGGAATGGAACCTCTGTTTTGGTAGTCAAGCGTGTTAACTGCTAGACTAACGAGGCAGTCAGATTTATTGGTGAACTTTTCTCCCTTTCGTAGATTTTCACATGTTTGAAACTTTCAAAATCTGTCTGCTTTCTTCCCACTGAAACTAAAATAGGTTTGTTAAATGTGTAACTATATGAGAGCTAAATAATTATGACACTATTAATTAGACAAAGGGACTGGACACTTGTTTGTTTCTCATTTTTACAATACGGCATGTCCCTATTGTGTGTGAGAGAGGCAAATAGTTATTCAATAACAATTGAATAGTTTACCTAATGGTAATTAAACTCTTTGAGAGTAGGCCTGTGCCCTGCAGTGGGACGTATTAGGCTACAGTGCAGTAGGGTTCCTATTGTAGGTGTATCTCTTAGTGTGTAATAAATTATTGAATTATAATTGTTAAATGTATATCTAATAGATATCCAGTCCCTTAATACGAGCAGTGCTATGCCACACTTTGCCATGTTCATTCGGAGTTCCCCCGCAGGCGAGTGGTCGTGCTGGAGCGAGTGGGGCCCGTGCAGCGGGTCGTGCGCGGCGGGGGGCGCGGCCGCCGGCCACCGCGTGCGCGCGCGCAGCTGCCTGTCGCCGGGCGGCTGCGCCGACGCCGCCGCCGCCAGCGAGCGCCGCGTCTGCCTCGCCGCCTGCGCAGGTACACTTTGACCAAAAACAGTTGAAATGAAAAAAAAAAACCAAATAGTTTTAATCTTGCAAAGGACAAGATAAAAAGTGCCCGAAACCGGCGTACGTGCATGTGACGACTAATGAATGTTGAGGAAGCGGAAGTGATCTGTCAGGATCGTGACAAGTGGCAGTCCCCGGTCTCTGTCTACCCTCTGGGATACACGCGTGAGTTTATGTATGTACTAAGAAGCCGACTGCTGAACATCAACTACTAAACTACTGGGACGTACTTTATTACCTCGCAACGGGTCACGATCATGAATTTGGGTCCCGCCTGATTTGTAGTTAATGTTCAGCAGTCAGGTTGTGGATAATTTTTTGTTTCGGTTTTATATTTTTGTCTTTTTAGTGATTTTTTAATTTTTTGTTGAATTTATGCTGATTTCATATAGCCTATGACACTCGCGCACACACAACGAATCGATTTAAATCTTATTTGTTAAAATCTGATCATTGGTTAAGAAGTTAAAGGAAACAAATAATCAAACATACTTACATACATGCGAGCCAAACACATTACCCTCCTTTTGGGTTCCGCCGCAGTCGGATAATTAAAGAGTAATGTTCTTATTTATAAAAACATGATTCCGTAAAACAATCGATAAATGCCGATAAAAACAGTCAGTGGTGGAGATTTTACAAGGAAAAGACGTAACCACAGCTTAAATAGACTACCGCTGAGTCTTAAGTCTAAATTATCACTAGATATGTTTTCATTTGAGCTGTACTGAGTTTTGGGTAATAGAAAACATATAGAAATTACTATCACTGAATGTGTTAGTGACGTCGGTCATCAAAATTCTATTAACAGGATTTGTATTACTGTAATTTTATAAATGCCTAGTTTTTTCAACTTTTCGATCGCGCAGCGCAATAAGTCCCATAAAATCCGTGCGCTCGGAGAACCCAGCCTTAATCTACTCCGAACTGTCAAATCTTTGGTACACCATGAATTTTGGGTGGTTTGAAAGCCATAGGAAAATCAACGAGCCTTAACAATAGCTATTTCATAAAAAAGGCGCTTTCTAAAAATATCTCAACACAAACTTGAATCTGTGAGAATCATTAGTGGCCAGCCAGAGCGGTGCGTGCACGCCACGGGCCCGCGGGACATTGTTCTGAATTTATATAGTGTTTTATATATAATAGTTAGCGCATTTTTTAAACAAGGTTTCTCAACTCAAAACGAGATTTCTCAACTATTTTTTTTTATTTTATGTCTGTTATGTAAAATTTACATTGTATTTTTATTTACATAACCGCGGCTTTCAAACCACCCAGATTTCAGCGCGTATATCAAAATGGGACTAGTTACACTATTTTAACTCAAAAATAGCTGGATCAATTTTTATAATCTTGTTTGTGGGATTCCTACCCCGAATAGCAGAATAGCAATTAAAATATACACAAAAAATCTTAGTCTGAGGCGGTACGAAGTTCAACGGGTTCATACATACATATTTTGACGCGTCAAAATGGATAGCCCAAAACAGTGGACAGTTACGTAATAGGAGGGATGGGTGTATAGTGCCGTCTTTAGTCTTTGGTGAACATACTAGTTGTGACACTATTGTACGAATATTGTGTGAATGTTACGTATGTACACTGTTTATGTTCTTAATAAAGAAAATAAATAAATAATACGTAAATCCGCGAGATTGAGTATCTATTTGTGCGTACATAAACAAACTTCACGATCCTCGAAACGTCGAAACCTCGAAACCTCGTCACCACCGATTGTTGTTTGTGTGAACAGACGAGGAAGTGGGCTGGGGCCCGTGGGGCGCGTGGTCGGAGTGCGCGGGCGGCGAGCGCGTGCGCCGGCGCGACTGCCAGCGCGGCGCATGCGTCGGCGCCATCATGCAGGTGGCTTTATGCGACGGCGACGACGATCTGGATAATGGTGAGACTTAAGTCCTGCTATTTCTGTCCTGCCTTAATTCACAGCTTTATTCTGGGACTTGCTCTAATCCTAGGTCACAGGTTAATCGCTGGGCTTATCATATGGTCAATACTCTGGCGAGACCAAATGCCAACTAAATCTATAGTCAGCACGACGCCTGCGTCGGCGCCATCGTGCAAGTGGCTTTATGTGTCGGCAACGACGATCTGCACAACTGTGAGAATTGCTCTAATCCTAGGTCACAGGTTCATCGGTGGGCTAGCATATGGTCAAAACTCTAGCGAGCTCAAATGCCAACTAAATTAATGGTCAGCGCGGCGCCTGCGTCGGCGCTATCATGCAGGTGGTTTTATGCGACGGTGACGATGATCTGAATAATGGTGAGACTTTAGTCCTGCTATAACCTTACTTCACAGCTTTATTTTTGGGCTTGCTCTAATACTAGGTCACAGGTTCATTGGAGGGCCAGCATATGGTCAAGACTCTGGCAAGCTCAGATGACAACTAAATCAATGGTCAGTGCGTAGGCGCCATCTTGCAGGTGGCGTTATGCGACCGCGACGACGATCTCGACAACGGTGAGGCTTGCTTTAATCCTAAATCACAGATTCATCTTTCGGCTAGCGACAGTCAAAACTTTGGCGAGCTCAAATGCTCAAATCTATGGACAGTGCGGCGCCATCATGCGGGACGCTCTGTGCGACGGCGACGGCGATCTAGACAACAATCGAGACAAGCCCATCTATTACCTTAGTTCGCAACTTCGTCGTTGAGCTAGCTATCATAGTCAACAACCGAAGCTAACCCCCTGGTTAGTGCAACAGTGACAACGACAGAGGCCTAATTATGTGCACCAAATCTTCGGCGGCTGCGTCTGCCTCGGCCTCGACACGAAGGAGATGTACTGCTCCAACCTGCCGCCTTGCCCTGGTGAGTGTGTACTGCTCGGTACTACTGCGGTCTAATTATTACGTACCATAATCTGTCGGAATCCTAACGTTTGCGATAGCAATTAGTATGGAATTTGACAGTTTAGTGCGCGTTATATAGGAGCTGGACAACGGTAAGGTACGCCCTGATCCTGGCTAATCCAGGTTTATCGTTAAGCTAGCTATTACAGCCACAATCCAAAACTAACCCTTTGGTTAGTGCGGCGCCATGCAGGACGTTTAATGCGACACTGACGACGATTTAGTCAACGTTGATACTCCAGTCCGCTCTAATCCTAGATGCTAGATTAGTCGTTAGATTAGAGTATAGTTAACCCTGAAGAGCCCAAATAGTACAATCATTCACTAGCGGTAGTAATCAGTACAGTTATCTGTTGCAAAGATAATGATAGAAACGATACTTACTCCTATCAACGCACCGTAACCGAAGACTACTACTGTAAATATACTCTTACAGACCTGCCAGTGATGCCGGCGTACAGCCAAAATGTGGAGATGGCTTCTTTCGTGCGGCTGGCCGGGAGTGACGCCATGAGTATGGCCAGCCTAATCGGATGTGTCGTCGCTGCTTTTTGTGTTGGTAAGTAAAAAGTTGTAGTTATTTTGTCAGTCGTAGAAACGGTTTGAAGCTAAAGTTTCTGCACACGTAAGTTTGGCGTGTGTAAAATGTGTCATGGATTGTAAACAACGGTATTCTGTATAATATTGAAGATCTTAGAAGACAAAAGTGCATTTTAGATTAAGCGAACTGTCAACGGTCAAGTTAAAGGGTTCGTCCACCGTGAAGATTTTTTTGCGAGAACAATATTTAATTTTTACTTATATCTATAAAAGGGACCATTCATAAAGTACGTCACGCGTTGAGGGGACGGGAGAGGGTCGACAAAGTGTGACATTGTGTGACAAGGAGTGGGAGGGATCCTATGTTTCGTTACGTAGCATTTAAAGTATAATAATAATTTATTTCTTGTTAATTTTTTCAAATATTCGATACGTTGATAACATTTTTCCTCTGTGATAATGTTAAAAATGATTTAAATGGAAACAAAACTAATTTCGGAACTGCTGTTTTAATTTAATATATTCTAGATGTAAAATTGCAAAAAATAAATAAATAAATAAAATATGTAACGTCAGACTTGTCTCACAAATGTGATCAACTGTGACAGGACGGGGTAGGGGTAAAAAAATCACGAAAATAGTGTGACCTACTTTATGAATGACCCCAAATGCGCAATGCCTGAGACACCCCAATTTAGAGTTTGTGTTTAGCAACAACTTTTGTTCTATGAACTTTTTCGCAGATTTTCACATTTTGAAATATCAGGGTCTATATAATTTTATTCAATTCGCGTTTTACGCGCTCTACCAATGTCGCAGCCTTCAGTAAATTGCCCTACATATAATAATATTTTATTAAACAAATTATATTTAACACATATTGTTTTAAGGATTATCAATCAAACACAACAGCGCCGTATATTCGCAGAAAATTTTACAAAAAAATCAAGAACTAAACTAACGTTGTTGTAAATGATATACTCTTAAGCGACGTGTTAACCGAAATGCGCATTTTACAAATAACCCTGTATACTTACTACGAAGTCGACTAATAGATGGCGCTGGTGTAGACATCAACTTTCAATAATACAAGATTGAGTTTGTGTGCTGTTTTACAACTTCTAAGCTCGTGATTTTTAACCAGATGTGCTGTTTATTGACTTATATTTGCTTTATCTTCATTAAAGTTTTAATATTGTAGAGTAATATTGATATTATTATGCTATTACCTAAATCGCGCTATGAAAGTTTTTTCGGTGCTAAGTATATAAACAAAAGTTTGTTACTATCAATTGTGTCTATTGAAAGGAGAGACGGTTAGCACTCCCCTTGACAAGGATGGAACACACAAAACGGTGAAGGCACACTTTACCACATTTTTTTACACTAGTTTGTAACGACCAGTGTTAATACACTCACTTACACTACTTAAACTTTGACTACAACTTATCAAATAAATACGATGACGCCTATGGTGTTCACAATACCCCATAGGTATCTTATCCCTTTACATTTAGACTATTTATGACCTTTGAAGAGTTCTTCGTAAGAAATTGCCTTTCGTTTGTTTTAAATTGCCTATCATTTAATTCATTAATCGGCGGTTCAAAGGTAAAACACATTTTGTGGCATAATTTCAGACAAAATTCATTGAGAGCCAAATGAGTTTTATCAGCAAAGGGATTACAGGAGCTTTGGAGTTGGACACTTTTCACATGACAGTTTCGTTATGGAGGACAATGCACTTTGTGTTTTTTCTTGTCGTAGATTTTCTCTTTAAAGAAACAAGACTAACTAAATCCAGTTTTGTGTCAAAATGTTACTTAGTGAGTTTTACCTTTGAACCGACGTAATGTAGAATTTCAAGATATGGATTTGGAAATTTTAAACTGTTTGAGGTGTGATTTCACTATTCATACAGAACAACTTTTGTTTCACAAGTTTTTCACAATTCGCGAAGAAAATAATTAATTGATGTGTTATCGGGGTCATTAAAAGTTTGTACTGCCATGTATATGTTGAACAAATTTTTCAATATGTTGAACATATTGCTGGATGCGGGCGGCACAAGACCGGGAAGCTTGGAAAACCACGAGAGGGGCCTATGTCCTGCAGTGGCCGTCAATAGGCTGATGATGATGTTGAACATAATCACCCCTCAAACGATTTCAAATTTACAAATGAACATGTAGTAGTATGCCCGACGAATAACTTGACCAAACAACTTTGACTTCGTATGAATCATGAACAAATTTCGGGTTTCTTTAGGAGGACGCGAGATGTGACTTCAAATTATTCGGATTTTAGTTTAGTTACATAAAAAAAAAATGCTTTTAATTGTCATCGCAAACTCATTCCGAGTGGACGGATTTTTGTTCAAGTTATCTATCTACCGGGCATTATAGTACTACTTTACATAGGTGTATTTAAATTATAATTATAGATAGATAGATAGACTTTATTGCAAAACCAGAAAAATAATTACAACTATGATTTATTAAATCCAAGTAATGTTATACAATTGGAGATCTTATCGTTTAGAGCGATGTCTTCCAGACAACCTTTGGATTGCAGGAAGAATATAGTCGGTAGGTGGTCGGTGTACATAAATAAGAAAATCGAAAATATATTGATATGTGACTAACAAGTAGAGAAAGATTGCAAGAATAGTATGCAGGTAATTGAACACCTAGTTTATGCAATACACAACAACGTTGGTTAGCTGGAGGAAAATACTCATCATCATCAGCCAATTGACGCCCACTGCAGGACATGGGCCTCCTCCGTGGTTTTCATAACCATGAAGGGTTTTGCCATAATCGCCACGCTTGGCAGGCGAGTTGGCGATCGCAGTATGCGGTTGAAATCTCAGGAAGACGCTGCTGCCCGTCTCCTGGTAATTTACTTCCTTAATCGCCTTCTAGGACATCCAGGAAAGTAAAAGGAGTGGCGCTATTCGTAATCCGGCGTCACGCGGAAGATTAAGGAAGGAAAATACTATTTAGTATTAATTTCGCCTTTGTAAAAATATTAGCTAAATGAATTTTTCGTTCATTCATTATAAGTTATAACACATTTTGTCCCCAGGCTGCCTCGTGACGCTGGCCGCGGTGGTGTTCTGCTCGCGGCGGCACGGCTCGCGGTTGCCATGGCGACGTGGCGCCAAAGTGCCGTCCAGTCCCCACTACATCACCGCGAAACAGAATAGCTACGTCACTGTGCCGTTGAAGGATGTGGTGAGTCTCTGTGAACCATTTATTTGAGTTTCGATGTTTGTTGGCGTTCTGCATTACACGCTATTTATCTTCATATGATCTCTATACGGTCGCTGGATGCGGGCGGCACAAGATCGGGAAGCTTGGATAACCATGAGGGAGGCCTAAGTCCTGCAGTGGGCGTCAAATGGGTGATGATGATGATGATGATCTTTACATATTTTTATCTTTGGGCTTTGCATCTAAGTGATGAGATGATTTATACAGCTTCCAGTGGCACCTTCACTCACACTAGATGGGTGAAGGGACCACTCGGACGCTGCAGTGCCTGGGACATTGTTTTTTAGATGGCGCAGGCTTGCCCAGCACCTATATCACCTTGACAGTTTTAGTCGGCCTAGCCCACAGGTAGCATAACATAGGACTTTAACATGTATACATATGCTGAAGTCCTACTGTTCTAAGGAGTATAATGTCGTCGTAGATGAGAATCCGATAGATTTTCGTTAAAAAAAATGTTGTTCAATGGCGCGTACACTGTGAAATGTGCCTTAATATTATCATCTTAGTCATCTAATCGAATCGCATGGCGGTCGGTGAACGAACTGAATGTGGTTCGAAAATTGACAATGTAGGTGTGGTGATGATATGAGTCGTCTAATTGCTTCGTCTTATTTATTTAAGTATGAAATATGTAAGTTTATTGTTATTATTATTATGTACCTATACGTATGTACATTAATATTCGATTAGCACCTACTACCCGTCTCAATTTCTCCTTCGGAAATCTTTCTAATATAGGGTTCATCATCATCATCATCATCAGCCACAAGAAGTCCACTGCTGGACATAGGCCTCCTCCATGGATTTCCAAAAAGACCGGTTGGAAGCGGCCTGCATAGGGTTGCCTGGAAGAAATTGCTTTAGGGCCGCCAATTGTACCTCTTCTTTTGTAACGATTGTTTCTGTAATTGTTTTCTGGTGTGTACAATAATAGTTATTTGTTATACAAGATTGCAAAGGAGCTTTTTAACCGCGTACTCAATTCTGATGACCGTGCAAGCGAAGGATTCTAAAAATTAGAATCCTTAGCGATGGAATCAAAAGAGCACGAGGTGAAAAATCCTTGCACTCGGTTGCAACACATAACTTTTCATCCCACCTCAGCGAGGAAAAAGCTAATTGCAAAAAAAAAACATTTAAAGTTTTTCTCCGAGTCTCATTTTTTAACAAATTGACAAAAGTTGTATGATAAATTCGGCACCATGGAGGTAGAAGTAAATAGGTTTGATGATGTTTTGAATCAACAAACTAAGTGCACTCGATGTTCTAAATTCAATTTACTTTATCCTCTAGCGAATGAAAACGGCTTTTGCACTCAGATATCGAAGAGCAAAAATACTCTTTCCTAGATGGGAGGTTGAAAAGTGTATTCTTATCTTATCTGTTCTTTCCAGCCGCGCAAAGCGAAGCGCCAACCCTCGTTCACTGGCATCGGCGGAGGTTCTGGAATCGTTCTTTCCAAGCCCAACAACCTGTCCAATGCCAACAACCAACAGCTAAATACGCCCAAGCTCTACCCCAAGGTAAGTCGCTCTACAGGCCTTCCTGTTCTAGACAACAACAGAGTCCACTGAAATATGTGCTCGAGTCGGATTCGCGCACGAAGGGTTCCGTAACATTATCTATACAACATTAGACACAAAGATCGAAAAAAAAACCGCCAAAAAATCACGTTTGTTATATGGAAGCCTGTTATTTTATTTTAATTCACTTATTTATTTTTGAAGCGAATATAGAACTAAATAACTAAAAAAACTAATATTTGAAGCGTTTACCTGTTGCCGTTATTAATATCGAGCAAAAAACAGCGAAAAATTATGTTTTCACACCTGCTATTCAGAAAAGATCCCTTGATTCCCTCAAATGAGGGAAAGTTGTACTTTTCTTCCTTGATATTCTAGTTTTTTTTATTGCCCTCAGCATGATCCGTGTGCAGATTTTCACAAAATGTAATTCCAATTCGATTTTTATTTTGTTGCAATCGATCATAATTGTCTTCCACACTTCTTTCGATATCTTAATTGTGTTTGATTTAAATTTTCCTTATAGCAGGTGTGAAAAGCAGTATGTGTCACTCGGTAGCAAAATTATTTCCGTCTTGGGAAATCTTGGGAAATTCTATTGTAGAATCTTTCGCTTCACTCAGGATTCAATATACCGCCCTCGCCGTAAATATATCATTTTGCTCCCTTGAGACACAATCTACTATTGTTGTATGGGAGCTCCCCTCAAGTATTTATTCCGATTTTAGTATTTGTTGTTATGGCGGCAACAGAAATACATCATCTGTGAAATTTTCAACTGTCTAGCTATCACGCTTCATGAGATACAGCCTGGTGACAGACAGACATACAGACAGACGGACAGGCAGACAGACCGACAGTCTTAGTAATAGGGTCCCATTTGGCACCATTCGGGTACGGAACTCTAAAAACATACGCCCATAGCAATGTGCCCACCTTACCTTAACCACTTTAAAGCTCGTACGAATGCATGATCGTACTTTGGTGCATGTGATAATCAGAGGCCTAGTGAACGCTCTTTTTTCGTGCCATTTTTGTAGAACCAATTTAGGAAACAATCCAATAAATATAATGCTCAAAAGTTATATTGGATGTCGTATGTCTGAAAGCATATAAGGTTACCAGAAGCGTGATTCAAAAAATGTGTAAAGCGCACTTTGTGCCACAAGGGCTACTATAGCAAAGATGTTTGGAATTAAAGCCAGTTCAATGCATTACTACGAGGTTTTAGAAGATTAAAATATGTAAACTCTCTTAATAAAGGAAGATATTTGAAAAGACTAAGTTTGAAGGTTTTTGTCTGTTTTTCCTCTAAATGATCTAAATTTTGAAACGGACACATAGTTTTACTTGTAACGTTCAATATGTCATAGTTTCTGTGTTACATTGGACAAGGAATACTCCTTGCATTGAATTTTGTGGATTTTTACATGTATACATAAACGTAAAGGCAGAGTTATGAGTGGTAGGTGAACGTTCAGACACTGCACTTATTTTTTTCTTTTTTTAAAAAAAAGGGGGGGGGGATACGTGTAGGGACACTGATAGCGCCGAGTAGGCACTTTTGATTATTTACAGCAGTGAGTCACGGGTAGCGCTAGAACCACGTCGTGTGGTGACAAAATAAAACAAGTAATTTAACTAATAAAGTTGCTTTCATATTCGAGACACCCCTGGGGACTCACTCTTACAATTGTAATGACTAGTGCACTGAAGGTCCTAAGACAAAACCTTTAGGTGAATGGTTTTGGTAAATAGCTGGCGCATTAAAAGCGAGGTTGTGTTGAAAGAATATGTAGGTTTATTTTTTCATTATTTATAGTAATGTTTTCTTCTATTAAAGGCTATCGCGAACGAGTACGACACTATGGGAACACTGAGGCGACACTCCAACATGCCTAATAACAGGAATAACTTGGACTTGGAAGAGGAGAAGTTTTATTGAGCTGGACAATGGTTCTTTAGGTTTTAAACTATGAGCATAAGGCAAGTGCTGTTCCATAACTAATTCCCTCTTACTTTTTAATGAAGTTCTGTATTAAACTATTAATAATGTGAAATGGATGTGGTTAGAGGGATTAAGTTGCTGCAATGTTGCAAAGTTGTTGCTGCAAACGCAATATATGTTAAATGCCTTGTGCACTACAAGAGATAAACAGTACTTTACTGCCAAATGTCGAAATGTGTAACACATCGTCCGTTATACTCTTTTACATTATTATTGTGTTTATGTAAAATTGCTCGTACACCCCTTGGGGCCAAAGCGCAATTTTTTTTCAGTGCAAACTCTCACAGCATGGTTGTATGAATCCGTACATTGTATCTCTTTGCAGCCCCAGGCAGGCATGTGACTTATTTCGTATGGATTCCCCTTGGGCAAGCGCAGACAAAAACTTGCTGCAAAATAGAGTAGCCTCTCTGTTTATTTGCCAAGTGTTTGGTATTTTGTTGAGAAAAGGGCAAAGTGAATTTGCACTCACGAAAAAAATACTAAGCTTTGACTTGACGGTTGCTCGCGTAAAATGCTACTTTTCATTTAAGCTAATGCGGCATGGTACTTAAACTCCATTCCACGAAACGAGCTCCCAAAGAAAATCGTCCATGTGCGCCCTTTGGTTAATGCGCGTGCCACTAACCTACCCAATGAAGCGGACCGTCTTCGCTTATTGTTTCGCATATGTCTAGCCGCGCGCATTGACCAATGAGATGCGAGTATGTTGTTCCCTAGGAGTTCGACTCTTAAAACGGAGTATAGATGAGATGTTAAGATGGCTGTAAAGTTTCCTTCCTATAGAGCCTAAGTTGCACCACACAAATATCGTCTATTGTTGTTTTAGTACAAATATCGCTTAACCGTGGATAGTAGAGCGTCTAATAAATGTTGATAACGTGAAAGTGGTTTGTCCAGATCGTGGCAAGTGGCAAACCCTGATCTCTGCCTCTGGGTTACAGGCGTGAGTTTATGTATGTATGTCAGAGTCTTTTAGAAACCCTCTCGGTTCAATGCTTTCCCTATCCAGTAATTTTCCGCTATCCTCGGTATAACTTCATTCCGTATAACATTTCAAATTAGACAACAATGTAGACATTTGAAATGTTATATCGAATTCCCTTTAACAAACGTGATATTTATATTCTTTTGGTTGCACTAACCCGTGCTGAGGACCTCTAAATAGGTTTTTAAAGATGATATTTGGCAAATACCGTTTGAAAAAAGGTTTTAACTTTACTTATTACTCCTTTTGCCGCCAAAGCGTTCCAAACAACGATTGTTCCGACCTTGAGAATGCAGAAACTGCTGTGGATTTTGTAAGGAAGTATTCAATTTTTTTGCTGTTAGAGCGCTGATTAAATAGGATAAGTTAAATAGAATACCTAACTATAAGTTTTATATTTTTTTACTTGCAAATTCCCACCTAATTCACCATGTATGGGAGCTAACCACGAGTGAACCGATACGTTATGTTCCTGCGCCTGTCAGTTAATTGATATAATGTTGAATTTGGAACGAGTGCGCGATCGAACATCGTGTGTGGCGGGTACCTACGTAATAATATTTTGTTTAGTTGTGGTTAGGCCCTATTTATGTTTACAAATGTTTTCAAATTTTGTCTATTTTTGTATACCTTCTAGATCTCCGCTGGTAAGCCTTATTTAGACTATCTTGCCTTCAGACTTATATTTTTATTGTGATTGTACTTGTGGCATTTGCCAGTGCCATTCTCTTGTATAATGACGATACACACAAGAATTATTATAAGTACGTGTAATATAGAATGAATTATAAAGTTATATTAAATTACACAATTTACATTTTTCAAAGCCAAGTATGTGCCATGTAAATAAAAACTATATTGTAAATAATTTAATGTAGAATTTTCATATTTTAATTTTAAGGTGTTACAGTTATATCCTAACAAATATGTCATGTAATGCTGTCAACTGTAAAGTAATAATAATGTATGCGGCATTATTAACAAATTTATTATACTTAACAGTACAAATACAGTGCCTTCGGTATATAGAAAAAAGATTATAACCTATTTACAACAAATACGGTATCCGAATAACAATTTTGATATATAGAAATATTTACTACTTGAAATTGTTGAAAGAAATTCAACATTTGAAATACGACTCATGTTGAGTCAATATTTTTGTAATAATTATTGTTTAGTAAAATTTGTTGTCGTTGTTCTTAACAACAAAACGGTTATGAATAGAGAAGTAAGGTGACGACTGACTATTTTTTTTATAGAATAGTAAATGTTTTTTTTAGGGCTGGTTCTCTCACTGCGTTGCTGTGGTTTGCGACATCTAAGGGTACACTGGCCTATAATGTAGAATCCTAGATTATATCAATTGCTAGTTCTTCGGAACGTTGAGTCAAAATCCGCAAATATCTATGAAAGTGTAATATGTAAGCCGCTAAAGGTTCAACAGGTCACTTTCGGGCTGATTTCGCCAGTAAAGAATAAGACTGGCTTTACATGCGTTCAGGTGGCTGGCTTCATTTGTATTTCACGTATCCATGGTATCCATGGTAACAGTGCCCAATGTCAAATGTCATTCCGTCAAGTCAAAAACACATAAAGCAGATGACGCCATTTCAAAACTTCGCAAAGGGTTTATTCGGCTACCAACGTCTGTAGAACTACGTATACCCGAGTTTAAATATAGATTATTAAAACTTAACAGCTTACTCTCGAGTAGATAATAGATAAACGTTGTTACATCACACTACATCGAGTTTCAGTTTGAAATAAGAGCTCCACACTAAATATTTTTAGTGCTAACTTAAACTCGATGTAACTTTATACCTCGTTTATTTGTGAAGCGGTCGGGTTGGAGAATATAGAAGGTTTTCAACGATATTGTGAGTCGTAGAGCAAAGTAACATAATACTACAGCAACGCGGTAAAAGAAGGCTCCCGATTTGATTTCACTCTCAGGATTGATGTGTGTGCACGGTTATAAGAAAGCTATGGAACGTAAATTGTGAGCTGGTGCGAGAAATGGCTACAAGCAAAGTTATTTCACTCGCGTAACCCTTGTATGCTCGGCATAAACCCGACAAATCACAAATAAAGTTAGACGGTACGCCGTTTTGTTTTTAATGTAGCCTCCATAATATGGGTGTCCCAGGCCTCCCCCCCCTTTTAGACCAAGATTTTCGATCATTTGCCACCTCTGACCGCCGGCAAGAATTTGTCGAGATCTGGGCCGGCCCCGTTTGCGATGACGATTATAAAGGTTTTTTTTAAACGAACGATTTCTGAAACACTAGATGGATTAGATTTTGTGTTTCAGAACTACATTTGTATGTCCCTGTACTTCTGTCGCACCCCGGGCAACAATCGGCGAGCATTTGACCACATTGGAAACCTAGCTTGCCATCGATACGATACGATACGAAAAGAAAATTTTGTTTAATGAGTTTTTTGTTAGATTGATATTTTCGTAAATATCAGAGTTTACACAGTATCGCAACCTCTTGTATCCAAAGCTCGAATGTACTTGTAGTTTTTATTACAGTTTGATGCATAATTGCATGATGCGATACGATGCAATGCGTTGGAAACCAAATTGTGTCGCGCTTTGACAAAGCTCACACGAAAAATACGACTATATTGCCAGCACTCCAATCAGGGTGAGTTAGGAGAAAAGCCTTCAATTCTTGTTGAAGGCTTCTTCTAACTCACCGATATATAATGGAAAAAAACAATAGCTCTTATTAAACAAATGAGGATACTAAGGTTGCCTATGGATTTTTAAGCCATTCATAACGTATGCTTATTACCTTAGCTGAATGTGAGTCACTCCGTATCAAAATATGTTGCAGCGTCTGAGTGGACACTTATCTAGGGTTGAAGTTGCCACTACACTCTGTATAAATCGTCTAACATAAATTTTTTACTGGTTTTGCCTTAATCCATGAGCCTTATGTCCGGTGTACCACTGTATGTATGAGAGAAGTATTACGTGAATTGTGACATGTTTATAGATATGTATTTATTCGACTCCAATACTACTTATAAATTTTCATTCCCAAGTTTATTCATTCCTAAATATGTTTTTATATCACTGTTATATTTTCATGTAGCTAATCAATGAAGTCTAAAGATTAACTTAAATTAAAGACTGGAAGAACTAATATGTTTCTTTTACTATCAAGACCTTTTGTACCACTTACCTTCTAAAAACCACGAGAAACTTATTCACTTACAAGCTTCTTTCAAGCCTATTCGCAACCTGTTACAAGCTATTCACAACAATAGGTAAGTAACATATTTTGTTCAAAGCAATAAAGTGCAGTCGACAGCACATCAACCTTAACACGCGTGCACTCTACTCAGTTACGTTATGGGCGACTTGGCAACAAAAATGTGAAGGTTGACCTGCTGTCCACTGTACCTAAGTTTCCATGTTTCTTTTCACGAACATTTGAAACTCAATAAATAAGGTAGATTCAGACGGAATCTGGTCCAGCCCTTAGATCTCATAAAAGTACTGTCAATTATGCCAAAGCCGTGTTTGGCGCGAGATTGCGTATAGAATAGACTAGTGTTAACGCAGGCGGGTCACGTCCGCGCTCCTAGTTTCAAGGCAAACTAATGAATAGCGTCTTATTAAATGTTATCTTGTGCAGCCGAGGTCTGCAAAATGCTGTCACAACCGAAAGGACCAGACGCCTCGGCTGCCCCTGAGCTGCTCAGGCCTTGTCCAGAAAGGGCAAATACGTGTCCAAAACTCTCGACTCTGGGTCGAGCGTTTTACGAGCGTAGGTCCTATTTTAAATTCGCGCGATGCTTTTGGACGCGTTGGCGCCTTTTGGCGCCCAGTACATCGCCAACGTGCGTATGAATTCACGCGAGACGATTCTGGACAAGGTCGACACGAAGAGTTCGCGAGTAATCGAAAAAGCGGTATCGTCAGTGTCATCAATGCGAGGTGAGAATTGTTTAATGTTGGTCCAGCCCACATACCTATATATGAACAGGGGATCGAAAAAGACCCGGTGATAAAACACACATTTCTTCGAAAATAATATCTACACTTACCTATCGAAAATAATATCTACACCTACCTATGGGTTGAGCTGCTAACGCCTACTCTAAGGCCAACATTCTTCCTCTGAGGGAAGGGAAGCGTTGCTAGCGCGGCGGTAAAACGCGGCGCCTTATACTCGGGAAATTGTTCTTTCGAATCCCGGCATATAACAATGACGTGAAGTTTGTGAAGTTGTAGTGGCAATACAAATCGCGAGGAAACTTTGTCTGAAGTGTTCACATAGGAAGCTCAGCGCTTGAATTTGCCAATCCGAGGTGGGCACGCGTGATTACTAAGCTCATATTTCACTACTCTCTTATAATTTTATACTTTCGACATTTCAAGTATTCGGACAAATAAACATTCGAAATTTTGATATTCGGCATTCTGTTTGTAGTCCTAATAAAATTCTGTTTTTTGAACTTCGGCCTTATAAATACTTACCTGATTCTCCGTATTTCTATTCGTATGGCTGTGAGACCCCGGAGCAGCTTGATTAATGGACCTTTTAGACGAGGCCAATAGACGAGACAATCGAGTAAGCCAGGCGAATATTGGCTTCGTGTGAATGGAACCAGGCGAATGCATTGGATTGTCCCAAGCTAATAGCTTATGCCAGTCGAGTGAATTAGAACGATTTCGAATTTGCTGGCGCTAGTGCTTCCCCCACTACTTTCCCATTGGATTGGCTTGTGTATTGGCTTCATGTGAAACGTGTTTCCGTCCCGGGCGAGTAAGCCAGTCCAATACATGTCATGTCGTACGTGTTGTTTTATTTTTAGGTTAAATTGCTTAGTTATGTGATAAACCATGGTTTTAAACAAGTGGACAAACGAAAAGCTCTTAAAGCAATTTTACGTCTGTCCATCGTTAATAGAAATGAATTTTATTTACTTTACTTATTTATATCGGTATCGACTGGCTTGTGTGTGAACGACATGAAGAAAATTTTGCGTTTTTCACTGGATTGGCTTACTAGACTCGCTTATTGGATTGTCTCGCCTATTGGCCTCGTCTAAAAGGTCCATATTACACGCTATTCGCGTGTAGATGCCGTCTGATGAATAGGGAACGCTAGGATTGAATGAATGCGTTCGCGAGTTCTGGAGATAGAGGGTATCTAAGTTCGTTATTGGATTAGCAAGGTTTATTCCAATTATCTTTATTGTTTTGTTCTGTACAGGGAACAGCTGTAGGGACAGACCTACGAATAAAAAAAAACAGTCACTAGGGCAGACAAATATCATGATTATACTTATTATTTCTGCAGGGGTACTATTTATGCAGAAATCCTGAAAGCAATATCGATTGGGTAGTAAAAATTGTTAGCGATAAAATGTCAGAACTTGACAGTTATGCATATATGAGTAAGTACGACGACACTAGTCGCGCGGTTTAGATCAAAAGTCGCGACTTTACAGTATGTTTTTCAAAGCTTAGGTATATAAACTGCGGAAGAAGTGTAGAAGCGTGGATACTAACCCAGACTGTGTAAATGGTTAGAAGCTTTCAAAATGTTTATTTATAGGAGAATGCTAAAAATATCATGGACGGATAGTCAGAAATGAGACGATGCTGCAAAGAATGCACAAAGGGTTTCAGATTTCAGATTTCTTTATTGCAATAATCATGTGTCATTACAGTTCTTATATGTAATTCAAAAGGTACATGACACCCTGTAAGGCCACTACAATAAAACTTAACTAATTCCTTAATTGCTAGCTTATTAATTGTCTATTACTAGTATTCTTTAAATTATATATACTTTTTTCTATTGTGTACTTTAACATTTATCATTGAAAAATTCTTGAAGAGAATAGTAACATTTCAGGCCCAAGTACTTATTGAGAGTTACTTTAAATGAATTATCGTCTTTTATATTTTGTGTGTGATAAGGCTCTGTAGAAAACTCTCTGAAAACTTTTGCCGCCATTGAGTGGGGACCAGAGTTTATGATTTCTAGTTTAGCAGTCTTGGTGGCTAGGCGTTGTCGACATCTAAGGCCCTCAGGGCGAGTATGTTGTGGAAAAATAGGCATTGGAACTGCTGAAGACTATAAAAAGAAGAAAATTAGAATACATGGGCCATATAATGCGTGGTAACAAATACCACATTCTGCAGTTAATCCTGCAAGGAAAGATAAAAGGCCGCCGAAGACCTGGCCGAAGACGAACCCACTGGCTACAAAACCTTGCAGACTGGTTTAATTCAAGCACCACCGAGTTGTTCCGCACCGCAACATCACGAGGCCAAGTTGCCATAATGACCGCCGACCTCCGACAGGAGATGGCACTTAAAGAAGAAGAAGAAGAAGATATAAACTGTAGAATGCTTTGCCAAACTGCTAAAATATTTATATGTTGTGTACCTACTTAGCCTAAATATTGTTTTGAAAGAAAGGAGAAGAAAGAAGACATTTATTTTGCGCATGTGGTTGGTAACTGCTAAATTCATGACCTACTCTGTTATATTTTGTCCAATAATAATAACTTCCAGACAACATAATCAATTGTTCTGGTCCCAACCAGGATACCCTGTGCTATGGTGACCAGGCAAGGACATCACAAACATGGAAATACACCCAGACTGAGGCCATGTCTACATACGGCCAATATATTTTTGATATCTCTCACCTGGTTGTGCAATAGTGTTCTCTTTATTTCATATCTATCTATCGTATCTATCTATCTATAATCAATGCGCAGGAAAAAGAATGCAATCCGATCTAAAATGACTCAATGGGATATCATAGAAAGTCTTGGCAAATGAGAACCATGAAGGGCAACCTAACAGTAATAGGTCAGAATTTTTTTTAATAAAAAATAAAAACCGACTTCAAAACACTGCAGCACTAAAAAGTTAGAAATAATTTAAAAGAATACCTTTAACTTAGAAGTACGTATACATACATGTAGGTATTGTAAAAGTATAATAATTTGGAATCGGTGCCCAAAATATATGTGTCGGTCATGAAACTGGGTACTACAAATTATACATCTACAAAACCTTGGGAAAAAATCAAGTCCCTTATAACCATAATTCACCCTACTCAATTCTTGGCTTTTAAATTTTAACTTCTCAATTTCCATGTCCGAAAGTCTTCACCAGAACATCACCAAATTACCTTGGGACTACTCTTACGCTATATTATGAAACATGCATATTATTATTACTATAGAATGGCCCCCATGAGGCCTTATTTACCGCTAACCATTGAAGAGTTCTATTCTCTATCTCTTGAAGTCTTTATCAGATCTTCACCAAATTAAAGTGGGACCAATGGGACGTCATATCTATTCCATGAGACGACTAGCACTGGGTAGACAACCACTCTAAATAAGTGTTATGTTTACTTAATCATCTGAGTGCGACGTGTGTTCAAATCGCCCGCTACGAATCTCGTAGCACCGCTGAGCTAATAGCAATTGCCCGATACCGCATTGACCCTGGAAGCTTCACTATGCTCTAAAATACGGGCTCTCTAGGGCCTTCCATACAAATGCATCAAGTTTCCACGGCGTACCTCGTATACATAAACAGCCTATTTACGTCCCACTGTAGGGCACAAGCCTTCTCTCTGAGAGAGAGTGTGCCCACCGCGGATTGGCGATTTCAAGAGCTGCGGTATGCGAATAGCTCAGACGCTCAGGTTTCCTCACGATGTTTTCCTTCACAGTTACAGAGTGGTATTGCTACTGTAACTTCATAAATGTACATAACTTAGAAAACAAAGTCACATGCCCGCAGTGGGAATCGGAACCTGGGTCTCTCGCTTCCGAGTCCAATGTTCTAGGCTACCACCGCTACTCTACCCACTAGGCTACCAACGCTACCTAATATTAATGCAATAAAAACGTCTGTCAAAGTCGTTCTTAGTTTATTTTCAAATACCAAATACCAAGCACATAATTGCTTGGTAATTGGGGGTTTCTTCAGAAAATTCCAAAATGCAAAAGCAGAGAAATATCAATTTAACTTTTCGTCAAACTGCTCGCATCAAGTTCGAAAATTGTGAAAAAAATTCAAAAGCTTACAATTTTGTACCATTTTTTAGGAAAAATAAAATAGCGAATTTTGTACTTTTTTTTTAATGATTGTCGATGTTGAAGAAACCGTTTTTTGGCTTTCCGTTATTTCAAAAACATTTTGCAAAAGCTGCCTACACGCTACGTCCTACCTATATCCCTCTGCAGGGTAACCTGGAAGGCCTGTTAAGGCCTTCTCTCATAGAGAGAGAGAGAGAGAGAGAGAGAGAGAGAGAAAGTGAGAGAGTATCGTGATCAAAGGTCGTGGGTTCGATTCCCGCTGGGGTCCACCGTATATTTGTACAAATGGCCTCAGTCTGGGTGTATTTC
Source organism: Yponomeuta malinellus (assembly GCA_947308005.1). Classification (NCBI taxonomy): domain Eukaryota; kingdom Metazoa; phylum Arthropoda; class Insecta; order Lepidoptera; family Yponomeutidae; genus Yponomeuta; species Yponomeuta malinellus. The sequence goes on along the minus strand of OX371012.1, from coordinate 9,319,091 downwards.
ATCCAGACCGAGGCCATTTGTGATTGAGGCCCTGTTTGTGATTTCCTTGCCTGGTTACCATAGCACAGGGTACCTAGTTTAGGACCAGGGGCCCTCAAAATAGAATGGAGTTTGACAGTTACACGATTGGAATCGCTCAGGATTTGTTGCGCCAGGTCAAGTGATTGTATAATGTGGAAGTGTTTGTGTGTGTATAAGCTTAACCACCGCAGATATGTAAACGTCTCCAACATTCTGGTTTTCTCCCGATGTTTTCCTTCACAGTGAACGAGTGGTATTGCATTTGCAAGTGCCCGAATGTATGAAACGTAAAAAACAAAGTCCAAATGTACATGTCGGAATTGAATCCAGATCCTTTCGAATGCGCTATCACTATAATACTTTTTGCGTATTATAAATAAAATTATGGGCGATTCAAACATAAGCCATAATATAATACAGAAAAATCTCCACCACATCTATCAGTGGACCCAAGACTGGCACATCACGCTAAACGAATCCAAATGCACCGTTTTGCACACTGGAAATAAAAAACATTAACAGTAATCAGCTAGAAGTTGTTCAATGTCAAAAGGATTTAGGAGTCAAATCATCTCAAACCTGAAATGGGGCACTCATATGCTTGAAAACACTAAGAAAACAAAGTCCATACTCTACATCATACGCAAGGCATTTTCATACATAGATAAAGAACTTTTCCTGAAAATATTCAAAACGTACGTTCGACCACTATTAGAATATGCATTTCAGATATGGAAGACCTACTTCAAGAAAGACATCGATTTACTTGAGAGAGTACAACGAAGAGCTACAAAAATGGTACACAGCCTTAAAAACCATCCCCACGAACTAGGTCTAACTACTTTGGAACAGCGTAGGGAACGAGGTGACCTAATAGAGACATACAAAATCTTGAACAATTACTATAATTTACCGGATCTTGCTAAAATCCTATTCAAAAATACAAACAAATCTCTAAGATTGGTCGCTGAAATTGGCCAAGCAACCATGGACAAGCAATCTCAGAAAACACTTCTTGCTAAACCGTGTAGTGAATATCGATACTTGTAATTTCAATTGACGTAAAGCACAAAACCCGACTTTACAAGAGAGCCAAAATAAGTTTTTTTTATTTTATTTAAATTCATTACACTTGTGTTTTTAAAGTTATAAAAAAGTGATCGAGACAACATATACCTAAAATCTTGCGTTGCAGACGATGACATATTTAGTTTTTAGTTTAGTTCATTATTTTAGAAAATAGATGTGCCTTACATCCTAAAAAATACATTAAAATGTTCTTTACGCCCATTTTTATTATGAGACTCAGATTAATTTTGGGGGTAAAGTACTATTGAAAATAGTATATTATTTACGCCCTAAAAATAAATGTTTAAGAGTGTTTATATAGACATAGTAAGCAGGTGTAAAGCTAATCATAAAATATAATTATATCCTAAATTTTGAATTAAAGAACTAACTTTATTTATTGACTAGGCTGTGTAGCATACATAGCCTACAAGTTATTTTAGATAATGTATGTTGTCAAGGGGCTCAAGGGAAAAAATGGATAGCCAACAAATAAAAGACTAATGTAAGTTTTAAAAAAATGGCATTTTTTAATTTGCCGTAAACATTCTTCAATAGGCAATCATCAGCGTAGGTAGGTTTTATCAAGTAACGTAATCATTAAGAGCAACACTCAAATACTAAAATTAAATTAAGTAGGCAGGTAATATTGAGATTTGATTTTGTACTTATAGTTCAATTCAATTCAATTCAAATATTTTTATTCATTGTAAAAACAGAATGTTTACTTAATGAACGTCAAAGTTGTTAGTTTCACAATTAATGGATTATGTGGAGAAGAAACTAACAAAGAAACTCCACATTTATTCTTTTCAAAACACGTTTGTAGGTAAGATTGTACCATAAATGACAAAAAAATAGTGTGTTGATCAAATTTAGTAGGTATTATTGTATGATACATGTATGTTTTGTTAAAGTTGAGATAGTTTTGTCACCACAAACACAAAAAAAAATCGACACATTTTTCCAATACGTATTTTTACTTAATCTAGGTATTTGGTATTTGCACTTGTGTTGCTAAGTTTAACAAAGCTAGATTATAACTAGAATAACATAAAGCAGCAAGGTAATCAACATTAAAATATATTTATCTTAGGATTTTACCAAACGAGTGAATGTTCTTTCTATCCCAACTCTGTGAGTGTTCAAAGTTTTCTAGTCTAGCAAAGAGAATTTGACAAAGTGGGGATAGAATGAGCATTCCTTCATTTGCTCTAAATCGACATTTTAAGCAAAGGTATCAATCAGTCTTGAAATTAAAGGTCAGTCTTCAAACTTAAGGTAGATCACTAACAAACAAATCATAAACTTTTCTCACAAACAGAACAAGCAATTTTGGGCCTACGTTCCTTCATTGGTACTACTCTTTGGTTTGTCAATCAGTATTTAAATTAGGTAAAAATAATCAAAAAATAAACAACAAAAAACACTTTTCTTTTTACAATTATTCTGCAAGAATTTTTTACTTGGTTTCTGAAATGTTTGTTATTCATTGTCTTCGTCATCTTCATCATCAGTTTCTGCTAATCGATCTTTAACACTTGAATGTGTAGGCAGTGGTCTGTATTCATTGTGAAATCTTTTAGGTATAACGCCTTTCTCACATAGTGAAATAAGATCCTTATACTTTGCATCTGATATTGGGAGTTCTGAGTCGTATAGCTTTTTTATCATGGTCGTTGTAAGTGGCTCTTCATTAGTTTTAGTTTGGTTTAAAATGTCTTTTTTCCTTCCTTTACCAGTGCCTTTACCCTTTGTTTTTGTATTCGTCTTGTTACACAATGTCACTTCATGGCTTCTGTATGCTCTTTCATCGAATACTTAATGACAATTTTATTCGTAGCCTTCTTTTTCATTGTAGCGATTCGTATGTCTTTAAACTTTATATTTTTCAAGGTATTTTTAGTGAATATTTCTGCAGCAAAGTCGTCAAAGTTCAGAAAATCGGTATGGTCGAGAGAAACGACTGTGTACGGTCTCGGTTGTTTACGGGCAGACTCAAAATACGTAGCCCATTGTGAGGGACTCCACACAATTAGCCTCCTCACTTCTCTCTCTATCACAGCATGCACCGAATCAACTGGCATGTATGTATGACCTGGAAGCAAATAGTTGATTTGCACAACTTCGACGTGCTTTGAAACTTGTAAAAAATTATTTATGGCCGCCAGTACATTCTTGTTTTTGTTTTGTCCGCTGCATGAATCACAATATAATATAACATTTTGAATGCCCCCTTGATCAACGATTTCCAAGTATTTCGTTAGAGCAGTGGCAATCTCATTGCTTCCTCTCTTGCCTTCAGATTCACCCCAAGTGAAGCAAAATACATTTTGCGTAACACTTTCATAAAATGTAAGATTGTATACTGCGTATTTACGCGAGTAGTACAATAACATGCTGTCCCCGTGCGGGGTGTTAAGTACCTTTTGCAAATCAAAACTACATACAACCGTATCATTGTATTGAGGTCGAAGATTTTGGTGAATCTTAAACCTCTTGTAGGAGGCCGTTTTTTCAGCAAGGTGATTTTGAACATCTTCATTACTCACTGTATTCTGATTATTTTCATTTTTGATGCATTGTATACATTTGTCCTTTTTCGGGACATGAAAACTGATATTGTATACACAGAAAATGTTTCTGAATAGTCTTTCACTTACTATTTGATATTTAGGATCAGGACTGTCCTCATTTTGCATACTTTTGCAATGTTCTGAATAGAGACGGTAAAGGTTAGACACATTTTTAAACTCTTGCGGGAGATATGTTTTGTTACTTCTTTTTCTATTATAATGGGATGGTACCGCTGGTAGGTTCGCAATGTAGGTTTTCACATATTGTTTGGCCTCTTCGGAGTATATTTCAGCAACATTGGGTCTCCTTCTATCACATTGAGCCATGTTTTCATGTGAATTTTTTATTGTGTATAATATATATTTTTGAGAAATACACAATGTGTTTAACAAAAACTTCTGGCATACTTGTGTGTGCCCTTCCCCTTGATTGATAGTGTATTCATACGTAGTCTGTCTGCGATTATTGTCAATCGCCAAACGCTTTCTACGTTTAATAGGAACTGCTTGAGCGCTTCTAAGTATCCAGTCTCGCCTACGCAAAGTGTCTAGATTCCAAAAGTGGTCGTGAAGACTTTTCCTTCTTTCTTCGCTTATTTCGTAGCACTTTCTTGGACATTTCTCAGCATTACAAGGATTTTCCTTCATTTCTTTGTCTGTTTTCAACGTGCCGTCTCTTGTTGCGTATGATTTTCCCGAGTCTCTCAAAAATTTGCGCAATTTAGTTTTATTTACACGTTTTTTTTTACTTCTATTGGTGCTGGATTGTTGTCTTTTTTATTTTTCTTCTTTTGCAACTTCTTCCTTTTATTTTTCTTGGTTTTATTTCCTTCTTCTGAGTTGTCGCTTGAACTAGATTCATTATTACTAGCCCATAGATCTGAACTTCCTGAGGAGAAATCTTGTTCTTCTGTATCGGAAACAAAATCGATAAAAGCCTTCTTTAGTTTTGTTCTGCGTCTCTTTCTCTTTTGACTGGATGTAAGTTTTAAATCGGAAGTAATTGGTGTCAGTACATTTGAGACATGCTCAGTAGCTGGCTGGTACCCCTGGGACTCAGGTAGATTGCACGAAGTAGACGAGGAGGCTTCCACAGGAGCAGGAGCGAGCGCCGGCGACGAGGTGCACTGGTCGGATGGCCAGACGAGCTCAGTAACTGACTGAGACTCAGCTAAGTTGCACGAAGCAGACGACGAGGCTTCCACAGGAGCAGGAGCGACCGCCGGTGACGACGGGGTGCACTGGTCGGATGGCCAGACTTGCTCAATAACTGGCTGGGGCTCAGGTAAGTTGCACGAAGCAGACGACGAGGCTTCCGCAGGAGCAGGAGCGACCGCCGGTGACGATAGGGTGCACTGGTCGGATGGCCAGACTTGCTCAATAACTGGCTGGGGCTCAGGTAAGTTGCACGAAGCAGACGACGAGGCTTCCGCAGGAGCAGGAGCGACCGCCGGTGACGATAGGGTGCACTGGTCGGATGGCCAGACTTGCTCAATAACTGGCTGGGGTTCTGGTAAGTTGCACGAAGCAGACGACGAGGCTTCCACAGGAGCAGGAGCGACCGCGAGTGACGACGGGGTGCACTGGTCGGATGGCCAGACTTGCTCAATAACTGGCTGGGGCTCAGGTAAGTTGCACGAAACAGACTTCGAGGCTTCCGCAGGAGCAGAAGCGACCGCCGGTGACGATAGGGTGCACTGGTCGGATGGCCAGACTTGCTCAATAACTGGCTGGGGTTCAGGTAAGTTGCACGAAGCAGACGACGAGGCTTCCACAGGAGCAGGAGCGAACGCGAGTGACGACGGGGTGCACTGGTCGGATGGCCAGACTTGCTCAATAACTGGCTGGGGTTCAGGTAAGTTGCACGAAGCAGACGACGAGGCTTCCACAGGAGCAGGAGTGAGCGCAGGCGATGGGATGCGCTGGTCGGATGGCCAGACTTGCTCAATAACTGGCTGGGGCTCACGTAAGTTGCACGAAGAGGATGACGAGGCTTCCACAGGAGCAGGAGCGAGCACCGGCCACGGGGCGCGCTGGTCAGGGACAAACGTGGAATTTTTTGGTGAGATGTAATAAAGCGGCTTCTTTATTTTGATGTCAGATAAAATGCGAACTTTCTTTGAAGGTTTAATCATTCTGCAGTTATCATCATCTTCGCTAGTTCTTGCATTCATGGTAACATATGGCTTCTTATATACATATATCTCAGGTTCGGAATCAGTGTTCTCTATCTCATCTTTATCGACAACCGAAACATTTTTTGCTGGCGAATCTGACCTGAAAAAGAAATAGCAGCACTTGTAAATATAAGCGGTCTTGACAATAATCATAACGGGGTACTTCGGTGTTTAGTCAACCTTATGAACTTTTTATTTAGGCAATTATATTATAAGAAACACTCGCATAAAGAACATTCTGGAAAATTCTTACCTGAAAATCTCTTTACGTCTTTTAGCTAGTGAAATGATTTGTTTCCGACGCTTGCCCAAAGGACAGTATTTATCTTCATCAGCCATTTATGTAAATATCATTCACTGCACTGTTAAAATAACACAAATTACTTAACAATTGTTTTTAGCAAGAGTTCTCCTCGTAACCGTGCAAAGTGTTTGAAAAGCGTTCGAATTACTTTGAAACAACTTCTTCAAAATCGTATCGGCACAATTCATAATGTGTACTAAAACTATGGACGTAAAGCACATTTTGACTTTTTGTTACAACGAAGAAGGTCGGTGAAGCAGAGCTATCGGCTTGCATGCAGCACCGCATCAGTCGAAACTTGATGCTGTTTTACCGACATTCAAAGTTTGTCAAGGAATTTTAGAGCTATTACTCGTTGCAATAGAGTTCACATAATATTTTTTGATATTTTGATGAAAAGGTTAGAGAAAGAAAATAAACTTTGGTATCTAGACTTAAAGGACAAAATTATGTTATTCGTCTCGGGTTTAAGGTTATAATTATAAGGTGTCGATTGCATTGACATTAACACGGAAGTAGGGCGTAAAGCAATATACCAACTTTAAAAGATATTTACGCCCTCAAAATTTAAGCAAGTTCTTTTAAGTTATGGAAGTAAAGTACATCATTTTAAAAAGTGTGCTTTACGTCCTATTATGTTCCAAGAGGTGATTAACAGACATTGACTTAAAGCACATTTAGAATTATTTATAGTAAATAGTTGGGCTGTTAAAAACAACATAAGATTTTGCCGTTCTTTACGTTAAGCATTAGTTTATGAATATCACATACTACCTAAAGTTTTACAATTTGACAGTGAAGACGTTCTTTACGTTACATTTTCAATGTCTCTAAAATCGTTATTAATGGCCGTATTGCTAAGTGGATTAGACAGAAAAAAAGAGAAAAAAAACCTAAGTAAGATGACATTCATAACTCATTTTGGCCAAAATGTGCTTTACGTCAATTGAAATTACAGGTATCGATATGTGGAATAAACAACCATATACAGTAGTAGTAGCAAGTGGCAGTCCCTGGTCTCTGCCTACCCCTCTGGGATACAGGCGTGAGTTTATGTTATGTTATACAGTAATTAGTGCTCTTTCAGTGAACTCATTTAAAAACAGACTTGATAAACATTTTACAAGTGCGTGGAAGTGATATACACGCATCAGCTTACAGCTGCTTGTGTATTTCTGAATAATAATAATATTGCTCCAACAATGAAGGTCCATATTTAGGGTTTACCTATTTATTTATTTCACTTTAACAATTTTAGGACTAAGGAAACATCAAACCAATTTATTATAAGAGTTCTGAATTCTGAATATAGTTTGAGTTGCTTGGTAGATAAGTAAATTCGTACACAAAACCTCAAGGCTATCATACTAAACGGTTGTTAGTGTTATGATTTAGCTCGATTACGTAGAGAAGGCTCTATTACTTAACAGGTAGGTAACCTAATAACTAACAAATGGAAACACTCGCTTTGTTTTTATTGAGACGATGGCTAAAGGAAAACATGGAATGTAGGTACAATTATATACCTTCTTATTGAGGCCGGTGTAGATACGTGTATATCTTAGTGAGTACAGGGAGATTCAAGTTGTAGCATCGTATAGGTAGGTAGTTAGGAACAGTAAACAGCAGGTCAAACTTTTTAGACTGCACGTATGTAAAGTTGCTTCGATTGTATAGGTACAATTTAGGTAAATTCTTTGTAAGTATAAACATATAATTGCTCATTACGTCTGGTGTAGATACTCAGTATACTTACTGAGGGACAGTCAAGTTGTAGGTAGTTAACAATGTTAAGTTAAGTACAATGCCCGACAAATAACTTGAACAAGTTACTTTGACTTCGTTTTTGGCATATTTGACGCATTTAGGGTAAAAATAGGGGGGACGCGAAGTATGTCTTAGAATTCATTCTTCGGACCTTAACATAGTCAAATTAACAGATAAAATACGCAACAGATAACACTCGCTAGCGGTGAAGGAAAAAAATCGTTAGAAAACCTGAAATTTTTCTAATGATTTTTTTGTGCTTGAAATTTCCAATAAGCGGGGGGCACGTACTCTCTCTGAGCGGGCCTGCAGTGGGATGCATATAGGAAAAATAAAAAAAAAAGAAAACAAATAATAAAAAAATATACTGTCTGTGCGGATTTGTGTTCAATTCATCTGTCGGGTATTATCTATACCTAATAGGTAAATTCTTCGCCTAAGTATAAACTGTTCGCTTGAAGCTGTAAAATGACTGTTAACGCCACAAACAGCTAGACGCAATTGTCTGAAGTCGTCTAGACTTCAGCAATTTGCTTCGCTTGCTGTGCAAACGTGATGTTTTTTATATGAAATATTGTTTTCACCTCACTAGCTCGTAAAAGCTCTGTTTATCATTCGAAATCTGCGTGGAAAATCGCACTTTATCCGCTAGCGTGGAAAGTGGAAGAAAAAATTTTTATTCAATAAAGGTTTCGTACAATAAATTACATATATATAGAATCTCATTGGTTTCGTAATAGTTTATATTCTCTGCAGCCAGTCCATTGATGATTGAAATGCAAATACTTATTTCATGTCATGCGCCAGCCTCATTTAAAAAATCGCACTGGCCGGCAAGAAAATTAGATTTAAAAAAAATTTAACTTTCAATATTACCAATTGTAGTATGTAATTTTTGAAATAAATAAACAGTAATTTAATATTTATTAAAACTGTTTTTCTTCCACCTAACATTTTCCTCGCTTTAGTGAGGTGAAAAGTTGTGTGTTGCGCTCGGCAGCAGTTATTTAGCGTCTCGTACCTTTGAAACCCTCGCTACGCTCAGGATTCTATATTTGAACCACTCGCTTCGCTCGTGGCTCAATCCTAGAATCCTTCGCTTGCTCAGGTTTCAATACAAGGTACTCGCGCCAAAAATTAACTTTGCAGCCTTGCATAACAAATAACTATTTTCATCGAGCCATGGGAAATGCACGCGCAAGCTAGAGCGATTTTGGAATAAATATTCCTCAGTTCATTGCATAAAGACGGATGTAATGCGTAGATCTAGAATAGGTAATACGAATCCTTATCTACTTTCGCTGTAAAAAATTGCGCTGTCGCCACTTCTTTTTTTTTCAAATTCACACCATCTAATATTTGCAAGACTGCTTATTTGGCAGGACTGACCAAATATGACCGGCTTTGAAGGGTATGTAACGGCACAGGATCCATGGAACAGATTAGTTTTACTCCATGGAAAACTATGGATTAGTTAGTCAAACGGATCTATACTGCTGGAGTTCTACTCAAATTGCTTAGAAAGTCCTACTAGGGTCGGAGATTAACTAAACTGCAGTCGATGCCGACGCCCTACGAAGAAGTTATTAATCAAGTACCTAAGTGCAACCAAATACAATCACAAGCTTTTAGTTTTCCACATCATAACTTGTCTTGCTTTGCATCGCTTTCCCCAATTTCCAGACAAAGTTTGGGGTTGAATACAATTTGCAATACAAAACCTCGTGACCTTGACACTAACGCCCTTTCACGGTGGAGATGTGCTGTGAATTTTTATTAGTGGTTGATGGATATTTAGGCATAGGTTTTCATGTTTTGTACTCAATAATACGCTAATCAGGGAAAATCGTGATAGCAAAACTATCCTCCAATAAGCGAGCATCTTGCTCTCTGTTCCTAATGATTTAATCTATGAGAATTATCTTTAGAAATGCAAATAATTGATGCAAAATATGTCATGTAATAGACCAATACTTATACGTTTTAATGAAATATCTATCTCAAGAAGAACCTCCTTAGCCCGACCGCGTATCTGGTAAAATAACTTGGCGTTCTGACTACATAACCATAGGTACCTAGTATGTTCCGGGAAAATTTAAGGGTGAGTAACCTCTCAGACGTCGCATTTGAACGTTAAGACGATGCCCTAAGCCAGATCCCTCATCGTAAGCAGCGTTTACAATACCCCCACTGCAATAGAAATGCGCAAAGCATTGTGTGAAGTGCATTTGTTAAAACGTGACTCACGCGACTCAGTCTTTCTTAAGAGGCTCCGCCATTTTTAGGATCCACCACCGATAGTCTAGGATTACGGACCTGGGACTAGATAGCATTGATGCCAAAAACGGTCATTTTCGGACACGAACCTACATGGCCATGGGACCTAAATATGACTATTAACATGATTGAGACATTGATTCGACACTTTTTGCAAGAACGATGTGTAAAAGAAGATATGTTTTTTTTTATTGGTGGCGCTATTGATCACTTTAAGTTGCAAAGTCGCCCGTAACGTAACTGAATAAAGTGCATGAATGTAAAGGTCGATGTGGCGTCGACTAGGTCCAGTTTTTACTGCGCAAAATAAACGCCTTTACTGGCTAAAAGAAGTGGATGGCGGAAAGTAAATGATCTAAAGGAGGTACATAGTTACATGTGTGTTGGGTTTTGCCCGAAGCGTCCTGGGAGGCTCATTAGTTCGAAGCCATGATTTACCTACATGAAATACAGTGCAAAAATAAATAAATTTTTTGAGGATGAAAAATCGCGGGGTACTACAATACCTTCCTACCGGTCTCTAACAGACCAAATTGTCACTAAATCAAAGATTTCATTTAATTTGTCAACTGTCTCAACTTATCTCGGCTTATGGACTTAATTAAAAAATAATCGCCAGCTCAAAAGCTGCTTTTTTGTTCCTATAATGGCAGCCTACGTCGCATAATGCACATCCTTAACACGATCGAGAGCTTGAGAATATCTAACAAGATTTATGAAGTTAATCCAACCGAGTAAAGTAAATTGAGTAAAACCTGCTTAGTATTTACAGGGAACGTGTATTAGACACAAAAACCTTCTATTGGGTACAGACAACAGCAAATTAACTAGAGGTGAGTCGTTGACGACTTAACGGCCAACGAAACGCAACTGCTTTTTTGGAAATAAAAACTAGTTTCAAAAGCCGTTTCAGTTGCAACTGGTTTTGTATGAGGACTCCTCATACAAAACTAGCTGCAGCTGGAGCGGCTTTGAGGAGCGGTTGCATCAACGACGGGAAAAACGTTTTATACTTACCTGTTTCTGACCACGACTATTGTCTTTTTCAAAACAGTTCCATAAAACACTAATATTTTGTCGCGCCGCCATTTTATTATGTACAATAATTTGAAATATTATTTTTTACACTATTTAGTATTAACATTAAGTATGTACCTATTTAACTTTAAACAATGAACTCTATTTACAACTTGACACTATTAGCATGGAGCGAACCACACAATAATTAATTAACGTCCGAGCTTTTCGAGCTTTCACGCGCACGTGTCACTCATTTAGCAATTCAAAATTACTAAAACAAAAAATCAAAACAAATTGCGTAACATTGATTGGTAATCGCACCGTTTTATTTCCGACAGTATTATTAAGACATAAGAGTGGAATTCAAATATTATGTAGAACAGTCAACGCAAACAATACTGTTCTTAACAAAATTGCCCTCTTTTTTTTTGTGTCTCTTTCATACACACACCTAGAAATTTGCCTAAAAGTACACAATAAAATTATTTGGATCTAACTCTTTCCATTATCGACCAAAAGTGCAAATTTAAACGAGCCGCATATTCATGTAGCGAGAGTTGCATCAAGGTCACGCGGCACGCGCGCTTCCATTCTTTCGGCTATTTCCGTGTATTTTCGTTTGCCTTCGTTGAATTAGAACGCGTTACAAGAAACGGTTTGGCGATGCGATTGATGTTAGATTTCGTTCTTATTCTAACGGGGTAAGGAAGTAAACTGTTAGTCAACGGGTTTGGAAAAATGTAGTTCTTTTTGAAACGGGTTCTTAGTTTAGCAAAAAGCAGTTGCTTTGTTGTTTGAGAAAAAACGGTTTTTTAAAACAGTTCGTTGAATCAACGCTCACCTCTAAAATTAACCTTCTCGTTACAGCCACCAATGACGTAACTGAGTAGAGTGCACGCATGTAAAGGTTGATGAGCTTTCGACTGTCTTACGTCGTTTGTCTAGTAGTTTGACCATCAAAATAGAGGTCGTGGGTTCAAATCCCACTGGAACCCGGCGTACTTGATTTATGCAAATGGCTTGAGTCTGGGTGTATTTCCATGTTTGTGATGTCCTTGCCCAGTTGCTATACTACAGGGTATCCTAGTTTAGAACCAGGACAAGTAGAAGTGTTGTGAGGAAGTTATTATTTTCATGTGCTACGCGGGCTGGACGGAGATAATAATGCTGTTTCAGCAGAGGTACTTTGTTGGCTGATGTCAATTCATGCCAAAAGAAAGGAGAAAGCAATGCAAATGAAGCATTGTAGACTGATGTTTAAATATTTTACGTGAAACTCACTGTACTTTTGAGAATTTTGTGAATTTGTATTGTTGTAAGCTCGTAGTTAATATTTTAGATTGTGAGTGATTTAAAAGAGGTAATACTTGCATAAAACACGATATTCATAAGCAGCCTATATACGTCCCACTGTAGGGCACAGACCTTCTCTCAGGGAGAGAGTATGGGCCGGCGATTTCAAGCGCTGAGATATTATAAATAGCTGAGATACTCAGGTTTCCTCACGATGTTTTCTTTCACCGTCAGCGAGTGGCATTGCTACTGTAACTTCACAAATGTACATAACTTAGAAAACAAAGTTATAGGTACATGCCCGCACCGGAAATCGAACCTGGGTCTCTTGCTTCCGAGTCCAATCTTCTATCCACTAGGCTACCGCCGCTCCAAAACACGATATTATGGGAATAAAATGTGCTTTTACCGCTTTCAGTTTTAAGACGAACCAAATAGACAGAAATGAACCGGCAGTCATGTTAACCTGTGTCACAAGCACTTTCAAATTGTCTTCGCATAAAAAGAAAAAGCTTCGTATATTTGTTTCATCGTAAAAGTTAAATGCTTTGAAAAACAACAAGCTTCAACAAACAACAAAAAAGAAAAATTCTCAAATAAGCGTAGCGCTCGCTTATACCGTGCCCTAAAACGCTGTGAATACAATTTTGATATTTTAATAACCAAATGAAAATAAATTATTTCTCAGAAACATAAAGTGATTGATTGGTATTGAAAGATATTAGATAAATAAAATATTTATTCTAATAATATCCATGCACAATTACAAGCAGGAAGTTGAGCTACATTGGACTACTACTCGATTCTAGAGTAAAGATAACAGTGATACTCACACTAGGCCTAACCTGTATAGTGGGGATCAATAGAGCGCTTATTACAACCATTGCCCAATAACTTCTATCTAAATGTTAATCTTTAATCAAAGAACGAAAGACCAGTATGCAGAGCTTTCGGGTCGGGCGTCGGACGTGTGCTAACCATGTATTCTGTGGGCTAACCTCAAAATAAAACCGAAAAACGACACACTGTGAAACCGACACTTCAACACGTTGACATTTCGTTTTTCTTTTTTGTAAGGCAAAGTTTTTATACTCAAACTGCCTTTGCTGACGTCACACAAAAGTCATTTAAGGTCAAAGCTTTTTATTGAATATCTTAAAAAATATAGACTTATTTACAAATCTGATCAATAGAAATTGTACGGAAAGCAAAATTCTCGAAATAGTTTTGAGATTTCCGTTCATATTGAAAAATTTAGCATGGCCAATTACGGAGACGCGACTCGCATGCCTACGATTCAACCATGGTCGGTCCACCGCCACAAATAGACCAGCTCCTATATTGTGCGCACCAAATCCTGAACGATTCCAATCGTTTGTCAAATTCCATACTAATTGCTATAGCAAACGTCACGGCTCCGACAGGATTTGTCGCGCATAATTCGACCCTTGAGTAGTCGTCTCTTCCTAGATTAAGGAGCATATTTGTATGTACATACTTTAAAATAGAGTTCGGAAATACAACTTATGATCTGTGAAATAAATGGTATGCCCTATAATTTTACGGAGAGTAAACTGTACCGTCTCTAAAATTGTAAAATCGTAAAATCTTCTATTAATTTTAAATTTAATAGTTGGGGACCCTTATTCTGGTACAATACCACTGAGATATTAAGACATGCATGCGGTGGTAGCCTAGTGGGTAGAACATTGGACTCGGAAGCGGGAGACCCAGGTTCGATTCCCAGTGCGGGCATGTACCTATGACTTTGTTTTCTAAGTTATGTACATTTGTGAAGTTATAGTAGCAATGCCACTCGCTAACTGTGAAGGAAAACATCGTGAGGAAACCTGAGTGTCTTAAGCTATTCATATACCTCAGCGCTTGAAATCGCCAATCCGCGGTGGGCACGCGTGGTTATTAAGTCCATACTCTCTCCCTGAGAGAAGGCCTATGCCCTACAGTGGGACGTAGGTATATAGGCTGCTTATGCTTATTAAGACATGATACTTTTGAGGTATGGGCCAATTTCTCTTGGTTAAAAATTACAAATCACGATAAGACAGAGAAGCTTTATTTTCCAGTGGACACCGTATATTTTAAAGGTGCTTATGAATTTAAAGTGACGGAAATTATTTTGTAGTCGGAATATTTTTTATTATAAGGGATTAATTTTATACCAGCGTAACAAATTTAACAGTACGAGGTAGCATAAGTAATTTATGTTAGAGCCATTATTTTTACAGTGATTTCCATAATTTTTTTAGAGCTTTTAAATTAGTCCCCAAAATTAGTCGGCTTGGTTGAAATCGCACCGTAAATGGCAGCTGCCCGTGAAGACTAGGCTATTGTTAGTGATGTATATATCTATACTATCTGGTATGTGTGGGTGTGTTAATTAATTAATCTTCAATACAAGCGTTCAAGTGAGATTGGCAGGGGACTGGGGAGGTTGCCGTGACAGTGGATATGCCTATGCTAGATTTATTTAACGGCATAATACTGAAAACACAACATAATATACCAAATTTTCAGTGACTCAAATATTAAGAAAAGCGATAAAATAAACAGAAAAAGTAAAAAAAATACATCTGTTTGCATTTTCAAGTTACATGTCAAGCATGTGATGCATGAGCACGGAGATACACCTACAACGCTGATATTCTATCGTGGCCACGTTGCGGTTAGTCGCGTTTGTGAAAAAAAAACAAAAATTGTGGAATATCCAATGCTCTGAAGGAATACCCAATATATTATGCCAACAATCGGTGTCTTTAATGGGCTGTACGGATAGACAGACGAGCGTTCAGCTCACGTGCTATGGAACGGGCTATGCTCGGAGTATGTTTGATGGATTACATCTGTATTGAGACAATTCGCCAAAAAACTAAAGTGATTTGCAAACTGAAGTGCTGAAGGTCGTGGGTTCGGTTCCCGCTAGGAGCTACCGTACACTTGTACAAATGGCCTGTGTGTGTATTTCCATGTTTGTGATATTCTTGCCTAGTTACTTTAGCAGAGCGTATTCTAGTTTGGGACGAGGTCAAGTGAATGTGTTTTGTGGAAGTTATTATAATTAAGTAACTGAGGGCTGGTCTGGTTATCTGCCAAAGGACCTATTAAAAGATTACTGGAAAATTATTGAATGAATTAATCGCCAGCTCCCTGAAGAGATCATCTGAGGCAGCTTCTTGGTAGCAGCTGGATGAGGGTGGCCGAAGATAGAAAGATGTAGCGAGTCTTGGGGTAGGTTAATGATTACTATTTGTAATATTTTTCGCCTGGTTGTGCAATAAAGTGTTCTCTATCTATTTATCTAATGTCTTGCAGTGGACAAATATGACCCGATTGACTGGATGGGATTGGACAAGCGTTCGGTAAAATCTCAATCTCTCACTGTCTCTCTAAGAGCAAAGAAAATATCAATATCTGTCATTTTGCCGTAGCCTTTCGAATGAGGCATGTGCGTGACTGTTGGGTAGATTTTAACATCCTATGTATGTCCAGCAAAAATTGAATATTTTTGTTGTTCGCGTCTCTTATGCTAAACTACGTATGAGCGACGCGTTGTTCCGAATATTCATTATCGAATGTGGTAGATAAACTTAATTGCCTTAATTCTACAGAACTGTATTGAAATGTTGTATAGATAATAATTTGTTTGGGAATCCTTCACAAGTCCCTAAAAAGATCCCGCAAAAATTCTGCCACACTCAAACAAATCACCAAAAGGGGATATTAATAATCCATCATGGTAACAAATGTAACGACATCACCAAGCATGTCGACCAATTTGGGGAGACCTCCGGGCGTAGGTGCGAAGCCTCATCGATCAGGCGGTGACGGGTGTCTCAGGGAGGCTCTAGTGCCGTCAGTCGTGCGACGGTCGTAGCGGGCTACGCTCGTAGGCTTCGTAGACCCCTCGTAGCCACGTAGACTTACCCTTGAACGCGAGATCTAAACATCGGTGTCTGACTTCTAGTGCTAGCAGTGAAACGATTTCCTGTCGACGGTCAGACGTTATACTTCGTAAGTATTCGTGAAACTTGAGTTTGTGGTGCAGGCTGTAGGTCGGTGAACTTTTAGTTGGGCGGAAGGGCTTTTAAGAAAACGTGAGACGGCAATTACTCGTAGTAATTAAGCACTGGATAATTATGAACGTTTTAATTGTGATTATAAATCTTAATTATGATGTTTGATTTAAACCCGGAAGTATTTAGAAATATCGTGAAAAATATTTTGGCTCGATCTTGCCTACTTTAAAACATAAAGGAGCTGAATTAAAATAACAAAAGTGTGTTTTTTTTTAAGTTTAAGTATGGTATTTGTCTTAAGCGCACGGGACGGCAATTAGTTGTAGCTATTAAGCACTGGATAATTATGAACGTTTTAATTGTGATTATAAATGTTTGATGTTTGATTTAAACCAGGAAGTATTTAGAAATATTGCGATAAATATTTTGGCTCGATCTTCCCTACTTTGAAACTTAAAGAAGCTGAATTAAAACTACACAACATTAATTACATATTTCCTAAAGCGAAAAAGTGTGTTTTTTATAAGCTTAAACATGGTACTTGTGTTAAGCGCAAGCTTCTTAAATTAAGTAACTATCCTTATTTAGGAGAAAAGTGTGCAAAGATCGGAATAGCAAATAATAGGTAAGTAGACGTTTTCTTAAATTTCATGCAAGACCACCCATTAATTTCGGTTCATTGTATTATTTGCACTTCAATATTCACAGATTTTAGGTACTCTTATGGCTAAACGAGGAAAATCAAGTTGGTTGAAATTTGCTTAGGTTGATATATAGTCGTTAAACAAGAAAAAATCGGACAAGTACGAGTCGGACTCACCCATCGAGGGTTCCGTACAAATTCATAGGTACAATACGTACTATAAATAGTTCAGGAATCGAGTCTCGTTTCAGTTTCGAGTAATTTTTTCCGAGCTTTTCCCGAACTTCAAAGAATATTATTTGTGTGATTTAATTACACATTTTTCAATGGATTTGTAGTATACGATGATATTACTTGTCATAGTTGTAGGTCAACGGAAAGTACCTTATAAATTTTCCCTTGAGAGTATAGAAACAAACCTTAGAAGTTTGATTTTCTCACAGCTTTAACGGACTGTAAATTTGAGTGTGCGGTTTTAATTTCAACTCGTTACCTTCACGAGATAAAGGGCCTTGACAGACAGACGGATGAACCGATGGACAGACAGACGGATGGAAAGACAACAAAGTGATGCTATAATGGTTTCGTTTTTGAGGTACGGAACCCTAAACATTTATAAAATACTATCAAAGTCAAGAAATTGATAACATAGCCCAGGGGTTGATATTTCTTGAATTTATGAGACAACAACTTGATAGATATTATTGCTTCTCTTATTTTAACGGTTTTAAATAAAAATCAATTTACTGATATTCAGATTAATTCACAATCAGATCATATCATAATGGAAGTTATTATATGTTAGTTATGTACTTCCTGCAATCCACTCTATCCTACGGTTATCTAGAAGAGATCGCTTTAAGCGATAAGTCTGCCAATTGTATGTCATTACCTAGATTTAAGAAATCATAGCTGCAATTTTTTTTTCTATTGGTGCAATAAAGTGTTCTCTATCTATCTCTATAACACTAATTTGTCTTAAATATTTTGTATTTTTACATGTAAACTAAAGCTGTATGAAATGAAACATAGGTACTTCGTGAAGCGACATTGTAAAATTATCACCTCTGCCAGCTCACACAAAACTTTTAAATCGCTTGTAGTTGAATGTTGCCTGGATGCAAACTCATTTGCTTTATTGCGCTGTAATTTTAAACATCATCAAAACATAGAGTTACCTAACTGCACCATGTAGCTTTAATTGCTGTTAAAACTTCTCTTTACTCCTGTAACTACATAGTTTTAGTCCACGGAAGGTCATATAGGGCAAGCGCTAGCCTCCAAATTTAGTCAGCTTTCAGTGCTTTGGGGAGTGGGTTCTTTTTAATAACGCCGATATTTTTTGTATTTAATACTGTTTATGTCACTTACTACTATATCAAGACAAGAACATCTTGTTATAGCATATGGTTGTGTAAGTTTTTGTCTAATATTTGTTATGTAACATAACATAAATTTTTTTTTTATTTATTTATTTTTTTTGTTGACGAGGGGGAAATCTTCCAAAGATACCCGACTCCCCAGGGGAGGAGCCGGGTTATGTGGGATTTTTACCCACTAAAACCCCCCCGGTGGCCCTCCGTGTGCAATTGAGGGGGGTTCCGGGAACTCAGAGAACACTCCGGAACCCCCTCGCACTGTGCGCTTTGGCGCTCCCCGCTGGTAGGCCGAGGCCTACCTGGTGCCTCCGCCACGGCGGTGTGCGGCCACCACACACCGCCGCCTTCCCGGAGCCGGTTGATAGACGGTTTGAGCCCCCGCTCTTGCCGTCCTCGGCTCCAAGGTCTCCTTTTAGTCGCCTCTTACGACTGCAGGAGATACCGTAGTCCTATTCTACGCCCGGTACTACAGGGCTGCGCGGCCACACTAGCGGCGCCTATTGGCACCGCGTCTTCGGCCGCGTCGTCGAGTGGGGTCCGCCCGCTCCCTATCGCGTTCGGCCTCCTCCTTGCAAGTCATGACTGACTCGCAGAAGGAGGCCACGGCGTCCCACTGGGGTCGGCCGGACAGCATTCCGGCCACCACCGCAGGCAACCTGAGGTCCTCCCCGATCGCAGCGACGAGCTCTCGCCGCTGAGATTGCCACGCGGGGCAGACCTCCAGGGTGTGCTGAGCATCATCCCTGTCGGCGCCGCAATGATGGCATGCCGCCGACCTCTCCCGTCCGATCCTGTGCAGGTACTCACCGAAACAGCCATGTCCGGTGAGCACCTGCGTTAGCCTATAGCTAACTTGGCCGCCTGCGCGACCCAGCCACTCCTCAAAAACGGGCAGGATGGCCCCGACTACTCTCTGCCGCCGGCTCGCCGGCTCCAGGAGGCGCGTTCGCCACTCCTCGACGGCATCGTCGTGTGCCTCCTCCCGGAGCCGGGCGATGGCTCTGGGGGGCAGATCCTGCTCGGAGTCGCGCAAGCGACGAAGCCCGGCATAGACTCTTGCATCCATCGACGCCAAGATGTCCAGGGGGGGAAACCTGGCGAGGACGGCCGCCGCCTCGTGGGAGATCGTGCGATACCCGCGCGCCACCTGGATAGCCATCCGGCGCTGCACGCTCAGCAGTTTTGCCTTGCATGCACGGCTGCCGGACAGCTTCTCCGCCCAGATGGGTGCTCCATAAAGGGCGATGGAGCGCACGACCCCCAGATAGAGCCGCCGAACGCTCTCCCGCGGCCCCCCAAGATTCGGTAGGATTCGGTGCAGGGCACCCGCCACCTTATCGATCCGGGAGACCAATCGGTCGAAATGTTCGACGAACTCCCAGCGACCGTCGAGGACAACGCCTAGGTACTTCATGTACCTCCCCACCTGGACAACGGCGTCGCCTACTTGGACCGAGGAAGCTGGTGGTTCCTGTCCCCTTGGGAGGCCATGGAACCACAGCGCCTCGGTCTTCTGCGGGGCTACCTTCAGGCCCAACGCCTGGATCCTACGGATCACGGACGAGGTAGCGAGTTCGGTGAGACGAGTCGTACGCTCGAAATCGCCTCCCTCCGCTAGCACCAGCGTGTCGTCGGCGTAACAGACTAGGTGAGTATCCGTGGGCAGAGAGATGCGCAGGACCGCGTCATACGCTAGGTTCCACAGGAGCGGTCCCAGAACCGACCCTGCGGAACCCCGCAGTACATCTCTCTGCCGCGGGTCACCCCATCGCGGTCGACGTACTCTATGTGTCTGTCACACAAGTAGTCGCCGACGACATTACGCAGGTACTCGGGCAAGCCATGGTAGACGAGCGCCCGCCGGATTGCACTCCAGGGCAGGGAGTTGAACGCATTCACGATGTCAAGACTGACTGCGAGCACCACCCTGCCCCGGGACACCGCCTCTTGTGCGACGGAGCGAACCCTGAGAATCGCGTCCACCGTGGAACGCCCGTGCCGTAACGTAACGTAACGTAACGTAACGTAACGTAACTTAACGTAACGTAACGTAACGTAACGTAACGTAACGTAACGTAACGTAACGTAACGTAACGTAACGTAACGTAACGTAACGTAACGTAACGTAACGGAACGTAACGTAACGTACCGTACCGTAACGTACCGTAACATAACGTAACGTAACGTAACGTAACGTAGCGTAGCGTAGCGTAACGTAACGTAACGTAACGTAGCGTAGCGTAGCGTAACGTAACGTAACGTAACGTAACGTAACGTAGCGTAACGTAACCTAACGTTACATTACGATACCCTGTGTCGTGGGAACCAGTAACAACGAAATCACAAACATGTAAACATCCAAGACCTGGTTTTCTTTGTCCCCAACCGGGATTCGAACCCGGGACGTGTGTTTTTGGTACAGCAAATAAACTTCCTCTATTTATCTATCTACTGGGTACTGGATTGCAAACATACACTGGATTTGTCAATTAAGAATGTCTCTAGTTAAACACTAAAGTATCATCGACTTCATGACTTTACAGGACGAAGCTCTACTTGTATACTAACTCTCGGTTTCACGTACGTTAACAATCTGTTTACAAGGTCTTAACGGTTGTCGGCTGTTTTTTCATTTTCCACCCGTGTATGTTACGGGCGAATTTGCCACTAAAATGTAAAGGTAGATGTATCGACTGATCATCTAAAAAGTATTAACAGCTAGTTAACATACTGTTCACGCACGACAAACCGGGGGTGGCTTACATTACTGCTCTATTTATGTTAATGTAGTCCACATAAAGTTGTTAGGACTTCAATATTGTCTAAGTAATCTGGGATTAATCTAGCCGAGAATGGTGCTAAGATTTTTAATTAACCTCGTAAAGAGGAAAAAAAAGATATTACACAAAAGCTCCCAACTCTCGCTCGCTAAAATCCTTGCACATCAATCTCGGATTTGGGGCGTCGCACTTAGCCTAGGCCGAGATTAAATAAGATCTAGGCTCAGTCGTGACGTTGCTAGGCCTAGATCTATCGGCTCGGAGGATATTTTTCTAAACGGAACCAATAAAACGGCCCGAGGGAGTCATTTATAGTTGGGTCGTATTCAAATTTATTGAATGAACGTTAGATAGATTGACAAACTAAAAAGACCACTTAAGCCCAGTTTCTGAATTGAGAATTTAGCTAAGTAAATAGTTAACTGTAGTGCTGTCTCTTCGAATTTCTCAGAAACGAGCGTGACAAAACGTTATTTAAGTATTTACTTAGTGAAATTCTCAATTCAGAAATCGGTCCTTAGGTTCAGTTGTGGTTATCAATTCAACCAATTGTACAATCAATTCCAAACAACCGCAACTTTTCTTTTGTAACTGCTGTTTCTGTAATTATTGTTCTCTTTATTGTAAAGAATATGCTTATCTTATCTTATCGTATTCTTAGTCGATAGTCCTAACAAGTAGGACAGTCTATACTCGTTACGAATATAGACCGCCTCATTGGTGTAGCGGTATCACGCTTGACGCTGTTTTGGTAAACAGGGTCGTGGGTTTAATTCCCAGTGGGGGCCGCCGTACTTTGTTTAATTGGCCTTAGTCTAAGTGGTTTTAAATGTCTGTGTCGTCCATGTCTGGTTATCATATATAACAGGGTATCCTAGTTTGGGACCAGCACATTAGTGACCGTGTTATGTGGAAGTTATTATTATTTTTATATTTTTTCGAGACTTTTGTTTTCAGATTTTAATATTTTTTATCTTGAAATCAATTGTCTCGTTGGTAACTAGATTGGCTGTAGTCGAGGGCCTGATTCTAGAGATATAAAAATACGCTCAATTTAGTATATTGGGAATCCGTCAAGCGACGGCTAATGACGACAAAAGGGTAACCCAGAAGAATTCCGTACGTGTATCACCTAACGGATACATTAGGCTCTTAAATAACTTTTTGTTCTCATCACGTTCATACGTGTCGCCCACGTACGTACAAAAGAGACAGATTTTTTTTAACCGGCTGGCCCTAAGGCCATCCACTCATATCCATTGGAAACCTCTCTCATCATGTCAGTGTGAATTTCACGACATCAACATCATGATTGACTATTAAATACAAAATGATTCAGTGGACTGGACTGGACGAGACATTAATATTAACGGCCAATACATCTCGCGCTTCCGAATCGCTCGTAGCCCCGGCTGCCTGAGTGATCTTAAACGATCACGAAGGTTAAGCAACACAAGGCGCGTTCAGTGCATGGATGGGTCGCCGTCTATGCCTAACGCTAGTGGCATTTTTCCGAGCGGTTCCGTGCTTCGCAAGGTACGTTAAGCTGTTGGTGCCGGCTGCCGTCGATAGATGGAAGTCGTTAAGCCAAGTCAGAGGCCTTAGGGCGGCTTGACAACTTCTGACAGTGGACGAGCCACTAGTCTACAAGCCTCCACCAATTCGGACTTGGCCCCCGTGGTGGAGTATGGCCTATACCTTCCTCAGGGAAGAGACCCGTGCCCCTCGGTGGGGACATAATGGGTTGATGATGACATCTCGCGCGAAGGTGCCGACGATATAGTTATAATGCAGGATCAATGCAGGAACTCGGTGGGATACTCACTGCACACATGGGTGGGCCGCGGGATTAACCTGGACACGACTAAGGTCATCTTCAGCGACTGCATCATGCCAGAGCCGGTCTTCGTCGGTCAGTTGGCCTTCGAAGCTGTTTAGGAATATGTCTGCCTTGGACAGATTATTCAACTGGGCAGAGGCAACTGCGAGTAAGATGATTGATAAAGGTCCGGTTTCTGAACTGAGAATTTCACTAAGTAAATACTTAAGTACCTAACGTTCTGTCACGCTCTTCTCTGAGAAATTCGAAGAGACAGCACTACAGTTAACTATTTACTTAGCGAAATTCTCAATTCAGAAACGGGCCCAAAGTAGTATTAGTAATTTTGTATTGTCGCCAGCTTGCACCTCAACCTTTGCAATTTTTGCATAATCTGTAGAATTGTAACTAAGAAGTGCACGCATATTAATTAATGTGATGTTGTTCGTACTTTTTTATATACGAATTGTATTGGAGGTGGTATATGCACATGTATTGGCCGGTTACAATCCTCTCCCGATACATGTCTGACACCGATTTAAATATCGCTAGGTTACCATTGTTTGCCTGTTTTGATGTGTGACGCTTGCAGTTGCTAAATATTTCAACCGAGCAACATCTCTAGCGTTTTACTATCAGCCACACTCTGCTAGTAGGCTTATAATATAGGCCTCCACAATTATTTTACAATAAATTGTACCTAGTTGAATTGAGTCGTTCCATAAAAACATCTAATAATATATGAAAAACTCGCGTCACAGTGTTTTTTTATCGAACTCCTCCGAAACGGCTTCACAGATTTTTATGTAAGTTAATTAATATGGCAAAACAAGGTTTGCCGAGTCAGCTAGTTATAATATAAAATCTAAAATCGTATTCACTTCATTCTGGAATTACTTACTAGATTTTTGGTCGGAAGAGTCCGACCAGGAATTAAGTTAATAAAGTGTCGTGCTTACGAAAGTTTTGGTTAAAACATCTGCAATCTTTTTTCTGATAAAGAATAAATCAACAAAGTGCTTCTGTCTCATCTTTTGTGGTACATCTATAAAGCTTCTGTGGTTTAGTCCTAACCACGTCGTCTCCAGCCGACCGGTTGCGAAAGACGATGCCATTTGTCTCCTACCAATAAAACTATTTTCCGCTACGTTGTCCCCTGAAAGCGTTTCGCACCTTCTTTCAACAGGACATTCACCCCGTCTGAGATAGACTTAGCTCTGTGCTTTAACAAACAAAAATAGCTTATTCCAATTGGTGTGCCTAATAAAATATGTCATTTAGAGAATTCATGAAATAAAATGCTGACGACCTCTGGTAAATGGTAATCCCAAAAAGATTGTTAAATCCCTTCTTTATATTGCATTGTTTGTTTCAGTATTTGAATTAAACGATCCTTTGGGATTTTTTATTCATAATCTAAGTAGAAAAACGTAAATTGATTTTGGTGAACCAGGTATTGCCAGTCCCCGGCGGGCATGCGAGATGATTAAACCCGTACTCTTTCTCAGAGAGAAGGCTTGTGCCTTTTAGAGTCCTATAATTGCTTTTATCTAGGGACTTATACTAGTAACTTTTATGTGGATGTAGGGTTAATCAAATCGTCCAAATATAACATTTACAGAAAACACTGCAAAAATTACATTACAAAACTTTCTCGTCACATTTTACAATAAATGCCTTTTAGAGTTGTTGAAGAGTCTCGAGTGTAAAGCTCGCGTAGAGGTCTTAGTCAACCTCTTTTGTTCAAGTTCGTAGCTAAAGTAAATAAATAACTACTCGCCTTGTTTTCTTCGACGTTCATTTCTCGCGGCGCGGTTTAAATCAGAGGTAAACAAGATCACGCTGCCTAGAAATCAAACAATTGCTTTGCGCAACAAAATACGTCTGTGTTTTGACATTGGAAATATCTTTTCGGTCGCTCCAGTGTAGGCTTCGATTTCACGGAAAAGTGCGGTGCCCTTATATCTCGGAGAGTTGTGAAAATATGATATTCAAAAAAGGCTCAAAAACGCGTATTCACGAGAGCTGTAAGGTGAAAAAAGAATTATTCGAGAAAGTCAAAAACGAAAAACGTTATGGCCGAAATAATATAAAATAGTATATTTCATTACAAGTGTGGAAAGGCTGTCATTGCAAAGAGTTCCGACAAATGTCTACCCGAGCCGAGGCGCAGCCGAAGGCGAGGGTTGACAGTCGGAACAAGTTGCAATGACGGTTCCGCACGTGTACTGAACGACTATTTTT
This sequence comes from Yponomeuta malinellus, assembly GCA_947308005.1. Lineage (NCBI taxonomy): Eukaryota > Metazoa > Arthropoda > Insecta > Lepidoptera > Yponomeutidae > Yponomeuta > Yponomeuta malinellus. The sequence goes on along the minus strand of OX371012.1, from coordinate 9,293,689 downwards.
AATACAGTTGCGAAAAAATGAAAAACTATTTGCTTTTTTCTCTTCTCTCCACGCAATAAATTCGTCGTATGTAGATATGTAGCGACTTTTTGACTTTTCCGGTAAAATGTTCTCCGAAGCATTTTGTGCAATTATACTGAGTTCCGGTGGTGTTAATTCAAAAAAACAAGGGTCAAAATTACTCATTTTGTGCAACAAACAACTAAACTCGCAAAGAAAATTTCTGAGAAATGGCGCCAACCGTAGAATATAAGCAGTTTTTTTTTCTTCTTCACCCATTCTGGTAGGCAAAGGAAACTATGCCCATACAGCCAAGTCTTCAGTAGAAGTTTTTTATTGATATGAAATGAAAATGAAATTTAATGAGATGAAATGAAATGAAACCTAACCAAACTCATTCAATCAAATAATTAAATCTGATATTGAAACAAATTAGTAGCTTCTTTTTAGAAATATACGTATTTGCATGAATCATAAAAACTTCTATGATTTTTTTTAGTAAAAACTTCATGGTTGGTTATTCTTTTTAATAGACATTATTTTGACAGTTGGGAAAGAGAACGCACGAGTGCGGGAAAGGTAAAAAAAAAGCACGAGTGTGTAATAGCCCACATCCCGAACGCTATACGTCCCTGCAATACGCCACTTTTTGAGCAACTGTATTAAAAATAAAAATAAGCAATTTTACCGATTTTTTTATTTTGGCGCTCCATATTTTGGAAAAGAAGAATGATATCAAAAATTTGAGAAAATTATGATCCAGTCCTCTGGACAATTTAGTCAGCAACAATTTGAGCCTAAAACAAAGACGATCGGGTTAAGGGGTTGCCCTGTAGCCTTACCTTTTTGAAAAAAGTCAAAAAGTCAGAACGACAATTTTCACATGACATTTATGACTCGATTCAATTCCAATGTGCTTGATAGTCGTGTGAGGCACGAAATTTGTATTTTTTTGTGAACCTTAAAGATATCAGCAACAAGAGTCTTGGTCATCTGATTTGAAGACACGTGTCGAGTGCTTCAACTGAAAAAAAGAAGTGTAGTACACTTAGTATAACTCAATCAGTCAGAGAAAGTGGATTGATATGGTGGCGCTTCTATTGGCTTCTTATTCACACAATACGTGAGATATTTTAAATTTCAAACAGTATATATTATATTGATAGTTCACTCCAAAGTGAAACTAATTGTTAGCTTCACAGAATAAAATAAAGCTCATTTTTATATTTTAAGGAACTGTTGACTGTTGATTTGGCTCTTATGTATACTTTATTTCGTAAACTGGCTTACTTGGAATTAAAAGTAAGTTAAACAAGAACAAATAGGACTCGCGCTCTGGACGCCTAACAAACGATTACGGCCGAACTTATAGTTTAGAAGTAGTAATTATCGCTTAGGTGACAATTCATGCGCTAAACATTTCATCCTCGGATGAAACATCACCCTTTTCAAATCATTAGGCGTCAATTCATCCGTAAGTTGTGTCACTATCGGATAAGTCATCACACAGTTTATAATAATGTTGTCATTTCAGCCAAAACAAAAATACACAGACGCCTAATAATTTGAAAACGGTGACGTTTCATCCGAGGATGAAATATTTTGCGGATTAAGTCACCTAAGTCGAAAATATGTACTCCCATACAACCTAACTGCAAATAATACATGCTCAAATCTGAGTGGTTTGAAAGCCGTGTTATATAATTAGTAATTAAACAAGCTATCTTTTTAGACTATTACATTTAAGTATAGACGTAAAGTAAACTAAAAAGTAAGTTGAGAAATGTTGTTTCCAGCTAAGAAATCTTGTTTAAAAGAATTCGCGAACAAATAATATCGCTTCTCTGTCTATCAGAATAATGAACGCAGGCCCACGGCACGCACGCACCACTCTAGCTGGCTACTAATGGTTCTCATAGATTCGAACAGCCATCCAAAGTACCTCGGAGTTACTCTAGCTAGACCATACGCTGACCTATAAGCAACACTGCGCAAATATGAAGCAAAAAGTCTGTACTCGCAACAACTTAATGCTTCGCCTAACATTCTCAAAATGGGGATTTCTCCATACAAAGGCCCTAGCACTTTGCTTCTCTGCGGGCGAATATGCTTGCCCAGTCTAGCACCGCTCAGCTCATACCAAATCAGTGGAACTCAACTCAACGAAACGTGCTTTTCCCACTGCTAGGCATCGCGCTACTTGCGGTCCGAAGAGAGGTGGCTGGTTCCGTTGAGAAGTACAAACAAGAGACAGAACCTAGGCAATCCTTGTGCGGATACATAGCGGCACTCTCCCGACTAAAAAGCCGAACAACTTTTTGGCAACTGCAACAGCCAAAGAAAACGGACCGGCCAAAAGAGTCAAGATGTGGCGTAACTCGGTTCCTGCTTCCGATTGTTTCGTGGAGGCCAGTGAGGCGCTGTCACCGGGGCACGGGTTACCATGCGCGACGTGGAATTCACTAAATAGACTCCGCACTCAGGTCGGCAGATGTAAAAATAACCTATGCAGGCCGGGCTACATGGGTAAGGAGCGAAACCACTGCGGTTGTGGAGTCTCCCCTCAGACTATGGAGCACCTCTCTGTGTATCCCTTGTGCCTGTCCACATGCACTCGAGAAGACGTGCTGGAGGCCACACACGCTGGTGCGTGTGGTCGAGTTTTGTCACCGACACGACAAAAAGAAGGTAGATTTGGGTCGAGATATATTTGAAAAGTGTCTCTAAAAAACCAAACTAGCGTATTTGATAGCTACTGTTAAGGCATCGTTCATTTTGCCATGACTTTCAAATCACCCAAAATTCATGAGGTATTTTTGTAATTGGGTTGATAGCGCTGAGGGATCACTTCCTCAGCACAACGCTGAGTCAGCTGCCTTTTGTGGCAACGTAGATACACCACAGGCTACATCTATGGTCCTGTTATATTTATTCGTTTTGTCTGTTTGTTGTGTATTTAGTTTTCTTTCTGTTGTTGTGCATATTATGTTACTTGTGTGCTTATTTTGTTTCTGGGATGTATCTTGTTGGTATAATAAACGTCTTTCTTCTTCTTCTAATTTATTGTAACATTGCAGTTCTTCCTTTATTTATGCTATACGACCTGCCTTATTGCAAAATTTCATGATTCTTAAGTCAAGGGGTAGTACCGTATAGGATTTGAAAAATTATACATAAATAGTTGTATCTTTTGACTGAGGCTCGATTTTTTGATACTAGAACTGTTTTTAAGGGATTCCTTTTATTGGCTACCAGCTGATCGCAACCATTACTAAATGCCATATAACAAAAATTTCAAGTAAATACAGGTGTTGTTAATTCTCGAGAATTGTTCTCGTAATTGGATTACGAGTGAATAATGAATGCAGATTCAAAGGCCTTTTTACATTGCCTAACGAGATAGCATAATTATGAACCAATAGGCACAGCCCAGTTAATGTGCAATTTTGGACCTTATCTCGATGGGATAACAAACCTAATAATCCTTTTTCCCCGAACCTCCAGAGGTGCCCATTTCCGAATTGAATTTTCTATATTGAAATTGAAAAAATATTTGTTCCAAAAGCAATTTCATATAATAAGATAAAGCCTTCGTTCCCACACTGGGATTCCCTTTGTTGCGGAAACTTTTTTATATGAGATGCTGGTGTAAAAAGACCAACTAAGTAAGTAATAAGAAAATGAGGTAGTATATTTTTGAACAAAAACTTTCCTAAGCACTACACAAGTAAACACAGTACACATCAAGCAAGTGATTCCGGAATTGTGTTAAAAAGGTAGAAGAATATTGTTGATATTTCTCGGTTAACTGGTAATTAATCCTTCTGAAGCTCATACCGTGGATAAAAAATGCGTGTCTCTTCGTTACACACAGTAATTTTTAACTAGTTTAGGAACAAAATAACATGAATAAGGTGTAAGTTATTGTATCATAATTAAACACAATAACATGCACTTTAGTCGTGTTGTCATAAAACAGATCGAGCCAGTCCGGAATAAGAAAACAAAGGGAAACTTGCGTCTAATTTAGAATGCAGTGACATTGATTTTACCAAAGAAATCATATAAAAACTTAGGAAAAACTTAAAAATAAAACTTCAAAGATATTTATTTTGGGGTTTTCGGTTTTTTGCACAAAATTTGCAAAAATAAAATTACTCTGATAACAAAAACCTTATCTTCCTATTCTGAACGTTATCTTATTAGGGTGTACATGCATGAACACATTATTTTACGAGATAACTCAAATATTGATGAACGCTTCATACATTATAAGGCGTTATGTGGTAGTTGTGACGTCATAGTCTCAGCCCAAATTGTATGGCGCTTTTTTGTACCACGTGCCTATGTTGACAGGTTATATTATGAAAAGTAGGTATTAGTCATAGAGAAAAAACATACCATGTTTATTTATATTTTGACATGGTCTCTTCGATTATATTAAAACATTTTGTAGTGCCAGTTCTCCGTTGCATTATCATATCCAACCATTATTGGTGTGCAATAAAGAGCCATCTATCTATCTATCATCTTAAAACCGCCGAAAACTTGCTCTAGGCGATTTGGGACGAGATCAAACAGTCCTAACTGACTGGCTTAACAGTGGATAGCTACAAGCTGTCGCTGTGCCAACCCAAATTAGGCTTTATGTAAATGGGCAGCGTTAGTACAATTTATTTATGCCGGGCTCGTATTTGTCATGCTTTGCCAACCCTTGATGTTTTTATTTTTACCGCTCTCACTTTCACAATTCAGGAATGATTTACGTTAGCCCCAAAGGCCTGCCCTGGGCGAAATAAAATTATTATAGCGGAAATAAGTTACAGCGTGTATCCGGATTAGCCGCCAATTGGGAGTATTATACAAATATGCTTTGCTGTAAATATCCCCCCAGAGGCTTTATTGTCATCGTTTGCATCGGGCGTCAGATCACAAACGCTAATTGGCAAGCTAGTCACTACGTAATAAAAACTGAATTTTCACGGATATTTACTCGTTTATTTTCATAAAGTTCAAGTTTTAGCTCGAGAGGACCGTTGTTTTTTCCAGAATAATAATAGGGAACCGCCGGCATCCAAATTTCAATAGAGATCGTGGTTGGAACATAGCTACAGCATTGGAACCAGTTCTTAGTGTACGTGAGGGGATCTCCCTTGCTTCAAGTGTGACTGTAGATTTAATTTTAATATCGATAACTAATAATCAATTTATATAAAATAATTGTTTTGTAGATTGAATTTTCATTTCAACGACTAATAATCAATATTTTTGAGTTTAGATAAAATTATTGTTTTGCCTATTTAAATTTAAAAATTTGCCAAAATATTTTTGGAACGTAACTTAATAATTTTTTGTTATGTTTGCCTCAGGTAGTAAAGTAACAGTTATTAAATACTTTCAAAAAGACGCCTGTCATCTTAACCTACCGAGATCAGGCACTTGCAAAAGTACCGAAACGTCGGAAAATTGTAAAATGAAAAAATAAACCAGTAAATATCCGTGCAAATTCAGTTTTTGTTATGTCTAGTAGTCGTGTTAACCATAGAAAATACGGTTTGATAGCACGATGCCCACTATAGCACATTGTCACTTTTATTATTTTTAATGCAATCAGTAGCACAATGCCAACTACATAATACAATTAACTATAGTAGTTACTAAACTACATGTAAAATGGTAGAGGCAATGTTTGCAAAGGATAATTTTGAGTATGACTTTTTGTGCACTTGTATATATTATCTAAAAATGTGAACGTAACCGTTTAGCAAATACTCGTAGGGTGTCGCACAAATATCCGGTGAAACTTGAAGATGTCATCACTTTGCTAAATTCCGTAATATCGTAAAACGTATCCACTGTTCCAAACTGATATTGGCTTTAGTGAATATACAAAAGAGGTAATAAATAGTTTATTCGGTATTTTCGAGTGGTTATACAGTGAAACAGAACGTTAAAATTGCGTTACGAACCGCGTTGATGTCTTTCAGTAAGTGCTACGGAAGCTACGCGGCGTAGCACTCCTGCGCATCTACGTGCTACAAATAATATAGTATTTAAGGAAGTTGATTTATTTCATAAGTCAAAGCAGTGCTGCAAGCAAATGTTCACAAGAATCCTGTCAAATTCATGAGCTGTACCGATTTATTGCGTTTACTTCTTCTAATGTATAATATTAATGATTGTTTGTGTATGTATCTCTTTCTAAAACAGTTGCTTTATTGTTTTTGCTTTATTGTCATTTTAATCTTAGAACTAAATCTAGACTCCTGTATTGCGCCTCTTACTTATTTATTATATTAAGCATTACCTATCTGTGGAAAATGCTGAGGAATTGGCAAAATGTACTATATTGACTCTAATATTTTTTATGCTATAAGTTTGTCAATTCTGTTTTTTCTCCTTAAATAAATAAATAATGTATGTTTAACATACTTTTTCTTATAGTTTTTTTTTACAATAGCAACTACGGTTTGATTCTGCCGATGGTAAGGGCTTATTAGTTGCTTGGAAATGAGATATGATTATAAATATGATCAAGTAATTTTCGTTTGTTGGTGCCTTCTATGTGATATGAGTTGAGATGGCTGCAAAGGTGCCGAATTTTTGGAAACTCAAATAAGTCAATAATTGTAGTTCGAATTCAGTATCCTTTACAATCATCATCATCATCATCAATTCGTTTGACGCCCACTGCAGGACATAGGCCTCCCTCATGGTTTTCCGAGCTTCCCGGTCTTGTGCCGCCCGCATCCAGCGACTCCCTGCCACCGTAACCAGGTCGTCAGACCATCTGATGGGTCACCTTCCCACGCTGCGTCGTCCGGTCCGCGGTCACCAGGTCAGACTTATAAAACAATAAATAACTTCAATACATACATAAATATATAAAAGGAATAAAACTATTGTAATAGTGAAGAAAGGTAGTGCTCTTTAAATTTTGCATTTAAGATATTTAAAGATGGACTCTCCCTGATAGACGATTCCCTGATTTCCCATATAAATTACTAGCTGATCTGGGAAACGTTGTTTTGCCAAGTTAATTAGCCTACGACCTATTCTCAGACCTACCAAATATTCACAAAAAAAAATCATAAAAATCGGTGAAGCCGTTTCGGAGGATAACAAACACTGTGACACGACATTTTTATATATATTAGATAACGATAGATATCTTACCGCAGAGTTCGTGGTCAATAACGTTAACGAGAAAGTTGAACTTTTAAAATTTTTTTTAGTTGTTAATACCACGACAAACGAAATTCCAATTACATAAACGTTTTGATCCATTAGATGCCTGAAAGAGAAGCGATCTATTTTCGTCAATTAACCCGGTATGAGCCAATTGGCTACCTTCGCTTGGGTCCCGGAAAAAGCCAATTTGTATCAACTCGCTGTTCCGTACTGGATAGTTTTATGTGGCTGCCCAAACCAAAATAAAAGAAACAGAAACATTCAAATAAAAGTGGACCGTGTTCCGCAGAAACTTTTACACACGTAACATGCGATAAACGTTTTTTCATGTACTTAGATGGTTTGCTTACATGTTTTTGTTCAGACGTTTTATAATTGTAATCACTAACATAAAACACGTCTAAGCAAAAATATGAAAAAAGAACAATGTAATAGTTAAAAAGCGTTTCTCTCGCAAGTAACGTAAGATAAGATAAGATAAGAATATTCTTTATTGTACCAGGAAAAACACAAACATGATATATTTACAAAAATTCAGTACAATTGGCGGCCTTATTGGCCTTATTAACGTACTGTGGGTTGGAATATTTCTGCGTAACACGGTCCAAGTGAATACGTATGATTATATTGTCACGTGGGGGGTTCCTACAGGAAGGTGATAAAGTAACACTGAAGTTAAATAAAATAACACTTTTATTTACCAAATACCACCACCGAGGTAGACCTATACTACCCACCACCAGACTATACTAACATTGTCTATGCTACTTATTAACTATTTACACTAAGCATAATACTTCTTCTATAATAAATACGGTAGCGAAATATTGGCAAATGACAATCAACCGAAGAAACTAAAATGACCGCAACAAAACAAAAGTTCACCAAATGCCAGGCGAAGTTTGATCCCGGGACCGCCCGTACGTTAGGCGGCTTCACTAACGCTTGAACCACCGTCGCTTGTTGAAAGCGACTCGAAATCAGCTTATATAACCCGCATGTTGTGATTTCACTGACGTAGCCTTCAGGTATGCCGAATAAACACGGAACTCCTAACGGTAAAAGGGCGTTTCCTGACGCTGTGGACAAAGGAAATAAAACCCTTCACATCCTATTCTAATGACCAAAAACTAAGCATTGTGAAACTGTACATTACGTAACAAATCACTTACCCCGTGACGAAGCACAAATCCGAATTATTTAAAATTTCAATGTTCCGTACGCGTTATCTTATCGTAACGCTACACACATGGCACATTATATACCATCTCTGACCATACGGCACGCCAATCACTTTAGTTTATAAAATAAAAGACAATGCGCTCTGAAGCAAGTGAACGACGGATTCTCTCAATCTTTTTCTGTCACTTGTCAAAATCCATATCTTCGCCTACCCCGAAATTGATTACTTCAATCTGCCATTTGTCAATGGAATGTTTAAATTAAACTACCGCCCGAATCTATGGAAGACCAAGTGTCGAAAACGGAGAAGTAAAATACTCCTAGCGCCATCTCTTGGTCACTTACTATCAATGATCATCTCAATATCCCCCCTCCTCAAAAGAATCCAACTTGGATTCAATTCACTAATCGCTTTAGGTCAGATGAGTGCCAATGCCCTAAATGTTTGCCCCTTAGGCTTTTTAAGCTATATACGTCAGAGGATATTTTTTCGGTAATGACTGCCTTTTCAAATTTTGGTGCGAGTTTAGCCATGAATTGCTTATTTGCGTTAGACAAGAATTTCGTTCGTTTCCACACTACTTCTCCAACTCTATATTCGCATATGCGTCGCCTTAAGTCGTAGCGGGTTTTGTTGATCGCATAGGCGTCTTTAAGTCGCTTATTAACGTCTTTAAAAATGTAATTTCTTAACTTCTGATTAGCTTCAAACGTCTCCCTATTGAAGGTGAGGGATTTCTCAGCGCTAAAGCTAGGGGGTTTATTGCCATGGACGGAAGTCTCTCTGCCAAAGAAAAGATATGACGGCGTTTTCCCGGTAACTTCATGGACTGAAGTTCTAATAGCGTGGGCGATATGTGGGATATATTTATCCCAATCTTTATGGTTGTCATTAACATACGATGCGATAGCAGTCCCGATAACTCTATTAACGCGCTCCGTAGGGTTGGCTTGTGGATGGTAAAATGGCGTGTACCACATATCAATGCCATAGTTTTGGGCCAACTCCTTAAATTGGTTTGATATAAATTGTTTGCCGTTATCGCAGATTAGGACATTTGGGGCGCCATAGAGGAGTAAAACCTGCTCCTCTACTAGTTTTGTGATGTGTGATGCCTTTCCAGTCCGTAAAGGGAACAATAAACTGAATTTACTGAACCAGCAAGATATCACAAGCAGCATTGTATTACCTTGCTTGGAACGAGGGAACGGTCCCATTAAATCCAGTGACACAATCTGGAACGGCTGAGTGACTTCTCTATGGTTGCCCATTAAACCTGATGCTGGCAGTTGTGACACTTTGTGGCTTGCACATGTTTCACATTTCCGTACGTGATTCTTCATATCTTGTATTAAAGAAGGCCAATAATAATGCTGACGAGCTCTAAGAACCGATTTTTTAATACCCAAATGGCCAGAAATTGAATCGTCGTGGCATTCTTTTAAAACAGCGTCCCTTAACTTCTGTGGGACTACTAATTTCCAGTCATAAGACTCGTCTGGGAACTGTGTTAGTTTCAAAAATTTCCATAATTTATTTTGGCTTAACTCCCAATCTGGCGTTTCCAGGCCCCTTTTCACTTTATGTTCTTGAGCTAAATACCATTCGTCTTTATCTTCTTGTCTAATATCTAATGCGTTAATTTCCTCAGGGATAATGGCTCTAGACAAGGCATCTGGAACGACATTGTCCTTTCCTTTACGATGTAGTAGTTCGTAGTCAAACTGCTGCAGGCGCATGGCCCACCTTGCTAACCGGCCGTGTGGGTCTCGTTGTTTTTGTAGCCAAAGAAGAGAGCTGTTGTCTGTATATATTTTAAAATGGCTTCCTTCTACATACGGTCTGAATTGCTCTACGGCATGTAGAACGCTAAGTAGCTCTCTCTCCGATGTGGAGTACCTGCTCTCTCTCTCCGTCAATTTGCGACTCGTGTAGGCGACAGGCCTTTCGTTTTCGTTAATCTTTTGGAATAACACTGCTCCAATTCCTCTGTTCGAGGCGTCGCATTGAATGCTGAATTCTTTGCTGTAATCAGGTACCCCCAGGATTGGTGTAGTCGTCAGCGCTGTTTTGAGGTCAATAAAAGCTTGCTCCGCTTCCTCGTTCCAAATGATATGTTTTCCCTTACGACCTCCTTTGGTCAGATCGTGTAAAGGGGCTGCCACAATGGCAAAATTCTCAACAAATCTGCGATACCAGCTGGCTAAACCTATGAACCGTTTCAGTTCAGTGAATGTCGTTGGCCTTGGGTAATTTAAGATGGCACTAACTTTGTCGGGGTCTGTTCGTAATCCTTCCTTGTCTACGATATAACCTAAATATTTTAAGGAAGGTCTCGCAAATACACATTTGTCCAGGTTTATCGATAATCCTGCTGCTTTTAATTCTTCTTTAACCGATCGTAAGGACGAGAGATGATCCTCAAAGTCACTATTAACGATCACGATATCGTCAAGATATGTGAATATCTTGCCCTCGTATTGGGGGGGAAATAAGCGGTCCATAAGCCGTTGCTGAGTTTGGGCTGCATTGCTCAAACCGAATGGCATAACTTTGAAATGGTACAGGCCTTTACCCGGTAGTCCAAAGGCCGTCTTCTCTTTGCTGGAATCATCTAACGGAATTTGCCAAAACGCTGACTTAAGGTCTACTGTAGAAAGGTATCGAGCGTTTTTTAAGCTATCTAAAACAGTGGACACTCTAGGTAACGGATAAGAGTCTTTTTTAGTTACCCTATTAAGTTGACGGCTGTCTAAACATAGTCTCTTCTTTCCAGATGACTTTTCCACCAATAAAACTGGAGATCGCCAAGGGCTATAAGAAGGCTCAACAACGTCATTGTTTAGCATTTCTTGAATCTCCTCTTCTAGTTCCCTCATTATAGGGGGAGCGAAGGGGTATTGTCTTTGCTTGATTGGGAGGTGGTCGGCAGTATCAATCCTATGTTCAATCAAATGGGTCCTACCAAGACCGATCCCAATATTGTCTCTCATTTCTTGTATCAATTTATTTAATCTTATTTCTTGCTCTGGTAGGAGTTCATTTCGGGAAATTATCGGAGTCACGTTATTGATTAAAGTAATTTCTTGTTTTCCCTGAACGATGACACGTGAGTTTTTCTCATTGTTCAATTCGATCGACAATTCGAATGCGTTAAAAAATGTCATCCCTAATATAATTTCATGATTAAGATTCTCCATGATAAAAAACGGCACAACCTTAAAATCTTGATTAAATTCAATTGGTACGTGGACTACTAACTGGATATAGTGGTTAGTTCCATCTGCAGTAGAAATGTTTTGGCTCACGACTTCATGTGCCTCCAGGCCCAACGATGCCAATTTACGGTAGAACGCTCTCGAAACTACGGATATTGTTGCGCCTGAATCTAGAAGCCCTACGAATGATTGGCCCATAACTGTAAAAGTACCATAGAACCTATTATCACTGCTATGTTTACCGATATCTAATATTTCTCCGGTATTAAAATAATTTGAAATTAATTTGAGCCATTCTTGCCAATAATTGTCACGGTCCTGTTTTACGGAAGACGCCTGACTGGAGCGTCCTCCGGCCTTACGTTTCCCGGAATACCTGGGCCTGCACATGGGCATTTTTTTGTAGTCTCTCCAAACTTCCCACAGCGGTAGCAGAATAGTCTCTGTTGAGGAAGGCTACAGTCTCTAAACCTGTGCCCAGGGGCCCTGCAGTTCCAACACTTGGATGTTTTTGCATCCATGGGTTCAATATTTCTGCGTGCGTTTTGTATTACGTTTAAGGAGCTATAGTTACCTTGAAATGCGAGGTCCGGCTCCAAGTGTCGGGAGTGAAACTCTGGTTCCTTAAAATTCTCGCAATTTTCTTTTGTCTGCTCGACTACTCTTAGAATTGAAATCAATTCTGACACGGTACAAAAGCTATCGCGACAAATGGCTTGCTGGTAATATGGATGTAGATTTTTTCTCAAAATCGATAGTTTTTGCTGTTCCGTAAGTTTGACGGGTAACCGGTTAAACATGTTTTGTAATGTGGCGATATATATAATAACCTTTTCATGTTTACCTTGAGTGCGTTTCCTTATTTCATCCATGAGCTCGTCTTGGTAAAATGGTTTCTGGAATGTGATTAAGAGGAGGTCAACAAGTTCACTCCAATTGTTTACATTCCCTCGATTTGCACGGAACCAAATTAGAGCGTCGTCTTCGAAAAGATCTATGGCGTAACGATACAAATCAGTATCTTCAGCGTTTCGTGCTTCTTTTAACTCGTTGATACGTTCCAGAAATGCATTTATGCTGGTATTAGCCTTGCCGGTAAATTTTACTCCCCAATCTTTTACTGGGACTAGTTTGCTTCTAGGTCTGTCAGTATCTAATGTAGAGGTCCTAGTGAAACCTTGGCATCTGTTGTTGGGAAGGGGTGGATCAGTCTCAAAATCGTGATTCCGGCTACCATTAGAAGATAAGAAACTCGTTTCAGGTGCTATCTTTTTTTTTGTTGTAGGCATAGATTCGGGTTGTTTCTTTAGATCAAGGGAACCTGATTCGATTCTCTCAATTATCTTAATGCCGTCTTCACCTAATGATTTGTGCAAAATTTCTCTGTCCCTTTCAGTAATTTCTTCCTGTCCCTCTATCTCGTCAACATTACGCAGTGAATTAATTGTATTCATAAGCCTGTTAATAGATTTACGTATTTCTGAATGTCTATCAATATGATCTTTCTCTGTGGGGTAGATGTAACTAATTCGGTGACTCAAATGGCTTACGCGAGCGTGGATGCGTTTTAAATTGGCCCGGTCGGGATTTTCACGTATTTCTTCCAAAGCGATGGTCAACGCGTGGCATTTAGTTTCACACGTGTCAATTTCAACTAGGGGATTTTCTAAACATATCCGAGGAGCTACTAATTTGAAGGAAGCCGCTCCGGACGACTCCTGACTTATAACTTCTTTCAAAATTTTTCTCATGGGACCGCATGTTTTGACATCATATATGCCACGGCATGATAACTCAAATTCAAGTTCGTCTTTTAACAGAAGATTCGGATCCATGACGGTAGATGTTACTTTCTTTATTTACAATAGTTAAAAGGAAGATAAATTATCAAGCTACCAAAATTATTACCCCTTGTATTAAATTTAGCTTCCTTAGGTAATAAAAAAAAACTTTTAGATTAACAAAATTGTAGTGGTCTTAACAAAAAAATACACAGTACATGAAAATAAAAAACAAACATCTCTCGCTTTTAACATCTTTTAACATCTTTTACTTTTACTTGGCCGAAAAAAGAATGTCTACATGGCCGCGAAAAGTTCTAGTATTCAACCAAAGTATTAGTTTAAAACCTTCGTTATGCCGTTGGGCGCCACTGTCACGTGGGGGGTTCCTACAGGAAGGTGATAAAGTAACACTGAAGTTAAATAAAATAACACTTTTATTTACCAAATACCACCACCGAGGTAGACCTATACTACCCACCACCAGACTATACTAACATTGTCTATGCTACTTATTAACTATTTACACTAAGCATAATACTTCTTCTATAATAAATACGGTAGCGAAATATTGGCAAATGACAATCAACCGAAGAAACTAAAATGACCGCAACAAAACAAAAGTTCACCAAATGCCAGGCGAAGTTTGATCCCGGGACCGCCCGTACGTTAGGCGGCTTCACTAACGCTTGAACCACCGTCGCTTGTTGAAAGCGACTCGAAATCAGCTTATATAACCCGCATGTTGTGATTTCACTGACGTAGCCTTCAGGTATGCCGAATAAACACGGAACTCCTAACGGTAAAAGGGCGTTTCCTGACGCTGTGGACAAAGGAAATAAAACCCTTCACATCCTATTCTAATGACCAAAAACTAAGCATTGTGAAACTGTACATTACGTAACAAATCACTTACCCCGTGACGAAGCACAAATCCGAATTATTTAAAATTTCAATGTTCCGTACGCGTTATCTTATCGTAACGCTACACACATGGCACATTATATACCATCTCTGACCATACGGCACGCCAATCACTTTAGTTTATAAAATAAAAGACAATGCGCTCTGAAGCAAGTGAACGACGGATTCTCTCAATCTTTTTCTGTCACTTGTCAAAATCCATATCTTCGCCTACCCCGAAATTGATTACTTCAATCTGCCATTTGTCAATGGAATGTTTAAATTAAACTACCGCCCGAATCTATGGAAGACCAAGTGTCGAAAACGGAGAAGTAAAATACTCCTAGCGCCATCTCTTGGTCACTTACTATCAATGATCATCTCAATATCTAAACAAAGATGACAACTGGAGTCACGTCTAGAGATACGCGATCTGTAAACTATTGTCAAGCAGGAGATACGCAAAGGCGGTAGAAGGACAATGGACGAGATTAGCAGGGGACCGGCGAGGATGGCGTAACTGTGAAGAGGCCTATGCGCAACAGTAAGAGTCTTTCATGGGCAGTATAGATACGTAGATAGATAGAAAAATCTCCGACAAGATAGTGTGTGTACATAAAGCACGCGCGTGAGGCCAATAATAAAACTTATTATTTATATTACGAAAAGTCTGACAACCGTTTGTAAACTATCGGTAACTAAGCCATTTTTAATAAGAGCTAAAATAAAATCATAATTTTATGTCTTTAATTTTACGTACATCGTACTTCTAACAATTTTGTCGCTTATAGTGGAACAAAATTTGATAGGTGTTAATAAAAGACTGATTCGTCAAGTGTTGCTATAATAGGCCAAAAAGTACTAGCTACTGGTTTTTTATTCTACTAATATATAGTTTTTATTTCTTACTAACTACTGCCAAAAATGCATCATAATCTACCACAAAAGTAGAAATCTGCTAAACTTGGTTACGCTGCCGGCCAGATTTATGTTACTATAAGAGCCGGTTGCACAAACCCATAAATGTAGATTTATCAAATTTATACAAAGGCATTGCTACTCTCTTTAAATGTCAATTAAGTTTTTGTATGAAGAAACCTATGTTCAATTTATTAAACTTGTGTAAGTCCTCCCTAAGAAAGTATCTTTTCATTCTATGAAACCGCTCCGCATTTTATTCTTTCCAACCTACATAGCCTGCGTGCCCGTTATGTCATCCCATTCCTGCGGTGTCAAGGAGGTTTTTGAGATCATAAGGTGCCTTTGCGTGGGGATTCCGCGTACATTTTGTTTGATCCCACGCCCTGAGGGTCTGCCAGACCGACGAGGACCTTGCTCGGTTTTGTCTCAATAAAACAACGTTATATAAGGTTGACGACAATATTTGATGGAAACACACAAAACATTATTTTTCTAACTTTAAAAATGTTGTACAAATACACAACATGATTTCCGTACCCGAAGAAGGCAATAGGGGAATAGGGTTAGTAATAGGGTCCCGTTTTCGACCCTATTACTAAGGCTATGTTTGTCTGTCTGACTGACTGACAGTTGCCAGTTGAAATTACCAGAGAATGTGTGTTATCATAGTGCAATTAATCAAGAATGAAAAAAAAGTAAAAGTAAAACTTAAGAGGTTTCCCCATACAAGTAACGTAACTTTTAACGATTTTTATTTTCGCTTTATCATAAAAATGGTTTTGTCAAAGTTATTCTAATTACAGTGCAATAGTAATATAGGAACAAACAATAAAACCTGGCCAGGTTTGAGACGGAATCCCGCGAAGAGTCCCAAACTGAATGAAAGAAACACACAATTTTGTTAAATAAATACGTAAAATTATATATACGGTATTACGTTATGTCCAGTACGCCAATCCCACTCGCACATGGTCGGTTTGTTTATCCAACCTGTCTATTTTCGAAGCCAGATTATGTTACAGGACTAAAACTTTTCACAGGGAAGAGAGTTACCGAAAAAATACACCCGTCTAAATTTGCATCCAGTCAGTATAGTTTTCAAGATGTTGGTGTCCAAAAGTCGACATATTCGCCATATTAATATTTTTCCATATTTATTAAAACACTGCTAAGCCTCTGTAGGCAAGGAACTCGGCAGACTTTCGACGTTACGATATATTGTTTGAAACGAGTTGTTGTGATTGATTATGTTACTTTTGTGAACCAGTTAACTTATTCACACAATCTCTCTTATTAGCTAATAAATTGTCAGTCTTTCTTTTAAGATTCTAAGAAATGACGCAATGTTTAACATAATAATATTTATAAAGCAATGTAGGTAAGTGGCTTCCCTTCTTTCGTGCTCGAATATAATATTCCTCGCATACGTAGTACGAAACCTCAGAAATAATCTCATCACGCAAGTACCGTTCAATCATTTCAAGTACGTACTTACAAAAATCCGAAGATATAATTCGGGTGTTACGTCATGGAGTGACTTAGATCAATCAAAGTCAACCCTCGCATTTTGTCGGCCAGAATTTGTACTCCTTTTATGTAGGTACCTATAAGAAGCTAGTTCATTCACATCAAAATTTGTATAAAATATGTATTTTTCCTATACTACGTAGTCATCAAACCTAAATATATCGATTTGAATACATAAAAGTAGAAGATGGCTGTAGAAATTAAATTTATCAAAATCTTCTTTTTAATTTGCTATTTACGATGGTCGTGACGTTAGTTAGTAAAAAATCGAATTGTTATTACCCCCACAAATTGTGTTTGTTTACAAACTATATATATATTACGTCACGACAAAATGGAAATTTGAATTTAAAATTGAATTTTTGTAGAAATAGCCTAAAAACGTAATATTTTTTTTATAGTCTGATGGAACTATTATAACAAGAAAAACTCATTTCATGAGAAATGTGTCCGTTTTTATTACTTGCATAAAGAATGTGTCCGTCCTTATTACTTGCATAAAGACTTTAAATTCTGAAAATGTTACAAAGAGAAATCGCAGTCTGAAGTAGTATGAATTTCAAAGGACGAATAATGCTTAAAGCTGCTGTTACGTGGAGCATGCTGTCTCGCTCGCAAAATGTAGCATTTTTTAATATCGTAATATTATGAGTAATACTTTGATAAATGTGGTCTGAGGGTTTCATAGATAATTAAATTGCGGATATCCAAGGCATATTTTCCTTATCCTGTACTACGTTTTTCGTTGAGAAAATTTGATTCCAAAATTAATAATTTTGGAAACAACTTTTCTTTATTAGAAACTACGTATCGGAAAACAACAATATATTTAAAATGCTCGTAATTTAATTATGCATCAAACCCTGAAACCACATTTATCAAAAGTTCACTCATTTTATTACAATAATTAAAAATGTTACATATTGCGAGCGAGACAGCATGCTCCACGTAAGAACAGTCTTAACTAAATCACTTCTGTATAAGACTAGTGCTATTCTAGGGCCCATGTACAAAGATACCACATACCCAGTTAATAACATTCAACAAGTGTATCCATTTCCATCCGTGGATGTCGTAAAAGGCTACTATGGAAAAAAAAATACCAGGAGACGGGCAGCAGCATCTTCCTGAGATTCAAACCACATACTGCGATCGCACACCCGCCTGCCAAGCGTGCCGATTATGGCAAAACCCCTCATGATTATAAAAACCATGAAGGAGGCCTATGTCCTGCAGTGGGCATCAAATGGCTGATGAACAAGTGTAACTAAATTGAAAACTGATTCTCTACTTTGAGCTCTGCCTCGCTGTTGTACTCGTAGATGTGTGGTTAAACTGCCAAGTTAATTTCCATTAATTAAGATTAAGTTAAGTTCAACCTTTACATTTTTGATCCAAAGTTCTTAACGTAACTGAGTAGAGTGCACTGTATGTAAAGGTTTATGCGCTGTCGACTGTACGACTTGTGCGTGGCATGCGACACGGAAGAAATTTCCATCTGCATATCAAATTACGAAACCTTGTGAAATAATACGATGCCATGCCGTGAAATACGGCCAACCAACCCAGCGTCTCATGAATTAATTAATGTACTTTACGTTGCTATACGGCTGAGTTTTCAGTTCATAGCTAAAGATTGTTTGCCACCTTGTTAGATTATATACGATTAAATTTTATCGGATACTCAGCTGTTACAGTATCTTGTTTCGACTTAATAGTAAAGAATTCCTAGCCTTCAATATTAAAGGTTTTGTTTGCGTTTTAGTTCCACTGTCTTATCACTACGTGGACGTGAAGCAATTTTAAATCGGGTTATGTCTTTATTGAGATATAAAGCGGTTTAAATTAAAAATTACAGTTTATTTACTTTTAGGATAGATGTAAATGTTGAATAAAAATGTGACGGGACCCCCCACGACAACATGCTAGTGTTTTCTGCGAGTGGGTCTTAATCAGATTAACCACCGCTTTCACGAACGTTGATAGTTTGACTCTGATACAGAATTTTGAATTTGCGTTTCGAGTATATATTTTTTATGGCTATCTGGCGGAGCAGTAGAATGCCGGCTTATCATTCGGGAGGTCGTGGGTTCGAATACCGGCATGTACCAATGACGCTGTTTACTGAGTTACATACATTTGTGAAGTTATATTAGCAATACCACTTGCTAAGGAAAACATCTTGAGGAAACCTGAGCATCTGAGGTGTTCATACACCTCAGCGCTTGAAATTGCCAATCCGCGGTGTGTACGCGTGGTGATTAAGCCCGCACTCTCTCTCCGAGAGATTGCCCTGCAGTGGGACCTACACTACAGACTTGTAAAAAAATGGCTATCTATTCTCAACAAGTTAACTAAACTTCTCCATGTGTTCCGTCTCCAAGGGATTTGAGATTTCCCTTTTTGCGGCAGTCAGTTTGATTTCTGGCTATCAGGTGGGGTTGGGCCGGGTTAGGTCGAAGCGACAGAATAAGTGGTCAAAATTGATGTAGACGTGACATTTTTACTGTACTGCGAAAACTAAGACGGGTTTGTTTTTTTCACTTGTCTGGTATGTGCCGCTGTTTATCAGTTAGTAAGTGCTTATTCATCATCAACCTATTATGTCCCCACCGAGGGGCACGGGTCTCTTCCCTGAGGAAGGTATAGGCCATACTCCACCACGGGGGCCAAGTCCGGATTGGTGGAGGCTTGTAGACTAGTGGCTCGTCTACTGTCAGAAGTTGTCAAGCCGCCCTAAGGCCTCTGACTTGGCTTAACGACTGCCATCTATCGACGGCAGCCGGCACCAACAGCTTAACGTGCCTTGCGAAGCATGGAACCGCTCGGAAAAATGCCACTAGCGTTAGGCATAGACGGCGACCCATCCATGCACTGAACGCGCCCTGTGTTGCTTAACCTTCGTGATCGTTTAAGATCACTCAGGCAGCCGGGGATACGAGCGATTCTCGAGTGCTTATTGCCTTGTTATAAATTACTAGCTGACTCGGCAAACGTTGTTTTACCAGGAAGGAGTATTTTGTAGGCTACGACCTATTCTCAGACCTACCACAAAAAAATTCATAAGAATCGGTGAAGCCGTTTCGGAGGAGTTTGATAACAAACACTGTGACAAAAGATTTTTATATATTGGGACTGGCAGCAATTCTAAAAATAAAAGAGCTTTGACCAGTTTTTAGAACGTTTGACTTATGACTATAGGGTATTAGTATTTTTTATTACATCTCTATACCATATATGTTTGCAAAAGATTTTCTATAGCTTTCCATCTGTCCTATATTATTCAATACCTTGTATGATATACCTTGTTTTATGAACCATAAGGTGGTAAGTATTTTCCGTCCGCGACTTTGGGTATGTTTATTGGTGACCACAGACAGGCCAAACAAACTGGGCCCATTTCAACAAGTGTCACAAAACGTAATAAGATATGTCGACTAAAAAGTATACCGAGGTTGAAAATGTAATGAAGTACTTTTATAACAAGAATGTTTTTCTACGGCTAACACAACTTTTTACATGTTCTCTCAGGCGTTATCACCACGGATGTCCACCGCGGTTAGGCAATTTCAAACTCTGAGCTGTCGTGAACACCTCAGGTGTTTTCACGATGTTTTCCTTCACTGTTAACGAGTGGTGTTGCACCTACAAATTCGTAAATGTACGAATTAACAGAAATGAATGCCTTTTATTTCACTTTATCATTGCTCACTCCGCACTACTTCAACCTACTGTCGTCATGTATTTCCACAGAATATAAATAATTGATATTTGCGAACTTCGGGATTAAAAAGATTCGGTTTAATTAATTGCTCAAGATTGTTTTTCGTTTTAAGTCAAAAAAAATTTAGATTAATAAAATCCGCCCGACCTACCGCTGTCTCAAATTTTACGTGCGGGGAATCGCACCCTCACTTTCGCATCAGAACCTGGCTCTTAAGGAAGGGAACAGTAAACAAAGTAGGTAACATAAATGAGAGGTTTTTCAACTCGACTCACACAGATTATTGTTTGAGATACAAAACTTTTCCACTAAGAGCGGACTTTTCAATAGTCAGATAAACTTAACTGGAGAATAAAACTGATGTTGTCACTGTCTTGTCGTATGATTTAGACAGTGATAGCATGCAGTTTATTCTCCAGTTAAGTATTATCTGACTATTGAAAAATTGGCCCTTAATCAGACTTTGAGGTAACCAAAATAACAATTTGATAAGTATTTTTTGCCAGAGAAATTGGATGAGCCATAAATCGCTCATACGGAACAATAACAACGTAATTAGTTTTTTGTTAATTTAACGGGAGAACATTCCGAAGATGGTTTTACAGAAATTAAAATGAAACATACAATGCATAATGCGTCATTTGACTGAACTTACTAGAAATTCAATTGTGTCGACATTACCTCGTGCTTAACTTCCCTTTATGAGTATTACAATACCTATACAATAGTCTTAGGTAGTCCAATTTTGCTAAACTGCAATTCCTTCGTTATTGTTCCGGGTGAGGAAAATGTAAAATATGACCGGA
Source organism: Yponomeuta malinellus (assembly GCA_947308005.1). Lineage (NCBI taxonomy): Eukaryota > Metazoa > Arthropoda > Insecta > Lepidoptera > Yponomeutidae > Yponomeuta > Yponomeuta malinellus. Next base: position 9,272,435 of record OX371012.1, on the reverse strand, counting down.
ACTGGTACGGAAAAATGAGGTTAGATGAGGTGTTATGAGGTATGAGGTGCATCATGAGGTATAATGTTTGGCGGAGGCATCGTTCATGAATTTCTAAAGCAGCAGCGAGGAATGTAAAGTATATATTTCGGAGGAGAAATCTTTATCTGTTCTTGTAGCATACTCTTTCAGAGCACTACGTATGTACGGTAAGCTGGTAGTCAAACATTCCATTATATACAGCTCTTTAGACCCACAAAAAGCTCAAACAATTGGAAGAGTTCTTATATTACCTAGGGAAGACACAGAAACTTATTAAATCAATTAGTACCTACTTGTAAGCTCGCATTCACTCATCGACAATTTTATTACTTAGCCCCCCCAAATTTGCAACAATCTTAATACTAAACTCAACATTGTCAATTTAACTAAAAATAAAACATCTAAAATTTTAACTGAATACTTACTGACTTACTTTTGCCGAAACTGAAAATCTTCTAAGAAGTCTGTTCTCACGGTAATGTACGTAGATATATCCAAAATACTTTCTCGCCACTTAATTTATATTTAATGACACCAGATAATGTGTATGATATGTTTAATATGGTGTATATATGTATGTAAATACAATATTTATAATAATATAATATTCACTCATATATTTACTGATGTTATATGTATAATATCCAAAAGTATGTAAAGTAAAAAGAAAAAGAGGTTCTAGTATTTTTAATGGTTCCATAACTTACAAAATTAAATAACGGAACTTAATTTTCTTCTAATCTTGTGGTTTTTGTTTCTCTTTGCTATTATTATTTATTTCCTTCTTATCCTCGGAACTCTAAATTCTCAACCAAAATTATTAAGTCCGTTTCACTGGTTTCCTCCACACAGGGTAATCTAGCGAGGAGACCAGAGTTACACTTACACTTACGCACGTTACGGGTAGAACTCAGTAGGCCACTAATATTTTTTTAAAATCAAAGAACATCCTTTTAAATCACCTGTTATTTTTAGGCTCACTCTGTAACTTACTTAGTAAGAAGCAAATAAATGAATAAAGTATTATTAAGTATTATTATTATTATTATAGTTATCTACTAACTCGCTAGATTGAGTTACGCTAAATCTTAGTCTCATTATAGAAGTATGTCATGAGTACATTTCTTGAGTAGCAGCAGTAAGGATTTCCATTTGTCTTTTGTTCATTAGTGTTTTGTCAATATACTCTAGTTACAGTATCCTTTGTTAAGTTGCTACAAAGCAAGAAGTAAGATTTGCACGAGGGTGATGTGTAAGTAGGTTGCTTATAGACTAATGCCTTAATAAATAACTATTTAATTTGCCGTTGCCGATGATTAAAAGCACTATTTAATTGGCCGTTGCTTATCATAGGATTATAGGCCGATAAAGAATTATTTGATTGCCCCTCGTCGTTGAAAGAACTACTGAATTGACAATTGAGCATTGACGATAGGCTGAAAGAATAATTGAAATGATTGATTGAAAGAACGATGATTCAGTGAAATAGAGTACATCGAGTCTGTTTTCCTGTTTCGGTAGTCTCGCTTCGCCCTCCGTAGGTACTCCGTGGGAGTGTCTTTGTTTGAAGATACTTGCGAATGTAGTTGCGTACGAAATTGTTTAACACGTGCATACCAGGCTCGCATAAAACGTATAACGGAAAATATCGCATTTTCCGACGAAATTTTGAAGAAGCAAAACGAGGAAAATCAATTTCGTATCTGATCTGTCGGGAAATGCATAGGTATTTTCCGTCAAATTTGATGAAAAGTTTTTGTTCCACGAATCTACCTTTAACTTTTGCGGCCCATTTGATTGTTCACGGTATGAAAGGGTACGGCTTTATTCATTTCCAAGGTCATAAAGAGAAACTTTTTTTCTTCTATTTAGATTTTGAATACAAAAGATTTGAACTTTATGTTAATTCTTCTACGGCACCTGATTTACATATTTTATATACTTTTTCGTGAGTATGCTGTGAATAAAGAGTACTTATAGATATTATCGAGTGAATGTAACAATATTCATGCTTATGCCGGGCATTCGAAGATTTACAGTCCTATTTACTAAAACACGATTCCTTAAAACACTTTTCAAATGCAGTTTAACCGACAGACTATTTAAACTGGATTTAAGGGGTATTTTAGAGTTAGCGTTTTTTTATAAATAAAAATCTTTTGTCTTTTGCATCTACGTGATGTAATGATTTGTACAGCGTCCAGTGGCACCTTCACTCACAATAGATGAGTGAAGGGACCATTAGGACGCTCCAGAGCCTGGGACATTTTTTTTTAGATGGAATAGGCTTGCCCAGCACCTATACCATCCTGACAGCTCAGTTGGCCGGCTTCGGCAATGGCTTGTATTGACATTGACTTGTGGCTTATAATTTAAATTGGTTATTCAAATGTTATTGTACGAGTACCTACTTGTATTTTAACTATAATATCGAGGGGTGAAAGGCTAATTGCTTTAAGCGACACCATGGGCGATATTGAGTTATATATATATTCGGAATCAGCAAAATTTTCTACGTCTTTTGAGCCGGGTTTCATGCCGATCTGAGCACTTTTTTGGCGCTTGAGGCAATTAGATTTGACGCTGATTTTTACACCGCTACTGACTCAACTGACACAAAAAGTGCCTTTTTTTAAAACATGGTTGACTTGAGCTATGTTAAGATACTGTAGGTAGTTGGTTAACTCATTTTGCCTTTCTCGTATTTAAACTCAAATGGTTGTTAACGCTTTTTTGCTGTTTCTATACTAAAAGAAGATAGTAGGTTGAATCATTTAGCTTGCCCCAGAATACACAAACCCTTGTTATTTAAAGCAATTAGCCCGCCACAAAAAAAATATAAGCTTGTCGCTTGAGGCAATTAGCTCTCCACAAAAACATATGGGAAATGTCGTTTGAATCAAATAGCCCTCCCCAAAAATAAATAAAGTATGGCCTTTGAATCAATTAGATTTGCTCTATTTTATGTTAAGAGAAGTTATTTAAAGTATTTACCCTCTTCGAAAATTCAAGAGAGCAGGTCGTTTGAGATAATTATGGCCTACATTTTTTACAATAAACAGTCGCTTAATTCAAAAATTATTAATAGTGTTTGTACTTGAATCAATTATCCTGTTTTACAATTAGTAACGAACGTCTGTTCAGCAAATTCATTTTTCTATGACACTAGTTGAACGATGTCCTTTAAGACGTAGGTATAATCTTTGCGTTGCGCTTAGAACTTCTCGGGAATAAAGGGGCGCACGCGCGGGGGGCGCTTCAGTCATCGCCGAACCGTGACGGAGGCCGGACGCGCGCGTTGTTTTTGAGTCACGCGTAAGAAGATTATTGGTAAGTAAGCTTTTAAACCTGTGTAACTCATGTATTTCGGTTTAATTAAGTATCCTCAATTAAGATGTTAAATTTTTGAGGCTGACTTTATGAACATTAAGCATAATTTATTGTTAAACGATATTTGTGCAAAGCATTTATCGACCTGATAGTTTTCTGTGATTTCTTATTAAGAACATAACTGACTGATTATTACAGTATTAGTAGGTTATAATTATTAAAAATAATAGTAGTGAGTGATAACTCCAATTAGAAATGGTTAAGAAATTTCTTTAACTTCAATGTTTATCTAATTTTGATGATTTAATAAATAAACACTTTGTTCCTTTAACTTTTTGTTTTATTCTCGCCAAACATCAACGAAAACTCATAAATCTCATAATGAATGCTGCTCCAATTTTGATGCAGTTACATTTTGGTTATGGATTCAACCGCCAAATTCAACCAAAGTTCAAAATTATGATGATTTAAGTCAACGAGATTAGAATAGTGATCATTGCTTAAGTCATTTTTCCTGTTTCTAAATAAGAATGGAACTGGTATTTCAACTAATTAGATGTAATCTATTTCACCTATAGCTAGGTAGTTCAATCAATTAGCTCTACTCGAAAACCACGACTACGAGCTCCTTGACTTATTTAGTCCTCCACTAATCATGATAGTTGTTGTATCTTAAAGCATTTGGTCTTACTCCAAAAACAAGGGCAACCGTCGCTTAAGTCTTTTTGCCTTACCCTAAAAAAAAGAGCATACGAGCATTTTGGACTCAAGCGACATTTATTTCTGTAACCTGTTGATCTATTTGATTGAAAACTACAATATCTGATGAAAAATTTAATTTCCAAAAGAACTGTATACTTAGAATCTAAATTAAACAACAACCTGATTTACTACGATTTTTTTTTCTTTTTTCAAAACTTTAAAACGCTCTCCTCTAAAGTTCACAAAATGTCGCTTAAAGCAATTAGCCTTTCACCCCTCGATATTAAATTTCACTAATACACAGTTGGACACTGTACCTACAGAAATCCCGCACAACTTCGTATAGCAAATCGTCTTGCGATCTCCACGTTACAGGCTATGCCTAGTGTGGAGATCTCCAGCTATCTTAGAAATACATAATACATAAATCCTACATATTTGTTTAAAAAGTGCAGCGAACATGTCCCTGAACATTTTTTGTATTCTTATATTGTTGTAATTTGCAAATAAACTCAATTTTATTTTAGTTTCATAAATAATACCACTATATTATGGATGCGAAATGTTATTCTCGTATAGCAATATTTAAGTCAGGACTTTTCCTCGTCTCGAGCATTAAAAATAAACCATGCACAAACGAAGAGAACCATTTTATTATTAAATCCCTCTACACCAACGTGTCTCCAAGTTCTTGAAGTCGCGGACGACGTTCAATATTAAAAAATTTCATGAACCACTTTTCGAATAGAGTTGTTTTAAATCAAGGAGAGGAAAATAAGTTCTTCAGGCCTAGCAGTTGTCGACGTTAGAACGTCCCCTACATTCTGTTACTGCAAAAGTGCAAGAAACCGTTCTCATTGTCTTTAACATATGTTTTGCAGATGTTCGCGAGCAAAAACACGTCAAGTGCATGTATAAGAAATATCTATAAAAATCATTCCAGCATTCCACTAGTTTTGTAAACTTTTGTCTTAACAAAATAAGTCCCCAGTAGGAGATTCTTCAATCAAACTCGGTTTAGGTATGTTTAAACTTGAGGTAATACATTCTTTACTCGTAATAACAAAGTCGTTAGTGGAGTGCAAGTAGTTGACAAAAGAAATAAGAAACGGATTTCTTAAAGAATATAATAAAGATATTGTCAATTTGGAATTCTATAGTAAAGCGAATTCAATTTTACTGTAGAAAACAGAATAAAAATTTATAGTATTTTAAAAGCTAAATGTCAAAATGTAACACATAAAAAATATTCAAAATAAAGAAATATAGTAACGAGACCGTTACGGAGTGAATTTAAAATACTTGTATAGGGAGTATTGGATTCTAGAGGATAGCAATGACTTGAGTAGGCTTGTCCTAAAGAACACCAAAGAGCCGCGAACATTTTATGCATTGAACTCTGCTCACAATGCTTCAGAGCATAAAATTGCATCACAAGTCAAGTCATGGACATACGTCACTTATGAAATGAAACTAAAGAAGATACTCGGGTACCCGGAAGATTCAATTATTTACGTTTTTTTTGTTTCTTAAAAAGAAACGCAAAAATGGCCTCTTACGCCGTTACATTAGGAGTCCCAGACATCCGTATTCCTCAAGTGTTCGTCCGGACAACAAAATACGAGAAAAACTGCGCGAGAATGCAATCGCACGTTTCCGGAGGACATTAGAGACGATGCTACTTGTGTCACCAAGTGGTATTTTGTTACTGAACAACTGAAAAACAGAATGCCGTGTGTTAAAATTACACTCGAGACACTGCCAAATTAATCGATATAGCAACGAAGAATGCTAAGTTATTAAAATAAAAAGCATAACAGAGGACATTTATTGTTACATTAATAATATAATAAATAGTTTTTATTATGGTTGTTATGAGCAATACCCTTGAAAGAAAAGATCGAGAGGTACCGAGCGTCGGACAAGCGCGAATCTACCGTTGTGGGCACGATGGGCATGCTCACAACTGAAGTAATTGAAACGCGGCACTCTAGTAAGAAACTGTTTATTCAACTGACTGACGATCGCCGCCAACCAAAAGGTGTGCGCACACGCACACATACATCTCACTCCTTCAACACTATTTAGAAATACTGTGGACAATATAAAAGAAAAAAAACTTAATGAGATTACTCCTTATAATTAACTTTCTTAACTCTAGGTCTTAGCTGCATGCGCTGATCTAACAACCGTTCTAAATTAGCATTAACGCGAGGTTCGTTAGGAACAGGCTGTGCTGTGGGCTGTACGGACGGTTGTTCGGTCTGCTCATTTTGGTGCTCAATAGATTGAGTCCCAGCTAAACTACTTCCAGCTTCATCCTGCGCCTGTTCCCATACATCCTCTTCTTCTACCACATTTGAACTCCTTTCTAGGTTTACATTTGCGACTGATACGGTAGATGCGGGTGAAAGCGCAGGCGCAGGCGATTGCTGCGGCGCGGGCGCGGGCGGGGGCGGGGACAGCGGCGACAGACGCGCTACATCACAATCAGTAGCTGCAGCGCTCCCCCCAGCGACACTTCCGCTCGCTGCGATATACGAATCGCAATTTTTAATTATTTGATCTATATGTCTTTTACAATATTTGTCGTAGTCTACAGCATAAATTTCATACAATCTATTACCTAAACACTTCCTAATTGTTCCTAAAACCCACACTTCTTTCTTATTTATAAACCATTTTAACCAAACATTATCACCCTCTTGGAATTTCCTCGAAATTTTTACATCCACGTTATATTTAGTTGAGTCATTAACACAATTTTTAGGCAAAATTAGATCTAACCTAGATCTGAGGTCCCGGCCCAACATCAGCCTCGCGGGAGTCACTCCAGTAGAACAATGTGGGGTGTTACGGTATTCAAACAAAAATCCCAATAGTCTATTGTTTCTCTCAGTTATCGACAAAACGTCATTTTCGCTTAGAATGCATTTAATCATTTTTTTGCAAGATCTTACTGAGTTTTCAGCCTGTCCATTGCTGGAGGGATGGTAAACAGGGGACGTGATGTGTTTTATTCCGTTAGATACGCAAAATTGACTGAATTCAGTTGAAAAAATTTTTACATCGTTGTCCGAAACTAACGTGTTTGGAATTCCGAACCTAGAAAATAGCCCTTTTAATTGGTTGATCAGTGCGCGAGTTGATGTTCCGCCGTGCATATGTAAGCACTCTAACCACTTGCTGTACGCATCGATAACAACTAGGTAGGTAGCTTGACCGATAGACATATAATCGAAATGTACGCGCTGCCACGGACCAGCCGGGCGGGGCCACGGCGCAGGAGCGGCGCAGGGAGGGGAAGGGCGCATACTCACGCAAGCCTTGCATGATCCAACCCACATCTCAATTTCTTTATCAATACCGGGCCACCACATCTTAGCGCGCGCGATACTTTTTGTTTTGTTTATTCCAAAATGGCCTGAATGCAGTTCGCTCAACATTTCCTTTCGAAATTTTTGTGGCACAACGATTCTATGGCCACGAAATAAGCAACCGTCACTAACTTCTAGTTCAGTTTTACACCTAAAATAAGGTAATATTGAACCACATGAAACTTTTCGTGGCCACCCCTTGTTCATATAACTTATTACAGTTTGTAGTACTGTATCTTGGGTAATTGCTTGTTTAATGTCCTCGAATAAAATCGGGGCGACATTAGCGTCTAAAAAATGTAGATTCGACGAATCTCTCGGAGTGTTTGTAGAACAAACAGCCGGTACTGGTGCCCTTGAAAAAAAATCTGCTACCACATTATTATCACTACTTATGTATTGTATTGAATAATGGTATGCCGTTAAAATGATTGCGTATCTTTGCAAACGGTTAGCTGCCATAGCTGGTATACCATTTTTCTTCCCAAAAATAGCCAGTAGCGGGCGATGATCGGTACGCAGTGTGAATGGCTCTTCACGACCGTAGAGGTACTGGTGAAAGTGCTGCACGCCAAAAACGATGGCCGTAGCCTCTTTCTGCACTTGACTATAATTTCTTTCGCTGACACCCAGCGTTCTGGAGGCGAATGCTAGCGGTCGCTCGATTCCGTCTGGATCAACCTGTGAAAGCACCGCGCCCAGCCCGCCTGGGCCTGCGTCTACGGTCAGGATGAGCGGCGCGTCGACCGAATAGTGGGTTAGTACGCGCTCCGACGCCAGCTCGCGCTTTACCGCATCAAACGCTCGCTGTTGATGCGAGCCCCATTCCCACGCCTTACCGGCGCGTAATAATTCGTACACCGGGCTTAGTAAATCCGAAGCACCTGGAATGAAGTTGCGGTAATAATTTACCATCCCCAGAAATCTTTTGACTTCTAATGCATTAGTTGGACGTGGGGCATTCACAATGGCGTCTGTTTTCTTAGGACACGGCCTTAGTCCATTCTTGTCTATAATAAAACCTAGGTATGTGACGCTATCCTGGAAAAAGGCACACTTTCCTTTTTGGAGACGTAGCCCCGCTTTGCTCAGGCGAGATAGAACCTCGCGTAATCGCTGCAGATGTATTTCTCGGGTGGGCCCTGTCACGCAGATATCGTCATACCAGATGGTAACACCTTTTATACCTACCAATAAATTTTCCATTGCGCGTTGAAATATCGCGGGAGCGTTTGCCAAGCCGTATAGTAACCGTGTGTATTTGAATAACCCTTTTGTCGTACTAATTGTGGTCAATTCTTGCGAACCATCCGTGTCTGATAAGACAAATTGGTTATACGCATTGCTCAAGTCAATTTTGGAGTATTTATCCCCCCCGCCTAAGGTTGCAAAAACCTCCTCTATACGTGGCAGAGGATACTTCTCAATCTTGAGATCCTTATTCAGGGTTAAAGAAAAATCGCCCGCCAGTTTTACTTTACCATCCTCTTTAAGGACAGGAACTATGGGAGTGGCGTACTCTGAATAGTTTACCGGTACGAGTATACCTAGACCAGTTAGCCTATCAATTTCCGCTTCTACCCTCTCTTTTAAAGCGAAAGGAATCGTTCGCGGTTTGAAATATTTCGGTGACGCATCCTCTTTTAGATGTAAGCTAACTTTAAAGCAATTGAATTGACCCAATTCATCTTTGAAAAGCTCTGAGTGATCTTTTAATAGCTGCGCAATATCGTTCGAGCACTGATCGGAACCAATGTTATTAATAGGCATTAGGCTTAAATTGAATTTTGCAATGAAATCTCTGCCCAGCAATGGTGGGCCGCCATTTTGTATGACAAAAATACGTAACGGTTTGTTTTCATTGGAATAAATTACATCAGCCATGAAAAAACCAAGAGGTGAAATTTTATGACCATTATACAGACAAAACTTTAAATCACAATCGTTTAATTTGTATTCTTTGAAATATGTTTTGTACAAGTCATTAGAAATCACTGTGAAACCTGAGCCTGAATCTAATTCCATTGATAGGTTTACACCATTAATGCAAACCGGGATTACAATAGGATCAAAGCGTACATACCTCAAGTTATACAACTCGCATTCCTGACATATTACGTCATTACCCAGGATTTCCGCACTAGAAGAATCACTGATATTGTTTAGCTTTGATATAGGCGATTTCTTCCCAGCACATACTTTCTTAAGATGACCTCTACCGCCACACTGTCGACATTTGTAATTCTTGAAACGGCATCTATCGGCCTGGTGACCCTTCAACCCACACACGAGGCATCGGCGAGCATCCTTTGCATCGCCCACTCGATAAATCGGTTCGTCTTTAGAGTGTACGGCTGCAGCGAGGGTTTGCCGCGCCTGCCGCGCGCACGCTGCTTGCTGCGCCACTTCTAACGCCTGGTTGAAGGTGATCGATGTCGCGTCCGTCTCGAACAACCTGTCCCGCTCCGGGCCCGCACTCATGCCGAGCACGAACCGATCCCTCAGAAGGAATTCGAGCGTGTTGCCAAATTCGCAGTGAACTGCAAGCCCTCGAAGTCTCGCCGCCCACGCCTCGACGCTTTCTCCATTAGCCCTTGTCGCTTCATAGAATCTCGCCCTATCAGCGAAGGTGCACCGCTTCGGTGTAAAGTGTCCACTCAGTTGCTTTACTAGATTCTCGAACTTAGCATCGGTAATATTTTCTGGATGTACCAAGTTCCGTGCCAAATGGTAAGTATCGTCAGACAAATGTGTTAACAGCAATGCACTTTTATGTTCGACTGGGATCTTATTTAGTTTCACGTACTGCTCCAAGCGACCGAGAAATATTTGCCAGTCTTGTGAATTATGGTCAAACATCGAAATATGTCCAATTACATTCGACATCTTCGTGATTCGTAAGCACACGCGGGTAAGCCACAAAATCGTTCGCCAATGAAGTAATTGAAACGCGGCACTCTAGTAAGAAACTGTTTATTCAACTGACTGACGATCGCCGCCAACCAAAAGGTGTGCGCACACGCACACATACATCTCAACAACCCTAATAGAAGACTAACGAACCGAATAAGATCCAATTAAGATTTTAAGTCTTAAGGAATCATCAAAATCCGTTCAGTACCATAAAGTCTAAATGTGACATTGTGATGTGCAAACAAACACACATTTACTTTTGTGATTTTCGAGAGTGTTATACCGGTTTATTAATTTGCTAGTGTTAGCCCCACGGCTTTGCCCATGGGGCCAACACTAGCAAATTGGCAGAAGTATACACTGTACAAAATCTTGGTCAGGGTGTCATATATTTTGTAAACATCTCCTTTGTATGAATGCACTGTAGCGATCAATATAGGTATAGTCCGCACAGATCTGTTTGGCGGTAACGTGAACATAGAGATCGTTTGCACATCGCCTACTGTCTTTACTCACACATACTCTGTAAAGACAGTAAGCGATGTGCCAACGATCTGCGACTATGTTCACGTTACCGCTAAAAAGATTTGTGCCGACTTATAGCATGATGACGCGAGTCGCGCATTTTAATGTCAGAAGTTGTGACTTTCCAGTATATTAATTGTCAAATTCTGAAATTTTAGCGCGCAAAACCCGTGACTCATGCCATCGTACTACCCGTGCCTGAGCGAGTTCATACTCCAACTCGCACTAGGCCGATTGTTGGGTGGTTGTGATTACAACCTTTTTTGAGGGCTGGATCCGCGCCTGCTCTCTGAGGTGTTCAATCGTCAATCCGCAGCGGGCACACGACCTGGTGATTTAGCTCTCTCTCTTGTGTTCTGTAGATGCGCTGCATAGTGCCGAGTGCAGCTGCAACCCACATTTCGGCTGATATTGTGTTTTCTGGTGACTGTTGTATTTTGTTTTGTGATTTTATGTTTTTGAGTATTGTGTCGTCAAATAAATATATCTTTCTTTCTTTCTTTCTGTTAACCGCTTTGCAGCTGCAAAATTTAGCTTTCTCCTTTTGCATCCATAAGGCGCCACTATGGGGCTTCAAGCGTTGTAGAAGGGATGTTTAGCATGCTATGCAGCTGCAAGAGCTGCGTGGAACGCTATACTATATTAGCTTTCTCTTTAAGGTGCATAAGGCGCCCCATTGGGGTTTTAAGGGATATTAGCACGCAGCTGCGAGTTTTAGTTTTCTACTGTGCTAGTTGCACTCTGTTCATTGGCTGTAAAGAGGTTTGTTTTGCCAAAAAGCATATAAAAAAAAACAACTGACAACTATTCTTAATGTCTCATTCTTAGTTACCTACATACGAGTATTTAACAGGTCTAATCGCGATTTATTATTGGGTTAACTTAATAACCTAATAAGTTCGACGTTTAAGCAACAGCAGCAAGTGGATTGAATTGTCAAAAGCTTGTTTATACGAGAATCCATACGTCTACCGACAGACTATTTAAACTGGATTTAAGGGATATTTTAGAGTTAGCGTTTTTTTATAAATAAAAATCTTTTGTCTTTTGCATCTACGTGATGTAATGATTTGTACAGCGTCCAGTGGCACCTTCACTCACAATAGATGGGTGAAGGGACCATTAGGACGCTCCAGAGCCTGGGACATTTTTTTTTAGATGGAATAGGCTTGCCCAGCACCTATACCATCCTGACAGCTCAGTCGGCCGGCTTCGGCAATGGCTTGTGTTGACATTGACTTGTCGCTTATGATTTAAATTTGTTATTCAAATGTTACAATAACACTTGATCGTATTTTCACTAATACACAGTTGGACACTGTACCTACCTACAGAAATCCCGCACAACTTCGTGTAGCTAATCGTCTTGCGATCTCCACATTACAGGCTATGCCTAGTATGGAGATCTCCAGCTATCTTAGAAAGTACAAATTTGTTTAAAAAGTGCAGCAAACATGTCTCTGAAATTTTTTTTGTATTCTTATATTGTTGTAATTTGCAAATAAACTCTATTTTATTTTGGTTTTATAAATAATACCACTATATTATGGATGCGAAATGTTATTCTCGTATAGCAATATTTAAGTCAGGACTTTTCCTCGTCTCGAGCATTAGAAATAAACCATGCACAAACGAAGAGAACCATTTTATTATTAAATCCCTCTACACCAACGTGTCTCCAAGTTCTTGAAGTCGCGGACGACGTTCAATATTAAAAAATTTCATGAACCACTTTTCGAATAGAGTTGTTTTAAATCAAGGAGAGGAAAATAAGTTCTTCAGGCCTAGCAGTTGTCGACGTTAGAACGTCCCCTACATTCTGTTACTGCAAAAGTGCAAGAAACCGTTCTCATTGTCTTTAACATATGTTTTGCAGATGTTCGCGAGCAAAAACACGTCAAGTGCATGTATAAGAAATATCTATAAAAATCATTCCAGCATTCCACTAGTTTTGTAAACTTTTGTCTTAACAAAATAAGTCCCCAGTAGGAGATTCTTCAATCAAACTCGGTTTAGGTATGTTTAAACTTGAGGTAATACATTCTTTACTCGTAATAACAAAGTCGTTAGTGGAGTGCAAGTAGTTGACAAAAGAAATAAGAAACGGATTTCTTAAAGAATATAATAAAGATATTGTCAATTCGGAATTCTATAGTAAAGCGAATTCAATTTTACTGTAGAAAACAGAATAAAAATTTATAGTATTTTAAAAGCTAAATGTCAAAATGTAACACATAAAAAATATTCAAAATAAAGAAATATAGTAACGAGACCGTTACGGAGTGAATTTAAAATACTTGTATAGGGAGTATTGGATTCTAGAGGATAGCAATGACTTGAGTAGGCTTGTCCTAAAGAACACCAAAGAGCCGCGAACATTTTATGCATTGAACTCTGCTCACAATGCTTCAGAGCATAAAATTGCATCACAAGTCAAGTCATGGACATACGTCACTTATGAAATGAAACTAAAGAAGATACTCGGGTACCCGGAAGATTCAATTATTTACGTTTTTTTTGTTTCTTAAAAAGAAACGCAAAAATGGCCTCTTACGCCGTTACATTAGGAGTCCCAGACATCCGTATTCCTCAAGTGTTCGTCCGGACAACAAAATACGAGAAAAACTGCGCGAGAATGCAATCGCACGTTTCCGGACGACATTAGAGACGATGCTACTTGTGTCACCAAGTGGTATTTTGTTACTGAACAACTGAAAAACAGAATGCCGTGTGTTAAAATTACACTCGAGACACTGCCAAATTAATCGACATCTCAGCAACGAAGAATGCTAAGTTATTAAAATAAAAAGCATAACAGAGGACATTTATTGTTACATTAATAATATAATAAATAGTTTTTATTATGGTTGTTATGAGCAATACCCTTGAAAGAAAAGATCGAGAGGTACCGAGCGTCGGACAAGCGCGGATCTACCGTTGTGGGCACGATGGGCATGCTCACAACCCTAATAGAAGACTAACGAACCGAATAAGATCCAATTAAGATTTTAAGTCTTAAGGAATCATCAAAATCCGTTCAGTACCATAAAGTCTAAATGTGACATTGTGATGTGCAAACAAACACACATTTACTTTTGTGATTTTCGAGAGTGTTATACCGGTTTATTAATTTGCTAGTGTTAGCCCCACGGCTTTGCCCATGGGGCCAACACTAGCAAATTGGCAGAAGTATACACTGTACAAAATCTTGGTCAGGGTGTCATATATTTTGTAAACATCTCCTTTGTATGAATGCACTGTAGCGATCAATATAGGTATAGTCCGCACAGATCTGTTTGGCGGTAACGTGAACATAGAGATCGTTTGCACATCGCCTACTGTCTTTACTCACACATACTCTGTAAAGACAGTAAGCGATGTGCCAACGATCTGCGACTATGTTCACGTTACCGCTAAAAAGATTTGTGCCGACTTATAGCATGATGACGCGAGTCGCGCATTTTAATGTCAGAAGTTGTGACTTTCCAGTATATTAATTGTCAAATTCTGAAATTTTAGCGCGCAAAACCCGTGACTCATGCCATCGTACTACCCGTGCCTGAGCGAGTTCATACTCCAACTCGCACTAGGCCGATTGTTGGGTGGTTGTGATTACAACCTTTTTTGAGGGCTGGATCCGCGCCTGCTCTCTGAGGTGTTCAATCGTCAATCCGCAGCGGGCACACGACCTGGTGATTTAGCTCTCTCTCTTGTGTTCTGTAGATGCGCTGCATAGTGCCGAGTGCAGCTGCAACCCACATTTCGGCTGATATTGTGTTTTCTGGTGACTGTTGTATTTTGTTTTGTGATTTTATGTTTTTGAGTATTGTGTCGTCAAATAAATATATCTTTCTTTCTTTCTTTCTGTTAACCGCTTTGCAGCTGCAAAATTTAGCTTTCTCCTTTTGCATCCATAAGGCGCCACTATGGGGCTTCAAGCGTTGTAGAAGGGATGTTTAGCATGCTATGCAGCTGCAAGAGCTGCGTGGAACGCTATACTATATTAGCTTTCTCTTTAAGGTGCATAAGGCGCCCCATTGGGGTTTTAAGGGATATTAGCACGCAGCTGCGAGTTTTAGTTTTCTACTGTGCTAGTTGCACTCTGTTCATTGGCTGTAAAGAGGTTTGTTTTGCCAAAAAGCATATAAAAAAAAACAACTGACAACTATTCTTAATGTCTCATTCTTAGTTACCTACATACGAGTATTTAACAGGTCTAATCGCGATTTATTATTGGGTTAACTTAATAACCTAATAAGTTCGACGTTTAAGCAACAGCAGCAAGTGGATTGAATTGTCAAAAGCTTGTTTATACGAGAATCCATACGTCTACCATGTCAGGCCTACAAGACCAGATAATTGAAAAAATTATGGTGTTTCCTGTTTTTAGAAGACTAATACGGTAACTAGTAAAGTATTTTTTATTTCTCACGATAAAAACTTAAAGGCTGTCGGTACATACAGTTATCAATTTAGCTAATTTCGAAAGTAGGTGGTCCTGTATTTTGGCAATTAGTGAGTGAACTTGACGTGGAGCAGACCTTCCGCAGCTTCCTTTTTCAGTTATCTACCGTCTCTTTCTCTCTTAGGCAGTTCAGACCCGCCCTACTTCCCAGTTTGCCTTAGTTGTCGGTGTACGATTACAATGCAATGCAATCGAGGGAAGCTGCTTGTGACGTTAGCGTCACAATAAGAGTTCGTGACATCAGAGGACTGGTGAATTGTATGCTGAATAGAACAAAAGGACAAAGTTGTCGAGTTCTGGAAACAGATAACAAGAAACAGTTGCGGAAGATACTTAAAAAGGAAGTTGAAGATGAGAAATGTTGGTTGACGCAGATTTTCATCTCATATAGATTTTCGTTCAGCGCTAGCTTATGGCCTTACTTTGTTACAATTTTTACTTATCATTGTTTTCGGAACAAAATCGTTGTCTTAACTAGATTAAGATAATATGCTATGGGACCTTTGTTTTAAATAAGGTCGTTGAAGCGCAAAAGTGAACATCAGAACAATAATTAAACCTCAATAATGGTGACAGCTATTTTTCGAATAGCTGCTAGACTAGACTGGACTCTTGAGCAGTTTTCCTAAAACAGTACGTTTTTAGACGAACTCGATTTAAGTTCAAGGTTATTGATACTAGGTTCTAAGTTGTGGGTACTAAAAATAGCTATCACCATTATTATGGTTTATGATGTTCACTTATTTTTGTTACTGAAGTGCGGTGGTAGCGGAGCGGTAGAACGCTGACTTCTCATTTGGGAGGTCATGGGTTCGAATCCCGGCATATACTAATGATTTTGTTTTGCAGAAGGCACAGAAGGCTTGTGCCCTGCAGTGGGACGGGACGCATATAGGCTGCATAAAAAAAATGTTTACTTTTTGCAAAAACGTATTTTAGGACAAGATTACCTACAAATTTTCATTTTTGGCGCTAGTTAGCACGTTTGTGGTGAATACTAAGGTTCTGCCATGTTTACAATCCTTCTCCTTACCTGCCACTTCTTTGTCCCCAGAGCGATGTCGCTGGTCCCGCCGGGTGGTGCGGATTCGCCCAGCCCGCGGCGCGCCGTCAGTCCGCTGCTGGAGCCGCGGCGTCCACACTGCACCCTCGCCTGCGACTATTGCGCGGCAGTGCTCGAGGACAAGTTTAAGCGTACGTTTGTTACGCCAGTCATTTTGGCATCGTTTGATAGGTTGTCGTCTCCTAAATCGCCTTGAGCATTTTGCTAATGGCGCGCCATTAGTCCGCCGCTGGAGCTGCGGCGTCCGCACTGCACCGGTCGCCGTTTACGTTTGTTAAGCCAGTTATTTTAACATCTTCTTCATTTTAATTCTCTTGTCTTAAGGCCTTAAGTCTCGCTGTCACATTCTATCATTTTAAATTATAGTAAATAATTGATAAATGTGGTCTAGCAAAGCCTCAGACCAAATATCAAAATTTTCACAATTATTAAAAATGTTAGAATGTGCAAGCGAGACGGATTTCGATCGTAATAGTAGCTTTAAATCGAAACATTTTTTCAACGGCTTTACGACAGTGAAAAGTAAAAGAGCAAACAAAAAAATTTTTCAAAGCTACGACCGGCAGGGCCGTTTTCACGAAAATGCGCATAAATCACAATTTATACTATGGTGCAGCGCTTGAAATCGCCAATCCGCGGTGGGCACGCGTGGTGATTAAGTCCGTACTCTCTCTCTGAGAGAAGGCCTGTGCCCTACAGTGGGACGTATATAGGCTGCTTATGATATAGACGTATGTGCCTCAGTGCAAAGTGACTGGTGTTGTCTAGCTTGACTTGCCAGTCGTATTATGGTGCATCTTTAAGCAGCGTAATAATCTCACTGTGGTTCTTACAATCCAATGTATCCTACAGGCAGTGCAGAAATGCGCAACCGAGGCACGTCGCCGCTCTCCGCGTCACCGCGGCAGTCTCTCACGGGGGAGCCACCCTGGGGACTGCCTGACGACGACCGACCCGACTTCTCGGCGCTTAAGGAGAACATACAGCGGATAAACAAGTCAGTAACGCACCGGGCCTTGGATTCTGTTAAAGCATTGTTCTACAATGACAACTGCATGAACGCACCGATTACATTTAATTGCCTCTTCACGTCACGTGACCCTACCGTGTACCTATCATTGTATTATACTACTTTGCATTATCGAGGCCCTAGGCTGCGTTTCTTTAGATGCATTAGTATAAAATTGAAGCCTAGATGCTTTCATACGTGTGCGCACGGAGACTTGAAGAGGCAATGAAATGAAATCGGCGCGTTCATGTAATTGTCAATGCACTACAATGCACAGGCAGTGTAGAAATGCGCAACGGAGGCACGTCGCCTCTCTCCGCGTCACCGCGGTAGTCCATCATGGAGGAGACGCCCTGGGGCTTACCTGACAACGACTGGCCCTACCTCTCAGCTCTCAAGGAGAACATACACCGGGTCAACAAGTTAGTGACACATCGGGGCTTCGATTCTGTCAAAGCATTGTTCTACAATGACAACTGCATGAACACGCCGATTTCATTTCATTGCTGCTTCAAGTCACGAGACCCTACCGTGAAACTGTCATTATATTATACTGCACTAACAGAATCGAGGGCTTGGGCTTCCTCTCTGCAAATGTATTATCATATAACAGATGATTGTACGGTAAGGTTTCGTGACGCGTTTTTTCATACCGTTGACGCCTAGAAGGTGGCACGTATCAAACGTGTGTGCGCGGAGATTTGAAGAGGCAATGAAATTAAATCGGCGCGTTCATGCAGTTGTCATTGGACTACAACTCGATGCCTGTGCTTTGGTACAGGCAGTGCAGGCAGTCGCCACTCTCCGCATCACCGCGGCAGTTCCTCATGGGGGAGCTGCCCTTAGGCTTGCCTGACGACGACCGGCCCGACTTCTCTGCGCTCAAGGAGAACATACACCGGATCAACAAGTTAGTAAAGCACCGGGTGCAGTTCTTGGAAAGGGAGATAAAGGAATGGATGGAGTGGATAAGAACTCAATCTGCAGGTTTGCTAAAGGTCATTCAAATGGTGGCGTGGTCACCTGTCTCCCTCTAAAATGGTTGAGACTAGTGATGGTTGACCCCCGGAATTATGCTCGTGAACTGGTGCTGTTCGTGTGTCTGGCCGCACCATTAATGATTTTCCTACTCCCGTTAGTAAAGTTACTGATATTTTGGCATCTAAAGTTATTGATAGCGATCGTGGAATCTTATCATATATTTAGCAACTGATGTATTACGTTTAAGATGATTTGAGAAAAGATGGTCAGAGTTTTTACCGCCACTAATTTGGCCCGAAGGCTTCCTTGTACATTGACATACAACAAACAGAATATAAATTCTTTATTAAACAAAGAGATTTCTGTTTTTTGACGAGAGAAAGGGGTACACTTTAGAATAGATAATCTATCCAATATTACGTAGGTATATCATATTATTTCCTCTCCCCATATATAATTTGATTATCTATTTCTTTAAATATTTATGCATGGTTTAAGTAAGTTTATATACATTTCAACTCGTATTTCTTAATTGCACCGACTATCCGTCTCTAATTTCTTTCTTGTTTCCGTCTATGGTCGCCTGGAAGAAATTGCTTGTAGTAATAAGGCCGACAATTGTACTGCGATTTATTGAATTTCTGTAAATGTAATCTCTGTGTACAATAAAGAATATTCTATCTATCTATCTTTAGGAGTATTAATTTACGAATGAATTCACGTAACACAATTTGGCGGGACGTGGGATTCCGAACAAGTTTTACCGAACAATTTGCGGAAAGGTCCGAAAGAATCGTTATTTATTCTTAACAACACAACTTTTATTACAAATTTATGAGACCAAATTGCGAAAAAATATTGGTTCTCCTGGCTCATCGGCAAGCAGCGATTTGCTTTATTGCTTCTACTCTGCAATAGGGTGCAGTTTTTTCCAACAGCTAGCTGCTCGTTTCATGAATAAAATCAAATAAGTCTCTATATATAGGTAGGTATTTCAAATTATCCTCAGCACGGGTTAGTGCAACAAAAAGAATAAAATCAAATAAATAATATAATTTTAAGACAAAGGCTGCAGCGGGGTTCACTACCGTTAACGCGTAGGGCTGGTTTATGAAGCTTGGTGCAGCTTCCATTTTAAGTGCGGCTAAGAAATATAATAAAACTCTGCCAACCGAACGAAGAATAGAGACACCAACTTGGTTTTAGCTTTAACTCATATAATATATGAGTGGTATTATTTCTTGTAAGTGGAATGCTTAGAACTTGGATGTAAGTACATGTTATTGCATTAGGAGACGATGTTTTATCTGGTTGAAACGTAGAGGTCGATTTGACCTAAACAGATTATAAATTCAAATAAAGAAATAACTTCAACACAATACAATCACTTAACCTGGTCCCAAACTAGAATAGGTAACCAGGCAAGGACGTCGAATAAAATAAAATATTACAAATTAAAATGATAAATTATAGTAGATGTGTCGTGTGATGGTGTTTTATAGTATTTATCACCATATATGGTATATCCACCACGCCTAATTTGTACCGTTGGCTATCTGGCAACAAAATAATATTTAAGGCCATGTACCTATATTCCGTATTCGTTTGATATCCAGATTAAATTCCAAGTTCAAGTCTTTATTTGTCAGCGATTTACATAAGAAAATCTACAGCAGATCGGATGTAATCATCGGAATTTAAATTTAAAACTTAAAGATACATTCACAGCCTCAAAGACAAGACGCTAGAGAGTTCACTTCTTGACAAAGAGCCCTCCGAATGTATTCTCGCAAGCTAGTGAAACTTCAGCTCACCTAAATCAAACGTAGTTTGAATATCTATTATTCTCATAATCCTATGCTCTGTCTGGCCGCAACACCAACGTGTTTTCCTACTTTTGTAAGAATAGTGTGCAGTATGAGGGGGTTTTCAGGGCTCCTCCAATAATTTATTTTATTCGTTTAAAAAGTAAAGCCGTTTTATTTCAATAAACGTTAAAATTCGAATGGTAACAGACAAGCGAGAAGTGTGTCGATAAAACAATGTAGATCCCCAGCGATAGAGGTGGGGGTAATTCTAGTTTCTATTTTCGATAATAGATGGCGATACGTGTTGCCTCGATCTAAATCTCCAACAGGTGGCGCTCGGTGTCAACCTTTAGAGAGTAGTTGCGTCGACAAATAGTAACTAATATTTTAGCATTGAAGTTGTTTAGTGCACTCACACTCGTACCAACTTATGTATTACATGTAACAATTTGAGAAAAGATGGTCAGACAGAGTGGAGGTAATTTCACTGACGTTTTCTCCACTGCAGCTCGACTCAAAGCGGATAACATTGTACATTAACATATCAGGAAATGTACATATACTAACACTGCAACGCATACAACATAGGAATTAAGAGAATGCTTTGTTGACAGGGACTGCGAAACCTCGACTCGACTTGACGTGCTGCTAACACAAGTGGAACAATACGCGAACAATCTAGAAGCTTTGGTAGAAGAACGGACCTCGGACTACTTGGAGGAGAAGAGGAAGTGCGAAGAGCTCCTATATCAACTGTTGCCCAAGTAAGCAATATAGAAAACCAACATAATATAACATATACTCACGCCCGTATCCCGGTGGTGTAGACAGAGACCGGTGGTTTTCGGTGGTCAGATGGAACTTGAATGGGGAATGGAATTGATGTTGTCACTGTCTTCTATTAGGATTTAGACAGTAAGTAATTTTGTCTGTCTATTGAGGAATTGGCATGTAATGATATAATCCTACTTTAAATTATTCTAAAACCTTACATTCTCTATTTATCATACACTCGCACACACATGGGTAGGTAAATCACGCACTCACTTGCACGCATACACATATACACACATACGCATACACACATACACACACACACGCGCATACACACCGACACACACACACACACACACACACACACACACACACACACAATTGACCTCAAGCCGGACTGTTTTATTAATTACTGTTTGATCAATCCCTGCCTTGTTTTCATTATCAGAGTTTAATACAATTTTATTTATTTCACTTCAAAGTACTCACGTGTCCTAACTACAGACACTCTCACACAATGACTGAAAATCGGCGCTACACAGTTTAACAAGCGTAATAGCACCAGCTGAATCATTCCCTTTTGCCTCATTAAACTAATTGTATGTAACATAATGTGTTTATGTACTTACTTTAAGCTAGATTGTGAGTGGCAATAAAGTTATTTTCATTCTTATTCTTTATTCTTAAGACCAGGATTTGCACTTGTCACGTTCCTGACAAACCTCTTTCGATTCATCATCATTCATTAGTCGTTGCATGCTCGCACACCGGTTTCGGCTACTTTTTGTCTTGCCCTAATATACACACAAGTTGTGCAATTCTAGTTAAATAAAAATTGCGAAGAGTTTTTGCATGTGGTTTTTACAGAATTTTATACATGTTAAGCCTGTCATAAACCATACCGTGAAGCGATTCCTATACAAACGTGGCTTGGTTTTTATTTACAAACGACATACGGGATCGCAAAGAAACTTTGCCAATACGTTAAGAGGTTACGAAACGAGGTTTGACTGTACTTAGAACTGGGAAAAAACTTATCAAAAATAAATTATAGTGATTGATTTCTACGAAAAGTCTTCAAATGAACCTCTAATTTCTTTTTTACGGTTCCGTACCCAAAGGGTGCCAAATGGGACCCAGTTGTAGGTAGCCAGTTGAAATTTTCACAGAATATGAATACATATTCTTTGAAAATTTACAACAAATGTGTTTAATCCGCCGTAATAATAATTACGGCGCATTAATAGTACATTACTTCAGAGGGAAGAAAGTGACAGTTCCATACCGAGATTATGGCATTTGCACCACGAGCTTGCGAGGGGCGCAAACCATTGGAGGTATGGAACTGTACTTTATCCTGAGGTATGTATAGTGCTTTTTATTACACCTACGAGGAAAATTATAGACATAAATGCATAGAACTGTATTTTACAAAAAACACAAAGATAAATGCTAAATCAATCGAAGTATTTGCGAAAATGCGCGGGCTTTTCCTTTTTTTATTCGCCCGTTTCTGGAGTAGGCTAAGATCATAAGGTCATGCAGCCACTTCTTCCGTGATTCCGCGCGTTTTATATACAAAAATAATTTCGTTTTTAATTTTCTGTATGCACCAAGGAGGTTGGTAACTGGTAAAAAAAAAAACTGTATGTGGCCAGTAACAATTTACTTGAAATTTTGTTAGTAGACAGTTAAAGTCTCTTTGCAGTATGACTGCTGACAAATTAAAAAAAAAACCGGGTATGTAATGGAATTTCATACATACTTCCCACCCTTGGGTCGGAAGGATTTTCATACAAACTTCCATACCTTGGGATGAAAGGATTTGAAGGGCGGGATAAAGGCGTTTCTTCCCTCTAATTGGTATAATTAGTATGTATTTTCAGAGCAGGTGTGATAAAAACACATTTGTTGTACGGAGACCCCTTAAACAAGGGGCACTCCATCCAACAAACGGGTTTTTTCGCCATGTTTATGCTCTATCGTAAAATCGGTAACACATACAGGCATCAAACTTGGCGTGATTGTGGGACTTATTATATATTCTAATGGTAAATAATAAAAACCAGAGTCGGACTCGCGCATGAAGAGTTTCGTACCATTAGCTATACAAGATTTGAATATTTTAAGTGTCTACCTGTCGCCGTTATTAATATCGAGCAAAAAACGACAAAAAAATCACGTTTCTTGTGTGTCCGTAAATATTTATTTTATTCTGTTTTTAGTATTTTTTGTTATGCGGCAATAGAATTACATCAAATGTGAAAATTTCAACTGTCTAACTATCACGGTTCGTGAGATACAGCCTGGTGACGGACGGACGGACGGACGGACGGACGAACGGACGGACAGCGGAGTCTTAGTTATAGGGTGCCTTAACCTTTGGGTACGGAACCCTAAAGAGAAGTCTCTAAAGTGCTAATTGCTTATTGTAAGTCCTTGCCAGAATTCCATTTCCCTTGGTCCCTTACCTTTTGGGTATGGAACTCTAAAAGCGGCCAAGCTCGGGTACGGAACCCTCAGTTCGCGAGTCCTACTCGCTCTTGGCCGGTTTTTTATTCTCTTATTCTCAGTTGTAACCACGAGCAAACTTTGATCATGTCCTCTGAACATATTGGTGACAATTCGCATACAAACGTAGTTTGGTTTTATAATTTTCAAACGACCTGCCGGATTGCAATGAAACTTTGTCAATATACTGAGAGGACACAAAAAGATTGGATTGTGTTTGGAATTGCGAATAAATTGATTAAATATAAATTAGAGCTTTTTAAGAAGTTTCTCTGAGAAGGCTTATGAGGCCCTAATACATTTTTTATCCGTATATTCTTAATTATAAGTACGGTCTAACGTCTATTTGTGTCCTCTAAACATATTGATAAAGAAGATTCGTACACTTGTTAGGGACAAGTAAACAACAAGTAAACAAGTAAACAATTTATTAAACACGGTGAGGTGAGTCAACCTCCCGTTGTCGCCAACGCCGCGCGCGTCACCGCCCCTGAACTCGGTAAGCTTATTTTTTTGATTTTGAACCATTCCTCATCATTTTGTTCCGGCATGTCATTTGAAAGTGAAACCAAACTATGTTTGTATACGAATTTCCGCACGAGGCGCACTGATTCGTGTACCTATCTTACAATATCCACAACGCCAAGGTTAACTCGATACTGCGGTTAGCATTAAGTTAATGTAATCTTTGTGTACAAAGAATATTCTATCTATCTATCTATCTAAGTTCGCCTCTGTACATTTATTTCATTAGTGAAGTAGGGAATTTTAACACTTGATCTTATATCTTGATATGATTTTGATCAATGAATTTCGGACTTTGGACGGTTATTACGAGTATGTTAAAAACGTGGCGGATTGACCGGTCACCATGCCATCGACTGTACCTTTTCTATGCAGTCTATATACGTTCCACTGCAGAGCGCAGGTCTTCTCTCAGGGAGTGACTACGGGCTCTATTACCATGCGTGCCCACCGCGGATTGACAATTTCAAGCACTGAGCGACTGTACCTACCTAATAAAAAAAACTGTCGGGCTCCAAGCCAACATTTTGCTAGTCTCAATGCACCTCAGCATTTTTCAGTCGGCTACAATACAACGACAATTATGTTTGGTTTCGAATTTCTCTTTGTTCAGTTGAAGCTATAAAAGATCCGATACCAATTTGCATACTTTGCATGAACATGAATATGCGGTGATAGCGCAGCGGTTGTACGCCAGCCTCACATTCGGGA
This sequence comes from Yponomeuta malinellus, assembly GCA_947308005.1. Taxonomy (NCBI): domain Eukaryota; kingdom Metazoa; phylum Arthropoda; class Insecta; order Lepidoptera; family Yponomeutidae; genus Yponomeuta; species Yponomeuta malinellus. The sequence continues at coordinate 9,247,720 of OX371012.1, read as the reverse complement.
GGCCGTGGGTTAGAATCGCGGAATGTACCATCATAAGCAGCCTATATACGTCCCACTGTAGGGCACAGGCCTTCTCTCAGAGAGAGAGTATGGGCTTAATCACCACGCGTGCCCACCGCGGATTGGCGATTTCAAGCGCTGAGCTATGTGAATAGCTCAGACACCCAGGTTTCCTCACGATCTTTTCCTTCACCGTTAGCGAGTGGTATTGCTACTATAACTTCACAAATGTACATAACTTAGAAAACAAAGTCATAGGTACATGCCCTCACTGGGAATCGAACCTGGGTCTCCCGCGTCCGAGTAGAATGTTCTACCCACTAGGCTACCACCGCTTGTATCAATGGACCAATGACTTCGTTTTCTAAGTAACATAAATTTGTGGTATTGCAGTAGCAACTTTGAAACCTGAGTGTCTGAGGTGTTCACATACCTCAGTGCTTGAAATCCGCGGTAGGCACGCGTGACAATTAAGCCAATACTCTCTGTCTGAGAGAAGGTGCTCTGCAGTGGGACCTATATAAGCTACATAAACAAACCATGAACGTGAATCCATACGAGTTTAAGCACATGCAACTGTTAAGTTATCCTATAAATATAGATTTATTCATTGCACACAAGAAAATAACAAAGAAATAAACTTTTCAGTGGGCGGGCAGTTACAATGGGAAAAGGTACAGTGGGCGGCCTTATTGCTAATATCAATTTAAAAAAATTAAAACCAATTTTTTTATTTCGTTTTGAATATCAATTTCTTTGAAATATTAAAAAAAAACGACCAAGTTATTGTACACACCAGAAAACAAAATACATTAAAAGGCTTACATATCTAAGTTTTGCCGTATACAATCGGCGGTCTTATCGCTTAAAGCGATCTCTTCCAGACAACCTCAGGATGGATAGAACTGAAAGATGAAGAGAGTTATGCTGCGTTTCTGTTGCCCAGGTCAGTGGCGTCCCAGCTAATAATGGGCCAGCCCGTTATGGCGGAGACCTACGATCAAGTGACGATCTACTTCAGCGACATCATCGGCTTTACGCAGTTGTCAGCCGAGTCCACGCCATTAGAGGTCGTGGACCTGCTGAACGACCTGTACACGAGTTTCGACTCGATCATTGAGAATTTCGACGTATACAAGGTATGGTTTTCTTTGACAAGCTCTCTTTGGCGGGTAGCCAAATGTTTTGTCCGGCAGTACCACCACTGAACTTTTGCGGATAAAGCGCAGGTTTCAAGGAATACGTTGGAAAATTTTGTGCTCCTTTGTTTTGTTGGCCGATTAACTCGCTTACGGCTACATAGTGTCCTATTATTGATATGTCAGTCCTGTGTAATTATTTAAGAGTGATTTAAGATATGAAGACACGGCCCTCGAAACAAACCAGTTATGGTTTTAGGAGGTCCGAATCCCTTTAATATACATGTATCTATATTATGTGAACCTAAATGAATAAAATAAAATAATAAATGCGTCGTCTGAAACATCATAATTTAACGCAAATCTCGGCAGAAGGGCAAGAAAACTTCTTTAGAAGTTTTAAAGATTTAAATTTACATTCTGCCAATGAAAGTTTAGAAGAATTTTTGTCTAGAAGATTCTTCACCGTGATTTCTTTATAATAATGAATAAAATATGAGGACAAACTAGATCAAAGATGCTTTTCAAGTAATTGATTATTTTTATGAAACTTTTCAGACAAGTCGGCCGGCCCCGGGCTGGTGGTATGGCTGGTCTGCCCACCGACTAACGACCCGTTCTTGGTCGCCTATTCAGTGCCTACCATGCCCCGCCCATCTCCATTTTAGCTTTATGAATCGTGACGTGTGCGTTCATCTTTTACTCTGATTTTGAAAACTCTTGGCGATGAAATCGATTCAGCCGATTGCCTGATTGGTCGACCAGGTGGAGACGATAGGCGACGCCTACATGGTCGTGTCTGGCCTGCCGATGCGGAACGGGAACCGGCACGCTGCGGAGATCGCGCGCATGTCTCTGGCGCTGCTTAACGGCGTGAGGGTCAAGACCGTGCCGCACAGGCCCGGTGAGCGGCTGCTGCTGAGGATCGGAATGCATACTGGTAACACCCCTTTCAAGTCGACCCCTTAAGGCGCTGCTAACAGCCAATCGATCTAGTTTGGTCCTACATTTTTTTTTTACAAAATCTCGTTAGTTTATTGTAGTGGAAAAAACACTCTTGACTTACATAAGCAGCCTATATACGTCCCACTGTAGGGCACAGGCCTTCTCTCAGGGAGTGAGTGTGGGCTTAGTCTTATGAATAGCTCTATATGAATAGCGGTATGTGAATAGCTCAGACACTCAGGTTTCCTCACGATGTTTTCCTTCACGGTTAGCGAGTGGTATTGCTACTATAACTTCACAAATGTACATAACTTAGAAAACCAAGTCATAGGTATATGCCCGCACTGGGGATCGAACCTGGGTCTCTCGCTTTCGAGTCCGATGTTCTACCCACTAGGCTACCACCGCGTTTTGATTGTAGCTCTTGGCTATATCTTTAAAAACACGCTTGAAAAAAAAATAGTCCTTGAAATAGCCATTTAGCAATTATACCTACGATATTTATAGAAATTTATCATTCATATTAAGAGAAACATCTCAAGAACACGGTTTAACCTACTAGCTTTTTAGTAAATTCATGTTTTCTCCAATTTTTGACTTAAATTCGGTCTTTTTTCTCTTACATTCGTATCCACACCGACAGGGATGGCTGATGCTGGTATCCTGAGATACCAGAATCAGCCGTCCCTGTCGCTCGGCCACGCAGTCTACGAGGGCACTTGGCCGAGTTTAGGTATTGACGAGCTGGTCGTAGCTCATAGTAATGCTAAATTCTTCAAAACAGGAAGGATAAGGTGACCGATTTTGATTGTTCGCGAGATCTATCCTGTTTTGAAATAAGTCCGCCTTTGTACATTCATTACACTTACCTGTTATTTAAGTTTTTTTTTTTAATATTGTGCAATAAAGCGTAACAAACAAACAAACCCAACCTCTGAAACTCAATAAATTTACTCTAACTAAATAAACAGAAGCTTCGAAATAGTTGGACATTAACACTGAAAAGCTACCGGATAAACTAAGCTAAGCTATACATATACAGCTGACTAGCTGACTAGCTGACCTGGCAAACGTTGTTTTGCCATATTAATTAGCATACGACCTATAAAGGTGAGCTGAGCCTACCAAATATGCACAAAAAAAATCATAAAAATCGGTGAAGCCGTTTCGGAGGAGTTCGACAACAAACACTGTGACACGAGATTTTTATATTTATTTATTAGATATATATGTTTTTGCTTTTCACAGTGACTAGCTATTTCAGTGGACCTTGAGTCAAACACCCCGTACCTATTCTTGAATCCAATTCGGTACTTAGCTCTTATCGAGCAGTGCAGACTGGCGAACGTAAGACAAAGAGGTACAGTCGAAAATATAGTTCATTAGCGCCATGCACCCTACTCAGTTACGTTACGGGTGACATTGCGTCTAAAATGTAAAGGTTGATGTGCTGTCGATAGTACCTCACCGAGCTTGGAAGAACAATGAGTAGTTGTCATAATTCTATAAAATATCTCACCAAGTTGCACTAGTGAAAGGAAATTAACTGTCATTGCTTACACCCTAGGTAATTTATCGGAATAGGCTGAGTGCCTATACTTGTTATACAAGTATACCTTAGATTGCGTTCTATGTGTGAATGTTCCAACCTGTTATAAAAGGTGGCGCTGCCCTGATAGCACATAACTTAATTGTCGCTGATATCGTAGAGCGGAGCCAGTAACAACTTTATTAGGGGGCCACCCAGGATATGACGAAGTAGTGTAGGTACTCAGTTCTGTTAAAAAATATAATGCCTTTTCGTACCAGTTGAAATCTGGGGCCCATCGAAACTGCTACTATGAATGAAATCTAGGTACTATGAATGGGCAACGCGAAAGTAAAAAATATGGACACATTGATGACCTTTTTTAAGTCGGATAAAAAGTAATGCTGGTAATACTGCATTCAAAGTCTTTCAAAAATATGCTTACTCGTACCTAATCAGAGAATCGAAACGAACGTGAAAAAATAACTGCCTATACCTACAGAAATAAACCTATGTCGATAAAAACCCACTTCTTATTGTCCCTATATAGGTAGTACTATGTACTATATACTTTCCATCGATCTCCTATTCTAATGATGCCAATGGAACGCGCAAATCATAAGAAATAATTTCTCTTGAGTAAGTATCTTAAATCAAAGGCACGCTATAACTCCACTAAATTTATGATCTACTGTGTTTTCCGTAGCAAAGGTTTATTTCGGGACTGTATAATGTCGTGCAACGGTCCATTCTGTAGCAAACTAAGCAGCGAGCTTTCCGGCTGCAAACACCTGCGTAAACACGCTTCTGTGCCGTCCGTAGTGTTTTGAAGTCGGTTTTTATTTACTATTAATTTTTTTTTATTCTTCAATTTTAGTGGAGGTGCGGGAGAGAAATAAACACATCCCTTATAACCATAATTTAGGCTACTTGATGCTTTGCTTAAAAATTTTAAGTTCTTAATTTCGATATCCGAAAGTCTTCGACAGACCATCACCAAATTTCCCTGGGACTACGTTTACGTATCTTATGGAACATACGCATATTACTAAAGAATGGGCCCCATTAGACCTTATTTACTGCTGTCCATTGAAAAGTTCCGTCCGAATTAAAATGGGACCAATGGGACGTTATATCTGCATCGCCATCGTATGCCATGCATATGTATGCCATGCATGCGTATCGCCATGCATATGTAAATTTTATTTATCATTGTCACTGTGACTTAAAATTTAGACTGTTTTCGTCCAGGAGTCCAGCGCAAGTGCTGGCTGGGTTGACCCGCGGAATCCAGAAAGGGAGAAACCAAGTTTCTCATCCACTTCTTAGCAACCACGAGCCCCTCTCACTGTTCGCCATGTACTCGCAACTAACACATCCGTGCCAGTTGCCACTCAGGCGTAAACAGTATGTATGTATGTATGTTTGTTTGTACGTAAGTATGTCCGATTCTACGTTCCCTCCTAGGTCCTTAACCAATAGTCAGATTTTGACAAATAATATCTCAATCGATTCGTCGTATTTGTGCGAGTGTCATAAGCTATACGAAATCAGCATAAACCCAAAAAAAATTTAAACTAAGCAGGTGGGACCCAATTTGAACAATGTAACTCCTTACGAGGTACCTAGGTTGGTCCCGCCTGCTTAATAGTTAATGCTCAGCAGTCGGATTGTATGTTTCGTTTTATTTCAGTTTTTCTCTTCTACCCATAATGGCTCTAACATCGTACGGAATTAGGAATCTTTGATAAACCATTTCCTTTTGTAATTGGCTTCCTTTTCCGCTTGTCATGCTATGGATATGGAAATACCAGCCAGTCGTGATTAATTCGCCTTTGATTGAAAATATTTTACTGGCGCCGGCCTCGTATATTGACAGTAAATAAATCGATTTATTATGTACTGTGAAAATGGATTGTTCGACTCGAAAATAAATTTGCATATCTTCGTGGCAGTGGGCGGGGCACATAGCACGCAGAACTGATGGCCGATGGGGCCGAAAAGTTCTCGAATGGAGACCACATATCGGCAAGCGCAGCGTAGGACGATCAGCCACAAGATGGACAGATGACCTCATCCAAGTGGCAGGAAGACGCTGGATGCAGGCCGCTTCCAACCGGTCTTTTTGGAAATCCATGGAGGAGGCCTATGTCCAACAGTGGACTTCTTGTGGCTGAATGATGATGATGATATCTTCGTACATATTGCTACACTAGATAGGAGACTATTGTACCTAGCGTTTATTTAAACACTTCATTTTTGTTTTAAATTTAGATTTTTCGGCTTACTTCACATGAAAAACCAGGTCAATTGACTATATAAAAGCTCACATCATCATCATCATCATCAGCCATTTGACACCTACTGCAGGACATAGGCCTCCTTCGTGGTTTTCATAACCTTGAAGGGTTTTGCCATAATCGCCACGCTTGGCAGGCGGGTTGGCGATCGCAGTATACGGTTGGAATCTCAGGAAGACGCTGCTGCCCGTCTCCTGGAAATTGATTTCCTTAGTCGCCGTCTACGACATCCACGGAAGGAAATGGAGTGACGTTATTCTTAATCCGGCGCCACACGGATATAAAAGCCCACTCCATAGGTACATTAATCTAAGAAGAAGAAAGACATTTTATTATACCAACAAGATACATCACAGAAACAAAATAAGCAGATAAGTAACATAGTATGCACAACAACAGAAAGAAAACTAAATACACAACAGACAAAACGAATAAATAAAACAGGACCATAGATTAAGCATTTGTGGCTTGGACTATCGCTCTGGGGCGTATTTGATGCGAAGGATCTCCCTTCCTGCGCAGCGCGGTAATGCTGCCAGAGTTATGGGCAGCTTAAGGTTGGATATGTCCCGGAGCGGTTTCATTGGCTGATTTTATATTGTTTGTATCGTGTGTGTATGTGATTTCTTTTAGTTGTCTATTTTTGTATACTTTATAGTTTTAATTTGCCAAAACATTTGTGGCTACAATTTTTTACTAGTTGTAAAGTGTGACATTATAAAATAAACTTTAATTAGAATTAACTCTGGAGATGTGGTGCTGTATAGAAACACTTCGAATATCGAAGATGGAGTACCACAATAATATATCTATACTTAAAGGAGTTGGCATCAAGCAGTATTTATTAACTTTCATAAACCATTCTTTGGTCATGTGTTACAGTGTAGTACAGGGAAAGGTAGAGGGCTCCAGAGCTCGCTGTAGACCGACCGAGTTAAATCCACTGTGGGCCACTGCATAAATGCACCAGAAAACATCTGAATAAATGTCATCAGAGAGCTATTGTGAGGCGTTGCGTGGTGAGGCACGCAACTCACAATAAAATGATTTAATGAGGTCCACAACCGCTCTGTCGAAAGCGTATCGACGAAGAAGTACCTACTATAACTTTTATGACCATTGAAATAAGATCATTTTTCAGGCCCCTGCGTGGCAGGTGTGGTGGGACTCAAGATGCCGCGGTACTGTCTGTTTGGGGACACGGTGAACACGGCCTCGAGGATGGAGTCTCACGGCGAGGCGCTCAAAATACACGTCAGTCCAAAGACGAAGGAGGTTCTCGACTTGTATGACTGCTTTGAGCTGGAGTGCCGAGGCGAGATCACTATGAAGGTGAGTTTAAAGTTAGGAGTTTCGGGCGTTCTAATAATGGGTTTTATCTATTGTTTGTTACTGTTACGATAATAATTATTGTAACTAAACGATGAGGTGTTGATAAATTAATACTGTTTACAATAGAGAAATTATATTAAAAACAACCAATCTTACGACTAATGCTTGAGCAATCAATAACCTGATATACAAACTCGAATTATTACGGTGGCAGTATCTCCATTATCTGAATAGTTAAGACTGTAGTTCTATGAAGTATAAAGGTCGCAAAACTCTATCGGCCTTATTTATAAAACACGATTCCTCTAAAACCGATCTAAAACTCTGTTTATTTAATCTGTGGCTAAATCTTTTTGTCTTGTAAAATCTCCACCACAGACTATTTTAATCACCGTTTTTGAAGTGTTTTAAGGAATCGAGTTTTTATAAAAAAGAACCTATGTCTTTAGGTTCAATCGCAATACGGTCAAAATGAACCTTGAATGAAGCTCTAAACTTCATCGCGTATTTTTGCACGGATAAATTGGAAAGTGCTGATTTTGACGGTATTCGTTTACTCACGATTTTTTCGTCAAGTAATGTGGCACAATGGTAAACAATTTATTTTAACTCCCCCCCCACAGGGCAAAGGCAAAATGACTACCTACTGGTTGTTAGGCGAGAAGAAGTCACTCTACAGCGAGACGCAATACTACGAAGAGCCAATCCACGACGACACCAACGTCGTCGTCAACCCTAGCATCACATTCCAGGGTCCAGACAGTCCGGCCGCTCACAGTCTTACCCACGGCTATAGTCCGGAGAAATCCGCAGAACTGAACAGTAGGCCACTAGAAGATATCATGAACAATCGCGATAGAATCAAGCACGAAATAGCTACTTTCGTGGCCAAAGACCTCATAAACAACATAGACATAGCAGTGAAAGAGTTCAGAAAATCGCAGAGCGCGCATTTTGCGTCGCACACAAGTGGCATCCACCGGCATGTGCCATTGTGCAATGGAAGCGGTAAAGGCGTCATCATACCAACCTATGATAAGGAGCTCGTCATCAACAAGGGCAAAGTCCGCGATGTAGTAAAAAGGTTCAACAGTTGTGTGAATAATGAGAAGACGTGCGAGAGTGCCACAAAGAAAATAACAAAACCGAAGTGCTCAGGTGGCGCCGAAGACTGAATCCTTAAGCTTAGCTCCCCGCCTGGTCCAAAATCCTTTAGTATTCTCTGGAGAGATGCTTAAGTAAAAAATGTAGTCCAAGTACCTAAATACCTATTCAATCGTAGGTCTAATTGTTATACCTGTGCCAAGCACAAGAATTAGTAAATAAATACATATTTATTTGAAATATATTTAACTAGGTAGTATTGTATGTGAAGAGCGATAAAGCAACAGATTCCTAACGAAGCTTAGTTACGAAATATTTATTCTTAAGAATATGATTCACCATTTAGTGATCAATCAGAAAGATGTACTTAGTGAGAATGTCTAATGTTTTTTTTTTAAATAAACGTAGCCTTGTTGTATGTAATACCTGGTAGATTGTATGAACATTTTCTATTTAATATAACTTCAAAGAAAGCCGAATATATATTTTTTTCATGTGAAAATGTACAGGGGAGAAGCCATCTTTGAAATTTTAGAGTGTGTTTTAATTAGGTAAACTATGGCGACTCAAGTAGATACGATTTACTTTGTATAAATAAATAGTATTATGTGAGTGATAAAGTAAAAAATATAATATAAATAACCTCAGCTAGAGTAAATTAAATTCATAAATTGACCACATTGTAAGCTATTACTAAACTTCTATCCTGTAGTGTTTTTACTGCTCTTTTATACCTCTTTATATTGTTATTTCAATTGTAACGTTTCCGAGTAAACAACCATCATAATATGAAGTATAGACTTTTACAGTCGTTCATTAGTAGTGCGTCTAGTTCTTATACAAGTTTTATACTCCGTGATACATACACTTTATCCTAGTGCAAATACACCGTTGAAATATGGAAAAAAAAATGTTTACCTAGCTCTAGATAAGACCTTAATTTTATTGATTTTTAGAAGAACTATTAAAATAAGCATATTTTCTACTGCTTGACATAGATTGTATTATTAGGCAAATACGAATACAAGAAACTTAATAAAATAGTTTGTTTCGTGGGAAAGTGTAGCGAGCATGGAGAATACGTGGTTATTAGTTACTAGGCTCTATTGATTTAGGTATCTCCAATCAAAGTAGGATCCAGAATCATCATCCGACTATCACGTAAAGTTAACCACTCGTCTGCCGCGACACAGATCCGCGTCCAACCCAGCACGGGCCACCCACACGCTGCGCCCCGCGAGGGCAGTTCAGGAGTTAAAGGCCACGATACACTGGACCAGACATGTCATAGGATCTAAGTTTCCATTTCTTCTTTGGTGCCACGAAACGATCTTAATGCTTTTTTTCAATATCTTGGCTACTGTTGGGCATCATCATCATCATCAGCCATTTGACGCCCACAGCAGGATATACGCCTCCCTCATGGTTTTCCAAGCTTCCAGGTCTTGTGTCGCCCGCATCCAACGACTCGCCGCCACCGTAACCAGGTCGTCAGACTGGGTGATCGAATCATGAATAAGGAGATCCGCAGAAGAACCCGAGTTACTGATATAGCTCGAAGAAATGCTCAGTTGAAGTGGCAGTGGGCGGGGCATATCTTGGCTTGTAGCTTGGAGAACTGATGGCCGTTGGGGCGAAAAAGTTCTGACTCTCCCACCAGATGGTCTGACTATTATGTAAGCCATTATTAAGTGAGTTTCTCACTTGCTAAATAGAAATAAAGCAGAAATACGTCCATGGAAAGAAGATACGTAAATCGAAATGTTACGAATGTGAACAAAGTGTAAGTAGAAACCAGCGCTATGCGCGTTTGAGATCCCGATGTCTTCAATACGCTTGGAAATTTCAAGTTTGTTTTTAAAAAAAAGTTTTAAAATTTCGATATGGTTCCTTAAGAAGAAAGGTTTGGTATACGAACAGATGGATTTCTGCAAAAATACGCTACATAAAAATATAACTCCTAAGCCACGAATTTCATAATTTCCACAACACATGTTGAGTCGGGACCATTTCAGGGGCTCAATGCTTTGAACTGAAACACGAGCATTATGTAAAAGCATGTTTGTATTTTTATTCGTTTTTGTTTTATTTTTACCATCGAAATTTTTACTAAGTTTGCTATCAATTATCCTGTCATCACACTTTATATTTTTTGTAAATTTACCAGTAACGTAACTCAATAAAGTGCACATAATGTGCTGTCAAATGTATGAGGAGATATTAATAATTGTGTACTTTGTCCGTTATGTTATATTTTTATTTTTAGCATTTCATGGCCAACCTTCATATTTTTTGTTGCAAATTCACCAGTAACATAACTGAACAGAGTGCACATAATGTGCTGTCAAATGTATATGTTTTTATTTTTAGCATTTCTGTTGTATTATGTATATAATGCTTATGTCATGTTTTGAGTGCTGTGTCGCTAAATAAATGTTTTTATCTATCTATCAATCTATCTAACTTCCCAATCATGAAAAAACGTGATTATGGGAAAATTGGAAAAAAAATCGTAACGACACGTGGGGTCCGGGAATGGCTTTAGTAAATTAACACACGGTAGTGTAATATAGCCTTTTTATCCGGCTGTACATGTCGTAAGTATTTAAGTAACACGCTTTGAAGGAGAACAACAAAGCATTAAAAATATGAAGAAAGCGCGAATGGTTTGAATATGAAATGCCAAGAATTAAAGTTTTAATATTTGGTTGTTCAAGTTTTTAGTATCTACTTGCCAAAACCATGTTTGTGAGACGGAGATCATTGAATGAGTGTTATAGGTACAACTCTACGAAATGGAGGATAAGTCTCTATTATATAATTTGTTAAATATAAAAAGTAGCAAATGTTTGTCTCAAGATGTTGTTTAAATGTTAGAATCGCACAGGGAGTTGAAAGATCGAATATCTTTCGGTAGATAGAGCCGATTGCTGCTCTAAGGATGGTTGGTAGATAGCACAACTAACTTTCTGTATTAGGACCGTTTATTAAAAAAGCGTTCTTAGCTCTTACATCGCTCTTAAGTGCACTGTGAAGTTGCTTTTTTGTCTCGAATGGAATCTTGGAACGGGCACTCAAGAGCAATCTCAGAAGTAAGAGTGCTTTACTAATAATGCCCTAAGAGTACACTTTATGAGTGCAGGTTTTATTTGAATGTGTAAACATTTGATGGCTAATAGATCTCTTCTGTGTCTGTGATTTATTTACGTGAAATGTATGATTTTGCTAGATAGCGTATCGATGACAGACGAGGTTCGCCGTCGTGGTAAAAGGATTTCCAATTACTTACTTAAAAGTCTAGTCATTGCTGGGTATTAAATATTAAATGATCTCTAACAATATTTGTTAATGTTTTGTTAAATGTGATATTTTCTTATTTATTAAATACTTACGGAGCTGTGAACCGAGATACTCGTAATTGTTAATTTTGTTATAAGTACTTAAATATTTTATTATCGTTCAAAAGTTTCAGCACATAATTATTATGGTGTTTTATCGTAAAAAATAAATACATGTAGACCTGAGTATGTATGCCATTGTGTAGTTTTATTTATCCTCATTTTGAAAGGAATCAACGTAGGGAAATATTACGTACAGTATTTTCGTGATCAAAAAGAAAAGCTATCGCAAGTTCACAACGATAAATTAAAGTAATTAGTATTCGATATTATGGTCGGTTCTTTATGGGACATGATAGGAAGGCGTCTTTCTACTACTAGCGAGGTTTGATCAAACACACCCGAGAAATTTTTGTTGCAGTTTTTGTCAAATGTCAGATTTCCCGGATGTGGGAAACTCGAAGTCGCAGTTTTTGTCAACTTTGTAGCTAAGCCTATTGTATACGAATAAACTAATAAACTGCATACGCTTTAATACATAGTTGAACATGACCTCAAGTTGTATAAGGGAAGGACAGCATTGGAAGGAGTAGCATTAAATGCTGGAAAAGATAGATAAAAAGTTTTATGTTTTCTGGATACTTAATAAATAACCCTTAACATAATCAGCCTATATACGTCAAACTGTAGGGCACAGGCCTTCTCTCAGGGAGAGTATGGGCTTAATCACCACGCGTAAGGTATGTGAATAGCTCAGATACTCAGGTTTCCTCACGATGTTTTCCTTCACGGTTAGCGAGTGGTATTGCTACTATAACTTTACAAATTTACATAACTTAGAAAACCAAGTCATAGGTACCTACATGCCCGCACCGGGGGTCGAACCTGGGTCTCCCACTTCCGAGTCCGAGGTTCTACCCACTGCTACCACCATAACCCTTAGGTTTGACCTTAAAGGCATATCTGCTGGTGAGGACCTTAAGGATTAGGAATGTCATTCCAGCATTTTGATGCCGCAAATCTGAAGCTGCCTCGAAAGGCTGCAGTTCGATGCGCTGGCACTGCTGCTCGGGTCATGAATACTTATTACGAGATCACTGAATTTTATTATTCAGGGGTCTGAGTTCTGATGACATTTAATAAAAAGCCAGCAAGATGAAGGTTTCCACACGCGGATATCCTTAACAGAGTCGCATTGTCCAAATACGGGATGGCATTCTGCACACGTTGTATCAATCTTTCAGACCTGCGAAGTAAACAGCTGCTTTAGACAATGTCACAGTAGTTTATTTTCAACAAGACAAGCGACTCATACAATTTGATCCGCATGTCAACACTGAGGTAGTCTTGTATCCTCTACAGTACTTTAAGCTGGTACAAACTATTTACAACAATTTCAACGATGTGGTTCTCAAAACGGAGCTGCCCGTCCATCACCAAGCCCAAGTTTCTGGCTTCCGACACTCGCTCAATCGGCTCACCCCGAATACCGATGGCCCCTGTTCGACTCAACCAGTCTACGGTATTTCTGATTTGAACTGCCATTATATACTGAGATCGAAGCCATTTCACCGCTGCATAGACATAACCTCGGGTCCTCTATTGTTTTGGGATTCTTTTTCTTGTTCAATTGTTTGGTTTGTTTTCAATCACTTGTTATGTGTGTTAAATAAATGTTTCCTAGCCCTATTTAATATACAGGGTGGCTAAAAAGTAATGGATCAAACGAAATAGGGAATTAACTGAAATTAATTGGTGGTATGTAACATTTTCGACGGTCTTGTTTATTCAAAACGAAGTGTTCCCAGTGCACAACAATATTTTTTCGAGTTCTTTCAGGCTTGCCACTGGCGCAGTGTCTTTATGAACTTAGTCATGAAATGAATTATTTTTTTAACCTTAATGTAGTACACAATTTCGCCAAACTGCGTAGCAGTTTGTTGGCGGAGCGCTCTATCTCTATATATTATTTACTTATATTATACCTATATTATTCTTTTACACAAACAACGTATATTTAAATTCATTCGGCTTCCGTACATACGCAAAAAAAAAACCGTTGACAGAAATTGCGAATATACCAACGCAACACCGTCGATGACTAGCGTATTGGTTTAATTGCAATTAAATTTGATTTTACAATTAACTAAGTATTAAGCAAAATTATTGTTATTTTACATTAATCTTATTTTACAAGTCCATGGTGACTGGTTTCACATCCCTTTCGTAGACGAGGCTTTCAGGTTGTGGCAGTCTCGGTGCCCCGACAGTGATATGCCGGAGGAGTCTGATCAGCAGCGTGCTTGGGAATTCTTTGCGGATGACGGTTGCGCTTCGATTGGGCTGCGGCATTTGTCAACCGCACCGCTGTGTTTGTCGTGTGGAAGTAGTTCTCAGGGTCGGCATGGGCTCCATTGCGTTCGGAGCGCGGATAGGATCTGGCAGCACCATTATATCAATGACATCGTTCGGAAAGCACTTGTTTCAGCTGATATCCTTTCGGTTCTTGAACCGAACTTATATACTTGAACTTGAACCGACGGTATCGGAGTGATGGGAAACGTCCGGACGGACGGTCTGGCTTTGGTTCCGTGGGAGAGGGGTCGATGCCTACTCTGGGATGCCACTTGCGTCCGCCATCGCATGTGAGCTATGCGGCTGAATTCCCTGGGGCTGCTGCAGAGGCGGCTGCTAGGCTCAAATGTTTTAAATACAGCCAGCTATTGAGCAGCAATTTTTCATGCCTCTGGCTTGAGAAAGGAAACGCCTTTATTAAAGAGGCAGGGCCTCGTCTGAGGAACCGTTGCTTGGACTACCGCTCTGGGGCGTATTTGATGCAAATGATCTCTCTTGCTGTGCAGCGCGGTAATGCTGCCAGTGTTATGGGAACCTTTGGGTCGTATATGCCCCGGGGCGGTTTCATTAACTGATATTATGATGTTTGTATTGTGTAGAAGTGTTTTTTTCTTACTTTTTTTTATTCGGATGTATAATTTATCCCACTGCTGACTCAACCACATCGTCCGACCATCGGGCCGCTGGTCTGCTCACTGACCACCACCTGGTGAGGTAGGAAGACGGCAGGTGGACCAGGGCAATTACAGAGTAGCGGCTAAGAACAGGACGAAGGAAAACATAGTATTATGAAAATATTTAAGAATATTTTTGTTCTTTCTCAGTTTTTTACTAACGAATCCTTTTACATGTGGCGTAGATAAATAAATGCCTCTCTTTTCTCTTCGATAATAACTCCTTGTGAAACAATAACTGGCGCATTGTAGAAAAAGTCACGCCGGTCGCGGTGTTGAACAAAAAAAAAACTTTGCCTTCATCGTTAAGCAACAGCGCTAAGACAAGATAACCTGTCAAACGGTGCTAAAGGCCGTTGAAACCAGTCTACCTTAAAGCGCTGAAAATGACCGATAAGTAATTGGGTTTTTTAGATAAATTATTGGTATTTTTCTGAGCTTTAAGGCAGAGCTTTAAGGAGCTTTAAGGTCTTAACGTTCCGAAAATGACCAATAACTAATCTTTCAGAGCTTAAAAGCAGTTGAAATGGCAAGCCCCATTTTTGCCCAAGTCACGATGATTATTTTTTACGACAAAAACACTTCCGCGGAATGAGCGCAGTGGCAATATGAGGCAATAATAAACAGGGAGTACCCATTAACAGCTAATAAAGATTCCTCCGGGGCCGCTATGCGAATGCTCTTTGTAATAAAAGGCCTTGGCGACGGTTTATGAGAGATTCAAGGTGGCCTAGACCTTCACTGAGAAACACAACGGTGACAAGTGGCTTTGGATAGATCAGTTCTGAATAAAGTTATAGGCCTTTGAAGCAACTAAAGGTTTTTTTGAAGAACATGAAGCGAGAGCTCCTGCCTACAATCATCATCATCATCAACCATTTGACGCCCACTGCAGGACATAGGCCTCCCTCGTGGTTTTCGTAACCATGAGGGGTTTTGCTTGCCATAATCGCCACGCTTGGCAGGCGGGTTGGCAAGTTTCGCGTACACTAACATTCTGTGAATCAACTTTTAACAGCTTTCAGTTAACAGCCTTCAGTTGGCCAACCAAAATGCATACAAACAAACAACTGAAACCTGTCATTAGTCGATTACATGATTTATAGCGTGCGAGCAACGGGGGTAAATGACGAATTAATGTTATAATCTGTCATAATCTTGTTATCTTGTGGTATCGTGTATGTGTTATGGTTTGTAGGGCATTAATATAACAAATGTGTAACATGGTCTTTTCACTAATAAATACAATACAATATAGAAAGAAAAAGAAAGTTTATTTCATTCGATCTTAAGGCCGGGTTCTCTGAGGGTTCTCTGGGGCACGGATTTGTATGGGGCTTTTATTGCTGCGCGAGCGAATAGTTGGTGAAAAACTAAGCATTTTTAAAATTACAGAAATACAAATCCTATATAGAATTTTGACAACCGACGTCACTAAAACATTTAGTGATAGTCATTTTGGTGTATTTTTTTATTATCCAAAACTCAGTACAGCTCAAATAAACCCATATCTCTAGTTGGGCCAAATTCGATAAAGAATAAACTTAAACAAAGCAATTTAGGGTCATCACAACGCGAGCTAAAAAATAAAGTATACTTTCGGTATTATTGATTTGATTACAGCATTTTACACAGTAATATTGATAGGTTTATTATTTTCACAACATTTCACATAAATCAGTCATAGAACTTCGCTAAAACAGTAAATAAGCGAAATTAAAAAATAAAATAATTTAAAGTCAAACGTGAAAACCCTACAAAATATCTGACATTACTAAAATTCAGATATTACAAACATGAATTTCATTTAGAGTAACTCTGCCATTTAAGCGGACACTCATTTCTCTACATATTGCACAAAATTAATTACATTAAATTTGAAATCCGTCGCGTAATTCGTACATTGCAACCCTACCGCGCATGAAAGAACACCGTTTCGTTTCATTCATACGAGTTTCAATTTGTTTCTATTTTAATTTGTGCTATGTTTGTTCTAAGCCTCAACATAATTATGTTTACGAAATGTAAGAGTTTATAATACAATTATAATTATATATTTCGAGTACAATGCGTGTTGTTTTTGTTGCTTTCCGCTGATATTGTTGTTTTTCTCTTCGTTATTTCTTGTTTCGTTGTAATTTGTTACATTTTGTTATTAAGTTTTTATTTTTGCCTTAACTTGGTTGTACATTGAGAATGGGTGACTCATTGCCGTCCCAGTGGACTGCAGAAGTTTTCTTCTCCAAAAAAGAAACGAACAGAAAATCATCACCAAAGGTTGTCAGTTTAGGCCTGTCATTGGTTGCTAGGCAACGCTTTGTTATTAAACATACTTTATCGAATTTGGCCCAACTATAGTGATAATTTATACTCATGTCCGCGATTTTTTTTGATGCCTTAAAGTTTCATCATCATCATCAGCCATTTGACGCCCACTGCAGGACATAGGCCTCCTTCGTGGTTTTCAAAACCATGAAGGGTTTTGCCATAATCACCACGCTTGGCAGGCGGGTTGTCGATGGCAGTATGCGGTTGGATTCTCAGGAAGACGCTGCTGCCCGTCTCCTGGTGTTTGATTTCCTTAGTCGCCTTCTACGACATCCACGGAAGGAAATGGAGTGACGCTATTCTTAATCCGGCGCCACACGGATAATCCGGCGCCTTAAAGTTTATTAATCACAAAAATAATGACCGACAGCCCTAGATAGGCCATTGAAATGTAATTACTAACCATTAGAAAGTAAAATCTATTTTAAAACAACTCGTTCAGGGGTAATGTTGGAGAACCCAGCCTTAATCAAAATGCACGCTTGGTAATTAAGCCCACGCTCTCTCTTTGAGAGAAGGTCTGTGCCCTGCAATGGGACGTATAACATCATCATCATCAGTCATTTGACGCCTACTGCAGGACATAGGCCTCCCTCATGGTTTTCCAAGCTTCCCGGTCTTGTGCCGCATGCCGCCCGTATCCAGCGACTCCCCGCCACCGAAGCCAGGTCGTCAGACCAGCTGGTCGTTTACAGAAAGTATATAGGCTACATAAAAAATGTTAAGACATACCTTAGCGATGAAAATGTTTTCTTTCTTAAATGCTTAAGAAAAAGGACACAGGTTGTGGTCAAAAATGGCAATGACCGAACATCTTGGTCGTAAAGTAGGACGCCCATATAATGGAGGTTAAGTAAAAAAAATGTTTAAAAAAAAATAGGTTAAACTTTTTATTTAAAAAATTAAAGAAATACATTATTAATCTAGCTCTGGAAACTGAATCTTAAATAATATGAGATTATTTAAGATTCATTAGTTCTTCCAAAGGTTGCTCTATATTAAAGATGAATGCTATAAATGAACTACGTACCCGTACTCACTCGTTATACTTTGAGAAATCTGAAGAGATAGATCGACACCTAAGCATTCATTTGAAATTCTCAATTTGGAAAACATGTAAAGAGTAGGTTTATAAAAAAGTTGGTTTAAGATAAAAGACAGTCGGACTCCTTGAATCCTTCTATGAAGTTTTTTAGGTTTTTTAGTTCTTCAGTCGCTCGCTTCAAACAAAACCTTCATGTTAGCTAACACTTAACAAAGTTACGACTCTTATGACAGTCAAAATTGTGCAAAAAATAAAGAAACCCTTCATCTCCGTCAGAAAATGAAAAATGTAATGTGGAACGGAGTGGGGGCAAGGCAACGTGGTTTGCGCGGATCATTCCTCTTTCGTCTAATATACTGCAACCTTTCTTAACATATTTTACACTGTCTGACTAAAGCTTGTGACGGTCCGCAATGCCTTTGCAATTCGACCGCCACTTATTCACAAATGTAGGGGAACATAATAATCCTTTGCGTGGTACAATAATCAATAAAATTAAACAAATTTTGCTGTAGTATTAGAGATTCGCTAGACGGCGCCTTTTTGCAATAAATAATAATAAATATTTATTATTTCGGGCAATAATGTCCATTCCTTTCACATTACAAAATAAAAAAAATAAAGAAATAAAACGTTGGTTTCTCAACCAATAAACTATTTAAATTTTTTACAACAATTTAACAACGTTTGCTCAATTGGTTCTAAAATAAACAAAACCACGTTCATAAAAGTTGGCTGTATGCAAAGTTGTCTATGCCAATGTATCGTCAGGGAAAAAAGTAAAGAAGAAAGTCAGGTCAACGGCAATCTGTAGATAGAACAAGGAGGGGCCCGTAGGAGTCTGATAATGTTATCCATCAAAAACCTAATAATACAGTTAATTAATATTTTGGAAAGGCTTAATTTAGCAAAACTATTAAATATAGTTTCAGTAAAGAATTCAAAATGCTTATTTTACACAGAGAAAATATTTAAAATTATGTAAAATATTCCTGAAAGGGTTTCATTGAAAGACCTGGGAACCCAAGAGGGGTGGATGGCAACGGGGTGTGGGGGCGAGGGGAAAGGAAGAGACGCGCACTTGGACTTGGGACTTTGGCGGGAATCGGGCGGGGTTTTTGCTAGGCATCTTTTCTTGCGGGGCTGACCGGCCGGTCTAAATTAGGATTAGGGTGAGTTAGCAAACTAATTATCAAACTAAAATATTCTACAGTGTGTCGGTAATGTGGCTACAGCAGCAAATATTGAGTATAGTTCAGCTGTGAAAGTGATATAGCTTGAGAAATGTTTTGGTGAGATGGCTTGGGCAAATCATGGCTGAAGCAATGCAGGCCGTGGTACGATTCATACCAGTGGATTGGATCTGACTACATCGATTTGGTCAAGGTAGCTCTCTAGATCATTCTCAGGTCTCAGCAGTAAATGAGGTAAAGTCTGATTTGCATCTTGGAAAGTTGCTGTAGTCTACAGAACCATACTTCGGTGTAGGCTTCACCTACATTCTTGTGTTACAATGTTGATTTGAATTTGTGTTTGCATTTGTTCTTGCTAAATCAACTTGCTTGCATCAATTTCAAACATTTAATCAATTTGATGGAATAAGTCTATATCTGATCGAACGGTGAGTTTCTTTGCCATGTTCTTTTCTCACTATGGGTCAGGTCTTGAACATGGCACGCACATTTGTTAGGAACTGGTGTTTGGCGTGGTAGAAAACCAGCAAACAGACAGTTTAGCAGTAGTATTTGCAAGCAGTTGAAGTCATTTACATAATAAAGTAAATTGTTAGGTAGAGTCTAAAACAACCAATTAAAAAACAATCCAAAATAAACCAAACTAATGAAAACTTGAATCTATCTAATAAAACAATAACCGGGCACAGAGCCTAACTAAAATTGTGAGTGTAAAATCTACATACAAAACTATGTACAAAAATAAACTAAAACCATATTTGTCTCAAATATTGACTAAACCAAACTAAGATTAACAATTACTGTTAATATTCTAATCTGTGTTAAACTGTGTTCACTAAAATCTGTTTAAATCTCAAATGTTAATATTTCTACAAATCTTGATAAATAAATAGATTATTTTTTAACTCTTTCTAGTTGTTTAATTGCTTTTGGAAATCTCGACTCCCTGAAAAGATCCTGGTTACTATTTCACAACAAAGGGTCCTGTTAGGCTATCTAGACGATCACATTTTGGCCAAAGATTTGAATTTTCTGTGATTTTAGGTACTCACAAATTGTTCTTTTACATAGTACACATTTAACTTACACTGAGCTAAAATAGTAGGTAGGAAGCCTAGGTACTCATACTTTACTTAGTAATCTCCTGTGGAAGAACCATAATATCTCAGACATTCAACGGAGGCAAAGATGGAGCGCTGCAGAGGACTCCGGAGGACTCCTTCTTCAGGAACCAGTGGTCATCAGTGGCAGGAGCAGTATTAAAGGGGATTTAAGGATCAGTAGGAGTCAGTGTAAGTAAGTAGCAGATAGTGGGGTAGAGGTTAAAGGGGTGCGCGTTACAAGCTTCGATAGAAAAGGGGGCTTTAAAAACGTTATTCCAAAACGGCGTTAAATACGCATATCACGTTGTGCCTTTATTCAATGGGGATGGCCACACGAAACTAATTACATCTGGCGCCACTGACATTTGCCCCGACAATGTTTGTTTTGTTTTATAGTGTTATTATTATTAATACGTTTATTGCACATAAGTAAAAAATACAATGGCAATGTGGCGGACTTAGGTAATAGTGTTACTTATTTTCGGAGTTTTTCATAGAAATTCATCATAAAAACGTCATGAAATGCTTTTCACCTAAAAGGAGAAAGCTCTGGTTTATGCCAAAACTGAAAAAGTATAGTTTTGTATAGCGCGAAAAGAATACAGTCTGTAATACAAAGGCAACCTATAAAATATTTTTTAAACAGAAATAATCACATACCTTTAATCAAATACCTCTTTATTGACTGATTTATTGATCATAAAGTGTAAAATGTTAAATTTGCTTAAGAAAGTTACTCAGAAACATCGAAAATCGTTGTTATATTATCCCACTATGTACCATATAAACTTACTCATAAAATCATACTATTTCTACATGAACTTTCTTTATTTTATTTTAGTTTGGAGACGAAACAGCGTTATGAGCATGACGGGGGGGGACTTTCAGGGCCAGGATCCGGGCGCGATTCATGTTCGATGCTGTCGTCAGCCATTTTGGTGGAGCTTCGAAATAACTCGTCAGTCGTCTTCTACTAACTAGGTTTAATCTAAATCAACAATTACACAGCTTAAGTAACAGGGATTGTCACAATAATGTTAGATTAGGAAACGCGGCGAGTTCCGTTCTTTCGACTCGTGGTCTTCTCAAAAAAAACGTAATGTCCTCACCAAAACAAACCTACCACAGACTAAGACTACCACAGACAAAGAGCGGACGATGTTTGACAGCTGTCATCGCTTGACGTGTCATTCAAGTAATCTATGGACATCTCTATGTTTTGTTTACACTATTGTGGAAGCCTCGCTCGCCACGACAAGCATAAAATAATGCCGCGGGACTACTACTTGAAGGTTCCTATCACCAACAACCAAATTGTCTTATGAAAAGTATTGATATCTATTCAGATCTGCCCAGTTCAATACTATGGGCTGGCTCTGGGTAATAAAGTGCTACTCCTTACTTATTTTGAGATGCGGGCTTTAAACCCAAAGAAATGCGTGTTACAATGTATGATATTATGATTTTATTAATTAAAACCGATGTTTACAAGAACCCAGGAACACTGTTTTACTTCACTTACAATTGCAGCAATAAAATATGGCCTTTAATTTGCTAAATGAGTTGAATCATCACTGATATCAAAGCTTGCATTTCTCGTTTTTAGTTAGTCTTAGGTTTAACAGTCTAGGTACCTAAACACTGCCTCCGTTTTTAACGAGTGTGAAAGATGCCGACCTGAAAACAAACAAGAATGATAAAACATAACTTTTGACTATGATTTTGAATATATTTCATTAGTATTATTTGTATTTACCTGCATAGAAATATTTTTTTGGTATTTGTTTACTAGAATCTAGAATCATCGATAAACTGCTTGATAATCGATTTACTTTCTCCAAATGGTTTAGGAGCCACAGTTTTTCTATTGCAAACTGAGCAGTAAATGCGTAGACACTGATTTTTTCGAAAAAATACCCTACACATTATCTCTGGGGCTTATATAATTACAAATATTGTGATTTACTCATACAAATAGTGAAAAAAACGGGACATCCTCCATTTTGAATTTTTTTAATGTTGCCACCCCCATTAATTCCGTTCAGTTCAATCAATTAATCAGCCTGTCCTCGTCCACGACATATGCCAGCAATCCGTCTCAGATGGTCTGTCCAGCGAGCTGGTGGGCATGCTACGCTGCGTTTGCCAGTTCGTGTATTCCCCTCAAGAATCGCCAATTCGTTTTTCATCATACGAGACCAGCCCACTGCTACTTCAGCTTGCTATTCTTATGGGATATTTCAGTCAACTTAGTTATTTGGCGAAATGTCCCATTTCTGCTATTATGTATCAAAGAGACTTCGAGCATAGCCCGTTCCATAGCAGGCTGAGTGAGCAGGTAATCCACAAAAATAATAGTTTACTGTAAATCACTTCAATAAAGACAACTCTCAAGTTTATGTCCAGTATAATTCTTTGATAACTTTCTCTTCCACTAGTCGTGACTCATGAGTAGAGGCCTTTAGATATTTGCAACTTGCGGCGAAGCCGCCACCGGAAGGTAATAATTGAATTTGATCGAGAATCAAGGGGGTTGGTGTGAAAGGGATGAGCTACCAACAACCCAGTAGGTAGCGCTGAACTCATACAAGGCACCCTGACGGTACTTTTTTCCATTTGGAGGAAAACTTTAGATAAGCAGCGAATATATCGGTTTCCACCCTCCGTCTGACCGAGTTTTTACAAAAAAATTATGGCAAAACTTTTGAGTTGTGACCTCGTTACGTGATAAGGGTAAATACATTTAATGTGCACACGCCTCCACCGAACGTCCCTTCGAGTTTGCGAAAAATAAATTGTAAAAATAAAACAAGGCTTGTTTTGACTCCTTTCTTTCTGTAGATCTTATCAAGTAAAAAGTAAAAAAAAAGAAATTTGTTTAACAAACCACACAGGAGACAAAAAAAATGTATTAATGATATGGGTAGAAATAATCGGGTAATCTAATAACGTTTTGTTTTTAATAAACAAAGTAAAACATACTTATAAAACAGACTTTACCCTTGAGGCTGCTCTTACGTGGAGCATGCTGTCTCGCTCGCACATTTTACATTTTTAGTTATTGTAATTGTACTTTTGAAAAATGTGGTCTGAGGATTTGATAAACTATAAAATTGCGAACATTCAAGGCATATGTTTCTTATTCTGTACAAAGTTTTTGATTGTGAAAATTTGATTCCAAAATTCATAATATTGGACACAACTTTGTTGAATGTTTGCCATAACTTACCAGTTGTTGCTCAGAATTTCCCTACGAGATCGAATCAGAAATGATGAGATCTGTAGACGAACGAAAGTCGTCGACATAGCCCAGCGGATTAGTAAGTTGAAGTGGCAGTGGGCGGGGCACATAGCACGCAGAACTGATGGCCGATGGGGCCGAAAAGTTCTCCAATGGAGACCACATATCGGCAAGCGCAGCGTGGGACGACCAGCCACAAGATGGACAGATGACGTCATTCAAGTGGCAGGAAGGCGCTGGATGCAGGCCGCTTCTAACCGGTCTTTTTGGAAATCCATGGAGGAGGCCTATGTCCAGCAGTGGACTTCTTGTGGCTGAATGATGATGATGATGATAGGAAAACAAAAATATATTTTAATTGTCCGCAATTTAATTATGCATCAAACCCTCAGAACAGATTTCTTAACAGTTTACTGATATTATTACAATGTTAAATTGTGCTAGCGAGACACCATGCTCCACGTAAGAGCAGCCTTAACAGTGATTATTTTAATAATTTATAGTAGTTTATGCAACTGTCATATAATGAAGGGTATTAAAACACGAGTGTGAGTTTATGAAACGAGCGCAGCGAGTTTCATAATAGTAACGAGTGTTTTAATACCCGTGTTATATGCAGTTGCATACACTACTTTATCTTCACTAATGCAATTAATCAAACAACAAATTTATTAAATTAAATTCACGCGTACGTGTATAATCACAGCGATTTTGCCGCCATTAAAATTTAACCAATGAGAGCGCAGCTTCAATAAAACGCGACCAACCTGATTGGCCCTGCAATCTAGTTGGTCGCGTTTTATTGATGTTATAATGAGATTTTACGATATCGATGTGAATATTATACCATCATGTGAAATTGCTTAAATTGAGTGTTTTGTTGTCTGCGCTATAACAGTAGTAATTATAAGTCAAGTATTGAAAACATAAGTAGAATGTTACAACATTAGTGTAGATAAACATTTTAATGCTGCCTTTGTAAACAACTTAGGTATTTTTGTATGCAACCAATGACACCTACAGTCACAAGTATAGACGAAAAAAAGGCTTTTTTAATACATAATGATATTTGCCACGACCGTGACAGATCACTTTCGCTTCCTCAAAATTCATTGGTCGTTGCATGCACGCACGCCGGTTTCGGGTATTTTTTATCTTGCCCTTTGCTAATACATCCTCTATTTGGTCGAACCATGTCCGCCTGGGACGTTTTGCAGTGGCAGCCCCTGGTCTCTGCCTACCCCTCTGGGATGCAAGCATGAGTTTCTGAATGTATTCATGCAATAATACTTAGATTTTATAGAAATCGCTATGAATACCGCCCGCTGTCCTCTATCGACGTCGTTTTCGTGGCGTACGAAATATTGTCATTGTCGAAGTAAATATCAGGCGTATCAGTTGCGCCATTTCAATGAAAAAGCGCGCCATAACAAGGGACAGATAGGCTGGCCCGTGTAGTGGATGTATAGTTTGGTCAGATAGTGTGTTAAATCGACGTGACCCAGTTTGCCGCTGCACAAACCAAAATAAAACCAGAAGCATAGTTATATATTGAACGGGTCTATTCGCTATTCGTCTACAAAGGACCACGGCAGCTGCATCGTTGCGGAAACGTCGAGAATTAAGGTAAATATTTTTTTACCTAATAAATAATCGCGATTAGACACGTTTAATATATTAAATATGTAAGAGCAGCGCGAGTTATGAAACAATTCTAAACCACGCAGCCACGCTGTCTTCGTCGTCAATGCAACGTGTTTTTGGAAGGTTCATTCTACTCGTCAAGATAAATGCCTCGTTGGTCTAGCGGTAACACATTTGACTACCAAACCAGAGGTCGTTGGTACGATTCCCACTGGATGCTGCCGTACTTGATTTGTACAAATGGCCTTAGTCTGGGTGTATTTTCATATTTGTGACGTACTCGTCTAGCTACCTTAGCACAAGGTATCCTAGTTTTGGACAAGGACAAGTAATTGTGTGGAAAAAATTGTTATATTTTTTTGTTTTTAATATTGTATTTTAATTTTATTTTTGCCTAAACAAGTCTGAAATTGCGAAAAGAATATTATTATCAGATCTTTCAATTTGAACTTCAATACCTACCTCTATTATAGCGAGTTTATGAAACAGCTAACATTCACAATATCTTCATTGTCCATTTGTAGTCGTGAGTAAAAATAACCATCGAAAGTTTTACAGAGCCTCTATGAAACACGTTCCTTATACTATGTTATTGCGTTTTTAGAAAAAGCATTTCTATTCCAGGAACATCTGAAAAACGCAATATCGTGTCGAGTTTCAGCGGGGCTCAAAAACGAACGCGAGTTTTTTTATGTACATATAAAATAAGGATCAAATATCAACCTTATTACAAATTTCAAAAATAACGCGTAAAGGGAAATTCGACCTTTTTTATAACAAACGAAGGATTGATTTGGATACGTGAATACATACTGATATTTTGACTGAATAGCTACTATTTCGCACGGATGTCCAGACGCTTTCTTTGATTTCATAAGTTTTACTAGAAGCCGAAATACATCTGCGGATAATGGCACTATACCTGCAGTTACTGCACAGTTTCTCACACCTACTGTAAGTGTGAGTGAGAAAGCAGATATTTTTTTATAGTCGTGATATTTCAAAGACAGAGTAGAGCTCAGATAATAAAATTTTGACGAGCAGTACTTTTTATAGTTCAGTGGGTGTAATAAGATCTTAGTATCCACCCAAAAAGGGCGGCGGGGAGTTCTATTAGTCAATACCAACATTTTACTTTGGTGACAACTTGTGAATTGCAAAAAAATTTAAAGTTCCATACTAAACCCTGTACAAAATCCAAGAGTATGAGGTGGAAAACACTGCAACGCATGCTGCCCCAGTCTGTGTTACTTTCAAACAAACTGAAGCAAAGTAGAACACAAAGTAGCCCCAGATCATATTCTGGTCTGCGTGTTTTATACAAAGTAACGTAATGCAGCCCGCACCATACTCCGGTCTGCGTTTTTGTCATACAAACTTAGGCACCGCAATGTAGCCCCATATCATCGTCCCGTCTGGTTTTTTTTTATACAAATTTAAGCAACGCAATGCAGCCCCGTATCATGCTCGTTCTGCGTTTTTTTCATTCCAACTTAAGCAATGTAACGCAGCCCCTTATCATACTCCGGTCCGCGATTTTTTCGTACAAATATAGGGAAGAGCGGGTGATCATGCTCTTCCACTATAAAGGGAAATTTCCCACCAGGCAGATCGTATGCCTGGGGACGGCCGGTCCGACTGATGTTCGTCCGACGTTATATTTGTTGTATGTCATGTGAAACATTTTGCTTGCGCGATGCACGAATATTGGAGTTTATAGTGCGCGCGCAGAGTTGACATGTGCTCGCCACATCACTCCCCTTCAAGACCGTAGCTACGCATAGCTAGCTAGGTCTGATAGGAATCGAAGTCTGTGCTCTAAAGCCTGCAAGTGCCAGGAGGCGCTGAGTCAGTGAGTCGACTAGCGGTTGAGAGTGTTCGGCGTTTAACAGTCACTTCACCGGTGACAGTACCATGGGGTCCGCGCATGTGGTAGGAACCGATGAAGGCTGCTGTACCACTGGCAACGTGCGCTGTTGCTGTGTGGCTGCTGTACCGAGGGGTTGGGGGAGATCACCATCAGTACCAGTAGTCGGTGCGTTGACTGTAGTGGAACTGATGAGGTGAGGGGGAAGAGGATGAATATGTACAAGTATGTACATAATTTACAATGCCGGCCTTGTTTTGAGACTCATTGTACGTGGGGTGCTGCGAGAGCGAGGGAAGGTTGACATTGTTCTGTCGAGGGTCACCACTATAGGGAAGAGCGGGTGATCGTGCTCTTCCACTATAAAGGGAAATTTCCCGCCAGGCAGATCGTATGCCTGGGGACGGCCGGTCGGTCCGACTGATGTTCGTCGGACGTTATATTTATGGTATATCATGTGAAACATTTTGCTTGCGCGATGCAGGAATGTTGGAGTTTAAACTTAAGTAAGTTAACGTAGACCCGCATCATACTCCGGTCAGCGTTTTTTTCATACATCTTAAGCAACGTAACGCAGCCCTGCATCATACTCTGGTCTGCGTTTTTTTCATACAAACTTAAGCAACTTAATGTAGCCTCATATCACCATCCGGTCAGCGTTTTTTTCATACAAACTTAAGTAACTTAACGCAGACCCGCATCATACTCCGGTCTGCGTTTTTTTCATACATCTTAAGCAACGTAACGCAGCCCTGCATCATACTCTGGTCAGCGTTTTTTTCATACAAACTTAAGCAACTTAATGTAGCCCCATATCACCGTCGGGTCAGGGTTTTTTTCATACAAACTTAAGTAACTTAACGCAGACCCGCATTATACTCCGGTCTGCGTTTTTTTCATACATCTTAAGCAACGTAACGCAGCCCTGCATCATACTCTGGTCTGCGTTTTTGTCATACAAACTTGAGCAACTTAATGTAGCCCCATATCATCGTCCTCCGGTCAGCGTTTTCTTCATACTGTGTTAAGCAACACAGTACCTTGCACCATTGCACGTTGTATTGTTTGATTTGTTATGTGTGTCGCTCTGTTATGTTCCTCCTACCCGCTGTACTATTTACATGCTGTTTCGCTTTTGTACATTTAAGTGTATGTGTGTGTGTGTGTGTGTGTGTGTGTGTGTTAGCTATCTATCTATCAACGCATTGCAGCCCCGTATCACGCTCCGGTCTGGGTTTTTTTCATACAAACTTAAGCAACGCAATGCAGCCCCGTATCACGCTCCGGTCTGCGTTTTTAGGGTTAATTAGTCCGACAAGGAACCCTTATAGTTTCGCCATGTCTGTCTGTCTGTCTGCGGACTAGCGCAAAAACCGGTGGTACTAGAAGAATGTAATTTAAGCTTTAAAGCACAAATTTTTGTCCGAGTAGGGCGTCCCCCTCTCTCCTGGCTAAACAGTTGACTGCAGAAACGTGAAAAAATTCAAGGTATTTCACTATATAAAAGGAAAAGTATCACGGCTAGGTAGGCTTTACTAGTTAACGAGTAACAGGCAACCAACTTATAAAAATAAAATTTTGTACAAAATCCATTGAAAATGACTTCGGTGAAGTTGTTAGTTATGTAAAGCAGATAAAAAAAACCCTCTTTATACGAAACCCTACATTGCGCATTTCCCAACACGCACTTGGCAGGTTTTTACACAGAAACATTGCTGCTTATCTACCGCAACTCCGTATCCCTCTTCGCTGTGAGTGCACTGCAGTGTGTTTTCCGCTTGAGTGCACCAAGCTATAGTGTCGAGCCACTGTCTTGGACAGATGTTGTCTTGGATGTTTTTATTCCATTGCACTTAAAGTCCGACTGCACAAACGCGTAATGTTTCTGAAGCTTCGATATAATAAGAACATTCTTCAGAGAGAGAGAGAGGCTTCACAGTTAGTTAGGTACACTTTCATTTTAAGAGAATTACCCTTTTCAGTGTGTGTAAGAGTCGCGAGGCTTGTGTTTGTCGCTTTGGAGATGTGCGCCGATGCGATTTATTTCGGCGGCGACAAAAATCAGTCAACCTGAGGGCAAACATCAGTCAACTCTAGACGTCTGGAGAGCTTTGTGTAAAAAAAGCGATGCACTCGAAAGCACTAAAATCCACCCATCTATACCTTTTTCTATGTAACGTATTTTTAATGCAAAACCTGAAATCATTTTATCAAAGTTTAAAAAAAAATTGATCTGTATCGTTGAATCACTTCTAAAAACTCTCCATTTATTTCTTCTTTATAAAACCTGAAAATCTTAACACTGATCAATTTTAAAAAACTAATGATCAATTTGCCTGAAAAAGATAAATTGAGAATTTAAACTTTTCCTCATTGGAAGTGGTTGGACTATTGACACTCAGGAAACTGTTTTCAGACTTTATTATTTAAATAGCACGTTTTTAAAAAAACGACGATTTCACGCGGGCGTGACCAACATCTCAGACGATGCCAGCGCGGCGGCGCGGCGCACAGGTCTCGGTACAGATATTTATAAAATAAGGAAACTATCCCTCTGTTAAATGACAGAGGGAGGAGATAACGTGGGTGTCCTCGGGATCATTTACTGCATCTGTAACAAATTTTATAGCTCTATCGAACGGAGAGTCAGATGCGCGCAGAGATGGGCAATAATCACTGTGTCTTAACCCAATGGGGCGGGTAAATACCAAATAGGCTTAGTTTTTGCATCCAGCTCTTAACGGATTGCTGGATTGCAAATGCAAGACGAGGTAATGCATTTGTAATAATTTCATGGTTCTATCCGACGAAGAATCAGCTAAACGCAGATATGGGTAATAATCACCCATGGGGGTGGGTAAAAACAAAATAGGCTTAGTTTTTGCATCCACAACCTTACGAAATACTGCATCTGTAATAATTGTATAGCTCTCTCTATTAGACGGAGATTCAGCTGCACGCAGAGATGGGTAATAATCACGGGGTTTTAACCCTTTGGGGTTATTGAAAACAAAATAGGTTCATATTTTTTTTGTTGCACTAACCTGTAGTGAGGAAAATTTTAAAAATCTATTACAGCGATATCATTCCGATATAAAAACCTAACTGCAAAGTGGGTTACTCGGGGCTGCAAGTGATGTAAAGATGTCGCTGCCTGTACGTAATACAGAGAAGTTTCTAAAGAGGCTCGAAACGCTGATGCCTGCACTGGCCCATTAGCTCAGTTGGGAGTTCGCTGGCACGGTTAGCAAGAGGTCGCGGGTTCAATTCCCGGCATGGGTAGAATTTTTAGCCTCTAAATAGGTTTTTAAAATAGGTTTACTTTTTGCATCCAGTTCCTAACGGGTCGTCATGGGTGATGCGAACATGAGGTGATGCGGACTTCAGGGCAGGGGTTTGCGATGCGCAGTAAAGTAGATCGAGTCCATAGAAACAGGAATAATACCATTTTTTTTTTGGGGAAAGGTTGAAGGAAGAAAGATTGACGAAACAAATATATCGAGCGAATGTGGGTGGAAGGGCCGGCAAGGGACGACCCAGGCGGACATACTTCGACCAAAGTAGGGAATGTATGCACGTTTATTTTTTATTGGAGTTTTACGTTTCAATGTTTGGGATTTCTATTGGGTGGTCGGATAGGACTGTGGACAAAAAGGACTGTGTTTCCGGATCCAAATACGAAATGCTCCTTTCTAATCCGGACTTTTTCATACCGGACAGCAAATACGTGTTTGAATTCCGGAAGTTGTGATCTTTACCCAGGGCTGGATTAAGAGGTGTGGATGCCATGGGGCAACAAAGGAGTGGAGGCCCATAATTACTTTTTGAACAAAGTAGCTTCGCCAATTGCGGCATTTAGTAGAAAATTTCATTTACTTTGTGGGGCCCCTCTCACGTGGAGGCACCGGGGTTGCAGCCCCGGTTGCCCACCCCTAACTCCACACGGTCTACTTTTAAAAGCGGTCACCTTTTTATTAATGCACTTCAACTGACAGCTGGTAGATTAACAGATTGTTAGTGTTCGAGAAACTGTAGGTAAGCCTGCTAGAAACTGTCTGCGAAATACTAAAGCGCGTTATGCAGCTCTTTTGCAGCCACTAAAGAGGAAGGCGCCTTATGAACCCTTATGCTAGTTGGGCAGATACCTCCCTTATGACAGCTGTTAGAACCCTGATCATTTTATACCTACCGGAAACATAAAGTGGGTACCTACGATGAGTCAACGGAGAAAGGGTAGTGTAAGATAAGATAGATTCGACTGTCTCGTTGTTCTAGCGGTATCACGTTCGATTACAGTGCCGGAGGTCGTGGGTTCGATTCCCACTGGGGGCCACCGTACATTTGTACAAACGACCTGAGTCTGGGTGTAGTGCCATGCTTGCGATGTCCTGGAGCTCTATTTTTGAATCACTCGTATGAAATTGTATCGTCGAATGCGACTTAAGTCACACTCGTCTTCTAAGTCGCATGATGTCGTTTTTCCGTATTTTTGAATCGTTCGCCTGAAGTGTTGCCAGTACAATTCGAAGTATTGTATTTTATCCATTCCACGCAGAAATAAAAAAAAACCGGAAACTACCGTAACAGAAACGGAACGTAAAACACTGTTGTATTGGCTGTTTAAATAAAAAATCTTTGTCTTTTGATACAAACAAAACACTACTACTGTCATTTTGGTTTGTGTTCTAACGAAATGTCGAAATCGTTTTTTGACAATTAATCTACCGATCGCCATGCGAGACGAGTGGTAAGGACCATTCGTTGCAGTTCGAGTGATTAAAAAATACGGAATTTCAGATGTCGAACGAAAATCAGTAGAAATCGAGCGCTCGACGCGATACGAGTGATTCAAAAATAGAGCTCCTGGCCTGGTTACCGTAGCACAGGGTATGCTAATTTGGACCAGGACAAGTGATTGTGTCGTGTGGAAATAATTTTTTTGGAGATGAAAACGTAGGACGTAATCTCTCGACGATTTATAAGGGATCCCTAAATGTTCGAGGTAAGACCGCCTACGGCCGAGGGATCTGCTCTGCCTCCAATTTATTTCTCAAGACCTAATTGGATTTCTTGTCGACACGGAATTTATAAAAATGAAAAAATTCTCGGGAGGCGAGCCATGTTCGTCTTTACAATTTGCCCTTATTAAAAAGCGGAAAAAATATTTAATTAGGTACCTGTGTATTATAATATGTTTGCGGTAAACAGCGGTATTTCTAAAACCAAAACCCGACTGCCAGTTTACGTAGCCTATTACCCGGAATGATATATAATGAAATTAAAAGGAAAACTATCACGGCTTAGATAGCTACTAACTTATAAAAAGAAAATTTCGTACAAATTCCATCAAAAATTACTTTGATCGGGTTGTTGGTTCCTTTCTTTCTTCTATAAGGAAGGAAGAAACCCTTCCTTCTACAAGGAAGGAAAAAACCCTTCCTTCTACAAGGCGTTAAGTGGCGACCTTTTCTGCGCCGTTTTTTACTTTGTAGGAGCACAGGGTAACATCTTCTCAGATAAGTTGCCTTCGAGTATCGTCGTTATTTGGATTCTGCGACAATTCTGTCAATTTTATCTTAACAACGAAAAATGCGTCTATAATAAGTTACGTTGTTATTCTTCTCTTTCCTCGTTAAAGTTATTCGTTTTATCCATCTATTTCGTATGCCTACCAGTTAATTTCTTGCACCTCCTGTGGTTGACTGGTAGAAAATGCTTATAGCATTAAGTCCGCCACATTGCCATTGTATTTTTTTTACTTATGTGCAATAAACGTATTAATAATAATAATAATAGTAACTGAAGCACGTGACTACGAGGCAGCTTTCGCTACCAACGCTCCCCATTCGGTCCGATTATACACCAGATGTATGCCCGCTTGTAGTGTCTCTCTCGTGGCATTGCTTTCGCACACCTACAGGAATAACGTGATATTTCGATAACCCTTCCTTTACAGGAGAGCTTTTTTTAAATTGCAAAGAGATTTATGATATCACTTTTAAAGTTTCTATAATTTTCATTATCATTCTATCATTTTTATCATAATTAGTGATATATTATATCACTTTGAAACTTTAAAAATGCTCCCCTGTAAAGTAAGGGTTTTAAAATATCACGTTGTTCTTGTAGGTGTGCGTTATGGTGTCCGTCAATCAGTTCATTGACATTGACCGGTCAAAATGAGCAAGATTCGGTGTGTGGCTGTTTAGTTAGGCTTATAGACTTTTACAAGACTTTTAGTACTAGTTCCTTCCTTCCTTCTTTGTCGGCTTAGAGACAACCTTTTCGCGTCTCGGATTTTTCGTAAACTCTCTTAAGATGCTCATTATTTTTCTGTTCCGTACCCGCAGATGCCAACGGAGCCCTATGCATACAAAGTATTTCATTTATCTATTCAGAAACAATCAGCATTATTAAAATAAAAAATATTAAACTGAGATTTTTATGACTACATATAACACATTCTGTTTGGTGCCGGATTGAGAATAGCGTCACTCCATTTCATCCCGTGGATGTCGTAGAAGGCGACTAAGGAAATAAATTACCAGGAGACGGGCAGCAGTGTCTTCCTGAGATTCCAACCTCAACCCAACTGCGATCGCCAACCCGCCTGCCAAGCGTGGCGATAATGGCAAAGCCCTTCGTGGTTAGGAAAAACCATGAGGGAGGCCTATGTCCTGCAGTGGGCGTAAAATGGCTGATGACGATATAACAATATTAAGACTATCTTCATCTTGCAGAAGAGAGCCATCCGATTTATTTACAAGTAGGTAGTAGGGATTCGCTAAGAGATTTCTTTAAAGAAACCAACATCTTAACAGTTGCACGTCAATACATTTATGAAAATAGTATGTACGTTAGAAAAAATATCAGACTTCGGAAATGTTGGTGGCCACCATAATGTTAATACTACAAATAAACATAAATTGTCATTTCCACGATTTAGACTTGAAAAGTTAATACATCATTTATGGGGCACTGTATAGGTTCTACAACAAAATTCCTCAAGATATATTAAACGATCCAATGCGGTTTAAAAAATGTGTTAAGCACATTCTGTGCAAAAAGGCTTACTATAACATCAAGGATTAGTTGGAAGAAAAAGATGTTTGGCATTAAACAGTAGATTAATTTTAATTACAGGACGATTGTGACTAGTGTTCAACACATTCATGACTAAAATTTTAAGTTGAAAACTCTGCTAATTAAGTTAAAACGTGTTTTGAAAAGAATAAATGTGGAGTTTCTTTGTGCTAACAAAGAAACTCCACTCTTCTCCACGCATAATCTATTAATTGTGAAACTAACATTTTTGACGTATATTAAGTAAACATTCTGTTTTTATAATGAATAAAAATATTTGAATTGAATTGAATTGAATATTTACTTATTACTTTAATACATGCACTTATAATTAATGTCGGTCCGTCAGCTTGTCAGTTCATGCGTCCGATACGTCCGCCCTACAAAAGGTTTTATCTCTGGAACCATAAAAAACCGTAACCGCACGTAGAAAATTTCACAGATTATGTGTTATTATGGCGGTTCACCTAATAAATAATAATAATATAAAAAAAACTAAGACAAATATATTATCCGCTAGTACGGAACCCTCGGTGCGCGAGTCCGAATCGCACTTGGCCGTTTTTTTTTTTGCTGTTGATTACTCAGTAGGAAGGAGTGGTTTCTGAACGTAATTGAGACGTCTTTAGGCCTCTTCAACTTCGGTTCTTGGTAATGAGGGTTGCGTACGTCAAAGACGTAATTTCAAAGGTTTGCCAAGAAAACCAGATAAAGTGAACTTTCCGTTTTTTTATGTAGCCTATAAATATTGCCTTATTTGTTGTTGAGTATTCGTCTGCTTATCTAATTTTAGTTGTAGTAAATCGTCTTATCCGTTTATTTCGTATGCCTACCAGTTAATTTCTTGCACCACCTGTGGTTGACTACTAGAAAATGGTTATAGAGGTAAAACCAAGTTTAATTACAAGTTAAAAGTAATCGAATAACATTCATAATTTCAGCTTCAGTTTGAACTATAAATACTCAAAATATTCTCTATCGATCTGTCTATTTAAATTTTGAAGTAAAAAATTTTTCTCTGTCTGCCCCTCCGGGATACAGGCGTGAATTTCTTCGTAAAAAAAAATTCTCCAACAGTTATTTGTATGTAACTCATCTGCGTTTGGCAGATTCTTTGCCGTCACTGCTCCTAGTTAACTCAACCTATAAAATGGATGTTTTCATATCTTAGATGATTGGTTCAGAAGTTTGGAAAGGGGTTCTGTGATCAATCACGCCGTGATTATCGAAGATCTGTCATTAGCACCATGACATCAGCTGCCGTAATATCGTCATCCATCTAAATTAGTGCCAATATCTACCAATACCAAAGTAAAGGCCGATCCAGAGAGATCCTCGCAAGATTGAAACTCACTCTTACATTACTTCTATATACACAAATAAAAAAAGTAATGCCAATGGGGCACTTTACGAGGTCACTAGGTCTAAGGGGGCTCTTTGTTAACCTGCTGGATATATAAGGCCTCTTAAACCGCTATTACGGAGCGAAGTAAGGTTCTAATACAATGTTGAGAAATGTTTCAACATTGACACCTTACATTTCTCAACCATTGTGTTAAACTTTACTAGAGGAATCGTACAGGTCTTGTACGATAAATTAAAAAATACTTTGGAGATTTTTAACTTTTGCTAATTCAAAGTGGTCAAATCGTAGACACTGAAGGTTTTTAAGGTTTAGCTGCAATACAAGCAGGTTTTGAAAGGTACCTATTCAGGTTATCTATTATTTACGACCTGCACAGCAATATTTCACACTATTAGAGCACTGAGCCCCTTACACACATGAGCAATCGCCTCCAAGTAATCAGGCGTTACTTGCGTTGGACAGCCGCACAGTGGTTGCGGTTGTATAGGACGGGTGGCCAAAATTATAAAAATGCTGTTATCGTTTGAATTAAAAGTGTCAAAAGTTAAGTAAACTAATCTAATTAGCATAATATGTGTATAATTCAAGAAAAAAAATCATAATAGAGGGCTTAACAGCACCTTTATGTTGTAATTTTTTATAAAACATTAAAGATAACGATAATTATGTAAGCTTATGTCTATATTTATGTATAAAGTATGTTTTTGGCAATAAATGTAGTTCACTTTCACTTTCACTTTAACACATCCTTATTTAAAGTTGACTTATGTGGTCTAAGTAATGTGTGTTACCAGTTATCTGGCATTTGATAGTAGTGGATCAGACGTCAACAACAACCTGTTTAATAAATTAGTGTTGGTGGCAATTGGGCTCATTTTATGCGTGTTTCTGGCTCTGAACGACTTTATGTCTTTGTTTTTAGCCTCAGCAGCTTCCTCTGTAAATTGACGGACAATCTGTGACCTAAGATTAAGAAACTTGTGCACTGAAGCTGGCATTGGATACCAAGGATATTCTTGTACTATGTCTCTTGTCGTCGGCAATGCGTATTTGCCAAAAGCTTCAGGGTTTATAGCATATCCACTCGCATGTAAAGTTATCCCATTATCGCATTATCCCATATTTTACTATAATCTTGTTTTATTCCAGTATTTTCTGAAAATTATGCAGGATTACTAAATAATCTTCTTGCTGTGTTACCATCATTTCAATTTCCTCCACCTTTTTTCGGTTTATCTACTATTAATCCTGTTTTGGCCTCGCTAAAAACACATGTATCTTCTTCCAATATGTAGGAACGCTTGACAAAAGAGTGTATTTTGTCATAAAAAACATCTTCTCCTATTTTGTAGGTACTTTTAAAGGTACTTTTGCCAATACCGTTTCCATAGCGTGGGACCGATAGGTTTTATATATAAGAAAATATGAAACAACTTCACAAAATTGCCAAGTCTTTATTTATCGGTACTTAGTAGTATTTTTAGGGTTCTGTACCTCAAAAACAAAACCCTTAAAGGATCACGTTGTTGGCCGTCCGTCTGTCTGTATCTCCGTCTGTCCGACCATCCGTCCGTCCGTCCGTCCGTGCGACTGTCTGTCTGTCAAGACCTTTTACCTGAAGAATGCGTGGAGGTATCGCGTTGAAATTAAAACCATATACTCAGGTCTACAGTTTTTTGAAACTGTGTAAAAATCAAACTTCTAAGTTAACGTAAAAAAAAGTAACGGCCGTTTATGCCGAAAAAAACGGATATTTCGACACTCTCAAGGTACCTAATCAAAGTTTATAGGGTACTTTCCGATGACCTAGAACTTTGAAATTTGGCAAGTAACATCATCGTATACTACAAGTACAGGGAAAAATCTGAAACTATACATTTCTAATTAAATCTTAAAAAATAGTCTTTGAAATTCGGGAAAAGCTCGGAAAAACTGCGTGACTACAAATTTGTACCTAATCCTCGGTGGGCAAGTCCGACGCGCACTTGTCCGGTTTTTTATATCTGGACAATCCGTCTTGACAATGCTAAAACTGTTTACACGAAAGACTCTAACCGCTCTTCAAATACCAATCGCTCGTTCAATTTACCTTAACAATTACGTAGAGCGTGTGGTGGTATGTGTACAGTGTACACAAACGTGAATTGCTCCCTCCGGGAATCTGTGTAATCGTATTAGTAGCACGGTCAAGTGGTAGCAAATGTGGAAATTCTACGAATGATATTCAGACGACATTTATATAGGGTATAACGAAGTCTCAATATACATAAAAAGCCGGCCAAGTTCGAGTCAGACTCACGCACCGGGTGTTTCGTACACGCGCTTGGCCGTTTTTTACTATTTGGCGTTAGAATTTATAATAAGTCGTTCAATTACTCCAAGTTTGACGCCTGTACATGTACATATTACCATTTTTACGATAGGTAGAGCATATTAAACAAAAAAAAAAACACGTTTGTTGTATGGAGACCCTGCTTATTTTTTAAATTGTATTATTTGTTAGGTAAGCCTTAATAACACATATTCTGTGAAAATTTAAACTGGCTGCCTATAACGGTTCCAAAGATAAAGCGACGGACAGACAGACAGCGGAGGCAGAGTATTAGGGTCCCGTTTGACACCCTTCGAATACGGAACCCTAAAAAGGAGGGTTCTACTCTTCCAAATGAACAACTTTTACTTAGTTATTTATTCCACATATTGTTCATACATCATCATCATCATCATTTCAGCCATTGGACGTCCACTGCTGGACAAAAGCCTCCCCCAACGATTTCCAGAAGGGCCGGTTGGATTGTTCATACACATGGTCATTTTAACAATAAACTACGCTAATTAAACAGTATAAAATCCACTGGAATCAATTTGCAAAAATAAAACCGTAATATAACCGCTCGTTTGAATTCCCGTTAAAAACTCTCCGTTTGCAGTTTGCACTTTCGCATTTTATGTATGTACACGATTTGCTATTTTTGCGATAATATAATCTAATCTTTGTTTGTAATCTGTATTGACTGACTGAAGTTTTTAGTTATACAATCAATACAGATATTTTTTACTTATTAATTTTAAACCCCTGATTCTTTTAATTTATCAAATAGAACTATGAAATAATTTTTCAAAAGAAACATTTTGAGGTATAAATGCTTAAAGCGCAACATAGACTGTTTTTGATCATTCTCCTTTACCCGGCTTTATAAAGAGTTTAACGAAATCCCCATATCCAAAAATGGAATACGAACAACTTTTCAATACTTTCTTTTGCACTAGGTGGTTTTAGTATAGTACGTTTTGTATAGAATAGATGATATTTTTTTTCGTGGCGAGATAAAGCCTCGATAAAGACCAGATAGGTCAGACAGATAGTTTTTGTAGGCATAGTAACAGCGTCACGTTTCCACTTTTCAGGTAGTTTTGTATGTATCTATTGTAGGTATACATTGAATAATAAACCGAAACTAAGTATTATGTTGTTATTTTTAGGATTCAGTACCTGAAGGGAGCCAAAAGGGACCCTATTACTAAGACTTCACTGTCCGTCTGTCTGTCTGTCTGTCTGTAACCTGGCTATATATCATGAACCGTGATAGCTAGACAGTTGAAATTTTCACAGATGATGTATTTCTGTTGCCACTATAACAAAAAATACTAAAAACAGAATAGAATAAATATTTTAGGAGGGCTCCCATACAACAAACGTTGTCGAAAGACAACGCTCGCCATCTAGCGGCCATCTATGTAACCTTCACAGCGCCGATGTCATGTCGTTAAATGTCAATGTTAAACGAGATCTTTGTCTAATGTTATGTAGATAATGGTACGGAACCCTTCGTGCGCGAGTTCGACTCGCACCTAGCCGGTTTTTTTTATTAAAATGCACTTTTTATTACTTTACTGTGTTACCTTTTGGCAGGATCATTACTTTTCATTTTCATTGTCACTTGGCCGTTGCTATCAAATCGTGGGTGAGCTGTTGAGATAGTTTTAATTGGTCTAGAGCGTCATTGAATATGGTACATCAGCTGCATAACTTTATTGGCTCTCTAGGCATTAATCTAGGTAATTGACCTTTCCACTTGATAGCAACAAGCGCAAAGGAGTATTATACCGTGAGGAAACTCTCCACAGTCTAACGGGCCAGATCTATCCTAGTCCTATAATTAAACATAGTCGTACCATCTAAATTTACATTATTCATGACATCCTCTCGCAGTGAAACTAATTTTCCTACTAGTACAGTCAATACCACAGATGCTCTGAGGTCAATAGAGAAACTCAAAACCAATCGGAAAACCTGACAACCTGGTTACGGTGGCGGGAAGTCATTGGATGCGGGCGACACAAGACCATAAGCTTGGGAAACCATGAGGGAGGCCTATCGGCAAATGGCTGAGGATGATGATGATGATGAGATCAGTAAAGGACTTATAGACATTTTTTCCATATTTTGACGATGTTTATCGACTTTTTTCTTTACATCCAGGGAAAGCGTGTCTGTAATAGAATAGGTAGGTAGACATAGATAGGTATGGTTGAACCTTAGCCCTCCCTTCAGTGTAATTTAGAACGGACGAAATGCATCTAAATAATAGCCTAAAATCATGTAATTGATGCCGACACGCTCAGACCAGAACCGTCCAGGGTCGGTTATATATTATATTCTAGGTAGGTAGGTATGTACATTAAGCCTGCCACATACTACAATAGCGTCATTACCGCGGCTGCAGCCCACACAAATGTTTCCTTTTGGTGCCACCACGACCACGCTTCTGTATAGCAGCACAGAGGAAAAAAGATAGCAGGCCGAAAGGTTTACGATAAAGTGCCAATTTCACCAACTTATTTAAACGTGGTCGGTAACTGACAAAGAGCATGTTGCTCTTTAACTAAACGGAAGTTCAAATTGAGGTTTAGTTTTAATATTGAATGAGGCTAACTCACCGAACGGATGGACGACACTGAAGTTATTGGGAGCTTTCCAAATTTTTAAATTCGTTCAATGCGGATCGGTTTCTGTAGGATTATTATACCAAGAATTCTAAAATTCGTTTAGTTCGGTACGGTTGTCAGTGCGGAAAGTTCACCTTCGATGTTAATTCAAATGAGCAACTGTCAGACGGGGGTGTTATTCTGTATTTATTGAGGGTTTCAATATAAAACTTCTCTGATAAGAGGCAGTTTCACGGCACTCCAGAGTGGTCACGTAGAGGGGCCGGCCGGCCGGGGTAGCTAGGTACAGTAAATTGATCACGTGGCCATCATTTTGGCGCCGTAGGGGACTCCACAGTATGTTAGCTTCATACATGATTTTTTACAGCCCTATTCATCTTTTTTATAGCGTTTAAATAAGCCAATTACCGATAGAATAATGTAAGTTATGAAATTACGTAATACAGGCAAGCCCTCGTCAACGGGATTCAAATTGGAGATCTGTAATGCTAGCATAAAGATTCAAGTTTGCGTACAGTAAAACTAATTATTTATGAGCTTCAGTATACTTAAACGACAAAATCGTATTTCGCGATTGAGAAATCATTCAATATTGGAAGAACAGATTTCTCTACAGCAATCGCAAACAAAAGCCGAGAATACGTCTGCCATGTTATTGGTAACAAATAAAAAAACCGGCCAAGTGCAAGTCGGACTCGCAAACGAAGGCATTATCTATACAACGTTAGACATAAGTCACGGTTATTGATTATTGACCCCTTGAATATTTATTTTATTTTAATTATTTATTTGCGAAGAAAATATAGATCTAAATATTCTGTGAATATTTCAACCGTCTACCTGTTGCCGTAAATAATATGAAGCAAAAAACGGCAAAACAATTACGTTTGTTGTTTGGGAGCCCACCTTAAATATTTATTTTATCCTGTTTTTAATAAATATTTATTTATTGGTTTTTATAGCGACAGAAATACATCATCTGTGAAGATTTCAACTGCCTAGCTATCACAGTTAATGAGATGGTGACAGACAGACAAACAGACGGACAGACAGACAGACAGTGAAGTCTTAGTAATAGGGTCCCGTTTGGCACCCTTCGGTTACGGAACCCAAAAAACGGTAGATAGATAGAGAACACTTTATTGCACAGACAGAAAAATAAAGAATTACATCTGATTTCTTATATCTTAGTAATAGTACACGACTGGCGGTTTTATCGCTTAAGAGTAATGTTTTCCGGCAACCTTTGGAAGAAGTTAATTACATATAGTCGGAAGGTAGATGTGGTGGAATGTGGTGGCAGTGGAAGATTGTTGTACTAAAAAAAAATTGTTTGGTTTATGAAGGAACAAGCATGTACGTGTATAGTGAAAGATTTCAAGAATTTATCGTTCTTGTATTTAAGTTATATTCCATACATAATACTTAAATAATAATATACATGAATACGTACAAAATAGTCATGTACAAAAATACCTAAAAATAGAAGAAGTGTTCGTGTGATATACCAGCACTGTAGATTTCTTACCAAACTCTTGAATGTTTACGTACGGGCCGAGGCCATACCTACCGTAGTTTTATTGCTAACTAGAAGTTAAGAAAGTTTCTAAATAATTCGTTGCTCGTGAATTTTAAGTGGTAAACTTCGATATGGCGACGGCTTGTTTATTTGAGTGAGACTTCAAGTCAGGATTAAGGTTGTTTGGTGTTTCGTGTGACGTAATAAACTTGGCTTCAATAAGTAAATAATATCATAACCAGCTTTTGGAATAAATTCTAAGATAGATAAGTAGATACAAGCCATGAAGTATGCTGAGTTGGAACCCCTTTTCTGTTGTCGCGGAAGCACCTGAGGCGTTTAGAGTCCGAGGTGGCTGGTTGCCATACATTACTGTATGCTACCCGGCTGCCTTCGACTCTATAATATGCCTCAGATGTTTTCTTCACGATTGTCTAGTTTTTATTTTTATTTCGTTCACGTTTGTGTATTTTGTTTGTGTACCTTCGTGTTTACTTTATTTTTCTGTGACAATTTAAATAAATTTTATTTATTGGTAGGTTTCCGGACCGTCCGGTTGTACCTAAAAACACTGGTTTTTGTACCGTACAAAAAGAACACAAAATTAATAGAAATAAAATCGTAGCAAATAGAACCTCAGTTTTCTACCTGCCGCGCTGTGTGTATACAACCTGGCCTGCTTTGGGGGTTGGACTCAATAGTTTTTTTTTGTTGCAAATATGTACCTAATACTTTTCGATAAAGCGTCTTACTTTGCTCTGATTTCGTTCCTTATCAGGAATCACCGGTTATAGGGAACACTACGTCGATTCTTAATTGAATTTCACTATACACATCCGTGTGGCGCCGGATTAAGAATAGCGTCACTCCATTTCCTTCCGTCGATGTCGTAGAAGGCGACTAAGGAAATAAATTACCAGAAGACGGGTAGCAGCGTCTTCCTGAGATTCAAACCATATAATGCGATCGCCAACCCGCCTGCCAAGCGTGGCGATTGTGGCAAAACCCTTCATGGTTAAAAACCATCACGTCAAATGGCTGATGATGATGATGATACACACTTGTTATTTCACATACTGATATATTTTCGATTCTCTTATTCATGTACATCCATTCTTCCTGCAATCCACTCCACCCAAAGATTGTCTGGAAGAGATCGTCCTAAGCGATAGGAAAGCTGATTGTATACCATTACTAATACATAAGAAACCATTTGTAATTCTTTGTTCTCTATCTATTTACAAGTACGATTGATAAAAGAGAAACATGTGCTGTAGCGTTCTATCAGTATTGGCTTATCTCATTTTATCGTAGGTTTGAAGTCGAATTAATCAGGCCAATCCACTTCCAGTCCTTTGACAACCAGTCTATAATGCCCCTTTGACACAGTCCTTGTACACGTGTACTAAAAAAGTGGCAAGTACCTAGAGAGTTCATCGATAAAGTGGTTTTCATACAATATTGGTTATGTGGATTAATTGTGTAGGGGGGATTCTCCGTCCTTTGATATTGCTTCGATCACAGAACATTTTCTCTGTTCTGTGGCTTCGACCACAAGGTTTTATTCACGTGGTTATGGTTGCATAGAAACTTTACTAATTCGACACTTGAAGGAGAATTATGCAGAAAATTGTCACTTCCTGTTTGCAAAGCGAACCACTTTAAATAAGTAAAGTAAACGAAATGTCGTTTCTAAAAAAATTCAAATTTAAAACCCTTGCAGAAAAATATAAAGTGATATTGGAAAAAAGCTTGGATAAATAAAACTGCTTTCAATAAGCTAAAGTTTAAAATTCTCAATACATTTTCTTTATTTGTTATGCATTTTTTAAATTTAAAATTAAATAGAAAACATTATTCAACGTTACAGTACTTCTTATCACTTCAAATTCGTATTCACAGTTTGGTACCAAAGGTCGGAAATCACGAATATTTACACTT
The DNA here is from genome assembly GCA_947308005.1 of Yponomeuta malinellus. NCBI lineage: Eukaryota > Metazoa > Arthropoda > Insecta > Lepidoptera > Yponomeutidae > Yponomeuta > Yponomeuta malinellus. Next base: position 9,203,725 of record OX371012.1, on the reverse strand, counting down.
ATGTTATACCATTACTGATAAATCATTAATAATACTGTTTTTCACAATGAAAAGGTCAGCCCCACAAAATACAGTGAACGAGTCCAAAGTCACCCTGTAGATTGGCCCATATATATTTAATAAGTTTTTTAAAGTAATAGATCCGTTTTTGTTAGCTAAATATAAATTCAAGAGACAAATTGTTGCTCGGCTCAAGGAGCCCGTTCCCGGAGCCGAGCAATTATTTCAATGCCACCTTAATTACACACAGTTACGTATTTTTAAGTAATCATAACATAAGCAGCCTATATACGTCCCACTGTAGGGAACAGGCCTTCTCTCAGGGAGAGAGTATGGGCTTAATCACCACTCGTGCCCACCGCGGATTGGCGATTTCAAGCGCTGAGGTATGTGAATAGCTCAGACACTCAGGTTTGCTCACGATGTTTTCCTTCACCGTTAGCAAGTGGTATTGCTACTATAACTTCACAAATGTACATACCTTAGAAAACCAAGTCATAGGTACATGCCCGCACCGGGGATCGAACCTGGATCTCCCACTTCCGAGTCCGAGGTTCTACCCACTAGGCTACCACCGCTCGTGGTATTATGCTCGTATTTTTATGTAATCATTTATTTTTTATTTTATAAATTTATATATTTATATTATAATTATTACTTATCTACCCATTTATGTAAAAAAAAATAAAAATAATAATATTCAAAGTAACACAGAAGCTGTGACTTATTGAACTTTACAAGTAAAACTAGGTATAAATTTATTTATACATTTCTTTTTATTGACAGAAAACATGATCCAAGTTTTGTTAGTAGCAATAACAGCCTATTGTGTTAGTATTTAATGTCTAGCAGTGATTTGGTATCTACGTCTCATTAGGACCCAAATCAGTGGATTATCCAGCCATGATGTAATTGCGCTCAGAATGCTATTGCCGCTTCCACACATTCTGCTTAGTAATGACGCTGATTTTTTTCGCCAGATGGCGTCAAAACCATCTAGTCGGGCCTCGGCAAACATTGACGAGACGCTGCAGAAGCGCGGCCCGGCGAACTTCGTATCGCCACAGAATCCGTTTATACGGTTCTTGCACAACGCCATCCATTTTTAAAACACAACGTTCGCTCGTACGACGCCATCTATTTGAAACTTAAAATAAACATTATCCCGCGGGAACGTATTACCGGAATATCAAGTATGCTATGTCTTAATTCAGGTCTTTGTCTATCTGTACGCCAAGTTTCATGTAAACCCGTTCAGCCGTTATTGCGTGATTGACTAACAAACACCCAAACATCTTCACAAACTTTCACATTTAGAATATTAGTAGGATTTATGTTTTTGTCGTTATCAACAAACAGTCAATTACGATGATGAAACGATGTTAGCAGATACATTCATTCACAATTCAGTTTTGTTAAAGATAAGTACTTACTTATGTGAGTTGTTTCTGGTTGATGCGGTTTTGTGAATTTGTCTTTTTTAAACGTAAATAACCGGTACATTGTATCTTCTGAGGTAACCTATAATTTGCTATTAAACTTGTCTATTCTAAGAAGTACGTTAATTGTAAGATTGGTTGGTTTTCCTGAATAAAGAAAATTAAAATTAAATCTTAGGTTTTCGGCCCAGTTTCTAGGCTGTTTCTAAAAATACCTATCACAATTATTGAGTTGGGTGATGATTTCGGCCGTACTCTCTCCATCTGAGAGAAGGCCTGTGCCCTGCAGTGGGCTACAAAAAAAAGTGATATTAACTTTTGGCAATAACATAACATAAACTCACGCCTAATGTGTAGGCAGACAGAGCTGTGGTAGCGGAGCGGTAGAACGCCGGCTTCTCATTCGGGAGGTCGTGGGTTCGAATCCCGGCATGTACCAATGACTTTGTATTCTAAGTTACGTACATTTGTGAAGTTATAGTAGCAATACCACTCGCTAACGGTGAAGGAAAAACATCGTGAGGAAACCATAGTGTCTGAGGTATTTACATACCTCAGCACTTGCTACGTACAATGGCCCAACTATGAGGCTAAGTGCGGAAATCTCCAGTCGAACTAGACTAGACTAGTGTAGGCAGAAACCAGGGTGTGCCACTTGCCACGAACCTGACAGACCTCTTTCGCTTCATCAGCATTCATTAATCGTTGTATGCACGCACAACAATTTCGGGTACTTTTATCTTGCTCTTTACAAATACATCCCCTATTTGGTCGAAGTATGTCTGCCTGGGATAAGCTACCGGCCTTTCTACCCACAATTACTCGATATATGTCTTTCGTTAATCTTTATTCCTTCATCGGCAAAAACGTACCTATTATAAAAAATAATATGTTGTTCCCATTGGTGGTAGCCCCTTAAATTGTACTGATTTACCTGAAGATGAATATGTTGGTTCGTAACAGCAAATAAACAAATAAAAGCCTAAGCACTAATCAAAGCAGTGCGCACACTACTGCTATCGACCGTTCCTCTGTGTCAGTAATCGGATCCTGAAAGCATTCCGCTGTACCATGGGTGGCTAATAGCCGGCGCGGGAATGTATTCGTTTCACTGTGTGCATTGTGGACCGACGTGACAGGCTTCCGTAAAAATATATAATCCGCATGGAATTATAATGGAGTGGAATCTTGTCGCAGTGAATTCGGTGTTCGAATATTGGTACGCAATAATGCATAACCACAGAGGCATAACTAATTTGCAACCAAATAAAACACACCCAATATCTTCATGTACATAGGACCCAAATTATTGCTCGTAATATGCGTGCTAGCTTTGTGTTTGGATGGCAATCAAACATCAGTTTTATAGTTTATTTGGACGGTATTTATTAAAACAGAAAAATTAGACTAATACATCATCACAGGTAAATCACCATAACCGAGAGCCAGATAGCAGTCGCCATAGCCGAATACGGCAAGGACGACATATAAAGCGCTTACTACCAAGACAGAGGACGTGGGTTCGATTCCCATTGAGGGCCGCCGTACATTTTGTACAGATTGCCTCAGTCTGGGTGTATTTTCGTGTTTGTGATGTCCTTACCTTGTTGCCATAGTACAGGGTATCCTAGTTTGGGACCAGGTCAGGTGATTGTGTTGTGTGGAAGTTAATTATTATTTTTTTTATATATATTCCGATCACGGGGCATTTTAAATATGTTTTCTGTTCTACTAGAGTTAAGAGTGAGTTAAAAATTGGTTATAAATACCCTCGTACCATCATTTGACCCTGCAGATGTCAAATGTAGATCTATCCATTTTACGTTCTCTTGAGATTATTTCTTATTTACGCTCACACAAATTCACCGACGCCGGTGACATTTATAGCCGCAGGCATGGTGACGCCTCGAGCCTTAATTAAACATTATAATAAAATGGGACGCCTCAGCTAAGCTTTGCACTCGAAGGATCTAACGTTTAGCGGGTGAAAATCACGAGCAACGCGCGGGAATATTGCGTGTACATTTTGTAGGATCGGTTTATACACCACGGAGGAAAAGTAGATAAAGTGGGGGATTCGCTAGGGTTTGCCGACTCAATCACTTGGTAATAGCTTTCGGCGATGGAAATCAGTCTAAATGTATGTCACGTCACGTTCATTATTTGGCGTAATTTTGCCTATTGTGTGGTGGTAAATGCGTCCAGGGCCGCATTTCGTGAAACTATACTTCATAATAATTATGTAAATTTCTGTGTACATTGCATAGCTGAAATTAGGGATACAATTTTTTTTCTCGCCTACAGCTTAGTAGGTATGAAGTATCATTGGATTGATCGTTTAAGAATATGGTGGGTCTAAGAACACAATTTTTAAGCGAAATATTAAGCTTCAAAGCGCAATTTTTTGTCAGAGTAGGGCGTCCCCTCCCCCCACTTTGAGATCAATTGACGACATAAAATTGTGTATACAACACGGACTGTAAAATAGAAGCCCTCTATCGTATATTTATGACCCTCGCCTGCGGCTCGGGCCTTAAACTTCTGCGATATCAGCCTTTCTTTATTTTACGGCCCTAGTTATGCAATGTACTGTAATACGCTACTTTATTGAAACCCAGATTAAGAGAAAATATATTATTTTATTATACTCTTTTTTATCGATTCCCTAGCCTAGCTGGGGATCGACTGACATCTAAAACAAAACGTAACGATTCCCTTCAAAATATTCAAAATAAGACGAGAAGGCTCTGCCAGCCAGCTACTATAAAGAGGAATCGTTACAGTAGGTACTACCATTCCCACTCTAAAAAAAATATTTTATTCACTGAAAACAGGGAATAAAAACGCCTTATTTTGGTGTTTATATTTAGGACACACCAATATATTCGACCTCCATCTCAATGCTTATACAACCTCCTTGCGCAAAAAATAGGTACTCTATAAAAACTCCTTGCGCAAAGAATACTCGACATATAAACTCTTTGTGCAACTCCTCGAGATTTGATTGACCGATATTTGCGAGAAGGAGTTTAGCATTAGAATAAAAACTGTTTTGTGCTCTTTACTGCCATTACAGAAAAAGAAAGAAAATTACTCTTAATTTTATAATTTTAATTTTCGCTTAAGTTTTTTCTTTTTCACGAAGTCACGGTATAAAGTATAGTACCTACTCCCTAGTACCCTATAGTACCTAGTACCCAGGCCCTCGTCACTCCATACAAAAAATATTATGAACGTACTTTGTGCCAACATTGAAACAAAAAATATAATCCTGCTAAAACAAAAGGCATTAACTCCGCAGTGAATCACGTAGATGTATCATGATTTAAAATTAAGTCGGGTTATATGTGATATCTAATGTTGGTAATGTTGGTATTACGTATTTTGCAAATGGCCGGTAATTTTGTTCGTTTGTCGTTTTTGTGTGGCATTATTTTATTTATTTTAACTTTAGCAATAGGTGTAGTGCGTGAAAAGTGATTAAACAAGGAATATGGGAGGAAAAGCATTGAGGAAATGTGAAATTTGTGGCATTAGAAGAGTCAGAAATTAATGTACGTCTGGCATATTCTTAACCAGATATCCACTGGAGCCAAACAGGTAAAATTAGCAAGTTTATCATAATAAATGTACGCAAATTTTGATATTTATTTAATGCGCTTGGATAAAACCACTGAATTATTTAGAACAATTTACGATTTTGAAAAATTTAAATTAACGCCGGTTGTAGTGCGGTACCCATGTGGTACTTTTTTTTATCGATATTTTGGACGATTGATTTCTGCCAGATATTTCTACATGCTGTCTAAAATTGATCACAACTACTTAATTTTAAACGTCGAACACCACACAGCAAGAACAGAAATGATTTATGTTGTTTTATTTTGCTCAATTTTGCGGTATAGATAATATATTCTTTGACTTATTGTTTTGTTTGTTGCAGACTCCAAAGATCTGAAATTCGAGCAAAGTGCAAAGTTTTGATAGCGACGTGACGCATTGGTGACATTGTTTTCTACACCTGATGCTAAATAAATGATTTGATTTAAAAAAATGCCTTTTTCATTATGAAAGAGCGATAATCCATTCACACCATGTCATACTCGAAATAATTGAGTTGACCTACTGTGTTGGGATTTATCGCCTACTTTAATTTTCAAAGCATGAAAATGAGGTAAGGGTAGAGACGTCTCGAATTTTTTTTATCGATATCGATAACCAGTCCATCACTAATGTTTTGCAATTTCATTCTCATGTTGGTATTATACTATTTTTTGTTAGGTTGGTACAAACTACGTTCATAATTTTGAAAACGTGTTGTTAGCAAGTGCCGACTCTTATAACGTAGTGATTACATACTCTTTGCTAGTACCTATAGTACAACTCTTGAATAAAGTACGGATTTACTTGAGGGCCATGAATCAATCGCGTCGCTCAGGATTCTAACACTTCAATGCGGTATTTGACACGATCAACAATAAATTATTTCATATGCTCGATTAAAACAAAAATTACAAAATATCTCGGAAAATGTATCTCTTTTAGTCAATTACTAGTTACTACCATTTTTAAATAGATTAAACACAGAAAGAGTGCTCTAAAATGTGACGTCATAAGCCAGTATTTTCATACAAAATTCCGTTTTAAAAGTAGCTCATTTGATATTTTGTGAAATACCCAATTCCCTACGGTCGTGATTCAGTCGTTAGAATCCTTCACTTGCCGGTGATTCATCTATGGCTCTCGCTTTAAATAGGTCCTTTATTCGATAATTGCGTAATATATTAGGTATTTGTATTAAAAACTCATGAACCTGACAGATTGCATTACTGTTAAAAAGACTTTCGTGAAGCATTTCACGTCCTTTGAAATAAAAATAAACAAGAAACTACAAACCGTCCAAGTGCAAGTCGGACTCGTGCATGTACTTAATTCGTTCCATGTTGACGAAAGAGAGCTAAGGTTCAACGAATTGTTGGAGTCCAAATTGCCATTAGCTGCTTTTAGGCTCCATGCCACAATTCGACGACCGTCAAGCATACTGAACGTATTTTATAAACTAGGTCTTCATGGATCGTCAAAAGAAGTGCTCACTTCTGTTATTCCTAAGATACAAAAAAAATAAACAAAGAAGATTTTGTGTTCATCCATTTTTTACTATTATGAACGCCGATGCGAATCAATTCGCACGTTCTTGCGATGCGTCACGCGAGCTCGCAGATTTTTACGATGCGACGTCGCATCGCAGTTTTGTGTACGGGCCCTTTGTTTAGAAAAATGATTAATGGATCGCTCTTAAAATCATCGATCAAAAACTACTTAGTTAATCACTGCAATCATTAACGGTCTTATTCATAAAAAATCGATTCTACACTCTTAAGACGGAGTCAATATCGGTGTATCATAAACCGGCTTGTGGGAGTGTTTTGGTGGGATTGAGTTTTTATAAATAAGATTGTGAAACTTCTTTCATTTATTCTCGCTTCCGCAAAGTCGTAAAATTTCATTAAAATAGTGTATTGTGTGGTAAATGGATTCTTGTCTCGTAATTTCTGCAATCGTCAAAATAGTTACGAGTGCGATTTTAGCGTGTAAACCGTACTTAGCAGTTTATGGCAAGAACTGGGTCACTGGAACTGAAATAGGGCGTTGTGTTCTTACGAACTTAGAGCGCCAATGATGCTATGTACTCCTTGTAGACATATAAAAACGGGCCAAAAGCGAGTTGGACTCGCACACAAAGGGTCCCGCACTATTATCTATACAAAATTAGACACAAAGATCGAGAAATCACGTTTCTTTTATGGGAGCCCCCCTTAAATATTTATTTTATTTTAATTATTTATTTTTGAAGGTAATATAAAACTAAGTATTCTGTGAATATTTCAAGCGTCTATCTGTTGGTGTTATTAATGGAGCGAAAAACGGCAAAAATGTTTAGTTTGTTGTATGGGAGTTCCCCTTAATATATATTTTATTTGTTGTTGAAGCGGCAAAAGAAATACATAATCTGTAAAAATTTCAACTGCCTAGCTATCACGGTTCATGAGATACAGCCTGGTGACGGACAGACAGACAGACAGACAGACAGATGGACAGTGAAGTCTTAGTAATAGGGTCCCGTTTGGCACCCTTCGGGTACGGAATCCTAAAAAGGCATGAGCATTATGGCGTTATTTGCTGCGGGCTTACCATAATATGAGCATAATACGTCCCACTGCAGGGCACATTCTAAGAGAGAGTACCTATGTGCTTAATTACCACGCGTGCCCACCGCAGCGCTTTCAAGCGATTAGGTAGTATTGCTACAACTAATTCACAATTGTACGTAACTTAGAAAACAAAGTCATTGGTACGTGCCAGGATTCGAACCCATATTCCTCGAATATGAGGCTAGCGTTTTACTAATGCGCTATCACCGCAGGCTTAGCATGTTTATACCGAACTTGCTAGAGCTATAAAAAGTTGTGCTATCTCATTCTCACCCGCTGTGATGCTACTAAGGCATGATGGCGCTGTTATAAGATCATGCCCTTTTATAGCCCGTTATGTGAACATTCCCTACTTGACCTAAATAGCCAGGTTCCGTTCTTTACATTTACGTTAACAGAAAATAGTAAGGCTTTTTTTCTTACAGTCTTGCAACGCACCCGAGTTTTTTTGTGATAAATTGTGATAATTATTGAATTGTTATTTGATCTGGTTATACCTAGCTCTACAAAAAGAGCCTTTCGGGACATCGCTGCACACATGACAGAATGTCCAAATTGTTCGATTACCTATGTGTTAAATAATACAAGAGTCAAAATGCATAACAGACATATAATACGATTGTTTGAAAGAACGATTGTTATATGCATTACTAGTCATATAGATAATTTGTCACAACGACCTATTATCAAAATGAACTAATTGTTACAAAGTGAAAGTATTAGAACGATCGAGTGTCAGAATGTATAAAATCGTAAAATCTTAGCGACATGAATGAATAAGTGTCAAAATGTCCAATTTTTATCAATAATGACTAATACTTACAATGTATTGTTTGTGTCAAGTTGGTGAATAACCCGTTTATTATCATGGAGTTAGTTATACCACAGAGGAAAAGTTATACCACAGAGGAAAAAAGTAATACATAAAAACTCTTTCGAGTACCGCTTACAACCTATACATTCCTTAAAATGAAATTTAAAATTTTGCTCTTTATTTATTTCCTAACTCGCTTCTGCCTGCGACTTCGTGTGCATAGAATTAGTACTTCGGGGCAGTCAATTACTCTCGGCCAAAAGGTTTCGTTCGGATCTACACATTAGACCCCTAGCTACCCATTCATAGGTAAGTGTTGCGACTGCCACATATGCACAATTGTACACTCGGTTTAGGTCTTACCTTCAAATGTAATTGTGTCTCGACGTGTATACAAGGGACGCACTCCTCACTACCACCGCGGCACGAGCCACGGTCTGCCTACGGCAACGAAGCCCATCACGTTCTGTACTAAGTGTTTCATTGAAGAAGAAGAAGAAGAAAGACATTTATTATACCAACAAGATACATCACAGAAACAAAATAAGCACATAAGTAACATAATATGCACAACACAGAAGAAAAACTAAATACACAACAGACAAAACGAATAAATAAAACAGGACTATAGATGTAGCCTGTGGTGTATCTACATTGCCACAAAAGGCACCCCACCTCATCCTCCGACGATCACCAGTCCTCGGTAAATAGGTATAAGATTTTTGCCTTTGTAAGAATCAGCTATTCAATCAATTACATGATGAGTCACTAAAATATTGTAACATTTATATATTTTATCTCTGACATAACTTGACATAAACACATTGTTAGATGTTTACATTCTGACATAAGCATGATGTAACATAAATACAATGTGAACTTTTGTCATTTTGTCACTGCAACATTTTAACCATAAAACTTTAGACATTTTGACACTTAAACATTCGAACCCTTTAGACATTCCGTCAAGTGAACAGCCATGTCCCGGAAGGAAAAAGAGAGGCATTTAATATCTACATTCTGAGTTTCAAAAGGATTTCTTAACACTTATAAACTGAGAATTCAGAAAGATTATAACAACTTGCCTAACGCTAGTGGCATTTTCCCGAGCGGTTCCGTGCTTCGCAAGGCACGTTAAGCTGTTGGTGCTGGCTGCCGTCGATAGATGGCAGTCGTTAAGCCAAGTCAGAGGCCTTAGGGCGGCTTGACAACTTCTGACAGTAGACGAGCCACTAGTCTACGAGCCTCCACCAATCCGGACTTGGCCCCCGTGGTGGAATATGGCCTATACCTTCCTCAGAGAAGAGACCCGTGCCCCTCGGTGGGGACATAATGGGTTGATGATGATGATGATGATAACAACTTCAACGCAATACCAAAAAAGTGCCATTTTTTAGCCTATATACATCCCACTGCTGCTGCAGAGGCTTCTCTCAGAGAGAGAGAGTATGGGCTTAATTACTACGCGTGCCTACTGCGGATTACAATTTCAAGCGCTGAGGTATGTGAACACCTCAACTCAGGTTGCCTTACGATGTTTTCCTTCACGATTAGCGAGTGGTATTGCGGTATTGCTACTACAACTTTATAAATGTTCGTAACTTAGGAAACAAAGTCGTTGGTACACGCCGGGATTCAAACCCACGACCTCCCGAATGTGCGGCCGGCGTTCTATCGCTGCGCTGCCACCGCTAGATTCAAATAACTGTATTGAATTGAATTGAAATAATTTATTCACTTAAAACACAGTACAATGACAGAGTACAATTTTAAATTATAAATTAAAAAGAAACATGCAAGGAAAGCCAGTGCACTGCATTTGTGAAAGGACCCGACTCAGCATTTGTCACAAAAGGGGTACCTTCTGTAACACTGGTAATCTGTCGGCACCTAATAAGTAAAATAAATAAAAACGAAAGACACACACAATAGATATTAGGAAAAATAAAAAAATATAATAATAATAATAACTGTAGAACGTGCCGCATTGGCAGGGCGCCGGCGCATTTGCATTTTGGTCGCAAATATCGAAATTTGATAACGTACTGGGGGGCGACTCTCTGAAATGCATAGTTGTTCAATAGTGTCACGTTAGTACGGTGACGGTTATTTCATTGATACTATTCAGTCCAGTAACTAATCACATTCCAATGGCCGTGCAACTTAACTCGGCGCCTCGCGCGATTCGATCTTCTTCGCGAGAGATGTATATTTAATTTGCGCGGGTTATACCATTGAATGACATAGTAGTGCTATTGCTTACTAGACTAATAACTAGAGGCAAATAACAGCTATTGTCGCGTTTACATCATTCTATTGAAAAACTATGTACGTATTAGATTCTAGGGCCTGGGAAGTCTCGACTTTTGTTGTTAAGACGCGAGACTCGCATCCGTGATCATCATCAACCAATTATGTCCCCACCGAGGGGCACGGGTCTCTTCCCTGAGGAAGGTATAGGCCATACTCCACCACGGGGGTCAAGTCCGGATTGCTGGAGGCTTGTAGACTAGTGGCTCGTCTACTGTCAGAAGTTGTCAAGCCGCCCTAAGGCCTCTGACTTGGCTTAACGACTGCCATCTATCGACGGCAGCCGGCACCAACAGCTTAACGTGCCTTGCGAAGCACGGAACCGCTCGGAAAAATGCCACTAGCGTTAGGCATAGACGGCGACCCATCCATGCACTGAACGCGCCCTGTGTTGCTTAACATTCGTGATCGTTTAAGATCACTCAGGCAGCCGGGGATACGAGCGATCCGTGATGCTATGCTGGATTTTGTTTTGCATGTGAAGGTGTGTTGTCGATTGCAGTGGGTTAGTCAACAGAGGTATTTTATTACTCATGCACTGGAGAGGGTTTTCATTATTTCCTTCCAATCTCACGTGTATCAGAAGCAGTGCAGCCTAAGTGAATACGTTTGTTGGCTTGCCTTCGTATGGCTTTTCTACAAGTCCAATGCAGTTTCTTTATTGTACAGAACTGTAGAACTCAACAAGACTTTAGGAGGTATTGTTGAGTTTTCAACAGGTTAACTCTTACGTTTTTGTTGAGAAGGCGTCCGTAAAGTAAATTATGAGAGTTCTAATAAAAAAAGGCAATTAATTATTGCGCGCGTGTGGATTTACAAATTTAAAGTTGTTCTTTTAGATATGATTTTTTAACAATATGGACGACTACAATGTCTAGAATAGTCTAGAGGAGGAACAGAAGACGCAAAAGTTTTCTAAGTAGTCAAATAAAAATGCATCCGATTAGAAAATGATTTCTGTCGATACAAATTAATAATCGCTTTTAAAATATATAGGTTCCACTATAAAATAAAGATTCACGGTCTTATCTAAAAAACAAGATTCCTTAAAACCCTCCTCAGAGGCAGTTTAAATAGTCTGTGGTAAAGGGAAATACTTAACCACAGAATATTATAAGTAACAGACACAGACAAATAAAATAGTCAATATATAATCGCGCTTTAAAAATTTTAACTAGATAAAGTTGCCTTACTTAATTTCACCGGTGACATATTTTTATAGCTCATTAGTATTGTGTTCCGTGTGGCGTCGGATTGAGAATAGCGTCACTTCAATTCCTTCCGTGGATGTCGTAAAAGGCGACTAAGGAAATACATTACCAGGAGACTGGCAGCAGCGTCTTCCTGAGATTCCTACAGCATACTGCGACCGCCAACCCGCCTGCCAACCGTGGCGATTATGGCAAAACCCTTCATGGTTGTTAAAACCATGAAGGAGGCCTGTGTCCTGCAGTGGGCGTCGAATGGCTGATGATGATGATGATGATTAGTATTGTGTCAAATCCTGAAAAGGAGTATCCAGATTTGGTCTATTAATTTTAAAGTTCTTCTATCAACTTTAAAATGTATAGTTGTAAAATGTATAGACCAAACCTAGATCCCCGAAATGTTTAAGTTAAAAATTATGACTTGCTTATAAATTTATCTTGTCTGTAACATTATAGTCGCCAATTATAGAGCAAATCATTTGTTAACCGATTTCAAAAAAGGAGGAGGTTCTCAATTCGTCGGAATCTGTTTTATTTTTTATTATAAAGGTCTTATATAAGATAGCGTTAGAGTTTATTTTACAGTTATTTTAAATATATCTCCTGATGTAATAGTACAAACATATAATATTATAAGGTGAAGATTGACATCGGATTTCACAAAACACTTAATTACCTACATAGTGGAACAACGCATTATCTAGCACAACGAAAGAGAAGTACCAGGAAAATAAATCAAATCTGGTATTTTTGGCCCCTCAAAAAGTACAGCAAAAAAAGTTTTTTCACTTCTCATGCTCTAAAAGTTCGTCTTTATGTCGTGCGTAGGCGACATAAAGTCGCTTTTTATGCTCTAGAGCATAAAGTAAAATCTTCGTCGAAGACCAAGTGATTTGAATTTAGAATGTCAAAATTCGCATGAAAACTATGGAGAAGCCCCGCATTGCAATTCGAAATTCGAATTGTTGTTCGAAACTCACCTCTTTTTTTTCTTTTTTTTCTGAAATACTGTGTCCTGTGACCGCGCGAAACACCAACAAAAAAAAGAAAAAAAGGCGCGAATTGCAAATACGATTTACATGTTGCTGTTTCATTTCCTCGCAATCGAAGTGAAAAGTAGAGTGTACAACTCGTCCATAAAACCCATTTTACACTCGACTTTATATCTATCCTCGCTCGCAAGCTCGCTCGGATGGATAAACGTCTCGAGTAAAATGGTGCGTTTTATGCACTTTTTGTACAATCTACTATTATCTACTCTGATACTATAATACAAATATTATAAAACTGAGAACAAAACTCTTATGAGTAACGAATCATTGACAAACATTACGCATAGGCCAAAATTATTTTATTACGGTACGGGCTTGTATGGACACCTGTATCATAATAAAACTTTTTAATCATAACGATACACCTACACAACCTCCAGCTGGACCACGAAGGTTGAACCTCTACTTTTAAAAAAAAGGTTTCAATGAACGAGTCCGCGGCGACGCAAAACACATGCGCAATCGATGTTTGCGCCTTGGCGCCAACATTTTAGACTTAAAAAATCTTTTCAATATTTAAACAAAGTTTGGTTCTGTTTGCAAAATAAATTAGTTAACAGCATTGAAAATAACAGAAATGAGGTCAACATTAACATACTCTCTCCGAGTACCTCCAATAAATTCAATTTCATAATTGTAATATTCAGAACATCAATAATTATTACAAGTAAAAATAAATTTGTTGATATTCAGCGTTTTATTTGCAATATTATTTTATGTATTATAGTATGAGAGTAAAGAAATAGATAACTTGGTCTTATAACATAAAAAAAATTGCCTACTGTTCGTTTTTTTAAAACATACCTACTCGTGTTATAAGAACCCTTATTATGCAACAGTATCATAAACTACTATTATGTATGAGAGACTGGCCAGTTATAATCTATTTTGAAAATATGATTATTTGTAAGTAAAAATAGGTACATTCCAATTAAAAAAAAAACCCTCTACGCTTTTTTCAAGGTATTTTTAATTAACGTGTCTCATTGAAAAATGGATCTTCGCCGGGAACATTTTCGCGCTATGATTTTTTACGATATCAACCATCGCATCGGACGTATCATACGTTAGACTTCAAATATCATTCATGGATGCCCTTCCAAGGAAACCGTGTATCGTTGGTATAACCTACCAAAGTTAAGCGATCTAGTAGCGGGAGGAAGATTTTGATCGCGAGCTTATTCAATTTGAGTGGCTATTTGGTATCAATTCCAAATATAATTCAAATTCAAGAAGTATCAACGCCAAATGGTATACTATCAAATGCTTGGCAGAAGTTTTCTCTTGTGCGCAACAAGCGACCAAACACGGCTTCGCGGCCTACTGCTCCATCACGACCAACGCGCCCGCCCTCGTTTTTAACACACCGCGTTGTTACGAGGGACTTCCTAGACAGCACGCCGGTCAAACTCCTGGGTCACCCTTCTTAAAGCCCTGACCTAGTACTGTGTGACTTCTTTTCATTCACGAAAATAAAAAATCAGCTCAAAGGGAAACCATTTTCGGCGCCGGAAGATGCGCTATCAGCGTTCGAGCAGACTGTAAACGAGGTGTCTGCGGCGGATTGGAAAAATTGCTTCCAAAACTGGTACAGACTCATGAAACTTTTTATGCAGGCTGATGGAGAGTACTTTGAAAAGAATGAATAAAAAAAAATACCAAAACACTTTATTTTATTTTCACAAAACTTTCTGAGCGTCCCACGTACGTAAACAAAATATTTAATGTAGGCGTAACGAACACAGAATGCTCAGTTTGTTTATCATACATCAAGCTCCCGAGACAACAAATACATTTGCAAATAATTGAATAATGACGGAATAGCAAAGGAACGGTCTGGAGTTTGCTTAGGAGCGGACCTTGTTTTCCTTCCGTTACTGGTCTAGGCTCCTAAAACAAATTATGTCAGAAGGACTACGAAAGAACATAGCGTGGCTGTAGAGTGAAAAGAAGTTAAAAAGTGGCCGTAGAGTGGCCGTACAGGTTTAGCCTAAGACCCTCGAGCTGGACTAATCCGGCACTAAACCGAGGACATTCCGGACATCAGCATGTACCTACGAGATTAGAATGGCTCTCAAATAGCTTAAAAACAACAATGCACAGGGTGATGACGGAATTACAGTTGACCTATTAAAACTGGATAAGATCAGGTTCTTAGGGTTCTCCAAAAGTTATTTAATTCCGTCATTCTCAAAGGCAAAACGCCAGTGGCATGGAACATAAGTGTGGTGATACTTTTCTTTGAGAAAGGTGATTGATTACTTAGTGACCCTATTAAAGATTAAAGACCCATATCACTTTCGAGTCTATAAGCTGTTCTCAAAAGTCATCACGAATCGTCTCGTATGCAAGCTCGATGACTTCCAGCCCCGCGAACAAGCCGGTTTCCGAAAAAGCTTTAGTACGTTAGTCCGCAGATTATACAAAAGACTAAGGAGTATAATTTACCACTGTGCTTAGCGTTTGTGGAATACGAAAAAGCCTTCGATTCGATCGAAATATGGGCTATAAATAATATGCAATATACTTGAATCTCTACAGCGGTGCCAAATCGACTATCGCTACATCGAAGTACTAAAGTGTTTGTACAAAAACGCCACAATGTCAGTCCGACTACAAGATCAAAATACGAATCCTATTCATTTGCAGCGCAGAGTAATATCTGGGTGACAGGGAGAAGTAATATCTCCGAAATTGGTTACTTCTGCACCTGAAGACGTATTCTAACTTCTGGACTGGGAAGGATCTGGCATTAACATAAATGGCGAGTACATCATTCACTTTTGATTCGCCGATGACATAGTGATTATGGCTGAGACCCTGGAAGATTTCAGTTCAATGCTCAATTACCTGAACAGAGCTTCTAACAGAGTGAGTCTTAAAAGGAAGATGGACAAGACTAAGATAATGTCGAACTCCCATCTAGCACCCACAACAGCTATCAACGTTCTCAAAGTTGTCGGCCACTATATATACCTGGGACAAACAGTCCAGTTAGGTAAGTCCAGCTTCGAGAAAGAGCTCACTCGTCGAATCCATCTCGGATGGCCAGCGTTCGGGAAACTATAACAAATTTTCGCATCCAAAATACCTCAGTTTCCCAAAACAAACGTGTATAAACAATGTGTGTTGCCAGTGATGACTTATGGATATGAGACCTAGTCGCTGACTCTGGGCCTCATAAGTAGGCTCAAGGTAGCCCAAGGAGTTTCACTGCGTGATCGAATCAGAAATGAAGAAATCCGCAGAAGAACCCGAGTTACTGAAGAATTGCTCAGTTGAAGAGGCAGTAGGCGGAGCACATAGCTCGGAGAATTGATGACCGTTGGGGCGAAAAAGTTCTGACCTGGCGGCCACGGTCCGGACAACGCAGCGTGGACAGGCCCCCTACCAGATGGTCTGACGATCTGTTTACGGTGGCGGGGAGTCGCTGGATGCGGGCGGCACAAAACCGGGAAGCTTGGAAATAATATATCCTGCAGTAGGCGTCAAATGACTGATGATGCTCCGAGCGATCTAGAAAAAGATAATCCATTAAAAAGTGCTAGAAGTGAATTTACTTTACTTACTTACTTACTTACTTACTTAGAATATAAACAGTGCAAGAACTGTAAATTCAGTACATTAGAGGTATTCTTTTGCACCAATGTGTTTTGTGTTAGCTTGGCTTGGCCAGTGGTTTTATTGCTTAGCGGCATGTACCCAGTTTGAAGGAGGACAATACACAAAGATGACATTGAAGGATCTTGTTATGTTCTACCCTGACTGTGGAAGTAAAGGATTATGTTTTCGCGCATAATGTATCTACTTATGTATGTTTTTGTATGACCCAGAGTACAAACGGCTTATCCGTTTTTGAGAAATGAGATTTCAAATTCAAGATATTTCTGACGCGAGCATCGCTAGCTAAATAATATCACTTAAAGCAAAATGGTGGACGCCAGCTATCATATTGTTGAAAAAGTCACAAAAAAGTTTCGATAAAAAAAAACTGAAATTCATCATACGAAAGTCGAATGAAATGCAGACTTAATTAAGTAACATTTAAAAATTGGTGCAAGTCGGCCTTAGTAAAATTAGTTTTGCAATCGACACGCTAAGAAAAAAAGACAGGACTAGTGTGAGTCGGCCTCGCCCACCGAGGGTTCCGTACAAATTTGTAGGTATACCTACCTACATATTATAAATAGTTCAGGAATTGAGTCTCTTAGTTTTTCAGAGCTTTTCTCGAACTTCAAAGACAATACGTTTTTATGATTAAAATACAAGAATACGACGATATTACTTGCCAAATTTCATAGTTCCAGGACAACGGAAAGTACCCAATAAATTTTGATTTACTTGAGACTGTCGAAACATACGTTTTTTGCGGCATAAACGGCCGTAACTTTTTCTTACCTTAACTTTGAAGTGTGATTTTTGACAGCTTCAGGGGACTGTAGATTTAAGCAAATGGTTTTAATTTCAACTCGATACCTACTCGTTCCCAAGATAAAGGGTCTTGATAGACAGACGGACGGACGGACAACCAAGTGACCCTATAAGAATTCCATATTTGCTTTTGAGGTACGGAACCCTAACTTTCACGCAATTTTTAAGTTTTCCTCATAGCAAAAGTTGTTCGTGTCAACCAATAAAACCCCCCCATTTTCGGATGTATATGGGGATTTTGTTGCACCCTATATAATTGAGATCGTATAGGTGCTGGACAAGCCTACTCCCGGTAAAAAACAATGTCCCAGGAACTGCAGCGCCCGAGTGGACCCTTTACCCATTCAGAGCGAGTGAAGGTGCCACTAGACGCTGTATAAATCATCTCATTACGTAGATGCAAAAGCAAAGTTTATCAATTTTTTCCCAAATGCTGAGGTTGAAAATTCTCAACTGATTCATCTAGGCCTTGCTTAAGGTTTTTGTTACTTTGATACATTTTTTTATACAATGTGTTATTAGGGGCCAGTGGGAAACCCTGGTCTCTGCCTATCCGTCGGGAGACAGGCGTGAGTAATTAATATGTTATTGAAAAAAAACGGAAAACTTAAAAACATCGGGGTTTCTTCGGTATCGATAATGTAAGTAAACCACATACACAGGGAAAAGTTCAAAATTCTCAATTTTATTTTTACATATTTGTATAAAAAAAGGAATAATGAAATCTTTGCGATTCGCGATTCTGAAGAAGTCTGTAACGTTATTAAGCTAACGTTACAGACTTCTTCAGGTTATCATGATGGTTAAAATTGAGGGGAAGAGGCGCGTTGGTAGAAAAAGAAAATGGCTCCATAACATCAGAGGATGGACTGGAGTTGCCAGCGCCGAAGATCTATTTCGCTTTGCAAAGAGAAGAGAGGAATAGGCATAGCTGATGGCCACCCTCCAGTAGTGGAGAGGCACTGAAAGAAGAAGAAGAAGAACTCTAAAGGAAAACATCCTGAGGAAATCTGAGTGTCCGAAGGTGTTCCCAACCTCACTGCTTGAAATTGCCAATCCGCTGTGGGCACGCCTGGAAATGAAGCCCATGCTCTCTCTCTGAGAAAATGCTTGCAGTGGCATTTTCGTATCAAAGTGCTATGTAGGATAATATATATTTTTTTATATTTTCGTTTTGGTAATGGTTTCACTATGGATAAGTATCGCAGAAACAGTTCTCAGATTATGATTTATTTTAATTACACGTTGTATTTACTTTAGACAAGTAATATAAAGCAACAATATATAAGAGCAAGAAAAAATACAAAGAACCTAAGTACGTATATAGTAAATGTAATCTCATTACTTGGTTATTATATTGCTGAATAATGTAACGGTCATTGTACAAGGCTTTTCCTGAAAATAATTATTTATCCTTATCTCAGGCTGTTGTTTCTCTGTTACCGATGGTATAATATTTCCTCACAGTAAACCATCGTTTATAATACTCATTATTATTAAGCAAGGACACATAAATGTGATTACACAAATAAGAAAATACATTTTTGCTCTCATGATCTAAACCCATTAGTCAAAGAAAGAATTTGTATCACCACGTCTATATTTTTTTTGGCATTCATGTCATCAATTTAAATCAGAATTTAATTTTATCTAACATATAAAAATCTGTATCGTGTGGCGCCGGATTAAGAATAGCGTCACTCCATTTCCTTCCGTGGATGTCGTAGAAGGCGACTAAGGAAATCAATTACCAGGAGACGGGAAGCAGCGTCTACCTGAGATTCCAACCGCATACTGCGATTTCCAACCCGCCTGCCAAGCATGGCGATTATGGCAAAACCCCTCATGGTTATGAAAACTACGAAGGAGGCCTATGTCCTGCAGTGGGTGTCAAACGGCTGATGATGATGATATAAAAATCTCGTGCCACGGTGTTTGTTATCGAACTCCTCCGAAACGGTTTAACCAATTTTTAAAATTTTTTGTATCTGTTTGGTAGGTCTGAGAATAGGTATTAGGCTAATTAATATGGCAAAACAACGTTTGCCGAGTTAGCTAGATTAATCTCTAACTAAAGTAGCCTGCAAAAATATAATTTAGTAATCTTCTAACACTTTCGTACCCTGGACACTGAGGATGTTATAAAAATACAGTTATAATTGTATCTGAGGTCATGGGTTCGAACCACGGACACGTACCAATGACTTTGTTTTTTAAGTTACGTGATGTTGTAGTAGCAATACCACTCGCTAACTGTGAAGGAAAATATGGTGAGGAAACCCGAGGGTCAGAGATGTTCACATACTTGGTAAGGTATTGACGATATTCAATTCGCGGTGGGCACGGGTGGTAAATAAGTCCGTATTCTCTCTCTGAGAGAAATCTTGTCTCTACAGTGTGACGTTAAGTATAGGCTGGTTTTCTATCCAATAGTCTATCCGGTATTCCAAGAACTTTTTATGCGTGTAAAACTTTAGTAAAGGAACATAAAATACACATACATTCTTGTACTCACGCCTGTGTCCCGGAGGGGTGCAGATACTAGGGTGAGCCACTTGCCGCGATCCTGACACAACTCTTTCACTTCATCATCATCATCATCATCAGCCTATGCTTGTCCACTACTGGACATAGGCCTCTCCTATTGCACGCCACTGAGCACGGTCCTCGGCTACTCTCATCCAGCTCTTGCTAGCCGCCCTGCGAAGATCATCGCTCCACCGAGTCTGAGGACGTCCTACACTACGTTTACCGATCCGCGGTCTCCACTTTCGCTTCATCAACATACATTAGTCGCTGTTTACGCACGCCGATTTCGGGTAGATTTTAACGGGTTATTAAGGTAATTAACTTTTAATAAGCAATCGCGACCCGTTAATTGTATAATAACTACATTCACCTTGCTGAACTTTAATTCTTGTCAATGAACATTGCCTTACTCACAAGTAAATAAAAGGTATGTCTAGGTTTACTTTTCGTTTCTGATTTATTCCTTACAAACAATGATTCTAATCACGCACATTCTCGACACGTAATCTATCGCCTGCGCGAAATTTCCCTTAGAATAAACAGAAAATAAACAACACATTCGGATGAGATACTCTCACACCGAATTGGATATGAAAAGAGAAAAGCAGCGAATCACATCTAGTTGGAGGCTGTATACAGTAAAAACCGATGCGAGTCGCACTCGAATTTTGGCAGTATCCATCTTTCTTATCTAAATTGAATAACAAAAACAATTGAAAGTCGATATTAAAATGTTTCACATTTTTTAAAAAAAGAACATCATAGAAACCATTTGAAAAAAGTTTCATTCGAAAACCTCAAACCATGACTCTATGTCATGTTGAATTCTATGTCAATTCAAAGAACCTATTGCAATAAAACGGCAATTTCATACTTTAACCCCTATTATAAGAGTTGAGTATTATTTAAAATGCGCCGAAATGTTTTTATGACTTGGCAGAAAACAAGTATCTAAGTCTAAATTCACATGGTAAAAATAAATAAAAATATTAAAAAATAAATTGTCGACAATTGGTTATTTTTTATGTTCTTTCACTGTACGACGAATTTGTTGTCCGAAATTTTGCTCGCAATCGAAGTGAAAGGCAGAGTGTATAACTCAGGCCAATAAATTGCCTCTGATAAAAATGGATCGCTTTAAGCCCTTGTACATTCTACTATTTCATTAGTCATAGTCGGAAAGTAGCTCTGAAGTTGCCTGAGAAGCGGGTTGAAAGTAATACTTTTCAGCCCTAGGGAGAATCGTTTTCAACCGACAGTAAGCTGTCAAATAATTAAAAAAAAAACTTGTTCTATTTTCAAATTTCTGTCGAACCATTTTCCAATTCTTCAAATTTCAGCTAGCCAGCGACGAGAAAAAAAAGGCGGGAATCTCCGATGATCTGTTGTTTTTTCGAGTTGTAGAGTTTTGTTTGTACTTCCGTATAGCAGAGATGTATTAACATTTTAGCTAAAAGCACAGTGTTTACCTCGGGTGAAAGACGTTACTTTCACTCCTAGGGTAACAATGTACTAATTTACATCCCGTCCAGTCCTTCTCCGACCCGCCTATCCCGCTGACATGCGTCCAAAAACCTTCGGGCTCAAGAGAACACCTGTATATTAGACGCTTCATCCTTATTTCTATGTTGCTGTCGCGTTTACTTATTATTTTCTACGGAATTCTCTCTGCTTTTACCTTATGTCTTCTTGATCCAAATACGTAGAAATGTGTTTTGTTTTGTACGGTAATACGTAAATATATTTCTATAAGAGGCCTTTAAGGGGCAAGTAATTCTTACAGGGCTCAGGTTAACACATTTAGGTACATCATTCGACCGTGACGGGGCGAGACCGAGGGTGAAGTGCGTCGCGGGACGCTCCTTCGAGGTGCCTGGATGTTTCCGTAATATTGGATACGTAGGTAATATTTGTATAGCCGCTATATACTTAGACTCAAGAGTTTGTGAAAAGAAAAAAATGTTTTTGTTCAAAACTTGTAATTTTGGTAAAGCAGCAGGGTATATGGGTCCAACCGTGCTACTTACAAATTTTAACAAAGCTATGGAATTCATGTTGTCGCAAGATGGATGAAGATAAGATAAAACTGATAAAGTGCAATAAAGGCCTCTACAAGGGTATCTGTTGCGTATCTCCGGCAAAATCCATTAGAGTTTACTTATAGAATACGGAAGATTTATTTCACGGAAAATAAAACACCATACCTGGGTACGCGTAGTAGCTATAAGGTTTATCCTATAAAAGGGATAAATGGGATGGATAATAATGAGCGCGCGCCATTACTTATTCCAGGTAAAGAGGCTTTTTATGAATGAAGCAATTTCCAATATCCTAAGTAGGCCGACTTAATGAAACAACCATAGTCTTTTATCACATTTACTTATCGTCCAAAATTTACAGCGAAACATTTAAAGGTTCCGTGGTTCAAGGCGCTTCGTCAGATCTTAAGGGGAGGTACTGGTTACGTCTGCTATGAAGGGGACGCCTGGGCGGGGGCACTGGTGCCTCAATCGAAGACCTAGATTGAGCAGGTTGGAAGGAACCCACTGGTACTGGCGTCACGGAATATCCAGCGGCAACCAGCGCTTCAAATTCCTCTGGTGTATACGCTTTATTATTTCTCGGAGGCGGCAACTGAGCTCGCCTTTCATCTATGCTCTGACCATGCTGCTCAATGTTTATGTCTTCCACTTTTTGCTGCTCCGATTTGTATTGCTGACGGTTATCAACTGTCTCCTCGATTTTCAATAGCTGCGGCTGATATTGTGGTTGAGTTACAGCTTTTTTCGGTGCTACGTTCTTGTTCACATAAATAGAGGAGTGTGGTGGCTTGGTCGGCTCGATCAGCTGCTCCATAGCAATAGCGTACTGGGGCACTTCGTACCTAACTCTTTGTTCAGTCGGCCTATAATATTTTAGGTAATATTGCTGTTCAACTTGGGGCTGCCTTTGCACGCTGGATAGACTGTCAGCTTCGACGAACTTCACTGCTCTTTGCTTTTCAACTTCAGCTGGGAAACGTTTGATATACGTCACTGGTCTATCAACGCTGGAGGCTGGCACTCTCTGTTCCACCCTGGTCTGTTGAGGGCGTGGATCAATGAGCCTGAATTGTTTGGGGCTTGTCTCCTGCTGGTACTGAGGCACAAATCTGTAAGCCAATTGTTGAGCTCGGGGTTGTTGCAGTTTCGGCGCTGCGACGATCTTGAGTCCTTGATTCTGGGTCTCAGGGTAGTAGACTTGCTGGATGGGTTGAGCTTGCTGGATCTGTTGTTGTAGGGCGTGGGCCTGTTGCAGGTTAATGTAGCGTACTGCTTGGGTGGGTCTCTGAGCCGGTTGTTGGAAGATCCTGTACTGAGGCTGGATGTTGAGCTGTTGCTGTGGTTTTGGCTGCAGCTGGGCAACGTTGGTAGTTTCTATCAAGTATTGCTGCGGGGTTGATGCGGCGTGAGGCGGCGTGATCGATACTTTCGAGCGAAGTTTCGTCGGCTTCTTGGTTGGTTTCGTGATGTATCTTTCAATCTGAAAAAGAGAAACTTTCGTAAAAGAATGTAAAGAGAAAGCAGAAACTGATGTTTTTCTTAGTTCATTGCTATATATTTTTTTTAAGCTCTTTAGATACAGGTTTCTTTTAACCTAGTTCAAGAATAAATATGTTATTTTTACCAATATTCTACCTTTAAGCTGATTATATATGAGCACACTGTTATGCTTCCTTTTTATTTGATTTTTCTTTTTATTAAAGCTCAGAATACCCGTGCCTAATTTAACCGAACTCACGTTTTTTTTTTTTATTTACCTGTTGATACTGAGTCGCGCTTTGTTGTGTGGACACCTGAGCCGGGGCTTGGGAGTAGGCCTCCGGCCTAACTGGGGCCTGGCCCAGCAACGCCAGTAACTCTTCATCGAAGGACGAGTCCGAAGGGCTGGTACCGCTGTCGCTGACTGACAGAGCGGCGCCGACCGACGCCTCACCGCCATTGGCTGAGTTCGAGGGACGAAGGATCATGGTACGAGACGGTTGGAGGGTTACCTGGATAAGCATAAGATATGGGTCAACGTGAGATGTTTTATATGCATTATAATGTAAAGTAAGGGTGAAATAAATCACGTGTGTATACGAGTAGTTAAGCTATGTACCACTCGGTGATTGTTAAAATGGCGTTTGAAGATGTATGTTTGATTACTTGGCATATATTTTCGCACATTATTAGAGAGATGTGATTTAGGAAACCGATTTGTAAGTGTTGAAAGAGGGTTAAGTAAAAAGGTTTCAAGATGGCTGCCGTAGCAATGTAACACAGGAATCGATGACGATACTTATTAATGCGGCTAGAGGAAAGAAAAAGAGTGTGTAAACAGTTTTTTTAATATACTTTTGAGCAGATTCATTATTGTAACTTTACATAAGTGCATTCTGGACACATCAAGAATTTAATTTAAATTCGATGGCATCTACAACGTGATTTTCATTATGATAAACAGTATTATCAATGACTTAACAGTCATGCTAAAACCTATTTGTAAATTTTCGTAAGTTCCAGCCTATGGTTCAATGCTGTGAATTAAAATATAAAGTGGTAGGAAGTAGATACTGTAAAGATGAATTTTTATTCTTTTCTATTAAATGGTTGAGTTAACAACTAACAATTGGGTATTTGACAAAATATCAAATGAGTTACTTTTAAAACGGAATTTTGTATGAAAATACTTGCTTATGACGTCACATTTCAGAGCACAATTTTTATGTTTAATCTATTTTAAATTGCAATAATTGACTAAAAGAGATACATTTTCCGAGATATTTTGTAATTTTTGTTTTAATTGAGCATACCTATGAAATAATTTATGGTTGATCGTGTCAAATACCGTATTGAGTTGGCTCGGCGCTGAGTACTTTATTACTTTTCGTCTTGATTTTGTCTATAAGAGGTAAAGTAAATTTGTGGGAAAAAATATATTTTGATTCATCATTTTGGTAACAACTACTGTGACTGGAATAGCCCTTAAAAAACGGTGAACAAATTTGTATTCAGACAGAAAAGGGCTACTTTAATTAATAGTGTTCCTTTTTGTACCTGTCTTGTCTGCGGCTCCAAGTAGTAATACTGCAGGTTCTCAGTGTGCTGCTGTTGCGGCACGCTGTACAGCTGCTGGAGCGCCTGGCTGCTGGCTAGCGGCGCCTTGCGCTCGGGCTGCAGGTCCAGTAATTCTTGCACGTTGAGTGAAAACACCTGCCCGGGACGGTACTGCTCGGTTCCGGCGCGGCTGCGGGAGAGAGCAAGAGGACGGTATATTTCTTACTCCTATTTTTTTGGTAATGTTGTTATTTTCGTCTGCTTGGTTTTGTCTACTTGAAGGACTTTTTGTGACAAGAAATATATTTTATGTACAATAAAGTGTTCTCTATCTATCTTTCTTTCTTTCTTAGTAGAAACAGTGAAGTTAAAAGTTATTCCGTACTTACGACTGCTGGGCTAGGTGCAAAGTTTGTGCATGTTTTATTTATTTGAAGTCATATTAACTTTAAATTGTTGAAGGCTCAACATGCGTGAAAAATACTCACTTAGAAGCTGTAGAAAGGGCGTCGTCTTCCTGAGGTTCTTCTACTGGAGTAAAATGTTCCTAGAAATGAAAGAAAACAACATTTTAACGATAGGAAACGTGCATATTTCTTTCACTTAAAACATGATGAGTGTATAATGGATTAATTTTACCAGCACCTAATTTTTAACGACCAAAATTTTAATCTGCCCCTTTACGGCTGGATGAGGATGGTGTAGGACAGGCGGGCCTTGGGGGAAGCCTATTTCCGGCAGTGGACGAATACCTTTATTCCCAGACGGGCTGATTGATTGATCCCCTTTGAGTGGCATTAGTCCATAGCTCTCAGACAACCATTGTTCAACTTTTGTGTCTGTTATGCCGCTACTTGAAAGGCTACGGAAGGGATTTTGAGTGCAGCGTTCACAATTACTGAGTAGTGGCACTTAGATCAGTTGAGGTAGCGCGCTCTTTAAAGTGATGAAATAATCTAAATTTCCACGAGAAGGCTTTCTTACGGGAGACAATATTGGTACACTGTTCTTGGTAGCGAGCTATTAGATTCGCAACACCAACGTTGACAAATTAGCCATCCATGAGAGCCCATGTCGCAACAACTGCCCGAGCTATAATTACGTGTTACATTAGATGCGCGTACGCCGGGTGAAAGCTGAGGAAAAACGAAACAATGCGATGCCATTATCAGCTATTTTCGAAACTAAGGGGCGACAGCGCGGCTTGTTACACAATGATGGACCTGTGGCAGGAACACTGTGGTCGGATAAATATTGAACAGGGGGGCGAGTCTCTTAAATGCATAATTGTTGAGTAAAGTAATATTAGTACGGTTATTTCATTGAAACTATTGGTAGTCTACTAACTAATCGCATTACAATGGTTTAACTGCTGCAACTTAACTAAGCGCCTAGCGCGATTCGATCTTCTTCGTGAGAGATGCTTCTTTCATTTGCGTGGGCATGACATTCTATTGAAAAACTAAGTGTGTATTTGATTTTAGGGCCTAGTGGAAAGGCACTGGGAGAATTGGCAATCGTGCTTAAAGTCACGATAAAGATGTCAGACAGGACCAGATACTATGAACTGTATGTGGCTTAAGAAATGTTTCAATACCGATTTTAATTCCTTTCGGAAACACTCAGTCAAGCATCGGTGTAAATGGAGTTCTTTGGAGCACTTTAGAGACTTTTCTTTAGGGTTCCATCCCAAAGCTTGAGGCACCCTATTACTAAGACTCCGTCCGTCCGTCCGTCTGTCACCAGGCTGTATCTCATGAATCGTGATAGCTACACAGTTGGAATTTTCACAACTGATGTATTTCGGTTGCTGCTACAGCAACAAATACTAAAAACAGAATAAAATAAATATTTGAGGCTCCCATACAACAAACTTGATTTTGTTGACGTTTTTTGCTCGATATTAATAATGGCAACAGGTAGACGCTTGAAATATTTAAATGTATAGATCGCGTGCGAGTCCGACTCGCACTTGGCCGGTTTTTTTAAACAACATAACATAATACATTGAATTTTTTTTGCATATTTAGTACCTTTTCAGCGTTAGTTGCATATTTCAGAAAAATAAAATGTATATTGCATATTTACGCTCGATCTCGCTCATCGTTCGATGCTTTTCATAGTAGAACGGGACGTCCGATCGCTAAGCACGCGGCTAGCGGACTGACTGGGTTTGATTGAACCCTTGTGTGAAATTGATAGTTTCATCAACGGGATGGGTGAAATTTTGCCCGGCACAGTAAGCCCAAACATTGCACCCAAATTTAAATTCTGCCCAGTAACCTCAGTAAACGTAGAACGCTCTTTTTCCGCTTACAAAAATTTATTTCTTGCAACATTATTTAAAAACAATTTAACTTTTCCTCTCTGACAGGGTATTAAAACGGCATTTGAGGAGTGTTCTAGAGGATTCTTATTTTTATAAATAACACCGTTACTTTTTGCTTTTTTACCCGCTTTAGTGACAAACCGTGATGATGAATGTCGGATAACGTGACGTGATATTTAAATAAAAGGCCTTATCGAGATTCAAAGTACCTTTTACATCAGTCAAAAGGTGTAGAGCTGTACCGCAGAGCGGGTACATTTCTCAAGAGGCTAAAATTTCGCCGGTTCGGAATAAATTTTCATACTATACTCTCCTCAGGCCTGTATAGCTTTTAGGTATTCGTAATAACGGTTTTCGTGTAGGTTGTGTATTGAGATTATTGGTTGTACAGATAGGGATATCGGGATGGAGGTATTTGGTATGCGTTGTTTATGATAATGCCTACACTTTTATGAGATGGGGTAGCATTTTTCTAACGTGCGTTGGACAAAAACGGGCGTGTTGACTTATTTCTCGTTTTGTTCTTAATGGGCATTTTCGTAGATATTGACAATAGTTAGAAATTATAAGGCATTTCAAAGGTATAAGCTCAGCAAATATAATGCTACAATCGTAAAATAAAAATACTCACTGATTTCTTGTATTTTTCTGAATTTTATTTTTCGGATAAGACTTTCATTCGATTAATCAATAAGGTTTAGTATGTAGTTTTATTAAGCAACAGGGGCGCTTTAGGAAACTATAAGCTTCTATTGTGATATTAAATAAATATAAACATAAATAGATCTTATTATACCAACACCTTGTGGGTTCACTGGCAGAACGAAACGATGGCCTTTCACTTCAAATTGTGTTTTAAAAAACAACACTAACCGAACTACTCTAATAAAAGAATCAATAATCTAGCTCTTTGCATTCGTTTTCGATTTATATGACGTTATCATCAAAATATTTTATAGATGTCCATCCCTATAATGTAAGCTATTATGCTTGTGCAAAATAAGGAAATTAAGTCAAGAATAAATTAGACTCAGCAAATTTAAATAAACCTATTAGTAGAGATGTAACACTATTTAAATTAGGCATTTAATGGAAGTGCAGTAAACTATATAAGTTCTTGAGACGATACATTTAATAAATCAGTTGTGTAACACTTGTAGATACGTTACTATAATACAGTAAGAAACGATTCTTTTAGTGCATTGTAATACAGTGCGGCGATTTTATTTGGCGCACACGAATCAAGGAGTCTAGGCGTCAATGGTATAAAAACACGTCACGTGACTCAATCGCGTATTTGTCATTGACAATGCACTAACAGAATTGAGACTAAGAGAATGGAGAACTTGCACTAAAATTGTTATTTGTTATACAAGAGTGCAAAGTTGCTTTTTAACCGCGTGCTCAATTTTGATGACAGAGCAAGCGAAGGATTCAAAAATTAGAATCCTGAGCGTTAGCGAGGGAATCAAAAGAGCACGAGGTGAAAAATCTTTGCATTCGAGTGCAACACGTAACTTTTTATCCCTTCTCAGCGAGGAAATAACTAAATGCAAAAAAACACAAAGGAGGTTCCGAGTCTGAGTTTATAACAAATTAAAAAAAGTAGTATGATAAATTCGGCACCATGGAGGTAGTAGTAAATAGGTTTAAACTGATGTTTTGAATTCAATGTTTTTGAATCAATTTTAGAATCCTTCGCTTGCTCGGTCATCAAAATTGAGCACGTGATTAAAAATCAACTTTGCACTCTTGTATTACAAATAACTATTAAAGAATAGGAGAGGTTAAAATAAACGTGGTATTTTTTTTCTCTGCGAATAATAATAGGGGTTAAAGTATGAAATTGCCGTTTTATTGCAATAGGTTCTTTGAATTGACATAGAATCTTCATGGTTTGAGGTTTTCGAATGAAACTTTTTCCAAATGGTTTCTATGATGTTCTTTTTTTAAAAAATGTGAAACAATTGAATATCGACTTTCAATTGTTTTTGTTATTCAATTTAGACAAGAAAGATGGATACTGCGAAAATTCGAGTGATTTTTGAATACGAGTTCCGACGCGGAACTAACGCGGCAGAAACAGCCCGCAATATCAATGCTGCGTTTGGAGAGGGGTCTACTAATGAACGCACCATGCGATTTTGGTTTAAACGCTTTCGTGATGGAAATTTCGACTTAAAGAACGACCCACGAGGAAGACCGCCCACACAGGTGAATAACGATGAATTAAGAGAGATAGTGGAAGCCGACCCTAGTCAAACTACCCAGGAATTAGCGGCATGGTTTAACGTTACCTTACCCACAATATTGACTCACTTGCGTCAAATCAATAAAATAAAAAAATACGAAAAATGGGTGCCTCATAATCACTTGAATTTTCGCAGTATCCATCTTTCTTGTCTAAATTGAATAACAAAAACAATTGAAAGTCGATATTCAAATGTTTCACATTTTTTAAAAAAAGAACATCATAGAAACCATTTGAAAAAAGTTTCATTCGAAAACCTCAAACCATAAAGATTCTATGTCAATTCAAAGAACCTATTGCAATAAAACGGCAATTTCATACTTTAACCCCTAATACTTTTGATAATATAACCGAAAAGTCAATACAGTCACGTGGTACTAAAATGCGCCACACAAATCGACCTTAGCTATGACGTCACTCCCTAGGATGCACTGACGCTCTGACTTTGCCTTGTATGATGTTGTATTTATTTGACTGGTTTTTCCTTTGTACTTGTTTATGTTACTTGTTATGCCTTTTTTTCTTGTGATGTGTCACAATTTGTCCCAATGTCTTTCTTTCTTTCTTTCTAACGCCTATAATGTATGAAGCGTTTATAGAGTTATTGAGTTATCTCGTAAAATAATGTTTTTATGCATGTACACCCTCATAAGAAAACGGCCAGAATTCAATGACAAAACGAAATTCAATAAGTTCTATGTTATTATAGTAACTTTATTCTTCGCAGGCACTGCAGCGTCCGAGTGGTCCTTTCGCCCATCTATTTTGAGTGATGGTGCCACTGGACTCTGTATAAATCATGTAGATGTAAAGGCCAGAGTTTTTTATTTTTCGCATATTTTGTGACCCCGAAAATCCCGAAAAAAATATTTTTATTGTTTTATTTTTAAAGTTTTCCAAGGTTTTTATATGATTTCCGTGGTATAAAAGCAATCTCACTCCAATCTAAGTTAGACGCAAGTTCCCCATTGAGAATGAGACTAAGATTAGGTTAGAGCTATGAACATAGTAAACATAGGCTCATTGCTAGAACCGGGCCCTAGAGTCTAATACACACGGCTTTTCAATATAATTATATAAGCATGACTCTAGCTGTTATTTTCCTCTGTTTGGTAGTCTACTTAGCAATAGCAGTGCAATGACATTCCAATGGTATAATCCGCGCAATTTAAATTGGCATCTCGCGCGAAGAAGATCGAATAGCGTGAGGCGCTGAGTTATAATGCGATTGGTTACTAGACTACAAATAGTGTCAATGAAACCACCATTCAATCAATCAATCAAAAAAATTTATTTCGGAACAAGTCCATAGTGTTAGTAATAATAATAATATTACCATTACCGTACTAATATGACTCTATTGAAAGACGATGTATTTAAGGGACTCGCCCCACTGGTCAGTTTTTCAACATTTATATTTCCATGTCTTACAACAGCGGTGATAACCGATAGAAGCCGTGCCTCACACGCGTAAGGTCTGGATTCGAATCTCAGTACTTACACATGACTTTGTTTTCTATGTTATGTAGATTTGTGAATACTTTATAGCGACAATATCGCTAGCTAACCGTGAAACCTGAGAGATGTTTACCTCGGAACTTGAAATGGCCGCGTGGTAATCAAGCCCACAGTCTTTCTGAGAGAATGTTTAAGGGCTACTGTCCGTTGCCTGCGACTTCGTTCGTCTGGTGATTTTGCTGTGTATCACGTAGGCAATTAGTAAAATCGACAATTTACTATTGGGTTAGTTTATAAACGTTCGCTATATTTCAAATTGCAAACGGACGGAGAGTTTATAAATAAACTACCCCGTTAATAAATCCCCACGACATGTATATGTGAGAGCTGACAGCGTATCTATCTCTGTGCCCAATTTCATCCAGACCAATTCAGCCGTTCTGGCGTGACTAATATCTATCCATCCAAGGTTTCGCATTTGTCTTATAATAGTAGTAACATGTTGGATACCGATGTTCAGTTCACCCTGGCCAGAACTCTACCCATTTGTCAATTGCAGGCTAAAGCCACTGCTTCACCGAGAGGGCGGGCCGACATTTCGACAATCCACAGCTACATTCGACGCCACCTTGCGAAACGCCAGTGCATCCTGTCACTGCGGACAACGTGTTATTAGCAGTTGCAGCAGAAACAGTTACGAACGCTAACAGCAGCCGTCGAGATAGGTGTGTCGAAATGAAAAGTATCCATACACCATTATTATTGTCATAGGTTGCGTTGCATATGTGTTTTGTTTTATGTCTTTGATGTCTGAATGCCGGCTTGATTTTGGTCACGTTTTGTACCTACCCAGCAACAACTTACTTAATACTCGACGGGACGTAATTACTCGTTTATTTCAAAAGGGGCAGGGAAAATCGTGATCTCTTAGAATTGCGCCTAATAAACTGTAACGTAGTGTGTAAAAATGTGTAAAGTGTAATGTGAAAAAATTGTCTCTTCTGTGTACAAACTTTTCCATCTTAAGTATATATGTAGATGTTTTAGAACATAACATTTGGACTCTAAATTTTCAACTTAATTATACTGCTTAATGTCATGTTCCACGAAGCCTAGAATATTTCTTTGCTTATGTAATGTATATAGGGGCGGTACTAGCAGCTTAATTTCATTTATATTTATTCTCAATAAAACAAGAAAAACTACAATTTCATTAGTTTGCCAAACTGGCAATCTTTTTCGGCAAGCTCTTGGTAACAATCCTTATATAACTTACACAATCTACACAACAAACAGTATCGATAATACTTATACTGATAGTAGCAAATAAATGGCAAGATAAAAAGTACCCGAAACCCGCCTGCAGCGACTAGTGAATGTTGATGAATCGAAAGAGGATTTCAGAATAGTGATAAGTGGCAAACCTTGGGCACTGTGAATCAGTGGATTCATAAAGCTACAATTACTAATAACCGTACAATTTTCAATAATTTTCGCTTAACCGATCAATCGTGAGACTAGCTTGCCTACCCCTAAGAGATAAAGGTGTGAGTTTATATATGTGTGTGTGTGTGTAATGTGAAAAAACAGTCTCTTCTGTGTACAGACTTTTCCAGCTTAAGTACAAATATATAGACATTTTAGAACAAAACAATTTGCGCTTTCGCTTAGCGGTTAGCTGTCGTTAAACATTTCTGTGGTTGCATGGTTGGATGTGGAAAAATCTATGCTCTTGTGTTGTTTGTTCTTTCTGTAATGATGTACTTGCGCCATTAGATGTGGGTGTCGCAGTTACTATGGCACGACGTTAAGCTATACATTCTGAATTCGATTCTACGCTAAGTTAAGCATGGCGAAAAGTGATAAAGGTCCGCTTCAGATTCCGCGGATATCAAAGTTAAAAAGCTCTGATTAATAGATTCTATGATGAAAAGTTATCTTTTGGCTTACGTCAGTCATCAGATAGAAATAATATTACATTTATTTACCGGCGCCAAAATGTAAAAAAAAATATATTGCAAAGTGGACGTGCTCTCGACGACAGCGTATTTATAAAAAAACCGGCCAAGTGCGAGGCGGACTCGCGCACCGAGCGTTTATTACAAATTTATAGGTAGGCACTAACATATTATAAATAGTTCAGGAATCGAGTTTCACAGCTTTGCCCGAGCTTTTCCCAAACTTCAATGACAATTTTTTTGTTAATGTATAGTTTTCAGATTTTCTCTGTATTTGTAGTATAGGACGATATTACTTGCCAAATTTCATTGGTCTAGATCAATGGAAAGTACCCTGTAAGTCTTGATTCCCCTGAGCGTCGAAATATACCTTTTTTGGCAGCATTAAGGGCCGTAACTATTTTTCACCTTAACTTAGAAGTTTGATTTTTTCACAGCTTCAAGAGACTGTAGACTTGAGTATGTGGTTTTCATTTCAACTCGACACTTCCACGCGTTTCCAATATAAAGGGTCTTGACAGACAGATGGATGGATGAACGGACGGACGGATGAACGGACGGATGGACGGACGGATAACAAAAGTGATCTTTTTTCCATTTCAGGTACCCTAAAAAATACAAATTCTTTGATGATGTACGTAGCGTAACTACAGTCTTTGGCATAGTTTTTCGGGACTGAAAATAAAATAAAAATATATAACGCCAGCCTGTGAAGTTGCTTCACAAGCTTGCGTTATATACGTAACGTGTAGTTAGAAATACATTAGCTGGACAAGTAACAATACATTTTGCTGTTTATTTCTTCCTATCGTATCGTTGCAGCTATCAAAACGGAATGTTAGTGCAACGCGTCGTTCGAGCGTTTCTTGTGTCGCATTCATATAATTCACGGTTCACACTGTCATTATTTGCAGATTCGTAGAACGAATGTTCCTGTTTTTATCAAACAAAGTATCAACAATACAATGAAGTAAAACAAGACAAAGCAACTAGCTAGGATACTAATTTATCTTCCTCTTTGTATTTGAATACCTAGGATCAATACAATTTTTTTATCACTTACGCAATCAATAATTTGTAACGTTAGTTTTATTTACAGTCAAAGTTTATTCCAAACCAGCCATTTAAATGACTGAACGCATTTGCGGGCACTTACCTGCAACCAATAAAATTGCAACTGTGCGAGCTTCAATAAATTTTTAAACATAATATTAATGCAGGCATTTAATTAATTCATTACATTATGTTATTGCACACAAAACATATAAGAGGACATTGCATACGAAATAACATGTACAAAGTGAGCCTATCTCTGTGAGAGAGTGTGGGAGTGCATTTGATCGTTGATCATCAGAGTGCATGTCAGCCTTGCTACTAAAAATTCTCGCAATAAGTCATCGAAAATTAAGACACTGATGAACCCAAAACGATTTCATTATAGTTACAAAAAAGCCTTACACTAGTACCTACAGTTATACGAATCGAAACATTCGCAAATAATTAAACCGCACTTATGGAAGCGCGGAATAGCCGAGGCAGTTACATTGACCAAACCTTTGTCGTGTATTGTGTAATGGACAGTAAATATAATGGCGATTATTACACGATATTCCACAGGGTATGGGCAGTAGAGTTTAGGACCAAGTGGCTACTCGTGACGAAATCTGGGGCACAGAAGTGAAAGGGCGCCGGCCGCGGGATCCGATCGTTTTATCGCGAATTCACGGCTCAGTTACAGCTGTCCCTATGCCTTTCGTTGTTGTTAATTTCTCAGGGCCACGATCTGTACTAGCGAAGGAGATGACCTGGAAAGGATATGTGGATCTAAATCTGAGAAACGAGCCACGGGTGTGGCTTGCAATTACTGACGGGTGATATCCTTACTAATATTATATTATAAACGCGAAAGTTTGTATGTATGGATGGATGTTTGTCACTCTTTCACGCAAAAACGGCTAAACGGATCCGGATGAAATTTTGCACAGAGATAGATTATAGTCTGGATTAGCACATAGGTTATTTTTATCCCGGAAAAATACACATCAAAATTACCACGCGAACGACGTCGCGGGCAACAGCTAGTTACTAAATAAACAGAAAAACGCAGGTTTTTACTGATTTTTACTAGTGCTACTATAACTACTTTGACGACCCTTCCGAACATATTACTGCTTCATAATAAGGGCCCTGTTTTTAGTTATATCATATCTAGTGTGTATTGCGAATTTCATAATGGAGAAAAACATCGAACAAAGTGTTTGTCTTAAATTTTGCATCGCCAATAGAATTTCGTGTCACTGAAAATGTAACAGAAGGCTTACAGTGAATCAAATTTATCACAAACACGTGCTTATGAGTGGTACAAAGCGTTCGAAAGCGGTCGAGATGTGATAGAAGATTTGCCTCGCTCTGGTAGGCCATCGACCTCTGCAACTGAAGCTAACATCGCAAATGTGAAGGAAATAGTCACTGGAAATCCTCATTTAAGTTTGAGAGAGATAGCCGCCGAACTTTCTGTGTCTCACTAGTCGATCCGTACCATTTTGAATAATCACTTGGGTAGGAAACATGTTGCCGCTCGGCTAGGCCCAAAAGACCTGAATTTTCTCCAAAAACTCAATCGCATAAAAGTCGCTGAGGACACGCTAGACGAGTCAATTCCGAACCCAACATTCATGAAATGCATTGTTACTGGTGACGAGACATATCAACACTAACTAGTCAACAAGCTTCGGGGTGACGCCTTCCAACTGAGCCGAAACGTAAAAAACCACGCCAAAGTCGATCAAAAGTCAAAGTCATGTTAACGTGTTTTCTTTGACTATCGCGGTGTTGTGCCCCCGGAATTCTTGACGAAAGATCAAACGGTAAACAAAAGAATATTATTTGTGCCTTGTGCGGCGTTTAAGAAAGCAAATTCGACGAAAAAGGCCAGATTTATGGAAAGAAAATTCTTGGATTTTGCACCACGATAATGCGCCTTTGCACAAGGCAATCATTGTGAACGAATTTTTGACCAAAAACTCATCAAATACCATCGAGCAACCACCTTATTCAGCGGATATGGCTCTAGCCGACTTCTTTCTTTTTCTTAAACTCAAATTACCACTACGTGGCAACCGTTTTCATTTGGCAGAAGAGATAAAGGAGAATTCGCGGCGATAACTGAACTCAATTTCGGAAAAAGCGTTTAAAAAATGTTTTGATTATTGGATTATTCATTGGCGTAAGTGTATCGTTTCAGAAGGAGCGCCTTCAAAGTGAAGGAGCTCGTCCTATCTTCCTATCGCGAACGCTGTTACGAGTAACTTAACATTATTTGTCATCGTCCTTGTAAATATAACTGTCAACCGGCAACAAGATGAATAAAATGAAACGAGGTGATCGGCAGACTATTAATGTTAGTAGGCTAGTACCTACCCTGTATG
Organism: Yponomeuta malinellus; assembly: GCA_947308005.1. Taxonomy (NCBI): domain Eukaryota; kingdom Metazoa; phylum Arthropoda; class Insecta; order Lepidoptera; family Yponomeutidae; genus Yponomeuta; species Yponomeuta malinellus. The sequence continues at coordinate 9,167,228 of OX371012.1, read as the reverse complement.
TAGTTTCCTCTCTTACGCGTTGCATGGATAATGTTTGATGCATGCAACGTCTTAATGACTTGCCACTTGACAGCGAACCATTAAATTAGACTGTCAAAGTGGCGCTGTTTCGATACCTTGGTTTATAGCCAGGTCTATTATTGTATCGTCTGGCTAGCAAGTTTTATGATGTTATAAAGATAGAGTAGTCAACCAAACGTTAAATCCTTTTATTGTCAGTGAGAGCGGTGGTAGCGGAGCGGTTCCATAGTCAAACATAGAAAAAAAATTTAAATAAAAAATAAAAACCGACTTCGACACAACACAGCACTAAAAAGTTAGAAATAAATGAAATAATTAGAGGTATGTATACATGTAAGTATTGTAGAAGTGGGTACCGACTACAAATTATACTTCTACAATACCTACATGTATACATACTTCTAATTATTTAAATTATTTCTGACTTTTTAGTGCTTTAGTGTTTCGAAGTCTATTTAAATTTTTTTTCTTAATTTATTTTTTATTTTTTAGTGGGGGAGCGGGAGAAAAATATACGGGTCCCTTAACCAAATAATTATTAAATATTAATAATTTACCCTACTTAATTCGTTGCTTTAAGATTTGACGTTCTCAATTTCCATGTCCAAAAGTCTTCACCAGAACATCACCAAATTACATTGGGACTAATTTTACGCTATTTTATGAAACATACGGATATTACCAAAGGATGGGCCCCATTAGGCCTTAATTACTACTGTCCATTGAAGAGTTCCGTTCTCCATCTCTGAAAGTCTTCATCAGATCTTCACCAAATTAAAATGGGGCCACTGGGATTATCTATTCGAATAAAAAAAGAATTGTGGTAATCGGTTAAGATTTGACGGAGCTATGCGAGAACATAGCCAAAAAAAATATATAGGTACGCGTCGAATTGATAACCTCCTCCTTTTTTTAAGTCGGTTAAAAATACGGCTATATTTTTTTACTTGTGACATTCCGCTTAGAGGGAGGGCAGTATAAATCCCATGTGGGACCACCCTCTGCTCTTTTTAAGAGTTGATCATGATTGCCTGTGAAGGTGAATGTCGAATCATTTTACGAAGTTTTTAGCTTTCCAAACTGACGTGACCATAAATGGGATACGGAAATGTGAGTGTGATGGGTAGGATCGATCGATTTTGCTATATAATAGGTACCGACTTGTTTTCTCGCCTGCCTGTAGGTGAGCTGCTGTCTCTGCACTGCCTCCCCCTGCACTTGTCTTTTGTCCTTGTTCTGCGCAGAGTCGACGCCATCTTCCTTCTCCGTTTGACTCTCTTCGGCGGCGAATGCGCAGGCTGCTATCGCTGAAAAGGAGACATTCGGAATTTTTTTATGATATCCAAGCAACAACTGGAATGGCGGAAAGTCCGGGGATGCGGATGGCAAGGGACCGTGAGAGATGGCATTTGGGGGAAAAGGCCTACACCTACCCAGCAGTGGGCTGCGGTGGGCTGATGATGATGATAATACAACTATAGATTTATATATTTACCCCCCTCCACCCCTCATTCGCTAATAAGACCATAGCGAACCATGAGAGATTAAACGTAGTTAAATAAATAAACAAGCCGGACTTATTCATCACTCAAGTTCAAATACAGAAGTTTTTATATAAATAGGTACATAGGTACACTGAATATAGATGTGTGATGAAAAGGACAGAGGCTCAGCATAATTGCTGTTTTACGGGCTCTGCCTAGTAGACTGAGACTAGGTATTATAGTAGTAGAGAAATAAAATAATAGTTTTTATAGTCAGCCGTAGACTAGAAAAAGAAATGTCAATGCCTTTAGGGAATAGGTCTTCACAAATATAAAAATAACCGGCCAAGTGCGAGTCGGACTCATACACGAAGGATTCCGTACCATTACTTATACAACATTTGAATATTTCAAGCGTCTACCTGTAGACGCTCAAATGTTGTAAAGGGGGGCAGCCCCTTAAGTATTTATTTTATTATAATTTAATTATTTATTTTTTAAGTGAATATAAAACTAAATATTCTGTGAATATTTCAATCGTCAACCTGTTGCCGTTATTAATATCGAGCAAAAAACGGCAAAAAATGGTTTGGTTGTATGGGAGCCCCACTTAAATATTTATTTTATTCTGTTTCAGTATTTTTTGGTATAGCTGCAACAGAAATACATCATCTGTGAAATTTTCAACTGTCTAGCTATCACGGCTTGTGAGATAAAACACCCTTTTCACATCTGCCGTTTTTATTTGAGTACCATGCGAAAATTAAATCTACATCCATTGATTTTGTAGATAAACAATTTTAATTGCTAGACTAACAAGGCAGCTGTCAAAAGAAAAGGTACGTGAAGGTATACAGGTACCAAGTTATACACTAAGTTTTGTCAAGTCTTTCATAATGCAAATTATTCTCTAGACTTTATGAAATCTGAACAGTTAGGTATTTAATTTGTGAATATCACAATACCTTACTTTAATTCATTCTCAATATATTGTTTAATAATAACTTCCACACAACACAATCACTTGTCCTGGTCCCAAACTAGAATACCCTGTGCTATGGTAACCGGGCAAGGACATCACAAACGTGGAAATACACCCAGACTGAGGCCATTTGTGCAAATTAAGTACGGTGACCTCCAATGGAAATCGAACCTACGACCTCTGTTTTGGTATGGTAAAGCATTTTCACTGCTAGACCAACGAAATGTTCGACTTTTACCGATTCACGGCCTCAGGCGAGTGCTATTCAACCATTACTGAAATGATGTATCGCTCCCCAATAAATACAGCCGGTAGGGGCGAAGCTCTTTTCCTTTTGAGTGCTCAGAGACATTATGAAATTTTCTTGATCTCTTACATAAAGAGAGATGTCGTTTTAAATAGCAAACAGATATATTCGTCTTTTATTTGTATCGAAACAAACGTTAATATTAAAAGAATTACAGAAATGTACCATTTAATGAAGCCTTCTTTCCACCTCTGACAAAGCTCTCGCTTGAGTGCCGATTTCAAGATGCTGTTCAAAAATAACAACTTGATTAGACTAGATTAGAAACTCTTCATTTTTCATATCAGAAAAAAAATCCGCTTAAATATCTAAGTTTTTCCGTATACAACTGGCGGTCTTATCATTGAGAGCGGTCTCTTCCAGGCATCCTTGGGATGGACTAAACTGAAAGATAAAGAGGGTTGGTAGATTACATGAGGTGGACGAGTACATGAATTATATTGTAGAATATTCTTATCTTATATCTTATACGTAGAGAAACTATCTGACTCACAAAATATAATCTTACTACTTATATGTGAAAGTTTGGTTTAATGTTTCCAGTACTCAATGACGCCAGACCGGCTAGACGTATCTGGATAAAATCTGACAGAGAGTAGTCTGGAATAGCTACTTTTATCCCAGAATTCGTGGGCAACAACTAGTATTCTATACATTAGAGTATTTAATACAGACATGTATACTTACGTATTTAATTAAATAAGAGATAAGGACGCTTTATTAACACGGACCTTTTTGTACAGGTGACACCACATCACTCTTTACATAGGTGCACCCTAATTGGTTACATTGAGGTCGATTTTGCAAATAAAGGTGGTTAACCTTTACATTAGACTGTTCCACCCCTGTTTCACACAAGCCTATCTCGATAAAAACATACTTACATCGTGGTACGTAATTAAGTTAAGTTCTATTTTTATATTTTTGCCTAGAAAATAGATTACTTTGAGAGCCTGGGCCGAATATTTCGATTTGGGCTGGTTTAGTAATTTTTTAAAGCAAAAACAAATGAATCTGGGTCTACGAAATCGGATGTACATTATGAACCTGAATACGTCACCAAAACAAAATAATAAAATTCATAATCTGTGCAAAAGTAGATTTTTTTTTATAGATTACCGAAATGTCAACATATTGATTATTTTTTTATACAAAAACATTTCAAACCTTCTTTCATTCACGTGTGACGCGTACGTCAAAATTTGGTATGAAAGTTATTCACAAAAATACAATAAATCAGAGAATATTATTATATTATGATTGTTTATCATTTGTAACGATTGTCTATATTTAGGACAATGCCTTTTTTTCGTCCATGCACCTACTCAGTTCCATTCACATTCGCTCGACATATTTCTTTAGTCAATCTTTCTTCCTACATCCTCTTCGGGCATTTTGTTACAGCCTGTCCAACCATGAAGATGTTTGTCTAGTTTATCATCAACATGCAATATTTGGGTAAAAAGCGCCAGTTTTTTCGACTTGTCCACATTTATTATCACGCGGGGCTGCGACATCCGATTCCACGTGTATCGTATTCGTAGAATTTCCGTTCTAAATTCCGCCAAGCCATTGCGAACTAGATATGCAGGAGGCATCCGAGGCATGTTGTAAAATATATCATGCTGTACCGTACATAATGCTTGTAACGTATATGTATAGTTCGGAATGCTTGGGAGACCAGAGTCCTCTCGATATTCAAGGCAAACGATTGACTCTCAAATACTGACCGGTATCGCTAACTAGAATATGATTATCTAGCTAGAGATCAGAATGACTGCTCTATAGCCTAGCGGTTAATAGCTAGACTATCAAAACAGTGGTCGTGGGTTCGATTCCAGCTAGAAGCCGCCGTTCTTGATTTGTACAAATGGCCTCAGTCTGGGTGTATTTTCATGTTTGTGATGTTCTTGCCTGTTTACCACAGCACAGGGTATCCTAGTATCTACTAAATGCATGCATAGGTTACCTACATGTAAGTGAGTGATTATGAAGGTTCGATCTAGAAGACAATGTTACAGAGATATTTTATTTGTATTCTAATTGAAAGAAGATACATAAGAGTTTAATTGTGTCCATTTTCCCATTTTTATGTAAACAAAGTTTGCCACAAAGATATAGTAGATTGTACCTAACTTCAATATAACTACTCAGCAATCGTACAATCGACTTTTAAGTCATTTTATTTTATATTCCCTAGTAATAAAATGATAAACAAAAAATATTAAACAAAACACTTTCATGTTTTTTAGTCTTAGAAGCTCTCGTTTTAAGCTGGAAGCAAAGAGTGGAAACCAATTAATATTATGGAACATTATATACCATAAACTCATGACTGCATCCCGGAGGGGTAGACAGAGATGCTAAAAAACCTCTTTTGCTTCATCAGCATTCATTAGTCGCTGGTTTCGGTAAATTTATGAAACTGGAGATTAAATCCAAAATTAATATGTATTATCCAATAATTATGCTTGATCTGCTATCGTAAAGCAGACTACAGCAGGACATGCGAGTAATATTTTTGGTGTGAATAAGCCCTTAAAACAAATTTAAAGAGCCTAAGTTTGGAGTTTTTTTGGCCATTTTTTCTCCAAAATTATCTAGATTTTGAAATGGATACCTAGTTTAACTTGTAACGTTTATCAAGTCGCGGTTTCTGTGCTACTTTGAATACAAAAATATTGTGATTTTTGTTTACTTGAACCCAAAGCATAATTGACATTACACTATACAAATTCAACATGCTCACGAATACATCAGTTCCCGGTTTCCAACTCGATGGAACACGCGCTAACAAACAATATTGATCGTACATATATATGTATAAAAAACTCTTCTGTAGCTACGTATTTCCTACCACTTTCGTGTAGTATTAGAGAAGTTTTTCAATAGCGTCCACTAAGAAACGAATGAATGATTGGTGTTATTGATAACACGCATTATTTTTTTACCCAGGCGGTTGGAATAATGTAAGCGCATAATTACAGTTATTTGCCTAGCTGGGACTGAAAAAAAGTTTATGCAAATTCGACTATTAAAATAGCTACTAACTCAACCCCAGAATAAAGACAACTACAACACTATTTGCACCTGGCCGCTGCCATTGGAAGAAAAAGAAAGATAATTTGAAAAACGAACCTCCTTTTGACGCAAACAAGTTTTTTTTTTAAAACAACATTATTAAAACTCAAGTAAACGTCTGTATGGCCAGTGACACGACTAGTATGACCTGGTTCCCACGTAGCTCAGCTAGCGAATTCTATGCTGTGAGTGTGTGACGCTATGAATGGACAAGGCCATTATTTTTCCCTTGTTCTACGGTTGTAGCTGCGATTAGTGAATGAATCATCACTTTCTACTATTGTTTCTTTTATTATAGGGTTTATAATCTTGAATAAGTTTTTTGTTTGATTAAAATTATTTGATATTATTTTATAACAAGGTTGTGTGCTAAGTAAAACTATGTTTTTTTCTCCATTTCATTTACCTATAGAGCATACAAGGGTATTCTTAATATTGAAAGGTTATTCGTTTTCAACATTATAAGCTTAAGCGGTATAGGTTTAAATTGCGTTTAGTGACAACTCCTACCTACCTTAGATAGGTGAAGTGACCGTTATAATGCTGTAGTGCCCGGGATATACTTTTAGATAGAGTAGGCTTGCCCAGCACCTATACCATCCTCTCAACTCAGTTTGCTTATATCCACAGGGAAGATAATGTCACTTCGTGCGAACTCAACTAGACCGCGGGTTTCCTCACATTTTTACGTATTTACCTTCACATCAAGCCAGCATGCGAGTGTCAAATAAGTATGGAAAACCACATTAAATTACATAAAGTCACGTCTGTATCTGGGAGGGGTAGGCAGAGACCCGGGTTGCCACTTGCCACGATTCGAACACACCTCTTTCGCTTCATCAACATTCATCAGTCGTTGCAGGCACGCACGCCGGTTTCGGGTAGTTTTAAACTGGTCCCTCAACAATACGGGATGTATTTATTTGGTCGAAGTATGCCCATCTGGGACGTCACGTCACAGTCGTTATTGTTTTAGAACCTAACTTGTTTTCTTACTGATCGGTTTTTAAAGGGAGATTCAGGAGGACCCGGAGTATATAGCGACGCTGCGGTCGGCGTCTGTCACGGGGTAAGCCCTGCACTTAACCCAGCTATCCTGACGTCTGCACAAGGGTATTTTCAGTGAGAAAATGCATAATGCAGCATAATGATTCGTATATGGATATATAGATAAATAGACAGATAGATAGATAGAATATTCTTTTTATCACACCTGCTCTGAAAATACATACTAATTATACCAATTAGAGGGAAGAAACGCCTTTATCCCGCCCTTCAAATCCTTTCATCCCAAGGTATGGAAGTTTGTATGAAAATCCTTCCGACCCAAGGGTGGGAAGTATGTATGAAATTCCATTACATACCCGGTTTTTTTTTTTAATTTGTCAGCAGTCATACTGCAAAGAGACTTTAACTGTCTACTAATTAAATTTCAAGTAAATTGTTACTGGCCACATACAGTTTTTTTTTACCAGTTACCAACCTCCTTGGTGTATACAGAAAATTAAAAACGAAATTATTTTTGTATATAAAACGCGCGGAATCACGGAAGAAGTGGCTGCATGACCTTATGATCTTAGCCTACTCCAGAAACGGGCGAATAAAAAAAGGAAAAGCCCGCGCATTTTCGCAAAAACTTCGATTGATTTCGTTAGACCTGGCTGCACGGACGAAAGTCCTTTGCCTATTCTGCTATTAGCAGAATAAGAAGATGAAAAAAAAAAAAGTAGGTGTAATAAAAAGCACTATACAAACCTCAGGATAAAGTACAGTTCCATACCTCAAATGGTTTGCGCCCCTCGCAAGCTCGTGGTGCAAATGCCATAATCTCGGTATGGAACTGTCACTTTCTTCCCTCTGAAGTAATGTACTATTATTGTATGTACACCAGGAATTACATATGAGAATTTAACAATAATATAGTACAGTACAATGACATTATTGCACTGCAAAAAGTGTAACAGTAAAAATGTTACAGTGTGTTAGTGTCTTGTATAAGTGTTATGGAATTTCTTTTCGTTTTCACGTATTTAAATTGTAAGTGGAATAAAAATAAAATATTTTGAACACTATTTAGATGAACAATTTCAGTAACAATTCCAAAGAAGTCTTGTAAGTCTGATATAATAATTATATTTATTACATTACATTTTCGTGTTTTGGGCAAGATAAAAAGTACCCGAAACCGTGCATGCAACGACTTATAAATGTTAAGGAAGCGAAAGGGTCAGGATCGTGGCAAGTGGCAGTCCTTGGTCTCTGCCTACCCCTCTGGGATATAGGCGTGAGTTTATGTATGTAGGTATTTATTTTCGTGTACATTACTTTTTTCACAGTTTCAAGATTAGTCATTCCGTACTATTGCACAGTACTCAAGTTTAATAAAATTACTAAGCACAATTATTGTTTTCTATCTTCGTTTAAACTTCTTTTCGGTTTTTGAACTTTTAAAATTTTAATACGCTTGAAGTGTCTTTACCTTAGTTTTTTTAACAGACGCGCTAGCTGTGAAATCGCTAAGTCAAGACTTTTACAAAAATTACAAAGATTCGTTATAAAAAACATCTTTCATTGTCTTTAATCATACTTTTTCTTCGACTCATCTGTAAGATTAGCTAATATTGAATAATCGATGAGAACACAGTTTTACTTTTAAACATAGTTGCTAAAGACATTCCGCTGATTGCATTTGGCGAGTATCTAGAAAAACGAACATATCTTCATTAGGAGAATATCGATAGAAACATAAAGGAGTTAATATATAGAACAAACCATCAACCCTAATGCAAATGATGCTAAGAAAAAAATACGCTGGTGTAACCATAGCAACTACAGTAATTGAGACTGACCATTGTCAATCAATAACTTGACAGAAACGATGATCATTAGTGTCTCGTTTGTATGAAATAAAATAATGAATCCGACTCCTCACAGTCCTAAATAAGTCCTAGATTAGTGTGTTGAATTTTAACCCTACTAAGCGAGACTTTGATAGTCCCACTTACTGGGGCTAAAAATTCAATCAGCAGTTGGGTTTTTTTATAATTATCTTCTTGAGGGATCACTTCCTCAGCACAACGCTGAGTCAGCTGCCTTTTGTGGCAACGTAGATACACCACAGGCTACATCTATGGTCCTGTTTTATTTATTCGTTTTGTCTGTTGTGTATTTAGTTTTCTTTCTGTTGTTGTGCATATAATGTTACTTATGTGCTTATTTTGTTGTATCTTGTTGGTATAACAATTGTCTTTCTTCTTCTTCTTCTTCTTCTTATATGACACTTTTTGCGACTTTTGGGTGTTTTGTGACATCATAGGTATAACCAGTGACACTCACGTTGTAAATAACTTCCATTGACACCTCATTTGTCGCAACCCACAAACTGGTTTACCCCTTCCGAGGTCATAAAGAAACATACATATGTACAAACATACATACGCGCCAAAACCATAACTCTTCATTGCTTTCACAGTACATTACATTAACTCTCGGGTTTGCTATCTAAAATTCTTCTAACAAAATTCTTTCGCTTCATCAACATTCGCGGTCCGGTGAAAATAGGGAAGTGGGTAACTATAACATCTCTATAGCGCAACAGACTGCGGCGCGATTCAGACTTTCAGTCGAAAGTGATCGCGTGAGTTCGCGTGCCGAGTCGGCCAGTAAAAGTAAACACCAACGCTTCCTAATTGCTGTTTTAACAAGAATAAAGCGCAAGCTTAGACAGTGACCAATTGACCGACACCGATTGATTCTTACCTGTTTTTACTCGACTAGATAGTAAATTAAACGCACCTAATTAAATGCAATTTTTATGTTTTGATCCACTCGATAACCTGTTTTTATGTGAAACTAGAAAGAGCTGTAGATTTTCAGTAATTATTTTACGGTAAAGACTCTTAAATCTGAGCTCTACAGAGCATATAGATTTTATTTCTTTAGACAATTTCACAGCACAATCACAGCCGTTCACATCACACCCGTTCCTGTCCATCTATAAAATAGTAATAAAGGGCTTCATAAAGATTAGGTACTAGCACAACCAACGAAAAAATATCATCTCTCTTTAGCAAAAACTTGTTCAGAAACTTCTCAATCATGTAAATTGTGATTGAGTGGATCCGCGACCGAGAACCTAGGACCAGTTACTTACGACTAGGTCGCATTTCCGCGAAACATTTTCAATTTTTTTTTACGTTCTGCTACTCGCTAACGATGAAGGAACGACATAGCAAGGAAGTGACTGAGGAGTATGCCTCAGCACTTGAATTCGCCAGTACGGGGTAACACGCGTCGTATTAAACCCTTACCACAGATGACATATCTTCTTCTTGGTCGGTAGGCTCTTAACAGAGCGGTCGTGGTCCTCATTATAGGCTTTATTGTGGGCTGATATTGCGTGCCTCACCATGTATCGCCATTCCTCTCGGTTAGATGGCCTGCCCATATTGGACTTAATGCCCATACTCTCTATCTGAGAGATGGCCTATGCCCCTTAGTGGACTGCTTTAATATTATGTATGTAGTATCATCCGCAATAGCGTAGAAAATTGGCCTTTCCTCTCATTTGTGTGGTCAAAATGGACTTTCGTTTCGTGCAGTAATCGCCCACACGCCCACACGGACAATAGGTCCAATTATTCACGCTATTGGCAATCACGCGAGGAATACGTGTACCTGGTGATCGGAGATTTGAATCTGGCCCACTGTGCCACTGTTTCCGAACGTAGGTCGCTCGCGTTTGGCTATGCCTTCCGTGGCAGGTGGCAAACCCCGGTCTCGGCCTACCCCTCCTACCATACAGGCATAATTTTATGTGTGTAATTTGATATCGAAGCTCATCTTAAATTTTGAAACAAAAATCTTCGACCGGTGTTTGCAAGTGAACTACTCAGTCGACAGAATGTTACCGTTTGAAAAACCTTTTTTGGTTCATCAACATTCGTTAACATTCAACAAACAAACAACATTCGCTATCCGTGTGGCGCCGGATTATCCGTGTGGCGCCGGATTAAGAATAGCGTTACCCCTGTTCCTTCCGTGGATGTCGTAGACATTATAAGCGTTACGTTAGAGACTGACGTCATAGCCTAAGATAGATTTGTATGGCGCGTTTTAGTACCACGTGACTATGTTGACTTTTCGAAAAAAATACCACTTTTATTTATCTTTTAACGTATCCTCTCCTATTCTATTAAAACATTTTTTGTGCAAGTTCTCCAGTGCAACATTAAAGTGTATCTGTCTCAGTCACTAAAGACAGATAAACTGAAGACACCACACTGTAATAAAATATTCTATGATTCTCTTTATTCTTTCTACGGTGAGGTCAAAGTTACGGAAATACTTGTCGTTCCATTTCTACATCAATCGAGAAAGGTACTTTCCCTATTGACATTGGAAACAATCATGCATAACAATAACTCGATATTTGCAAGTCTAATTAGGCGTAGCTTGACTCAGCATATAACGCAAGTCACTTTTTAACGAAGAATCTTGGAAAACAGTCCTTAACATCTCCACAAAAAGCTTTGTTTTTCAAACTTTTCAAACATACAAAGATTTATTATTATTAAATATACATATTTCGACCAAATGGGGATGTATTAGCAAAGGGCAAGATAAAAAGTACCCGAAACCGGCGTGCGTGCATGCAACGACTAATGAATGTTGAGGAAGCGAAAGTGATCTGTCAGGATCGTAGCAAGTGGCAGTCCCTGTAGGCTTAGCACACTAGCATGCGAGAAAATGACAGGCGCCGCGGCATAAACTTTGCCGCTTTATTAGTTTTGTCGCAACAGCGAACATGATGTGAGTGGAAGAGAAATTTAAACACTGTTTAAAGTCTTTCTCGCAGGCGGCAAAATGGAGATGTCAGTTAAAAAAAAGGCTTAAATTTTAATATTTTTTGGGTTGGTCACACTCAATCGGTACATTTCGACTGTATGACAACACTATTCATTTGTTCCTTTAGCTCTTCGGCGTTTCGTTCACAATTTTTTTTCCCTAAGAACAGTCGATAACCTGTGTTTTGTCTGAAGTCTGAATTGACTATGAAGGTAAATATATGAATGGAATATCGAAACGTTTTTGTTCTTCTTTCCAACAACCGACCTTTCAAAACAAATACCTACCTAACAGTTTTCTGAAGTTCCAGGGAAAATGGAGCGAAACTGTATACGACAGTTACATGTGTATTTGTTTATTGGGCTGTCTTTAAACTCAATGCAAAACTGCTTTATGTAATTATATGTCGTTTCGACCTTGTACAATAACGCCGTCATCTAATTTTACACAATTCATTTGCTATACTTACTTGACCTCTCGTGGCTGGTAAGTGAAGTGAAGACCTAGTAGTAAAGCCATCCTCATATCCTCATTGGGTATGCTCATCATCCTCACTTGACATAAATCAACACGAAAACTAAGAAACGCAAATATGTAGGTAAGAGTATGATAGCAAAGACAAATTATAACCTAAAAGCCTTGTCTTTACCTCGACACCAACAGAGAAATTTCTCTTAGTTAAGTTGTCATTATGCGAGAAAAAAACACCTTCATGTTCGCGGTTGCGGCAAACCAGAGACAAACGGTATTAAACTGACAGAAGGAGGCGCGTTGAGACAGCTCACGCGGTCTTCATGTTCGCATCGGCGAGATATCCTTCTGTGACGTCATCTTAATACTGTTTAGTGTTTAATGTGACAGTTGAGAGCAGGCAAAATGATCAGCCTGCTAAGCCTACATGTTCGCGGTTGCGGCAAACCATAGACAAACAGTATTAAACTGTCAGAAGGAGGCGCGTTGAGACAGCTCACGCGGTCTTCATGTTCGCACCGGCGAGATATCCCTGTGTGACGTCATCTTAATACTGTTTAGTGTTTAATGTGACAGTTGAGAGCAGGCAAAATGATCAGCCTGCTAAGCCTACATGTTCGCGGTTGCGGCAAACCATAGACAAACAGTATTAAACTGACAGAAGGAGGCGCGTTGAGACAGCTCACGCGGTCTTCATGTTCGCACCGGCGAGATATCCCTGTGTGACGTCATCTTAATACTGTTTAGTGTTTAATGTGACAGTTGAGAGCAGGCAAAATGTTCAGCGTGCTAAGCCTACAGGTCTCTGCCTACCCCTCTGGGATACAGGCGTGAGTTTATGTTATGTTATGTTACAAAGATTTACTGTTGACCCCTGACCAGAACCCATTGGCATATCTACGGTTATTTTTCAGAGAAGGGCTGGCCTATAAAAACTACTAAAAAGCAATGGCTTATCACTTCGAATCCAGGAGTACATGCAGTAACATCCTGGGGAGGGCACTAAACAATTCTAGAGTGGTTATATACAGACCACCTTCCCCCTCCTTTTCACCTCTAGTTCTTTTTATGTCAGCCCTGCCTAAGGCAGAACCTTGAGGATATTTCTGTCTGTGTGCCCAATTGCTTCACTTGCTCAGCCGGATGTATCAATATGAATGCGTCCACCAATATGGTTTCAGATGAAATTTATAATATTTTTCCTAGCATGACCATTAGCTGATTGATTAAAATGCAAAGTTTTGAGGTGTAAGCAAACAGTTCAGGGTCAGGTAAACAAACAACCAAGTAATTTACATTTTTTGTTATTTCATAGTTGGTATACAACAGATATGACATGTTGTGGTAGCCTAGTGGGCAGAACCTCGGACTCGGAAGTGGGAGACCCAGGTTCGATCCCCGGTGCAATACCACTCGCTAACCGTGAAGGAAAACATCGTGAGGAAACCTGAGTGTCTGAGCTATTCACATACCTCAGCGCTTGAAATCGCCAATCCGCGGTGGGCACGCGTGGTGATTAAGCCCATACTCTCCCTGAGAGAAGGCCTGTGCCCTACAGTGGGACGCATATAGGCTGCTTATGCATTAGAATTTTATTGTTATCTTAGTTACATACCTTCTTTTCATAATTTGTAAAGCGCGTTTTGTAAAGATGATAATAATATTTTGATGATGATTAAGATGTGATTATATTTCTTTTAACCTGTATTCCGTACATCGTATAAAAAACGGAACCCTTATAGGATCACTCGTGCGTCTGTCTGTCCGTCCGTCTGTCACAGGCAATTTTCTCCGAATCTACTGGACCAAGTCAGACGAAATTTAGTATGATGGTGTAATCCTATGACCCAAACACAGTTGTTCAAAGTATATACATATTTTTTTTAAACAAGGATCACTTTTGTGGAACAAAGTAGGAAATAAAAAAGAAGTATTGAAAACTGTGTCACATATCAAATAAAAGGAATCATTATTAGGATCTCAAATGTATTTTTGTAAAATAAATAGTTTTGATTTTATTCATGAAAGAAGACGAAAATTGACCATTCTACCCCTGATCTCCGAAACTACTGAGCCTAAAATTTTTGAAAAAAAAATACAAAATATAGTTCATCCCTTTTAGATTGTAGGAAAACCTATAAGAATTCTATCAATTGAAAATAAAGTGGTAAACTCAATATAATACCTTCACTTACGGAAAATAGTTTACTAAAACACCACTAGATAACGCTAGTAGTAGTTGACTCGCGTCTTACTGTGAGGATTTCAAATGTGGTACCACAATTTAATAAAAACATTTGACTTTGGCATTGTACGGAACCCTCTCCACGCGAGCTCAACTTGCACTTGGCCTGTTTTTTTTAACAATTAGGCTAAGTGTACAAACCCAACCCCGTAATTTAACATATTAAACCCCGTCGAGACAAATAAAAGTTACTATGATGCAAAACAGTCTAATGGCCAACTGTGATCGTCTAGTTTTAATCGGTAGAACCCTGCGTTGTGATCGTATACGTAACCCTAGCCCTTTTAAGGTATCTGAGATTGAAAGCAAATGCTCGAGCGCAAAAGTATATAATTAACAAATAAAGATCTAGTTAATTTTCTTTAAATTGAAATTAAAAGTCGAGTTAACTCGGTTTGCTATCAAAGTTAAGTAGAGAGATTGAGTTAATTCCGTCCTATATTGAAAAGGTTAAGTAAAGCCCTAACAAGAATGAAAATTAGAAATTTTAATGTTTAAGTGTTGAATAAGTTTGCTATTTAAAGTAGAATATAGAACAGTTTAAACCGGCATGGAACATTGTGTAAGAACAGATAAAAGAAGTAGGTCATTACAACAATATTATTGTTAATAATATTATTATAATGTTCAACGAACATTTTCGTCACTAAAGTCCGCTAGTAATTTGATTGAAGCGATGGCAAATAGAAATTATAAGCATGAAGCGCAGTTAATGCAGAATAAAGTTTAAATTTATAATATAATAGATAAAGTGAAAGTTAACTAACACAAATCTAGTTAAAAGTACTTGACTCAGAGACGGGATCCGGACTAAAAGAAACTCAGTTCTTCAACCAAAGGCTGGGTCTTTCACACCGTATGCTCATCATTGTCCCACTGTACATAGTTTTATCTATAACTAGATTCATGGATATACATAACATTTCAATTGCGTTTGCCAAATGCAGGCAATCCAGCGAAACCTGACCGTAGGAAGATTTATAAAAGGTGCTTTCAACGTATGAACAGTCATCAGGTCGTAGAATAGTATAGGGTTGTGATATCAAAGGCATGGTACATCGGAGAAAATTCAATCCGGAAAGCCTGGATATAATGGATGACTGGTCAAACGAAGTTTTAGCAACTAGCGAATAACGCTCATTGTGTAGAAGTGGTCAGCCTCACTAAAGATTGCAAGCATTAATAGCAGCAATAGCAAAAATGTTTAAAAATAAACAATTCTAGATTGTTTGATCCAATGAAAGGAAATTATTCCTTGAAACTCTGAATAGGTAGATAACTTTCGTATGGTCCAGCCATTATACACAAAACTCAACGGTATCAAATACCTAGGAGATAACTCTACTAAAAGTATGTAACCCGGACGTGTATGTTGGAAAAAGTCTATTCAAGACGTCACAACAATGGACTGAACCAACGAAGTCTATTAGAGCTCCAAGCAGCAAGTATCCCAAATATCATTAGATCAAACAAGGCAGAGCACAAAATATTATTGAAGTAAAGAGATAAGCAAGTTTAAATATTATTCAAATTAAAAAGGTTTACGCCTTAAGATCTAACAACCACAACATTCCATAACGGTTTTTGTCATAATGTCAATAAAGACTATTTTATTTATCGGATCCTTCGCCCTATAGCATACTCATTTCCATTGCTCGATAGATTGTTAAACTCTCAATATAAAACGGCACTCAACCTCAACGCTATAAGGATAGATTCACGTAAGCGAGATGCGGCGCAAAATATTGAAGGTAGGTGCGTAAAAAGATAATCAGTAATACGTAGGTTGTTAATCAGGGTTTTAAAAGATAATGTCAATGTCGATTTGGTTTTATTACATCTAGGTTTTATATTAATAATAATTTGATGCCATTTTCAGACCTCCCAAATCAAAGTTTCGATAGGCGAGAAATCAAAGTTCAGTAGTTAATTTTAATGTAAGTAAACAAGGCACGAACTTACATCCTTACTTATTAGATCTTCGTTTACAAGTCAACGCTAACATGGTATAATAGTTTCTAACGTCCAACAGGACTCGAACCACTACGTTTTCATTAATAATATGCCGTAGCAACCTAAGCAGCGGAAGAAATTAGAGCAAGTAACTAAACGTTTCATTGATTTATGTTTGAAGGGTTCCGTAAGCGAAAATAGTAAAATATTAGTTAAATTACGAGTCACTTTTAATAGTTGGAGTAAAAGGCTAGAATAGTAAGGTGTTAGATAGTTAAGAGTCACTTTTAGTATTTTGAGAATAAAAGCTAACTTACTGAAAATATTTCATTTATACACAGCAAATTTCACTGTTCATAATAAGAATGGAGGAATAAACATCTAACACATTTGGCACTTCTGAATAATTAAAATTTGGTTGTCTACTTTAGCTTTTACTTAATTAGTTTATAGAATTTTGTCAGAGCTTATTTATTTTAACGGAATTTAATGTTAGACCTTTGCACAGGACGTTACAAAATAATATTGCTGTCAATATTGAAAAACAAAGCTATTGGATTACTTATTTTTTTGGTACGGAAATAAATCGCTATTTATTGTCCTACTTAATGACCGCATTGCTAAGGTGGGGAATCGGGGAAATACTTACGCTCATCATACAACTGGATACCCTGAAAGAAAAGGGGAGCCTGCCTAATTCTTCCCAACCCCGTAAGCTAATTTAACCACCCATCAATTGTTTCAGCAAAGCAAACCCCATTTACATTTAATCGTGTATATGTGTGAGTGCCTATGGTGTCTCCCTAGTCACAGCTATTTCCTACTTCTATCCTCCCTAACTCCGGAAACCCAGACTGTTTCAAATCACTCGGTAACTTGACACAGTTAGCTTTCAGACTTTCTGGCCGGCCAGAGTGTGTAGCCTAGGATGTGTATGCGCGGGTGGTTTTATGGGTTCGGTAACCACCCGCAAGGTAAGAATATACGAAATATAATACATAAATATGTTATGGGTGCAAAGTGCCAGAGGGCTAGAATCGTCTGTCACTCAGGGTAAGCAGGGGGAAAATTGCTACACCACGAATGCTAACGGAAGAAGATCTAACACCGTATTCACAAGAAGCGTTTTAACCCAATCTCCAAACAAGATAATTAATCTCTAATTATCTCAATTCAAAATTAATATTATAATAATTATTTTTTTTACTAAATTAAATTTGGAACGCCTCCGGTGAAGGGATTCTTTAAACCTTTCGACCCAAGCAGACTCAGATTCAGCCGTAGCATAGTAAGCAGAGCTAGATTTTGGGTTCCTTAGTCCATTAATTTAAACTTCTTAAGGCCCCCAAGTGAATTCGCTCTAAATTCACACGTTTGTATACTGAAACTCAATTACCACTAGCTAGTGGAATTAAGTTAAAGTAATAAGTAGAATTAAATTCGAACAAAACTCTGAAAGCTATGACGCAAGCATGATACGAATAACCTCGTGTGGCCTCACCGAGCCTTGGTTATTTGACAAAGGCTGGACACACGGACTATCCTTAGCATACCTTTGCCACCGAGAGTTTTCTTTTGTACAAATTTATTTCCCATAAACGTAGTACTGTGGAGAAAAAGGATTAGTTCACATTTTATTACGCGAAAGCTACCCTAATTACTAAGGCTGAAAACCCTATTTTACGCGGAAAACTTCTAGCTAAATGTACGAAAGATTCAGGAACCGAAAACCGTGTCTAACCTTAACACTTTTACTTTCAAATCAACTCCCTAGCTTCGAGAGCAACTCTAAACCTGAAACTTCACACCAGAGCTGATAGTCTGGGACGCGATGCCCACAGGTGATGTTAGGTAACAAATCCAAAGCCACTCTCCTATTTTCGAATTTAAATGCAAACGAAACTCCCTAATGCTAATAAATTCGCTGAAAATGGCGAATTTCCCTACGAGCGTAACGGATGTATTTACTGTTCAATTCTCTAGTCTGGAATCGCCCCGCGCGTTTGGCCCTCGGCCTTTTTATACGATTTCACTCAGATTTCACCAGTCGACCTGACACATGAAACAATAGTACGGGTTCATAAATAAGTATCATCCTTATTGGTTTTAGTCGGGTGGCGTGATGTTTTATTGGCGCCGCTCTGTCGGGGAACAAGTAACTTCTGCGCGAATACCCGCATCTACGAGCGGGTAGGAAAACATTTTCGGTGCCGGCTCCGACCGCTTGTTATTCTTTGGATATAAGTTCAATTTATTTAACTAACTCGCTATTTCTTAAATATTCCCCACCTTTCAGTCTTAATTATACGTTAAGAGTATGCTACACAGGCAGGTCCGTTACAATCAACCCCCAAAATTTGTAGAAGAACCGACGAATACAAATTTTATACAAACAAGGACATGGTACCTGTGATAGCTCTCACAATGGCCCCTACCTTCTTCTAATATACCTGTTGCAATATTGTCCCACATGTCTGTCATGGTGTGTGTGTATTTAAACCAAATACTTCAGATATTTTTCAGTTACAAAGTTTAGATAACGCAGCCTGAATTAATTATCTCAGCATCCATGAATGGCCTGTCAGTCAAAACTCCGTAATCAACGACCCTGGTTGCGAGGCAGAGTTACCGAAAGTCAATCCGGTATAAATTACGTCCTTTGGCTGCCCCAACGTCAGGCACGGCTTTCGTGTGAGAGAGGACGCACCCTAAAACGTAATTTCCGTCTACGAAATTCCGATACTAACAATCAGCAAGCTTTCCAAGTCCACCGATCTAATAACCAAACAGTCATTATTTCTAATCTTTCCATTTCAAATATCATTATATTTGGAGAATGTGCAGTGTTTAATTCCCGTGTAGAGTGAAGGTTCCAAATACCAAATGATACTATTTAAACTAAATGATGCTTTGCATCCAGCAAAGGAAAACGGTATTTGAACCCTTTTGAGGTGCGTGTATATGTCGGCATGGGACCGTACTACGACAGGCTATCTACGTTTAACACTTCGCCAAACCTTAGGCCTCCCAATCATTCCCCACTTTCACACTCTTCTTTTGCACGCCATACTTCAATCATCTATCATCGACTCAAATAAGCAATATCATTCCCTTCTGCATACCTAGTATTATTGTTATTTGTTTAATTTTACAGCGAAGATCTAAAGATTTAGCGAACAGCGATAACCGTGGATTTATTTTATTTTGTTGTAACCTAGCGAGTTTAATTTATTTTATAGGCAATACTGAATATTATTTATAGGAAGTAGTCGGAAGTACTTATCTCAATAACCGTTTTGGAATGGATTGTGATAGAATTTAAAATTAAAGTAAAATACCCTTAATTAACTTATAGTTTAACATGCGGTTACCTCTCAAAACCAATACCTTATTACCTTTCAAAACCGTTTTAATTACCTGGTTTAAGAAATACAGTCAACGACGAAAATTAAATAATCAACTTTAAATCCCGATTAGATTGATATGCTTCCGTATTTTATTAAAAATAAAATTTACATAAATTAAAATCAAAAGTTTGGCTTAATGAGAATGTTCAATTATCTATTTTTATCGTTTACTGTACGCGGATGGTTAAATAAAACGAAGTGTTTATTTATTATTTTTTTTATTTTGTTTTTTTTTTCTATAAGTACGCTAAGAATTAAAATAAAACAAAGGTTTGGTTTTTTTTTTTTAGTTTATTATTTAATAAATTAGTCTATTATATTTATTACGAAATTTATGAATTGTCGTGAATAAAATATAGGAAATCCTTTTAAATCAACGAAACTTTAGCAAATTGAAGAAATCCGAACTCTAAATGAATCATTATAATGAATGAATTTATTTACGCAACCGCTATACGAAGACTACCTAATTACGCAATGCTAGATTCTTAATAATACTGTAATAGCAACTCTCCGTCGAGAAAACTTTTGTTAATTTTATATTAAGTTTTATTGCAACCCCCCAAATGAAAAGCTAGTTTCCGCGAAATGGAATATTATATCGAATGTAAAAATTGATATCAATCCCCAGCATGAAAATATTTTGAAAATTAATTATAATTATCAACAAATTAAAATAATAATGATCTCTCTCAATAACAAATGTTAATTAATATGCAGAACAAGTTTTATTAAAGTATTAAACCGAAAATATTCCTTAAGTTGATTTAAAATCGTGGAAATATTTTTAACAACCCCCCATAAAGAAGATCTTTGGTTAACTAATGTAAATTTTTTTTTTAATTTACTTTTTACATTTTTTTTTAACTTCCCGTTGAAATGAAATATTCTCGATTACTAATAAAAATGAAATATTCTCGATTACTAATAATAACAAGTTAATTAAATGTTAACTCAATTTTCATTCAATTCCTATGATCTGTGCGTAGTACTACCTCTCGACCAACTGCATCCTACTGAGTACTGTGTTCAAGCAACAACGTCCACTAGCAGTCTATGAATGGGTGACCACCAGTAGTATACGATACAACCTTATTTCCCCGTTTTCATCTCGTCAATATTAAATCCTCTCAACTTAGTTTGGAGCGTATTGTGTTTTAAATCGCTTAGTTAAATTATTTTCTGTAAACTACATAGTTCATATTATTAATCCCAATGTTGATTCAAAATTAAATTGCATATTAAATACATTTTTTTTTAGATTATGTAAATTTGAAATACTGATTTAACTCATACTAATTTTAACAGTACTACATAACTATATTTTTTTTTCAGCTCATATTATAAAATATAGACGATATAAAAGCCATATAAAAGCGCCATCTAGTGCATGTACCATGAACCTTTTCAACCCTACAATCGTCAATATGTCTGATGTATTGACCTGATTGCTACGCGAAGGAAGTGCAGGTTTAGTCGTACCTACATAACTTTACGATAGTTAAATTGTTATCTTCATACGGTTCATATCCAAACTTATTTTTATTTAATTTTAAATTGACTCCAAAAAATGAGGAATTTATTAATTCGACCTACGTTTATTTTACCAGTATGTTACGCGATTACTTAATGTAATAAAATTATGAATTAAATTTAATGGTTCTATTCCCGTTTGTCAGACAATACTTCAGAAGCGATACCATTAAAACTTAACGAAGTATATTTAACGCTTTTTGAATAATCTTGTAAATAAAGTAGGTAACATAGGTACTCAGAATGATAGGTATCCTTTTAGGTAAAGTTTGAGTCGCTCGGCAACCCCCCGAGTATAAAACCTTTAGGTAGATACTATATTGAACTATTTGATTTAAATTAGCTACCTAAATCCGATATAACCTTAGTTCAAAGCTTAGACAATAGAAATAGAACGAGATTGACAAAGTCATGATAAGGGCAACCCCCCACACATAATACTTTTGTTGCAATTTACTTAATATTCACCTGTTAGTTTATTTAGATAAAATGATTGCTTACTTTTAAAACTAATGTCATCATCAGTAAGAAATATTGCTTTAAGCCGGGCCTATTAGGTATTTTGTTTAACGCGGAACTAAATTTAGACTGATTTGAAAAGTTGTCTTAAGTGGAATGTACAATTGTACATACCAAGTAAGGACCGAATAAATAAATTTTGAATTGTTTTATTACTTGTTTTCGCTCTTTTTACTACGTTTTCCTATGTACTACATATTTCTAAAAGTTTTAGTTTAAATCAAAGTTTATTGGTTTTTATTTTCAAATTCTAAGTAATTAATCTAATTTTGTTTTAAAATTTGAACTCGTACATTCGCTGCCAATCCCAATGTTTCTACCTTTTCCATTTCACGAACAACAAATTGTGGCATAAAGCCAACAATAATTAAATGAAATAAGAATATTCTGCATCATAAAACATATATAAACTATTCAATCTCGTATCAAAATATCCTGGGTTACTACGGCACCAAATTGTACAAACCCAACCCCGTAATTTAACATATTAAACCCCGTCGAGACAAATAAAAGTTACTATGATGCAAAACAGTCTAATGGCCAACTGTGATCGTCTAGTTTTAATCGGTAGAACCCTGCGTTGTGATCGTATACGTAACCCTAGCCCTTTTAAGGTATCTGAGATTGAAAGCAAATGCTCGAGCGCAAAAGTATATAATTAACAAATAAAGATCTAGTTAATTTTCTTTAAATTGAAATTAAAAGTCGAGTTAACTCGGTTTGCTATCAAAGTTAAGTAGAGAGATTGAGTTAATTCCGTCCTATATTGAAAAGGTTAAGTAAAGCCCTAACAAGAATGAAAATTAGAAATTTTAATGTTTAAGTGTTGAATAAGTTTGCTATTTAAAGTAGAATATAGAACAGTTTAAACCGGCATGGAACATTGTGTAAGAACAGATAAAAGAAGTAGGTCATTACAACAATATTATTGTTAATAATATTATTATAATGTTCAACGAACATTTTCGTCACTAAAGTCCGCTAGTAATTTGATTGAAGCGATGGCAAATAGAAATTATAAGCATGAAGCGCAGTTAATGCAGAATAAAGTTTAAATTTATAATATAATAGATAAAGTGAAAGTTAACTAACACAAATCTAGTTAAAAGTACTTGACTCAGAGACGGGATCCGGACTAAAAGAAACTCAGTTCTTCAACCAAAGGCTGGGTCTTTCACACCGTATGCTCATCATTGTCCCACTGTACATAGTTTTATCTATAACTAGATTCATGGATATACATAACATTTCAATTGCGTTTGCCAAATGCAGGCAATCCAGCGAAACCTGACCGTAGGAAGATTTATAAAAGGTGCTTTCAA
Organism: Yponomeuta malinellus; assembly: GCA_947308005.1. NCBI lineage: Eukaryota > Metazoa > Arthropoda > Insecta > Lepidoptera > Yponomeutidae > Yponomeuta > Yponomeuta malinellus. The sequence goes on along the minus strand of OX371012.1, from coordinate 9,144,056 downwards.
CGTATGAACAGTCATCAGGTCGTAGAATAGTATAGGGTTGTGATATCAAAGGCATGGTACATCGGAGAAAATTCAATCCGGAAAGCCTGGATATAATGGATGACTGGTCAAACGAAGTTTTAGCAACTAGCGAATAACGCTCATTGTGTAGAAGTGGTCAGCCTCACTAAAGATTGCAAGCATTAATAGCAGCAATAGCAAAAATGTTTAAAAATAAACAATTCTAGATTGTTTGATCCAATGAAAGGAAATTATTCCTTGAAACTCTGAATAGGTAGATAACTTTCGTATGGTCCAGCCATTATACACAAAACTCAACGGTATCAAATACCTAGGAGATAACTCTACTAAAAGTATGTAACCCGGACGTGTATGTTGGAAAAAGTCTATTCAAGACGTCACAACAATGGACTGAACCAACGAAGTCTATTAGAGCTCCAAGCAGCAAGTATCCCAAATATCATTAGATCAAACAAGGCAGAGCACAAAATATTATTGAAGTAAAGAGATAAGCAAGTTTAAATATTATTCAAATTAAAAAGGTTTACGCCTTAAGATCTAACAACCACAACATTCCATAACGGTTTTTGTCATAATGTCAATAAAGACTATTTTATTTATCGGATCCTTCGCCCTATAGCATACTCATTTCCATTGCTCGATAGATTGTTAAACTCTCAATATAAAACGGCACTCAACCTCAACGCTATAAGGATAGATTCACGTAAGCGAGATGCGGCGCAAAATATTGAAGGTAGGTGCGTAAAAAGATAATCAGTAATACGTAGGTTGTTAATCAGGGTTTTAAAAGATAATGTCAATGTCGATTTGGTTTTATTACATCTAGGTTTTATATTAATAATAATTTGATGCCATTTTCAGACCTCCCAAATCAAAGTTTCGATAGGCGAGAAATCAAAGTTCAGTAGTTAATTTTAATGTAAGTAAACAAGGCACGAACTTACATCCTTACTTATTAGATCTTCGTTTACAAGTCAACGCTAACATGGTATAATAGTTTCTAACGTCCAACAGGACTCGAACCACTACGTTTTCATTAATAATATGCCGTAGCAACCTAAGCAGCGGAAGAAATTAGAGCAAGTAACTAAACGTTTCATTGATTTATGTTTGAAGGGTTCCGTAAGCGAAAATAGTAAAATATTAGTTAAATTACGAGTCACTTTTAATAGTTGGAGTAAAAGGCTAGAATAGTAAGGTGTTAGATAGTTAAGAGTCACTTTTAGTATTTTGAGAATAAAAGCTAACTTACTGAAAATATTTCATTTATACACAGCAAATTTCACTGTTCATAATAAGAATGGAGGAATAAACATCTAACACATTTGGCACTTCTGAATAATTAAAATTTGGTTGTCTACTTTAGCTTTTACTTAATTAGTTTATAGAATTTTGTCAGAGCTTATTTATTTTAACGGAATTTAATGTTAGACCTTTGCACAGGACGTTACAAAATAATATTGCTGTCAATATTGAAAAACAAAGCTATTGGATTACTTATTTTTTTGGTACGGAAATAAATCGCTATTTATTGTCCTACTTAATGACCGCATTGCTAAGGTGGGGAATCGGGGAAATACTTACGCTCATCATACAACTGGATACCCTGAAAGAAAAGGGGAGCCTGCCTAATTCTTCCCAACCCCGTAAGCTAATTTAACCACCCATCAATTGTTTCAGCAAAGCAAACCCCATTTACATTTAATCGTGTATATGTGTGAGTGCCTATGGTGTCTCCCTAGTCACAGCTATTTCCTACTTCTATCCTCCCTAACTCCGGAAACCCAGACTGTTTCAAATCACTCGGTAACTTGACACAGTTAGCTTTCAGACTTTCTGGCCGGCCAGAGTGTGTAGCCTAGGATGTGTATGCGCGGGTGGTTTTATGGGTTCGGTAACCACCCGCAAGGTAAGAATATACGAAATATAATACATAAATATGTTATGGGTGCAAAGTGCCAGAGGGCTAGAATCGTCTGTCACTCAGGGTAAGCAGGGGGAAAATTGCTACACCACGAATGCTAACGGAAGAAGATCTAACACCGTATTCACAAGAAGCGTTTTAACCCAATCTCCAAACAAGATAATTAATCTCTAATTATCTCAATTCAAAATTAATATTATAATAATTATTTTTTTTACTAAATTAAATTTGGAACGCCTCCGGTGAAGGGATTCTTTAAACCTTTCGACCCAAGCAGACTCAGATTCAGCCGTAGCATAGTAAGCAGAGCTAGATTTTGGGTTCCTTAGTCCATTAATTTAAACTTCTTAAGGCCCCCAAGTGAATTCGCTCTAAATTCACACGTTTGTATACTGAAACTCAATTACCACTAGCTAGTGGAATTAAGTTAAAGTAATAAGTAGAATTAAATTCGAACAAAACTCTGAAAGCTATGACGCAAGCATGATACGAATAACCTCGTGTGGCCTCACCGAGCCTTGGTTATTTGACAAAGGCTGGACACACGGACTATCCTTAGCATACCTTTGCCACCGAGAGTTTTCTTTTGTACAAATTTATTTCCCATAAACGTAGTACTGTGGAGAAAAAGGATTAGTTCACATTTTATTACGCGAAAGCTACCCTAATTACTAAGGCTGAAAACCCTATTTTACGCGGAAAACTTCTAGCTAAATGTACGAAAGATTCAGGAACCGAAAACCGTGTCTAACCTTAACACTTTTACTTTCAAATCAACTCCCTAGCTTCGAGAGCAACTCTAAACCTGAAACTTCACACCAGAGCTGATAGTCTGGGACGCGATGCCCACAGGTGATGTTAGGTAACAAATCCAAAGCCACTCTCCTATTTTCGAATTTAAATGCAAACGAAACTCCCTAATGCTAATAAATTCGCTGAAAATGGCGAATTTCCCTACGAGCGTAACGGATGTATTTACTGTTCAATTCTCTAGTCTGGAATCGCCCCGCGCGTTTGGCCCTCGGCCTTTTTATACGATTTCACTCAGATTTCACCAGTCGACCTGACACATGAAACAATAGTACGGGTTCATAAATAAGTATCATCCTTATTGGTTTTAGTCGGGTGGCGTGATGTTTTATTGGCGCCGCTCTGTCGGGGAACAAGTAACTTCTGCGCGAATACCCGCATCTACGAGCGGGTAGGAAAACATTTTCGGTGCCGGCTCCGACCGCTTGTTATTCTTTGGATATAAGTTCAATTTATTTAACTAACTCGCTATTTCTTAAATATTCCCCACCTTTCAGTCTTAATTATACGTTAAGAGTATGCTACACAGGCAGGTCCGTTACATAAGGTATTTATTGCATGGGCCTTGTTGCCTGATTCAAATAAATAAATAATAATACAAAATACGATATCGACCTAATAAATAATTTCTATTTTAATTCATTATATTTGAATCCATAAGGCCCAGAATGGCCCGCCGGATCTTCGATATCAGCCAGTATAATAACTATATCAATAGGTATCCCCGAGAAAGGCTTTTAACGGGCCTTATTAAGTGGTAAGAATGAGTCTGAATTGTCTTTGAATTCTTAGAAATAAACAGATTAGTCTTTTTGAATGTTGGAGATTAGCGATTCTTCGCACAGTAATGTTAATAGAAAATAAAACTAGAGGAGCATAAACTTAATTACGAGTAGGTAGTAGCATCAGAACTTTTCAAAACCACAAGCGCAACGAAGTCGTTTTATATGTAGTCACCAAAAGTTCGATTTTTTGGACGAAGTAAAATTCAGGTAGGTACTTGTTCATTATAAAAATAGTTATTTGTTATGCAAGGCTGCAAAGTTAATTTTTGGCGCGAGTACCTTGTATTGAAACCTGAGCAAGCGAAGGATTCTAGGATTGAGCCACGAGCGAAGCGAGTGGTTCAAATATAGAATCCTGAGTGTAGCGAGGGTTTCAAAGGTACGAGACGCTAAATAACTTTGCTGCCGAGCGCAACACACAACTTTTCACCTCACTAAAGCGAGGAAAATGTTAGGTGCAAGAAAAACAGTATTAATAAATATTAAATTACTGTTTATTTATTTCAAAAATTAAAAGTAAAATTACTACAATTGGTAATATTGAAAGTTAAATTTTTTTTTAAATCAAATTTTCTTGCCGGCCAGTGCGATTCTTTAAATGAGGCTGGCGCATGACATGAAATAAGTATTTGCATTTCAATCATCAATGGACTGGCTGCAGAGAATATAAACTATTACGAAACCAATGAGGTTCTATATATATGTAATTTATTGTACGAAACCTTTATTGAATAAAAATATTCGAATTTTAAAAACACTTTCCACGCTATCGGATAAACTGCGATTTTCCACGCAGATTTTGAATGATAAACAGAGCTTTTACGAGCTAGTGAGGTGAAAAATATTCGCTTCGCTCGTGGCTCAATCCTAGAATCCTTCGCTTGCTCAGGTTTTAATACAAGGTACTCGCGCCAAAAATTAACTTTGCAGCCTTGCATAACAAATAACTATTACTTAATATACGTCAAAGTTGTTAGTTTCACATTTAAAAGCACATAATTTATTTCTAATCGAGAAGACGCTAACAAAGAAACTCCACATCAATTCTTTTCAAACAAGTTTTAACTTAATTAACAAACTTGAGATTAACGATTTATACTCAGAAAAAAGCATATCATATCAGTGAAATTGAACTACCTTCACCGTATTGTCTTCATATCCAGTGAATTCCTGCATTCATCGACCGTGACTGGTTTTAATTCAGTTTACCGCCAGTCTTTGCCATACATTTTACGCTGTTTAATGGCGGTTTATAGCAGGATACGCTAAGCGCTAGCCAACCATATAATTTCAAGTCGATTAATCCGCTGTTACTCATTTGCTAAGTGCGGCATCGATGCTGCGGTACGGGTAGCACGGAGTTAATACTTGATAGTACATTGATTTAAAAAAAAAACATTGTTTTTAATATATTATGCTCTATCTGCACTTGTGTGGGATACGTTCATGAAACACAATAATTTATCCCAAATAAGAATACCCAATGCTATGGTAACCAGATAAGGACGACATAAACAACACTGTAGACCGCTGGACAAATTTATAAAAATAAATGCACCAGTGGTCGTACGAAAGATACGGATACGGTAAATCCCATGGAGACATATTACCGGGATAAAAAACCGTTCTGTAGTTTATCCTTGGTTGCGTAACACCCAAATATCTTTATGGAGTTTTCTGTTTAACATTGTGTTAAGAAACTTTATCTAAGGTGGGAAATGGTATGCCATTTTCTTTATTATGATAGCCCGTAATAAGAGCGAGTTAGGTAAATAGATAGAGCGCCATGCATCAAGAGCGTGTTAGGCCAAGTATAGTGATTCGAGAATTGATAGCTCTCGTTTTGCTTAGGAATGGACGTATTGGATCTTATACCTTGCACTTATACACTTGTTACACATATTATTATATGGTCGGTCGGAATCATTACCGAAACATCTACAAAATCACGTGTTTTTTTGTTAAGTATGCAGAATTATTAGGAATTTGAGATTTTTTCCTAATCAGTAATGGTACAAGTGAAACGTTAATTGTAACTATTTTAAAACGACTTCGACAAGAAAAGAAACGATGATTTTATTACGAGTTTTAAAATTTGACAGATATTTAAACGTCAATTACTCAAAACAGAATGTTCCAATAATGAATTGGACCGACGATATATCTACGTAAGATTAGAAAGGCGCTCAGTCTATCATTCAGCCTAAGAATAGAGCCCACTGCTGGGTCTTCCCTCTCATGCCACTCTCTATCTCATCCATTGCTTTTCGGCAGCACATTTAGTAATATCAAAAGTTTAATGTAGGTACCTTACGTTCGTTTAAGACATGTATAGTATACATTAAGAACTCTTCTACACTTAATTGTCTATAAAAAAAACGATTGAAGGAGCTAATAAATAATAAGTTTGATAGTGAACATCTATATTATGCGTTATTAGCAACTTTGTGTGTCTAAGTTTCTAACTTAATTCCGTACCTATCTATTGTTTATAATTCTTTGTAAGGATATTAACTTGATTATGTACCTACTATATATAATTCTTTGTAAAGTTGTCAAATAAAGTTTATTCTTATTCGCGTCACTTGTATGAAAGTAACAAAGTCACTTTGTCGTCAATATGTAGTCTAGGAATTTAGTTTTGACCTACTTCTAACCTTGTGTCGATTTTAAACTCGCCAAGTGTAACTCTAATGACAAGACAATAATTTGGCACAGAACTGGATAATCTGATGATGGAGTCTGTAGTAGAAAATAGAATAAAGTTATTCAACTCAGCTCACTCTATTCCTATTCTGTCAATTTCTATCGCTAATAAAACTTTTACAGCAGTGAACATGCACTCCAGATGTTGTTTAACTTTAAGAATATATAATTAACACGTATAAAAACAAACTAAACAACACACTTTTGTCGACAAAAGGCGTGGGGTGTTCCTGCACGTAGATAGAATTTTAATTCATTCAAGCAAATCGTTTTGGCTTAGCCAGTGAGCATTACTTATTTTTTGCTTTCTAGTGCATTACCAAGAGAGGCGTATTGTTTAGTATTTTCAAAGAAGGTTTTGTTTTTAAATAACAAGCTGTTTCAGATAGCTTGCTCATTAATAGTTTAGGGAATGTTGTTGTTGCTGGTATTAAGATCGAGATTAATCTAGTGCAAACAAGGTCTCCTAAGTGTAGATCTGTCAAGCAAGATGCATCAGTTTGCTTAATGAATAGTCCAATAGTCACCTTGGCATTTGTAAATGACAAGGTTTGTTTGGACGAAAATATATTTAAGTACCAACAACTTCCCTAAAACAGGCTATTTACGTGAAGACTATTAGATATGTAATGTCTGTGATTTTATTCCGCTAAAAATATATCAACAGAATGGAATACTTGCACATTTATCTTTTTAATCTCATTGGTTAGGCCGTGTTAAAAGATAAATAAACATGGCATTTTTTTATCTACAAGTAAAACTTTTCATAATATCACCTGTTGAAAATGAAAAGTCATCCCAGTCACGTTGTACAAAAACGCGCCATACAAATCGGGCTCAAACTATGACGTCACAACTTATCTTATGATGTATGAAGCGTTTATCAATATTTGATCTATCTCATAAAATAATGTTTTTTACGCATCTACACCGTTATTAGAAAACGTTTAGAATTTAATGAAAAAACTAAATATAGAAGTTTCTTTATTTGAGTGACTTAATTTTTTCTATTTTTTGAGATCTCTAACATTCCAAAAAAAACTATAAATCGTGTTTTTTCCAAATTCTTCACGTCTTTTACGGTATAATAAATGTCATTCCAATCTAATTTTGACGCAAGTTCCCCATTACTTCGAGAAAACGTGTTTTCGTTTGACAGTTTGTGTTTGTTCCCGTCGCTTATGGACGATTCATAGAGCAAAGCTTCTAAGATTAAATAAATAAGATTAACAGCGTTATCACACTAGCGATTTACGAGCGCTTTGAAAGCGATGCGATTGATACGCTGCGCCGTCGCGGCGAGCTCGCGGCGTGCTCGCCGCGTTTTGGACACTCGGTAGCAAAACTGATTGATCTGACGAGGAAATAGTACTGCTGACTTTGTTACTTCGAAGACGCAGAAAACGAAAGAAAAAAACGAACGTCCAGAAACGAGGAATATGGGAGGATTCATTATCAAGTAATCGACTGGGAGAGAACTACTACTATGTATCCATATTGTATCCATTGTATCACCGCTCATTGTACTTCTAAACGATGCTACTTCCGCTTACAATACACCCGAATCTTTGATATGTCTCAAGTGGGGCGAAGTCTGACTGTCGAACGCGATTGTACAAAATGGCGTCGTGCAATGGTGGCCACGGCGCAGCCTTACAGGTTGTCCATTATAAAAAAGACAACAAATTCCTATAAAAAGGACGTTTAACAATTTTTGAGGTAATAGTCGTCGAATCCCATTCAAATTCATAATGTAGTTAATAAATGCTTCTTTCTCCGTGCCAAAATATAGAATTAATAAATAAAAAGAACCGCATCCACGCCAGTAGCGGTTTAAAAAATACTTTTTTTACAGTCAGTCTTCAGCTCTCTTAAATTTAAGATCTAAGCTACTTAGGACAAGATAGTATTGTCAACCGATGTTAAAATGACTGACTTAAAAGTATTGGTTGTATATCGATGTTAAATGATGTTAACGGGGTTACTCGTACTTTAGGTTCAAAACTCTGTTAATTATAATTTTAATTTCTGCTAATGACAAATCTGTTTTGAAAAGATTAAATGTGGTGTTCAGTAAACATTTTGTCTTTATAGTGAATAAAATTTTTGACGTTGAAGGAATACTGAAGATGGTATGAAAACCACAGTTGCCAACCAATGGAGACATAAAACAGTGCCGAAATCTCTCCAACTATCGTAAGTTAATTTTATCTGTCGGTTCCCTGGATGATTCTCACTGGTATTTGAGGCTAAACTAACATACAACTCAATCAGAAATGTTGTGTGTTATTTCATCCAATCAAACTTTTCGTATTATTATGTAATGTAGGGTTTACTAAAACTATATGCTTCTTTATTATATACTCTCTCTCTGAACTTAGAACTCGCTTAAAACACACGATTTAATTTTTAATCTGCGCAATCTCTGAAAAATTGTCAAATAGAGTTTACAACTTTAGAAATTTACAGAAACTTTTGTTCTATGAGTTTTTTTTATCAGATTTTTTATTTTTATTTTCACAATAAACAAAATTTTGGCTACTTTTTTTTCAAAGCTTACGTTGTTAAATTCCTGCTTATGCATGTCGAAACCTGGGTGGTTTAAAAGACGCTGTTATATAATTAGTTATAAATAAATTATTTATTTCCGGAACAAGTCCAATACAAGTTAATTATTATTATTATTAAAAATTGCATCTATTTAGACTATTACTTTGGCGATTAGACTAATATTTTGGCTACCCGTGTGGCTCCGGCTTAAGAATAGCGTCACTCCATTTCCTCCCGTGGATGTCGTAGAAGGCGACTAAGGAAATCAATTACCAGGAGACGGGCAGCAGCGTCTTCCTGAGATTCCAACCGGATACTGCGATCGCCAACCCGCATGTCAAGCGTGGCGATTATGGCAAAACCCCTCATGGTACAAAGTATCAATGTCGCAATCTCCGGTGATTTTTTTTTCTACGTAGAAGAATTTAATCCTATTTCACACATATTATGATTTTAAGCCTATTTTTTTCTGTCAGCGCAACTGCAAATCAGGAAAACAGCAAACTCGCAAAAATATAATAATGGCAAATTAAATAAAAGAATGATAAATTAATTAATCATTATGAGCCTGTTTGGATTTCCATTAACCTTCAAACCGTCAATTATATTATCTATGATTCTTTCGTTCTTCTGTTATTTAAATATACCGACTTGCAGTAAAAAGTAAGTATGTATTCATATTTCTGAAGACACTGTTTACGCGGATTAAAAACTCCTTAGCAACACTTTAATCACGAAGTAGGAACTTTCTAGAGAAATACTAGAGATTTACTTGGAGATGCACTTAGTGGTACGAGAGAGAGCAGTGGTCAAACTAAGTAAGACTTGGAGTATTTTCTTTTGTTTACACTGCAGCGAGACTTTATCTCGTCGCGCCCTTCTAAGTAAGTTTACATAACTTAACCCTTTTTAATGTTCCATAGTCGACAAGGAACCGTTTTTTCGTTTCGCCATGTCCGTCCGTCGTCGGTCTGTCTGTCTGTCTGTCTGTCTGTCTGTACGCGGCCTAGCTCAGAGATGATTAGTACGAGAAATTTGACATAGACATACCTACATCACGCCGACAACACGGTAGCATAAAATATTTAGAAAAAAAAATCCACTAAATTAGGGATGCAATTTATTTTCTCTCCTTCACGATAGTATGGGGTATCTTTGGATTGTTCGTTTAAAAATATTGTGGGTCTAGGTAGACCATTTTTTTATTTAGGGTTCCGTTTGCGCAATATTAAAACAAAAATGTTTGTCCGATTAAGGCGTCCCCCGTCTCTCCTGGCTAAACGGTTAAATGTAGATAAAAACGTGAAAATTTTTAAGATAGTAGCACATATAATGAACTTAAAAGAAAAACTATCACGGCTAAGTACACTTTATAAGTTAATGAGTAATAGGTGACCAACTTACACAAGGACAACTCCGTACAAAATTCATTGAAAATTACGTTGATGAAGTTGTTAGTTCTGTAAAGCAGATAAAACCCCCTCTTTCTACGGAACCCTATACTACGCGTGGCCTGACGTGGTTACGTTCCACTGCAGGTCACATACCTTCTCTCAGAGAGAGAGTATGGGCTTAATTTATCACCGCGGATTTGCAATTTCAAGCGCTGCGCCGTAGACACTCAGGTTTCCTCACGATGTCTTCCTTCACGGTTAGCGAGTGGTATTGCTACTATAACTTTACAAATATACTTAACGTAGAAAACAAAGCCATCGTTAACCATTATATTATACAAGTCTTTTTATTAGTCCCGTCTTGGACTTTGAAAGAGCAGTATCGCTGACAGAGACTATTTTGATAATTGTGAATCGTGTTCTTGGTATTCGCCGGGTTTAATTTATAGTACGGACCCCAAAAGGAAATATGACACACGTCTAGTTGGTCCACCGGTCTGATTACCATGCCGGAGGTCGTGGGTTCGATTCCCCCGGGGGCCGCAAATGCACAAATGGCCTCAGTCTGGATGTATTCCCATGTTTGTGATATACTTCTCTGGTTACCATAGCATATGGACCATAATCATAGTATTCTAGTTTGGGGCCAGGAGAAGTGATTGTGTTGTGTTTGTGTCATTGTGTTAAAGTTGTTTATTTAATTTTATCTATTTAGATAACTTTGCCATTTGGTGTTTATTAATCGCTTCGCGGTCTTATCACCGGTTTCTGAATTGAAATTTTCACCAAGTGAAAAGTACTTATCTGTCTGTTCGTTGTTTTTTGGGAAATCCGAAGCGAGAGAAATACTTAAGTATTTACTTAGGGAAATTCTCTATTCAGAAACCAATGGAAACTTAGTAAGTAAATAGATCTTTTAACACAATAGACTTACATCGAGTCCTGTCTACCTACCTCAAATTAATGAGCGTTTCCATGGCAACCGTGTGTTTCTAAGCATATTTTATTGAAGCATCTATCTCGAGGTATTACTAAAATCGTTGAGGATTTCTAACAATTCTCTGGTCGACTGAAGGTAAAATCCTTAGTATGGTAGTAAAAGGCTTGATTTTTTCGTATTTATAGTAATACTCTCTCCTTGAAAGAAGGCCTGTGCCCTACAGTGGGACGCATATGGGCTGATTATGTTATGTTATAGTAAAACCATTTAAAATTATGCAAGAACAAGTTAATGATTAAACTAGTTATTAGTTATTAATGATTAAATTTTTTTTATTCATAGAATCTTAGAACTTGAGGCACTCAATTACTCACTCAATCAGCCCGTATTCGCCCACTGCTGGATATAGGTCTCTCCCAAGGCGTACCATTTTTTCTGTCCTCGGCAGTCCTCATCCAGCCGCTGCCAGCAATCTACCTCAAATCGTTGGTTCAGCGAGCTGGTGCCGCGTTTGCCTCGTTTGGGACGGTCAATTGGATGAAAAATATAGAATGGGAATTTTGAACTTTTGCTTACTGAAAGTTGTTTTATTTCAGTACTCATACAATTTTTAGGTCTTATGTTATGTCAATAATACCTCACAAGGATAAGATAATTCTTATTTGTACACCATAAAACAGTTGCAGCAGTTACAGAAGAAAAGGTACAATTGGCGGCATTATTGCTAACAGCAATTTCATCCAGGACACCTGATATTGGAGAGCTTGCCGATGGTAATCCGATAAACTTACTGTGCACAATATATTATGTTTGCTAACCACTGGAACTTTGATCAGCCGCGTAATCTCCACATGATATTTCTAGCTCAATCAGCCATCACATATCTGCAATTTCTCAACTTTTAATCGTACGATGGAGGAATGCGTCGTAACGTGTAACTTACCGTTTTTACTCAAGTTAAGCTGCGTTTATCACGACGGTTTTATATCCACGTTTAGCGGCATGTCATTTTTTTGTTCCGATTATGATACATTTTCTTTTTTGTTCGTCACGCGCTCGTCAATTAATAAGTGCCATCACTCTGAAAATGGCATAAGGCAATGCTAATGCAGGGGAGGACGGGGCTAGAAGTAACAAGGGTGATTACGGCCCATTTTTACACCTTAACTATATTTTTTTATAATTTTGGTTACTAAAGCCACAGGGTAAAAATGGCTAGGATCTTCAGGGCTAGACAGAGACCAGTTCTGAAAAGGTCCTCTATTTCAATCATAAAAAAGAAAAACTTGTCTGGATTTTGAAGAAAAACAAGATTTTTTAATAGGTAAGTATATTCGCATGTCATTGAGACTTGAATTGAACCATTAAATTGCCATTGATATTTTTTATAATAACTAATAAAAACACTGAAAATTATATGCTTAGACAAGTTGTAACAAAGTCACGAGGTAAGAATTGTCGCTGAATTTGTTGAACGCTTTTTATGCCGAGTTCTGTCCTATTATATTCATGTAGGTAGTTAGACTTCTTTATTCAAATCAAGACCAAATATCAAGACCAAAAACTTTACATAACTAATGTCTGAATATGACACTCTATGTTCTTTTATAATTTGTTAAGATGAGATGTCTAATGTGCTATATTAAAAACAATGGAAACGAAACTAAATAGCCAGACTTTTTTTTGCAATTTTTATACTCTTAAGCCTAAAAATATTACATAAATCTCAAAAACTTAATGATTGGCAAAGTCTCGAATCAAATGACGAGTCGATCTCTTTTGTAAAATTAATACATAAACGATATGCAACTATAATTATGTCACGTTGCTTATGATGATTGGATTAGTCAACCAAGTTGTCGTACTGAATTGAACTTTCTATCTATCTAATCAGCCCATAAACAGAGCCCACCGTTGGGCATAGGCCTCTTCTCTTTCGCACCAATCCATCCGGTCCCTTGCCAGTCTCGTCCAATGTTTCCCAGCCGCTTTCACAATGTCGTCGGCCCACCGGGCTGGTGGTCTACCAACCGACCGTCGACCCGTTCTTGGCCACCACTCAGTGGCTATCTTTGTCCACCGACCGTCTTACCGTCTAACCAATTGACCAATTGCCCATAATTCAACTTTAATTAATAAGTTTATTATCACAGTGTTACAAGCTTATCCCGCGTCTGTTGCAAATTACCCCGAACACACGGCAATAAGTAACAGCCGACTTATTTTACAAAAACGGCTCTTGTGCTATGGTTACTCCACTTTTAAATAAAAACTTTTATGGTTAGGATGAATGAATAGTTACAAAACCTAAGAAATCTAAACCTAATTTGATAATTTATATGTACAAAAAAAGTGTTGTCTATCTATGTGTCGTGTATTTAAAATTTGTGAACGTACGATTTAATAGGATCTAGCACAATTTACGCTGCCCATGCGTGCTTTAAAAACTATAGATTCGCATCGCGAAAAATGTAAGCTGTTCCATATGAAAAGTTACCATATACGGCATTAAAATGTATGGACTAGTGGATCCTTCTTTTCGCGACTTCAAAGTTTTCCCCATAGTAAAAGTTGTCCATATTCGTATGTACATAGGGATTTTGTTACACCCAAAATGTCCACTTCACAAAATGTCCACCGTTCGCAAACTGGCCACTTCTCAGAAAGTATGTTTCGCAAACGGTTAAAGTATAATAAGAAACGAACCATAGTCTCCAGTAATAAAATGAAAAGGTGGATGTGCTGTCTATTATACAGTTGACAGAACATCAAGCTTTACATAGTGCACTCTAATTAGTTATGTTTGACACATAAATATAAAGGTTGACCTGCTGTCGTCTGTACTGTACCTATCGGCTTGCATGCCTGTGTTTTTGCCCACAACGCTGCGTGTGGGGCGCGGAAGCGCTGCCATGCGGATAACGAGTGCGATTGCGAGTTCGCTTTTTCAGCGCATCTTCCTATTTCGCAGCGCATTTCGCTATTACTTGCACTGCCGTGGGCCGACACCTGGAACTTGGCGGAACGGATGGCTCCTTAACTGCTCAAATACGTTGATCCCACGTATTTTTCGATAGTTTCTTTACAATGTGGTTGGTTTTACAATAAGCAGTTTTAGTGTCTATTCGGTGGACCCAATTTAAAAATATTTAAAAAACGGTGGAGATTGGAAGCTCTAAGATTGTAGGATCGTCAGATTGACGATATTTTTATAATTAAATAAGTATCTACTAATAACTATCGTAATTATTTAACATTTTGAAGCCGTCGCTGCCCGAAATTAATGTTCTTCCTTAAAGCAAACTTGACAGACAAAAAATTCGATAAGTAGATAAAATATTGTTAACTGTTAAGTTATGTTAGGAAAACGGAATAGATAATTAGATAAGTACAATACAATCAGATATACAAGTGATATTACCCAAGTTAACTAGAAAATCTATCCGAAAAGTACCTATATTTGCTTGAGGTTCCTCGAGGATTACCCACGATACATTGTCCATAGCCACCTGTTGTTAGTCCCGTAATATAAGAAATGTAAATATTTCAATTGCTCCACTGCCCATATTAAGTGGACTTGTGTGTCTCCTTTGTGCAATAAAATCTGCTCTCTTTTGCACAATTAAGTTTTAATTGAACATTGTCATTTTCGCTGAGCTATTTATTGCTTCGAATGAAATCACGGAAATTTCTTGACGAAAACTGCTGGCTTCATAATTCAATTGTAAAAATCTTATTGTTTCGCAGTAGTTAAAGGGAAATTGTTATTGTTATTACCGTCACGTAACGTGTAGAGGTAACGTGGAATTAGATATAATGCGGCGAGGGAAAGTGTCACTGCGGTCATTTCGACTTGGATACTCAAATAAACTGCTTTATGCGCGGACACGAGACTTACGATTTAATTTTAATGACGTTGCGTCACTTTGACACGTGAGCGATAGGGAAGAGAAAAGTGTAGACAAGAAAGAAACAAAACACAGTCGATTCGCCCACAGACACAATTTAGCGTCGCGACAAGCTCCCTTTCTCGAAAATGTTTTGAGCAAATAGATTCAGATAGAGGCAATTATCCTTAATTTTGTTATCTACAAAATAAGCGCGAATATTACCTGCGAAACTCGCTTCAGTGAAATTGGAGAAATAAACGGACATTATTACTCGTTATTTTCTTTTAAATTCTAAGAGGCAGTCAAGAATTTTGATAAGACGTTGTAACGTGATTTCTAAAGTAAGCTTTTGAACGGGTAGCTAGATTAAGTTGTTCACGAATTTGCTTTTAAAAACTTTTTAAGGAATTCTGTTTATTAGTTTTGGCTAAGCAGGAACTATTCACTCAGAAACATTTATCAATGGGCACGTTATATAACCCACGTTATAATGTAGACTACGTTCCACCGCAGTGATTTCGGTTCTGTACAACGAACACGAGATACGCAGATAACTCACAGGTCACATTTTTGTCGACATTGGTGGCCAAATGTCACATCTGGAGAGGCAATTGGCGGTCACCTGACGAGGTAGGAAGCTGGTAGATGAACCAGGACAGGCCTAAAATAAACCTTAGGTATATCACCTTTTTGTTGTCCAGATCACACACTTGTTATAAGCCACTATTTATGTAAGTACGTGTAGTTATGTATAGTATTCAAGTATGATATATGTAAGTTTATTATTATTATTACGTATATGTATGTGTATTAATATTCGTATTTGCACCGACTACCCGTGTCTATTTCTCCTTCGGCAAATCTCCAATATGAGGTTGCCTGGAAGAAATTGCTATTAGCAATAAGGCCGCCAATTGTATCTTTTCTTTTGTCATTGCTGTTTCTGTACCTTTTTTGCCGGTATACAATAAAGAATATTCTTATCTTATCTTAAATACAATGCAATTGCAAAAAAGCCCACCGTTGTGCACGGCCCGTCGGCCGCACGGGGCCGTACTTTTTTTGCGCAAGTATTGTAGTCCAGCTTTTATTTTATTTTATTTTATTGAGTCTACAAAACAGAATACAGTCGATTGTTATTCAAAATAAACTTAGAAATAAACTATTTGTGTTCTGGACTGTAGTCCAAGGTGTGTAAACATAGAAGTTTGCCAAAATGGAAGTGGGATATGCAGTACTTAATCTAAAACATTAAGCCTAAATCAAACATAAAGTAGATAATTTAGAACTGAAGCAGCTTTAATTATTTAATTAATGGGTAAAGCGTTGGACGAAGACGGGTTAGATATTATAAAACTAATAATTTTGATGAATTTTGAAGGCCTTGGTTCAAATATGTCAATACCAGGAAATTCGGCGAAGAGGTTGTTATATAGACGACACATTCTAGAAATAGGGTTGTAATACGAGGTGTTGTTCTTATACACGCGCAGGTGAAATGGTCTGTATTTACGGGTTCTAAAATAACAATTTAAAGTTTTAGGTGTATTTTTTTTCGTGTCACTGGCTTATCGTAATGTGGATAATCGTTTCGATAATCGAAAACTGGACGGCGGTCAGTGGGTTGACCAAAAGCCCGATGGTCATACGATGTGGTCTAGTCAGCCAAAGGGCGTCTGATTGCGGACAGCGAGAGACCGCGAAAGATAGAGTGATGAGGAAAAAGCCTATACCGAGCAGTGGGCAGAGGTGGGCTGATGATGATGATAGGACGTCAAGTTGAACTGGTTACTCTACATCATACACTTGTAACGGTGGAACCTTTCAGCTCCCTATCCAAATAAACCTTCGTAATTGGAACTAAGAACTAATATCAAACAATTTGAATTAACGCAAACTCATTGACGTGTAACACTAACGATTTCAATTGAGCAATCAATCAAATGTGCAAAAGGCAGGAATCTGAAAGTGAAGTTGGTAGAAAAAAGAAACAATACAAAATTCTTGTTCATTGCGAGGTCGACCCCAACATTAAAAATACATATTGCGATTGTCTTCACAATCCCACACTCATTAGCAGCGTTTTGAAGGACGCCACGAGTGCTCTAGTTCATAAATCTACTTTTTATTAACAATAGACGCGGTGAAACAATTAGAATAGCTTCGAAGGTCATCTTTAACACGTTTGACATTTCAACTACTTACCTATGCTGAGTTTGTAACACATCCGCCAATCGGCCGCTCAACATAATTGATAAATTATTTTGAAAGGACTTCCCGACCTTGATCCATTGAGGTCACCGCATAATTACTCCCACGAGTTTGCTTACTTTCGACAGTTTTCGGAAATATTAGTTGAAAGGCAAAGTAGTTCAATATCAAGTTATCGTTATTGATGTGACGATGAATTTTATTAGGCTCCTCAAATGTTTATAGTTCTGACTACCACATCCTCCAAGGAAATCGAACGTTTTTATTACACTTTATTATACCTAGTCTTTGAGAAACATGACCAGCCTTCTATGAGAAACACGAACACATCCCACTACGGGGCACAGATCTTCCCCACCGCGGATTGGCGATGTCAAACGCTGAGATATGTAAGATCAGGTTTCCTCACAATGATTTGCTCCATATGAGCAATTGATATTACTACTACAAATTTATAAATGGTACATGCCGAAATCAAACTCAAGACCACTGGGATTTAAGGGGATCCAGTTTGCGAAATAGCGCCACCAATAAAATAAAAATTATATCTTCTTTTACAGATCGTATTTACAAATAGTGTCTGCAAATGTTAACAGTGATTTTCAGCACCCACGACAAAGAACCTAGGACTCGATAGCATTTATGCCAAAAACGGCCGTTTTTGGCATAAATGTCGTGGTGGGAAAGGAAACCCCTGCGCTGTCTAAATAATCTCATTACGTAGATGCAAAGGCCAAAGTTTTTTTTTTATATAGCTATATCTAAAAATATCGTGTCACATGTTTGTTATCGAACTCCTCCGAAACACCTTCACCGATTTTTCTGAATTTTTTTGTGTATATTTGGTAGGTCTGAGAATAGGTTGTCGGTTAATTAATATGGCGAAACAACGTTTTCCCGGCCAGCTAGTAATATATACAAACTGTAGTGTAAATAATGCATAACCTGAAAACTGTATGTTTCGTATCGAAAAATGAAACCGCAAGTATTTTTTTATTTACTATCCTACCGTTTTCGGATTATTAATTTCGCTTCACCCTGTATGTTTAAAATCTCTAAGGCCGACTTGCACCACTTCTTCAATTTTACGTAAGTAGCCAGTTTATGACATACAGTCTTTTTAATATCTACTTTAAGCAGTATATTTTAATACTAAAGTTTGCGATAACCAATTCAAGTGATAAGGCCGCCCTCTGTCCTTTCAGGTTAAGAAATATCTGTGTAATTTAAGGTGCTTATTCGGTCTTAAGAAAAAAAAAACAACATTACCTACTTATTATAAGAAATATAGCGGTACGTAATAGCGCTTCTCTGCTTTGCAGTTTGGCGAAATTGTGTACATAATAATATGGAGGTTTTTATTTTGAAAAAATAAGCGTACAAAAAATAAAAATAAAACGATAATATAGTTACTATAAAGTACCCCGTGTATATTTACCGCACTCAGCCTTAAAAGATCGCTGTTTAACGGAGCATTAGATAATCGAATATCCGGATACAAAATCCTCCCGGTAACTTGATTACGAGCGGCTGGAGGAAACTACAAGCTCAGTTTGCGTTTTAATATTGACTGACTTGTATACAGCATCTGCCTGCCTATGTAAGTCTTTGTGGCAAGATGGCAGATTGCCATCGCAACCTTCAAACCCGGTGCGAATATTGGCCTTTGCTGGAAGCCAGCATAGAATGACAACAAAAAGGTTTAGCTTTGACTTTACCCGTCAGAAAAAAAAAATATCATGCCGGAGGACGTGGGTTTCATTCCCACTAGGGGATTCAGCACATTGGTACAAATGGCTTCAGTCTGGGTGTATTTCTATGTTCCGTGTTTGTGACGTCCTTGCCTGGCACATGGCACTGGGTGGGTATCCTAGTTTGAGATAAATTTTCTGTGTTATGTGGAAGTTATTATTATTAATCGCTTTTTATAACACACTGTGACGTTCATTAAGTAAAGTTTATCTTTATATTATCACTAGCTCTTGCCCGCGACTTTACATCCATACATACCAACTTTCACGTTTATAATATTAGTAAGGATTCTGAATTCGACTCTACGCATTTGGTAGAGTCGAATTCACAACGATAGTATAAAGGTGTATCGAGTGTATGTTTTGGTTCCCCAAAGTATCTAAATAATAAAAAAAATCAAAATTTTGTCCCACTGCAGGGCAAAGGCCTCCCCCCTTTAAGACTAAGATTTTAAGTCATTTGTTATTTCTGAGCACTCCGGCAAGAATTAGCCGACATCAGCCGCTCCCGTTTGCGATGACCGCTGCGCGGTAGCTACTCGGTAGCCACGTGGTAGCCAAATCTCTATTATAATTATTATAAAATAATCTGTAGAAATCAAATCTAAATCTATAATAAAAGAATCGTCTACTCATATCCTAGTCTGTGACTACAGCTCTGCTATCGAGTTTAAACTTGAATCCACATTACGGGAGTCGGAGCGCAAATAAGTACTGTAACTTCTCTAGTAGCTGCAATTTGATGCACAAAGAAAGTAAAATTTCGTACACGCTGAAGCTGTAGGAAATCTACGAACTGAATTGCTCATTTTTATGTTATAGAAGGTGGAAAAATTTTGTGCTAAGAAAAGATATAGAGAAAAAGAGACATGGTTTGACTTGAAATTTGGTTGGTGGACAAAACATCTAAATCAAATCAAATCAAATCTTTTTTATTTGTCATAAACATAGGTGTTGATTACAGGTCTTGAGTGTGAATTGTATCTCTATGTTTTACCCACAGGGCATACAAATATTTTAGATCTAAAACATATCTGGCATGCATTGAATTTATAATTAATATCAAATCTTTTAAATCTCTGAAAACAAAATTAAATAATATAAATCGTAATGTCAATTTACCATTGAAAATATAAAAAATGTCAAACAGGCAATAGTCAAGATGTTTAAAAAGATTTGTCAGAGAAGTTAAATAAATGTAATAGTTAATAAACTTACCAATAAAGAGATCGTCACAACCCGTCACGTCTACCGTCACAAAGTAATATTTTAAGAACATAGTTGTAGCTCTTGAATGGAATACGAGATGTCAGCATCAGATAGGTAGTTACCTATCGACAGGGGACGTAGGTAAGTATTATAAAACTTGCTTGTCTTAGTAAATTTTCATAATATTTGCTTTAATTTTGTCCTAAGTTGGTGTGCGTATTTGCAACGACTAATGAATGTTGATGAACCGAAAAAGGTTTGTTGGGATCGCTGCAATTGATCTCTGCCTACCCTGCGGGATACAGGCGTCAGTTTATAGTTAGTTCAGTTTGTTGATTTAATGAAAACTGCTTTAGGTTAAGTAGGTAAATCGATGCACAAAGAAAGACAATTAAATGAAAATTTCTGTGTTTACAAACGTCTTAAATATGTCTTTACATGTTTACACTAAATTACAAGAATTACCGTACAGATAACTCTTGAAAATGGCGGCTCTAATAACTTAAAGGCAAACTTGAAATTTTCTTTGATAAAACTCCAATGGCTGGAGCACACGGAGTCAGTCACTGGTGTGCTGACGCCTGGAACTGACTTCTTCCATTTACACAGAGTCAGTGGAGGTCAGCAAACAAGTCGGTACCGCGCGACAGCGCTGAACTGTCTTTGAAATACACTTACACGGGCTCAGTATCAGGTCAGTACCGGGTCAGCGCTGAGGTCAGTGACTAACTCCGTGTGATCCAGCCCTTAGTAGGAAATTATTAAACGTCAGAACACAAAGTCTGGGGATTACTGCCCTTTTTTATTGTGTAATCCGTTGATCTGTTCGTGTGGAAAGAAAATTAGATGTCTCAGCCTCATCCACCTTATTCTGGAGGACCAAGGTCATTTGGTACTCAGCCAGCCGGGCCCTGATTAAGTCTTTGTAGTATGGAATTTATTATCATTATTAAAGTAAGACAAAATGGCACTTGATTTATGGCAATGGCTTCAATCTGGGTACGTATGACCTTTTTTGTGATGGCTATCATATCACAGTGTATCCCAGTTTGGCACCAGAATAAGCGATTGTCTTATTATTAAAGTAAGACGAAACAGCATCAACAAAGACAAACAATACTCGAGAGTACCTAGAGTACACAGGGATTCTTAAGCTGAACCTTTCTTCAGTTTTTTTCTGTAGGGCTTTACCGATAATCCTGTTAACTTTGAGGATTATAGGAATTGAATTGTTATTTTACTGAACCTAATATTGAACGTCTATATTGCTTCCATTTTTCACGGTGCTCGGGTTCAGGGTATATATTAGGGGTTAAAGTATGAAATTGCCGTTTTATTGCAATAGGTTCTTTGAATTGACATAGAATCTTCATGGTTTGAAGTTTTCGAATGAAACTTTTTTCAAATGGTTTCTATGATGTTCTTTTTTTAAAAAATGTGAAACATTTGAATATCGACTTTCAATTGTTTTTGTTATTGAATTTAGACAAGAAAGATGGATACTGCGAAAATTCGAGTGATTATGAGGCACACATTTTTCGTATTTTTTTTTTTATTGATTTGACGCAAGTGAGTCAATATTGTGGGTAAGGTAACTTTAAACCATGCCGCTAATTCCTGGGTAGTTTGACTAGGGTCGGCTTCCACTATCTCTCTTAATTCATCGTTATTCACCTGTGTGGGCGGTCTTCCTCGTGGCTCGTTCTTTAAGGCGAAATTTCCATCACGAAAGCGTTTAAACCAAAATCGCACGGTGCGTTCATTAGTAGACCCCTCTCCAAACGCAGCATTGATATTGCGGGCTGTTTCTGCCGCGTTAGTTCCGCGTCGGAACTCGTATTCAAAAATCACTCGAATTTTCGCAGTATCCATCTTTCTTGTCTAAATTGAATAACAAAAACAATTGAAAGTCGATATTCAAATGTTTCACATTTTTTAAAAAAAGAACATCATAGAAACCATTTGAAAAAAGTTTCATTCGAAAACCTCAAACCATGAAGATTCTATGTCAATTTAAAGAACCTATTGCAATAAAACGGCAATTTCATACTTTAACCCCTTATAAAGCAAGTGGACTGTACAATCTAGGCGGAGTATAATCGAAAATTAAAATAATTCAAAATTTTGTGTATCGACGCGTCAGTAAGGTAGAGTGAAGTGCCGCGGCGCCCGTCGACCCGCTTGCGAGTAGTGCGGCCCGTTTTCGTCTGCGGGGCGCGGGGCTCCGCTGAGTGACGTAGGGCTCTAACACGGGTTTTCGTCACTCGTTTGTCGGTTGTCGTCAGTTTGTCAATCGACAGCACATCAACCTTTACATTTTAATTGCAAGGTTGCCCGTAACTTAACTGAGTAAAGTGCACGGATGTAAAAATGCGTGTGCTGTCGACTATACGTACTTGACGTTCTCGAAATTTATGATTTTTTGACCTCGCTTCTCGGCAAAAATGGCGGAGTTAAAACTCTATATGGATAAGCTTGCGTAAGGAGATGGTACACAATATAGACGCCAAACTAAAAACTCATTAAGCGTATGCCAAGTTGGTCCACACACATGAAAGTTTATTGTTTGTAACAGTTTTTGCAGAAAGAGCTAATGACTAAACATTTGGTAGATATGGTACATCTTTTTAGTATTCTGTAATTATTTAACATAACAAGTGCATGTTGTGTTATTCGTATATGTAATAAATTTAAACATTTATTTAATAAATAATTAAATTAATTATCTACTTGTATACACAAAAAACGCAAAGATACGCAAAGAACCTCACATTCGAGAGGTCTTGGGTTTGGATTCCAGCATGTACCAATGACTTTGTTTTGTAAATTATGGACATTTTAGCTATAGCACTCGCTAAACGTGAAGGAAAACATTGTGGGAAACACAAGTGGCTGAGGTGTTCACATTAGCACTTGAAATCGTTTATCCACGATTGGCACGCGTGGTGATTGAACCCATTCTCTCTCTCTCTCCCTCACTCTCTCTCTCTCTCCGTCTCTCTCTCCATCTCTCTCTGAGAGAAGGCTTGTCCTCTACAGTGGGATGTTTTTCCTCATACACTCCTCTCAGAATGTAGTGTATAAAATCCAATCGATCTAATACTAGGTATTCGATAGGTATAAGGTTTCTACGATCTACTCCCAGCGCACAGCGACAAACGTTTTTATCGCGCCACAGCGTAGCACCACTTACTTTATGTAGAAAAAAGAAAAAGAAAATAAAGCCAGATGGCGCTGGTGCTTGTCAATAGGAAGATAAAAAATATAATCGCTGTGCAGCGAAGGCATTGTGCGTGACAGCTGCTACTGGTGCCGCAGCAAGAAACATGATCAGAGGCCTCATTATGCGCACCAAATCCTGAGCTATTCCAATAGTCTAACTGTCAAATTCCATCTTAATTTGACAGTTAGACGATTGGAATTGCTCAGGATTTGGTGCACGTAAAATAGGGACAGGTGAATGTAATGCCAATGGTGACGGCTGTCACGAATACAAACTGACCGTGGATGACTGTTACGGAGGCAAATAATGGAATGACATTCGCCGTGGATGTAGCCCGGGTCATATTTTTCTTGTCTACAACTAATACTTTTCATAATATAATCTGTTAAAAAGTAATTCTAAAGATACAAAAATGCTCCATATAAATCGGGAACAAACTCTGACGTCACAAGTTGCTAGTGACGGCTTATGATGTATGAACTATTTATCGATATTTGTGTTATCTCGTAAAATAATGTTTTAATGTATACGAAATATAAGAAAATAAGAGTTATAAGAAAACGTTAAAGCTGTTATTTATAAAAACACTCTTTTAATGCAGTTTACATACTTTCGTGTGAAGGAGACGACGAGTTTAAACTGCATTTGAGAAGTGTTTCTATGACTTTGTTTATTTTCCGAGTTACGCACATCTTCGAATTTGTAGTAGCAATACCACACGCTTACTGTGAAGGAGAAAATCGTGAGAAAACCCGCGGCTTGGTTGGCTCTGCACGTATTGACTTGTCTTTCCTACGGGCTAGGCCGAGTAAGCTGTCAGGATGTTACAGGTGCTAGGCAATCCTGCTCCATCTAAAAAACAAGCAGCGTCCAACTGGTCCCTTCACCTATCTAATGTGAGTGGAGGTACCACTGGACGCTGCATAAATCATCTCATTACGTAGATGCAAAGGCCAAATTTTTTTTGAGAAGTGTTTGAAGGAATCGTGTTTTTATAAATAAGACTGTTACAATTCAATTTCATACCGAAATTAAATTTAGGTACCTACCAAGTTTTATTGTTAGATTAACTTCAATTTTTCACATTTTTAAGACCTGTAAAACCCCGAAAGAAATATATTTAGGCTCTTACTTTTTTGAGAATTTTTATAATATATCACTCCAACCTTTGAGGCATGTTTCAACAGTGAAACACGAAACAGAAGTTATAAAAAACTAATGCGCAAAAACAACAGAAATGTAGTGGCTCAAATGGAAAGAGATATTTCACAAACAGATGCCGTAATAAAGTAAGTAAGCAGACCCGCTTGGCATTCATAACTAAACTATCCGAGAAATAAGTCATAATCCCCGCTGAGCAGGAAAACGCATAATCTTCCGTTCGGACCTGCAAGTCCTGCTCCGAACACGCCCGGACATTGCGCAATGGACAGTGTTATTACCCTAGCGCGACAATTTTTGCTCGAGTGTTTTCAACGACTTTCCTTTGAGATATTTTTCAAATCATGCCAACTAGCAGCATGCAGCATGACCATGACCATGCGGGACGCACTTTTTGCAGCGCAAAAATTTCAAAATTTGACAATATACTGAAAAGTCGCGACTTTTGACATTTGAGCGCGTTAAAACGCGTGACTCGCGTCGTCATACTACATGCTGCATAGGTAACATGATTACGCGAGTCGCGTGTTTTAAAACGCTCAACTGTCAAATGTGGCGAATTTCTAATACTTTATTGTCAAATTTTGACATTTTAGCACCACAAAAATGACAAAATCTAATCGAGTGAGCCGTATACCACTATTGCCAGGGTCTTTAAATATAGTCCCTTGTGGCTAAAAACGCTTATACACTAATATTATAAAGGAATAAAGTTTGTAACTTTGGAGTTTGATAGGAGGTAAGTAATCTCCGAAACTACACGTCCGATTTAAAAATATACTTCACCAATATTTGGAACTTTATACTTTTGCTAAATTATGCGGGCATCCCTATCGGGGTAGAGGCGTGAATTTATTCGCCCGCGGATCTTATACTAACATAAGTTCCACAAGCGCAACTAGTAATTTATATTATAAGTCCTTTAAGCTTGCTGTAGATTTCAAACAAACTTGCAAGTTACCGTCCCATTCGCTAACTACGTATATTGACAATTTATAGTTTATTAACACTATTGGTCAACATAGAGAGAAGCAGATACATTGTTTCCTCAAGCCCGAGCGAGTTAATAGGCCCCTGCAAGAGCAATTCCCATACACGCGTAGTTTTGTTGTTATTTACAAGCAATAAAAACAAAAATACGCTTGTAAGGGATCCGGCGATCGCAATGGAACTTTAGCAATATGTTTAGAGGACACAAATCGAGGTTTGATCTTACTTAGAATTGCTTATCAAAAAGAAATTGTATTCTTGTCAATAATAATAACTTCCACATAATATAATATAATCACTTGACCTGGTCCCAAACTAGGATGACCTGTGCTATGGTGACCAGGCAAGGACATCACAAACATGGAAATATACCCAGACTGAGGCCATTTGTACAAATGTACGGTGGCCCCCAGTGGGAATCGAACCCACAACCTCTATATCGGTAGTAAACGCCTTAACGTCTAGTCCAACGAGGCAGTCCAGGCCGATTTTTCATAGAATAGTGTCTTTGAAAAGTCGTATGAGGCTATAATTTCTTTTTATTCTGTTATTCTTAGTTGTAAGCACAAGCAAACCTTTATAAAAAAACGATTCGTTAAAGCACTCCTCAAATTCAGTTTAAATATTCCGTGTTAAATGGAAAGACTGTACCACAGACAATTTATATTGCATATGAGGAGGTTTTTAGAGGAATCGTGTTTGTATACTATTAAGATATTGAATACCTCATATCTCTGTAAATTACTGATGTGCAATAAAGTGTTATCTATCTATTTTATAAATAACGCAGTATTTTTTTAACAAATTTTATCAGAAAATTAGTTGCCTAGTTTGAATGCGGAATACAGCATGATAATTTGCGTGTTTCAACCGGTCAAGTCACCCGTCTAGTTTATCACTAACGCTGCCAATTATCATCTGGCGAAGGGAGCTATTTCGTTGCCGATCGGCGGCTGATAGGTATGTTATTATTTAAAGGGAAATGGCAATAGTTTCCTGTGCAATCACAAAAGCTTGTTAGCTTGATGAGAAGGTGTTTCCTTGAAATAGACTGAGTACTAGGACGTTATAAAATATATGTTTCATATTTCGAAGGTTTTGTTGTAATTTTAGGTTTGGTTGAGGAAATTTTCCTTCAAATCTTATTTTACTACTAGCTGATACGGCCAACGTTGTTTTGCCATAATAATTAGCCTACGACCTATTCTCAGACCTAATAAATATGCACAAAAAATTTGAAACAAATCGGTGGAACCGTTTCGGAGGAGTCCGATAAGAAAACTGTGACACGAGATTTATATTGATATTGTTTTCGCGATTTCAAAGACACCAATAGTACCTAAAACTTATTTGTATTAACGAATAGAACTTACTCTATTCTATACGGTGATTTTAAATTTGTCAGCAATACTTTCTGGGAATGTTCTTTTTAGTGTGAAAAACAATATTATTAATGACGTATCAGTAATGATATAAAATATTTGTGAATATTCGTGATTTTCGACCTTTGACTCCAAAATGTGAAGCCAAAATTTTTTTTGACGCGTAATCTTTTTCCAATCAAGATGCACCATAGGTTATCCCCATAATCCCCCCTTAAAATAAAATAATGTCCCCTTAAAAATGGTAAACAAATTTAAAGTCACTCTATAGAGTTACAGGCGACACTAAAATTCAGAATTAAAATAAAATTCAAAATGTTTCCCATGTTAAAAGTTGTTCGTATAGACGAGTAGAACCTCCCATTTTGGGATGTATATCCGGATGTTATATATTGTTAAACCCTGTATAAAAGAACACTAATTACAAAATGTTCCAAAATAGCTGAGAAATAAGTATCAACAGCAGGTCAACCTTTACATTTTTGACACAAAGTCACCCGTAACATTGCTAGGTAAAAAGACTTTAAAATGAAATGAAGCTTTCATTCATTCTTGCGTTAATGTCACCATTTTTGTCGACCCTAATCGATCAAATATCATTAACAAGATCAAAGGAAATTTATCGCAGAATCGCTTTAAAAAGGGAAAAACACAAAACCCGTACAGGAATGAAGGAAATAATTCAGATACTATCCCGAGAGCAATTTCTTACAATATTCTTTGAGCTTCGTCATTTCCCTCGGAAATCGTAACTTGCTAATAATAATATTATGTAATCCAACCACATTTACATGAGGTTTAATATATCTGGTAGTTTATTTTTCTTTTGTGATAATATTTTCTTAATAATTTTGAAGGCTATAGTTTACAAAAAAATTACAGTTTCATTGGTCTAACGGTAACACGCTTGACTACTTACAATCACCAGCAAAGAAACATCGGCTGTAGGAAAAAACTTGTGCAAAGACGAGCTTGTCACTGTAAGAAATTGCTTCCAGCAAACCTTGAAGGATCGGAGAAGCAGTAAAGAATGAGTATAAGCTACAAACTATTTCAGCAAAAATAAACTACATAAACTAAAATATGAAGCTACAGAATTACACGTTTCGACGGTAGGCAAGTGTAGTATGCTACATTGTAGATAGATAGATCGATAGAGAACACTTTATTATATTTATTCTCAATAAAAACCACAATTTCATTAGTTTGCCAAACTGCCAATGCAGTTTATCGGCAAGCTCTTGGTAAAAATCCTTATATAACTTACACAATCTGCACAACAAAGGTATCGATAGTACTTTCTAAATCTGAAGCATAGGATGGGTTTATAAACTGCTTAAAACAAAGCGCTTAAGCATCCTTTTAAAGCGGTGGTAGCTTAGTGGGTAGAACCTCGGACTCGGAAGTGGGAGACCCAGGTTCGATACCCGGTGCGGGCATGTACCTATGACTTGGTTTTCTAAGTTATGTACATTTGTGAAGTTATAGTAGCAATACCACTCGCTAACGGTGAAGGAAAACATCGTGAGGAAACCGGACTGTCTGAGCTATTTACATACCTCAGCGCTTGAAATCGCCAACCCGCGGTGGGCACGCGTGGTAATTAAGCCCATACTCTCTCCCTGAGAGAAGGCCTATGCCCTACAGTGGGACGTATACCTATAGGCTGCTTATGTATCCTTTTAAATTGTGCTTTTTTGAGACTTTTATTACATAATTCCTCTGGGAAGCATTTGCACAACCAGCTGAAGAAAATACAAATAATTTCTTATATCTAAGTAGTGGTATACAATTGGCGGTCTCATCGCTTAGAGCGATCTCTTCCAGACAGCCTTTGGATGGAGTAGATTGCAGTAAGAATTTGGAGATTGTAATGACGTGCCATGAAATAACTAGGTACCTGCCATTGTAATATCCGAAGGCGCTAGCTTCGAGACAAGCCAGCAATGATTAAAGGAAGCAGTAAACGAATGAAATGTGTAGTTTTAAAACATTGTAAATCAATAAATAAAAATAAAATAAAATTGAAATACATGTAAATAAATTGTATATTATGAACATAACAACATTACAGAATGGAGACCACATATCGGCAAGCGCAGCGTAGGACGACCAGCCACAAGATGGACAGATGACCTCATCCAAGTGGCAGGAAGGCGCTGGATGCAGGCCGCTTCCAACCGGTCTTTTTGGAAATCCATGGAGGAGGCCTATGTCCAGCAGTGGACCTCTTGTGGCTGAATGATGATGATGATGAACATTACAGAAATACAAATGCTATTAATAGAATTTTGACAACCGACGTTACTAACATATTATTTATTATCCAAGTATTTTTCATTATCCAAAACTCAGTACAGCTCAAATAAAACGATATCTAGTCATATTTTAGACTCTATGATGCTGTAAAGTTTAAAAATACGCAAAAATAATGACCAACGTCCCTGGATAGGACATTGAAAAGTAATATAATATATATCTTTCATATTTTAAATACTAACCATTAGAGAGTAAAATGTATTTCAAGATAAATGATTTAGAACTAATGTCGGAGAACCCAGCCTTAAAGATACCATCGCATTGCAAACAAGCCAGCAAATAGCAATCATAGAAACCGTAAAGCATATGAATTTAGTAATAAAAGTAGATAATGATAGTTGCAAGGGCTAGTCACGACAGAAAGGCTGCGACAGAGCGCAGTATATTTCACCGGTTTCTCTCTCGACTAAGGCTCTGGCATGCTAATCGTGTTCCCGGGGCCTGGTTCATAGACCTATCATGGTTTCTATGACGATTTGATGTACATTGCAAAATCAATCAACTAACAAATTAACAAGCTACGCAATGTACATCGAATTGTGATAGTAAACTATGTATTGTAGTTTTATGAAACAGGTCCCTGACAGGCTTTTCACCGCAAGACATTTCATTGTGGAAATCGTTACAACATCCAAGTTGCAAATGTATTGGCGTGTGTCGTAACATATTGAAAACTTCGAACTTTTTCATTGCTTGTCGATGTTTTTAGGGTTCCGTAGTCGACAAGGAACCCTTATAGTTTCACTATGTCCGTCCGTCTATCCGTCTGTCTGTCCGCGGCCTAGCTCAGAGACCGTTAGTACGAGAAAGCTGAAATTTGGCATAGACATACATATTACATGTCAATCACGCCCACAAAACGATAAAGAAAGTCTATGTTTTATTTTTTTTACTGTACCTACCTAAACCTAAATTAGGGATGCTTTTTATTTATTTTTTCGCCTACGCCTTAGTTAGGGTTATCGTTGGATTGGTCATTTGAAAATATTGTAAATATTATATTTTTTTTATTTAGGGTTCCATTTGCGAAATTTTAAAGCGTAAATTTTATCCGAGTAGGGCATCCCTCCCCTCTCCTGGCTAAACGGTTGATTATAGAAACATGTAAAATTCAGGGTAGTAGCGTATATAATGAACTTAAAAGGAAAACTATCACGGCTTAGTAGGCTTTACAAGTTAACAAGTAATAAGTGACCAACTTATAAAAGGAAACCTTCGTACAAAATCCATTGAAAATTATATTGATGAAGTACTTCGTTCCGTTAAGCAGATAAAACCCCCTCTTTTTACGGAAACCTACACTGCACGTGGCCCGACACGTACTTGGCTGGTTTTATAGGGTTCCGTACCCGAAGGGTGCCAAACGGGCCCCTATTACTAAGACTTCACTGTCCGTCTGTTCCGTATGGCTGTCTGTCACCAGGCTGTATATCTTGAACCGTGATAGGTAGGCAGTTTAAATTTTCACAAATGATGTATTTTTGTTTCCGCTAAAACAACAAATACTAAACACAGAATAAAATAAATATTTAAGGGGGGCTCCCATACAAAAAAGGAAATTTTTGCTCTATATTAATAAAGGCAACAGGTAGACGCTTGAAGTATTCACGGAATATTAAGTTCTATATTCGCTTCAAAAATACATAATTAAAGGATCTTGACCATTAGCAGTATCGCTAAAATCTAAATAGTGTCACCAGTTTTCAATGTCCATAATTCATGTTTTCAATTATAAAAAATAGGGGTTTTCTTATAAAACCATGACTTCTCCGTAATTCTAAATTAATAAAGTTATACAATAATTAATGCTTCCGGTTTAACGACCGCTGTCATCTTGATACAAATCTATTGATCCATTCACAGACCTGTTCAAAACTTAATCTGTGCATTCAATAATGTAGTGTTGCCATCCGACCGCTACTTTTCAAATCGAATGAATCGATACAGGGAAAAAATAGGTATATTTAGCTGAAAAAAAATAGCATAACATAACTTTTGTTATTTCGTTTGATAATACCTACTTCATTTGCATATTTCTTTATCCACCTGTTCATTTAGATTATTTGCGGTTTACGTTATATATTAGGTACTAACACAAGATAACAGATTCAACAGTGTGGACCTTCATCATCATCATCAGCCATTTAACGCCCACTGCAGGACATAGGCTCCTTCGTGGTTGTCATAACCATGAGCGGTTTTGCCATAATCGCCACGCTTGGCAAGCGGTTTGGCGATCGCAGTATGCAGTTGAAATCTCAAAAAAACGCTGCTGCCCGTCTCCTGGTAATTTATTTCCTTAGTCGCCTTCTACGACATCCACGGAAGGAAATGGAGTGACGTTATTCTTAATCCGGTGCCACACGGATCTGTGGATCTTGTGGACCTTAATTTGACCGAATCGCTCGTAAGCTGATCTTTAAATAAACCTTAGGAAAGCGGTGGTTATGTATTAACAGAACGCTTGCATCACATTCCAAGGTGTTGGGTTCGAATCAGACATTGTATGTGATTGCGGAATGATGACAGTGAGTGTTTTGTGTTCTACCTTGCCCTCTCCGTGTTGTGGCACAAAAGCAGCTACTCCACATCATTTTCCAGATATGTTAGGTCACTATATACAATTAAATTCTATGGAGCTAATTAGTATAGGTCGTACTTGACCTTGACCTTCTGCACAGTTGAAATAAATAGCGATGGCCGCATAGATGCCAGTTATTGTCATAATTTTAATTGTTTCTAATGCTAACGTCGCTGCAACAAGTGTTAGTAACAAACGAACCTTGTCGCCTCAAATCCATCGTCAACACTCATGAACTTCCGTTTTCTTCTCTAAATAGTACTACAGCTTAAATAAACTCGCTTCCATGCATTTTGTGTGGGTTACGGCTTATTATTATTACAGCGCAAGAGCGGTTGGAGAAGAATAAGTGAAAGAATTTAGTCTGGACGAACAGTTTAGTCCCGGTGCAACCTCTTCGCTAGCGGAATTCTCCTGAGTTACGCGGAGAGTATGCACACGACGTGTGAGAATGACAGTTTCATGTCATGACATGGTATAGGACAAGAAAAATGCGGTAGTATTAATGACCTAATTACATTCTCGTCCGGAGAATTAATTTAATGCTAACAATAGTATTTTAAAATTCTAAGCCAGTACTTCAAATTAAGGTATTATTTCATTGTGGCACAACTTTGTTGATAGCGATACTAAGTGTCTTAATCACTTGATCATTTTCCTTTAAATAACAAAATATTTAAGACGGGCTCCCATACAACAAATGTGATTTTTTGCCGTTTTCTCCTGATCTTTGTGTCTAATGTTGTATAGATAATGACACGGAACACTTTGTGCGCGAGTCCGACTCGTACTTGGCCGGTTTTTTTATTTTATTTTCTGCAAAAAACATGGTATTTATTGGTCATAAAGAACTTGTAAACGAAAGAGAGAATTTTACTGTGCCGTATTGAGGTGTAGCATTGTCTCTTTTGCACACCTCGTTTGATTCGAAACCGTGACAGATTTGCTGTCAACTAGCAGTAGTATGCTGACAGTGAAGTGTTCCCAATTTGTAGACGAAATGTATTATGGCACTAAAAAGCCGCATGCCACGTGTAAAGCCACAAAAAGGCATGCTGTTTTTTTCGTACGCACTTTGGCCACCAGTACAACTGTCAACGAAGTGGCTTTATTCTTTTTCTATTAACTTCAACCTTGACGATATCTAAGCTTAACTATTTACTGGTCTCTACAATTAACTTTTGGGCCGATTCTAGGATAACTCTTAAGGTAACTAAACTCTCGCACCAATTACAACCCAGTAACTTTATAACTGTGCTGGTGCTAAGATTACCAAAGTTTCAAGGAATTTGAGAAGTGGCAATTTGCCCTTGATAACTGGTGGAAAGGAATTTATTCTGCTTAGTTAGGTAACTAATAAGTTTTAAAAACCTATTTAGAGGCTAAAAACCTATTTAGGTTTTTAAAATTGTCCTCAGCACGGGTTAGTGCAACAAAAAGAATATTGCTAATGCCCAATAAATACACCTTTCTTAATATCGAACTATTTGTTTCGCAGTCACATCGTATGTCAATTAACTAATAGGTAAGTGTCAAGAGTATAGTTGACTAGCTATCCCGGCGAACTTCGTAACGCCACAGAATCCGTTTATACGTATCTCGCACAAAGCCGTCTATTTTTAAAATACAATCCAAAAAAAAACAAAAACATAACATCATCTATTTTAAACTTAAAATAAATATTGTCCCACGGGAACGCATTATCGAGATATCAAGTATGCTATGTCTCAATTCAGGTCTTTGTCTATCTGTACACCAAGTTTCATATAAATCCGTTCAGCCGTTATTGCATGATTGAGTAACAAATAACCAAACATTGAAGATGTTGAACTTTCTTACAATATTAGTAGGAAATAGGATAGCATATTGAGCTAAATGTTTGTCACTAAATTACCCGCAACTGGGCTAAGTTGTTGTTGTTATTGCAAGGAAAATATAGATCAACTGTCAACTGTAGCAAAAATATTTAGCCAAATAAGTGAAGCCAGCTTAAACAACAATAAACAATCCACACTAACAGGCTGTGAAGCCATGAAGCATTTTTCTGAAACAAATGAGCATCTATCACTCGCGCGCTCGTGGCTTGCCCATTCGCCTTTTCGGTACTGCCAGAAGACAGCTCGTAAACATATTTTATACAATACTGTATTGTACAGCCTACATAGAGGCGGAATTTCTATAGAGCTGACCAGGCCCCGCCCTAGGCCACCCAGGTTTTAGGGGTATCCAATTACATAGGATAGATAAGACAATTGATTGACCAGTAAGTACAAGATACGAATTAGTTACCTAGATAATTTGTTACACAACAACACTCTTGACTGATTTCTCAAATACAAGAATATTGCGATCCTTCCTCATTCAAATTGGATAGAAGAAAAGACTGTGCAGCCACTTACATCTAAAACATAGAAGTATACAGTAACGCAAAAAGCAACGCTTGAGGCTCATTGAACATCGTGGACGGACTTGAGCCACTTTCGCTCAATATAGTTACAGTTGGTTTGTAGTTTGTTACTAGTTGCGATACTAGGTCAGAGGAGCAAGTTTTAAGGACATTTAAGTATCTATTTCAGAGAGGTCACTTTCGGAAAGAAAGGGACATTTTGTTTCATTGACGGAGCGTTTGAAATTTCCTATACAGGGTACAAGAAAATTCATATATCTATCACATTATTATCATAGGACCATATAATCCAAAGAAAAAGTGCAAGGGTATAACCCAACAATACTAACAACTTTGAATATGGTTATCACCATTCGATACTCAAAAATAGCAAAACAAATATTAGCTGTACCATACTAAAGTTCAAATCACTACCAACTACGGCATTAAAATGTACGGTAATCGCCGGTTCCACAAATAATGCCAATGTTGTATGCGATACCTAATCTTATGGCCCTATTAATAAAGCGCTCTTACCTTTGCTCAAGTTTCGAACAGCATTTTGAAACAGAGACTTAAGAGCAACCTAATTCCGTAACTGCTTTTGATAGCCTGTGTTTTGATGGACGAAGTGATTTTTCCATTTTTAAATGTGTCACAAGAAAGAAAGAAATCAATCAATCTTGTATAGACATCGCTTAGACAACCGTTGTATAAGAATCGAGAAGTTTTGTTTGTTTGATTCACTAAAGGAACTGGCGTAAACTATGCAATATTATAACTAACAATAACAAACACAATGTGCGTACGTGAGTAGCAATGTTCTTATAACTGATAGTAACAAAAGATCTTGCAGATGGAAGCTAGTAATTCCATACAATGAACTGAGACCAAGGACCGTCATGGGAAATAGTGAGATCAATATCAAGTAATTGTCTTATAAGCTTTGTCTTACGCCTAACGTGGTTCTTTTGACAGATTATTATGTTACGATACGATACAAGTACCTGGTTATTAGTTTTTGCACATATCACAGCTTCGGATTGAGATTGTTACGCGCTTCACTAGATTTCGGTCTTGCTCTGCGATTCATCTTTAACCTAACGTTAGTTCTGTAAGTCATTGCGGCAACAGTCATAAAACACGTCTCATTCGCTAACAGTCCGAATAAACCTAAAGTAATACGAGTAAGTTGTGAAGAAGTGACAAAAAGACCAGCACAATAACATACTTCACTTAGGCACTTATGATACCAGAAATATTCAATACAAAATGGCAGTGCTCGGCTTGTAGGTTAGGAATATGGAAATTGTGTTTCGGGTCGTAAGGTTATGGGCGCAATTGCGGGGCAAATAGGCAGGCGAGGAAAGTGGTGGTTTCCACTTTCCTCGCCTGCCTATGAATAGGCTCCTCTGTTTTCATAAGACGAAATAAAGTGGGGAACTTGCCTCAAAGTTAGATTGCAGCGACATTCTATTTACATCATTGAAGAAATAAAGAAAGTGAGATTTTTTTTTTAAACCATATTTTTTTTTGCACTCGAGCGTAGCGAGGGTGCCAATAGTTCGAGGGCTTTTCATTTCGAATATAAGGAGAGTATAATATATAAGAGTAACCTTGCCCTTGCTCATAGTCTAGGACAATCATGTTTTTTAAGTGCTAAATTTTGTATTTTGTGCAATAAAATAATAACAAACAAACAAATCGTCAAGCCACCTGCCAAGCTTGGCGATTATGGCAAAACCCCTCATGGTTATGAGGCCTATGTCCTACAGTGGGCGTCAAATGGCTGATGATGAAACAAACAAATAAAGTAAAAATAAATAAATAAACTCTATACAACTCGAAAAAACAAATGAAGATCGGATTGCCGCTTTCCCGTCTATTTTTTTTCTGTGGTCGGCCATTTTTATATATATTCATCACTGAAAAACTGTTAACATTTTGCCCAAATCTATGTTATTTTAAAGAAATAGTTGAAAGTCAGTAATAAAGTCATCGAGAAAAATGTATTCTTTAATTAATACTTAACTTGAAGTTATTTCAATTTTACAACGCGCTGTAAACGATTGAAAACGATTCTCCTTAGGGCTAAAAAGTATTACTTACAACGCGCTCCTCAGGCAACTTTAGATCAACTTTCCAAGTATGAGTAATGAAAAAACAAATGAATACGTTGACGCGGGAAAAAATATTGTTTTTCGTTGTTCGTCACTGATTTTGAAAAGTAAAAAGTTCTGTACTACTTAGTTTTGATTTCCGCGCATTATTTGAGAAAAGTACTATACAAGCCTTGGCCACAACTAGGCATTGATGGAATGCCTCTTTTGCTGTCCGCTGCAGTAATGTACTATTAGTTCGTCCATTGAATTTAGTTTCTCCGTTGTCTATAAGGATGTACTCTTAAACACATTGTATTACGAAACAACAAATACTGATAGATATTTCTGTACATTTTAAGGCGTTACGAGCACCATGTGACGTCATCGTTTACCCCGATTTTTATAGTGCGTTGAGGTACCACGTGACTAGAGTAACTTTTTGACAGGTTATATTAGGATAACAAAATTAATGGGATAGAAAATTCTTTCCAACGAAATTATATTTCTTTGCTCTCTCCAAAGAAATTATACTTTTTTGCTCCGTTATAACACTCTGAGGAATGGCTCTATGCTTTTGCCGGGAAAGGATTTTATTACTTGTGTGAGTGGTGCGAGATGATAAAAAGGCAATGTGTTATTTTGTACTTTTAGATGGTTTGGACCAGCGACTCTGCCTACGCCTGTGGGATTCAGGCGCTTGAAATGGCCACGCTTGGTGATTAGAGCCCATACTCTCTCTTAGAGCTTACGTCTCAGATAAGATAGATAAGATAAGATAAAACATTTTATTTGCTAAAGCATGGTAAATACATTAAAGTAGCTGGTAAAGTAAACGAAAGGAAGTTAAGGTGTGCAATTATTATACTTTGAGAATAATGTAAATAACAAATTTAGAATCTTAGAATGAATATTAAACACTAACTATCCGTAGATACCTATATAACTCAAAGTTAGCATATTAATTAGTTGTATCCCGAAGGGAAAAAAAAATGAAGTTGTATTAATCTATTAGGAACACTGTTTTTTTTTTACTATGTTATAAAGGTACCCAAGTTGTTAATTAATGAGACGGTCATCAAGAAATTATCTTACACTGTAATATATATTATCTAATAGGAATTTATGTAACGGTGTTTTAAATTTAGTAAGAGGCAGGATTGAGATGTTTTGAGGCAAGTGATTATAAATCTTTATAGCCATACAGTAAGAGTTGCGAGAGTGTAAAGCTAGTGTTTGGGACGGTACATGTAATTTATCTCCATTTCTGCCTCTTGAGCTTATCTCAAAACAAGAGAGACACTCTGAGATAAGCCGTGAGCTCTAAAGTGATAACTAGAGTGATAAGAGCGCCAATTGTATACGGCAAAACTTAGATATGTAGGGCTTTTAATGTATTTTTTTTTCTCTACATAAGTAGCCTACCTATATACGTCCTACTGTAGGGCACAGGCCTTCTCTCAGGGAGAGAGCATGGGCTTCATCACCATGCGTGCCCACCGCGGATTGGCGATTTCAAGCGCTGAGGTATGTCAATAGCTCAGACGCTCAGGTTTCCTCACGATGTCTTCCTTCACAAATGGTATTGCTACTATAACTTCACAAATGTACATAACTTAGAAAACAAAGTCATAGGTACATGCCCGCACTGGGAGTGGAACCTGGGTCTCTCGCTTCCGAGTCCAATTTTCTACCCACTAGGCTAACACCGCTCTTTTTTTTTCATTTTTTTCTATAAACAGATCTAATCCAATTTAATCTAATCTAAAGTGGGACCTAATATAGTACTTACTATTTCATGTCGAGCTAAGGCAGTAATTCCCGAGAGGTCATTAAACTTTGCCGTGGCAAAGTGGAGGCAGTGTCGGGGGTAAAAACTGATTATAGAGCGTAATAGAAGTCTGCTCGCGTCGCCAGCACACTGTCGCAAACTTTATCGATTTGACCGTAAAATTACTTTGATGGCGGCTTTATGTGTTGAACGACTAGCGATAATTCGTTTGATGGAACTTATTCTGTCCTCTATTCGGGAAGTATTTCTGCATTGAAAACAACAAATCAATTGAAAGGTCTATAACGGCTAGGCATGTCACGCTTCACAGATAGACTCAGCAACGAGTGCTGTTGTGTTTGGATTTCCATTTTTAGTTACATAAGCAGCCGGCGTTTTATACTCCATTCCACGCAACGAACTCCCAAAATTCAATAGCCACTTCAATAGCGCACCGTCTTCGCTATGCTTCGGTCAGACACAGCCACTAATCACTGCGAGTGCCTACCCGTCGCGAGTATTCGCTGTATGTGACAGAGGCTAATCACTGCGAGTAGATTCACTAGCCGCGAGTTATAGTCGCCGCGACTAGAACTGAGCATGTTAAATTTTACTCGCTGCGAATGCGCACTGACGGTCGATATTCTCGTGTAGAACTCGCTGTGTGTAACAAGCAGGCAGTGAATTGTCGCTGCGACTTGTAATCGCGGCGAGTGCACTCGCACGACTAGTGACTGTATGTGACCCAAGCTTTTTTGTTTCGTTTATCACTAGCCGCGCGCGATCTCTACAAATGAGATGCGAGTAATTGGTTCTCTAGGAGTTCGGCTCGTGGAACGGAGTATAGAAGTAAGCCATTACAGTTTCTTCCTCTAAAAAGCGCGACACCTGAAACACCCCAATTGGAGTTTGTGTTTTGCGATAACTTTTGTTCTACGAGTTTTTTCTTAGATTTATATTTTTTTTAATATCAGGTTTTACTAACATCGCAACCTCCGATAAACCATTGTCCTACATAGAAGAATGGCCATTCTATTTAACGCATATGGTATAATGTTTTTTCTTAAATACCACAACAAAGCAGAAAAATCTTAAAACGATCGATATTTTTATTATAACGATATTTTTATTGAATGAATGAAAATATTTATTTCAGACCTGGGTCCATATTTGACAATAATAACAGCATTAATAATAAAAATGTTAACATTACAGCAGAATTAATTAATATAAAATATAATACAATAATTACAAAATCAGTGAAAAATTAATCTAAATATATATATACTTAATTATATATATATATACTTAATTTAGATTAATTTTTCACTGATTTTGTTTTTGTAAAAAAATATGTACAGTATTTATTTTTCACTGATTTTGATTTTGTAAAAAAATATGTACAGTATTTATTTAAACTAGAGACATAACCATCCCCAGGCTCTAGGTAGTGAGATGGAGCTTGACCCAATGCACCAGGATGGGGCTATCGAACTTGTCCGCAATGGTCTGGAGGAGGACATTGGCGCTGCCGCGCACTCTAAATAAATTTATTGAAAAACCTTCAACACAACAAATTTAACAAATTTTCAGTTCTCTTCTGCTTAACAAAACATTACCCTAAATTATCAGTGCCCGTGACTACATTCGCGTGGTTAACGGATTAAGTTATAGCTTATTTATGTCCATCCTGAAAGTTGGTTCTAAATACTGTTGAAAGAATTTTTGAAATGGGATAGGCAATTTCGGAGATTATCCCCTTAAATACAAACTGACAAGCATAATATAAACTTTTCCTCTCTATGATGTAGTATCATTGTTGCAAAATCGTCACCAATCCTCAAAAGCTATTTGTTTGCGCAAAGGCATTCAGGAATCGAGAATCAAGAATCTACACACAACAGAACATCCGATCGCAAAAACGTTGGCACTACATTGAATGTGACGAAAAGCCCTGTACGATCTATTGTCCTCTACAAGACTAAATACCAATAAATTGTGCAAATTTCAACAATACTAGTGGAACTAGGTAGTTACCTACTTACTTAATACTTACCATTTAGTTTATTACTTTAGATAAATATACTTTTTTAAAACTGCCGTGTTCTATTTTTCTATACAGTACAACTTTTTTTTTCCAAAAGGTCTAATAAAAGCTGACTTTTGTAGACTACGAAATTAATAAGCATAGATAGATAAATATTAAGCCCATCTTACATGTCCCATAGACATGAGCATTAGCAGTGATCTGCCATAGTGATTGAAGTACCCTATCCAGCCCAAAAATGTTTCAGAAGTTGACCTTCGTTAAAACGGATTGAAGTACCCTATCCAACCCAAAAATGTTTCAGAAGTTGACCTTCGTTAAAACGGATTCCGACAATAAGTGGCACGTCGGCTATTTACGAAAGAATTTAAATTAGTGTAGCACTAAGTATATTTCTGTGTTATGAATAGAGCAAGCCGACGTATAATTTCGGCATTCAAATTATTTTCCCACAGAACTACGAGTCTACTATTCAGCACACGTAATGAAATTAGAGCAAGGTTTATTAGAGGTGCTCCGCGAGAAACCGAGCGGTGATAGCGATCTTGACAAGCCTACACAACTTAGGCCAGTACTGTCAGTAACTTCCGAATACCCTTTTTGTTCCATCCTCGCACGTATATCGTGTGCAATAAGATCTGCTATACGGGTGCTGCTAATGCTGCTAACTGTGCATAGTTATCTCGGCATTCCACAGTAATAAATTGACACGAAAAAGGCAGAAATGAACATGAATCTAACTCTTTAGGCACGTTTAGATAGTGCAAGTTAGTGCTAACTTAGGATAATTCCACAGCATCGAATGCTCAAGTGAAAAGTTTAGCACGATGGAAAGCTAACTTCATGATTTTAGAAGCGGTATCCGGCGAGCGTACATTTAGAGCGTAATCAATGTGGATGAAGCAAAAGAGGTGAGTCAGTAAAGTGGAAAACCTTGGTCTATTACTATCTCCCTACCCTTCTGAGATAAAGATGTGACTTTACATAATGTATGTATCAAAGAAATTTGAAATTAATTATAAAAACGAAATGTTTCTAATCGATGCGCTAGAAATGCGCTATTTTCACTTGTTATATGATGAATATCACTTACTGACTTGCAACATAATCAATCCGTGCAAACAAGCCTTTTTTCCACTATGCTAAAAGTAATATTTCGCCGTTTTATCAAATAACAACATGACAGTGACATATTGTACGAGACATTTCTTCGTTCAGTCTCCTATTTGTGAATTCCTTCCGTTGGATAATTGTGATTGGCAAGAATTTGGAAATGTGCGTGGAAAGAGGCCATACAATATCCTGTATTATCTACACTTTCGTAACTGAACGAGCTGGCGGATCGTTGGGAATGCGAATGTTTTTCGAATCTTCCATTTAATGAGGAAAATGTACACGAATGTGAAAATTGTTAATAAAGATTTCAATCTACGGAGCTTTTCATTTTGCATATCAAGACATTATTCTGCCGCTTCTCTCCGGTGGCTTTTCCCTTCAATATAATTTCTGTCTGATAAGACCTAAAGACAAAAGCAATTATGAACCAAAAGCATCCTAGTAGAAAATGTAACATTTTGTTTCGTGGTCAGTGTCTAACTATCTATCTTCTTAACCCAATATTAATAGAACCACTAACTAAACTTTACTTTATGAATAGTCTTCAGTGATCATTAGAGCATTCATCAATCGATAGTCAGCAAAACGGAATCTATATGTCACCGGCAATTTCCCTCGTCTGAGAATGGGGTTCTAACCGATTGTCTGCATGAGGTGCGTTTCACTAAGACTGACTCTAGCTCGGTCTAGCCCGTGGGCACGACTCGCCCCCGTTTCCTAAGCCTGTGGCGACTCAACTTTGCTATTTGGAAAAGGCCTCTACTCAGTGTGTGATCAATATTGCGATGATAGATAAATAAATGTGGGCATGATGGAACTTTTCACATTGTAATTTTACTACGCAGG
Organism: Yponomeuta malinellus; assembly: GCA_947308005.1. Lineage (NCBI taxonomy): Eukaryota > Metazoa > Arthropoda > Insecta > Lepidoptera > Yponomeutidae > Yponomeuta > Yponomeuta malinellus. The sequence goes on along the minus strand of OX371012.1, from coordinate 9,101,944 downwards.
TTTGTAATACGAGGACTGAATTTATTGCTAGGTACCATATTTTAGTTACTTTTTTAACAAAAAGATAGAGAGGAGAAAGAGTTTTAAAAGGATCATGGCAAATCGTAGTGTCTGTGTTCTCTTCCGGGATACAGGCGTGAATTTATGTAGGTATGTTTAAAACAAAATCTTGTTATGTTGCTTCCTTGTTCGTAGTTAAAACGTATGCTTGAATTTGTTTGAGATGTCGAGTAGACCACAAAATCCTGCGTACAGTCGACAGCACGCCAACCCTTACATGCGTGTACCCGCTTTTGGAATATTGTTCCCAAATCGATACGGGACAGTCCATGTGTGTCACTGTTCAGAGTCAAAAGGAAATTCCTAAAAATAGTTCCAAATAGTTCCTCTTTATAATTTAGCATTATATACGCCTATTTGTATGTATGTATATGCCTATATAGTAGGTAAGTAATTATTTGGAAGTACGCTTATTATTGTGATGTTTATCAATAGGATATTTGAATCGTGTGATTTTAAAACGACACATGTCCTTTCATTACAACTTTGCAGGAAATAGAAAAAACTGTTTTATTCAAATACTAATATCTACAACAGCAATATTTTAGCATATTATATTGATTTCTGTATGAATAAAATACTTTTTTTTTTCTAATGTAAATCAATAGGTAGGTGTAAATAATTTAATAAAAAAAATGTACAAGTGTTATTTTAAAAACACATGTGACTTGTGTTGTTTTAAAATCACACGATTCATTTACAGTTATGTGAACTAGTTTTTATATTTGTATATAGATATTGAATATTGTAGCTAAGTATTAAGTAGGTACATGGTACGTGTAATTTAAATCATTTGCTTAATTTTCCCCAGATTTCATATTAACTTACTCTTATCACTCTTTAGGCCTGTTGAAATAAATTTCTTTAGAAATAAGTTATTCTTTTTCTAGTGTAGTGTAGTGTGGAGTTATTTAGTATATGTATTTTAAAATTGTATTTTAATTTTTTTAAATTGTAAATGTAACTAATAGTTAATCGTAATTGTATTTGTATTTCCTTTTATTAAAAATGTAATTCTGATGTAATTTATCATGCTGTATGCACATACTTTGGTGATGTGGTTTGATTTAAGCGTTTTTGTGTCATTTAATGTTTATAATTTATTTCCGTACTGCTTTGAGTGTAGTATTTTCTAAGGTTAACAGGAGCACTAGACAAAATAAAAACTGAATTTGCCTGTCACTTCAGTCTACCGACACCACGGCACTTGCAAAAGTATCAGAACGTCGGAAAATTGTAAAATCAAAAAATAAACGAGTAATTATCCGTGCAAATTCAGTTTTTATACCGTTTTGTGTATCTAATAAATAATGCTATAAAAATGTACAGGTTGACCTACTGTTGACGGTACGAGTTGACACTCTACCGCGCTACCATGCAAGGCCTATTCCGCCAAAATAATTGGCGGGAAATTGGCGTCGCTTCTGAAGCCTCGGGTGGGGGAAATTGAAAAATGAAAATCGGCTTAAAGTTACGGATATCGCTGCGGCCTAAGAATTACTTGAGACCGAATTTTAGGAATTTGAATATTTATTAAACTTGCTACTTAGTTACTCCGTTATTCAAGGCTACTGCTATTTTTAAAAATTAATTATCGGCCACCATCGTTTTTGCATCTGAGTCCTTGAGGATGTTAACATTAAAATTATATTTTAGCAAAAATACTCACCGACAAAAAGGAAAATCTTCATCTTCATTATTTCAAGCCGGTCACTGTCCACAAACAAAGATCGAGAGTTCGAAAGATTGAAATCGGATTTCGAAAAAAAAAAATATTCGAATTTTAAATTGTGTTTTCTTTTTCTATTTCGGCGGCGTTCGTCGCGCATAACCGGCGAGCCGCGTGTGGCCGCTGCGTGCGCCGGCGGCGAGCCGTGCTGGCACGTTCACTTTCTACATAAACATAGTGGGGTCGTCGGGACCTCCGGGAAACTAAGGGTTTGTTGACACTTCAGTGCTGTCTGTCTTGTGACACGGACGACTTTAACCCTAGACACCTACCGCTCTTACGTACCCCTCATACCTACGTACCTCACCATTCGCCAATGGGCATTGTCCTAAATATTGACGATAGTTACAAATGATACTTCATTTCAAAGGCATATTGTCAGTAAATATAATGCTACAACTATCTAATATATAAAAATCTTGTGTTACAGTGTTTGTTATCGAACTCCTCCGAAATGGCTTCACCGATTTTTATAATTTTTTTTGCGTATATTTGCAAAATAACGTTTACCGTGTCAGCTAGTAAATTCATTTATTCCCTAATTCCTATGTTTTGGTGAATAAGTGTGTAACTGATTCGACCTTCTAACATTCGTGAATGAAAGGAGGTTTAATATTTTTGAATAAAAAACGCCAATATTTTGACATCTCCGTATTCCATAAAATCCGTAAAATCGTTTACGTTTTGCACAGATTACAAGTCTTTTAGTTTTTTTTATTAAAAGAGTTCTTGTATCGAGTCATGGTATGACTAGAAACTGACAGCTCTCTCAGTCGCTGACCTACTTCCGTGCATGATGTACTTCCGGTTTTGTAGGCTGATGTTTTTTCGCTTTAAAAATTAATTAAACCACCCCATATCTAAATATTCAGATAAAGCTCCCAAAATTACTTATTTACTTGAAAAAAACAAATATAATAACTGAAATTAATTTTTTGCCCATTCGACCATTTTTTGAAGTAATAAATTTTATACTTATTCTTTTTGTTGCACTAATCCCTGCTGAGTGTTAAATTTTAACAGCCTCATTCATAAGAACACAATTCCTTTAAAGCACTCCTCAGAGGTAGTTTGCATGCCGAACCATGAAGAACAGTAAGTTGACAATAACATAGCATTTTTCTATCTATCTTTAGATACAATATCGCTCGCCAAACAATTCAATGGACCATCACACACGACGAAGATAATATATATTTTCATATTTTCTCATCTGTTCATTGAATTGTATGATTGTATTTTAAGATAAAATATTATCGAATCTTCGCCATGCGTGACGCGCTTTATTCATCGAAATGACGAAACGAAACTGACGTTTGGGGTCTAGGGTTAAAATTACAGTGGCTATTTGCGCTAAGTTGCCGGAAACAATAGTGACCTCTACTGCGATCGACTTTAGGACGATACTACACTGTCTGCGCCTACACATTCCACAGATATCACTATCTTTATGAACAAAGGGCACGGGCCAATAAGAATTAAATTTAACACAGGTAAGAGTAAGTACGTAGCCTAAACTAGGAATAAACCTGTATTTTAGGGTGTGCATGTAGAGTTTAGAGCTTATTATTGTTACAATAAAAGTTATTAATAATTCAGGAAATAAATGGTAAATAAGTGGTATGAATCAATAGAATCAGTCAGTAAGCCTAGTACCTTAGGAGAGAGTGAATAAGAGGAGATAGGAGAGATAGAAGAACCCCACCACCACGTCGGACTAAAGCTGAGAAGATAGAGAGAGAGAGAGAGAGAGACTAACGAGGCAGTCAGTTTATTGAACTTTTTATTTTTTTATTCATTATTTGTTAATTAGTGTGTATTGTCACACACATGTATGTGCATGTGTGTTGTGTATGTTGCGTCTATGTGTATATTAGCCGTAAGGCGAGAAGAAATAGCAATGTACAGCAGAACCTGATGTGGGTCGCCAAATCCAAATAGGACTTTCCTCTAAATTGAATGAACGTCTGGACCAACAGTTTCAGTTTTAGCATTTCGTCTTTGTTCGTTACAAAGTTCTGCGAAAGCTTTTAATAAATATATATTATACTTTATTGCACACAAAACATTAAACAGGACATTACATAAGAAATAGCATGTACAAAGGCGGGCTTATCTCTGTAAGAGATTCCTTCCAGCAAACCTTGAAGAGTTGGAACAGCGGTAAAAAACGGGTCTATCGTGTACAAAATAAACTACATTAACTACAAAAAATCCTTAACCATAACCAACACTAAGCAGAAAATAAAGAAACCCATCATTATGATCAGCCACTTGACGCCCACTGCAGGGCACAGGCCTCCCTCGTGGTTTTCATAACCATGAGGGGTTTTGCAATAATCGCCACGCTTGGCAGGCGGATTGGCGATCGCAGTATGCGGTTGGAATCTCAGGAAGACGCTGCTGCCCGTCTCCTGGTAATTTATTTCCTTAGTCGCCTTCTTCGACATCCACGGGAGGAAATGGAGTGACGATATTCTTAATCCGGCGCCACACGATAAAGACACTACATAAGCTTAATAGGTAAAAATAAAAAAAAACCTGTAAAAATTAATAAAACACATAGTAAATAATACATAAATAAGCTTTAAGTTTTGTTTAATATGTCTCTTAGACTGTATTTATTTATTTATTTCAGGCAATGGGAATATAGTGTTTGTGACAATGGTGACTTATATTTTTTATATATATTTAGCACGCTCACACATAAATAACAACCGATATCTATCCACCCTAACTTCTCTTGTGGATGAAACGACACCTAAGAGTAAAAAAATCGGCCAAGTGACTACTCTCGCTCACCCACGAAGGATTCCGTACCATTATCTATATACAACATTTGAATATGTCAAACGTCTACATGTTGCCGTTATTAATATCGAGCAAAAACAGCAATAAAATCACGTCTGTTGTATGGTAGCCCCTCTTAAATATTTATTTTATTCTGTTTTTAGTATTTGTTGTTATAGCGAAAACAGAAATACATCATCTGTGAAAATTTCAACTGTCTAACTAGTCTATCAACGTAACAGACGGGCGGACGGACGGGCGGACGGACAGCGAAGTCGTAGAATCCCTTACCTATTGGGTACCCAACCCTACGAACTCGGTTTTTTACAACACTCCTCAGAAGCAGTTTTCTGTGGTAACACAGATTACTTAAACTGTCTTTGAGAAGTGTTTTAGGGAAATCGTGTTTTTACAAATAACATCATTGTGACTATTCTATTCTAGACGGCATAATGCTTTAAGTGGCATCTAGCTCCGATCTCTGCTCCGATCCGAGCTGCGATCAGCCTACTCTCTTGCACTGCCTTGTTGGTCTCCTAGAGTTCAATTCCCACTGGAGGCCACCAGTGGGAATTGAACAAAAACAAATGGAAAATTAAAGAAATAAATTCAAAAGTCTTAGTCCCACAAAAGATTGACGTAGTGAACTGTTTCGGATACTGATAACTTCCACTTCCAGACTAGGATACCTTGTGCTATGGTAAACAGGCAAGGACATCACAAACATGAAAATACACCCAGACTGAGGCCAAAAAAAATAACCATTTGTAAAGTTGTACGGCTGCCTCCAGGGGAATCGAAACCAGGACCTCGGCATGGTAAACAGACGTGATACTGCAGGTAAGATTATCTATCATCGATAGATAGATAATATTTTATTTACTCACCAACACACACATAGCGCATTTCAGAGGTAATTCAGTTATATAGACCAACCATCACATCGCGTTGTCAACTTGACGCTAATCATTTCTCACCTAAAACGACAAAATTCAGTCTGCAGTTTTAATCACACGGGCAAACGCTTTCAGGCGGAGATTCACACAATCAGTGCGCGCGCTATCTAATTAGGGCAGTCTTCATCTACGAGCTTAATGATCGCAGACTGGCCGAGCTTACAAATATGTAACTACAGAGAGTTTAATCAGCCTCTTTCGAACACATTGAGTTTTTCAAAGTAGAAAAAATAAATACAGATATTCTTCACGCAATTACCTATTACCGGCATGTAAATGCACGGGAACGCGTTATTGAGATAACGAAAATCCTGAACTGAAATCGATAAATAATCAAGTCAAACTGACTGAGTAAAATTTCAAGTTTGCATTCAAAATAACAAAATTAAACAGAGAATTTTAAACTTTTGGATGCGGTTTATTTGTCGATACTAAAGAAAACATTTTCAGGTTTTATGTTATTTCAATAAAGCGTTATAGAACAGCTGATATTTTATCGATTTTTCGCAGTTTCTCTTTAGTAATAGTATTTCTTATTCGAATAAATATTGGAATTAGGTATTATTCTAATACAGTCGAGACGAGCAAACGACCACGCGAGGTCCATCTCTAGGTGCTCACCATGATTAAGCTCTTCAAATAAGAGTGAAACCTGGTCGGACTCTTCCGACAAAATTCAAGTAAGTCATTCCAGAATTAAGGTAATAATGTGTAGTGCTTACTAAAGTTTTAGTTCCAATATCAGTTTTATGTAAAATCTACTGGATATACATGATACGCTCGCTTGCTTTGGGTGGTATTTATTTTGTCCTTCTCGGTAATCCCTTACTGGCTCTTTCAACCACATCAGCTTGATTTAGCTTGATGTCTAAATATAACCTTACGAAGTTATACTAATGGCGTAGCAGGTAGTAACAAAACATAACATAAACTCACGCCTGTATCCCAGATGGGTAGGCAGAGACCAGGGACTGCCACTTGCTACGATCCTCACAGATAACTTTCGCTTCCTCAACATTCATAAGTCGTTGCATGCACGCAGGTAGTATACTGACTATATACGTTTTTACGTGAAGAATTTTTTTCAAGAATTTATGTATTTTTGTCTTGTACTTTGTTAGATATATGAGACACTTTTTATCAAGATAACAAAGCTATATAACAGGTAATCTTAGCTAGTAGCATAGGTGCCGAGTTAATCTTCTCCCTTGAATATTTGTGCAAAATAATATGTTACAGGTGTAGAGATTATAAGATTAGACCGAGCCAAGGAGCTTATGCTAGAAACGGAGTGTTGGTTAGGTAAATTAGTTGTCCTGTGCTTAATTACCACTGGCAATTGTGTAAGCAACTTGAGCCCCGGCTCACCGCAACTTGGTTTGTTACACGTTGACTTAAAAGCCGCAATGAAAGTCGTGATGATAGTTTCATAAACTAAACTAAGGTCAACCTTACTGCTTATTTTGCGACGACTTACTTGAACAAAGAAATTGAATTAGGTATATCTTTGCGATAGTAGCGCACCGGTAAAACGCTTGTCTCACATTCTATAAGGTCTGAGTTCGAACCCGGCATGTGCCAATGCTTTGTTTTCTACCTGTAATAAGTTACGTATACGTATTTGTGAATTTGTAGTAGCACTCGGTAACTAATGAATATATAAATATCTCGTGTCACAGTGTTTGTTATCGAATTCCTCCGAAACGGCTTCACAGATAGTATTTTTTAAGGTTAACATGAGCACTAGACATAATAAAAACTAAATTTGAATGGATATTTACTCGTTTACTATTTCATTTTACAATTTTCCGACGTTTCGGTATTTTTGCAAGTGCCGTGGTCTCGGTAGACTGAGGTGACCGGCGTCTTTTTATTCTCGGCAAAAAAATATTAACTTATGTTTCAAAAGCATTTTGGCAATTTTTTTAATTTAAATTGGGTATTAGACAAATATCAAATGAGGTACCTGCTTTTGAAACGGAATTTTGTATGAAAATACTGGCTTATGACGTCACATTTCGGGGCACTCTTTTTATGTTTAATCTATTTAAAAATTGTAATAACTAGAAATTGACTAAAAGAGATACATTTTCCAAGATATTTTGTATTTTTTGTTTCAATTGAGCATATGAAATAATTTATTGTTGATCGTGTCTAATACCGAATTGGCAAAACGATATTTTTATATAAACTCAAAAATACTGATTATTAGTTATTGAAATTAAAATTCAATCTACAAAACAATTATTTTATATAAACTCAAAAATATTGATTATTAGTTATTGAAATTCAAATTTATCTACAGTCACACTTCTAGCAAGGGGTTCTCATGCACTTAAGCACTGGTTCCCATGCTGTAGCTATGTTCCAACCACGATCTCTATTGAAATTTGAATGCCGCCTTCACAGTTTTTTATGAAATTTTTTGTGTATATTTGGTAGGTCTAATAATTAAACAAATAATTATGCTATTATAAATAAGAAAAAATAATTAATAAAGGGCTCATATCGACGAATACTTGTTAAAATTTTGGCCTTTGGCGGAATCACCGCGCAAAAACACCTTTAGCAAAAAGGGTTTTTTGATGAATCGCACTTTTGACAAACTTAATTTAACCAAAGGCACCTTTGACCAACAGGGTATTTTGACGAGTCGCACCCTTGACCATAGGCGGAAAACACACGTTGACAGGCCTTTACTTGCTTTAAGAAATTATTGAGTAATAAGTTGACATATTGTCATAAGATGTAATATAGTAGGTACCACGTCTTTTGCCAAATGGACCAAAAATGTGTTCGGTTCCATCAAGGCAAGAGACAACCAATTAATAACAAACTAATTGAAACAGGGATCTGATACGGACTCCATGGATTACCACTAACGACTGGTGAACCAATAGCAAGGTTTATCTCTGTTATTATTTTATGAGTGCGACCGACCCTTCACATTTAACTAACGCCATTGGAGAGCCGAAATAATATTGGGAACGGTTTAATGAAAATTGAAATGTAAATAATAAAGTGAGATTCGAGAAGTAAATTAATGGTGTCCCACGGGGGCGATTCGGAAATGCTGCTTCGACCGACTTTATCGCTTAAACCAACGACATTAATTCCGGTAGATACCTCCAATTAAGTGTTTACATTTCACCTTACATTTTAATGTGTAAACATTTGAGTATCGCGCTTTGGACAAGAGTCCATATATATTCATGGTCAGTTGCTTTCTTTATGTTGGTTTGATAAGTAGTTAATAAATTATTTTTGCATAATCTCATCATGTCTCATGAACGTTCTTGTTTTAAAATGATTTAAAATGGGATTGATTTAAAAGCCTGCTAAAAGTTTATACCAAGTATCACAGGAAGGTCTTACTTATTTGCAAAAGTCAAGGTCACCAGACCTTTTTGTTACAACCTGTATGTTTTAGTGCAGCATTATTTACCCACACTATGTTTTAATTGGTACTCGTAATTGGATTATGATTTCAATTTCTGAAATATTTACAATCGCGGATGGGCAAATAAAATCCAAATCCCAGAGTCTCCACATTGCGTTTAAAATTGTTAACAAAAGAGTAAATTGCTTTTTCCCTCTAATCGATACATTGGCTGATTACCAGAAGTTGCTGGCCTACCTGGTGACCCGGAAACTTAAGCTTTACATAATAATGAAAATGATTTAAGCAGGATTGGAGGGTAGCAATGAAGGGGGCAATGAAGGGTAGCAAAGAATGTTAGAAGGAACAAAGATTTAAGGTATTCTCTACAAACAAAATCACAATAAGTGAATATACTCATTAATCCCAGGCGGACATACTTGGAGGGCAAAATAAAAAGTACCCGAAACCGGCGTGCGAGCATGCAACGACTAATGAATGTTGATGCAGCGAATGAAGCCTGTCAGGATCGTGGTGGAAAGTGGCAAACCTTGGTCCCTGCCTACCCCTTTGTGATACAGGCGTGAGTTTATGTGATGCTGTTTATGTAATGTAACGTAATGTTACGTAAAGTATCGTAACGTAACGTAACGTAACGTAACGTAACGTAACGTAACGTAACGTAATGTAATGTAATGTAATGTAATGTAATGTAATGTAATGTAATGCATGTCATGTCATGTCATGTCATGTCATGTAATGTCATGTCATGTAATGTCATGTGATTTAAGGTAATGCAACGTAATTCATTTTCTAAGAAAATAATTTGTTTTCCTAGGACGTCTGATTAAAATTAAAGGAGGCTGTAATTATTTCCCTCGTTTTCGTCAACTTTTTTATGCTTGTTATGCTATCGACTGTACTATGTGCCTAGAATAAAGCTGAAAATATAATGGAGAAGTGTCAGTGTCTGAGGAGATCTTCATTATTTGTATATACCCTATAGAATGAGATTGATAGAGGTTGACTTAGTATCGGGTTGTCCCTTCGGTAATTAATGGACTTACCCGATGGCGTAAGCCTCTGTTGCGTTGTTACACTGTATAATTTCTTTATACAGAGTGTAACGAAACAAAATAAAATATCTTCCCGAAAAGGAGTGCTCTACTCGTTAATAGAGACATCTTTAATGTGGGGACAACTTCGAATAACGAAAAAATTTAAAATTGTTATGCCGGATGCCAAACTTTTAATAAGCTGTTTTATCAGTGTAGCGATCCTAAACAAATAAATAGTGTCTAAACGGAATGCAGCGATTAAGACCTACCTATCTCTTCCCCCTTGCAGCTTCGACCCCTCTCGCTCCTGTGAACCGCTAAAATGTTTGATTAGTGTAAATATTTGCGCGCGTTAATCGATAGTATAAACTACTGTATAAGTCCCTTTTTAAAAGTAGGTAAAAAAGTACTCTATAATTTAACTTTTCATAACACCGACATTACCAATAGTGTCGCTAGCCTACCGGATACAATTACCGTATTGTGCATTTGCGTGTCTGATACGCCAAAGCCTGATTAATAAATAATAGACTATGTCATTCCTTGAATTAACTCTGACACAAACAAGCGCAACAACGATAGTGCACTATGGCTTCCCAGGCATCGACAGTGCACTACCGCAACAACGATAGTGTTCTATGCCTATGCCGTGTATTATTAGAAAAATTTCGCGCGCTTTTTCGTTATCCAAAGACGTGTGTTAGTGTACAAAACAATCAAAATTGAACATAGGTAACCTGTATTTTACGCTCTGTATGTAAGAAATTCAATTATTATAACGGCATAAAGTAAATATGATTGTGGAAAATATTGTATGAACTAATAGTAATGAATAGTATTTTCTAAGGTTAACACGAGCACTAGACATAACTAGTCCGAGACCACAGGACTTGCAAAAGTATCGAAAAGTCGGAAAATTGTAAAATGAAATAAATAAACTAGGAACTATCCGTGCAAATGCAGTTTTTGTAATAGTAATGAACCCTAGCACGTTAGAATTAAACAAAGTAGGTTACTTAAAACTACTTAACTTACAACATTCAGAACGATAACTGTCTCATCATATGTCCTTGTAATAAATTTTGCAACGTTCTTTTGCAGAGTCGTATCATTCATGCCCGGGCATATCGATAGTACTGCTACTGCTGCGCACGATACAAATCATATTATGCAAAACGTATGGCTGCGAGCTGACCTGCCCTCGTACTATGGAGCTGTCTACTGTATTAGGTTATTCATTTTTACGATTCCGAAGTGTAAAAATATGTATATATTTGACAGTTCAGAGTTGGTTAAATCGGACGAGTCCACACAGTGGAGAAGTTACGCAGAGCACCCTGCTTCTTTATTACGCGCACTAGAGCCTGAACGATTCCAATCGTCTGACTGTCAATTTTCATACAGATTGTTCTCGCGGATTTGGTACGCGCCCCCTGACCATACTCGGCTCAGATTGCCACCGCTACCGCGCTAGTGTATGGCAAACTTTAACCAAGCGGATGCTAAAGCAATAGGGAAGATGCTATTTATTCCGATAATGCAAATTGATTGACAAAACCACCAACTAATTTCAATCAATATAAAGAAGCAAGCTGCGAAGTTTTAGAGGCATTGGGTCGGAAGACTTAGGAAAAATTTGTATGCAAAAATAATATTGCAAATATCTACAAAAATGTGAAATGTAAGCTATCGTGGGTAAGCTGTTCCTCTTGTTCTGTGGTTTAAAAAATTTGTAAGTAAACACGGTTATCTGAACACGGTTGTCTGAGGTGTTCACATACCTTAACGCTTGAAATCGCCAATCCGCGGTGGGCACGCGTAGTGATTAAGCCCAAACTTTCGCTCTCTCTCTCTCTCTCTCTCTCTCTCTCTCTCTCTCTCTCTCTCTCTCTCTCTCTCTCTCTCTCTCTCTCTCTCTCTGAGAAAAAACGTGTGTCCTGCAGAGCGACGTGTATAGGCTCCTTCTTAAGCAAGTCGCAAGCACTGCCAGTACGAAAGTAAAACTGAAAATAAAAGGAAACAGAAAATAGGTTCTACCAGTCGCAAAAAGGCCGCCCAATTACCAGCGACATCCATGTCTGAATAGAAACTGGAAGCATTAATTAAAACGAGTCGGAGCTTCTAATCACTTGGCTGGAATCAGCTAATTTATCGAATTAACTTGGAGCTAACCAACGTTTGCAGATTAGCTTAGCAGATTATGTAAGGTGCATTTAAATTGAATCTTACCAGATAATAATATTATAAATGTATTAATGTTATAGGTACTATATTGTAATAAACCACAAACGAACATATTGAATATGTTACATTAGATTAGATTAGAACACTTTATTGTACACACCAGAAAACAAAATACATTAAAAGGCTATCAACACAATACATAAAACCTGTTTCTTCCGAATCGATATTAAAGCTTTATTTTTATTTTTACAAATAATAGATAAATTCAAATCTGACGCGATGTATTTATTTGTGTAGTAAACAAATAAAATTGTGAATTTAAAACTTTTGCTTATTGGAAGTCATTTAAGGGGATCCATGAGGTTCACTAGCGCCGCCAATAAAAAATAATCTTTTTTTACGGATCGTTTTTGCAAAAAATGTCAGATGAATATTTCCATATTTTGACATTCAAGAAGCATTATAATCGTACAATTCTGCAACATGAATACCTCAAAACCTGTCAAAACATCTATTACTGTATTATTTTCCAAGAAAAACACATACAAACACAGGTTAATAGTATTTTGTAGGACCCGCAACCGAGTACCTACTTCTATCTACTCCTAGGTTCACGTCTATGGGCCCCAAAAATTACTATTAACATGATTGAAAAATTTATCTGACACTTTTTGCAAAAACGGTCTGTAAAAAGATATGTTTTTTTTTACTTGAGGTGGCGGTGGCGCTAGTACTTCATGGAGCGCCTTAAGTATTAGTTATGAACAAAACAGTCTTGCAATATTTCAACACCAGCTTAATTCAGCTTTTCTCTAGATAAGTAAACAATAGATAGAATATTGTTTAAACATTTTTTTTAAATACCAAATTCTGTAAAGTTTAATATTTCGGTTATTAAGTGATAACTATTTTAATAATGTGTGTCGTACTGGTGAACAACTTAATAGGTGCTCTCCATATTTTAATGATTTTTCTCCACGACGACGGTACAAACAATTGTATCTAGGTAAAAGCTGAATGAAATGATTGGTTCCCCTACCGTTTTTCAATACCACCGGTATGCTCACACACATAGTGGCTGGTAGCTTGCAAGCCTGACTTATCTAACTTAATTTGCTTTATCAACATGTGTTTCGCTTGTTAGTGTACCTTGCCCGAGTACGCCCGACTTTAGCGAAGTATAGCTATGTTTATCCTGGGTCGTACAGTTTATAGCAGCTCGACCTTTACATTTTCGTGCCGTCAACAGTTCTACACATTCCCAATTATTAAATTTAAATGCATTTCCGTTGCATGCGTTGTTTAACTAAGCTCGCAAACCACAAGGGACCACTTATTTACACCCTCGAGTAAACTCACCAAACATCCCCCGCACGTAAGGTTGCCAGATATCCGGCTTTAGCTAGAAATACTCTCCTTTTAACAGTCGCTAGTCGTGTCCGGCCAATTCATATACAAGTCCGGCCTTTAGTCGAAAGACCAAAGCGCGGACACGCACTCTCGAAACGCAATTTCACAGGCACGGGCAAAGGAAATCATGGCATCGAGGACTGACCGGCTAAATATGGACCTGAGTCCAGCTTTTCTATTTTTGGGTCTGGCAACCCTAAGTGCACGAATACAAACTCCCCACTTCTCTGTGTAATACGTTGTAGCGCGGCGTCTGCTCGACACAATGTACATTTATTTGTCTTATCTACATTGCTCAACGTGGCCGTAGTATGCAGTAAATTTCACTTCCGTCACGAATTACCTCGCATGGATGTGCAAACAAGTGGTCTAGTGGTTTTGAATGGAAATTGGGTGGCATTTGGATGTCCATTTGGGTCCTCTACTCTGATAAGTGCAGGGTTCCGTGGTCATTTTCGGTGACCAGTGACCACATGTTTTTTTTTGTTATTTCCGTCTTTTCTGATGATGAGAAAAGGTGGTGAAAAAGTACTATTCGGTACATTTATTCTGGATAATTATGTGCAAATATTATATGAGTGAGCTTCCTAATTTATGTTTTGGCTTTATATACCTACGCATTTTTTTATTTTTAAGCAAAAATATTTTTTTGAGTAAAGTCTTCCTACTTTTATTTACGTATACTTAAAAAAGACTAACGTGAACAACGCATTTTTTTGCTTTTTAGTCACCTTAGTCATATGCAAGTATTGTTGCTAAACAGAGAAGCCAGCATTGAATTTAAGGTAAATTCAATTAAACCAGTAATTTTAACATCCTTTGATAGATTTCCCTATCCAAAATTATTTAGAGTAAATTACCAACAGCGTACCTGTAAAGGTACAAAAAAAAGGCAATTTTTTTCTTATTTTCAAAACCGCGAACTGTCCAACCGTTCTTAAGAAAACGTTATAAATCGCAAGTCATTGCATGAGGGTGAAATTTACTTCATGGATAAAGAAAGAGACATTAAATTTCTATATTTTGAGTTTAAGGAATTTGATAAGAAAATACTGAAAATGGCAATAAATAATTGTAAAGAATATTAATCCCATTTTAATGCGATTTATTATTTAATCAATTTTTATGGCATAATTTTATTCACAGTTTTATTCACAAAAATATAAATTAGCATTTCGTCAGTATGGAAGAAATAAAATTATTTTTAAACTATGTTTTATAACGTAAATCTATCGAATAGAACTTCTAGGTGATTTAGCTCAAGTGAAATGTTCCCGTACCAGTATAAGAGTACCTGAACAGATTTGAGAAATAAAGGCTGTTAAATTCTAAGTAGACCCCAGGATGCAGGAAGAAATTACGCCAACTAAATCGCGGCAAGAAACATAAGAGAGTCGTTACATTTATTCTCAAAACGAGCGTGTTCAAAAGTGCAATGAAAGTAATTCTGTCTATGAAAGCCAACTGTTTGTTCCATTACGTGTGACAAATGACGATCGTTTTATTAGACGATGCAGTTACAAGACCTCCCGATTGGTCGCGTCATTTAATATATATGGTCTAACAAAAAACCCTAGTTCTATCTAAAAATTGGTAGTAAAATAGGATTCTAGGATTCTACTCGTCATTACGAATTACTTATGTAATAACCGGTGATAACTTGAACAAAAGTCCGCGCAATCGGGATAAGTTTGCGGTGCAGTTTTTATTTTTTGTTAATTTGACTAAAGTTTAAATAAAACTAAGTCACATCCAGCATTTCCTGCCGATGCGACCCGAAATACTTCCATGCGAAGTCAAAGTCATTTGGTCAAGTTATTTGTCGGATACTACACTATGGGGAAAAATCTCTTAAGAGGTGTCAGCTTAATGGTCAACACCAATGTGCATACAAAAAACAAACTGAATAATAGACTGTCGTGCACGAAAATTTAAAGGTTAGTCTCGAAAATTTCAAACCAGGGGTGACAATTTTCCAATGAATTACGCATGCAACTCCTGAATGAATGCCTGAATGTTTCTGACCAAACTTGTACATTTTTGTTATACCTACTGTAATTAATGAAGTTTCATAATGATGATTCTCTTAGCGACGGAAAGTACGCTCAAAGTTTTATTTTATAAAATCTAATCTCTTAGACATTGCACGCAACACTAGTAATAACTTAAGTCTACTCAATGCACATTGTTGCTGCGAATATTTTTAATTTGCAAGAATACCTTTTTAATCGTAATTTGCAATCTGGATGGCGTGCACTAAAACCGCATTGTTCTAATTAATTCCACAGCCGGCGGCAAAGTAAGACAAAAATCAGAAGTACCTATGTCCCAAACATCGTAAGGAAACTAGGTGTTCAAATTCAACGCTTAAAATTTCCAATAAGCAGTAATTAAGCGCATAGTATCTCTCTCAGTGAGCAAATAAAATATCTTCTAGAATGATCCTTTCCTGAAAGTTAGGCAAAGTAAAACGGAGTCATTTTAGATTTCGGTTATTTTGGGCCTAAGATCAACAAAAATGTTGATAAAGTAAAATGGAGTCATTTCTGATTTCAGGTGTTTTGGGACCGAAATTTAGGAAAATGTAATGGATTCTTACCAACACGTTAAATAAGCAACCCAAGCACAATCAACTTATCATAACAACAAGGAAGTAGCAGATATAGCAACTTAATGTTCAATCTCATTTTACCACTGTCCAGTAACGTACAATACATCTAATTATCAGCCATAATTGTAAGTAACCCGAGCAGTCACTACCGTAACATGAAAATCGACTGCAGGATAAACCGTCATGCTATTGGAACTATACTAATCTCGGTATAAACGGATAGCTTAATAAAAGTCAGGCTCTTAAAATAGAACAACAGCGCAGTCGCCATTCCGTTTTATTTACTTAACCTAACAAGCCCAGCTATTCCGTAACCACTCCCCTTGCGAGGACCTTTCTGGCTGTATACTTTTCACAAGTAACATAAGAAAACCAAGGGTCTCCAACTCTTAGATGGCGACCAGTTTAATTCTCATCTTCAACTTGTCACCCAAATTGTGACATGGACATAAGTGGGGCGCTGCGTTCCTTCTCGGTTGCATTAGTTTGCGACATTTCGACACGTCAAGCATGCCTCTAGGTATGACAATAGCAGGCTAGCGATAATGCTGTGATCTTTAAGAAGGTCGAGAGTAAAATTTATGATATGATTGAAGCCAAATGCCCCAGAAATGCGTTGGACAAATTATAGATAAACAGCATTCGAGATATGATTTAAAGTTGTACCCTCGTTTTTCTATCGTGTTTTGAATGTCAGACGTATTTTAAAGCAAATTTGTAACAATTTTAATCATTAGTAAGTATTATCGGTTGGTGCTCAACATAAAATCCAACAGAATGAACGCCAATCAAGTTTCATTTTGTATCCTAATCAAGATTATCGTTCCGAAATGGTTTGAGAAAAATCGGACCTCACTGTTCGTAAATTTGATTAGTTAGTTAGACCTGAGATTTTCGCACTTAGCCTCATAGTTGGGCCATTGTACGTAGCAAAGCTGTGAGCTCACTCCAGCCAGCCTATCTCTTTCCAGAAAGCCAGCAGTGCTCGAATGTCACTGCAGGCCTCCTGAAGGGATTCCAGCTTCCCAATGATGGCGGTCCGTTGCTTTTCCACGCCTTCACAGTGAATGGTCACGTGGGCGGGTGTTTCCTCTTCTTTGATGCATCCCCGGCAAAGCGGGCTGTCAGTTAGTCCCATGTTGTGGAAATGTCTATTCAGTGAGCAGTGACCTGTTAGGATTGCCGCAGCTTTGCGCAGATTACATCTTCTCAGACGCAGCAGGCTACGTGAAAGACATTTCGAGATTTTTGGTAGAGCCTCCCTGGCTTGTCTGCATTTGGTTTCTGTTCTCCAAAGTTCAGCAGGCTGTCTTTCAGTTTGCAACCTCAACCATTTCCTAAACTGGTTGTAAGGTAGTGGGAGCAGGGGTTCGGGTCCTTCCGGTGTAGTTTCCGAGCCTCTTCTAGCGAGTTCATCCGCAGCATCATTGTCCAAGGAGCCGCTAATCCATTGTAAGCTGACTCGGCTGTAAATTTGATTATTGTAAATTGAAAACATAATAACAGTCTTTACAACTTTCGCCAACTGCTTTTGACAGACCAACTGCTACTAACTTTGCCATTTTCACACTCGAATAAATCATCGTTTCACGCCGGATCTTATCGACTGGAAGAAATTTCCATAGAAATGAGCTCGGCTATGTACTCGTCTATATTACGCTTATGTCTTTTTGTGAATATTTCTTTCTTTATTTATAAATTAACAGCTCACATATCACCAAAAGGCCCCGCCTACGCTACTCTATAATAATGTGCAACTTTGTCGGATATAGGGCGCGTTTACTGTTCCTCTAATAAGGTTTTTAAAGTGCTCCTAGGCATTAAACTTTCAGCAACAAACAATGCCATTAAAAACAAAGCTGCAGTAGATTTTAGCGAATAGCAGATTGGATCTTTTTCGCATTCAGAAACAAATGTTGTATTTTCCAACTAAAACTTTTATACGCACTACTAACTTTACGACAAAAGTTCAGGGCCCTCATTATGAAAAAATGCGACATTATTGGAAGGAGCGAGATGGTCGTTTGACAGTATCAAAAGCCGTATCTCAATCCGTAAAAATCGGTATTGTCGCTATGCATTTCTAGCGTTCATTAAATTTCGAAACTATTAAAAAAAGAACCATACGGTTGCTACATTCGCTATCATTATTGCTACATTCGAGTGAATTGTCGGGTTCAAGCGAATTGAAGTGCGACGTTTACGACCCTTCCGAACATATCGCTGCTTCATAATAAGGGCTTGGGTAAGTAAATCTATATAATATGTAGTAATATTTTGTATTTAGAGTTGGTTTGGTACAAAAATTGAATATTTTCATGTAATACATCTTTCATCGATTTATTTGAAGTAAAGGTTGCTGTTAACATATTTTAATCTTAATAAACATAATAATATAATGATTAAGATGAAGTACATTTTTATCACAATTTTTTTTTTACATAATTCAGTTCAATTGACTTTGGCAAATCCCTTTCAAAAAGCTTCGCAAAGTAAAACTGACCCTCGGTCTAATTTCCTGGAAGAGGAACAAGGACAATACGTGCGGAGCTATCCAAGTCATAGATTAGACAGTTTTTTGAGACCAGCAAAGATGGCCTTGACTTGACCGTCTATTTCTTAAGGAATGAGCTGGTTCTTTCAAAAATTGTAGTTACCGACTTTCCGTTAAAATATAATTGCTTAGCGAGGTATTTGTCAGCTATTTGTGGTTTGCAGTTTAAACAAAAACATCCATTAATAGTATAATGCACATTAAGGGGCTAACCGTTTCTAACTAGCATATGAAAAAAATCATAACATAACATAAAGTCACGTCTGTATCCCAGAGGGGTAGGCAGAGACCAGGGACTGCCACTTGCTACAAAAAAATCATATCATAATATTAATCATAATATAATTTTAATATTATGATTTGATAAAAATCATATCAAATCATAATATTAATATTATATTTTTAGTGTTCCTTACCCAAAGAGTTATGGGACCCTATTACTAAGACTCCACTGTCTGTCTGTCTGTCTGTCTGTCTGGCACCAGGCTGTATCTCATGAGACGTGATATCTGACAGTTGAAATTTTTACAGATGATGTATTTCTGTTACCGCTATAACAACAAATACTAAAAACAGAATAAAGTAAACATGTAAGGGGGGCTCCCATACAACAAACGTTCTCTAAAGACAACGCTCGCCATCTAGCGGCCATCTATGTAACCTTCACAGCGCCAATGTCATGTCGTTAAATGTCAATGTTAGATTCTTCTTGTTGGTTTCCATAGATGGGTTCTATAGACCCTGTTCTAAATGTACTTAATCTATCTTATCTCGATATTTGCCTAATGTTGTGCAGATAATGGTAAGGAACCCTTCGTGCGCGAGTCCGAATCGCACTTGGCCGGTTTTTTTCTATTTTTGAAACCTGCAGCCTAGAGCCTGTCAGTAATCTGGGACGACTGAAACGGCCGTTTTTTTGCAAAAACACTTAAAGTCCTATGTAGCTTTAGGTTCTAGGCATTAGCTTTCATAAATAGCTATCACCATTATGAAGATTTATTATGTTAAATTTTTGCAAAACATATTATGAAGAAAATATGATTTATTCTACCTGTGGTGTTGAATTTTTTTATATTATGATTTTAGATATTTGCGCTTATTCCGTTTTGTATTGGCGCTGTTTTTAAGAAAATATTTGTTAAACGGAATGGAATTACTTCTAAGTAGAAAAAAAAAATACGTGAAGCAGCAATATGATTTGTATTGTATTATTGCGAGAATTACTGCACCGTTGGTTCAGCATGCCACTAAGCATAACCATGCCGGAGGTCGGGGATTCTATTCTCATTGGGGGCCGGGTACAAATGGCCTCAGACTAAGTGTATTACCATGTTTGTGATGTAGTTGCCTGGTTACCATAGCACCGTGATTGTGTTGTGTCCAAGTTATTTATTTATTATTTAGTAAAATTAGTCTGATATTTCGAAAAATCTGAGAAAAATCTCTCACAAAACAAATGTTGTAAAATGCGAAGTAACCCGGTATTACAGGTACGTTGTCACCTATGGAGATGATTTAAAATGGCCCTTTCATACCTTTTTCACTAACCAACCAATAGGAAATGTTATGAAATTCTTAAATCATGAAAATGATTATGTATATCGTAGCTATGGGAGAATATGAAATTAACGAGTGTTTTTACTTAAGGGGATCTAGTGAGATAACTAGCAGCATCAGTGAAAAAAAAGTACTACTAGGCTTTGCATGTAATATTATTACTTATTTATTACTCGAGTAATTCATAAACAACGTTAAGTCTGGGTTGTCAAAGCGCACCGATTTTTGGGACTAATTGCGCAGCGCGAGCGAATAGTTGGGGAATAAACTAGGCATTTTTGAAATTGCAGAAATACAAATACTTTTAATGGACTTTTGACGATCGACGTCACTAACACATTCAGTGATAGTCGTTTAGGTATATTTTTTATTATCCATAACTCGGTACAGCTCAGATGAAACTATGAGTAATAGTGAAATAACTCAATAAACTACTTACATAAATGCTATGTAGTCCTATGTTTCTTGCATTAGGTTCACGGTTATGGGTCCTAAAAATCACTATTAACATGATTCAGAGATTGTACGGACACTTTTTGCAGATTCGATCTGTAAAAAAGATATGCTTTTTTCCTCGGTGGCGCTAGCGTTACTCTCTGGAGCCCCTTAACGTTTTTAGGGTTCCGTACCAAATGGCAAGGGTCCGTCCATTCGACCGTCTGTCACCAGGCTGTATCTCATGAACCGTGATGGTTAGACAGTTTAAATTTTCACAGATGATGCATTTCTGTTGCCGCTATAAAAACAAATACTAAAAACAGAATAAAATAAATATTGCAGTGGGCTCCCAGACAACAAACGTAATTTTTTTGCCTTTTGTTGCTCGATATTAATAACGGCAACAGGTAGACGCCTGAAATATTCAAATGTTGTATAAATAATTGTACGCCAGTCCGTGCGCGAGTCCGACTCGCACTTGCCCGGTTTTTTTAGTAATTATTCGAGTAATAAATAAGCAATAATGGTACATGAATGCAAAGCCTAGTAGTAACTTAGTAAAAAGATGGTGAGAGTATATTTTTACTGACGCGAAGGTAGAGAGAGCTGCTGGGAACTGGTT
Source organism: Yponomeuta malinellus (assembly GCA_947308005.1). Classification (NCBI taxonomy): domain Eukaryota; kingdom Metazoa; phylum Arthropoda; class Insecta; order Lepidoptera; family Yponomeutidae; genus Yponomeuta; species Yponomeuta malinellus. Next base: position 9,080,596 of record OX371012.1, on the reverse strand, counting down.
GCACAATTTTAGTTGGTGTTCTTAAGGCTTTCGTTACATCTGGCATCCGTTTTCCTAGCATATTCTACAAGTTGCATATTTAATTATTGTAAAATAATGAGTATATTTTAGACAAATCAAGTCCAAGGCATCACGACATAATAAAATTGATATTTTATAATCATTTAAAATGTTAGGTTGTGCGAGCGATAGATTCCAGTTCCAGTAAAATCAGCATTGCACGCATTATATAAACTCACGCCTATATTCCGGAGGGGTAGGCAAAGACCGGCTCTTACCCGGTATCAAACTCATCACTTGAGCCCACTGCTGGTTCTTCCCTGTCACACTAACCCTCTGGGTTACCTTCCAATCTCGTCCATTGCTTGCTTTCTTCTGTGATCCATATTGTGTAAATTCATGTTAATAAAGATATTTGTACTGTATTGTATAAAGGGCTTTAGTAATGTAATTGACTCATCGGGTCGTCGGGCTGCCTGTCTGTCGAAAAGCACCCTTAAGTCATCACAAAAATTTAAACCTATTAAAATTTAGGATAGTTTTGTTAGACTGGAGATTTCCACACTTAAACTCATAGTTGGGCCATAGCAAATGCGGAGGTATGTAAATACCTCAGATACTAGGGTTTCCTCACGATGTTATCCTTCACAGATAGCGAACAGAATATTTATTATAAAAACGAGACACATCACAGAAAAATACAAACAAATAGTTGAAATAATATTATTATGAAAATAAAAGAAGGAAAATGTACACAACAAACAGCCAAAAACAAAAAATATAACAAACATAGATGTAGCCTATGGTTTGTCTAAACTGCCACAAAAGGCAGTTGACTCAGCGTTGCGCTGAGGGGACTGAGCCCTCAGCGCGAGTGGTATTGCTACTATGATTTCACAAATGTACGTAACTTAGAAAACAAAGACATTGGTACGTGCGGGGATTCGAACCCACGACCTCCCGAATAGCATACTAGGATACTTAGGGTAATAGAACATATGCGTACTGCCTTACTATAAGCCGGGAATTATGTTATTAAACTGCCACTACGCACATGCGGAAGCATTCTAGCGGTTTTACTTCCATTATGTGGACAAAAAGTTGAGCACATAAGGTTTGCTTTAGTGTATATTAATCGGTCGTGCGTGCCTAACCTAAATATTTGCGGTTTTCGCGCAGCTCGTAGTCAAATGTCTATCATTTGTTTGGGTCCGTATTTCGACATTTGCGATGTATGTCGAAATAGTTACACCTAATCTACTCTTTACAAACATATTGCAAGTGCCTAGTTAAATATAGAGTTCATACTACATTTATATAGAGTTCAATCAGCGCTCAGGGATCACTTCCTGAGCACAACGCTGAGTCAGCTGCCTTTTGTGGCAACGTAGATACACCACAGGCTACACCTATGGTCCTGTTTTATTTATTCGTTTTGTCTGTTGTGTATTTAGTTTTCTTTCTGTTGTTGTGCATATTATGTTACTTATCTGCTTATTTTGTTTCTGTGATGTATCTTGTTGGTATAATAAATGTCTTTCTTCCTCTTCTTCTTCTTCATAATATATATTACCAGCTCGCCCGGCGAACTTCATCCCGTCTTCAAAACCAATGACTTTGTTTTCGTATTTTCCTACACTTTAATAGTAACTCGGCTATTTGAGGCGAAGACAAATCCTTGATGGATATCCAAATCCTTAAATATCTATTGTTAAATCGGTTCAGCTGTTCTTTAATTATTATAAACAGCTGACACGACCTTGTTTTACACAGATACAGATGATATTTTCCTTCGTAAATCATCCATCATCATTCAGCCAGAAGAAGTCCACTGCTGGACATAGGCCTCCTCTATGGATTTCCAAAAAGATAGATTAGAAGCGGCTTGCATCCAGCGCCTTCCTGCCACTTGGGTGAGGTCATCTGTCGATATTGTGGCTGGCCGTCCTAAGCTGCGCTTGCCGAAAGCCGTCGACATAGCCCAGCGGATTATTCAGTTCAAGTGGCAGTGGGCGGGGCACATAACGCGCAGAACTGATGGCAAATGAGGACGAAAAGTTCTGAAATGGAGACCTTCGTAAATAAAAATTACAAAAATATTTAATAACTTCCACACAACACAATGTGAAAATCGAACCCACGACCTCCTGCATAGTAATTAGACGTGACATCGCTAGACCAACGAAGCAGTTAAAGAGTAATGCAGTAGAAGTCTAGTAGCTCCATCTAGGCATTGTGTCAAGAACTAACACATAAAGGCTATAAAAGAGCCTTCCATGTGCAAGTAGCTGCGCTAAACGTAGCGTGGCTAAAGTGAAAACGTGCTTGCGACTTGAGTTAGGTTCAAAATACTAGATGGCGCTTAGGTAGATACGGAAAGTATTTGCAAAAAAATCCTGCTTTCCCAAGATATAAACAAATTATTAATATTAAAAAAAGACCACCCGAGAATCGTTAATTAATGTTAAATCATTAACAGTAATTAATTCTGGTGTTGTTAGCGGTCGTAGCGTGCTCAGTAGAACACTTGCTTCACATTCTTTCTCAGACTTTGTTTTCTAAGTTACATATATTCGTGAATTCGTATTTGTATTAGCAATACGACTCGCTAACCGTAAAGGAAAACATTGCGAGGAAACCTACGTGTCTGGGGTTCACGTACCTCAGCACTTGAAATTACCAATCCGCGGTGGGCTCGCGGGGCAATCAAGTCCATACTCTCTCTCTTTCTCTCTGAGAGAAGGCATGTGTCCTGCAATGAGATGTATATAGACTAGATTGTTATCAACACGCTTTTATCAGCTTTACTTGTATGTAACTGACAAACTGACAGACAAATAGATACAAAGTAAAATATTAAACGGGTCTAACCGCAATTATTTATTAGGTAAAATTGACATTAAAAATACTGAAAAATACAAATAGATATAAGTTACTAGATGACCAGACAAATGTTGTTTTGCCAATACGACCTATTCTCAGACCTACCAAATATACACAAATTACACCAATCATAAAAATCGGTGAAGCCGTTTCGGAGGAGTTTGATAACAAATACTGTGACACCTGATTTTTATATATTAGACTAGCTAACCCAGCAAACGATGTTTTGCCATATTAATTAGCCTACGACCTATTTTCAGACAAAAAAGTCACAAAAATCTGTGTAGCCACTTTGGTAGAGTTCGATAACAGACACGGTGACACGAGAGTTTTATACATTGGATTGGATATTAATCAAAAACTTGATGTTTTAGCTGCTGCCAAGTTGGTAGCGCTGACGTCCGCTATAAGTACAGTTAACATTCTTCTTCTTCATTGGTACGCTCTTGACAGAGCGTCGTGGTCCTCATGACGACCGTTTTGCTGTGGGCTGATATTGCGTCCCTCACGTTTTATCGCCATATTCCCGTTTAGATGCGTAGATCCAAGCAGTGGCCTGCCCAGTGCCCACAGTGGACTTAACTTGATCGGTCCGTCGCTTTTGGACTCTACTCTTCGGTACTCTACCACGAGCTTTGGTGCCCTCTACCTTTCCCTGTACTACAATACGCACGATGGTGTTGTTTTCACATAGGGATACCTACATGGCCAAACAAAATTAGAATTTGATCTTGTAGTGGAATTGATAGACGTTGCTTAATGCCACATTTTAGTTGCAAAGTCGTCCATAATATAACTGAGAAAAACGCACGGACGTAAAATTTGATGCGCTGTCGATTGTACTATGAACAAAGTTTATTGACAAGTTTTTAAAACGTAATAGTAGAAATAGAAAATATTTTTTTATGTTTATCCATCACGGCCATATACCTATGTACAATGTTAGCCGGTCTACGGGTACGTTTGATTGTGAATATTTCATGGCGGACCATCCCGCCGTATATGCTTGGCCGGAAGCCGGTGACCCATCCGGTGTACCTTGACAAACTTACTACTTGCCTTAGATCCGAGCCAAATTGACCTTTATCCCTTACTTATAAGTTTCAAGTACAGTGTTGGAACTTTCCGGGAAATTGGTTTTGTTGACGCTTCGTGAATATTATAACACTGGCTGTTTTAAGAGTATTTTGTAAAATATTGTGGAAATACACAACAATATTTGTTTAAATTAACTGGGACGTTGAGTAAGCCAAGGTGAAAAGCAATAACAAAAGAAAACATTGTACGTATTTTCCCTACAAATTTATTTTTCGACTAGTACTACCACAATTAATTTACAATATAAAATTTGTATTGTATCAAAAACGTAGACAAAGAAATTATTAACACTAAAATTAAAATCACAAGCCTCACTAATCTAGTTAATTTCATGTGTTATGAAGAGAATATGCGCAACGCGTTGATGTCTTTTGTACGAAACCGCTATCGATTTCTGGTAAGTCTTGTAAAAAAAGTATCCATTTACCTAAATCTGGCCACTGAGTGAAAGAATTCACGGATTTTAGATTATTATACTAGAAATCAAGCATCAACAACACTAATTTGCACATTTTAACTTGTAAATATGAGTACAACATATTGTAATTTTCTGTAAATTATATTTGGTCTCAATACTTTTAACAGAACCTAACTAACAGGTAATAGGTACTGGTAACCAAGTTGGATAATATTTACATTAGCTTACATACTGCAATTATCAGACAATAATAAGTACCTAGTTCAAGTATCACTGCCTGGTCTAAAAGAAAAAATAGTCTAACATGGCTTGATGACATTGAACATTATTGCTACGCTCGTAATTAACAATAATTAACAATATTATACATTGCGCTCTTTTCTTCAAGACACATACAGGATTACCTTTAAAATACACAATTCCGGACAAATGTATCGTTTTTCCGAGTTTTTCCTCTACTTGTAGTATAAGACAATATTACTTGCTAAATTTCATAGTTGATTTCTTTGAAAATGTCGAAATATAAGTTTTTCGGGGCATAAACGGCTGTATCTTTTTTTACGTTCATTTAGAAGTTTAATTTTTTCACAGATTCAAGCGACTGTAGACTTGAGTATATGGTTTAAATTTCAATTCGATACCTCTACGCGTTGCCGAGATAAATGGTCTTGACAGACAGAGGCACGGACGGACGGATGGACAACAAAGTGATCCTGTAAGGGTTCCGTTTTTTTCATTTGAGGTACGGAACCCTAAAAACGACATCATATTGACTTGTTTTAGGAATTGCGCATTATAGAGATAACCCTGTACAAAGACAGTCGACAGTACATCAACCATTACATGGGTGCACTCTACTCAGTGACGATACGGAGGACATTGCAACAAACATGCAAAGGTTGACTTGCTGTCTACTGTACAAAGAGAGCTCAATAAAAACGTAAGTGCGCGTTATCTTGCCATGCAACGACTTTTGCTCCCAAGCAACAATGCTGTTTATTCCTAGGCAGTTTAAGTTTCACTTTCCCCTGGCATGGGGCCACAACTTCTTCGCTTCCCAAGCTGATGGCAGAGTGGCGCCGAGCCCACGATGTCACCGAGGAACACGCTAAGCAGGTAAAAGTCCTTCGTCTGCTCAGGGGACCGCTTGTACTGTCTGTGGAACAAACAGAAAAATTATATTATAACACATACATACATAAACGCACGCCTATTATTATATCAATATAATATGTTAATTACTTTAAGACTTTTTCGAAAAGAATAAACGCGGAGTTTCTATGTTAGCTTCTTCTCCATATATAATATTCTCCTTCTATTTCCATTAATTGTGAAACTAAGAACTTTGACGCTCATTAAGTAAATATTTTGTTTTTATAACGAATAAAAATATTTGAATTTGAATCCTGGAGAGGCGGGCAGGGCAAGGGTTTACCACTTGCCACAATCTTGGCAAACTTCTTTTGCTTCAAAAACATTCATTAATAAGATTTATTTAAGAGCCCTTTAGAACTCTTAATAAATAAATATAGTATTCATTTATTATAATAACAGAAACAAAAAAACCGCCCAAGTGCAAGTCGGGCTCGCCATATTGGGTTACGTACCATTATCTATACAACATTAGACCAATATCAAATTTGAGACCAGCACCATCTATAGAAACCAACAAGAAGCGTTTAATATTTACATTTAACGACATGATTTCGGCGCTGTGAAGGTTACATAGGTGACCGCTAGATGGCGAGCGCTGTCTTTAGACAACGTTTATTGTATGGGAGCCCCCCTTAAATATTTATTTTATTCGTATCTTAGTGGCGGCTTATTTGGTGTTACAGCGGCAACAGAAATACATCATTTGTGAAAATTTCAACTGCTTCGCTATCACGGTTCATGAGATACAGCCTGGTGACAGACAGACAGACAGACAGACAAACGGACAGTGAAAAAATCCTATTTGGTACCCTTCGGGGACAGAACCCTAAAAATTTTAATGCCTGTTTAGGAACAATCAACAGCAGATCAACATAGACAGCATTTTGCTAAGCTGCAGCCTTTTTCTATTGTAGCACTTGTGTTCGGCATGATTGTATTGGGTATGTCACTCCGTAAGTTTGTTTTATTTTGTGTTACAATGGAATTAAATGTTTTTCACTTTCACATTCTATATACATTTGGGTTGCAAAGTCTCCTGTATTGTAACTCGAGTTGTGATTCTTCCCGGATGTTTACTCGAAATGGGAAAACTGAAATTGAATCTTCACAATAGGTAAAAATATTTTTTCATCCGCGAAAATAGATTGCATTTTGAATAAATCCATTTTTACCTACAGGCCTATGGACTGTATAGTTTTTGACATTGGAAATGTCTTTTTGTTCGCTCCAGTGTAGGCTCCGATTTCACGAAAAAGTGCGATGACCCTTATATCTCGGAGAGTTGTAAAGATATGATATTCAGAAAAAGCTCAAAAGACGCGTAGTTACGAGAGCTGTAAGGTCCAAACAGAATTATTCAAGATAGTCAAAAACAAAAAAAGTTATGGCCGAAATAGTGAAAAAAAAATCTGAATTTTTGTTTTGGCGCTCGATCTTTTGGAAACGATATAAAAAATTTGAAAAAAAAAACCCTCTGGACAATTTAGTCAGCTATAATTCGAGTTTAAAACAAAGACGATTGGGTTAAAGGTTTTCCCTGTAGCCTAACCTTTTTGAAAAAAGTCAAAAAGTCAGAACGACATTTTCATTTCCAATGTGCTCGGTAGTCGTGTCAGGCACGAAATCTGTTAATTTTTTTGATAATATTATCTTGAGATACAGTGAAGGAAGTCGTGAGGAAACCTGAGTGTCTGAGGTATTCATATGCCGCAGCGCTTGAAATTGCCAATCCGCGGTGGGCACGCATGGTAAGTAAGCCCAACCTCTCTCTCTGAGTGTCCTGCAGTGGGACGTATTATACTACACAAAATATATTGAGATTCCGATCATTTAAATAAGTTCATCTCAAAAAATATTTTTAATCTTGAATAGTTGTAACTATGCCATGACTAGAGTCGGATTTTGGCGGCGAACCCTTTAGTCTCGGTTTCTTTCATCATTCGTGATAAACTTAGTGAATACCTATACCTACCTAATGATGATACTGGAAGGTGGATGCGGGATCGCTTCACAACAGTAGAATCTTTGAGTTTGGGTTTATTAGTGTTGAAGATGACTTTGGTAAATTATACCCATTTCAGGTAGAATCACACGTCTAGACGAGACTAAGCAGAGTGTACCGATGTAAAGGTTAATGTGCTGTCGACTGTATCCTTTGTGATTCGGGATGAAAAGAATTCTTACAACAGCTAAGAAGAAATACAAGGGTTGATCAGATATTGACCATATTTTTAGGGTTCCGTACCTCAAAAGAAAAAACGAAACCCTTATAGGATCACTTTGAAATTAAAACTATATTGAGTATAGGTCTACAGTCTACTGTCAAGCTGTGAAAAAAATCAAAATTCTAAGTTGACATAACAGTTACGGCCGTTTATGCCACAAAAACGTATATTACGACAATCCCAAGGGAATCAAAATTTATAGGGTACTTTCCGTACTATGAAATTTGGCAATTAGTATCGTCTTATATTACAAATACAGGGAAAAATCTGAAAACTATACGTTTGTAAAAAAATCATAAAAAATAATCTTTTCAAGAAGTTTAAGTTCGGGAAAAGCTCGGTCACCCACCCACAAATTTGTACGGAACCCCCCAGTGGGCGAGATGACTCGCACTGGTCCGTTTTTTTTTTCTTTAGGTTTACCATTTTTTCAGTCGACCTTGATTAAAAATTATTCACAGAAAACGAATTTAGGGTTTTTTTTCGAAACGAGTTGCGATTAGAGTGTAGTCGCTTCTTCGACTAAGCCTTTTTACTATCTCATTTATAATTGTCTGTGACCATCTAAGAAGTCAACTAAGAAGATGTAATGTTTCTCGCAGGACATAAACCGTACAAATAATTATTTTCATCAAACTGCATTAACCCACAATAATCAAGAAATACACCTGCTATCAAACTTCTTCCCGCGTGCGGATTCATTTGCAATCAACCGAAAACGGCCTCTGTCACCGTCGCAATAGCTATCACAATTTTAGTCTTATCTCTGACCAATCTTATTGTTAACGTAGCAAGGCTCAGATTAGTTTGCACTAGGGAGATGCGCAGAGCAGTGAAAGTGTTGTTACGGTTGCATAACTGCGGTTCACCTCGCCTGCCGGTGCAGTCGCGCCGATGCAATCATAGGCTTTAAAACACTTGGACTCTTTTGTTTTGTCATCACTTTATTTACTTGCGAAAAATAATTATAGTGAGATATAAACTCTTGTCCTCAAGATACTGATTTAAATTTGGGTTTACAAACTGCAATTTCTCTGTATACTCATGTAACTTGTTCCTTAAGATACAGGCCTAGCCTAGTTTAAGGACCCCTGGAAACAATGTACCTTATTTAAACTCTAAGTTATGCACAGACTATTCAACACCTAATGTACACCTTACTGCTTATACTCTTAGTGCAATAAACAATTTTTTACTTTTTTTTACTTTACTTTATATTACAAGAGGCATAGGCCTACGTCCAGCAGAGACGAGTTGCACGTATTTTAATCAAATATTTAGTATGTTCTTACAAATCATACTACAACTATGAATGTATAATTTCATATATAATTTTTTATCTTATGATAAATGGCGCTCACTCACTTAATAATTAACGGCTGAATGTATGAACGATGGAAAGTTTGCCACAATTGATTATAAATGTATTTTAACAAATAATTAACAGGCACATAATTAACAAGATAAGGTATGTCCATACCCAATATTATAAAACATAAAATATTTATTCTCTGTCCCTGTATTTCTCTAAATAAATAAATAAATAAATAGAAACTTGTTTTTTCATATTAATCGTTCAGTCCGCATTTATCATAAGCAGCCTATAATACGTCCCACTGTAGGGCACATGCCTTCTCTAAGGGTTAGAGCATGGGCTTAATCACCACGGGTGCCAACCGCGGATTAGCGATTTCAAGCGCTGAGGTATGTGAATAGCTCAGACACTCAAGTTTCCTTACGACGTTTTACTTCACCGCTAGCAAGTGGTATAGCTACTAAAACTTCCAAATGTACATAACTTAGAAAATAAAGTCATAGGTACATGGCCGCACTGGGAATCGAACCTGGGTCTCTCGTTTCCGAGTCCAATATTCTATCCACTAGGCTACCACTGCACTCGTCAACTAAGCCTACGTCTCAAAAGGAGTGCCTCTTCTTACCGTCTTTGGTCAATCTGACCCAGTTACTACCAACAATCAGCCTCATATCGTCTGTTCAACGAGCTGGTTCGCATCCTACGAAGCGACTGCCAGTTCGTGATCTCCAATCGAGAAAATCTTTGCACCTCGTCGGCTACCGATTAGTTCTTTAGCGAACAGTCTCATTGGAGTGTGATTCATCAAAAATACAAAGCTCCATAGAACGCTGCACTCAGTGTCCTTAATTCGGATCGGTGGAGCAGTCCTGACATTAGTGTCCACAATTGTCAATTTATATCAATGTATTAACTAAATTAATTAGTCATTAAATATCATTTTAAGTGAAAATTTGTATTGTTCTTATGAGAATAAACGTCATAAACCACAATCCAAAGCGAGTGCCTAGTAAATAAACCGAGTCATACATCCGTCTACCTAAGGTGATGAACATTTTTCTCTTCTGTGAATGTGTCAACTCAAAACATTGCAAGGTAAAATCTTAAGTTACGTACAAATCCATCGCTGGTGGTGCATACTGAATTACCTAAGCTCGTATGTGTCAACACTGCAATCCTGGGTCACTCACCGCTGACCCATTGCATCGCTATCGCACAAAATATTCCTAACAGAATCCCTCCGCTAGTACAGTCAACAACACATCAACATTTACATTTTAGTTGCAAAATATATAACGTAATTATGTAAAGTACACGGATGTGAGGGTTGATGTGCTATCGATTGTACATTTAACTTTTACTTATTTTTCCTTAAGAAAACTATCTTACAAAACTCAGCAGAAATATTATACAAAACCTAGAGTAAATATTGACAATCCGAGGTTTAAAAAAGGCTACTATACCATTGATAGTTATTTAGATGACAAAAATGTGTCGAATTACTTAAAATGAATACGTAGATCTTGCTTGAAATGGATACGTAGATCTTGCTTGAAATGAACATGTTGAACTGCTTCATTAACTCGCAGTTATTGCGCTACTCTAAATAAAACATTTTAAATTGGTCTTTATCATGCAACGACCCGTACCCATGACTTCGATCGTGTGGGATTCGAATAAAAAGTATCCTACGTTCTAATGCAGGTTATAACCTATATGTTTCATAAATTTAATCTAAATCCGTTAAGCCATTTAAGCTTGATTGCGTAACGAACATTGAAAGAGACAAACTTAGACATTTATAATATTAATTCTGCAGAATTCACTAAGCTAAGAGTAAGACCAAGATTCAGAAATGTTCATCTTTTGAAAGAGACGTGTGTACAACCACTTTACTAGTTAATCATATACCAATATATGCAATATAACTTGGCACCTCAAGCGATGCGATCTCCTTCGCGCGAGTTGACAATGTTATAAAATTTGCACGAGTTACACCACTGAGCAGGATCCCTGAGAAGGATTTTAGCCGTGAAACAAACAATAAACGTAACTAGCAAACACCGCATAGGTCAGCGAGAAAGAGAACAGGCCTATGCACGAGAATGGAATGTAGGCTAACTGTGGTTTATAGGCTAGGCCGAAACCGGCGTGCGTGCATGAATGAATGTTGAATGTCAGGATCGTGGCAAGTGGCAGTCCCTGGTCTCTGTATAATTCTCTGGGATACAGGCTTGAGTTTATGTATGTGTGTATGTATAGGCTAGATAGATAGATAGAGAACACTTGATTGCACAACCATAAGGAAGAATAACAAATGGTTAGATAGATACCATTTTAATTACATTGCAATGCGATTGTTTAGTCGACGATAGAATGTTTTTTTTAAATATTGCTGTGCTGTTATGTCGCTATTCAATATTGCATATATTAGACCATAGGCGTAGTTCTTAGTTAAGCGCCTGGAGTGACTGAAGTAGCGTATCATAATTATGTCCACTGCGTTGCGTGTCGCCGCGCGTCCTACTTGCGACAACACTACGAGAAAACGCTTGACCGAACCGCGAGAGACCTTGACCCAAATGACCTGTCAGCCTGTGCTGTTGTGATGTTAGCGGTTTATTTTGGCCGTGGAAAAGAAAGGGTGGAAAGTAATTGCATTTATACAGAAAGTATTTATTCCCTACTGGACAGTCATCGGCAAGTGTATGGGTCAATAAACATTTTTAGAGTTCTGTACATTCTCGAAGCGTACTAAACGGGATGCAATTAAAGTGCCTACATTGTCTGTCTATCTGACCTTTGAAGAGAGGGCTTAATTCCGCTTCCTCGTACTCTACAATGTGTAGGTTGAACGGTTAACAGCTATCAGTATTTTTTTTTGTATGCGCTTTAGATAACTGGCATATGTTAAGAGTGAATAAAGTTAGTGTATGAGAAACTGGGGACTTTTCTCTATAACGCTTGTTGACTGAGTCCGACTCACGGTTTTTTTACACAACTGAACGTGGTGGCCAAAAGGCTTGGTTCTTAAATATGAAAGTTTGTATGGTTTAATGTTTGTCTCGATGATATAAAACGCACTTGAATTGCTTTGGTTGAAAGTCACACAACTTTGTATTTGGATACAAACACAGAAGACACTTTTGCCATAACCCTATAAAAACGGAGTCATGGATTCCAATTTGTAGTACTTGACACTAGAAAGGAAAGAAAAAGAAGGAAACATTTATTACTGCAACAGTTACACACACATTGTTCAAACCTAAGACAAAACAAAACAAATTAAGGATATATAAAAAAAAACAAAAAATAAATAAAAAAAACCACAAACTTTGTCGCGGTGTCTCTGCTGCTGCAAATTTCAGCTGACTCAGCATGGTGCTGAGGGTATGAACCCTCAGCGCTGATTTTTAGCCAGTACCGTTAGCCCTGAATGTTCTTAAGCACAGTGTGGCCTGTTTCTAACTAATATATATATTATATAGGTAACATAAAAAGATTAAACACAATCTAAACAGATAAACATAATTAAAAATAATATAAATAAATAGAGATGTAAATATTTATACACTTAAATAATAGTTATCTACATGTGATAAAACTATGGAAAAGACAAAAGTATGGTAGAATAGATAGATATCAAAGGACCTTGATACGATCACATCGTTAAGTCAATTAGTCATTTGTAGCGTGAAGTTTGTTCGGGATAGGTAAATCTCTGCTGCTCACACAGAGGTGCCTCGAGCTTGCACCCAATGGCACATCTACTGAACGCTTCACGAACTGGCGTGGGAATGTCGTTCCAGCACTTGGTGCGATTCGTAGGGACACGAATTCGGTTTTTGTGCACCTGCCGTTCCCGAGATGACCATTCTAGTTTTTTGTGTAGGTAACTGGAAGTTTTATTAAAGCGAATTACACCAAACAACAGCTAGGTGCATGCGTCGTCGAGACTCCATGTTCAGGAGTTTTGCGGCGTTCAAGTACGGAGACACATAGGATCTAGGTGGGACTTTAAAACAACACCGGGCACATGCGTTTGCACTCGCTGTATTAGTCTCTTTATTCGGCCAAGTATACATCCACCATAGACGACATCACAGTAGTTTAATTTAGATAACATCAACGATTCACTTCGCCTAACATGGAAATCAATGCTAAGGTAATCGCGTATATTATATAAAAAATATCATATGTACCTTTATATTTTAGTTGCAAAGTCACCCATAACGTAACTGCGTTGATGTGCTGTAGACTGTAGCAAAATATTTCGGACCTCTCTCTCTTCCGTCTCGGAGTGACTGGCATTGAGAGAATGAAGATGGCATTGAACTACAATTTTCATCGTAATGATGTCTGTTAAATTTTATAATTTAATATGATAAAGGTGGTAATAGACTTAAGCATTTACCGGTAATAAAACATCGAGCATTCGCTGGTTCTAAATTTGTCAAACTGAACAACGAACAGAGCCGAGCATAGAGCCAAACATCGCTACGAACATTGTCACGATCATTCTATCAAACGCCCTAGTAAATGATTGTCATAATACATAATAATAATTTATTAATATATTAGACGGTAGAACAATAACAAAATTGCTCGGCTCAGCAAAAAGGTCGATCGAAATTTACTGTCATTTCTCTAGAATGCTCGTTAAAACTTTCCCGTTTATTTTGTCACCTTTTTTACCTGTAATGAACACTCTAGAATGCTCATTAGAAGTGAATACTCAAGTCTATGAGCAGCTTTATAGAAGCATTAAGGTTATAAGTCAGAACTCAGAAGTCAAGGATTAAGAAACTGTGTCTAATGAGATGTTTAACATAATGTCACGCGAGTTCAATGAAATCTTAGATTGCCCCATGCATTGTGTGCCATGACATACTATCTCAACCTAACATCAAGTATTGATGGCGCTGCAGATATACTGCTTCGACACAAGTTAAAACTTTTAACATTCATAGAGCAACCTCTTTCCCGCAGTTTACTTTTTCTGTTAGAAACAACATGAAGCCTAATGGCTAAGGTTTTTGTCCATGAAAAACGGAGACTATAGTCTAGTTAATAAGTATATTAACTTTACTAATCAGTCACTGTAACTACATATTGTATTAAAATTCCCTTTTTTACCCGAAAAGGTAGGGTTTAATACGGTTATATTCTTTTTGTTGCACTAACCCGTGCTGAGGACAATACAATAGGAGTGTTTAATACGTTACTATGAACCAATTTTATGGGGAAAACTTCTCAATCGTGAAAAAATATCCGCTGCTTCATTAATGTGGGTGATGTAAGCTTTAAATATTACCATGGATATATTTTTGTCATTTCAAAGTTTTTGCCATAGTAGATTTTGATTGATGGATACTCAAATAAATAGAGCAAAGAACTTTACCTGAACACATCAGGCCAGTCGAACTGCGCGGGCGGCTGCGAGCGTGCGCGCGCCGCCATACGCGCGCACACGCGCTCGTAAACGCCTGCGCGGGAGCCGAACTCTGCTACTATGTACTTCTCCACCTCGGTGACGTCAAGCTCGGGAGCGTCGGATGCAAACGTCAGCTGGCGCCGGTTGCGGGAGCGGTAGGTAGCTGGAATATGGTGAGATGAAATGTAAAGCAAGGGAATTTAACGACTATGCTAGGATTTTTCCACCAAACTTATGGCTGCAACAAAGTATTGAGTATTGACATGTTCCGGAAGGACCTATTTCCAGAGGTTCCTGTGTAATAATGGGACGAGATAGTCAACTTAACTTAGTAAAGAATACAATTTACATATGATTTATAATCTGCATGTATTATTAATTTAAGGAATTTATTGTTGAGACCAACTTATTTGACCGAATTTATAACCATAATAACTTCTACATAACACAATTACTAGTCTTCGTGCCGAACCGGGTTACCCTGTGCTATGGTAATCGATGGATAAATGAATTACTACTATTAATGTATTTTACAATACTTTCAGGTGTATAATAAGTATTTTACAATACGAGAATCTGATGGTAAATTATGATGACATTGCTAAAGATGAAACGGACCACAATCAAGGATTGGGTAAAACGTTCTTGACCACAATGGACGAAATTAGCAGATGACCGAGGTGGTTAGCGTGAAAAAAAAGAGGGCTATGATCCGCAGCAGGTTACCTTTATGAGCTAGATAGATGATACAGATTGGGAGAAATCACCGTCATTTCACATATTGCTCTGAAGACTAAAGTAGGACAAGCGCACCATGTAGAAGTTAAACCTGAGATTTTCGCACTTAGCCTCATAATATGGCCACATACGTAGGCCACATGGTAAACAGCTAGCTATATGGTGATACGTTGCTAGCGCTGAAATATCTTAACACCTCGGGCACTTAGTTTCATCCTAGTTTGGGAGCCAGTAACCACTCTTTTAACCCTTTTCTAAATAAAGTTTTTTTTTATTTTCATTTTCAATGTATTTTTTTACCGCTAGCCCGTAATCCTGGCATGACACCTCACTTGGCTTTTCGTTTTACAAAATCAATACTAAATATTTGTCAGACAACCCGGCAATCGATGGTTAATACGAGCCAAGTGAGGCACAAGTATAATTCAAATTCACATATCAATTAAAATCACTGAAAATTGCCGAAATCGAACCTAAGATATCTCGGATGTGCAGCTGCCACCACATTGCTGTCAACGTACAAATAGTTCACCGAGGGCACAATTTTCACAATGACGGGACAACATTTAAGAGTGTGCTAATCACTGCTACGGTTATCATCACATTGCCACCATGAACAAGCGTTACCCAGATCGGAGTTTCAACCTAGAATATAATAAGAAATGAAACGGAGAGGAAGCTCTCAAGTCGTAATCATATATCACGAAAGCGACATTTTTACTTGTAAAAATATCGTGAGTCAAGGACATTGATAACAAAACATCTTATGTAAATCCTACAAGGAACACCGATTATTCATATTTTTTGTCATCTTACGTTTCGCTATCGATAATTTGTCCCCGTCTGTATCATCCATCTAAACTACTCCGATAAACAAGTGTGACGTATGAAAAATGCTCCACAAATCCCCGAGAAAAGAGAGAGTGTTTTAGTAAAGCTGTTATAGCTTGAACTGGGCTTGAGGGAAGCCATAAATTAAGAAACACAGAAGGAAAACTGGATGGCTGGTAGTACAATGGAGCTATGTTTCTAGTTAATTCATCAACTTGAATAGGTTTCAACTATTCACTTCTATTATTTTAGTATTTTTTTGTGTAGGCTTGCTTGCTTGCATGTTTTTTTTAATATTTTTTTATTCATTATAAAAACAAAATGTTTACTTAATGAACGTCAAAGTTGTCAGTTTCGTTAGTTTTGTTTGTTTCATATATTTTATTTTGCATGATTATCAGGTGACCAAAACTCCACTTACGTTTTGCATAAGAGAAAGAAATATTTCTTTTTTAGTGGCAAACTTTTACTAGACTTCACACACCTTCAGAGTCAGTCTGTAGTATGGAATACTTATTATTGAAGCAAGTTATCTATACGTACTGTAAGTTCGCGTATAGCAGCATTGAACTATGTAGAAATAAAAAGACGCTGCCAAATTCTTGACCAAATATATTAGAGTCCAGCCCAGCACAAGCAGTGGCCTTAACAATTTCTCAATAAACGTTCATTTCCCTTTGGTTGGCTTGTACTCGCGGAGTTTGCTTTCTGTGCCCTTCGTTCATTTTGTGGTAAAGCTTTCGAGATAAGGCGCATAATTTCCGGCTAAAACCACGAGATGCCATCGTCTCGTTGTGTTGTCGAGAAAATAAACACAAATTTATTTTAGCTCTAGCATGTTTCTTAACTCTTAATAAATTCAAAATAATGTTCCAAGTAGAAGCCTCATTTAAGTAAGTCCCTGGCGTATTACGTACAGTTGACAGCACACCAACCTTCATGTGCACGCTTTCTATTCACTTACATTACGGGTGACTTTGTAACTAAAATGTAAAATTTGATGTGCTGTGAATTAGCAAAACAGCACAGTTAATGGAGGAATCTTAAGTGTGTTAGACCCAATTTCACCACTCATTATAAACTCGGTTCATCGTTTAATGGGTTTCGAAATATGCCAGTAATTTTTCCTTGTAGTAGAAGTAACCGAAAAAAAGTACCCGAAACCAGCGTGCGTGCATGGAACGACTAATTAATGTTAATTAAGCGAGAGAGGTCGTCAGGATCGTGGTAAGTGGCAAACCAAGTGACATACAAAATTGTGTATGCGACATACAAAATAGTGACCAGTAGAAGTTGCAACTTTTCGAGCAAATATAGATAATATCTATATCTAAAATTGACGGTATGTAATTGCAGATCATTAATAATTTTATTAACTATAAAAAGTTAAAAATATTACGGTGAAATCTACCATAACGGGGACTTGAAATAACGCGCAACCTTAAAAATAAGCAAAAGTTTAAAATTCAATTTAATTTTGATTTTTCATACAATCATGAAACGGGACGCGGTCAACTTGTATGAAATATTTAAAAAACTAAATTGCCTGTTACAAATGATTTAATTTGTTGCTACTGTCGTGCCATTCTTTAGTTATATAGCTACTAAATTCTACGAAACTAAAACGACTAGCTTAGCTATGCTATATAGTGTTTACTGTACTAGTTGGTTTTCTATGTGGGTAAATATAATAAAAAATACTATTTAGAGTAACATACCTAACAATTTATAGTACACATCATACAACTTCAGTCCTTTTTTTAGACATATAGAGTAATGTAGACGATGATACTTCTATTTTGGATATTATATTAGTCTACTTTACCAATTCTCTAAGAGAACGTATGCCCTGCGTTAGAACGCATACGGGCCACATAAGCGCTTTGTTAAAAATATCACAAAACATAAAGATCAAAACAAAACTCAAAAGTAGTTGAATAATAAAGATAAAGAGATTTATTTGTCAAACATGTGTACAGAAAGGTGGAATTAACAATTTAGTTAAGCATGTTTTGCCATAATAGGCGTATACATTTTAATAATTATTGATAATAATAGCATAGCATTATACTAACATCGTGAATTCAAAAATGTCAAAAAGATACGAAATAAAAAATAACAGTAGTTTATGTGACTGTCACATAATGAGGGTTATTAAAACACGAGCGAGATTTTAAAAAACGAGCCTTGGCGAGTTTTTCAATAGCATTCGCGAGTGTTTTAATACCAAGTTATGTGCAGTCTCATACACTACTTTATCTACACTCATAATGAAATTTTTGAAACAAAATAGCGCAATTTCGACAAAAGTATCTTGACATTCAATCGTCTGCACTCAGTTTTGCGCGCGTAATTTTAGGTATTTTTAGTTGCACTTTTGGTACCACGAAAATGAAATTAGGTTTTTTATAGAGTCAACTTTTGACATTAAAAAAATCTTAAGTTTTGTTCCATGATCACAGCGACACTTCAAAAAAAATAACTGTAACATAAAGTGAAAAATCTGACCTTTAATGTAACTTTATATTACACTTTTTTTTATTTTCTTTAAAGTTATGTATTGTTTAAAGCCTGTCAATATGTGTTTACCTTTGAATTCTTAATTTGAAGATTATTATATGAGTGTAGATAAAAACCATTCCATGCGATAGTAAACTAAATTTAAAATGTCAAAGAAGAGATGGCACGATGATTGTATTAAATAGAATGTAATTGTTATGTAAAGAAAATTGTATTGAGAAAATATAAACTTATATTATATATATTATAGTCACGTCGTTTGATTTTCCAGAGAAGAATAAGGCATACCTTTTTTATCGGGCAGTCTAAAAGTTGGGCCGTCAAGTTGATAGAGATTTGCATTTATTTCCGAGGTTGTGTACAAAATTGTCTATACATGTCTTGCTGGCTAGTCGCGTTGGTTGTCGAAGTTCTACTTTAAAATTGTAGTTGATTAATAAGCATTGAAATTGTAGGGAAATATGATTATTTCTTAAAATGTCAATGTTAAAATCACCGGTCGTAACTATTTGTTTTCTGCGTTTTCGTTTAATTTCTAGCAACAGTTTCTCTAGGCGTTCAAAGAAGAAGTTTATGTTACTATTTTTGGGTACTATATACACGCTTACGATAATTGTATCATATCGTGTCAACTTAACGGCGCAACACTCAATAACGCCACTTATCGAGAGTTTGTGAATAGTTTGAATAGTCAATAAGCAACTAAAGCAATTCCCACTCGTATTAAGCTATGTATAAATTACACTGCTAATTCCGAATTGACCCGCCAGTATATGTTTGGCTGCTTATGCATAACTTTTTTTTTTATATTTAAAAGCATCATCAAAATTCTCAACCAAGCTCTAAAGTAGTTGAATAATGGTTAAATACGCCACTAAAACACTCGTCAATCATATTACGCTATGTTTAAATTTCATTGCTAATCCTAAAGTGGACTGGCCCACTGAAGCTCGGCTACGTACACATAAAATATGACAATGGCCTTTACATCCTACCTATTACACTTGATTTATGTAGCGTTTTTTGACCACCTACGCTCTTTATACACATGCACTTTGCTAAAAATATCACAAGAAAGAAACATCAAAATTCTCAAAAAACCTCAAAAGTAGTTGAATAATAGTCAAATACGCCATTAAAACACTCGCCACTCGTACTACGCTATGTATTAAAATGACACTACTAATTCAAAGTGGACTGGTCAGCTGATGCTCGGCTACTTATGCGTACTTGTATGTCAATGGTCGTTACATTTTTTGCAGTTGATTTATGCAGCGTTTCTTGGCCATTTAAGCATGTTATAGACAAGCGCTTTGCAAAAAAAAAATATATAAATACGCGTCGAATTCAGAAACTCCTCCTTTTTTGAAGTCGGTTAAAAATACGACCAGAAAGAAACGTCAAAATTCTCAACCAATCTCAAAAGTAGTTGAATAATGGTCAAATACACCGCTAAAACATTCGCCACTAGTATTACGCTGTGTATAAATTACACTACTAATTCCGAGTGGACTAGCCAGCTGATGCTCGGAATATTAATGTTGACAGCCTGACACACAGACGGACTGGTTTAGCCTCGGCGATTTATTAGTAGCTTGAGCTTACAGGAATAACCACATAATACCTATCTACTACCAGAAGGTTGGTTGACGATTGAATGTGAAAGATATGTAGTGAATGATTTGAAGCATACTACATTATTTTACAGTTTTTTCTTATTTTAAATAATGTAGGTGTATCCAATGAGTAATTATTGGAACAATGAAAATACTTGTGAGATAATGAAATACCACATCTTTTACAATGAAATGTAAACAAATATTTGTCCACGCCGTTTCACGTGACAAAACTGCACCACGTAGTGCCACGTATGTACGCAAACCAAGCCGAAGCTAACCTAATGTATCTTCCTATTCAGTGGTTTGAGCCGGTGGGTTAGTTCTGTGGCATAAGACTGGACTTTATGTAAGTTATGTCACTTTATAACGACGAGTTTTCCAATAGAATTGCTCGATTATGAGTAATGCGGAGTATTTTTAGACGTGATTGTCAAATTTTGTGAATATGCAAATAGTTTTATGTTATTTACAAACACATTTAGGCCAACTTGCACTATTTTTTTTTTCATATGTTAGTGTTGTCTTTCGAGAACAGTTGTAAGACGTTTCGTAAAATACAAAATCTTATTGAGCTGTTTCAGCAATTGCTCGTTTTACTTGCACCTTTCGTGATGAAACCCGTGTGTGTGAGGTGTTTACATACCTTAGTGCTTGAAATCTCCTATCACCTATCACCGGTGGCACTCTCCTCAAGAGAAGGTATGTGCCCAGCAGTGGGATATAGGCTGCTTTTATTCATTATATAGATGTATTCTTATATACCTACGTCCCACTACAGAGCAGAGGCCTTCTCTCAGAGAGAATTATAGGCTTAAGCATTACCCGCTGCGTGGGTTTGGCCAACACAAGCATTTATAAAAAAGTTACAAGAACAACACTTTGGAAACGAAGTCAAGAAGCAATTGTCTCACCTGGGCTTATAGAATACTTAAGTTTCTTCAAGAAATTCGTAAGTCTCACGCTTGCAATGATAACTGGGAAACCGAACAGCTGTATCGGCAACTCTAAGCCTGTTTGTTGGCTAGAGACATTCGGTACTAACGCCACCACTATTAGTAATACCACAACTATGTAGAGGACTTTCGTTATCTTCATTTTACTGTTTACTATCGGTACCAGACGTCTTTATTATCTCGGACGCAAAATGTACTGCAACTAAAGTCACCGAAGAGAAGAACTCTTCAAATAGTTATGTATTTCGTAATAAACACAAACAAACGTAACCTCTTCTATTGTTCGATGCAACCTTTTTTGATGCGTGCACAACTAGAAACGTAAATTTAAAAATCGAACCAAAAACGAACCAGTACGATCGCAATTTATGAGAGCGGGCGATTTATTTTGAAAATGGAATGGTTTGAAATATTCGGCGCGAAATGCCCATACTTTCCGGCACTATGTGGATAGCTAACAACTTGTGGATAATCTATAGAGCACTAACGCGGTGAACAGCTAAGATCTTACTGCAATGTTTTCGTGACAAGAACGCAAGCATTCCCCAAGAACGCAAGTTGGTCAATCGAACTGTTATGTCAGAGCGGCGAGTTATCGTCCCACATTTTTCAATGTGTGCCAAATCGGACAACGTTATTGGATTTGTTTGTTTCTATAGTCGAAGTCGGTCGGATTGTCTCTCGAAACTTCTCTTCCAGAATATGCCAAAATATTGCCACTTAAAAGGGATCACTCCTCTTTTAATAAATTTTACTTGAAGATTGAATGGAAAGTTATTTAAGGTTCAAAGTCAAACAAGTTAGAATGTCTGCTTCTGGAAAGATGAAAATTTAATAAACCAACCAATGCATTACGGTATTTATTTCTTTCTGGTATTAGTCCAAACAAAAAACAAAAATAAGGATTCTGTGAAATAATATTCAACGATGCTCTTTTTTCAAATAGCTTAAGTCGGGGAGTATCAAAAGCTTCTAAAATGTATACTTAAATGCCTTCACGGCAATGTGTAAAATGTGTAAAACTTTACCTGGATTTATAGCGTAGGACAGTTTCTTTACAAAGTTCGTGAGTCTAACCGCCATAATGATGAAAGGGAAACCCACTAACTGCACGGGCAACTCAAACGAGGTCTCCTGGCCTGACCCTTTCATGGAACTTTCAAATAATAAGATCAAGAGTATCATCCAAACGTAGCACATCCTCTTCAAGTCCATTTCGGCAATCACCACGAAGTTTGAAATGTTTCAAAAGTTTAAATTTCGAATTTTCGACACAAAATTTATTTTCTTTTTATAGTCACAGTAACACCAGCCTATAATTTTATATCTAAACCTCTTTCGGTGGCTTACAAACTCATTTTATTAGTTCTAGTAGATCACACAACAATGTGGATTGGTATTCCTAGTCAGACTGGCCGTTCCCGCTAGTTACGCTGAGTCGAAGTTAAGTTTCGTAATGTTATTATAATCATTACACGCGTGCAGTTTGTAAATAGCCAAACAAGTGTGGTCACGTCAGGTTGAAATCACATTCAAGGCCAAATTAGAGTACTGTAGACTAGACGTAACCATTACTTTAAACGAAATCATATATCACTTAAAAATATCACACGGATTGAAACCAGCCTGACTATCTGCCTCATTAGATTATATGAGCAGGTATTACAAATTACAAAATATCAAATGCAATGTTACGCAAAATGTCATTGAGTTGCAAACGAGTCCCAATTCCTAACGAACTACCACGCTTCCTGTCACATTGAACAGCTTTATTATTCACGTCACAGTTTTAGATACCTTGCATTTGCGCAAGCCCAACTAAGTCGCAGACTAGCTAAGCTTAGACTGTTGCGCAGGAGTCTGCTATGCCGTTCCTACCACCAGCTACGGAGATCGCACATAACTAAGATCTTGATCTACGAGCGACTGACGACGCTATTGTCCCAGCAATTTTCATGTCCGGATCTGAAGATATATTATATTAGCATCACTATTAACAAAATAGTAACACCAAATAACAAAATAGTAATGTACTACTATTTAATCAATCAAATGAGGATACTTTTCCAAATTAATTTCTCATTAATTATAACCTCGGAACCACGGCAAATTCTAAACAATAGATTCGCCAGTATATGGCCACGAATTCTTTTATATCTATTTGTAGAATATTATTCTCTTTGTCGTATACATGAGAGTCAAAAGATCAAAATAATATCGAGCAACAATAAACAACCTCATTTCTGTTTATTCGTCTATTCGCAGGCACATTCCAACGGACGTAACAAAGGAGGCGTCCTTAGCACCTCGTTACGAGCCATCGCGGTCCTTGTTACAGCCAGGATTACACCCACTACAGCCTCGAAATGCGAGCGAAAAGAAAAAATAACAAAACTTTCTCCACCTCAATATTTTGAGCAAAACTTTTGCAACAAAGGTGTAGGAACAAGCATCAGCCAAGGACGGGTCGGATTCGTTTGGGAAGCGATCCGTAGGAAGTAACGCAAGTGCAACTAATACTTGTACCTACAACACTTAACGTAACCAAATTGTAAAAATCTGTAAATAGTCTCGAGAGAAATGAATATGAGTTGCTGACAAAATCCTTGATACCTCAGCAATAAAGAACCGTAATAAAAAAGTATAATAAAGAGCATTTGAGAAGTGACATAACTTTGAAACAAATAAATGATATTTTTGATGCTCTTCATTTTTCGCAGATTGCGTCTGAAGCTATATAAAGCTAGCATCCTGAGACGTTAGAAAAATCTACACCATGTCTTTTAACACAAATAGTCGATTCGGGTAGGGTTTAATAGGTCCATGGTTTTGAATAGTTTTTCAGTCGCATTTCAAAAAAGCAATTAAAGGGCTTTACTAAAACTAAGGTCAATATCCACAGTTTAAGTGACACGTTTTTAATTAGCGTACTACTCATCTAACTAAATTAATACTCAAATCTAAGCAAGTGTCCTCCCTTACTGAGAGTGGAAAAAATTCTTCAGTGACCCTCATTCACTGCTTAAAGCTACTCGTTCAAGCAGTCAAAAATTCAGAAACTATGAATATGGGTTTTGTATCCAAACTAAGGAGCCCTAAAACGGGAGAGTAAGTAAATGACGTCCGTATAGAGGAAAATAACAAGGGAAATTCTTAGGGAAACAGTCTCAATAGGTTGGGAGATTGTGTTTTTCCGCTCGTGCTGATTTATTTTAGTCACTTGCAAACGTCGCGTTTGTAAGGAAGCATACGAACCTCCACCTTATAGGTGTTCATTTGTCTTTTAAGAAAGGTCAAGAGTTTGCCTAGTTTTTTAGGTATATGGACTTAAGGCACACAAGAATGGAATTGCTTTTTCTGTGCTTTTTCACCGACTGAAAAACAGCTGGGTTTCGAAGTTTTTACTATCGTAAGCTGGTCATATTTACGAGTAGAAAAAAAAAGATAATATAAGATTAAAGTTTGAAATTTACTTGAAATAAACCTTTCGTAAGCACTGATGATAAAAATTGATCCTTTTCAGATAAAAAATTATTTTTTCAAACATCAAAATCTTTAAGGCAGAAGGTGAGAAAATAACATTATTGAAAGTAGTGGCTGCAATGATTAAATAACAAATGGCAAGCAACAGTCAACGCTTGAAATCATCAGTACAGTTCGCACAAATCCATGCGCTGATCTAACATAACGCACCGGTTTCATAAATGTGAGTGCATTTCGCTGTCGACAAAATAATAGCCTAGGCAAGCTTTTAAACATGGAAAAACGTAGGTTCAATGAATGCCAAAGGGTCATCGCGGACTTTAGCATTTAAATAGAAGCCTTTTTATAACAAAACCCTTGGGGGTCTTTTAGAGTAGCTGGCCCATGTTTAGTTTAATAATTTTCATGTTTTTTTGTTCGTTTAGGTATATCCAGTACAGAAAAGTGGAAAACCTTGGCTATAAATCTACATGGTAACATCGAACCCGTTAGGATAATTTGAAGGGGATGTTTTAACTTTAGAAATAACTAATACTAAAAAAAATGGGTAACATTAATCTTAAGGCAAGCGTCCTACCGACCGCGCTGCCGTCGCTAAGAAAGGAATATACCTACAACTATAATTATTGCAACGACTTCAAATTCACGCTGTAGAACATGGGTCAAATGGAACAATCTTACCAAGAATATGTACCTACCTAATGTGATATATTCTTTTTTTAAAAATACATAGTAAAAAAAATACAATTAAATTTAAAAATCATTATAAAAACTCAACATCAATATATCCGGTTCGAAGGACTTTGAATAGAAATATGGTGGACTCTGGATGGAATTGGCTAATTAAATATAGCGAAGGAAAAGTGACGAATGGATTGTTGAAATACTCGCGAAAGTTCTGTACAGGTGGATGGTCTTGTAAATTCACCTTTTTAGAGCACGGAGAGTTAAATTAACTAAAAATATTGAATTTATTGCTTATTCTGACTGAAAAACGACTGTATTTAACACTGACACTAAGAGATAAGATAAAAGAACAAAAACCGGTCAAGTGCGAGTCGGACTCGCGCACAAAGGGTTCCGTGCCCTTATCTATACACAATTTGAATATTTCAAGCGTCTACCTGTTGCCGTTATTAATATCGCGCAAAGAACGGCAAAAAAATACCCTTGTTGTATGGGACCCCCCTTAAACATTTATTTTATTCTGTTTTAGTATTTGTTGTTATGGCGGTAACAGAAATACACCATCTGTGAAAATTTCAAATGTCTAACTATCACGGTTCATGAGATAACAGCCTGGTGACAGACGGACGGACGGACGGATGGACAGCGGAGTCTAAGTAATAGGGTCCCTTACCCTCTGGGTCATCATCATCATCAACCCATTATGTCCCCACCGAGGGGCACGGGTCTCTTCCCTGAGGAAGGTATAGGCCATACTCCACCACGGGGGCCAAGTCCGGATTGGTGGAGGCTTGTAGACTAGTGGCTCGTCTACTGTCAGAAGTTGTCGAGCCGCCCTAAGGCCTCTGACTTGGCTTAACGACTGCCATCTATCGACGGCAGCCGGCACCAACAGCTTAACGTGCCTTGCGAAGCACGGAACCGCTCGGAAAAATGCCACTAGCGTTAGGCATAGACGGCGACCCATCCATGCACTGAACGCGCCCTGTGTTGCTTAACCTTCGTGATCGTTTAAGATCACTCAGGCAGCCGGGGCTACGAGCGATTCACTACCCTCTGGGTACTGAACCCAAAAAACTATGAATCTGAACGAACAAAAGTAATAACCGCCGTTAAGGCGCTTACTACCAAGTTAGAGGTCGTGGGTTCGATTCCCACTGGGGGCCGCCGTATATTTGTACAAATGGCCTCAGTCTGGGTGTATTTCGATGTTTGTGATGTCCTTGCTCGGCTATCATAGCACAGGGTATCCTAGTCTGGCACTAGGTCATGTGATTGTGTTGTGTGGAAGTTATTTATTTATAACAAATGGTTCTTTCCTCTATGCTAATGGCTAATAATTTACGTACTTATTTTGGAACCTGGTTGGCCCACAGACCCCTACCAAAATCCATTAAAAACCCCGTGTCAAGAGAGATCCCCACTAAAGAAGGCAGCGTGATAAACAGGTCGTTAAAGCGCGGCTGGTATTGCAGGCCGCTGTTTGTACCGGCAGATTATGCGTATTTAGAATGAATTATGGGCGTATCTGTCGCTGTGTAACGTTTCAACACGATACAAAAAAGAAAAAACTCGAGCATAGGGAAATGTAGCGATTAGGGTGAAGTTTGAAAAAACGTAGATAGCAAAAGCCTTGGTAGCGCATCGGTAGAACCGCCTCGCATCTGAGGTCCTGGGTTCGATTCCAGAATTCCAGGAACGAAGTCAGGACCTCGATACCTACATGCTGGCATGTACGTGGATACAAGCCAGCATGTTCCTACCAATGACTTTGATTTTATATTACGTACATTAGTGAATTTATAGTAGAAATCGAATCCAGGACCTCGACACGTGCTGGCATATACGCTGTACATGCCATCATGTACCTACCAATGACTTTGTTTTCTATGTTACGTACATTTGTGTATTTGTAGTAGCAATACTCATCACTCGCTACCTGTCAAGGAAAACATCGTGAGGAAACCTGTTTATGCGCGTGTGAAATTACCAACATGCGGTGGGCACGCGTGGTGATAAATTCCAACCTCTCTCTCTGAGAGAATAGGACGTGAAATGTGTCTGTCCAAAAACGGCTCGATTATGCCTGGCCTCGCCTAAGTTGCTGCACGCTACATTAGATACAAAAACAGAGTTTTACCTTCTGATTTAACCTTCCCCGATATTTATTTATTTGTCGATACACAAAAAAGTGTTGTGTGTTTTAAGTGTGTGTTTTAATTTTAAAGATTAAATGACATAAAAACGATTAAAACAAACCATAGCACCAAAATATGTGCCATCAGCATGATAAAATTTAAAATAAATAATTTACTTACTTACTTACTTAATAGAACCGACTGCCAAGAAATCTTCGCTGTCAATTAATATTCAAACAGTTCTTCGAAAGAGCGCGTTTTCGCGACTTTGTTATGTTTGAAATTACCTGCTTCTGTATTGATTGCCTTTATTATTGTTGAAAATTCACAACGAGGAGCACAGAGGAAATACTGTATTTATCTAGCGACTCACCTTTTCCTGAAGATAACTCAAAATTATAAAACATTAAAATGACAATTACAGAAACAGAGCAATAATGAACCATTTCAACAATGTGAACTGCCAAATCTTAACGAAGTTGTTTATCTTGGAACGATTGAAGTTGAAATGACAATTTTCCAGTGATCCTAGCATTGAAATGCGAAAACCATAAAATCGTGTACCCTTGAGAATTACGAAACGTTGTGACAAATCCATGGTTAGTATAGATTACAAATATTTTTTATTGAAGATAGAGACTTTGTGTTTTAAGTCATTTACATTGCCATACCACGCGCTAACCAGGAAAACATCGTGCCGGAGGTGTTCATATACCTCAGTGGTTGAAATTGAGAGTCCACGGTGGGCGGCCCAGAGAGTTTGGGCTTAGAGAAAAACCCTATCCCCGAAGTAGGACGTATATCGGTTACATAAAAGAAATTACGAATCAACGTTAAATCCAGTAAGTAACTAATTAATTTGTACAGAGTACTCTACTATTCCCATTACCCAACTTTCCACTGAGAGTTCTATTTACAAATGGAAAAGTCATGAAAAAGACAGAAGGGTTTCATTTAACTTTCCACGTAACTTTTTGTCGCAACATTGGCCGGCTCCACATTGTAGTTTACCGTCAATGTACGTTGTATCGTTGGATTAGTTTTTTTTATTTGCTGGGGTTACAACAGGATGAGTTACTCATAAAATAATGCTATAGTAAAATGCCCAAGTGAATAAGGTAAAATACCGCATCTCTTAGAGTATCCCACTATGAACACAACTAATTGCAATTTACAAAGAGCTGGGTCCTATTTCATAGAACTACGATTTACGGCCCCTCAATGACAATTCGATGTACATTGCAAAACCAATTTACCCACAGATTAACAGGTAGACTCGACTACGCCGTGTACCTCGAATTTTCGTAATAAACTACGATTGTAGTCTTATGAAACTCGGCCAGACGCCATTATGTTTCTGAATCCGAACAAACTATTAGGTACAAGCTTTGCAATGGATAATCTCATTTTGTGATACGACAAAAAATTAACAATTTTTAGGGTTCCGTACCCAAAGGATAAGGATACCCTATTGCTTAGACTCCGCTGTCCGTCCGTCCGTCCAGATATAGTAAACCACGAATTGTAGTTCTATGAAACAGGCCCCTGCTCGTACATGTCTCTTTTTTATTGTGCGGTTAGGTCATAGACAACGATATATTTGCTTGAAACTCAATGTAAATGAACCGTAGTCAGTGATTAGAATATAACCAAACCCGTTCCACTTTTACTTCCTGCACAATAGCTTAAATAATAATGTACGATTCCTCAAGCTAATTATAAAGCAGTGAAACAAATAAAGCCATGCGATTTCAATCTATGACCTAACGGAGCGGTTTTGTGAAGTACGAATGCGAATAAAAAAACCTACTATAACACTAACACGCTATGTCTATACATGGTGTGTAAGCGTTGATAAGTAAGCACGGAAAGAAATCAATGACGTTAACAGAATTATTACTATTATTCAATTTTTATTGTACCAGTAAAAATGGTACAATTGGCGTGCTTAATACTAAATAGTATTAGTAGTGAAATTGTTTACATAGTTACTGTAAATCATTCATTTTATACATCTAAAACAATAAATTGAAAGCTCGAATGAACATCTGAGCACATTTGATTAGGCAATTCCGGTAGTTTCAGCACCAAACCTATTCGATTAACCTGAACCTTCATTTGAGTTCATAAGGAGCGCACCTACACACACACCTACCCATTTAATCAACAGCGAGTGCCTAATGAAAAGAAAAATAATTAAATTACAAAATGGTCCGTAAACGAATTTGGATTTAGAACGCGTCCGAAAAATAATCAACGCGGTCGTTAGTACAAATTAGCTAAATGGGCAGTTAGTATACTTTAGTGGCGGTTCAAGGCTATTGGAAGTAATCGTATCTGTTACGTATGCATACGTAACGTGGCGTGGCGTCATGCGCCGTGCATTCGCATAAAAATTGGGTCGGGCGCCACGCTTCATGGGCTAGTTTGCTAGATTTTTGCGCAGAAGTGAAAACAGGTCTCAGGTAAAGTGACATTTGTGAAAAAATCCAATTTTACCGGGGGGGCATTAATATACTGCCAAAACCAATAAGGGAAAAAGGTTGCAAAGTAGAATAAAACAATAATCTTTGGTTTTTAATCAGAACTGCCGGTCTCAATAAGGCATTCTCCATCTCCAGCAATCTTCAAAAATAGGGTAAAAGAACTGTATCTATCTCTGTAAATTAAGTTTTTAATCAGTACATGATTGCTTTTTCTTTCTATGTAGGTATATTATATTCATTATGTCCTCCTCTTACATATAGGTATTGTAACTTATTTATGTAGTAGTTTATAACAATTATTTAAGTAAGATTTATGTAAGTTTATTATTAAGTTTAAGTATGGACTATTCATATTTGCACCAACTACCCGTCTCCCTTTCTCCTTCGGAAATCTTTCCGTCACAAGGTTTGTCTGGAAGAAATTGCTGTTAGCAATAAGGCAGCCCATTGTACTTTTTCATTGTAACTTTCATATTTTATGTCTCGCTTCTTGTGTGCAATAAAGAATATTCTTATGTTATCTTAACTGCCCACCAAATATTACAACATCAGCGTTTTTGTTAGGGGTTCTTAATATGGTGGCCAAGAGTCTATGTACACCTGAGAAAACCGGCCAAGTGCGAGTCGGGCCACGCGCAATTTAGGGTTCCGTAGAAAGAGGAGTGTTTTTATCTGCTTTAGAGAACTAACAACTTCATGAAAGTAATTTTCAATGGATTTTGTACGAAGTTTTCCTTTTATAAGTAAAGTAAAGTAAAATTAAAAAGTTCTTTATCAATAAAAATGGTTACAGACACAAACAGTTTACTGTGGTCGCCACGCTAGGTCTAGCCAGGATTGTTAGTCGCCTATTACTCGTTAACTTGTAAAGCCTACTTAGCCGTGATAGTTTTCCTTTTAAGTTCATTATATGTGCTACTGACCTGAATTTTTTCGCGTTTCTACAATCAACCGTTTAGCCGGGAGAGGGGGGACGCCCTACTCTGGCAAAAATTGACGCTTCAAGCTAAATATTTCGCAAACGGAACCCTTAATCGAAAAATGGTCTTCCTACGCCCACAATATTTTTAAATGACCAATCCAACAATACCACACACTATGGTGGTGGTATTTTTGGATTGGTAATTGCATCCATAATTTAGGTGTACGATAAAAAAAACAGATCTGCCATAATAATCTTCGTCATAATGAATCAATAAGGTTTATTGATTCATTATGAGGTTTATTTATTTGAAGATGTATGGAGTATACCCAGGCTACCCTTTGCTGTATCATACCTTGTTTGTACTAGGCATGGTAGGATACAGCAAACTGGAAGTGAGAAGAGAAGCGGCTCTCGCCATATATTTGTTTCGCGTGTTCCGCGGGGAGCTGCACCACCCAGCCATCCTCCAGGAGCTGCGGCTGAACGTACCAGACGGACTGGCGGGGCGGCGGCGGCAGCCCGCGCTGCTGGCGGTGCCGCGTGCGCGCACCAACCTGCTGCAGCGGACGCCTCTCACGCGTGCGCTGTGCTTGCTCAACACGGTGGCCGACTGTAGTCTGAGCGAGTTCAAGAGGGCCATAATTCGGATTTTTTAAGTTAAGGACTTATCTCATAATGTACATAAATGTGTAATTTTTATGTAGCCTCATTGTTTGTCCCACTGCAGGGCAAAGACGATATTTTTTATGTGTAATATTAAGTGTTATTTCTTTTTGTTCAAGTTTACTAATTTTATCTAACTCTATCGCATTAGGTACTACACCTGTAATGATAGATGTTATGTGCTGATACAAATAAATAAATAAATAACAACACTTAGAAGACTTGAAAGGCCATTTAAAATGAGTTTTCTGTAATTAAAAGCTTAAAAAACTTCAATGACGTCACTTTGTTTTTAAGTGTACATAGACTCTTCACCACCCAGTAATAGTTAAAAAACATAGATGTCTAACTAGCGCTAAAAAATCACCCCACGTTCAATTCGGGCAGTATATTTTTTATTTCGATCTTATTTTATATTTTTTTCTTAAAGCAGAAGTAATTTCTAGAGACTAATTTCATTTTTTCAGCGATTTGTTAAGTTTATTATTATAAATTATTTATTTAAAATATTTGAAAGCGTGACGTCATATTTTTCGAGTGCACACGCCGAAACGTCGCGCAAACTGTCACACTTTGTTTCTGTGATTTGCTGTCACAGACGTTTTTTTCACAGACAAGGAAATTATATGCATATGACAGTTATGACAGCAAGTCTTTTTTTAAGTAACGTAGTGTTGCCATATGTTATGTTTATTTTAAAATGTGACGTCATCAGAAGGTCGAATGAAGGTTATTGTTTTTTGGCAAAAATAATGCTCATCTTCCTTAATATTTATCTTAAATATAGAAAATATGGTTACTTAGATGTTAATCTCGAAATGGTTTTTGATTCAGCCCTCAAGAAAAAAAATAGTCTTTGCGAATTGTGGGAAGGCGGGCGGCACTTGTCAATTGTGTTACCAGCGAGTTTAGTATTACCCGGGAAAATATCTATTCACCTGCCAACGTCAAACGGCCATCTTTCGAAGTACCTAGATATTTCGACAGATTATACATGAATGTTCCGTCTGGCGCCGGATTAAGAATAGCGTCACTCCATTTCCTTCCGTGGATGTCGCAGAAGGCGACTAAGGAAATCAATTACCAGGAGACGGAAAGCAGCGTCTTCCTGAGATTCCGACCGCATACTGCGATCGCCAACCCGCCTGCCAAGCGTGTCGATTATGGCAAAACCCTTCATGGTTTTGAAAACCACGAAGGAGGCCTATGTCCTGCAGTGGGCGTCAAATGGCTGATGATGATGATGATGATGATACATGAATGAAGTCAATGGTTTGACCTTGTCAAAAAAATCTTACTAAGAGAATGGTGTTATGCAAGCATGCTTGAACTCCGAGGAAGTTACTAGTAAAACTGGCATTAATTTGTTATAGCATAACCTATGAATAAGAGGGTCAATCAAACTTTTGTTTATAAATAAATCAATGTATTTTAGTTCTGAAGATCGCATGATGACTGAAAAGATTAGTAAGAAAATAATTCATAGCCAAATGAAGCTTACATTATCACGCCCCATCACAGTAGATAGAGACGTAAACTAACCTGGGCTTAAAATGTAGCTTAATCTCTTGACGAACCGCGCCATCCGTGTGAGTGCAGTTAAGACTGGGAACCCAATTAACTGTATGGGAATATCGACACCAGATTGACTTGATACCTCGGTACAGCCGTTCAACATAACTGTCACTATCAATAGAATGACTGACGTCGTCCTCAGATGCATTATTTAGATATTATTTTAGCAAGTAGGTATTTTTAAGTTGTAGTACAAGGACAAACAGATTACTTGGAGCACTCAAATAAACTTAGTACAGTATAGATTATGTTCACATGGACGCCGACAGGACACTGACTACGAAACAGCGTGCATCAAAAATGTAATCACCCAAGCCAATGTCATTGGTAAAACCTACTCGCCTCGCCTGTTATGCAACAAAGCGCATAAATACGTGAGTAATACGATGTGAAATCGATTACACTGATTTCGATTGTCATTAACAAACCCTTGCATTTCACGTCACATAATTAGATTGTTACGGATACCCAATTAATCTTTGTCCCTCTTTCATTAAATTGTGAAATTCAAAGCAAACGAATTATTATTAGGGGAGACGGAAAAGAGTGCGTCCCGCATATTTCCTGGTGCAATTAGACCTCACTTATATGAGCGACCAGGGTCATTAATAATCGTACTTAATACCCGTTCTACCGATTGATTAATTTCCGAATCTGTTGGGTTTGTTGATTTCAGTGTGCCACGAAATTTTATACACAGCCGCAAATATTGCTAAGCGTACAAAGGCAGGCGCTTTCTTAACTAGACTTCTAATCGGTATTACGTGTAGGTACCACGTAATACCGATTAGAACACCACCTATCACAGTAACCGAGAGAGACATTAGATATACTATACTTAATTTTTTTTTTCAAACTACAAAACCTTTATTTTCGTACACTGCTTAATTTAACGGTACACAGTATCTGGTGCCACCTTTTAAGCATGTATAATGCCTGTACTAGGTGACACCGCACTTCCATAGCGTAAAAACTTAGTCTAATTTTATATTTTACTTATTTTAAAGATTACTTTATTACTTTTATGACGATGAAAGAAACATTTTAACGACTACCAAAATGACTGACTATCAATCAAACGAATGACGATCGAATCAGCAGCAGGTACTTAGTCTTTTCACATGACCCATGCGCGAGCAAAAGGAAGTCAAATATGCTGCCGACCGGTTGCGGTGAAGAAGAGGGTCCCTAATCTTAACGCATACATACAGTTAATTTAAACTACGGGAGGTTAATTTAACAAGCGATACACGAAGCAGAGGCCACTCTACTTGCTCTGAACAAGACAACGGCGAGGATACAGTCCGGCCCCTCGCCACGGCCGGTCTTCCCGACAGCACTGGACTCCCCGGTCTACAACCAACTCAACTCCTATTTATACAAACTACGGGCAAAACTTTGCTACCGAGATGTAGGATCTCTACGCTGATTGGTGGTCTTGACCAGCAATTTGGCTTCGTGCCGTTCCGCTCAGTGCACCAGCAAAAAGTGCCATTACGCGTGAGGCGTAGCCGCTACAATAGCGGTCTTTTTTTTCTGCAGTCGAAATCGTATAAGTGCTTAGACTCATATATAGACAGATGTACATGTATGCTAGCATACATAACATATGTTTTATTATCAATAAATCTTATGGCTAGTTTACACAGTTTGAGCGGCTGCCTAGCCAGTAGACAGCTACTCGGCTTGTCTACTCGTACGCCAGTACCTCGGCTCGCCTTTGATGTCTACACGACACAATAGTAGCTGCTGCGCAGTCTTACGAGTTCCGCTCACAACTGTCCGGCTTGCACTGGCGAGCTACTGCCGAACGCGTCCAAACGATGCAAGTGATGACCGAGCTACTGCCATGTACGAGTTGCTGCCGGGCGAAAGGCGAGTTCATCATCATCATCATCATCATCAGCCATTTGACGCCCACTGCCCTCATGGTGTTCTAAACTTCCCGGTCCTGTGCCTCCCACATCCAGCGACTCCCCGCCACCGCAACCAGGTCATCAGACCATCTGGCGGGGGGTCTTCCCACGCTGTGTCGACCGGTCCGCGGCGGTCCGTCCGCAAATTAAAAACAAAAAAAAAAAAAATAAGTAGCTCGAATGCGAGCTACTGTCCAACCGGTCTTGTTGGAAATCCATGGAGGAGGCCTATGTTCAGCAGTGGACTTTTTGTGGCTGAATGATGATGATGATCAAAATGTAAGCAACCGCAGACGAAAATCGAATGGCGAATTTTGCCATGGAATAATCGCCGCTCGCGTGCGACAAACTCTTCTTGTGTAACTTCCTCTTAGTTACGTCCAAACAGTACGAGTTACTGCAGTGGAGTTACTCGGCAGGCTTACTCGTACGCTAGCTCGCACTGTGTAAACTACCTATTATACCAAGTAAATCACGGCCTCAATATTGTCGAAGACAGCAGTCTCCGTACTTTCGATGCGAATTGCGTTACTATTAAGTGTGTTTAATAGCATTTAACTGTGGCGCAATTTCGAACACAATAACGATGGTACAGAGGCAGATGGATGGATGCTCACATCAACTTTATCAAGTCACCGTATAAGCCAGCTCAGTAGTAAATGAAAGTCCTGGCGCATACACAATAATGACGAATGAAGGGGGTACCTATGATTTCTTCAAAACCTCAACTTAATCTCTTAGTGCAGTAGCTATCAATGAAAAACGTAAGCGATTACAATATTGGTAGAGGCAAAGGACCATAGTTCTGCAGTAGAGTTATTTGTAGACCATCGTCATAAATAACCTAATGAAAGTGGTGCATAGAGAGAGAACGAACTTTTATCTAGATTGGTCCGACTGAAGCCTTATCAAAACAGGGGCAGCAAGCCTTGTTTGCTTATGTGAGTATTTTTTACATAAAATACGGGAAAGGTTCTACCTTTTTTCGTTCCACCTGATTTCACGTTTTCCACACACGCTTCCCTTACCTGACGTAACTCAATTCACTTAAAATTCTCCGTGTGTTTTGTCGGTGAAATCTTTGCAAATTTTCAAAGTGTATTCGCCTTGTTTGACGGAAGAGGCTTATGTACGCCCTCATTGCTTCTTAATTCCTCTCATTCAAGGATCTTACGTTGATGGCGTATGAATTAATCATAGGTTGTCAACTAAGGTTCTACACAAATATGAAACATTTTGATCAATGAATTGTATACCTTAAGGATTTAGTATTATAACTCATAATTATGGCGTAGTTGAAAATTTTCAGTTAATCAGAGATGGTGCGATGTAACGTTTTTCGACATAATATGGAAATTACTATATTTGCGCCATTCCGTGTTTTGATTACGTTTATACTACATACTTAATAATCATCAACCCATTATGTCCCCACCGAGGGGCACGGGTCTCTTCCCTGAGGAAGGTTTAATAATAACTTAATAATAACCCTTCATAATTGAATCATATTTTTAGCAATTTTTTATACACATTGTAAAGTAATAAAATGGTAACTGCAAGTTTAAAGAATAATAAACATCTCAATATCAATTACTTATAAAAACACGATTTCTTAAAACACTCCTCCGAGTCGATTCAAATAGTCTGTGGTGAAGGGAAAAACCTGAGCACAAGTTATTTAAACTGCCTCTCAGGGGTGTTTCAGAAGAATCGTATTTAAAAAAAAAAACCTTGAATCCCTTTCATATCTCTCGAAGGCGAAAATAACAAAATACATTATGTATGTTTCTGTAAGAGAAATATTTCCGTAAATTACTTAGGTATTACATCAGAATATACATCAGTAAATTACGCGATGAATAAAATAATATCTACTGCGGTGTGCGATGATACTGTAGCCGGATAATATTGTTACACGTGTCTCGGAGGAAATCTCACATTTTTCGCGGGCTCTGTCTGTGCATTGCAACACGCCCATACTTTATGTAAGTATGGCGATTACGGATGGCGGACATACTTCGACCAAATACGGGATGTTAGCAAAGGGCAAGATAGAAAGTACCCGAAACCGGTGTGCATGCAACGACTAATGAATGTTGATGAAGCGAACTAGATCTGTCAGGATCGTGGCAAATGGGAGACCCTGGTCTCTGCCTACCGCTCCGGAATGCAGGCGTGAGTTTATGTTACGTTATGTTTATGTCAATTAATTGTTCTCGAACTAATAAATTTTTCCTTAGTGTAAACAAACAACCAGTAGCGGTGGTAGCCTATAGAACATTGGACTCGGAAGCGAGAGACCCAGGTTCAATTGCCAGTGCGGGCATGTACCTATTGTTTTCTAAGATATTTGTTAAGACATTTATGAAGTTATAGTAGCAATACCACTCGCTAACTGTGAAGGAAAACATCGTGAGGAAACCTGAGTTTCTGAGCTATTCACATACCTCAGCGCTTGAAATCGCCAATCCGCGGTGGGCACGTGTGGTGATTAAGCCCATACTCTCTCTCTGAGAGGTCTGTGCCCTGCAGTGGAACGTATATAGGCTGATAGTGCAAACAAAAAAGTCTTTGACGGTGAAATTAATTAAAATTTATTTGCAGAAAAAAACCTTTACAGCAGCAACTGCCAGCTTAATGAACAGCACCTTGACCTTGCTTAGCCACTTACAACATAACAGTTCTACAATACGAATTATAAACAATTCTAGGTCTTGTAATATTCGTCCGTTTTTACCGTTCGAAAATTTCGATTAGTAATAACCTTACTATTTGAATATTCAATTATGACGTATTTCCGATTATTTCGACTTGTTGAATACCAAGCAAAACCCCTCATGGTTATGAAAATCATGAGAGAGGCCTACGTCCTGCAGTTGGCGTCAGGGGGCTGATGATGATGATGATGATGATGAATACCAAGCCTAGGTCATTACACAGTACAGTAGTACCGTTTTTTAATATTAACAATTATTTGTAAAAAAAAATTGTCTAAAACACTCCTGATATAGAATTGAAACGGGCCTTAAACACGAACTCACTAAAGCATGATTTATAAAATAAAATCTCGATACATCACAATAACTCTTTCGGGCTTAAAGAGTATTTTGTCTAAAGAGCTCCTCAAAGTTCTGAGCTCCTCGCATTAATTAACTTTCAGGGTTCCGTAGTTAACAAGGAACCCTTATAGTTTCGCCATATCAGTCCGTCTGTCTGTCTGACCGCAGCCTAGCACAGGGACCGCAAGTACTAGAACGCTGAATTTGGCATAGATATACGTATTAATCACGTCGACAGAACGTTAAGATAATAGTACATTATTGCAAATTCAGTGAAATAGGCAATTGCAGGTCGAGTATGAGTTTGAAGGCCGAACCGCAGGCGAGGACTTCAATGATACGAGACAGGCAATTGCCATTTTGGCCGAGGCATATATAGTGCTTTTCTTAAAAAAATGCAAGGAATTAAAAAGGGGCCTTTTACATAATAATTTTTTCTTTTCATTTTGCTGGAAGCAGGTTTTCCATCGCTAATTTAGCTTCCGATCTTAAATCTGGTGGAGTGCAGTCAATGTTCATTTAGTTTTCACTTTCAGAATCATCGGAACTCATTTTAATTATTTTATTAATAAAATAACAACGAGCTCCGCTTTACCGCCAATTTTTATTTTTATTTTACAGTTTGTGCCGAAAGGTAAACGCATCTGTGGCTATACAGCCACGAGAACGCAATGTGTACGAAAGAAACAGCACACCGTTTCATACAACATTGCCGGCGCGCTCTTCGTTCCAAATTCAAAGAACACGCCGGGAAGTGATTTTGGTTTTTCAGTTTTATACGTAAATAGGTATGATACTTCGCGTGTTCTTTATTCAAAAGTAATGACAATATTTCCGCGCATGTTTAAGAAAAATATATTTTTTTAGGGTACTTTACACCAGGTATCGTTAGATTATACGTCTAGAAATATTACTAGTGTAGCAAAACTATTTTTCGATTCCTAAGGGCGTCCCCCACTCTTCCGGCTAAACGGGCGATCCTTGAAAATTCAAGTAAGTAGCACAAATAATGAACTTAAAAAAACTGTGACGGCTAAGTAGGCTTTAGAAGTTAACGAGCAATAGGCGAACAAGTTATAAAAGGAAAATTTGGAACAAATTACTTTGATGAAATTGTTGCTTCTGTAAAGCAGATAAAACCCCCTCTTTCTACCGAACCCTAGACTGCGCGTAGCCCGACATGCATTTGGCCGGTTTTAATAAAAAACACCGTTAGACTTTTTAGTGCGTAACTAGGTACTAATGTTAATAGAGCGAGTTAAAAAGTTATTTTGTTAAAAATAAAGTGAACGTTTTACACCGATTTTTTTTGTGTTTTCTGGGATAATTAAATATGAAATTAAAGAAGATTTTTTTGTCATCTTGATCGTCGTAAGTTATTATTTTTTCCATTCACTCATTTGCTCCATCTTTTCATTCGGTCATTCACATTCCTTTTTATTAGAGATTCTACGAACTCGTTTAAAATACTGTTTTTCTTCGTTAACGAATAAATAAACAGCTTTTTTTCAAACTCAGAAGGCGATGAAATTCCAACAACATTTTATTTTACAAAAACTCGAAATATTCGATATATAAATGCAACGCACTTAACGAATCCAATTAAACAACACAAAAAACGAAAAACCAACGTTAACTAGTGTCATAGAAAAATATAAAAACAGTTAATAGTTGCGTCGACTAAATAGAAAAAGACGCATAAACGAGTCCACTAAACCCGTCGTCGATTCGAAAATAGTTGGAACGCTAACTATTGACAAATGTGATAACACGTCGACCTAACGTCAACGACTACACATGAGCTTGTCGATGCAGAAACAGTTGCAACGTTTTGTGACTGCCTCGTTAGTCCAGCGCTTACCACGCTTGACGACCAAAAGATAGGTCATAGGTTAGATTCCCTAACACTTGATTTGTACTATGGCCTCAGTCTGGGTGAACTGTCATGATTGTGATGTCCTTGCCTGGTTTGGTTACCATAGCAGAGAGTATCGTTTGGGACCTGGACAAGTGATTGTGTTGTGTGGAAGTTGTTATTGTTATTTACTACTTTTTTTGTACAGTCTATATACGTCCCACTGCACGGTCTTTCTCTCAGAAAGAGAGCTGAGGTATGTGAACACTACAGACACTCAGGTTTCCTGACGATGTTTTCCTTTACAGTTAGCGAGTGGTATTGATAGATAGATAGATAAATTTCATTTATTTACACTTTCACACACACACACACACACACTTAAATCGTATTGCTACTACAACTACACAAATATACGTGACTTAGAAAACAAAGTCGATGGTACATGTGGGGGCTAAATCTACGACCTTTCAAATGTGAGTGAGGCCGACGTTCTACCGCTGCGCTGCCACCGATTTTAAGATAAAATAAGGTAAGTTAAAATTTATTCATAAAATCGTAGCTATAAAGTGTAAATAAGAATTTAATTTAACATACTTAGGCAAGAGTAAGTACATAGCCTAAGCTAGGAATAAACCTGTAGTTTAGGCTGTGTATGTAAGAGCTTAAATTAACTACTTTACGTAGAAAAAAATCTGTGTCGTATCGTTGAGAGGCAAATCATCAACGTTCCGTCTCTACTTTTCACTCCCTGTCAGAACGTTCCTTTCCTCCATCCGATCACACA
The DNA here is from genome assembly GCA_947308005.1 of Yponomeuta malinellus. NCBI lineage: Eukaryota > Metazoa > Arthropoda > Insecta > Lepidoptera > Yponomeutidae > Yponomeuta > Yponomeuta malinellus. The sequence continues at coordinate 9,039,833 of OX371012.1, read as the reverse complement.
TACCCACAGCGTAAAGGTACTCGTATGCATAAGAGATACCTCTTACCCGCAAGGGTGTTCCTAATAAACTAAGATTATGCTAATGAGCAGTTTCCAAAACTAACAACTTATTGTTTACACTTGGTATAAACAGACACATATGCTCTAATTAACTTACAATACAAGTGACATTTACAGGGTACAGTTTAGCCCAAAAAAAATAAATTGCAATAAACGGAGGCATTTTTGTAGCAACAGCTCATTTTGTCTTGTTGACGAACTGATGTAAAAAAGTTGTAAGTAACTTTGACAGTTACGTACCGCATAACCGTTATGCAGTCGAAATCAAGATTAAGAACGCTTGAGGATTCTGTGAGATAAAAGCAGGCATCACTAATTTTCTAGTTAGACGTCAAATATTTTCTTACCTATGGAATGAAATTTCGTCTAATACAGTCAATAGCAAGTCAACATTTACAATTTAGTGTGCAATTTCGATGGTAGCCTAGTGGGTAGAACATCGGACTCGGAAGCAAGAGACCCAGGTTCGATCCCCAGTGCGGGCATGTACCTATGACGTGGTTTTCTAAGTTATGTACATTTGTGAAGTTATAGTAGCAATACCACTCGCTAACGGCGAAGGAAAACATCGTGAGGAAACCTGAGTGTCTGAGCTATTCACATACCTCAGCGCTTGAAATCGTCAACCCGCAGTGGGCACGCGTGGTGATTAAGCCCATACTCTCTCCCTGAGAGAAGGCCTGTGCCCTACAGTGGGACGTATATAGGCTGCTTATGTTGCAAATTCGCCCGTAACGTAACGTAAAGGTTAATGTGCTGTTGATTGTGTAAAGGATACGTGTCAGCATTTGAATTCTTACAATGGCACAGATAATTTATTAATCGAGTCATTACGTCGGAAAAAAGGGGTTAGAAATGCATCTCAACCGAGAAGTTTTGGATGTTAATAATAATTATTTCCACACAATACATTTGACCTGGTCCCAAACTAGGATACCCTGTGCTATGGTAACCAAGCAAGGACGTCACAATATTACGTGGGGTGGGTCTAGAAAAGCTTAACTTCAAATATTCGACCAATATTTCCTATGTGCATTTTTCGCCATTTTGAAAAAAGTGTTAAATACAGTTTTTTCACAATAACTCGGTTCTCCGTAGAGATACGAAAATTTTGATGCAATACTTTTTTGTTGCTTTTTTTTACAATCCAAAATTAAGGCCGTTTACATTTTTCATATATCGTTTTACCCATCTAGAGAATTTAACCTTTTTTTAAAGATGGCGGAAAATGAATATAGGAAATCTTGATCGACAATTTGAAAAAAAAACCTATTTAGAGGCTAAAAATTCCAGATGTCGCTGCCTGTACGTAATACGGAGAAGTTTGTAGAGGCTTGAAATTTCACTGATGCCTGCACTTGCCCATTAGCTCAGTTGGAAGAGCGCTGGCATGGTTAGCCAGAGGTCGCGGGTTCAAGTCCCGGCATGGGTGGAATTTTTAGCCTCTAAATAGGTTTTTAGAGTAACAGCATACAGCTGTCTCGGTTCCCATGCATTTCCAAATATAGGTATATAATGACTGGGCTATATGCTTTGCAAAACCTTTCCTACAACCTTCACTATATTTGGTTTGCATACCGAGTCCTTCATTGAGTTTAAAAGCTCACTGTAGATAGCAGATCTACGACTCTACATTTACATTTTAATTGAATTTACGCCACGAATTCGTTATTTCCCTGAATTTGATAATTGAGCCGCTTTGGCATCAATTTTAAGGCTTTCCTTAATTCATTACTATTTTAGGTGAAGAATTACTATTTGGAAATTAAATGGGGACCGGAATTAAACCTGAAATTTAATAGATTAATATCCAATAGTAAACTACCGATCTAAGTGTAACAAAGGCTGTGATTATTAATTTCCCCATACATAATTTCACCGCAGAGGTACGTTAAGACTGACAAACTTACAAACACACATATTTCAAACAACAATAGCTTTAATTGCTGGTGAATAGGCTCCATAATCACTGAAACGTCAACTTTGCCAGCTATTATGGCCACGCACGCGACAAAACCTTCAAGTTTCCGTTTTCATACGAGCGCTTTATAGCATTTGTTCGCGAATCTATTCGAAAACCGCCCGTGTCGTTTAACGAACAAGGATCAAAATAGCACAGGAGGGCAAGAAGCACGCGAGGAACCCGTCAAGTCGGTGTTTTTCACAGGTTTCAGCGCGAGCTTTGTGCCAGTACACCGATAGATACGACCCAGGACGCGCGTCCGCGCCACCAACGCCAAAACATCGCAACTTTATTGAAAACCAACATTCTGAACTAAAACGATGACTTGACTAACCATTGAATTGTGAAACATGTGTTAATACTCATTGGTAAGTAAATGATTGAGTGTCAACGTTATGCTGAAAGAAGGGTTAACCAAGTAAAGTGCTTGTAGAGGTTATACTTAGTGTGGTGGAGTGGAAAGTAAAGAGGGTAAAGAGGTAGTTTGGACATCAAAAGGGTGCCTAATCCCCAATCTAAAGTTTCGGTAAGTCACGCTTGAAGTCTAATCTACAGTTCAGGCTATAAGGTGTACTTTGAGTAAATTGGATTAATTGGAGATTAGAGCAGTAACTAGATTTTGCATGCCGCAGTAAACGTAAAGACACGGTGGGTTTTTCTGTTATATAAGTATGCTAGTTCAGTTGTTTTTACGCTTGGCGTCAAATTTAATATTGAATTATGTAGAGCGTTCAATTGTATACCTAGCTCTTATTTCCGCTTATATCTCATTAAGGCTGGTTTTGCCTCTGCCATCCCTTATGTATTCAGAAGAAACGGTTTTCAGATTTGGCGTTATTTCAATACAGAATATACTTATTTGAAGAATGTAGTTCATGCGTAAATAACGTTTTTGCCAATGTTAGATTTAAGCCGGTTGTACACTGTTATGACTCTTCTTATTTGAAAGAGGTCTTACCATTTTTATTGTTATTATTATTATAATTAATAACACGCTGTATATTATTAATAACAACGTAAAAAACATTAAAAGAAGCGGCCAAGTGTGTGTCGGGCCACGCGCAGTGTAGGTTTCCGTAGAAGGAGGGGTTTCTTGATTGCTTTACACAAGTAACAACTTCATCAAAGTAATTTTCAATGGAATTTGAATGAAACTTTCCTGTAAGTTGGTCAACTATCACTCGTTAACTTGTAACGCCTACTCGTGATAGTTTTCCTTTTAACTTCATTATTATGTGCTACAGCCCTGAATTTGTTTTTTCACACTGTGGTATAGGCGAGAAAAAAATCATCCCTAATTTCGGTCTACGGGAGGTTGAACTGAAAAGGGATTTAAAACCATGCTTTCAGCTGGCATCCCTCTTTCATACATTGTTATATTTATTCATGACTCTAAAAGAATCAGCGTGCAATTGACAGCAGGTGAACCTTTACATTTTTTGTTGCAAAGTCGTCCTTAACGTAATTGATTAGAGTGCACGTATGTAAAGGTTGATATTCTGTTTACTGTACGTTGATAAAATTAAACGTTATTTAAAATTAAATATTTTATTTTAGTTTTTGGTAAAGAAATATAACAAGAAAAATAAAAAACCGGTCAAGTGCGATTCGGACTCGCGCACGAAGGTTACCATTATCTATACAACATTAGACACAAAGATAAAAAAAACAGCAAAAAAATCACGTTTGTTGTATGGGAGCCCCCTTAAATAATAATTTTATTTTGTTTTTAGTAATTTGTTGTTATAGCGGCAATAGAAATACATAATCTGTGAAAATTTCAACTCTCTAGCTATCATGGTTCTTGAGATACAGCCTGGTGACAGACGGACAGACAGACAGCGAAGTCTTAGTAATAGGGTCCCGTTTTTACCCTTTAGGTACGGAACCCTAAAAATTATGCTCGATACGCACTGCCGTGGTATGACAAAACACTATATCTGTAGATACAGTGTTTTACGGTAACATGAATAATTCGATTCTTTGCCCTTTGGTACATGGTATGCCATCAAAAAATATTGAAAAAGTCTTAATAATACGGAAATTAGCCATGGTAATTAAACTGTATTCCCAATTTTGTCAAACAAAATACTGCTTTTATAGATAAAGTGTTTTGCCATAACAAGCTAACTGTTTTTTTATGTCAGGTAATTGTAGATGCAGTGTTTTGTCATAACAATCTCACAACGTAGAACCTACCTCTTTCTTTAACAACTCTTTGCAACTACATTTGCAGTGTTTTGTGAAATCAATTATTCTGCTTAGCTGGGCCTTTACGCCATAACATAACACGTTTTATGATGTAAATTCAATAAATAACATACTTTTTTATTTCTTGTTACGGCATAGTTTTATGTACTATTATTAAACACATAAAAATTTCGAAGTAATCTGTTTATATTTGACGTATTCATGCGTAAATTTCGTAACAAAATGTTTTTGCGTTTTCTGGAAAATGCCTGTTTTCAAGTTACAGTGTTTTGTCATGACACGGCAGCGCAGTTGTACAAACGCGATTGTTTATTGAATGTAGTTGTTTACCAAACTTACCAACAAAGTTATCGCAATTAGACCGATTAAATGTATAACTAATAATATGACAATTATGGTTTTTTATAGTGCGTAGATAGACCACATTAGGCAAGAATACAATCGTTAAAATTCTTACAATATGTGGGCGACAAGGATGCCAGAAGTGAACGCAAACGTAAAAATTTAATAAATGCGTTTGTATTTACAGATTTGTCACCTTCATATGGCATGTGTGATAAATATATGATGTCCTTGTCACTTATGTAGATTAAGTTTATAACAGTGACAAAATACTTTATCGTACTGTAGTATGCCCTCTGACATCCATAGTACTAGTACTTTGCAAAACTAGCACCTCGTTGAATGGGATATATTTGTAACTACAGTGTTGAAATTTTCAGCCATATAAGTCTCGCAAGATAATTTCACACATATGTTGTTCCACACAATGGCTGGTATGGTAAGGTACCACCCATGTTTGCAATTTCTCATATAAGCAGTGCTGAGTTATTTACTTTGCAGGGAAATCTATCACAGTATAAAACAGTTTAATAACAAAGTGTCACGTACAGACAAACAGAATAAGCTTCCTTGCTGGATATTATAAATATTTCACTGAAAGTTTAAGTTACCAATTTCTCCTGAAATTGTTTTGGAGATGGTTCTATTGTTACGCTTCTAAAGGGTTTTCGGGTCGCTGAAACATTGTATCATTGTGTTTTTAGTCGTGAATCTTAATACAAGGGGATAGAAGAGGGTAGTTGTCCTGGTGTCCATAGTAATTAGGGCTGTTTCACCAGGCTTCTGACAACATGCCTGCCCACGGCATCTTGAGCAAACAATTAAGTTCAATAAACGTATTGTAATGTAATACAGAACTCTTATTGTATCTATTTTTTTACATAGCCAAATGTTTTATAGAGATAACTGTTGTTGGTAATGCTGATTGTTTTCTATCCTTAGCATCAAACCATTTTGCCTACCTAAAGGAAAATCCTGTATATAATGGTACAAATTCTATTATAAGGTTGGCTAGCAAAAATTGCTGCTAGCATAAGGTCACCAATTAATTTATTATTATTTTACTCTACCGGTCTTATTTATACACAAACGATTCCTCTAAATCACTCCTCAGAGGCAGTTTCAGTAAACTATGGGGAAAACCCCATACTGTACTTAATCTGTTCCCTTGTACTGTTTTAAACTGTCTCGGAGGATTGTTTTTGTAGAGGTCTGGACTGACTGTGGAGGGTTTGGAGCACGGAAACGCTATATTTCCAATATTAAATAATTAATTTCAGATTAGATTGTGATTACAGATCAACGGTGACACAGAAAAGAGAAAAGGTTACAATGTTGGCACAGCTACAAAACATTCAAATAAATATACTTTGTTGGGTTGCCAACAGTTTTAAGGAATCGTATTTTTATAAAAAACCGGCCAAGTGCGAGTCGGACTCGCGCACGAAGGGTACCGTACCATTATCTGTACAACATTGATAAAAAGATCGAGAAAACACGGCAAAAAATCACGGTTGTATGGGAGCCCCCCTTAAATACTTATTTTATTTTAATTTAATTATTTATTTTGGAAGCGAATATAGAACTAAATATTCTGTGAATATTTCGAGCGTCAACCTGTTGCCGTTATTAATATCGAGCAAAAAAATTACGTTTGTTGTATGGGAGCCCCCCTTACATATTTATTTTATTCTGTTTTTAGTATCTGTTGTTATAGTGGCAACAGAAATATATCATCTGTGAAATTTCTACTGGCTAGCTACGACTGAACACATTAGAATAAAAGTTAGATCACATGTAGGCCGTATCCTGAAATAAAACAAAGGTTGCCTCTCATCTGAATGCCATGTATGAAGTCGCGGACAAAATTAGTTTACTATTATTTTTTAAGGGCAATTGGTTACTGAATTGAAACATTCTACCAACCACTAAACCTTCATGCTTTCAATTTAGTCTTTCAGGCCAACTCATTCTATCACACCTTACAGATACAGAAAGAGGTTATTTAAAACCATTAAGGCTCTTCAATTGGACAAAATTGCCGGCATAACAAAAAACAATACGAGCCGGTCGATACGTTCCAATCGTGTTAAAAGATCATTTTGAGCTTTCGGACCCCTTTTCAGTCCTCTAATTAAAGCCTATTACTTACTGCTAAAGACTATTATGGTGTACTTTGTACCACATAAACTGAGATGTAGGTTTCTTAATTTAAAAAAAAAATCTGTCCATTTTCAAGGAAAAATTAAGCCACATATTGTTATGTACTTCAACATCGTAGATCTGGAAGATCTGTCAAACTAAACCCCAATAAGGGGCTCCTTTGGCCAATTCCGCGTAGGACGCCCACCAACTTGCTGGACCGACGATCTGAGGCAGATTTCTGGCAGCGGCTGGATGAAGATGGTCGAGGACTATTTATCTATTAATATGGCCACTCGAACGAACGCAACTTTTTCCGCTATCCTATAACATTTCCATGCGCACTAACCAATGAGCGCACATGGATGATTTTCTTTTGGAGCTCGTTTCGTGGAACGGAGTATAGATAAATTATGAAGATACACACGCGTATAGAAAGCATCTCATTTCGCATCACAAAGTAACAGCACAGAGTAAACATAGACAAGACATACATAAATGGTAGAAATATAGCAACTCGAGATAATATGCGACTTAATATGTAGTTTGATCGATGGATAGGCCAATGTAGTTTAGATAAGAGATAAAGAAAATTTTATTACCGAAAAAAAGAAATTACATCATCATCATCATCAACCCATTATATCCCCACCGAGGGGCACGGGTCTCTTCCCTGAGGAAGGTATAGGCCATACTCCACCACGGGGGCCAAGTCCGGATTGGTGGAGGCTTGTAGACTAGTGGCTCGTCTACTGTCAGAAGTTGTCAAGCAGCCCTAAGGCCTTTGACTTGGCTTAACGACTGCCATCTATCGACGGCTGCCGGCACCAACAGCTTAACGTGCCTTGCGAAGCACGGAACCGCTCGGAAAAATGCCACTAGCGTTAGGCATAGACGGCGACCCATCCATGCACTGAACGCGCCCTGTGTTGCTTAACCTTAGTGATCGTTTAAGATCATTCAGGCAGCCGGGGCTACGAGCGATACGTTGCAAGAAAAACTAGGTGTCCGTTTCAAAGTCTAGATCATTTGGAGAAAAAACGGACAAAAAATCTCCAAACTTAGTCTTTTCAAACATATTCCTTAATTAACAGAGTTTACATGTCATATCTTCTAAAAAGCTAGTACTAGGATGCATTGAACTGGCTTTAATTCTACACATCTTTGTCATCTAAATAATCCTTAATGCTGTAATAGCCCTTTTGGCATAAAGTGCGCTTTACACATTCGTCGTTCATATTTCAAAATGTCACGTGACAAAAAAACGATTTAATGTTTTTTCATCGAAATTGTATAAAAAATTGATTCTGTCACACATGCAAGACATCGTAAGCCACGGTCTGATTGGCTATTATGACTTAATTATCTTCTAATTTACTAATTTTCATACTATGTCAATGAAAAAACAAAAATCGTATTTATTGGCCCGTGACATTTTGCAATATGAATTGACGAATTGTCGATTACTAAACTCCTCATGTTATTTTAATGTTAGTAGATACATAAATCATACAATTAAATAATACTAACTTCCACACAACACAATCACTTGTCCTGGTCCTAAACTAGGATAACCTGTGCTACGATAACCATGTGAATCGAACCCACGACCTCCGGCACGGTAATCAGACGTGATACCGATAGACCAACGAGGTAGACATAATAGCGATTCGACGTAATATATATCGGATCGCTTGTATTATGCGACATAATATTATGTCGTTTGATCGATGGATAGGCCAACGTAGAGAGTAGAGGCCGCCTAGGCGGTCGATATCGATTACCACGAGGCTGTTACTGATGCCGTTTGCCTATCGACTGTCGCTCCGAGGCCGCATTACCAAACCAACCCTAACGCTGCGGTCAACGGATGAATGCGAGCGCTATTTGGGACAATAGTGCGTAATCAAACACGGTTTTATGTGTAATGTGTTATATTTTCAATTCAATTCTAATCAATTCAAAAATACTTTATTCCACAAAAAGGAGTTTGTACAAAGGCGAGCTTAATACTAGCAAGTATTTTCTTCCAGCTAACCTTGGGTTTTGTGGATAGTGCCAAGAGAGATTTATTGCAAAAAATTATTACATAAACTATATTACGTCGTTCATATTGCAAAATGTCACATGGCAAAAAAATACGATTTTTGTTTTTTCATCGAAATAGTATAAAAATTATAAAATTAGAAGAAAATGAAGTCGTAATAGTATACACAGCTAATCAGACCGAGGATTACGATAACTTGAAGAATCAATTTTTTATACAAATTCGATGAAAAACGAAAATCGTATTTTTTTGACATGTGACATTTTGCAATATGAACGACGTAATATAATAAAATTGCATAGTTAGAACTTGTTATGTTACATACCAAATACACATAAAATACACACTATGACGCAATAAACACGACTACATAAAATTTACTTATATAATAGGATTATTACTCTGAAGTTCTAAGTAGTGCTCATGGATTCTACTTTTAAACACGTCGACTGACGGGGCCTGGCGTATGTATGCGAAGATAGCGCGTTCCACAAGCGCACAGTGAAAGAATTCGAATATTTTCATACTTGAGTAATATTTTTTAAGTTCAAAACGCTGTGGAGTATCTTTGTTAGCTTCTTCTCCACATAATCTGTTAATTGTGAAACTAACGACTTTGACCGTGTAAACAATACGTTTTTACAATAAAGGGGCGGTGTTGGTAGAACATTTGCCTCACATTTAAGAGTTCATACAGTTGACAGCACATCTACCTTTACATACGTGAACTGTTAAAGGTTAATTAGCAAAAAAAATGTAAAGGTTGTCGACTGTGCCCCCCGACATGTGCCAATGACTTGGTTTCCTAAGTCGCGTACATATGTGAAGTTATGGTGGAAATACCTCTCACTAACCGTGAAGGAAAATATCGTGAGCAAACCGGATCGCCTAAGGTGTTCATATACCTTACAGCTTGCCAATGTGTGGTGGGTACCATACTCCCTCCCCTGAAAGAAGGCCAGTGTGCAACCGTTAGACTTACAGACTGACAGTCTTATTTGTAAAAAAGTTGATTCCACTAAAATATTCTTAAGGCGGTGTTAAAGCCGGTTCACCACAGGACTACCGTAACACTCTTAAATACGGTTTATTACAGTACTTCCTGTTATAAACTGACTTTAACTCCATATTAACAGTGTTTTGATGTAATAGACTTTACTAATATATATAGCTACAATCCGGTATACTCACTGACTGACTGACTGACTGACAGATCATCTAAAGGTTTCCTCGGAAACGGTAAGAGCTACGTGAAAATTTTGTATGAGAAAGTTGTAGGAAATGTATGAATTACAGCCATCCTATGAAGCCGATTTTTGAATTTCGAACGCCTTCTCCCATACAAATGGGCTAACTTTTTTGTTTACTGGCCGATTTGGATGGAACAGATGTTTGTTTCGTGATCTCATTTTGAAAAAAAATTTTGAACGTTCGAAATTAGTATGGGGCGAGAATATGGCCGCCCAAAAAATCGGCCTCTGCGCAAAAAAGTCGGCAGCCAACTGGGCACATGCTGGAGACGTGCCCTAAACGGCATCGGGTTGTGAAAAGACCCAGGTATATGAGAAAAATCGGACATTTTGGAATTTCAAGATGGCGGCCGAGATATCGACGATTGAAAATGAGAAAATTTTGTATGGAGAATTTGTACTGAAAATCGACTTTTAGTAAAAATTTAAAACAAAAGTTAGATGGGATAAATTTGCGACGCCGAAGCGGACACGAGGAACCCCGCAGTGGCGAGGCCGAAGGCCGAGCTCCGTTCAGGCCGAAGCCGAAGGCCGAGACTATACATTTTCCGGCGAACACTCAACAACGCAAAAGCCAGATGGGAGAAACTTGCGAGGCCGGAGGCCGAAGGCCGAGACTATACATTTTCCGGCGAACAAGCAATAACGCAAAAGCCAGATGGGAGAAACTTGCGAGGCCGGAGGCCGAGCTCCGCGAAGCGGGCACGAGGAACCCCGCCGCGGCGAGGCCGAAGGCCGAGCTCCGTCCAGGCCGAGGCCGAAGGCCGAGACCATACATGTTCCCACTTATCAAATCCCTACCCCAAGTGTCTAGCGAGGCCCTAGGCCGAACGCCGCGGAGAGCGAAGCTCGGAGCGGCTTGGGGTTGGCGCGCGAAGCGCGCAGGGGGTTCACCCCCTAGTTTATAAATATAACTGTATGTGTTTCATAAGGGTCCAATGAAACATAAGCTGTTCCATACAACATTTTAGAATAAAGTAAATGAACTACAAAACAAATAAATGTAGAATTATTCACCCTGTATATTATGCTTTTATTCGTCGCGAGGAAACCTGACTGTCTGAGCTATTCACATACCTCAGCGCTTGAAATCGCCAATCCGCGGTGGGCATGCGTGGTGATTAAGCCCATACTCTCTGCCTGAGAGAAGGCCTGTGCCCTACAGTGGGATGTATATAGGCTGCTTATGTATATTATGCTTTTATACTAAATGGGGCGACGAGTCAATCGCTGTAGTGTCTATACTACAAATTTTTGTGAATTAATCTTGCCCAGCACCTACCTAGACCATAATTTTAGCACAGTCAGCCTACTCCACAGGAAAGAAACGATTAATAAAGTTATAGTCCACTCCCAGAACATTTTTCACTTGACCTAAATTGCTTAGAGCTTCTGGTTATTAAATTAACGTAAATCTTACCTTATATGTATAAGTATAATATTTTGAATTGCATTTCTACTTTTTCCCCCTCTCCTCTTTGCACGCCTACCAATCTTTCTTCCACCTCCTGCGGTTGACTGGTAGAAAATGCTTATGGTATTAAGTCCGCCATAATGTACATTAGGCTTAGTCCAATAAAAGTATTCAATAATTAATAATAATTAAATTCTCCGTGTGGCGCCGGATCAAGAAAAGCGTCGCTCCATTTCCTCCCGTGGATGTCGTAGAAGGCGACTAAGGAAATAAATTACGAGGAGACGGGCAGCAGCGTCTTCCTGAGATTCCCACCACATACTGCGATCGCCAACTCGCCTGCCAACCTTGGCGATTATGGCAAAACCCCTCATGCCTATGTCCTGCAGTGGGCGTCAAATGGCTGATGATGACGATGAATAATAAATAAAGGAGTTTTTTTTTCTTTTAGTCTTGCAACTTGCCATGTAAATAATGGGATAAATCGCAAATTATTGCGTTATTATTAATTCTGATCATCATAAAAACAAACCAAGATTTTATTTTGCTATATTATGATTTTCAAAAAAATACATTGAAAATTACTTAATTGAGAATTTAGCAAAATTCTGAATAGGGCAACAAAGTTCAAAGTTTATAACATACTCTATCCTTTTCTGTACGTGATAGGTACAATAATTAATTTATTATAACTTTTATTTTGTTGTTGTTTATAACAATCACAAAGCCAGAGAAAAATTGCTTCAGGCGATTCAAATAGCCTTAAAATGACTGGCCTGCTAAGACAACTTAGCCACGAGTTAACACACTTGACTACCAAACAGAGGTCGTGGGTTCGATTCCTACTGAAGGCCGCGGCACTTGCACAAACGGCTTAGTCTGGTCGGCGTAGTCTATTTCCATGATTGTGATGGTTACCATAGTACTGGGTATCCTAGTTTGGGTCCAGGACAAGTGTTGTGTTGTGTGATTGTGTTATTTATTAGGTACTATTGGTTACCTCATCCAGCAAAGAAGCTATACCTCATCTGGTACCTCAGGCTCCTTGCGACCGTTTTGTAAAGTCAAAGTGGAAAATAAACTTTACATCTTCATTACCATCATAATTTTAATAGAACAAGACATAAATTTGCCACAATTACTTTTTATTTCCAGGCCCTGAGACGAAGTTTTCTTTTTCCGAGAAAAACTTTCCTAATTCTGTATAATCAGATGAGCATCTCGTTTATGAAAATACATACCTACGTACTTCGCTTACTTTTATTAAACCTCACGTTCGCCGAAACAACGCAATAGACAGATACTTCAGTAGGTAATTACTTCGTGAAATTTTTTATTTAGAAAATGGCACTAACAGCTCGGACTGCCCAAAAATGTAGTTTTTAATTACATCTGTCAAGTCGACAATTTTTTTTTATTTTATCTAGGTGCCATACTATACTCCGTTCATATTATACTCCGTTCCACATGTCGAACTCCTAGGGAAACAAATATTCGCATCTCATTGGTCAATGCGCGCGGCTGGAGATAAGCGAAACAATAAGCGGAGACGGTCCGCTTCATAGGGTAGGTTTATTTAATGCAGTGACTATTGAAGGTCACGCGCATTAACAATGGGCGCAGATGGACGATTTTCTTTGGGAGCCCGTTTCGTGGAATGGAGTTTAAGATGAATCACCTGGCGAAAAAATTCGGAGTCACATACGTTCGTTTTTCGTATGCGATCAGTAATCTGATAAAACAAACTTATCTTCCGCTAGATTACAACGCGAGCCAAATATTTTTCATTGTATTTTACCCCGTATCTCAAGTCCGGAAGTACCAAGTTGGCTTTGGGTCGACCGCGGCCGTATATGGAGCAAGGCACGCGATTCATCATTTAGAAGAAGAAGGCAGAAGTGGACTAGTGATTTATTCCTCGGCGCCCGATGAAAAATCTATTGTGACGGCGCGAGTATTTATCAAACTGCAAGCAGCGAGCGAAGCCACACAAGCCCTGGAGGGAAATATATGGGATGCATTTTTAAACCACTTCCGGAAAGGATGGTTGGTAATCGACCAGTCAAGAACGTAAGGCCGCCAGTAGTACTCACTCAGTTACAATTTTTTTTATGTCCAGCGCCCTAGTGTCCTTTCAGAAAAAGAGAATAATGAAATATTATTCATTATTTATTTGCCTCGAACAACAAGATTCATATTTGGTTAGTACATTTCAAAACATATATTTATGTGTTATCAAAAGCGTTAGGGGGTTGATGATCTCTTCTACTGGAAACTAAGGGTTGGGGGATGATTCCCAGAAGGGGAACCTATACAAGAGTGCGGTAAAGGAGGTTTGGTCTGTCTGGCTAGGTACTCACGTGTTCAGCGGCGCGCATCAGCGCAAATCCAGGGTATCGAGATGGCACCAAGTTCATTAGGCACAGCACAAGCAGTGGAAGCGTTGAGAGTCGGGAGAAAGTCCAGGAGAAAGCACTATTTCCGCTAAAAGCACATAAGTTCGGAAGCGTGCGCGCGGCGCGGCGATCCAAGGGCAACAGGCTTCTCGTTGCGTAGCGGCGCTTTTAGGTATGTACCTAGCCAAGTCATTCTGTCAGGGTGTATTAGGAGGGCGCTAATTAAGGGGGGGCTTCTCAATGTCCATAAAGGATGAAGAAAGCGCTATAAATTATAAGATGAAATAATATGTGGGTGTACCTAGTTAATAACTTTTCTTAACATAACCCCTGCCCTAAACATCACAGATGTTTACGACAAAGAGGCGAAGGGGATGCTATCTACGGGAAGGCGAACAAGTTTGGTGAGAGAGCGTTTTTTCACTCCGGAAGGGGTTTGTACATCCACAACACGAACGACACTATCTTGACCGGGGTAAACATGAAGGATGCGGCCACGTCGCCACTGTAGAGGGGGAATATTCTCCTCCTTGAGAAGAACGAGCTCACCGACTACAGGAGGATCTGAAGGAGTTGTCCACTTATGCCTACTCTGCAAAGTGGACAAATATTCTGCGTGCCAACGGGACCAAAAATGCTGAGTGACTTGTTGCACCAACTGAAAACGCGTAAGGCGACTTATTTTCACATCCTTGAAAGGGTATTCAGGTACAGCCACCAAGGGTTGCCCAATCAAGAAGTGGCCGGGAGTTAAGACCTCTAGATCCGGACTTGACGCTAATGGGCACAGAGGGCGAGAATTGAGGACGGCTTCGATTTTCGTAAATACTGTAGTCAATTCCTCGAAGGTTAGAGTGGTCTCACCTATGACACGTTTAAGGTGCGTCTTCGCTGATTTAACAGCCGCTTCGAATAGACCGCCCCAATGAGGGCACAAAGGAGGATCGAAAACCCAGTTGATACCTCTTTTAGAGGACTCGTCTGCCAATTCCGACTGGTGCTCAGCAAGGAAGGCATGCAAGTCACCGAGATAGTTATTGGCACCAATATAGTTTCGTCCGTTATCAGAACGGATAAGGGAAGGCAGGCCACGGCGAGAAACAAAACGTGAAAGGGCCGCAATAAAGGCTTCCGTGGTAAGGTCCGATACGACCTCTAAATGGACCGCTTTAGTGGAAAGGCACACAAAAATACAGAGATAAGATTTTACAATTTTTCGGTTTCTAAAGGTTTGAATTTTGGTATAAAAGGGGCCAGCAAAATCTGTGCCAACGCCATCAAAGGGCCGTGCAGCAACCACTCTATCTCTTGGCAAATCGCCCATAGGGGGCTGAGTAACCGCTGCTTTTAAGCGATAACAGGATAGGCATTTAAATATCACATGATTTACTAATCGGCGAGCAGATAGGATCCAAAATTCACGGGTCAGTAGGGCTAGGAGGGCATTAGGACCAGCGTGAGAATTACTCACATGATAGTGCGACGCAAGAAGCTGGACAAAATGACCAGACTTCGGTAGGAGTAGGGGGTGCCGGGCATCATAGGGAAGATCCGAGTTTCTAAGACGACCTCCGACACGGATTAGGCCGCGGTCATCGAGGAAGGGACTTAGACGCCGAAGAGGAGATCGGAGCAGAGCCCCGCGATGGAGAAGGTCCAACTCTTCGGGAAAGGAGGTAAGCTGCACTTGTCTAACAAGGTAAAGTAAAGCTTCTTTACGTTCATCCGCAGTAAGGTAGAGTTGGGGAACAAAAATTTTAGGAAATCTAGTCCGTTTCACAAAACGCAAAATGTACCCGATCACGCCCACGAGCTTGGGCAGGGAACTGAACCTGTCCAAAATAAATGAAGGGTCTGAAGGAGGATTAGGTGTTGTCACAAGCAAACAGCGTATTCCAGGTAGATCGCTAGGAGCAGCGGTTTCAGATGTGGGCCATTGAGATGGAGGTTTTATTAACCATGGAGGCGACCACCACAGTGGGTGTTTCAGCAGGGAGGAAATAGAGATTCCGCGGGAAGCACAATCAGCAGGGTTGAGGTCACCAGGAACGTGCCGCCAATGGGAAGGAGTGGGTGAATGTTGTATTTGGGAAACACGATTTGCTTCGAAGGTCTGTAAGTGATGTAGGGGGGTTTTTATCCAAGCTAGGACTACACGGCTATCTGACCAGCTGTAAATACCATCCAGCACTATAGATTTTTGTAAACAGGAGGCTACATGATGGAGAATCTTGGACAGAAGAGTCGCTCCAAGAAGTTCCAACTTAGGAATCGTAAAACGAGTTCTAACTGGAGCGACTTTACTTTTCGCCAAAATTAGATGGATAGAACAGGGGCCAGAAGAGTTCTCTGTACGTAAGTACACAACGGCAGCGTAACCTGATTCGGAAGCATCACAAAAGCCATGTAGGGAAAACGAATTCGCACCGACAGACATGATAGGGCGCGGAAGGGTGACACGGTTCACATTTCTTAGGTCTTCAGAAAACTTACACCACTCTGCTGCAAGAGAAGGAATCAAGGGGTCATCCCAAGATAGGCCAGACAACCAAAGCCGTTGCATAAAAGCCTTGGCTTTAAAAATCACGGGTGTGATCCAACCACACGGATCGTAGGTACGGGCAATTAGTGACAACACTTTACGTTTGGTAGTTTCGTTCTCAGTGTAAGGGGAGAAACGGTATGTAAATACGTCGGCTACGGGATCATACTGAACGCCAAGGACCGCAATCGTTTGGGGATGTTCTGGATCTTGGAACGAATGGGGCATCTGCAAATACTCTGTTGGTAGGTCCGCAAGGAGTTCAGGCCGGTTTGAGATCCACTTTCTCAACTCGTAACCACCAGATGTCATTATGCCATTCATCTCGTTCATAAGGACACGGGCTTTATCAAGGGAGGCAGCCCCGGTAAGACAATCATCCACATAAACATCATTCTCTAAGACGGAGGCTGCTAGGGGAAATTTAGACCGCTCTTGTTTAGCTAACTCAAGGAGGGCTCGTATTGCAATGAAAGGGCTTGACCTGAGACCGTAAGTGTTTGTATTAAGCTCATACGTGCACAAGGGAAGATTGGGAGATTCACGCCAAAGTATGAGCTGATATCTTCTGTCTTCTGGATGGACCCAGGTCATCCTAAACATCATTCGGATATCTGCTACAAATACGACTTCATGTCGCCTGAAATTAAGAAGGATGCAGCTAATGTCTTGTTGTAACTTAGGACCAGAATGGAGACACTGG
This sequence comes from Yponomeuta malinellus, assembly GCA_947308005.1. Lineage (NCBI taxonomy): Eukaryota > Metazoa > Arthropoda > Insecta > Lepidoptera > Yponomeutidae > Yponomeuta > Yponomeuta malinellus. The sequence goes on along the minus strand of OX371012.1, from coordinate 9,022,763 downwards.
TTCAAGGACACGCCGGAGGAGGTAGGGGAGCTTCCGTCGAAAACTACACGAATTTTGGATTCGTCACTGCTTTTGAACACCCCGTGATGAGGAATAAAATAATGTTCTGCTAGAGACTGGTCGAAGGAGGAAAGCGACATGTGGCCGAGTTCTAAATATTCCCGCATGAAAGACACATATTTCTCCTTCAGTTCCTGGTTCATCTGTAGGCGTTTCTCAAGGCAAAAAAAGCGCTTTAGGGCGATGGACTTAGACTCGCCAAGATGAGGACGGTCGGGCAAAAAGGGAAGACGAATCATGAATCGACCATCAGGTTCACGGCGAGTAGTAGACTGAAATATTACCTCACATTCATTGTCTATAAGATCCAGGGGGAACTCAGGTGGTTCTTCTACCTTCCAAAACCTTTCAACCATCTGGGAAAGGGTAACACCGGTCAATGGAACATCAGGGGGAGTTGAATTTGGAATGGGGCCAGAAAGGATGTATCCCAAGACAGTTGGGACTGCAGTGAGACCAGCAGGGTACAATACAGGCAAATCGATACGCAATAAAGATCCAAACACGTCAGCACCTAGTAGCACATCTATAGGGCCGGGGCTATAAAAGGAAGGATCGGCTAGAGGCAACGAGGAAACACATGATACTAAACTAGAGGACAACTCTAGTTCAGGATGTATACCGGCGATAACATCGAGGACCATAGCCGAGGCGGTGATCTCAGGAAAGGTAGACTCCGCAGGTTTGAAGGTGAAGGAGACACCACCTCGAACTCTTACAGATTCGACATTACCAATACCTCGCACGGGAGATGAGCTGGGACACACTGGCTTGTTTAGCTTATCTACTACTAGATCAGTAGTTAGCAAACAGCCTTGGGCACCGGTGTCACAGAGTGCACGCGCTTCGACATAATAACCGGAAGCGGACCGCACATGTATGACAGCGGTAGGGAGGAGTACTAACGAGGCAGGAATGACAACATGTGAGGGTGGTCGGATATGTGGGTAAGCTAGTCATTGGCGCTGACGGTCAATAGAAGGGGAGCGGTTGAATGTCCTAGAGGAAGAAGGCGTCCCGTAAGAGTCACGAGGGGTAGTAGGCGGTAAATGATAAGAGCGACGTTGAGATGGCGGCGTCTGGGAACATGGTAAGTTATGTTCCGATGCAGGAACAGGAGACCGCGAGGAGGGACGACTGGAATCGCAATGATATTGGGTGACCCCGTCTATGCGGCGGGTGCCCCCCACAGTACGGTAGGTGCCCCCGCCCGTACGCGGAGGAGAGGAGCGTGAATTCTCCGTGGGAGAAGAGCGGCGTGGAGGGGATTCACGGAAGGTAACATTGTTACGACGAGGGTATTCAGGGTTCCTTGAATCATTAAAACACAACAGCGTGTGATGGGTCGATCGACGACAAGTACGGCAATGATAGTCACGAGGGCACATAGCGATCGAATGCTTATCCAAACAGCGATAGCAAAGGCCGGCCTGTCGCACGAATGAGGAACGCTCACGTGGGGACAAGCGGATAAACTGGTCACATTCACGAAGGTAATGCGAGGAGGAGCACATAGCGCAAGGGCTTATCGCTGGAGGCTTAGGATGGGGCACTGTGGCAGAATAAATGCGACGGTAAATAGGGGCACGTGACTGCTGCCTTGGTGGAGGAGAGTGCGGGGTAGGCACGGGTACGGAACGATCATTATCAATAAGGGCCGTATTTCCAACATTATCGTGGTGCCTACACTCGTCCTCAAGGAAGGACACTAGCTGGTCAAAGGTAGGAAGGTCCTTCTTGTTATCGCCATAACGGCGCTCAAAGCGGGACTTCAAGTCCGAAGGCAGTTTGGTCAAAGAAATATGGACCAGTAGGTAAGACCATTCCCCTACAGGTAGACCGAGTCGCTCGAGGCACCTATATGCTGTCAAAAGTGGATTAAGAAAGGAGGCACGTAACCCAGTCAGCTTAGGGCTAATTTCTTGGAGGTGCAAAATTTGGGCAATATGTGTATCAGCGAGGACACGCGTGTTATGGTAACGCCGCTTAAGTAGGTCACGCGCAACCTCATAGTTGCCTGCTTCGATGCGTAAGTGTTGGATCAACCGGCGGGGCTCGTCACTCAGGGCACCTACTAGGTAGTGTAGCTTTTGGGTAGGGGTAAGGTCAGGTTGACAGTCAACTACGCTGTCAAACTGGTCTAAAAAACTGACCCATGAATCGGGGCGCCCACTGAATTTTGGGATCGGCAAATCAGGTAATTTTTGTCGTGCTTGACCGTCCGACAATCGGGAATGACTGGTTAAATTGGAGAGAGGAGTGGGGACGACCGGCTCCTTGGGCTTGAGCTCCGAATATTTCAAGCGCAAATCGTCCACCGTGTCGCACATGGACCGCATCTGGGTCTGAATATACTCAGATTCTTGGGTATCAATGGACGGGTCGAGACCACCCAACAAACGACTACAACAATCAATAAATTTCGTAAAGTTCGCTTCTAGGTCACCCAGTCTAAATATAAGTTTAGCTGGAGCAGCAGTATTCAGGATATCGTGGGTTGCAGTAATCCAACTCACAAAAAATCGAACCGTCCCCATACTCGTTCTGTACTCGTCAGTGTCAGTAAACAAAACGTTCTCATACCTATCTGGCATTGTGTAGTTGTAACAGCAAGTCAATCAATACGCAATCAATATAATAGGCAGGTGTGAATTCACCGTAAACAAGATGCTATCAATATTACAATAGCAAAGTTACACTTGCAGAATAGGCATATAAAATACAGGACAAAATTCAATAGTAATAAAAAACTCGAGTCGACCGCTCCACGAGAACAAAAGAAGAAACCGGTCAGATACGACTCGCTTATCGCCGATGCACAGTTTTAGACAATTTAGAATTCAACGTAATTGAATGCAATAGGTATGTAACAAATATTCGCTTATCGGATTGAAACTAACGGGAATTAAACCGCGAAAAAAATGGGGATGAGCTAAGAGTAGGGGGGAGGTCGTACCGCAAAGGGGTGAAGTATCAAAAAACTAAGGGATGAACAAAAAAGAAGAGGGGAAAGTAACCACGCTCTGCTACCAGAAATGTTATCAAAAGCGTTAGGGGGTTGATGATCTCTTCTACTGGAAACTAAGGGTTGGGGGATGATTCCCAGAAGGGGAACCTATACAAGAGTGCGGTAAAGGAGGTTTGGTCTGTCTGGCTAGGTACTCACGTGTTCAGCGGCGCGCATCAGCGCAAATCCAGGGTATCGAGATGGCACCAAGTTCATTAGGCACAGCACAAGCAGTGGAAGCGTTGAGAGTCGGGAGAAAGTCCAGGAGAAAGCACTATTTCCGCTAAAAGCACATAAGTTCGGAAGCGTGCGCGCGGCGCGGCGATCCAAGGGCAACAGGCTTCTCGTTGCGTAGCGGCGCTTTTAGGTATGTACCTAGCCAAGTCATTCTGTCAGGGTGTATTAGGAGGGCGCTAATTAAGGGGGGGCTTCTCAATGTCCATAAAGGATGAAGAAAGCGCTATAAATTATAAGATGAAATAATATGTGGGTGTACCTAGTTAATAACTTTTCTTAACATTATGTTAGTAGCATTTTAGGACAGTGAACACATATACATATTTATTTATTTACATACATCAAGTCGCTCGTAGCCCCGGCTGCCTGAGTGATCTTAAACGATCACGAAGGTTAAGCAACACAGGGCGCGTTCAGTGCATGGATGGGTCGCCGTCTATGCCTAACGCTAGTGGCATTTTTCCGAGCGGTTCCGTGCTTCGCAAGGCACGTTAAGCTGTTGCTGCCGGCTGCCGTCGATAGATGGCGATTAGAAGCCTTAGGGCGGCTTGACAACTTCTGACAGTAGACGAGCCACTAGTCTACAAGCCTCCACCAATATGGACTTGGCCCCCGTGGTGGAGTATTGCCTATACTTTCCTCAGGGAAGAGATCCGTAACCCTCGGTGGGGACATAATGGGTTGATGATGATACATCAAGTCCCGTTACGTGCGACTTGAAGCCTACAGCAGTGGTTGATGTATGCGGAGTCGACCCGCGCCGCGATCATCACTGGGGTGGGCACAAAACGAGCATTCGATATGACCTTCGTTTTGTCCATGTTCATTTCAAGGCCCACTCGTTGGGAAACTCGACTGAGCTCTTCGAGCATTATCCCGAGGTCTTCCATCGTTTCTGCCATGACTACTATATCGTCGGCAAATCGAAGGTGAGTGATGTACTCGCCATTAATATTGATGCCGCGTCCCTGACATTCCAGAAGCTTGAAGGTATCTTCCAGTCCGTTTGTGAACATTTTTGGAGAGATAACGTCTCCCTGTCTTACGCCCTTTTTCAATGGAATATCCTCCGAATTCTGTTCCTGTACTCGGACCGACATAGTGGTTCTGTGGTCATAGTGGACTGTTGTACAAGCATTTCAGCACCTCGATATACCGATAGTCAATACGGCAACGCTGGAGGGACTCGAGCACTGTCCATAACTCAATCGGATCGAAGGCTTCCTCATAGTCCACAAACGCAAAGCATAATGGCAAATTATACTCCTCGGTCTTCTGTATAATTTGCCGCAACGTGTGGATGTGGTCTATGGTACTAAAGCATTAGCCATGTCACGTTCATTGTTCTTTGTATCCTTCTTGGCAATGGAGCCTACACACACACACACACACATATATATATATATATATATATATTATATATCTCTGCAGATATGAATATATACATAAACTCACGCCTGTATCCCAGAGGGGTAGGCAGAGACCAGGGACTGCTACTTGCCACGATCCTGACAAATCACTTTCGCTTCCTCAACATTCATTTGTCGTTGCATGCACGCCCGGTTAAGGTGTCAATGGAGCCTAAAGCAGAAGGATACAAAGAACAATGAACGTGACATGGCTAAGGTCTAGCTCACAACAATCCTACATGAACATTTTATTAAAAAAGAAAATACCTCTGTAAATTCTTGATCGGCAAACAAAATAAAACATGTTTAGCAAATTGTTTCAATTTCGATTAAGACAAAAATTTTGAAGCTGATGAATTTGGAATTTTCTGCTGATTTCTGAAAGTCTTTTCTTGCTGATAGAAAATATTTTTTACTGATCATGTCCATATTTTTTCGTAATCACTTAAAGGATACACATCAACAATTGACGGTCGTAGAGTTTTTTTATTTGATTGATGGTGTGTTTGGTCTATAGGATGTTTTCATATTGATCCTGCATTTTTTATCAATGATTCCCAACGCTCGAACATAGTTATACATTAAACATGTTCATGGCCATAATCTAACAGGTTAATTAAAACACGTTGAAGCTAATATTCTTTTTTTATAAGTAAGCCAAAATTGTACGCTCCTCCGAGCTTACGATGACGTACTCACGAAAATTACACTGCAAACTTCACCTTCCGTGGACCTCGTCCAATCTAAGTAAGTCGAGCCGGAACCCCTAAAAACACTTTCGTCAGGGCGAGTCAGAATAAAGTGATCCCTGTAAAATAATATTATTACACGGGTCGTGCCCGAGAGATACCCCGTTACAGAAGCCCTCAATATTTACGAGTTATACCCGCTATCAAACAGACCCCTATCCGGGCCCCAGATAAGCCTGTGACAGAAATACGATAGTCTGATATCTACATTCAAAACTTTGAAAAACATTAGGATTTTTCTATCTTCTATTTCGAGGGAATGTTCTTTTCATTGTGAAAAACAGTAGTAATACTATTTTTCACAATAATTCAGTAATGGTAATATTCGTTATTTTCGACCTGTTGCTCCAAATTGTGAATCAAAATTAAAAAAATTGGTAGGAAACGTAACGTTGAAAAACGTTTTCTATTGTTTGTTTATGCTTAAATGAAGTAATTTTGGGTAACAAAAAAAAAATTGGTTTTATGACGCGTAATTTATTTCAAAACTAACACCATTTGTTTCTAAACAATGTTTAGAATGTCCCCTTAAAATACGGTAAACGAATTCAAAGTTACCCTGTAGATGCAAAACTTTGAAAAACATAGGATTCTTCTATCTTCTAGTAGTATAAGCCGATTAAGCAACATATAAGTATACGATAAGCCTGCGGGGTACAGGCCTTCTCTCAGAGAGAGAGAGAGTATGGACTTAATTACCACGAGCCCAACACAGATTGGCGATTTCAAGTGCTGAGGTGTGTGGGTATCCAGGGTTACTCACGATGTTTTCCTTCATAGTTAGCGAGTGTTATTGGTACTACAAATTCTCAAAAGTATATAACTTTATAAAACAAAAATCGTAGGTAATGCCGGGATTCAAACCCACGACCTAACGCATGTGAGGCACGGGTTCCACCGATGCGCTACCTCCGCTGTCATGTATACCATCTAGGAAGGTCGTTATTGTATTCAGCCTATATATACGTCCCACTGTAGGGCACAGACGTTCTCTCAGAGAGAGAGTATGGGCTTAATCACCAAGCGTGCCAACTGCGGATTGGCGATTTCAAGCGCCGAGGTATGTGAACACTTCAGACACTCAGGTTTCCTTACGATGTTTTCCTTCACACTTAGCAAATGGTATTGCTACTATTACTACAGAAATACAATGTTATTGGTACACGCCAAGATTCGACCTCCCGAATGAGAAGTCGACGCGTTCTAGCGCTCCGCTAACACCCTAACACCACAGAACAATAAAATTTTCTGTTCCGTGGCTAACACCGCTCCTGAAGGTCGTTAGGGTACCTGAATAATCCTGGAACACGTAAATTTGAGTTTGTAATTTTCAACAACTTTAATAACTTTTCTCTATAACTTTTGAAATTTTTTTCAATTTTACAGTTTGATAATTTTTGGCTTTTTAGTGACGCTTTTTAAGGTTCCGTAGTCGAACATGGTTTCGCGGTGTCCGTCCGTCCGTCTGTCTGTCTGTCTGTCCGCGGCCTAGCTTAGACACGTTTAGTACTAGAAAGCTGAAACTTGGCATATACATACTTATTAATCACGCCGACAAAACGGAAGAATGAAATCTTTAAAAAAAATTTTAGGCTACCTCCCCTACACCTAAATTAGGAATGCATTTTTTTTCTCAAAAAAATTTTTTTTTTCCCAAAAAAATTTTTTTTTTTTCTCACCATAATGTGGAGTATCGTTGGATTCATCGTTTTAGGGTTCCGTTTGCGAAATATTAAGCTTTATACGTAAGTAATTTAGTCTATAAGTGTGAAACATCCTTGTTCTTTTCAATAAATTGTTATCCATTTTTTTGTTATTCAAATTTTTGTCCGAGTAACGGATGGAGGGGGGAGCGGGCCCTCTCCCGGCTAAACGGTTGATTGTAGAAAGTTGAAAAAATCCTGGGCAGTAGCACATAGTATAATGAACTTAAAAGGAAAACTATTACGGCTAAGTAGGCTTTACAAGTTAACGAGTAATAGGCGACCAACTTAAAAAAGGAAAACTTCGTGCAAAATACATTTAAAATTACTTTGATGAAGTTGTTAGTTCTGTAAAGCAAATAAAAAACCCTCATTCTACGGAACCTTACACTGCGCGTGACCCGACACGCACTTGGCCGGTTTTTCATATTATAATACTTAAAACCGTGTGTGCTAAATAGACTGGGCATTCTTTCAATTAATTATACTTTATTGCACACGAAACGTGAAACGCCGCGATTGCGCAGCGTCGTCGCGGCGTCGTCTCGGCGAGCTCACTGCACAATCGCATCGCTTTCAAATCGCTCGCAAATCGGTCGTGTGATAGGATTTAAACACATAAAGTTTCCACTCAACACAATTGTCAAGAGCAACTATTCTGCAACTCAATCGATGACCACTGAGGTCTACGTGTGCTGTCTCTCTACAGTATTTATTTTGTGCCCCTATCTTGAAATGAGCTCCTGAATAAGTGCCGTCCATACCAACAGATTGTGTTGAGAGATCTTCGCACTGTACTTCAAAGTAAGTTCATTGTAGAGTTGGATTACACCAGGCTAACTTTACGGTGATACTAGGAAGAACCGGTGTCATTATCGGAAAATAATAGTTATGAATACCTGTTAATAAGCACAGGCTGTTATTATCCACGACGATATTTATCGACAACTAGTATTCCTGTTATAATCACAGGCGTTATATTTTTTATCGACGTCTACGGTTACCGTCAAAGTACGAGTTACAAGAACAAACGACGTTAAATATACTTTATACGACCGCTCAAATATTTCGGAGAGCGTACTCCATCCACTCTGGCACATGTTACGGCGAGAAAAGATTTCATTTTTTCTTAGTGCATCGATGGCAAACGAACATAGTAGCTAAAACATTTGCCAATTAACGTAGAAATCTAGCCGAATGTTACCCAGAGTGGCCTAAACTTACAAGACTAAATAGGTATATTGGTCGGGAGACTCCATTCATGCAACCCGAGAAACTATTAAAAAGATATGTCCATCTCTATTTGCCATTTTACTCTACTATAGGTTAGAGCGAGATACTATTACGTCCTGCTGGATGATGACTATTACATCCATTATGTATGAGTATAATCATGAGTTTTGATAGCAGAATCCTAATGGCATACGTTCTGTTATTATTGTATATTACGTTAAAATAATCGTTCTGTTATATACGCCTTACCTCTAGTACATCGTAATGAGGTACAAAGATAAGTTAACTATTTGCTGACAAGCTCAAAGTGTGTCTTTACGTTTGAGTGAAGTTCTGGAACTGTGTGTTAATAGTACAGCTAGGTAAGATAACTCTAGTCAACGAGTAGTTTGCCAATTAAACCAGTGATTTCAGTGCAAGTTTCCGGAGAGTGATGCATCCTTAATGATTTACTTAGCGTTTGACCATGTTGTACAGGATGACTAGCTTATGGGATTACTTATAGGTTTTAGAATAATTATGTCATCATTCAGCCACAAGAATTCCACTGCTGGACATAGGCCTCCTCCATGGATTTCCAAAAAGACCAGTTGGAAGCGGCTTGCAACCAGCGTCTTCCTGCCACTCGGGTGAGGTCATCTGTTCATCTTGTGGCTGGTCGTCCTACGCTGCGCTTACATAAGGAGCCTATATATACGTCTCAGTGTAGGGCACAGGCCTTCTCTCAGAGAGAGACTGTGGGCTTAATCACCACGCGTGCCCACCGTGGATTGGCGATTTCAAGCGCTGAGGTATGTGAATAGCTCAGGCACTCAGGTTTCCTCACGATGTTTTCCTTCACCGTTAGCGAGTGGTATTGCTACGATAAATACACAAATGTACATAACTTAGAAAACTAAGTCATAGGTAGGTATATGCCCGCACTGAGGATGGAACCATGTCAGTGAACTTAGCATATCATTTTCCAGCATATCAAAAATAAATGAGAGTTCTTGTCGCATGCAGCAGAGTTCTATAGTTCCTGATACTTTTCAGAAATAGTTCTGGCGTTTTCACATAGAAAAAAATCAATTGAAAAAATGATATGCCTGGAACCTGGGTCTCTCGCTTCCGAGACCGATGTTCTACCCACTAGGCTACCAACGCTGCGCTTGCCGATGATAATTATGTAAACTCTGTTAATTAAGGGACATAGTTACAAAGACTAAGTTTGGAGTTTTTTTGTCTATTTTTTCTCCAAAATGATCTAGATTTTGAAATGGACACCTAGTTTTACTTCTAACGTTCATTAAGTCACAGTTTGTGCGCTATTTCGAATAAAAGCATTTTGATTTGATTTAATTTGATTGTTCTAGCAAAGTATACGCAGTTTGGGATTTGTTCATATACATTGGTCGAGCGCGTATAGCGTGAATTTAATAAAATGTTGTTATCCCTCATATTTAGAAATATTTACATAAGAAAAAGCTCATAGAACGGAAGTAGTTGTGGAACAAAAACTCTATTTGGTGTATTCATTAATATAATGCTGAAGCAACTGCGTACTTTAGAGCGAACTGAGGAGTTATTTATGAAATAGGTCATGTATGTACAATACTTATAAAACTGTTTGTTGTTCGTATCCCGTCAACAATAAAAGCCTCTCCGTGTTCACTGACGCGACACCCAACTGGGCCCGACTGAATTTGCCGCAGCAAGGGCTGGATACCTACAGGATGTTTAAACCTGCTCAAAAACTACTCATACTAAACACTTTATCCATATAATTTAGCTGGGAAATCAATTACATTTTTTTACTAGGTACTAAAATACAAAAAAAAATGTTCTTTTAGCGTACATTGACATGGAGTGTAAATATAAACCGGTCCCTAGAGTCTAATACTCACATAGTTTTTCAATAAAAATGTATAAGCACAGTAGTTGTTATTTGTATCTATTTGGTAGTCTACAAAGCAATGGCAGTACAATGTAATTCCATTGGTACAACACGCCCAAATTAAATTGGTATCTCTTGCAATGAAAGTCGAAATGCGCGAAGCGCCGAGTTAGTTGCACGGGTTATACCATTCAAATGCGATTTCTTACTAGGCTACCAATAGTGTCAGTGAAATAACTATGTATTTCAGAGACTCAGCCCCCAGCGCAACGGTTGTTTGAGGTCCCAATTTAAATCGAATACTTTTCGAAAATTTCGATAACTATCGACACTGGAAGCATTTCTGAAAAAAAAAATGCACTGCGACTTTAAACAGGGGCCTGCAAAAGTACAATGAGACCTGTGTGAACGCGCCGATTTCATTGCCGCTTCACGCACACGTATCAAACTAATCGGGTATCAATTAATCAGTCGGAACAAATTCCTGCTGAACATAGGCCTTCCCCGAGGCACGCCACCTCTAGACGCCCGAGGCCATCCTCACCCAGCCGCTGCCAGCAATCTCAGATCGTCGGTCCAACGAGCTGATGAGCGTCCTACGCTGTATTTGTGGTCTTCCCTCGAGAACCTTTGCGCCCCATTGACGATCAGTTCTTCAAATGACCAAGTTAGTCAAGTGTTTTTTCAATGATATAAAAAAACACTTGACTCGACCGTGTGCGTCTTATTGTACCATAATGCACTAGTAGGATCGAGGCTCCGAATATCTCCCAAGCCGTTTGTACGACTTGGTACAGAAAAATGTTCGTAAAACGCACAAAATAGCTATGTGCGTTGTTTAAAAGTCGCGATAGGCATGATCCCACAAATTTCAGACCAGTCTCGATCTTACCCATAATGCACTAGTAGGATCGAGGCTCCGAATATCTCCCAAGCCGTTTGTACGACTTGGTACAGAAAAATGTTCGTAAAACGCACAAAATAGCTATGTGCGTTGTTTAAAAGTCGCGATAGGCATGATCCCACAAATTTCAGACCAGTCTCGATCTTACCCGTATTGAGCAAAATATTCGAAAAGATTGTTTTAGTTCAACTACTTACGCACTTTAATAATTATCAACTTCTCCATAACCAGCAGTTCGGCTTCACGCAGGGACGGTCGACGACGGACGCTGGTGTCTTGCTAGTTAAACATATTTATAGTGCATTAAAGGATCGTAGGGATGCTATAAGTGTTTTTTGTGACTTGTCAAAGGCATTTGATTGCGTGGACCACGAGACACTTTTGCTAAAACTAGAGCATTACGGAGTAAAGGGGAAAGGTTTAGAACTGATGAGATCTTATCTAAAAGGAAGGGTTCAAAAAGCGGACATAAATCGTATAAAATCCACAGGTTTACAAATAAAAATGGGAGTACCACAGGGATCAATTTTGGGGCCGTTCCTTTTCCTTGTATACGTAAATGATTTGCCGTTTATGGTACAAAACATGTCCGAGATAGTATTATTTGCAGATGACACGTCACTTATTTTTAAAATTAAGAGACAAGAAAATAATCTTGACGATACAAATGATGCTCTCTCGCGTGTGTTGGATTGGTTCACGGCAAATAATTTGCTTCTAAATTACAAAAAGACAAAATGTATAAAGTTTACCTTACCAAACGTAAGATTAGTTGAAAACAACATTGTACTCGGAAAATAAAAACTAGAATTTGTAGAAGATACCGTTTTTCTACGCATCACAATCGATTCAAAATTGCAATGGGGTCCTCATATTGTAAAACTAGCACACAGGCTTAGTTCTGCAGCATATGCAGTCAAAAGAATTAGAGAGCTCACTGACGTTGCAACTGCTAGGCTTGTTTATTTTAGTTACTTCCATAGTATTATGTCCTACGGCATACTACTGTGGGGTCGGGCAGCAGACATTGAGACGATCTTCATCTTACAGAAGAGAGCCATCCGATTTATTTACAAGTTAGGTAGTAGGGATTCGCTAAGAGATTTCTTCAAAGAAACTAACATCTTAACAGTTGCATGTCAATACATTTATGAAAATATTATGTACGTTAGAAAAAATATCAAAGGCTTCGAAAATGTTGGTGGCCACCATAATGTTAATACTAGAAATAAACATAAATTGTCATTTCCACTATTTAGACTTGCAAAAGTTAAATTTATCTTTTATGGGGCACTGTATAAGGTTCTACAACAAAATTCCTCAAGATATATTAGAGTTACCTCCAACGCGATTTAAAAAATGTGTTAAGCACATTCTGTGCAAAAAGGCTTACTATAACATCAAGGATTATTTAGAAGACAAAGATGTTTGGCATTAAACAGTAGATTAATATTATTCAAAGGACGATTGTGACTAGTGTTCAACACATTCATGACTAATATTTTAAGTTGAAAACTCTGTTAATTAAGTTAAAACGTGTTTTGAAAAGAATAAATGTGGAGTTTCTTTGTTAGCTTCTTCTCCACATAATCAATTAATTGTGAAACTAACAACTTTGACGTTCATTAAGTAAACATTCTGTTTTTACAATGAATAAAAATATTTGAATTGAATTGAATTTAATTGTGGTTTTCTGGAGGGGTTTTACTTTATTAAGGCCAAGTGTAGGTACGCAGGAACACGCAACGTCTCGGCTTTCGGCCTCGGTCTGAACGAAGCTCCGCCTTTAGCTTCGCCGCGGCGGGGTTCCTTGTAGTTAGTTATATTTCCATTCCATAATTTCTACGTTCGTCTCTTTGGTAACTACTCTTATTCCAGAATACGATTACATTAATTTTACATTAACATTACATCGCAATTTTTTTTTCTGAATCGCGTCCGCTACCCTTACGTGATTCCAGATAGATAGAAAGATAGAATATTCTTTATTGTACACAAAGATTACATTTATTGTATTGCAGATATTGCAGATCTGTTTATAGGATTCCGTCCTAAGCTTACACAGCCGTAGCACAAAATGTCTAACGCATTTCGAGAATTCGAGTGCCTCATTGGTTTAACAATAACTTGTCAGCCTACACTGGGTATCCTATCCTGTTTCGGAACTTAGTCAATCAACATTATTTTACGCCAGAACATTAGCCACATAGTTTGACGCGAGAGAAATCCCTCAAAAACCTAAAAGTAACATTGTTCCAGTCACAGACAATTAAGCAGCGTTGCATCCGTCGCAGAGTCCAAATGCCACTCCGCAGAATTAGCGAAGTGACCCGGTTTCCAAAACTAAAATAAAGCTAGACGCCTGAGAGGTGAGCGCAGGGCAGGGTGAAATATAGCACTGTTAATTTAAGAAAGGGACTGGACAACTATTTGCCTCTCGCTCATACAATTGCTTTGTGTATTTTGTGAGGGAGAGGCAAATAGTTACCCAAAGGTCTGTCTGTCACCAGGCTGCATCTCATGAACCGTGATAGTTAGACAGTTGACATTTTCACAGATGATGTATTTCATCTGCCGCTATAACAACAAATGCTAAAACAGAATACAATAAATATTTAAGGGGGGCTCCCATCCAAAAAAACGTATTTTTTTTCCGTTTTTTGCTCGATATTAATAACGGGACGCTTGAAATATTCACGGAATATTTAGTTCTTCGCTTCAAAAATAAATAATTAAATTAAAATAATATAAATATTCCATACAACAAACGTGATTTTTTGCGATTTTTTCTCGATCTTTGTGTGTAATGTTGTATAGATAATTGTACAGAACCCTTCGTGAGCGAGTCCAACTCGCACTTGGCAGATTTTTTACTAATTGATGTGTTACGTGATTACAGGCCTGATATTCAGTTGTGTATGTTTTCATTAACTTTAAAATAGAAGTTTTCGAAGCTCGCCTATGTGCAAAACTATGTATTTAAATGTAATAAAGAATAATAATAATAATTTTTCAACTGTAACTTATGATCTTCACAATAACTAGTTTGCTCTACAATTTTACGGATTGACCCGGTTTTCAAAACTAAAACAAAGCTAGACGCCTGGAGGGGGATTGCAGCGCAGATAATAGGGTAGAAGAGGCGTCAGGTTTGAAATTCCAGAAAAGATCAGAATAACTCAAAATTAACTTGAGCCTAATAGTGGTTAGAACCGATGTGTTCTTTTACTAAGTTACGTGCATTTGTGAATTTCAGTAGCAATATTTCTCACTAAATGTATAGGAAAACATCATGACTAAACCTGAGTGCCTGAAGGTTGCACATGCCATAGCCCATTTTGTCATTTTGTTAGAATATTTATTTCATCATCATCGTCGTCATCAGCCATTTGACGCCCACTGGACACAGGCCTCCTCCGTGGTTTTCATAACCATGAAGGGTTTTGCCATAATCGCCACACTTGGCAGGCGGTTGGCGATCGCAGTATGCGGTTGGAATCTCAAGAAGACGCTACTGCCCGTCTCCTGGTAATGTATTTCCTTAGTAGTCTTCTACGACATCCACGGGAGGAAATGGAGTGATGCTATTCTTAATCCAGCACCACACGGAATATTTATTTACTTACAACTATTATTAATTTTCCCTTTCCTAATAAACTAGGAATATACACGGTATATTCTACCAGACCGGATGAAAAAAACTAGGAATAACTACATCCAGTGATGTGAAATTAGGCTATTGATTTCTTCGGACAGTATGTTTAGTAAAAATTAAAAGATTTTTTAAGCAGCGTGAATCGATTATGTCTTCTATGCAATCGACAGTTGATCAATCTTTAGGTACACGTTCGTTGCAAAGCCACTTGTGACGTAACAGAGTGCAAGCATGCTATATGGACTTTATAAATTGGTATCGAATAGGAACTCTTTACTTTTAAGAGGTCTCTGGGTGAGTGAACTAACTCGAATCCTACGAACAACAATATAGAACACAACGCGATATTCCGATAATGCCTCACCTTAACGATCTGCGTACAATTTGCCATCAGATCCAACATCCAACTGCAGGCCGCAATATGGCGCGCTCCACCGCATTCGAATCAATTCAATTCGATAACGAATAAAAAGTCAACTCGACCGACGTATGGCAGACTAATGAAATTGCTCTTATGAATAAGTAAACACTTTTTGCTGAGATGCTACCTTCGTATTTTTGTAGCAAAATTCTTAGCGTCACTGCGTAAAGCGCACGTAAAGCTCGAGGTGTTGACGACACATTTTATGTAATATTTTTGTGGTTCGCAGTATATCTATTCGTTGACTAAATAATCAGCCTATAAGGTATACGTGGTTTCAGGCTAGCTATGCATTTAATTGAACTTTAAAATATAGGTTTCCAACTATAACTTATGATCTTTAAAATAAATAGTTTGCTCTATATTTTGCGGATAGCAACTAAAAACAAATCGTATTTAAATCTGATACTTTTAAGTTAAAAGAATATTCTATTAACTTCATAATGAACTAGCAGTGCCCATGCCTACAGTCGCATTGTAAACGGATTAACCTGTAGCCTATGTCCACCCGGAAGATCCATTCTAAATACAGGTGAAAGAATTTTTGAAATCGCATAAGCACTTTCGGGGATTAATCCCTAGACATAACACAAACTTATTAAAACTTATAAGCGGATTAGTAAGTTGATGTGGCAGTGGGCGGGGCACATAGCACGCAGAACTGATGGCCGATGGGGCCGAAAAGTTCTCGAATGGAGACCACATATCGGCAAGCGCAGCGTAGGACGACCAGCCACAAGATGGACAGATGACCTCATACAAGTGGCAGGAAGACGCTGGATGCAAGCCGCTTCCAACCGGTCTTTTTGGAAATCCATGGAGGAGGCAGTAGACTTCTTGTGGCTGCAGGATGATGATACTAATCATCATCATCATCAGCCATATGGCGCCCACTGCAGGACATAGGCCTCCCTCACGGTTTTCATAACCATGAGGGGTTTTGCCGTAATCGCCACGCTTAGCATGCGGTTGGAACCTCAGAAAGACGCTGCTGCCCGTCTCCTGGTAATTGATTTCCTTAGTCGCCTTCTACGACATCCACGGAAGGAAATCTATACTAATGCCACCTTTCAAATAGTCATTTGGATCATCGGCCACGCAATGGCTATTTACCACATAAGTATTTTAATTTTCACATCTTAAATACGAATATAAGTGCACATGGGACCGCTAAGCTGAAGTGGAACTGGGCGGGCCACGTAAGCCGAATGGGCCCACCAGACAGGTGGGCGAAAATTGCCACTCACCGAGTTCCATGCGACGTACGTGTAGATCGCAAACGTGGCCGACCCAAGCGGAGATGGCGGGACGACCTCACGGCCCTTCTACCGGGTTGGCAGAAGGTAGCCACGAATAGAGAAGAGTAGAGAACTAAAGGGGAGGCCTTTGCCCGGCAGTGGGACATAATCGAGGCTACATAACAAAACCGAATAAGTGCGAGTCAGACTCGCCCAACGAGGGCGTTAAGTTTTGCGGCATAAACGGCCGTATCTTTTTTTACGTTATTTTATAAGTTTGTTTCTTCACAGCTTCAAGGAACTGTAGACCTGAGTGCATGGTTTTAATTTCAACTCAATACATTCACGCGTTCTCGAGATAAAGAGTGTCTTGACAGACAGACGGACGGGTGGGCAGACGGACAATAAAGTGATCCTATAAGAGTTCCGTTTTTTTCTTTTGAGGTACGGAACCCTAAAAACGCATGTAATTTTATCATACAGACAGAGATCTCCTCTTGGCAAAAGATTTATATCTACCGACCATTGGTGCAGCCTGAAGTGCCACAAATGGAATGAACTTTTATTGAATTGCTACACAGCCGATTGCAAATTAAATCAACTAATTACGTAGTTAACTTTGAAAAATTCAGCCGACACGAGTCGAAGAAGTCGAAGAATTGCGTTTTCATGTTTCAAGTGAGTTAAGTGGTCTTCTAGTGTATAGATCTTGTATCGTTTGCCTTAATATGTTTGGCTCGTATGCTTGTAGATCAGATTATATGTTCCCTCATAACTCTTTAACCAATAGTCTGATTTTGGCAAATAAGATCTCAATCATCATCATCCGCCATTTGACGCTACTGCAGGACATAGGCCTCTCTCATGGTTTTCAAAACTTCCCAATCTTGTGCCGCCCGCATCTAGCGATTCTCTGCCACCGTAACCAGGTCGTCAGACCATCTGGTAGGGCGCCTACCCAATCGATCCGTCGTATTTGTGCGAGTGTCATCAGCACTCAAAAGACAAAAATAAAAACTGAAATAAAACCCGGCCAAGTGCAAGTTGGACTCACGCACGAAGGGTTCCCTACCATTATCTATACAACATTTGAATATTTCATGCGTCTACCTGCTGCCGTTACTAATATCGACCAAAAAAATCACGTTTGTTGTATGGGAACCCCCTTAAATACTTTTTCTTATCCTGTTTTTAGTAGTTGTTGTTATAGCGGCAACAGATATACATCATCTGTGAAAATTTCAACTGTCTAACTATCACGGTTGCAGCAAATACAGTCTTGTGACAGACGGCCGGACGGATGGAAGTACGGACGTCGCACGTTTAGTGATTAGGACTCAGAAAGCAAAGCGTACAAAATCTCAATAGCGCATTCTCTTTCTCAAGGTGTGAGAGAGGATTTTGTCTCTTGTTCTCTTTCTTTTTGTCTCTCTCTAACATAAGCCGGTGAATTGCTGAATTATTCCCCATTGGAAACGTTAAGCAAACGCCTTGTTTGTCTTTCTTAAGTTCTTAAAATGCAAATCACAACGACGTCGTATGTTGGCGTTCCCTAACAAGCTGGAAACTCCTTTGTAAGATCAACTTAAGCCTCGATTCTGCAGAATTCACTGGAGGGGAATCGATTATTGCATCTTGTTAGCGGCGAGATAAGAAACTTTGCAATACTTCTACTCAGGGCACCATGAAACTCTATTCAGTTACCTCAGTTAAAAATTAAGCGAAAGTTTTAATAACCTGGGCCTGCTGTTCTTTTGGAACTTTTTACTAATAAATTTCATCGTCATTAGCAGCGTATTTATAAATAGATAGATAACTCTTTACTGCGGTTTACTAATGTATTGCCAAAAATCGTTTCCCAAAGTATTACTTCCCAAACTATTTTCCGCAAATTATCACTTGGCAAAAAAACATTTCTCAAAACAACTTAAAGCAAATAAACAGTTAGCAAAAGTTATTATGGCAAGTTATTGTTTACCAAATAAATACTTGGTCAAAATTCATTTTACCAAGCATTATTCAGTCAAAAGTATCGTTTGGCAAAAACGGCGGTATCCCACGTTTTGCCATATCATAATGTAGGGTACCTATGACTTTTCCATGCACCAACCTTGTTTAAGTTTGACACAAAACTAAGTTTTTTAGTGAAATATTTTTTTTCGCTTTTATATAAAAAAAAAGAACGTCCATCGCTGCGCTCCGCTCCATCCTGGAACTTCGAACCTATTTTTGCTTATGTGTACTGACCTAACAAACAAAATGCGAAATATAAACTTAATCAAACAATTATTTGCTATATAACACTTGCCAAAATAAAACTTTAGCATAATAAACGTTTGTCTAAATAAAACTTGACACAGTAAAATTATGCGAAATGATAATTTGACCAAATGAATAAAATGCGAAATGAAAACTTGCTAAAGTTTCATTTGGGAAATGAAACTGATGCCATAAGTTTATTGGGAAGTAAAATTTGGCGAAAAATACTTTGGCTAAACGGCGGTATCCCCTTTACTGCACATCAGTAATTTACAGAGATACCTATACTCATATACATAGCTTTGTATTAAACTGGTCTAATGGCGATTATCTATTAGGTAAAATGTTTTATATATAACTACGCATGAGCATCGGTTAGAGTTTTTTATTTACAACGTCTTTTGTTCTACCACAAAAACTAAAGAACTTGAGTCCGAAGGCAAACACATACTTCACGCATTTTTTCATCAAGCAATCATTTTAATATTTTTCCTGAGCCAGCAAATCGTTCCCGGTACAAAAGCGGTTCTTTGTCGAGTGAATATCGCCTATCTATCGGTTCGCCATTGACTTAACTACACAATGCAGTTTCCTCGCTTCCGCGGACATCATAAAATATTTATTGTTGGTCGGAAATTACATTTCAAATGTAGATAGATAGATAGATAGAATATTCTTTATGGTTATGAATGTACCGCATTCATAACCGTGTGCTTCTTCATACTTTGTTGTATGTACTCTGTTTGTGCATTATATTATGGAGGATTAACTATATGTTGTTAATCGGAAATTATATTTCAAATGGGGGACCCCATTTTAAATATAAATATTAAAAGACTTTTTTAAAGTAATTTAAATCACTATAAAAAATTGCTCTACCATACATAATGCTACTTTGCACTGTAAAAAAAAATGTTACACAGCAATAAAATAACCCCTTAGTAATGCATCTGAGTACTTAATTATTTCCGTGTCAATAAATACATTAAACAGCTGTAAAATATATGATTTCCACTAAAAAATTAAACTTCAATATCTAATCGCGTTTTGTGTACTTTTACAGGAGAAAGTGCCCTTAAAATATGTGGCTTAATATCACCGAAGTCTCATGTCTTGATAGTTCAGTGGTATTGTGTAAAGGACTTAATACGAAGGATCTGGGTTTGGTCCCCAAATATTCATTTTAAAGTTAACAGAAGATTTTTGTTACAGTTTCTGTCAGTAAAACTTTAAAAGAATATAAAGATTTTCTTTGGTTTTTTTATGTTCATTTTCTTATTTTTATATCATCGAAATCA
Source organism: Yponomeuta malinellus (assembly GCA_947308005.1). Lineage (NCBI taxonomy): Eukaryota > Metazoa > Arthropoda > Insecta > Lepidoptera > Yponomeutidae > Yponomeuta > Yponomeuta malinellus. Next base: position 9,002,714 of record OX371012.1, on the reverse strand, counting down.
GTCGAGGTCGCTGTCACTAGCGGTGGCCACCCGCTACAGAATCGCACCCGCAAAATTTACCCTCACTAGGTAAGAAATAGAAAATGTTTTACACACTTTCTGTGTGGGTGTGACCTCTGTGGTGTGACTCAGAAAGTGTCTCATTGCTCATTCATAAACGGGTTCCAAAGTTTCATCTCTCCCTTAAAAATGTGTGGCGGGAAAAGTTATATGGAGTTTCATTCCTGCCCTCCTTAGCATGGCAGGAATGTTGTGTGAAAATCCATTCCGGCCCTGCTAGCGTTCTTATGTTTTATAGCAGCGAACATAAAAAATACAAACGTCAAATCTCAAAAAGGTCCTATATCAAATAGAAAAGCGAGATGGAAGCCCCTCGCTGCGCGTCGAGCTTACAACGTACTCTCGAACAGAAATAGATCGTTTTCTCCCCTCGGAGTATAATGTACTATAATATTTGACTAAACACAATAATCACTTGTAGTATAAAACAAGAAAAACATTTTTATGAGACATTAATGTATAAAACAAAAAGGTATGTTCCTGGGCTTGTAAGTATTGTACACCAGTGTGCAATTAGATGCCGATTTTCAGGCAAGGCCTTTTCTTAAACAAATTTGTACCTATATAGGTATGATTATACTGATATTGTGGCGATGAAAAATACACTCGCAGGATGACAGATCTAAACCGAAAACTCATCATCATCATCATCATCATCATCAGCCATTCAACGCCCACTGCAGGACACAGGCCTCCCTCATGGTTTTCCTAACCATGAAGGGTTTTGCCATAAATCGCCACCGAAAACTCAACATAGTATATATTAAGTATATCTTATCTGTATGTTGCCCTTATTCGCCATATTCAAGATTCCCGTTGACAAAAGAGTCTAACATGCTAGGCGTATTGTCTGTGGCATTGGAGTAGATTTCTCTAGGGCTAGCGCAGAAAAAAACAGATTTTACTTCTAACACGTTATCGGAGCCGATCTAACTCCATAATTTAGACTTTGGACTACTTTGTCGTAAGGCAAACACCTGACTTCAGATTCTCAAATACTGTCGCAAAGACTCTACGTAGTAGAAGGAGGTTAATACCTAGCTCCTGAATACTTGCCTGAAGTACGTGCGACTAACTCTTTACGGCAGAGAGAAGATTGCTCCGGGGGTTGATCGTCGCAAGTGTAATTATAGCGCAGGTGTGGTGCTGCTAATGACGTTCGTATTTTGTATCCCCTGTTTGGTTATACCCTATTAAATGTCTACCGAAGTTGTTGCGCTGTTGTTGTTGACGCCTAAAGCGATTTTAGAAGACAATCAATATTTTTGGGTGTTTCATGCATTTCATTTGTCGCAGATTTTAATTATTGCTAAAGTTGTAGTTGTTAAAAAAAAGGGGTTCTTACCACAATGTTTAATTATGTACCAACACGAAAATTTCAAAACTACTTTGCTGAAGTTGTCACTGTGAAACCGAGGTGAACTTATGTATTGTAGATTTGGTTATTATTATTGGAATATTCTTATTCATTATATTTATTCATGGATGTCATGGGCTGAGTCTAATATTATGAAAATCTCTTGTCACAGTGTGTGTCAACGAACTCCTCCGACTTTTTTGTGTATATTTGGTAGGTCTGAATATAGGCTAATTTATATGTTATGTATTTTGATAATAAAAAATTTAAAGCGGAAGTTGAACATTACTAATTAAAATTACATTATGTCATGTCATGTTTTATGTCATGTGCTCTTGTATATAATAAAGAATATTCTTATCTTATCTCATACCAGAGGGACATACAAATACCAGGGCTTGCCACATACCACATAACAAATAAATCTAATATATAAAAGTTTCATCTCACGTCACAGTTTTACAAACTTATTTAGAGGCAAAAAATTTGTCCTGAGAACGGATTAGTGCAACAAAAAGATTATAATCGTGTCACAGTGTTCGTGATCGAACTCCTCCGAAGCGGCTTCACCGATTTTTATGATTTTCTTTGTGTACATTTGGTAGGTCTGAGAAATCTGAGAATAGGTCGTAGGCTAATTAATATGGCAAAACAACGAGTCAGAGTCGAGTTGACGAGTCAGCTAGTTTACTTATAACTCAGTAGCAAAGCCACTCGCTAACTGTGAAGAAAAACATCGTGAGGAAACCTGAGTGTCTGAGGTGTTTACATACCCCAGTGCTTGAAATTGACAATCCGCCATACTCTCTTTCTCTCTCTCTCTCTCTCTCTCTCTGAGAAGGTCTATGTCCTGTGGATAAAAAAAGCTCAGTCAGTTTATTACCTTATTTTACAATCATTACAAATGTAAAAAAACGTGTGAGCGAGAAAGATGGCAGGTTTACCAGCAGCCTTAAATTTTTATACAAATTCAAAATACAAAATTACCTATTTCAGCAAAGATATTTAACATAATAGTTTGACAAATCTCAGATTGCCTTAATAAAATTATAAGAGTATGAAAATACTCTTTGTATCTATAGTAATGTATCTATTCACGTCTTGGCAAAAAGAGTAGATTAGAACGTACAGATTTATAGAGCCACAAAGAATATTATTGTGTTATGTAAAATATCCAGCAGCAAACTACAGTTGCCTATAGTGGGTATGGTAGTGAGTACCCGTCCCCTCGTAGGCGAGTACCCGACCCCTTGTAGAAAGCTAGAGTAAATCGACAGTCACAGAATAGTCCACGTAAGGGTATCTCGATCCTGAATAATTTTATCCCATCTACCACCGCAGTACGATGACTGCACACCACTGACTCCACGATGTCAAATGAAAAGCTGCGAACAGAATTGGCTCGATTTATACATTAATTTATTTTTATTAGATTTATTAAAGAGTACCAACAGAATGCATATACAGCTTTTACAATAAGATTTACAATAGGTCTTATAAAGTTTAATAGGTCTTATATGCACCCCTCTAACAGGCGCCCACAACATTTGCCTTCTTATTAATCTTAACTAAAGTGAGATCTTATCAAAACTTATAACTACAACACAATTCTGTAGCTATTAATGTAATTGCAGCTAAAAATTTAAAGAAACAGGCATCATATAGTTTTAAGGATACATTTCAGGATTTTATCTTTAAAATATACCTCTACACTTGTCTACTTTCGCATCGTTTGATAAAATGATTGTATCCTAAATCGCCTGTAGCAAATTTTTTATTGCTTATATTGACTGTTGATATTTCAGGGGAAATATCCGAAGGGTGGCAAAGTAAAGGAACTCACAAACCAAGCGGTCGCGGTCGCTGTGGTGGTGGCGGTCGTTTAGTGCAGTAGTATTTTGCATCAATCACTGCAGTAGTGTTTGTGTGGTCCTATTCAAATCAACGCGTTCTGACCGCCAACGCAGCAATCATTTGTTTATCGGTCAATCAATTAATCTACCGCTTCCATATTATGAATACTTAACTGCGATAATTCATCGTCACAGCCACTGCGTGACCTCTTTGGTTTGTCAGTTCCTTAACTTTTTACATGACTGCCCAAACCAAAAAAATAAGTATGTGTTCAGGGTTCATGTATGTTCATGTTGTTCAATTTCTTTGTTCCACCACTAGCTCTGCTGATGCCCGCGAGTTCGTACGCGTGGTAGGAATTATTTTAAGCTCCATATGGCGTCAATGTACTGTGCCCGTAAATAAAGGCGTGTTCCTTTCGAGCCGCATTTCCGCTGCTCCCCGAACAATGGAGATAGCGTCTAATGCCATCTTATTATATTCAGCGACACAAGGACCACGGCTCGAGACATGGGATATAACCCATGTCTTCAACCACGGTCCTTGACATAAGCCACAGTTTAAATCCCGTATAAAACCAGAGTTAAATACAGGATGAGTATGAAATTGTAAACTGATAGCGAAGAAGCGCCACTTGTAGATAACCTTACATGAATAGACTATAAAGTAACCAGGCAATCACAGGGAACAGGGCCCCGATACTGTTAGTGCATTGCAATTGACAATGATAGATTCATGATCGTGTATTCGTGTCACATGACATATTTTTTCATTCCATTGACGCTTAGGTTCGATACGTATGCAGTTGGATATGATACGCAGTTGTCATTGTTTTACAATGCATTAACAGAATCTAGAACCTAGCCCACGTTTGGTAGACCCTGATAGGCCTTGAGCCACTTGTCCGATGGATCGATGACATTAAGAAGCGAAAAGAAGTTATATTATGGTTATGGTCCAAGGATCCAAGCAATTCCTTCAGAAACCAATCACGTTGCTTACGGACGAAACGTTTTTGGATTTCTCGGGGCATCGCAAAGATAAATACTGCGTATGGCTCGAAAACGGCCGTTTTGTCTTTAGACCCTTTTTGCTTACGATTTTTGAGAGTGCCAAAGACGCGCATAGAATGCAATCAGGATGCTCAGTAAAAACGCCGGCACATTGTAGCTATTGCACACGATCCTAGCGTCTGTAATTTACTAATACGCGTTGATGAGGCGCAGACAACGTGCTCATCATAAACACGTCGTCATATAAAAAAGCGCACATAAAAAAGATGGTGTAAAATTTTCCCTTTAAACAATTTCTCACGTCGTAAAGACAGGCCACCCCCTTCCCTTTGAATTCAGATTCAAGTGTATAACTTGATGCTTTACTATTGCATCCATGTTATCGCCGAACGTTCACTGTGGTTCTCACTTTATAACACCGATAGTTGACGTAATAACTGCCATTTATTATTCTCCCTTTACCGCGAACTGAAAAGAAATAGAAGCGCCATCGTTCCAAAGTGGATTAGGTATTTTACAATTTTGGGTGTAATATTGACGCCCAACCCATAAGATAAGCATATTCGACACCAAGATAAACTACTTTATTGACTAAATTTTGCCGAGAAATCAATAAATATATACACCCTGAAATCTGGGTGGTTCAAGAATTGAGAATCCGATCTATTTAGACTTTTAAATATAGATGTCGCCGCCAAGTCATTAAATCAGCCGTCGAATTCAACGGCTAGGCAATACAATTACTTGGGATAAACATATCTTGTTTCAAAGAAATTGCGAACAATTAGACTTGCGCGTGGCGCGTACGCAGTGCTGAATAGCTAATAGTTCTCACAGACTCGAGTTTTATTCGAGAAATTTATGGAAAGTACAAGTGCCTTTTAATAAAAACCAAACTAGCGTACCCGATAGCTGTTATTCAATTCATTTTGCCACGGCTCCCAAGTCACCCAAAATTTGTGGCGTATATGTATCGGGTAACTAGAATAAAAAACGTGCATTGCTAGATGTTCTAATGAGCGATCAGGAATCGTCTAGTTAAAAGATCTTCTGAGGGCTCCCAAATTAAACCGAATCTCACAATTGTTTAGCAAATCTTCTGCAAAGATACACAATCCTACGGATAATAAATAAAATAGAAGGGAATTCTTAATTGCCCATAATCGTATTACCCACTCACACTCTATCTTGCATCTGGACTGCGAGAGGAAAACTGTTACAACCAAAATCGTAAACTTCTTCTTCAGTCCTTTAACTCCTAAAGATTAGAGCCCCAACCACAGGTTTCCACTTCTGACGGTGGTGACAACTAATGCCGATTGACTGGGCCTATTCGACTATGGATTTTTTCCATGTGATTCTTAAGGTTCACTTCCAATGAAAATAAATCAATCTTCTTTTTAACCTACTTCAAAAAAGAAGGATTCATCGGGATCTTCTTTTATATTTTTTTTACGTGCCCAAAATGTATGTGCTGGTCTTGTAACTTGGCACCGGCTCCAAACTATGCTTCTACAATACCTACATCGAATTCAAAGGTCATATTCCCTTAAAATATTTCTCTGTTTTTTTGTATTATATTGTTTTGAAGTCAGTTTTTATTTTTATTTAAAAGATTTATTTTTCGGATCTTAGGATCGGCCATTTTCGATCCTAAGTTCTAGGTCGTGGGTCCTACAAATCACTATTTACCAGACTGAGAGAAAAGAAAGAGATTTATTGCGAAAACGATCTGTTAAAGAAGATATGATCGTGGCGCTAGTGGACCTCATAGAGTTTGTTAAACGGAACTACTGTGCCTTTCTATTTTTTCGGAGCCGACATTAGTCAGCGACTTAGCCTTCAGCTGGGGCAGACACCGCTGGTCCCACGGGTGCAATTACCATGCGGGTCAAGCGTACCTGACCCGGTTTTATCGACAAACTATTTTCCATACCCTGCGGTGCGGCATTAGAGAGGCCGTACGCGTGCGTAGGGTTAACTTTTACAGGGGACTTTTGCGTGTAATTGAAAATTGGGGTGGCGTTTGCAGGTGCGAATTGAAAATGAAGTTCTAAACTATGCTTTAGATTGCAAAATAGATTGCGTGGATTTTTAGATTGCAAAAGAGTGGTTCTCCTGTATGTCTATAACTAAATGTTTTCTCAGATAATAAACGTTGGTGGAATTCATTAGTACAATACAAACTACTAAAGATTTTAAGTCGCATCTCCAGAGTCAGATTTATAAAACTACATTCATAGATAAACTCACGCCTGTAGGAGGGGTAGGCAGATACCAGGGTTTGTCACCTACCACGATCCTGATAAAACTAAAAACACTTAAAACAACAAGTATAAAACTAAATACTTGCACTTTAATGCTGCTTGAATCTGCTTGATGGATACGTATAAAAAGAAAGAGATCTATCATACATACCAACAACAAATAAAAACCTCGCTTTTCGCTAAGCTGGCAGTTCTGCTAAAAATAATGGGCCATTTTAAAAAACTTCTCCCTCACTCGCTAAATAAGTAACGGAACAGCTAATTTGTGAGCGCCATTCGATCCACTTAGGTGCCACCATTTATATGTCTTGAGGGTAGGAGATATATTTTGCGGTGCCAAACACGTAGTGGGGTATTCTTTGTACTCGCACTTTGGGACTCATTAACTGTTTAACGATTCAGCCCGGGACCGCCTTGGTACTAGATAGGGTAGGTCAGAAAGACTGCTTATCGAATTATATTATCTTGAACACTTTGCCGTTAGAATCGGTGTCCCTGTAAATGTTGTTAAAACGTAATTTCTTTCTTTTAAAAGGTACCTAGTAATTCTCAACAATACACTTTTACCGTTGGAATTAAAATTATAATCACTTACAATGGAATTAAAACATTCAATAATGTGACTCCTGCACTAACATAGATGACAATTCTTCAGACGCTAAACATTTAACGTGCGACTAGCAAGATCTTAAAGCTCTACCTTAGCATCCGGTGTTTTAGCGCCAACTTTTTGTGTCAAGAAAATATAATGCATCCTATAATACTTTCCATTGTAGGGCATATATCTACCTTTTTTCCAAAGAGAGAATATGGGCCTAATGACCACGCGTGCTCACCGCGGATTGTCAATATCAAGTGCTGTGGTAACAGAATATTAGCTAAAATTTTAAAACACAGAGTCTAATGTAGTCTCTAACAGTAGCCTTACATTTGGTACGTCAAGCAGTAATCTGATCCTGTAGGGTTGGACTTGTCAAGACAATAACTTATTTATTACTACCCGATAATTATTGTATAAATAAAAGTTCCACACAATACCAACACTTGTCCTGGTCCCAAATTAGGATACCCTCTGCTATAACCAGACAAGGGCATCACAAACATGGAAATACCTACACCCAAAAATTTTTACCTAACAGCGTCGTCGCAAAGCTAGTGGATTACTGGATCCAGATATGATCTATGTATGTATATTCGGTAAAATTGTGCCATTCAGTTTAGAAGAATTATTTTATCATTACGAACTTTGCTGTAGTGTCTGATGTTTTTTACCACCTTGCCTAAATCCACAAGAAAAACATTAAAGTCATACGTGCGAAGTCAACGAAGTCGCGGGTTATGTCAGTGTTTTCTTTCCTCTCAGTGTCTTCTGTTTCCGCCCTTGATATGGGTGTTAACTTAAGATGTTTGCGAGAGGCTCGACCTGACTTAATTGTTTAATTCGTTCATGGCTAGGTCAATGGTTTCACTAAAGGCCGAAGACGTTTTCAAGCTCTACTTACTCAATTACTTTTGCTAAAGTACTTAGCTCTGAGCATGAACAAGTGAAGGGTTATTACTGACGAGAACTTAGGCCTTTTAAATCTGAGCTAGAGTAAGCTTCTAGTGGCCACCAAATACTAGCAACTGGTGCAACTTACATATCAATGCATCAACATACCTACCAAATGTGTTAGATTTACTATGTTAGTGTTTTGTGTTTTTCTCAGATCGTAGTGTCTTGACTGAAATAAATAAATATTCTTTTCTAGATAGACGGCCTGACACTACTGACGGATAGATTTTTATATGGGCTAGGTCAGAAGGATACACTAATAATCCAAGAGGATTAATTAATGAAGAGAACTATTTTTATTTATCTAACATATTTTTTGTTGTACTCAGGGTTTATTTTAATGGATGAACCATTCATACAGTTTGTTCTGCATTTGCTCCTTCAATCTTCATTGTGTTTGCCCTTAGGGACTCGATTTAGACATCGTTAAGAATTCTCGTTTATTCAAGGAATTATTCACTCAAACGTATCCAAGATTTACCTGCTGCTGATGACGTAGAGAACGGGGAGAAATAAGTACAGTCGACAGCAGGGTAACCTTTACATTTTGGTTGCAAAGTCACTCTTAACGTAAATGATTAGAATGCATGTATGTAAAGGTTGAGGTGCTGTCGACTATATTGTCAATTAATTTCGTGTCTTAATATGTCGCTTTCCGTTAAAGGGTAATTTCTTAAGTACGCAATTCCCGATTAGAGTTTGTGCTTTACAACAACTTTTATTCTATGATATTTTTCTCAGATTTATATTTTTTCGAGTATCAGGACCTTGTACGATTTACCTGCGTCGCAGACTTCAATAAAAAAAAATCCTACATAGAATAATGTCTTCTGCATACTAATATTATAAAGAGGAAAGGCTTGTAAGTTTATGTATGTAAGTGTGTATGTAGGATGTAATCTCCCAAAGTTCTTATCCAATTTCAACAATTCTTTCACTAGTAATTAGAATGGACCTTCGTGGTGGACATAGGCCATAAGGCTAATCCGCTTACCACACGAACGTCGGCGGGCACTGGTAGTATATCATATATGGTTATATATAACTTATAACCAATAGCGCTATTTTATACAATAGGTTCTAACCTTGGGTAAACAAAAATAGACGGACACACAAAAGACCTGCTGAAACGGAAAATAGATTGGATGCTACACAAGACTTTCCAATCTTAGTAGAGTGCAGTGACTTGTTCTATAAACTAGTTGTGGAAAATTGGAAGGTGGAACTAAGCTCCAGCGACGAATTTTCTAAACAAACAAATTATTTTTTAACAGATTTCTAACATGGTAGGCGCAGACTCGATTTTCACCTGAAACAAGTTATATATCTACGCCAAGACAAAACGCCGTTCAAAAAAGTTCAAGAAAACAGTTTCCAATGTCCTTGAGGTTAATATCTAAGCTGTAATAAAAAAACCGGACGAGTTCGAGTCGAACTCGCCCACCGAGGGTTCCGTACAAATCTGTAGGTACTTACATATTATAATAGTTCAGGAATCCATCGTGAGGAAACCCGCGACTTGGTTGGCTCCGCACGTATTGACTTGTCTTTTCTGTGGGCTAGGCCGACTAAGCTGTCAGGATGGAATAGGTGCTGGGCAATCCTACTCCATCTAAAAATCCCATCTAGTGTGAGTGATGGTGCCACTGGACACTGTATAAATCATCTCATTACGTAGATGCAAAGACTAAAGTTTTTTTTTATAGTTTTCAGATCTTTTCCTGCACTTATAGTATACGACGATATTACTTGCGAAATTTCTAGGTCAACGGAAAGTACCCTATAAATATTGATTCTCTTAATAGTGTTGAAATATACGTTTTTTGTGGAATCATCATCAACCCATTATGTCCCCACCGAGGGGCACGGGTCTCTTCCCTGAGAAAGGTATAGGCCATACTCTACCACGGGGGCCAAGTCCGGATTGGTGGAGGCTTGTAGACTAGTGGCTCGTCTACTGTCAGAAGTTGTCCAGCCGCCCTAAGGCCTCTGACTTGGCTTAACGACTGCCATCTATCGACGGCAGCCGGCACCAACAGCTTAACGTGCCTTGCGAAGCACGGAACCGCTCGGAAAAATGCCACTAGCGTTAGGCATAGACGGCGACCCATCCATGCACTGAACGCGCCCAGTGTTGCTTAGCCTTCGTAATCGTTTAAGATCACACAGGCAGCCGGGGCTACGAGCGATTCGATTTGTGGAATAAACGGCCGTAACTTTTTTTACGTTAATTTAGAAGTTTTATTTTTTCATAGCTTTAAAGGACTGTAAACTTGAGTATATGCTTTTAATTTCAACTTGATACTTTCGCGCGTTCCTGAGATTAATGGCCTTAACTGACGGACTGACGGACGGACGGACAACAAAGTGATCCTATAAGGGCTCCTTTTTTCTTTGGAGCTATGGAACCCTAAAAACAAGACGAATATTGAAACCTATAGTATGGCCAAAAATGAAGAGTTTAGTATATTGTAACATCGTATGTCATCGTTAATCAAAACAGTTTTGTTGAACAATTGACTACATAATTAATCAATCTGGAACTGTTGGGCTGTGACTATATCCACAACACTCTACCTACATACACGAAACATTGTACGTAGATTGTAGGTAGGTAAGTTAAGTCAGGGGCCACATTGTATCAGGCCTTATTCAAATGGCCCGCAGCGTGCCCCATTCTTGGGAACAGAATAGATCAATTTGAGAGACAAGGAAGCCTGATATAACAATGATATTCATACGTTCTGTCCATGACATCGGAAGATACCCGTTTTGTTTGATACTTGTACTTAAACTTGGAGCGATAAGAGTTAGCGAAAGAACATCTCTGATAAAATAGACATTACCGCTATACTTATTGACAGTTTGTAGCGGTCCATCTATTCTATTTCTATTTTGATTTGTCTGTTATGTATTTAGTTTTCTTTCTGTTGTTGTGCATAATATAATGTTACTTATCTGTTTATTTTGTTTCTGTGATATGTCTTGTCTATATAATAAAACTGTTTCTTTCTTTATTCTATTCTAGTCGTGCAATAAAGTTTTCTCTATCTATCTTGATAATTTCTATATTTATTCTCATCTTCTTTATATGCCGTCTCCTGAGTTATTTCTCTATTAAAGTTCAATTTCACCATCTCTTTACTCTAAGTGACTATTTTAAAGACATCAAGACTGACCGAATAATAATTTATTTATTTTTTAGATTTGAAAACATGAATAACGGACACTGAAAGTTTGCGACAACACTTAGATATTAGCGATACTGCTAATGGGCAAGATTCAATTTTATAAAGCATTTAAATGAACTAATTTTACTACGGGTAGGACTTTAAAGTCGCCTAAAGCATATCAACTGTTGTACGCATTTTAATGCTCTGGAACATTTTCATCGCCAGCTGATTTTATATTACTATCTGTCCCGGCAAACTTCGTACCGCCACAGAATCCGTTTATACGATTTTTGCACCATCTATTTTTAAAACACCACGTTCGCTCGCACAACGCCATCTATAAATAAATAAATAAATATTATCCCACGGGAACGCATTACCGGGATATTAAGTACGCTATGTCTTAATTTAGGTCTTTGTCTATCTGTACACCAAGTTTCCAAACCTCCAAACATCTAAACATCTTCACAAACTTTCACATTTATAACATTAGTAGATAGGATTTTTTACTATCTGGGAGTGTTGCATTAGAAGAAGAAGAAGAAAGACATTTATTATACCAACAAGATACATCACAGAAACAAAATAAGCACATAAGTAACATAATATGCACAAAAACAGAAAGAAAACTAAATACACAACAGACAAAACGAATAAATAAAACAGGACCATAGATGTAGCCTGTGGTGTATCTACATTGCCACAAAAGGCAGCTGACTCAGCGTTGTGATGAGGAAGTGATCCCTCAGCGCTGATTTTCAGTCAGTGCCTACGGTAACCCATAATTCTACTACGGAGTGCGTGCCGTGGTGCAGTTAAAGAATTAAGTCCAATTCAATTAACAAGAAGGGAATTTGGTTCACCCTACAGTTTACAGTTTAGCCTGCTGAGCTGCGAATTTCGGATTAAAGTGTGTCAGATTGTAACAACCCAGCCCTTTATGTGCCCGCTCTGCGCTGCCGGTAACATGACGACCCTGTCAGCCGGCGTCCCTCGCTCGGGAATGTCCAATTGTTTCTGAATTGCCGCACAGAATGTCTGAGGACTGCCGTACGATGAGAAAAAAAATGCTTGGTTTGGTACGTTTTGTCCGTGAAATAGGGTTCTTATCCACCTACATGTTGATTTTACGGCCAACTGTCTCAAAGGCCTACTCATTCGCAAGGACAATTTAAAGTTACCCTTTGATGAACCTACCTACCTATTTGATGAACTAAATTTATAAATACCGTAAAGTAATTCCCAAAGCGTTGCAAAATAGGCCGTGAGATGATTAAGTAATAGCAAGATTCCAAATTAGAAAAAGCAAGTTTCATTATATACGTACTATTGCACATTATTAAGTGAGTAAAGTTAAGGAGAATGTTCTGTTCCGCGTAGTCACTTGATCTATTGCGAAAACTTTTACTAAAGGAGGGTGAAATAATAATAATAAACACCTGGAGCGGAAGTACCTGAATTTTTCGGGAAGATTGGCGCGCATAAGGTAATGTAATTTTTGTGTGTCTGTCATTCTAGAACTTGATTATTCGGAGGCTTTATGATTTTCTTTTATGCAGCCTCCACAATATGGATGTCTCACCGCAGAGGAAAGGCCTTCCCCCTTTTAGTAAAACATCGGATTTTGCCACCTGTGACCAATCCGGCAAGAATTTGTCAAGATCATCCCGCCCGTTTCTTCCATCCTGATTCTTCATCGACTTTTCGACTAAATGCCCAAGCACAGCACAGAGTTCCGTAGTTGGCCGTCAAAAATATGTGTACATAGAAAGAGGGGTTTGTTTGATAGATATTATGAACAAGTTAATTCAATTCACTAATAACGTTCCGTATGGCGCCGGATTAAGAATAGCGTCACTCCATTTCCTTCCGTGGATGTCGTAAAAGGCGACTAAGGAAATAAATTACCAGGAGACGGGCAGCAGCATCTTCCTGAGATTCCAACTGCATACCGCGATCGCCAACCCGCCTGCCAAGCGTGGCGATTATGGCAAAGCTTCTCATGGTTATGAAAACCACGAGGTAGGCCTGTGCCCTGCAGTGGGCGTCAAGTTGCTGATGATTATGAATAACGTTGACTTCATCAAAGTATATTTTAGTGGAATTGGTATAAAGTTTTCCTTTTATAAGTTGGTTGATTATTACTCATTAACTTTTAAGTAACGCTTACATTAACAGTTAATACGTTAACACAAAACCAACTCAGTTATGATATTTTTTATTTTAACTTCGTCATATTATCTGCCACTGCCCTGATTGTTTTTAAAGGACTTTAGAATTGAAAGGGAACGTACACTTCCTAAATCCTTGAATATAAAAGAAAAATTCCGGCGAATTCAGAACCTCCTCCTTTTTTGAAGTCGATTAAAAAGGATCTTCCTCTTACACCCTAACGATACCCAACAAGAAAAAAGAATAGATTTACTAATTTCAGACTTCTTTTACCTACTAAGAAGCTTCTCTGAGCTTAGCCGCAGATAGACAGGCAGGCAAACAGACCGACAGACAGACGAGACGGTCGACAAACACACGGATGGACGGTCGGACGGGCAGACAAACGGACACGGCGAAACTAAAGTGTTCCTTGTTGACTACGGAACCCTAAAAACCAAGTAACTAAACAGTTGTTATTAGTTTAAAACTGTATGTTTCTTAAAACTGACAATAATGGACTCGGCCGTCTTCCAAAAACCTAAAATGAGTAGATATTGCTGTCTTTAATGACGGATGACTTACTGGTCGTGTAGCTAACTCGTACAATTTCGAGCAAAGACTGTTCATTCGCATTATTTATTCCTTACAGTTATGTACAGACGACAGCAGACGCAACGTTACACACATAAAATCCACTCAGTCAACGCGACAAAAATATAAAGGTCCACCTGCTGTCGCCTGTACTTACGCAGTTGTTTTAAAAAAGAATCTGCAATCCTATTATTTCTCTCCGGTTTCGTCGGTTCTCGCTTCCTCGTTAGGCGACTGCGGATTATTTGGTACAAAATTCAAAATTGTTAAATTGATCAGCAGAAAATATTAAATTGGTCAGCAGAAAATGTTATTTTGGTCAGCAGAAAACTTCTAATTTATCAGACTTCAAGTTGTCATATAGAAATTTAATTGATTAATTTGCTTACCATCTTGTATTTATTTGCAATCAGTATTTATTTGTTGCTGCTCATCCGCTGACCAAAATAATTTTTGGCTAATCGAATGACTTTGCTAATTGTTGTTGCTGATCGAATATTTATTTTGATGATCCATAATTTTTTATTTTAGTACAAACGCTTCCAAGTGATAATTTTACACGGTACTCTCTATCCCATTCTATTGGACCACATAGAGCGGGACAGCCTTTGTGTGCGCTAGCTTCCCTGAGGTTCATCGAGAAATAATTTATTTCGACTAGTTTATTGACCTCCAAATGGGAAATTAAAGGTATGTAGGCACCCCATAATGAAGTGCAAATAGCCTTGTGCATATTTCGTATGTATTTATTCACACTAGAGACAACACTGACGTTTTAGCGCCAAAGAACGCGCGGCTCACGTCTAGCTGCTGCCTCGGATTTATAACATAACATACACAAGACAATCACGCTGAAAGAAAAAAAACGGGTGGGGCTGTATCAGGTTACACGGCCGTTGGTTTCACGTGTAACGTCTATAAGAAAGCGTTTATTTTTAGCTCAAGCTGTGCAATGTGCTAAGCGGCGCTGGCGGCATCTAGCGGCACGAGTCAAGAGGATCTGAGTAGTGGCTAGTTTCTTAAGTGTTTTCGCAGGTGACCCCTTACTACCAAACTGAAAGACGTTTCACGTCAAAAATCCTAAGTTTTTTTTTTCAGTTTACGTAAATCTACCAAATAAAGCGTATACGTCAAAAGAAAAAAAAATCACGTACCGGGCCATTATGGCCAATTACGTATCTATTTACATATGATGCCGCACTCACGATACAATCAGCATAATATGCTGAATGAACCGATAGGTACCTGCGAACTGACTGACCCACTTACTGGCAACTTAACTCAACTCCGGGTGATATGTAAGAGTTTGGACAAAAGACTAATGTCTTCTAGCCATCTTAAATTATGTATAAATTAGGGTACCTTATCTTATTGGTGTTTTGAGGAAAGGTGAGCTTTGTAATAGGGCACGCATCTTGACTGGCAGCGGAGTAGACAGAATAATGAAATAATGAAAGTAGGTATTTAAGAAAGACGTTAAGAAAAAGGAAGAAAGAAAGTTTAAAAACGGACAATTAATAAAATTGGGTTCTGCAGTAGCGCCACCTAACGAGTAGTAACCGAACTACATGCCGTTGCTATGGTTGAAGTTTACTTGATAATAGAAATTGACGCACTAAGATTGCGCAGTGTAAAGAGTTGGAGAATTCTACTATTCACTCCTGGGCCCATCATAATTTCAGCTAGCATATCAAATTGTTGTATTGTCAGTCGTACTACCTACTCTTACGAAGTTTAAAATCGAAGCAGGTTAAAACTTAGGTTTGTTTCATATTGACCGTACTAACTTAAACTAAGACAATTACATACAAGTGAAGCTAATAAAAGCATCTTAAAGAAAGAAATAAAGAAATAATCCCCCTAGTTAGATAGATTAGGTTATCCCTCCTAGTTGGGAATGTAGGTCCTGAATATTCTCCCTAAGTACCTACATACATACATCAGTTGATGAAGTTAGTGAAATCTGCACATCTACAAAATACGATTTGAGAAATACGCTGCCGTGTTACTTCTCACTCTACTCGAGTTAAAAAACCATCTTAAAAAACCGGCCAAGTGCGAGTCGGACTTGCGCAAAGGGTTCCTTACCATAATCTATACAACATTTGAATATTTCAAGCTCAGATGTCGCTCTGCCTGTACGTAATACAAAGAAATTTGTAAAGAGGCTCGATATTTCATCGATGCTTGCACTTGCCCATTAGCTCAGTTGGGAGAGCGCTGGCACGATGAGCCAGAGGTCGCGGTTTCAAGTCCTGGCATGGGTGGAATTTTGAGCCTCTAAATAGGTTTTTAAAATTTCAACTGTCTAACTATCACGGTTCATGTGATACCTAGTGACAGACGGACGGACGACGGACGGACAGCGGAGTCTTAGTAATAGGATCCCTTACCCATTGGGTACGGAACCCTAAAAAGAAATACCTACCTTATACCTTCTTAGATTCTTGAATACTAAACTTTCCGAAAGATTTATGGTTATTACTCTGTGGTTGGTTAGGCTCGAGAATACCGCATACTGAACACACAAGGAACTATCGAAATAATTCCATCTAATAATATCCATCCTAAATCAATATCCTGATTGTTTTCCTCGGGGACAAAACATATTGCTTACCACCCTTCTTGAACCACAAACATTATTCTACATTGGCTCCTTTCGGTATGAAGATAGAGTAGATTTTCGTTTGTTGTTGCTAGGACGTCATTGGTAAGTTATGAGGTAAATGTTAGTAGGTACCTATCTTTTATGATATACCACCTGTCGAGTGAATTATAAAACCATCGGCGGATAACAATAATGAAGGAAATTGAACCAATAATTATAATGAGTTGTTTGTTTTAAAACTTGATAACAAAAGTGACTATATCTCATTTTTTTCCCTTCCATGTGAAGAAAGAAGAGGAAAATTAAAGGTTCATTAAATTTATTTTCATCATCATCAGCCATTTGACGCCCACTGCAGGACATAGGCCTTCCGCATGGTTTTCCAAGCTTCCCGGTATTGTGCCGCCAGCATCCAGCGACTCTCTGCCACCGTGGTTACCTCGTAATACCTCTAACGACGCGTCGTTCCCTTTACAACAGACTATTTAAACTGTCTCTGAGGAGTGTTCTAATAAATCGTGTTTTTATAAATAACACCGTAGCAGTCGATTTGCAAACACAGCACTGATTTTCTATCGTGCAGTACATAATATTCAATATCGCTGTAAAATGATAGCGGCTTTGAACCGTCATCTAATCTATCATTCTTGTTGAATAAATCAATAAGTTCATTGTGAGCTTTTAATTATTAGTCGATGGCGCCACTTGGACGTAATTTATTTATTCAGGGCACGGCATCACGTGGCTATGTGCTCATTGAGTGGTGTTGTGTTCGCTTTACTAATGACGTACTGAAAAAACATCGAGCTGGTAATTACTACGAGCCATGGACATGGTGCTTGCGATTATCATAGCTATACAGGGTGTGAAAAAATCCTACTCAGATATCTACTTAGCATTTTGGAAAAACATAGTCGGCTGTTCACACATTTTTGTATAACTAATCTCAAGTCTCAAATCTCAAGGTCACGCAACGAGCTATGGTAAGGGCTATGCTCGGAATTTCTCTACGAGATCGAATCAGAAATGATGAGATCCGTAGACGAACGAAAGTCGTCGACATAGCCCAGCGGATTAGTAAGTTGAAGTGGCAGTGGGCGGGGCACATAGCATGCAGAACTGATGGCTGATGGGGCCGAAAAGTTCTCGAATAGAGACCACATATCGGCAAGCGCAGCGTAAGACGACCAGCCACAAGATGGACAGATAACCTCATCCAAGTGGCAGGAAGGCGCTGGATGCAGGCCGCTTCCAACCGGTCTTTTTGGAAATCCATGGAGGAGGCCTATGTCCAGCAGTGGACTTCTTGTGGCTGAATGATGATGATGATGATGAAGTAGTATCATAAGCAGCCTATATACGTCCCACTGTAGGGCACAGACCTTCTCTCAGAGAGGTGTGTGCCCACCGCGGATTGGCGATTTCAAGCGCTGAGGCATGTGAATAGCTCAGACACCCAGGTTTCCTCACGATGTTTTCCTTCACAGTTAGCGAGTGGTATTGAAGTAGCATATATTTTTATTATTTCCTTGGTATTTTGCGCATAAAAAAATTTAAATAGGAAGTTGATTTTTGGTGATAACGGCGTCTTAACTTGTCGAGCGCAGCATAGTTTATATTTTGCTTCCATTTTCACGGAAGCGCGTTTTGAAGTAGTCGTGGACGATGGCCGACAGCAAGTCAACCTTTACATTTTTGTTGCAAAGACGCCCGTAATGTGACTTAATAGATTCCACACCTGCAAAGGTTGATGTGCTGTCGACTGTCCAAGAAAAGTCTCAGACTGAATTTGTCCATTTCCTTGCGTGGATGTCGTAGAAGGCGACTAAGGAAATCAATTACCAAGAGACGGGCAGCAGCGTCTTTCTGAGATTCCAACCGCATACTGCGATCGCCAACCCGCCTGCCAAGCGTGGCGATTATGGCAAAACCCCTCAGGGTTATGAAAACCACGAAGGAGGCCTACGTCCTGCAGTGGGCGTCGAATGGCTGATGATGATTGTGGTACGATGGTTGCGCCCTACGAGCATCAAGTTCACAGGTCTACCTAGCATCACCATCTCTGTCCCACTGCTCTTGCAAAAGCTCCAGGCGGTTGGTGTTAGAGGTGACCAGCTTAATATATTTATAGATTATCTCTCTGACAGATATCAGCATGTCAAAGTGAATAATTTTGTTAGCGAAGACCTGCCAATGACGTATGGAGTTCCCCAAGGAAGTATTATCGGCCCCACCCTCTTTCTCATCTACTTAAATGATCTACTCTCTATTACCCCATTCCAAGGCAAAATTATCTCATATGCAGATGATACTGCTCTACTTTTCACCGCAAAATCTTGGGATGAAGTTTACAAACTGGCACAGCAGGGCCTGGATACTGTCCAGTGCTGGCTCAATGACAACATTCTCACCCTTAACTCTGAAAAGACTAAATATCTCTCCTTTTCTATGCGTAACACATCCGGTACCAACCATCAACATAAGTTAAACGTCCATCAATGCAGCACAGGTACATCACACTGCGATTGTCCACACCTAGAAAGGGTTGATTCAATAAGATACTTGGGAGTAATAATTGACAAAAATCTTAACTTTAAAAAACATGTAGAATCCCTATCTGCTAAAGTAAGAAAATTAATTTATATTTTTAGGTGCCTTAGGAATATACTTGACCCAATACTACTAAAACAAACTTATTTCGCTCTGTGCCAGTCCCTGATATCATATTGTATCTCCTCTTGGGGTGGGGCCTCGAAGACAGTAATTAAGAGTGTTGAGATTGCTCAAAGAATAATACTACAGGTTTGTACATTTCGACCATACTTTTTCCCAACCTCCTCTTTGTACAGTTATTGTGAAGGCAACTTTTTATATTAAGTATTATTGTAAGACAACACAAGTCTACAAGCCTCCACCAATCCGGACTTGGCCCCCGTGGTGGAGTATGGCCTATACCTTCCTCAGGGAAGAGACCCGTGCCCCTCGGTGGGGACATAATGGGTCGATGATGATGATGATGAACACAAGTCAACCAACTTCACTCCACCCTTGAATAACCGACGTCAAAATACAGTCATAAAGCACAATCGATGCCCTCGCACCTCTTTTGTCAGAAAATTCTATGCATTTCTCGGCCCGTACCTATACAATAAAATAAATAAAGTATTAAATATCTACCCTCTCGTTAAAATTATCTGCAAGCGCGTAGTATCCAAATGGTTACAAAATTTAACATACACAGAAACAGAAAATCTTCTCTAGGTTGTTGAATAAAAAAAAAAATAAAAAAAAAATTAAAAAAAAAAAAAAAAAAAAATTGATATCAAAATTTTGCATTCGATATACTTATTCCATACACACCCTCTTACATACACTCACACACTTTTCACACATTACACACAAAGAGGACCAACACACTGTACATGTTTTTATTATTTTTTAGTTTAGTTAAGTGTTTTGTATTTTTCTCTTACAAAAGTAATATCGGAATGTGTTTCAAATATTTACTTACTTGATAAACTATAAAGGCATAACCTAATTTGATTGCGCCATTCCTACCAGAGGGGTGCGGCACTGTATGCTGAAACACAGGCTCTGCCTAGTTCAGCAACAGAAGCTCGCCACTTATTTTAAAAATGTCATCTTTTGGTTGGTCTTTTCGGCTAAGTTTTACAATAAGTGGAGATGTGAACCAGAAATTGTTTTATGAAATAAACTATTTGTATTGTATTTGTATTGTATTGTATACAGTTCTACCTCTAATGGTCAATAGCTACCTCAGAAACGTCTTTGTATTTTATAACTTTTATTTTATGAGATTTTGTTCGGATTTATATTGGCATTGGAAATATCTTTTTCACCTCACTAGCTCGTAAAAGCTCTGTTTATCATTCGAAATCTGCGTGGAAAATCGCACTTTATCCGCTAGCGTGGAAAGTGTTTTTAAAATTCGAATATTTTTATTCAATAAAGGTTTCGTACAATAAATTACATATACCTATATAGAACCTCATTGGTTTCGTAATAGTTTATATTCTCTGCAGCCAGTCCATTGATAATTGAAATGCAAATACTTATTTCATGTCATGCGCCAGCCTCATTTAAAGAATCGCACTGGCCGGCAAGAAAATTTGATTTAAAAAAAAATAACTTTCAATATTACCAATTGTAGTAATTTTACTTTTAATTTTTGAAATAAATAAACAGTAATTAAATATTTATTAAAACTGTTTTTCTTGCACCTAACATTTTCCTCGCTTTAGTGAGGTGAAAATTTGTGTGTTGCGCTCGGCAGCAAAGTTATTTAGCGTCTCGTACCTTTGAAACCCTCGCTACGCTCAGGATTCTATATTTAAACCACTCGCTTCGCTCGTGGCTCAATCCTAGAATCCTTCGCTTGCTCAGGTTTCAATACAAGGTACTCGCGCCAAAAATTAACTTTGCAGCCTTGCATAACAAATAACTATTTCACCTCACTAGCTCGTAAAAGCTCTGTTTATCATTCGAAATCTGCGTGGAAAATCGCACTTTATCCGCTAGCGTGGAAAGTGTTTTTAAAATTCGAATATTTTTATTCAATAAAGGTTTCGTACAATAAATTACATATATATAGAACCTCATTGGTTTCGTAATAGTTTATATTCTCTGCAGCCAGTCCATTGATGATTGAAATGCAAATACTTATTTCATGTCATGCGCCAGCCTCATTTAAAGAATCGCACTGGCCGGCAAGAAAATTTGATTTAAAAAATTAATATTTATTAAAACTGTTTTTCTTGCACCTAACATTTTCCTCGCTTTAGTGAGGTGAAAAGTTGTGTGTTGCGCTCGGCAGCAAAGTTATTTAGCGTCTCGTACCTTTGAAACCCTCGCTACACTCAGGATTCTATATTTGAACCACTCGCTTTGCTCGTGGCTCAATCCTAGAATCCTTCGCTTGCTCAGGTTTCAATAGAAGGTACTCGCGCCAAAAATTAACTTTGCAGCCTTGCATAACAAATAACTATTTGTTCGCTCTAGTGAAGGCTCCTATATTACGAAAAAGTGCGACCCCCTTATAGGTATCTCAGAGAGTTGTAAAGATATGATATTCAAAAAAGGCTCAAAAGACGCTTATTTAAGAGAGCTGTAAGCTGCAAAAAGAATTGTTTGAGAAAGTCAAAAACGAAAAAAGTTATGGCCTAATAGTGAAAAAAAAAATCAGAATTTTTTTATTTTGGCGCTCGATATTAGGGGTTAAAGTATGAAATTGCCGTTTTATTGCAATAGATTCTTTGAATTGACATAGAATCTTCATGGTTTGAGGTTTTCGAATTAAACTTTTTTCAAATGGTTTCTATGATGCTCTTTTTTTAAAAAATGTGAAACATTTGAATATCGACTTTCAATTGTTTTTGTTATTCAATTTAGACAAGAAAGATGGATACTGCGAAAATTCGAGTGATTATGAGGCACCCATTTTTCGTATTTTTTTATTTTATTGATTTGACGCAAGTGAGTCAATATTGTGGGTAAGGTAACGTTAAACCATGCCGCTAATTCCTGGGTAGTTTGACTAGGGTCGGCTTCCACTATCTCTCTTAATTCATCGTTATTCACCTGTGTGGGCGGTCTTCCTCGTGGCTCGTTCTTTAAGTCGAAATTTCCATCACGAAAGCGTTTAAACCAAAATCGCACGGTGCGTTCATTAGTAGACCCCTCTCCAAACGCAGCATTGATATTGCGGGCTGTTTCTGCCGCGTTAGTTCCGCGTCGGAACTCGTATTCAAAAATCACTCGAATTTTCGTAGTATCCATCTTTCTTGTCTAAATTGAATAACAAAAACAATTGAAAGTCGATATTCAAATGTTTCACATTTTTTAAAAAAAGAACATCATATAAACCATTTGAGAAAAGTTTCATTCGAAAACCTCAAACCATGAAGATTCTATGTCAATTCAAAGAACCTATTGCAATAAAACAGCAATTTCATACTTTAATCCCTATTATTTTGATATCAAAAATTTGAGAAAATTTTCTCTGGACAATTTAAGTCAGCTACAATTTGAGCCTAAAACAAAAGCGATCGGGTTATGGGTTTGTCCTGTAGTAAAAATTTTGAAAAAAGTCAGAACAACATTTTTCACATGACATTTATATTGACTCGATTCCTTTCCAATGTGCTCGATAGTCGTGTGAGGCACGAAATCTCTCATTTTTTTCCGGCAAATCATTGTCCTACGTAAAATAACGTCCAATCTAATTAACACATACGGGTTCAAGCTGGTTCAAGCGATATTTATCAAATAGCGCTGTAAAATTACTCAAAACAACTGGCGAAGTGCGTGTCGAGCCACGCGCAGTGTAGGGTTCCGGTTTAGAATCAAGGACTAACTACGTCAACAAAGTATTTTTTCTCTTGTTAGATAGATAGATAGATAGATATAATATTCTTTATTGTACACAAAGATTACATTAACAGAAATTCTTGAACCCGAGTGCCGGCATAGGTGGAATTGGGTTAGTGCAAAAAAAGAATGTAACATTAAAATGTGAAAAGCATTAAAATGTGAAAATTACTTTGCTAAATTCCGCCAAAATATTATAATTACTTGACAACATTACAAAGAATTACACACAGTAGGTACACAATCATGTTAATTATCTTACAAAGAATTGTATCCGAAATCAATGTGAATTAACACATAGCTTTATATCGGGCTCAACACCCTGTGCTCGAGTGCTAGGTGCTAGTTGGGAGGTCAACAAGGCCTCCCTCGACCAACCAGCCACCTAACCCGCCCCCTTGTCGGCAGCCAACCTCTACCATGCCTAGCACCGAACCATGGAGCTGAAGCGTCATGAGAAGACAGGGAGCCTGTCCCCGGTGCGGCCGACTCTCAAAAGGGACTCCGAGGAACGTCCCCGTAGCAGCAAGGACGACGGCTGGTCCACCCGTTCCAGCAGTGCCAAGTCGGAAAGGGAGGTCAGACTGCCACCAGAGAAGTCTCCCTCGGGTGACGTAGACCAAAGGAGGGACAGGAGATTATCGAAGTCGAGCGAAAGTTCAAAGGACACTTTTGAGAGGTCAGTTTTATGGTTTTCGCGGTTCAAGCAGGGGCTTGTTCTGTTAAGACGAAAGTTCACAAGACTTGTGGAAAGCCCTGGCTTTGGTAGATGTTTTATTATGAAAGTGAACATAAAGCAGCAATAAATAAAAACCTCTATCAAAGTCAGTGGCTTGACAATAGTTTTATGTACAGAATGTAGGGCTTGGAGGGTAGAGGGTAGTGTTGAGTGTATTTTTTAGTCTGGTCCGTTTTTGAGCATTCCAAAAAGACAGATTTTGCTCACCAATTTAAAAACTGGCAATATCTAAGTTTGGACGACTAGACGCTTGACTAAACTAGCTTGTATTAAGAAAATCAAAACATTGATACGAGATTTGCGCCCTTCTCATTCTCATCATTATCGAACTGACATTGTAATTTAGTCTTTAACTAATATGCGTTTTTTTAAAGAGTTAATACAAATTCCCTGCGCAACAATAGAAGGTAAGTGGTTTCCTGAGCATGCAAGTATTACTCTCTGTTTCTTTTCAAATTTTTTCTTTGTGTAGACCCACCAAGAGTTCAAAATTAAATTACTTAGTTCCAGTCTAAGTAGTACTAGAAATAAGCGAGCGCTCTTTTAGTTTAGAAACCCTTTTCAAGCATATAGAACTTTTGCCGGGGTGTGGTGTGTGAGCGCTATGGAAAACGTATGGAGAGGTCAAAATAAAAAACCGGACAAGTGCGAGTCGCACGCGCCCAGTGAGGATTCCGTACAAATTTGTAGGTACCTAGATAAATAGTTCAGGACTCGAGTCTCGCAGTTTTTTCGGGGCTTTTCCCGATCTTCAAAAACAATTTTTTTATGATTTAATTACAAATGGATAGTTTTCAGATTTTCCATGTTCTTGTGGTATAAGACGATATTACTTGCCAAATTCATAGTTCTAGGTCAACGGAAAGTACCCTATAAATTTTGATTCCCTTGAGTGTCGAAATATGAGTTTTTTGCAGCATAAACGGCCGTATCTTTTTTTACGTTAACTTAGAAGTTTGGTTTTACAGCTTAGAGGGACTGTGCGCCTGAGTATATGATTTTATTTTCAACTTGATATCTTCACGTGTTCCCAAGATAAAGGGTCTTGACAGACTGACGGACAGACGGACGGACGGACAACAATGTGATCCTATAAGGGTTCCGTTTTTTTTCTTTTGGGGTACGGAACGCTAAAAAGGAAAAAAAACATATTTTACACGGAAATAAAAGTTTACCTCTCGCAAAAACCCTTTGGTAGCACTTAGTTCCATAAGAAGAAGTTCCATACGGTGTGAGAGTCGAGCTAGCCCATATCACTTGATCGATAAAACGGCAAAAGTATAACGGTCTTTAAAAGACTGTCCAAACAAACAGGATGTCAATGTTTTCAGAAAGAAACGGAAGAAAATATGTGTTGGTCCGTTTCTTTCTACCGACCATAACTTCTAAATACTTTCACATGCACTACAATCGTGCACCAACAGACTGTTAGTCTACTGTTATGTAATAACACCATACACGTCTAGCCCACGGTTTCTCCTCCTATATCTACACGTATGAGAAACCGTGGGTTAGACTTGAATGGTGTTGTTAAAATTATCCTCTGCGTTGTGAAAGAGTGAGGCTAAGTCAAAACCTATGAGCAAAGGGGCGAGTCTCTTAAATGCATCGTCGTTCAATAGGGTGATATTAATAGCAGCACCTCAATGGTTGTTTCATTGACACTATTGGTAGTCTACTAACCCATCGAATTCCAATGATTCTATCTTATTCGTGAGAGATGCCTATTTAATTTGCGCGGGTTTTACCATTGGAATGACGCTGTACTGCTATTGTTTAGTAAACTACGAAATATTGAGTCGTGATACTATGCTCCATTTTCTTCCGTGGATGTGGTAGAAGGCGACTAAGGAAATCGATTACCAGGAGACGGGCAGCAGCGTCTTCCTGAGATTCCAACCACATACTGCGATCGCCAACCCGCCTGCCAAGCGTGGCGATTGTGGCAAAACCCCTCGTGGTTATAAAAACCACGAAGGTGGCCTGTGTCCTGCAGTGGGCGTCGAATGGCTGATGATGACTATGCTATTGCTATGCTATTGAACAACTATCTGTTTCTTAGACTCTAGGGCCGGGATGTGATAATCTTGTCCTCAATTGCTTTTTTAAGGAGTCGACGTACTTAGTGCGTGTATACTAGATAGCTGTGCTAGTCCAAGAGCTAGTTTCTCGAACAGTCGTAAAAGCGAGCTCGGGGAATCCCCGAGTTCAGAGCTCAACAACTTTTTGCGTCCAATGCTTCCCCCGAGTCCTACCGGCTCATGCAACTTCAAATAGGGATTCTGAATAAACTAGCGGCTGCCATCTTCTGTATAATTTATAACTATGAGTTATGATGCGTATATTTTAAGCCTATGGTGTACAAGATTTGTAACTTCACTACAACCGATATCTTCTGCAATTACTTACGACGGCGTCGTAATGTGACCACCGGATGAGATTGCAGAAAAGAAGAATGCCGAGAAAAGTCAATGGTAAACATGTGTATGTACATACATACAAACATAAACTCACGCCTGTACCCCAGAGGGGTAGGCAGAGACCAGGACTGCCCCTTGCGACGATCTTCCTTCCTCAACATTCATTTGTCGTTGCATGCACGCACGCCGGTTTCGGATACTTTTCATCTTGCCCTTGCTAATACATACTCCGCCTGGGACATCCTGGGATGTGTATGTAATATGTACGTAATAAGTATGTGTTGTTGTTGCCGTGGTGTACAATAAAGAATATTTTTATTTTATCTTATATTAGCCTCAATTTCATTACTTATTACCAGTTTACGTTAACTGGACATTTAGTAAACTCTGTGACTTTGCCTTATCATATTACCTAGGCACTTTACATGTACAATACTGACTAGATGACTTATATACATACATCGACTATTGGCAACACTTACCTACTCTACATAGTTAGGGGAAGTGACCCGTCAGACACTGTTGTGTCTGTATATCTAACCGACTTTAAAAAAAAAGGAGGGTTTGTCCGCGATTATCTTGCGGTTAGCTGAATCGATTATGATGCGGTTTTCAGAAAAGTATTTGTTACATTCTGGAGAAGGTTTTGCTGACTTCAAAAAAATGAGATTCTCAGTTTGACCCGTAGGTTTGTATGTATGTTTATCCGCGATAATCGCGCATTTGGCTGAACCGATTAGTTAGACAATAAAATAACGAGTATTTTAAAGGCGGTTCTTAATTTTTGTCAAAATTATTTTATATAGTTGGACTAAGTGTATACTTAAACCTAATTCTCTCTCTCTTTCTTTCTCTCTCCGATCTCTTATTTTCATTTATTTTTACTAGAGAATGTCTGAACTATTCACATACCTCAGCGCTTCAAATCGACAATCCGCAGGGGCCACGCAAGGTGACTAAGCCTAAACGGTCTCTCTCTTAGAGAAGGCATGTGCATTTAGGACATAAGTGACGTTTTTCGAATCGTTTTGTCTGTAAGTCGCCAAGCTCCGAAAATTATCAAAAACATTTTATTATCTAAGAAGTTACACTCCCCCGGGACACAGGCGTGAGTTTATTTATAAGTAATCAGACTATAACTGACCTGAATATGGCTACGCAATTTATAACTGCACCATGAGGCATTATGTAAATTTTTGAGCACGTCCTAATACAGTGACAGCCGAGCGCGAGCTGAAAGTAGCGGCCGCGTCGGTGCCTGGCACTTACGTTTAGGCACATGAAGTAGGTGTGTTTGCGTTAATCATAACATAAACTCAAGCCTGTATCCCGGAGCGGTAGGCAGAGACCAGGGTCTGACACTTGCCACAATTCCGACAGATGTCTTTCGCTTCATCAACATTCATACGCGTTGCGTCGCACGCCGGCTACGGGTACTTTTTATCTTGGTCTTTGCTGATATACCTAATATTTGGCGTGGGACGTCCCTTGCCAGCCTTTCCACCCAAATTCGCTCGATTCATGTCTCTGAAACTATTTTGTCTAGAAACTACTAAATGCAAAATTTTCTCATGACGCGCATAATTATTGTAGCAACGGCAAAAGGGATGAGACCTTTTGATCTGGGTCAATTTCAGGCGACAATTGACAAAAGCCTTCGTCTACGCAGTGAGTCGCAAGCAGCAGTATCTAATAGTCCTGCGTGACGAGGCTAAACCGCCACGACGTAATTAAGGGCCAACATTATAACAGGGGATCCTATATACGAGGGGTGATCAATAAGTAGTGAGAATGCGGTATAAACTCCTTGGATAGAGAAACAGAAAAAACTTGCAGGCATATGCTATTTATTTGTCGATATAATAAAATAAAAAGAAGATTGATGCTCTTTTGTTTTTTCAATCATAGAAGGTTCTTACTTGTGTTCTGTCGCAACGAATGATCGAAAATGGAGAAAATTGAAGTTCGCGCGGTATCTATGTTTGAAACATGTTATAACGGAATAAGTAAATTATTAAGACTTGCAAGATACGTTATGGCTTCATGCACCTCCTTATTCTACGGTGGCGCATTGGTGTGCTGAGTTTAAGAGGGGAAGACCATCCACTAATGACGACTAACGACGAGCGCCCTACGATTGCAGTAACTAAAGAAATTATAAAAAATGTTGAAAACATTCTTTTGGCGCATCGTCGTGCTACTGTTCCTTTTATAGCTAAAGATTTCAATAGGGAGTGTTCATAATATAATACATGACCACTTGGGAATGAAAAAAGCCTCAGCGCGGTGGGCGTTGGGTGCCTAGAATGCTAACGAACGAACAAAAACGATCCAGGCTGAGAATTTCACAAAGCTGCTTGGAACTATTACAGCAAGATCCTGACCGGTTTTAGGCTCGATTTATAACTATGGATTTATAACTATGGATGAGACATAGCTTCACAATTACGACCCGGAAACCAAAAATTCAATCCATGACTTGGAAGAGACCATCATCACCGACCCCTAAGAAATTCAAGGCTGTTCCATCCGCCGGCAAGGTCCTTGGGTCTCTTTTATGGTACAGCCAAGGGGTGGTGATGATTGAATACCTCAGTCATGGAGCCCCTATTACGGAGAATATGTACGCAGAACAAATCAACTAATGAAATTGTGGTTTTTCTTGTTTTATTGAGAATAAATATAAATATAAGAAAAACAATAAGTTTCATGACGAAATACGCGAAAAACTCAGCGTGACAAACTCGCTAAAGTTGTTTGTTTCATCAAGATAATGCCTCAGCGCACAAGTCCAAAGTAGCGATGGCTGCCATCAATGATGCTGGCTTCGAATTGGTAGAAGATCTTCCATGTTCTCCAGACCTTGCTCCTAGTGTATTTTATCTATTTCCGAAAATGAAAGAATGTCTAAGAGGCCAGAAATTCGGCGATGATTACGCAGTGACGATTTTTTTAAGAAAGGAATAAAAAAAACTAAAAGGTAATGTGTTGAAAATTATTGAACCCCCCTAGTATAGATAGATAAAGAAAAAGTCTTTATCGTATATATAAAACGAATAGGATACAGGTTGCAACAAAATCTTCATGTGTTTCAGAAAATGGGGGGTGCTCTTTTCATGAGCTTCTAACTTTTGCTAAGGTGAAGTCTTCGAAATTGCGAAAAAAATATCAGCGGTTAAATATTAAGAGGCCCCACGGTGTAAAAGTGATCTGTCAGGATCGTAGCAAGCGGCAGTCCCTGGTCTCTGCCTACCCCTCAGGGATACAGGCGTGAGTTTATGTTATGTTATGTTAGGGTGTAATACTAGCGCCACCGAGGAAAAAAACATCTCTTCGTTTACAGATCGAATTTGCAAGTGTCTGTACAATCTCTCAACAACGTTAATAGAGATTTTTAGGACCCATGGCCGTGAACCTAAGGTAAAAAAACCCGGGACTAGATAGCATTAACGCCAAAAACAGCCGTTTTTGGCATAAATGCTAACTTAGGCCGATATTCAGAAACACAGCGTTGAGCTACACCTAACGTGCACTAAGCTGAGCATCGGTTGAGCAATCTCAACAAAGACTCAAGAATTTTGTATTCACAGTCAATATCTCGACTCGAACTCAGCTAAGCCACAGCTCAAGCTAAACTTACTCGAGCGTGTAATCTGTGGTACAGTTTTTGACTTTACCGGTTTATATTGTCTGTTAACGCTACATGAAAGGCATACAAAAATCCACAGGAGTGAATGAGATGGCAACAAATGTCGAAACTTTTTACGCGTGGTTATACTTTATTTTGACTTCTCATTACTCTAAAAACAAAATTTAACTTTTTGAAGGAAAATTAGCATGCAAAATGTCAAATTGTGAATAAAAAAAAGGTTACTTCACCGAATTGCCTACAGGTGTCGCTACTTTCTTCGTCATTGCCACCTTGAGTCTTAGCTAAGTCGCCGAAATCCACTACTCAGTCTCAGCTTAGCTTGCGCTCAATTTTTGTTATCTCAAACTCAACTGTGAATACAAAATATCCCTGAGACTTTCCTTTTGACAGTTGGAAGACCCGGACTCACATTGAGCTCACGCTCAAAATCGTTTCTGAATATCGGCCTTAGACCCAGGTTCGTGATCCTAAGTTCCTTGTTGAGGGTCCTAAGAAATAACATGATTGAGAGATTGTATATATACTTTGAGCAAATACGATCTGTAAGAGAATATATTATTTTATTTTTTTTTTCATTGGTGGCGCTGGATCCATTTAAGCTGAATAAGCTAGAGCCTATACGTCATAGTATCACAAAGACATGTGCGCCGCGCCCACTCCGCGACGCCATCGCCACCGCCGGTGGTTTTGGATACCCTGATGCCGCCGGTTTTCACACCAGTGTAAAATTTATTGATCCACTAGTGTGTAATCTAATTAAATCGGCCTTGATTTTCTCGTGTTAATAAAACTAGTTTTTTAATTAGATTAAACACTTTATAAAGTATATAATCTAAATCAATTAATCAAACCAAGGTTTTCAGGCTTTACTCTTATTTTAATTAAATAAGGGAAAAACCTGAAGAAACTGAGTATCGATAATTAAACCACTTCAAATAAGTAAACGTAGCCCGTAGACGAATCGCTCGTAGCCCCGGCTGCCTGAGTGATCTTAAACGATCACGAATGTTAAGCAACACAGGGCGCGTTCAGCGCATGGATGGGTCGCCGTCTATGCCTAACGCTAGTGGCATTTTTCCGAGCGGTTCCGTGCTTCGCAAGGCACGTTAAGCGGTTGGTGCCGGCTGCCTTCGATAGATGGCAGTCGTTAAGCCAAGTCAGAGGCCTTAGGGCGGCTTGATAACTTCTGACAGTAGACGAGCCACTAGTCTACAAGCCTCCACCAATCCGGACTTGGCCCCCGTGGTGGAGTATGGCCTATACCTTCCTCAGGGAAGAGACCCGTGCCCCTTGGTGGGGACATAATGGGTTGATGATGAAATAAGTAAACGTTTAAAATGTTTAACCGTCTCATTGGTTTAGCGGTTAACACGCTTGACTACTAAAACAGAGGTTGTAGGTTCAATGCCAACTGGAGGCCGCTGTACTTGATTTGTACAAACGGCGTCGGTCTGGGTGTGTTTCCATGTTTGTGATGTCCTTGCCTAGTTACAATAGCACAGAGTATCATAGTTTGAGACAAGGTCAAGTGATTGTGTTGTGTGGGAGTTAAAATTTGTTATTTATTAAATTCTAAATTTTTCATTCAATTTTACCACGCCAAATTTCAAGATTCTGTGGAAAAAACATTTTTTTCACTTTTGTTCATCGAAAGATTGAATAAACAGTCACGGGTTTTGCGTTATTTCTAAACCACGTTGCGTAAACAAAACTCTGAATCGATCTGCGACCACCTTTTTCCAAAAGCTCGATCAAAATTTTTGCAGTCACATACACGTCGTTCACGCCAATTACTTCGCCGCCGCCGGCAGACTTTTGCTCTCACGCTGCCGCCGAAGCAAATCGCATCGGCGCACATGTCCAGTATAACACACACAAGGAAATCTGCAATTTGTCTAATGGGAGGATGTTAGAGACACGACCGTGATTATAAAGTCTTGTGCATGTCAGGCGTTCGTGCAATATTGTGCCAGACGCCTCCGATGTTCCCTTACACAATAGAGTGGCGATAACAATACCTAGGCTAATGGATTTACACGTTCCCGAGGCAAACGTCATAGCTTGTTTATGTAACCGCTTATACTCGTAGCAACAGTGCAAATGATACTTTGGACGCTAGCGATTATAAGACACGAAGATGTAGAAGATCTACCTTGGTAAACATTTGGGCAAAATCCGCGGCGACGCGCTCACTCATTTGAGCATTTGAAGAGTCGTTTGTTGACAGTGGAATATTATATCTCTCTGCCTGTCTCCTAGTACACAAAATAGATTACAAACTCACCGACAAAACTCAAAATTCAGAATGCAGATTATCAAATCTCAAAATTGAAATAGGTAGGTAATAAATGTATCACATCAGAAATGAGACATTCCACCAAAAAACTAGGGCGATTGACAAAGCCTATAACATAAGAAATTTGAAGTGGCAGTAGGTTGATCACATCTGCCAAAAAGCCCATAGTCAAATAGATAGACTAAGAACTGGCAAACGCAGCGTAGGACGCCCACCAGCTCGCTGGACCGATGATCTGAGGCAGATTGCTGGCAGCGGCTGAATGTGGATAGCCGAGGACAGAAAGAAGTGGCGCGACTTGGAGGTCTATTTCCAGTAGTGGACGATTATGGATCAATTGATTGTCAGCGTCGCAAAGTTCTGAGCCGCAACTGTTTAAAGAATTTTAATTGTTTTGGCATCGGCACGCTAAGAAGCAGATTTATTGATAATAGACATCCTGTGAATGCAATGCAGCACATTTGACACTAGAACTAACAGTCCGTGTGTGTGTGTAAGGATACCAAATACCAATTTCCCGCTAAACCTAATCTGACTTTCTTACCATCTTATTTCAAGCTAGAATGCTAGCTAGCCAGTTTGGACATAGCATCCCTAATGGACAACTGAAGGTAACGACCCGTGACAGCTGGCACTAAAGAGATATTTGGTGTGCATTTGCTATTTGCCACCAGCTGAGATCAAGCCACGGTAACAATTGTACAGTCTCGTGACCCCGGTTGAACTTTCAACTTTGGCAACAATAGGTTCGAGCTAATCTCATTTCATTCGATTAATTCGAAATCTGCTGCATTTCTGCTACACCAATTTTTTAAATCCAATCAATAACTTAGGTTCTGCGGATGAGACCACTTTTAGTGATTACGACACCATCTGTTTTCTTGAAATATCGAAGAAATATCTGTGTAATGTCCTTTTTAATGTACAATAAAGCATTCTTTATCTATCTAACTTTAGCAAAATTACTATGTTACGTTGGATTTAATAAATTTATTGAATCAGGATAATATTTTGTGGTTAAAATGACCTCTTGGTCTCCGAATACTTTATTATAACTGCTCTTGATGCTAATAGGTACCAAAAATAACTGGAATGTGAAATAACCAAAAACCCGACTGCTGAGCATTAACTAGTAAGCACGCGGGACCAACCTAGGTACCTCGCAATGAGTTGCATTGTAGGATTCGGGTCCCGCCTGCTTAGCAAATGGTCAGCAGTCTAGTTATTGGTTATTTATTCTCTTAACTTTGTCAAATATTAACCCGTAATTAGTGCACTTATTTACTACACTTTTCCATTTCAAGAGATATTTCTTCCAGCCAGCCTTGATGTCAATGTTCAATGCTAGCCGCTGCCTTCGGGCCGTATTTGTAGTGGCGAAAAAGGCAGCGGGAGAAAATACTCCACTCTGACCATCTTTTCTCAAATCATCTTAAACGTAACACACTCCTATTCTAGAGTAGCGTTTTTGGGGTTGTAGTTATAGTTTCGCTACGTTTGTCTGTCTGACTTAGGGTTTGTTCCCGGGAATTCTCGTCCCGGGAATTCCCGGGAAATCGGTTGGTCTCATTCCCGGGAAATTCAGCTCGAGAAAAGTCGAGACATCGAGAAATTTAAATAAAAATTTTTACGCTTAGCTTAATTAAAAGAGTGATTATTTTATCGATAATAGCAAGACATTTTTAATTGGATATGCTGAAGACTTATTCAATCGCCTATACCCCACTGTTCCCACTACTATAGAACCGTTGACAGAAAATAATTCAGAAGTTGTTGAAGCAGGCGTAAGTGAATCAGAACCTGAACAAGACAGCTTTGCAGCTCAATTAGAGAGAGCAATAAAAGGTGTTTCGAAAAATGATGAATCAACTAATGCTGTGGTGCTTTCAAAATCAATAATAAAAAAAGAGTTTTTGCTATTTGAAAAAACAGGCAAGAGGACTCCTAATCTGGAAACACTATACAAGGCATTAATTTCAGTCAAGCCGACTTCAACAGAAAATGAAAGGGTATTTTCCATATCGGGAAATGTGGTCAGTAAGATTAGAAGCCGGCTGTCTGATAAATCTATTAATGCTTTAGTTTATCTTAAGGCATATTTTATAAGAGTTAATAAGTAGGCTTAAAGACAGTTATTTTTTTCGTATTAATAGTAGATACCTATTATTTAATTACATTAAAACTGCCAAAAATTGTGATGCATACCATATCACCCACATAGTGAGATTAGTGAGTGACTTTTAGTTATGATGAGAAAAATTATGATTGTTTTTAGTTTAAAATGTTTGTTTTAAGCTGATTGTTAACAGAGATTTTGTTTTTTATTAAAAATTAGTGAGATTAGTTATGGTGAGAAGAAAAAATATGATTGTTTTTAGTTAGTAGTAGTATGTACTGATTTTTTATTAAGAATTAGTTTTTTGTTTCAAATTATGTTGATTTTATCATTTAAAATAAACACAGTTAAATTAAAGACTCTTTTTATTATTTAAATAAAAAATCTAGGCAAAAATTTACTTTTTTCTCGACAACCCGAGAAGACCCGAGAAATCAGGCTCGAGAACTCTCGACACCCGAGAACTAAAAAACCTCGAGAAATCGGAAACCCTAGTCTGACTGTCTGTTCGTGCCCTAGCTCAGAGACGATTAGTACGAGAAAGCTGAAACTATTTTTTATCATCCTTATTGCTGGGCCGGGAAACTTCGTACCGTCTCAGAATCAATATTTTTTTTTTGGGATTTTGTCTGCAGTTTAATAGTTAGTCTCCTATTCGGGACGGAGGCAAATCCAAGAATTCAAAGATCTTAAAAATCGATCCAGCCGTCCCTGGTCATATAAATGGTGTAAGTAACCCGACTTTGTTTTACACAAGTACTAGCTGACCCGGTGAACTTCATACCGCCTCAAAATTAACAATAATTTTTTCGTGAATGTTCCCATGTTTTTAAATATTGTTTTTTTCTGCTATTCGGGGTGAAGACAAATCCAACGACTAAAAGATCACAAAAATCGATCACTTCTCCTATGGTATACTAACCAGACCTTTTTAACCGACTTCAAAAAAGGAGAAGGTTATCAATTCGACGCGTATTGTTTTTTTTATTATTTTTTTTTGCTATGTTCTCGAATAACTCCGTCAATTCTTAACCGATTTTGGCAGTTCTTTTTTTGTTCGAATAGATATAACGTCTCATTGGTCCTATTTAAATTTGGTAAAGACCTGATTAATACTTTCAGAGATGGAGAACGAAACTCTTCAATGGAAAGCAGTAAATAAGGCCTAATATCCGTATGTTTCATAAAATAGCATAAAAGTAGTCCCAATGTAATTTGGTGATGATTTGGTGAAGACTTTCGGAGATGGAAATTGAGAACTTCAAATTTTAAGTTATAAGGAACTTGTTTATTTTTCTCCCGCTCACCCAGTAATAAATTAAAAAAAAATAGTATGGAATTTGACAGTTAGACGATTGGAATCGCTCTGGATTTCGTGCGCATAATTAGGCCCCAGAACATATATTTTGGGCACCGACTTCAAATTATCCTTCTGCAATACCTACCTACATTCTAATTTAAAGGTATTCTTTTAAATTATTTCTAACTTTTTAGTGCTGTAGTGTTTTGAAGTCGGTTTTAATTTTTTTGTATTATACGACTATATAATATATTTTATCTACACTCATTTCGTAAGATTCAAATTATAATCTTAAAAGTTAATACATAAAGCTTAGTGTTATTTCACAGACAACTGTAAAAATTAAAAAAAATAATTAGGATACAAATATTTTTTTTGTTATTTATTACGAAACACTCCCGGGTAAAATTCTCCTTGTTGATACACTTCCGGTTAAAATTCTCCTTGCAGGCTTGCAGTAAACTTTTCCATGAATTTTTGGACTGATTCACCCACACTGAGCACATGGCTGTATGTAGGTCGACTCTTTTGCCTATGCCACATGCAACAAATAAAAAAAAGAAAGCGGACCTGCGCAGTGTGGTGGATTTGTTTTGCCGCCATTATTACAATTTTTTCTGTGCGACTAAAAAAATGGAAAATAATTGCTTTTCTTCTTTACGTTTCAGTTATAAATGCGTGAAGATAATGTAGTGTATGCAAATGCATATAAAACGATATTAGAATACTCGTGTGATACTATTATTGTTTCGTACTGTATACGAGTTTTAAATTCTATTTCGTTTTTTGTTTTCTTACACATGACACATTTTGGAATTATGCGCGTATTTTAGACGATAAAAGTTTATTCAGGCTGGTAGCGATCCGTGAGCTAAACTGAATACTCGCTCTAGAGCCTTCCGGGCGATCGTCGCGCCCCTATCGGCAACGTGGGACACTTTTTACTTTTGGTAAAAATTCAAACGTATTACGGCTTAATCACCACGCGTGCCCACCCCGGATTGACAATTCCAACCGGTTAGATATGTGAACACTTAGCGAGTTGTGTTGCTACTACAAATTCACAAATGTACGTAACTTGGAAAACAAAGTCGGTACATGCCCGAGGTTCGACCCCATGACCTTTCTTATGTTATTTCTTACGTGTAAGAAGACCACGAATAAAACACCGTACTTCTGTCCCCAGACAAGACTCGTCGCTAACCAGCCCGAAAGTATCCCGCAAGTACTTCCACAACTGGAGGCAAGCGTGCGACAAGACGAAAGACAAGACCAAGGAACTGCTAAAGCGCTGGCGCACTCTTCCGGAGTCTGAGGCGGTCGAGGAGATGCAGGCGGCGGGGAATAGCGAGGGGGAGAAGGGGGGCTGGAGCGTCCATGTCTGGAGTGAGTACTTATAATTAGGTCTTTCTATGACCCCAAACTCGCGAAGAAAGCCGAATAAAACCTCATAAGAAACTCACTTCGTAAGTTTGAGGCCAAAGAAAAGATGCCATATTTGTTTCTTCGCTATTCGCTAATTTGTGTTTCTTGAGCAAATTCCAACACGAGTCGTAGTCAAGCTGAGGCTCCTGTTCCCGTTTTTCATCGAACATTACACAAAATAAAGTCATCATAAATCAATAAATTATAATAAAAGGCCCCCCCGGCTGGTGCGTCCGCGTCCGGAGTGAGTAGGTACTTATAATTTACTCATTTTCTAAGACCAGAAAGAGTATGTATTTCCTCTTTGGTATGTATTCGGTACTGGCAGTATTAAAAGAAGCATTATATTTATTTATTTGTTTCATTTATTTATTCAGAATAGAGGATCATCAGGTTACAAATCTTATAGGTGATCTTACAATAGCCTAAGAGTAACCTAAGAGCTAATAACAGATTCTCGCCTATAGATACAACATAACAAAAATGTATGGACTACATGCTTCATCAAACATAAAACTTACCCTAACTGTAGACAACAGATTGGAAAGAATGATTTTACAATACACCCTATAATTAAATTTGAGCATCTATGATCCAGGGGCAAAGAATGGCGCACTAATTAAACGTCTTAGTGTGAGGACCCCTGTATTGAACAAATCTATGTCTTGATGTGCAACAACATGCACGTGTTTAACTTCCACAGAAAAAGATAAAGCCGCGCGTAGTGTTTTTTCCGTATCGTTGTTATGCAAACCGTAAACATTCTGATTAATATACGTAAGAAATTTCCATAGAACGTAACTTCTTTCTTACAGGATTATATAGAGTGAAAAAAATAAATTAAAACTCGCAGTTAAATTTAAATGCAAAACAAATTTTTCTTTGTTTTTATCAGTATAAATGTTTAAGGGTGTATTGTATAAGGGTTTTTTATTATGCAAAATTTTAAATAGCTGCGTTCTAAGGAATATCATCGGCAATCTTTCGGTGATCCTAAGAGTTAGACTCTTGAGGAACCGTGGTTTTGACAGCCGCCCCAGGGTGTTTCTGATATAGAGGTTCTCCTTTGATATGCAACTTTTGAAGAGTCGTGGTTTTGACATCCGCTCCAGAGCGTTTCTGTTGCAAAGCATCTTCCTTGATATGCACCGCGGTAAGACTTTCAGCGTTACGGTCAGTTGTGTCCCGGGGTGATCTATACAACTGACATTGTTTCTAATTAATACGATTCTGTTGTGGATGTATTCAGGTATCCCTATTTAGGTCGGATGTATAGCTATGCCCGGTCAGTCCTTCACGGCGGGTCCCGGCATTAGAGGATTTGCGATCTCGTGGCACGGTTCACGGAGTAAAATTTCCCAACATTTTAAACGCTTTAAGAAAATGATAGATTCCAACCAGGTATTATATGACGAAACCGCTGCCCAAGTTCCCTGAAGCGAATTATTTCCTTTAAAGGGTGAAAATCGCAAATTTCACAAGGAATTCAACCCGAAAAATTCATGAAAACATTGCACAATGGCGGCGCACGGCTAACAGAACGAAAGATGAAAAGTTATAGGTACCTGAAGAGTGTCTACAAAGAATGAGGTCGGATATTTTATTCGTTAAGGATCGGGAGATTACACCTGGGACCAATGTTACTCGTGCAGATATAGTATTCATGTAATAAGTGTAGCTAGGTGTCCAGAAGTACAGATCTTTTACCAAGAACAGCTCTTGGTAAAAGATCCGGTCGTTGGTCTGAGTCACCTCACAAACAAGAAGCAGTAACTGAGATTCACGCACACACATAAGGTATTAATCTCAGTAATTCTAAACAACTGTAACATAAAGGAAGCATACTTACTTATGCGGAACCTGAACGTTGCATTAAAATACTTCGTAATTCCTTTTGAGCTTTTCATAAAACTATGCAGGCAAAGATTCTTTCCCCTCTTTCTTTAAAAAATATCAGAGCAAATGTTGATCCTAGCAAACTGCAAGACTTCTCGTTGCAAAAAACACATGATATGTAGGAACTTGCTTCCTCGGAATAACTGTGTTTTGTATTTTTTTTTAGATATATATTTTGTGAGATTAAAAGTACCTCAGTCTTTTGACTATCTATGTGAGTGAGTCAGTTGGGAGCCAAAACTTGCATCTTATGGACTCTTATATCTTAAAAACTGTTTCTCTTCGGTAACGTTAATTTTCAACTAATTTATTTGTAATTAAATTGTAACACAAATTTTCAGTCCTGTGACATGACTGGCTTCAAAAATAAAGGGCCATCGAAAAGGGATCTAATCGTTTGACGTAGTGTGATGCGTAGTAAATTACTATTAGGCAATTACTAAAGTAGTCAATTACTCACACGTACACTGTAAAGACAGTAAGCGATGTGCAAACGATCTGTGACTATGTTCACGTTACCGCCAAAAAGATTTGTACGGATTATATATGTATGTGCGGGCCGGCCGAGAACGTAGCCTACTGCTCCTGGATCTGATAGAAGCCGTACCAAATAATTCTTCTGTAGTTTCATGCTTACTGCTGCTAGGGGTAAAAATTTAATGAGCCCTGTCGACGTCGCCCAAACTGGATACAAGTCTGGGTTTCAATTTACCCGTGCGGCGAATAGGGCAACTTGTGCAATAATCCGTTTAAATATTTCACACTTAATTTGCATATAAAGGCTGCTTTGCATATTTCAAGCCGTAAACAGAAGGCGTGTTAAATGAGCGCGAATTGTTTCACTCGTCAAGTGGATGCAAAAGTTAGTGTTGTTGTTGTGAATATTTTGTGCGAGTTCGAAATTTCGTGCTTCGTTTGTTTATGGAGTATCAAAAGCTCGGCCATTTATTAGGGTTCGGTGATCAAATATAAAAAAACTTCTATATTCAAATTGATTCCGAAAGATCCTTTAGACCTGAAGGGGGTTGATCTACTCACTAATCAGCTAGCTGTAAATATGGGACCCAAGTACCTACTCACCTTGATATCACGAAATAAATATCAGCTGTTTCCTAAACTGCCTGCTCATACCTGCTCTAACGAGCATTTAACAGCTAATATGTTTAGCCCAGCGGATTAGTAAGTTGAAGTGGCAGTGGGCGGGGCACATAGCACGCAGAACTGATGGCCGATGGGGCCAAAAAGTTCTCGAATGCAGACCACATATCGGCAAGCGCAGCGTAGGACGACCAGCCACAAGATGGACAGATGACCTCATCCAAGTGGCAGGAAGGCGCTGGATGCAGGCCGCTTCCAACCGGTCTTTTTGGAAATCCATGGAGGAGGCCTATGTCCAGCAGTGGACTTTCTTGTGGCTGAATGATGATGATGATGTTTTTCACTATTGTAGAGCCGGTCTTATAATAAAAAAAAAGTTTGACCTTTGCATCTACGTAATGAGAAGATTTATGCAGCGTCCAGTGGCACCTTCACTCACACTAGATATGTGAAAGAACCGCTCGGACCGTGCAATGCCTGGGACATTGTTTTTTAGATGGAAGGCTTACGCAGCACCTACACCATCCTGCCAGCTTAATCGGCCTAGCCCACAGGAAAGACAAGTCAATAAGTACGGAGCCAACCAAGCCGCGGGTTTCCTCACCATGTTTTCCTTCACACTAAACCGTAAATATAAACAAAGTCATAGGTACATCCCTACACCGGGAATCGAACCTGGGTCTGTCGCTTCCGAGTCCATTGTTCTACCCACTGGGCCACCAACTCTTATAATAAAAGCTGGTTGTCCTTAAGAAGAAACGTCCTTAAGGTTATAAAACCTTTTAAGTAGAGAACCTATTGTTTTAACGTCATATTTTTAATGTCAATACTATTATACAACGTGTTGATTTGTAAAGTAACGCCAGACTCAGGGTACTTGCTAAATCAACACGAACAACTTTTACTTTCGGGTCGACCTCGAAATCGCGAAAAAAAAACAGCTCTGCCATACTAAAATTCGATACCTACTGAACAAAATATATGGAGCAGCTGTTTGTTTTTTCAAAGATTTTAAAGTTGGTCCCGTAGCAAAAGTTGTTCATATTGATGAGTACAAAGTACCCTGAGTCCGGCGTTACTTTACAAATCAACACCTTGTCTACTTCTCAGTGCGATGGTCTAAGGACGCGGTACCTACCTACTCTTCATTTTATTTGTATCTGTTTATTTTCTAATGTTTAACTTACCTCAGCGCTTGAAATTGCCAATCCGCGGTGGGCACGCGTGCCTTTGCACGACTTATGTCCAAAATACGAAATGTCCAACTAGGATTAAAGTCCAACAAGGTTTTTGTCCAATACGATTTATGTCCAAAATACGAAATGTCTAAGTAGGATTATAGTCCAACACGATTTTTGTCCAATACGACTTATGTCCAAAATACGAAATGTCCAACTAGGATTAAAGTCCAACAGGTTTTTTGTCCAACACGACTTATGTCCAAAACACGAAAGTACAACTCTTGTGGTGAAGCAAATGGTACGTTTGATAATTTGATAATAATAATAATAATCATTAATAGTAATTTTTATTAATAATTATTAATAGTAATTATTATTAATAATGACATTATTATAAACTGTTACATTCATGCCATGTGTCAAATCATGACTCATGTGGGCTGCGTGAAACATTCACTCAACACATGACGTAAACACTTTCTTTGTCGCTACAACATGTAAACGAACATCGATTACCGAGTAGTTGAAAGACAAATCGATTGGTCTATTTTGGTTCGCGATCGTAAGCTCTATCATAAATATTTATACTACTATTGTCGTCATATTGCTTTCAGAGTATACCTCTAATGGATATAATGGTATGTAGAAACAAAATTAATGACAATCCTACTTAGAATATTTTAATTTTTTTTATTACCTCGCGAGTGCTTTCAACCTGGCTTTCATATTTGTGATCTTTGCCCGATTGCCATAGCATGGGTATCCTAGTTTGGGATCAGGGCAAGTGATTGTGTGGAAGTTATTATTATTATTTATTCATACTTATATTTCGAAGAACCGAAGGTCAATGTGGTTCAACGGTTCTCGAGTGCAGATCACGAACTGACAAACGCA